>JAQQAF010000005.1:42687817-44075317 GCA_029747655.1 Ensete ventricosum | reverse complement strand
CTAAACCCTAAACCCTAAACCCTAAACCCTAAACCCTAAACCCTAAACCCTAAACCCTAAACCCTAAACCCTAAACCCTAAACCCTAAACCCTAAACCCTAAACCCTAAACCCTAAACCCTAAACCCTAAACCCTAAACCCTAAACCCTAAACCCTAAACCCTAAACCCTAAACCCTAAACCCTAAACCCTAAACCCTAAACCCTAAACCCTAAACCCTAAACCCTAAACCCTAAACCCTAAACCCTAAACCCTAAACCCTAAACCCTAAACCCTAAACCCTAAACCCTAAACCCTAAACCCTAAACCCTAAACCCTAAACCCTAAACCCTAAACCCTAAACCCTAAACCCTAAACCCTAAACCCTAAACCCTAAACCCTAAACCCTAAACCCTAAACCCTAAACCCTAAACCCTAAACCCTAAACCCTAAACCCTAAACCCTAAACCCTAAACCCTAAACCCTAAACCCTAAACCCTAAACCCTAAACCCTAAACCCTAAACCCTAAACCCTAAACCCTAAACCCTAAACCCTAAACCCTAAACCCTAAACCCTAAACCCTAAACCCTAAACCCTAAACCCTAAACCCTAAACCCTAAACCCTAAACCCTAAACCCTAAACCCTAAACCCTAAACCCTAAACCCTAAACCCTAAACCCTAAACCCTAAACCCTAAACCCTAAACCCTAAACCCTAAACCCTAAACCCTAAACCCTAAACCCTAAACCCTAAACCCTAAACCCTAAACCCTAAACCCTAAACCCTAAACCCTAAACCCTAAACCCTAAACCCTAAACCCTAAACCCTAAACCCTAAACCCTAAACCCTAAACCCTAAACCCTAAACCCTAAACCCTAAACCCTAAACCCTAAACCCTAAACCCTAAACCCTAAACCCTAAACCCTAAACCCTAAACCCTAAACCCTAAACCCTAAACCCTAAACCCTAAACCCTAAACCCTAAACCCTAAACCCTAAACCCTAAACCCTAAACCCTAAACCCTAAACCCTAAACCCTAAACCCTAAACCCTAAACCCTAAACCCTAAACCCTAAACCCTAAACCCTAAACCCTAAACCCTAAACCCTAAACCCTAAACCCTAAACCCTAAACCCTAAACCCTAAACCCTAAACCCTAAACCCTAAACCCTAAACCCTAAACCCTAAACCCTAAACCCTAAACCCTAAACCCTAAACCCTAAACCCTAAACCCTAAACCCTAAACCCTAAACCCTAAACCCTAAACCCTAAACCCTAAACCCTAAACCCTAAACCCTAAACCCTAAACCCTAAACCCTAAACCCTAAACCCTAAACCCTAAACCCTAAACCCTAAACCCTAAACCCTAAACCCTAAACCCTAAACCCTAAACCCTAAACCCTAAACCCTAAACCCTAAACCCTAAACCCTAAACCCTAAACCCTAAACCCTAAACCCTAAACCCTAAACCCTAAACCCTAAACCCTAAACCCTAAACCCTAAACCCTAAACCCTAAACCCTAAACCCTAAACCCTAAACCCTAAACCCTAAACCCTAAACCCTAAACCCTAAACCCTAAACCCTAAACCCTAAACCCTAAACCCTAAACCCTAAACCCTAAACCCTAAACCCTAAACCCTAAACCCTAAACCCTAAACCCTAAACCCTAAACCCTAAACCCTAAACCCTAAACCCTAAACCCTAAACCCTAAACCCTAAACCCTAAACCCTAAACCCTAAACCCTAAACCCTAAACCCTAAACCCTAAACCCTAAACCCTAAACCCTAAACCCTAAACCCTAAACCCTAAACCCTAAACCCTAAACCCTAAACCCTAAACCCTAAACCCTAAACCCTAAACCCTAAACCCTAAACCCTAAACCCTAAACCCTAAACCCTAAACCCTAAACCCTAAACCCTAAACCCTAAACCCTAAACCCTAAACCCTAAACCCTAAACCCTAAACCCTAAACCCTAAACCCTAAACCCTAAACCCTAAACCCTAAACCCTAAACCCTAAACCCTAAACCCTAAACCCTAAACCCTAAACCCTAAACCCTAAACCCTAAACCCTAAACCCTAAACCCTAAACCCTAAACCCTAAACCCTAAACCCTAAACCCTAAACCCTAAACCCTAAACCCTAAACCCTAAACCCTAAACCCTAAACCCTAAACCCTAAACCCTAAACCCTAAACCCTAAACCCTAAACCCTAAACCCTAAACCCTAAACCCTAAACCCTAAACCCTAAACCCTAAACCCTAAACCCTAAACCCTAAACCCTAAACCCTAAACCCTAAACCCTAAACCCTAAACCCTAAACCCTAAACCCTAAACCCTAAACCCTAAACCCTAAACCCTAAACCCTAAACCCTAAACCCTAAACCCTAAACCCTAAACCCTAAACCCTAAACCCTAAACCCTAAACCCTAAACCCTAAACCCTAAACCCTAAACCCTAAACCCTAAACCCTAAACCCTAAACCCTAAACCCTAAACCCTAAACCCTAAACCCTAAACCCTAAACCCTAAACCCTAAACCCTAAACCCTAAACCCTAAACCCTAAACCCTAAACCCTAAACCCTAAACCCTAAACCCTAAACCCTAAACCCTAAACCCTAAACCCTAAACCCTAAACCCTAAACCCTAAACCCTAAACCCTAAACCCTAAACCCTAAACCCTAAACCCTAAACCCTAAACCCTAAACCCTAAACCCTAAACCCTAAACCCTAAACCCTAAACCCTAAACCCTAAACCCTAAACCCTAAACCCTAAACCCTAAACCCTAAACCCTAAACCCTAAACCCTAAACCCTAAACCCTAAACCCTAAACCCTAAACCCTAAACCCTAAACCCTAAACCCTAAACCCTAAACCCTAAACCCTAAACCCTAAACCCTAAACCCTAAACCCTAAACCCTAAACCCTAAACCCTAAACCCTAAACCCTAAACCCTAAACCCTAAACCCTAAACCCTAAACCCTAAACCCTAAACCCTAAACCCTAAACCCTAAACCCTAAACCCTAAACCCTAAACCCTAAACCCTAAACCCTAAACCCTAAACCCTAAACCCTAAACCCTAAACCCTAAACCCTAAACCCTAAACCCTAAACCCTAAACCCTAAACCCTAAACCCTAAACCCTAAACCCTAAACCCTAAACCCTAAACCCTAAACCCTAAACCCTAAACCCTAAACCCTAAACCCTAAACCCTAAACCCTAAACCCTAAACCCTAAACCCTAAACCCTAAACCCTAAACCCTAAACCCTAAACCCTAAACCCTAAACCCTAAACCCTAAACCCTAAACCCTAAACCCTAAACCCTAAACCCTAAACCCTAAACCCTAAACCCTAAACCCTAAACCCTAAACCCTAAACCCTAAACCCTAAACCCTAAACCCTAAACCCTAAACCCTAAACCCTAAACCCTAAACCCTAAACCCTAAACCCTAAACCCTAAACCCTAAACCCTAAACCCTAAACCCTAAACCCTAAACCCTAAACCCTAAACCCTAAACCCTAAACCCTAAACCCTAAACCCTAAACCCTAAACCCTAAACCCTAAACCCTAAACCCTAAACCCTAAACCCTAAACCCTAAACCCTAAACCCTAAACCCTAAACCCTAAACCCTAAACCCTAAACCCTAAACCCTAAACCCTAAACCCTAAACCCTAAACCCTAAACCCTAAACCCTAAACCCTAAACCCTAAACCCTAAACCCTAAACCCTAAACCCTAAACCCTAAACCCTAAACCCTAAACCCTAAACCCTAAACCCTAAACCCTAAACCCTAAACCCTAAACCCTAAACCCTAAACCCTAAACCCTAAACCCTAAACCCTAAACCCTAAACCCTAAACCCTAAACCCTAAACCCTAAACCCTAAACCCTAAACCCTAAACCCTAAACCCTAAACCCTAAACCCTAAACCCTAAACCCTAAACCCTAAACCCTAAACCCTAAACCCTAAACCCTAAACCCTAAACCCTAAACCCTAAACCCTAAACCCTAAACCCTAAACCCTAAACCCTAAACCCTAAACCCTAAACCCTAAACCCTAAACCCTAAACCCTAAACCCTAAACCCTAAACCCTAAACCCTAAACCCTAAACCCTAAACCCTAAACCCTAAACCCTAAACCCTAAACCCTAAACCCTAAACCCTAAACCCTAAACCCTAAACCCTAAACCCTAAACCCTAAACCCTAAACCCTAAACCCTAAACCCTAAACCCTAAACCCTAAACCCTAAACCCTAAACCCTAAACCCTAAACCCTAAACCCTAAACCCTAAACCCTAAACCCTAAACCCTAAACCCTAAACCCTAAACCCTAAACCCTAAACCCTAAACCCTAAACCCTAAACCCTAAACCCTAAACCCTAAACCCTAAACCCTAAACCCTAAACCCTAAACCCTAAACCCTAAACCCTAAACCCTAAACCCTAAACCCTAAACCCTAAACCCTAAACCCTAAACCCTAAACCCTAAACCCTAAACCCTAAACCCTAAACCCTAAACCCTAAACCCTAAACCCTAAACCCTAAACCCTAAACCCTAAACCCTAAACCCTAAACCCTAAACCCTAAACCCTAAACCCTAAACCCTAAACCCTAAACCCTAAACCCTAAACCCTAAACCCTAAACCCTAAACCCTAAACCCTAAACCCTAAACCCTAAACCCTAAACCCTAAACCCTAAACCCTAAACCCTAAACCCTAAACCCTAAACCCTAAACCCTAAACCCTAAACCCTAAACCCTAAACCCTAAACCCTAAACCCTAAACCCTAAACCCTAAACCCTAAACCCTAAACCCTAAACCCTAAACCCTAAACCCTAAACCCTAAACCCTAAACCCTAAACCCTAAACCCTAAACCCTAAACCCTAAACCCTAAACCCTCAAACCCTAAACCCTAAACCCTAAACCCTAAACCCTAAACCCTAAACCCTAAACCCTAAACCCTAAACCCTAAACCCTAAACCCTAAACCCTAAACCCTAAACCCTAAACCCTAAACCCTAAACCCTAAACCCTAAACCCTAAACCCTAAACCCTAAACCCTAAACCCTAAACCCTAAACCCTAAACCCTAAACCCTAAACCCTAAACCCTAAACCCTAAACCCTAAACCCTAAACCCTAAACCCTAAACCCTAAACCCTAAACCCTAAACCCTAAACCCTAAACCCTAAACCCTAAACCCTAAACCCTAAACCCTAAACCCTAAACCCTAAACCCTAAACCCTAAACCCTAAACCCTAAACCCTAAACCCTAAACCCTAAACCCTAAACCCTAAACCCTAAACCCTAAACCCTAAACCCTAAACCCTAAACCCTAAACCCTAAACCCTAAACCCTAAACCCTAAACCCTAAACCCTAAACCCTAAACCCTAAACCCTAAACCCTAAACCCTAAACCCTAAACCCTAAACCCTAAACCCTAAACCCTAAACCCTAAACCCTAAACCCTAAACCCTAAACCCTAAACCCTAAACCCTAAACCCTAAACCCTAAACCCTAAACCCTAAACCCTAAACCCTAAACCCTAAACCCTAAACCCTAAACCCTAAACCCTAAACCCTAAACCCTAAACCCTAAACCCTAAACCCTAAACCCTAAACCCTAAACCCTAAACCCTAAACCCTAAACCCTAAACCCTAAACCCTAAACCCTAAACCCTAAACCCTAAACCCTAAACCCTAAACCCTAAACCCTAAACCCTAAACCCTAAACCCTAAACCCTAAACCCTAAACCCTAAACCCTAAACCCTAAACCCTAAACCCTAAACCCTAAACCCTAAACCCTAAACCCTAAACCCTAAACCCTAAACCCTAAACCCTAAACCCTAAACCCTAAACCCTAAACCCTAAACCCTAAACCCTAAACCCTAAACCCTAAACCCTAAACCCTAAACCCTAAACCCTAAACCCTAAACCCTAAACCCTAAACCCTAAACCCTAAACCCTAAACCCTAAACCCTAAACCCTAAACCCTAAACCCTAAACCCTAAACCCTAAACCCTAAACCCTAAACCCTAAACCCTAAACCCTAAACCCTAAACCCTAAACCCTAAACCCTAAACCCTAAACCCTAAACCCTAAACCCTAAACCCTAAACCCTAAACCCTAAACCCTAAACCCTAAACCCTAAACCCTAAACCCTAAACCCTAAACCCTAAACCCTAAACCCTAAACCCTAAACCCTAAACCCTAAACCCTAAACCCTAAACCCTAAACCCTAAACCCTAAACCCTAAACCCTAAACCCTAAACCCTAAACCCTAAACCCTAAACCCTAAACCCTAAACCCTAAACCCTAAATACCCTAAACCCTAAACCCTAAACCCTAAACCCTAAACCCTAAACCCTAAACCCTAAACCCTAAACCCTAAACCCTAAACCCTAAACCCTAAACCCTAAACCCTAAACCCTAAACCCTAAACCCTAAACCCTAAACCCTAAACCCTAAACCCTAAACCCTAAACCCTAAACCCTAAACCCTAAACCCTAAACCCTAAACCCTAAACCCTAAACCCTAAACCCTAAACCCTAAACCCTAAACCCTAAACCCTAAACCCTAAACCCTAAACCCTAAACCCTAAACCCTAAACCCTAAACCCTAAACCCTAAACCCTAAACCCTAAACCCTAAACCCTAAACCCTAAACCCTAAACCCTAAACCCTAAACCCTAAACCCTAAACCCTAAACCCTAAACCCTAAACCCTAAACCCTAAACCCTAAACCCTAAACCCTAAACCCTAAACCCTAAACCCTAAACCCTAAACCCTAAACCCTAAACCCTAAACCCTAAACCCTAAACCCTAAACCCTAAACCCTAAACCCTAAACCCTAAACCCTAAACCCTAAACCCTAAACCCTAAACCCTAAACCCTAAACCCTAAACCCTAAACCCTAAACCCTAAACCCTAAACCCTAAACCCTAAACCCTAAACCCTAAACCCTAAACCCTAAACCCTAAACCCTAAACCCTAAACCCTAAACCCTAAACCCTAAACCCTAAACCCTAAACCCTAAACCCTAAACCCTAAACCCTAAACCCTAAACCCTAAACCCTAAACCCTAAACCCTAAACCCTAAACCCTAAACCCTAAACCCTAAACCCTAAACCCTAAACCCTAAACCCTAAACCCTAAACCCTAAACCCTAAACCCTAAACCCTAAACCCTAAACCCTAAACCCTAAACCCTAAACCCTAAACCCTAAACCCTAAACCCTAAACCCTAAACCGATCCAACATTGGCCCAATTGTAGGTTCAATTAGAAGCCCAAATGTCAAACGAATCTGAGGCCCAATTTCGACCGAAATAAATCTCCAATCGCACCAAATTGGAGGCCCAATATGAGTCGAATTCAGCCCAATTGGAAGCCCAATTTCATATCTAATTTTTAACCGTAAATTGGTTGATTCTTCGGGCTCAGTGAACACTTGTTTAACCGTAAATGTTAACAATATGACTGGAAAACTAGGTTCTAGGGTTGATTCTTCGGGCTTAGTGAACACTATTTTAACCCAAAATGTTAACAATATGACTCAAGCTTCACAACAAACCCCAATCTCTCGATCATACGGTTGATTCCTCAGGCTTAGTGAACACTAAGTTGACCCTAAATGTTAACTATAGGACTCTAGCTTCACAACAACCCTAACCCCAAACCTAGCCATCAAATGTCCAATGTTCACTCTCAACCCTCACTTTCAACCCTAAGGGTCTTAGGGTTGATTGTTGGGGCTTAGTGAACATCAATCCTAGGGGTTGAGATTAGGGTTTGGCAATTAGGGTTTTTCAATTACTTAATAGGGTTTCCAAATTAGGTTTCAGAACCCAAAAAATTTCGAAGATTGCATCCTTTCCCCCAACTCCACAGGGTTTTGGGTTCAATCGTTAGCACTCTAGACCCGAATCTCGAGTCAACAACAACCCCAAAACCCTAGACCCTCAAAAACCCCACAATTCGAACCCCCGAACTCAGCCATGTTTTTTTCCTCCATTCCCATCGAAGTCGAAGGTCCAATGCCCCTGGTTTCACCTCAAAAGGATGTCCCAAGACGGAGAAACAATTGCTACGAGCAAGAAACTTCAAACGGTCGTAACTTCGCGTAGGATGGTCCGTTTTCGACGCACGATACCTTTTCGGAAATGGCAGGAGAAGACGCATCCGGTGGCAAAATAACTCCGTTGTTTTGCCCCTTTTTTCCATCCCAAATTCCCCCTGCAACTCCCGAAAAAATGAGTTTTTTCTTTCCAATAAATCTCAAACATTTTTGATTTTATGAATTTTGATTCACTTCCGCAAATTGTCATCGTTTTCTTTGCTCTATAGCTGCCTTCCCTATTTTTCAGATTTTTTAATTTTTGTTAGGGTTTAGATATTTTATTTTTCAGTTAAATTTTGATTCAAAATGTTCACACTGTTTTTTCTAAGTTTTAGGGTTATGTTTTCAGGCCTAGTAAATAATATTTTAACTTGAACGATTAACTATAAGACTGACTAAAGCTTTACTTTGTTTATTCACTCTATCATTTTTTTTTCGTAGCCCTACGTACATATCTACTAAAATATGTCCACTATCTCTAGGTATTCATTTATTTATTTTTTAATCGATTTTTTGTATTTATTTTGTTTTTTAAAATTACCCTTTTGTCTTTTTAATTTCTTTTCTCTTTTTTATACGTCCGCCGTTCCCTAACCCATTTCCAAATCGAAGACGAGAGAGGGAACGAGAGATCAAGAAGGGAAACAAAAGGAGAGGAAATCGCGAGGGGTTCTTGGAGGAGGAGATGGCTGAACGACAAGGGATGCCGCACGGGGAACCTCCGAAACATTGACAACGTGTGGAAGGCGGGCCAGAAGCATGATGCCCAGCGGCTCCTGGACGAGCGCGACAACTCCCACTTCCGCCTGCTCCACGAACAGCCCGGCCTCGTCCCGTAAGCCCCGATCCCCAATGTTCCTATTTCTGTTTCGTTCATTCATTCTTGACGTCGCCTCCTTCTTCTCCCCGCCCGCGGGAACAAGAAATCGTCGCGGGTGACGGATCGCGCGGGGGAGGCCTGACACCGCCCGAATTCGGCCGGCGACGGTCGAAATCGACCGTTACCGCGGGCGATGGTCGATTTCGGGGGGTAACGGGGTGGAAACAGCCCCAATAGCGGCTCTCTTTTCCCCAGCGGCGACTGCGGCGTTTCCTCGGCAAACGGCGGCCATCGCCGAACAGCGGAAGCAACGCCGGTGCCTTCCTCCACGGATGTCTCGTCGATGCAGTGTTTATCTCGATGAACGACGGTTGCTGCCCGTTGCGCGGATTAGCCCCACGGTTGGTGAACAGACACTTACCCTCACCGGATTTCGTCAAAGATATAAGCAAAACCAATCCTCTTCCTCTCTCTCTCCTCCTCCACAAACCTTCTATTGAACCCTAACCCTCTTCTCTCTCTATCCTCCTTCTATGACGTCCATCGGTGACGATCCACAATCGGTGAGCTCGATATATTCCGTTCCCGTTTTCTTTGGTGGCTCCATGTCTTTTCTTGATGTTATTCTTGTTTTCTTTGGTACCTTGATGTCGGTTGTTGATGCACTGCCTGTTCTGTTGGATAGATTGATGTCGGTTGTTGATGTGTTGCTGGTCCTCTTGGGCGGCTTCATGCAATGCTGGACCTCTTTGATTGCTTGTTATGGTGTTTTGATGCGATGCCTCTTGTCTTGGCTAGCTAAATGTCAAGAACCGATGTGATGCCTGCCTTATTGGGTTGATTGTTCACTATAGTCCTTTTCTTGTTTTTCCGGTTTGATCGGTCATCTCCATCAATATTGGATCGGTAAGTTTATTTGGGCATCTTTCGTCTTTGTTTTCTTAATTCATCATACGTGTGAGGGCTTCACCTTTTGTGTCTTTCATCTTTGTTTCAATGATTCCTTGTCGTTATTGGGGTTCTCTACATTTAGGTTTCTTTTCTACCTCTCGTCCCCGTTTCTTTGGATTCATCCAGATATTGTGTCATTTTTAGTTTTTGGATGATGACGGGGCAACAATGAGGAAGAACGATCCTAAGACCTGAGGAAGATGCTCGAGCATGACCTCGGACGAGCAACTTTTGGTTGAAAGAGCATGAAGATAGAACAGTACCTTGCCTTCCGATGCAATTTGGTTAGCGACTGACCCATATCAATTATCATGGTTTTAGTTGCTTCTTTCTCTAATATTGGACTTCAACATTTGCTTTAGAATGATTTCTTCTTGATTTTGCTTAACTTCTCCACATCTGTACCCATCTGGTTAACGCAAAACTGAGTGAACGTTAATTGGTGATACGGTAATGGACGTGGACGCTAAAAACTTGTGTGACAGGTTAGACTTCTAATTTCTATGAATGGTTCAATCTCCTCCTTTCTTTATGATTGGTTATAGATAAAATGTTATTTGCCTTAGCATGATTCACTACTGGACAGGTATACATGCTGCATATGCTAAAACATCTTTGTTGTTGCAATTTTTCTATTGACTACATACCGAACAATTTGTATCCTCAATTGAATAACATCTTGCTGTTAAAGATAGCAATGTACTTAGGTGATTAAGCATTCTAGCTACAATGAAATTGAAGAACAAAAAAAGTTAGAATCGGAGACATGTTCCCATAAGATGTAATCAACTGCAGTGTTATGTTGTAGTTGCTATGTATGCTTCACGAACTTCTTTTGTGGTCTGAGATTTAAGGATGGATATTCACTTGTGGTTAATTCTGAATTCTTAGACTACTGGAGTTTTAAGACTTCTCAAATCTCGATATCCAACTACATTTTTATTTACAGCTAAGAGATCCAAACTTATATTGTAGCATACAAATGGTAAAGTAATCCAATAAAAAAGGTTTGGTGTTACCCCTTACAACAGCAATCCCTACATCACATTTTCCTATTGCAACCTTCCATCGCACTCTACACTTCACCAACACTAAAAGCACTCTACAAATTTCTCGCTCGCGATAGTTAACAAAAATTAGCATTGCTGACTTTAGGTACCTTTTTAACTTAATAGAACAATCTTATTAGACATTGTCAACCAATAATTTACAGGATCAAAATCAAAAGCAAAGGTGGCCTCACGATTTGGGATCATGATGAAGTACATTAGATTAACTTGTCAAGGCCGTTTACAAAAAGGTTACAATTTTTTTTAAAAATCAACAAAAGAAAGTTGTGCTACCTCAACTATTTGAGTTGGTTACATGGATCTTTGACCGCTTAAGACTGCTAGCATCACTAGCCAAACCAAGAGCAAATTGTTAGTGCAAGAGAAGATGAGAATAGAAGCAAAGAATAATGACAAGGTAACAAACTGTTATCTTTACTAAATATTTTACAGATACACAAAAATACTTTGTAAGCTTTAGTTGAACAATCACGATAGTGAAATTTTTAAATAGAAAATGGTACTTTCGAAATACAAAGTATCAACAGGGTGTTGATGTTACATACAGTACCAGAAAAAATAAAGACAGTTCATCAATGTTTTTATTTTTCTACACGATTTAAATAAATTGATTATTGAAATTATCAAGTGTACGACAATTCTTGACAGTTTAAAAGTTCATGTTTAATTTTGTACTGAACTTTTTGTGTTTTCATATGAAAACTTTGGAAGATTTGTTAAAAACACTAACTAGATGGTTTCGATGGAATGGTTAGTTTAAAAGAGAATGTTTGTTTAACTTCATTTAGGTGTAGCTTATATTTCTTTTGGCATAGACTTTGACACTTGTGTCCACATTTTTTATCCATGTTATGATTTTAATTTCTTTTGGCATAGACTTTGCATGCATTTGTGCTGTCACAATATTGTAACAAGTTCATGCGTCAAACTGTGTTGTGTCATCATTTCTATTTCTGCTTGTTCTCATTCTTATTAGATTCTAAGATTACAAAAACAAACAACCACTAAATGGTCCATGTTTCTCCTTCTTAATGAATGATACTAAAATTATAGCGGTATGTTCTCTAAAGATGCCCATACAAATGAGTTCTGATAGTTATCGATGCTTCAACCTCATTCACATGTAGGAATTCTGTTATCACTTTAACTTTTGCCATTCCGAGTTCCTAGCATCATCATATCAGGTTTTGTAATGATAGGACTTGCATCACACGACTAACATTAGATTGAGGGTGGGATGGGGAATTCTTGTCTTGTAAAACTCTTAGAAATAGGCACAATCAGAGCATGGTAAGTGGTCTTCCCTTGTCTTTCACTTCTCTGTCAACTTAAAAGTCTTTTTTTCCTGTGGATCATATTTCTGATCTTTACATTTGGCTGCTACCTTGGTTTTCTGAGAAGTTGCATCTGAACACAACTGTCTCAAAGAAAGTAGGCTGCCATTCATATCCAGTGTGACGAGGAGCTGAGATTGTTGTTAAAACCCTCAGCCCTCATGTGTTTCTCGTAGATATACAAACTCAGCCGATAGCATGAGTGCATTGCTTTCCTGTTCTGTCCAGAATAGGCTTATCTTTGCAATTGCTACTTATTTGCATTCATGAGTGATAGAACCCCACAGGATTCTAAGTCTCGGTTGATCTCTATAGGGGATTGGCCTCCTTGGAACTCTATAGGGGTTCCTCCCTCCTTGGTAGTCAGCCACAATGGCTGAAAATAAAATTGTATTACTTGATAAAACGAAGAGGTCACTACTTTCTTTATATAAATAAAGAACCCTATATAAAAAAAATTCTTTAAAAAAATTAGGAAAAATATGAAAAGAAAATTCTCGAAATTACGGTTTTGACATTAGGGTTTTCAATTTAGGGTTTGGGGTTGAAGTTTCTAGATTTCGCTTCTTCACAACACACCCTACATGTTCACTACAAACCCTAACATCTGGGTCTTAGGATTGATTGTTGGGCATTAGTGAACACATCAACCTCGAATATTCACTCTAAACCCTAGAAGCAAAACCCCAATGTCATTCTTTTGACTTAGTTTTCACTCTTTTAACCCTAACCGTTAACAATAGGACTGGAAATTTAGGGTTCTAGGGTTCATTCTTCGGTCTTCGTATTCACTCTTTTATCCCTAACTATTAACTATACGATTGCAAATTTAGGGTTCTAGGGTTCAATCTTTGGCCTTGGTGTTCACTCTTTTAACCCTAACCGTTAACAATATGATTGAAAATTTAGGGTTCTAGGGTTGATTATTCAGCCTTAGTGAACACGCATTTAACCCTAATCGTTAACAATAGGACTGGAAATTTAGGGTTCTAGGGCTGATTATTCGGCCTTAGTGTTCACTCTTTTAAACCTAACCGTTAACAATAGGACTGAAAATTTAGGGTTCTAGGGTTGATTATTCAGCCTTAGTGTTCACTCTTTTAACCCTAATCGTTAACAATAGCACTGGAAATTTAGGGTTCTAGGCTTGGCTTGGCTTGGCTTGGCTTGGCTTGGCTTAGCTTGGCTCGCCTAGGCTAGGCTTGGCTTGGCTTGGCTTTGCATGGCTTGGCATGGCTTGGGTTGGCTAACGAATCGAACCTAGCCATGCAAAGCAAAGCCAATCCTAGCCTAGCTGAGCCAAGCTAACCAAGCCTATCCAAGCTAAGTCTAGCCCCGCCTAGCCTAGCCAAGCTTAGCTTAGCCTATAGACAAAGTTGTAGAGGGACACCTTTGCTTACCCAATTCCTTATAAGGCAGAGCAAGCCTAGCATAGCCTAGCCTAGCAAAGCCAAGCCAAGCCTAGCCTAGCCAAACCAAGCCTAGCTAAACCGAGCCAAGCCAAACCAAGCCAAGCCTAGCTAAGTCGAGCCAAGCTTACCCTAGCCAAGCTAAGTGTAGCCAAGCCAAGCCATGCAAAGCAAGGCTAGGCTTAGTTTGGCTAGGCTAGTCTTGGCTAGGCTAGGCTTGCCTTGGCTAGGATTGGATTGGCTTGGCTTGGCTTAGCTAGGCTTGGCTTGGCTTGGTTTGGCTAGGCTTGGCTTGGCTAGGCTAGGCAAGGTTTGGCTAGACTTAGCTTGGTTTGGCTAGGCTAGGCTTGGCTTGGTTTGGCTAGGCTAGGCTTGGCTTGGCTTGGCTTGGCTTAGCTTCGATTTCGTTCGGTTTGATTCTGTTCGGTTAGGTTCGGTAGGGTTCGATTCGTTAGGGTCGGTTCGGCTCGACTCAGTTCGGTTCGGCTTAGTTCGACTCGGTTCCACTCGATTCGGTTCGGCTAGGTTCGATGGAGTTTGGTGGAGTTCGGTTTGTGTCGATTGGGTTAGGTGGGGTTGGGTTCGATTCGATAGAGTTCTGTTCTTTTCGATTCGATTCGATGCAGTTTGGTGCGATGCGGTGCGGGGCGATTCAATTCGGTTCGGTTCGGTGCGATGCGTTTAGGTTCAGTGCGATTCAGTGGGGTTCGGTAAAGTTCGATAGGGTAAGCCAACCCTAGTCATGCAAAGCCAAGCCAAACCAAGCCTAGCCAAGCCATGCCAAGCCTAGCCTAGCCTAGCCTAGCAAAGCCAAGCCAAGCTAATATTATGCTATTCTTTGTGAAAACTGAATCGGGTTAGTTCGCTTCGGTACGGGTTTGGTTCTGCTCAGTTCGGTTTAGTTCAGCTTGATTCAACTTGGCTCAGTTCGGTTTGGTTCATACGGGTCGAGTCGGGTCGGTTCGGTTCGGTACGGGTTGGATCGACTCGGCTTGGCATGGTCTGATTTGATTCTATACAGTTCGATTTGGTTTTGTTTAGTTCGATTCATTTCTACTTGGCTCAACTCGGCTAGGTTCGATTTGGTTTAGCCCAATTCAGTTCGGTTCTGGTGGGTTTAGTTCATCTCGGTTCGGCTCTACTTGGCTCAGCTCGGTTTGATTTTGGTTTGGCTCAACTCGGCTCAATTCGGTTCGGTTTAGTTCGATTCGATTTGGTTCGAGTCACGTCGGGTCGGTTTGGTTCAGGTCTAGCTTTTTCGACTTGATTCGGTTTGGTTCGTTCGGGTTGGGTCGGTTAGGTTCGGGTTTGGCTTAGCTCGGCTCGGTTCAGTTCATCCTGATACGATTTGGTTCGTTTCGATTCTACTCGGCTCAGCACGGTTCGATTCGATCGAGTAGGGTCAGGTTGGATCGGTTCAGTTCGATTCGGTTTGTTCGGGTTAACTCAGCTAGATTCGGTTCGGTTCTACTCGGCTCGGTTCGGTTTGGCACAATTCAGCTCAGTTTGGATTTGCTCGAGTCGAATTAATTATGTTCTACTCGGCTCAGCTCGATTTGGCTCTACTTGGTTCGGCTCGAATAAGCTCGGCTCGTTTCTACTCGGCTCGGCTCGTTTCTACTCGGCTCGGCTCGATTCGACTTTGCTCGGTTCGGATCGGTTCATACGGGTCGGGTCGGGTCGGTTCGGTTCAGTACAGGCTGGATCGACTCGACTTGGTTCGGGTCGGTTCGATTTGGTTCGATTCGTTAGGGTCAGTTCGGCTCGACTCAGTTTGGTTCGGCATAGTTCGACTCGGTTCCACTCGATTCGATTATGCTAGGTCTGGTGGAGTTCGGTTTGTTTCGATTGGGTTTGGTGGGGTTGGGTTCGATTCGATAGAGTTCTATTCTTTTCGATTCGATTCGATGCAGTTTGGTGCGATGTAGTGTGGGGCGATTCGATTCGGTTCGGTTCGATGCGATGCGATTAGGTTCGGAGCGATTCAGTGGGGTTCGATAAAGTTCGGTAGGGTAAGCAAAGCCAAGCCTAGCCATGCAAAGCCAAGCCAAACCAAGCCTAGCCAAGCTAAGCCTAGCCTAGGCTTGGCTTGGCTCGGCTCGGCTAGGCTTGGCTAGGCTTGGCTTTGCTTGGCAAGGCTAGGCTTAGCTTGGCTAGGCTTGGCTTGGCTTGGCTTGGCTTGGCTTAGCTTGGCTTGGCTTGGCTTAGCTTGGCTCGCCTAGGCTAGGCTTGGCTTGGCTTGGCTTTGCATGGCTTGGGTTGGCTAACGAATCGAACCTAGCCATGCAAAGCAAAGCCAATCCTAGCCTAGCTGAGCCAAGCTAACCAAGCCTATCCAAGCTAAGTCTAGCCCCGCCTAGCCTAGCCAAGCTTAGCTTAGCCTATAGACAAAGTTGTAGAGGGACACCTTTGCTTACCCAATTCCTTATAAGGCAGAGCAAGCCTAGCATAGCCTAGCCAAGCCTAGCCTAGCTAAGCCTAGCCAAGCCTAGCCTAGCCAAGCCAAGCCTAGCCAAGCCAAGCCTAGCCAAGCCTAGCCTAGCCAAGCCAAGCCAAGCCAAGCCTAGCCAAGCCTAGCCTAGCCTAGCCTAGCCTAGCCAAGCTTAGCCTAGCTAAGCCTAGCTAAGCCAAGTCAAGCCTAGCCAAGCCTAGCCAAGCTAAGCCAAGCAAAACAAAGTCAATCCAAGCCTAACCTAGCCTAGCCTAGCCAAGCCTAGCCTAGCTAAGCCTAGCCAAGCCTAGCCTAGCCAAGCCAAGCCTAGCTAAGCCAAGTCAAGCCTAGCCAAGCCAAGGCTAGGTTTGGCTAGACTTAGCTTGGATAGGCTTGGCTTGGCTAGGCTTGGCTTGGCTTGGCTTGTCTTGGCTTGGCTTGGCTCGGCTAGGTTAGGCTTGGATTGACTTTGTTTTGCTTGGCTTAGCTTGGCTAGGCTTGGCTAGGTTAGGCTTGGCTTGACTCGACTAGGCTTGGCTTAGCTTGGCTCGGCTTGGCTTTGCTTTACTTGGCTTGAC
Organism: Ensete ventricosum; assembly: GCA_029747655.1. Taxonomy (NCBI): domain Eukaryota; kingdom Viridiplantae; phylum Streptophyta; class Magnoliopsida; order Zingiberales; family Musaceae; genus Ensete; species Ensete ventricosum. Next base: position 44,058,629 of record JAQQAF010000005.1, on the reverse strand, counting down.
TTGGCTTGGCTAGGCTAGGCTTGGCTTGCCTTGGCTTGTCTTAGCTTGGCTAGGCTTGGCTTCGATAGGCTAGGCTAAACCCTACCGTATCGAACCAATCCCTATCGAACCCCATCGAATCAAATCGAATCCTACCGAACCAAACCAAATCGTACTACACCAAATCGAATCGAATCAATCGAACCGCACGGAACCGAATCCCACCGAATTGAACACCACTGAGCCGAACTAATCGAACAGAACCAAATCGAACCCCACCTAATCGAACCGAACTGAACCCAAATGAAATCAAACCCAATAGAATCGAAATCAACGGAACCAAACCCCACCAAATTGGAATGGTACCGAACGAAACAAAACCCCACCTTACTGAACCGAACCAAACCCCACCGAACAGATCCCTAACAAACCAAACCGAACCCTAGCGGACCAAACTGAAACCAAGTGAATCGAACCAAACTGAATCGGGTTAGTTCGGTTCGGTACGGGTTTGGTTCAGTTCGGTTTGGTTTAGCTTGATTCAACTCGGCTCAGTTTGGTTTGGTTCATACGGGTCGAGTCGGGTCGGTTCGGTTCGGTACGGGTTGGATCGACTCGGCTTGGCTTGATTTGATTCTATACAGTTCGATTTGGTTCTGTTTAGTTCGATTCATTTCTACTTGGCTCAACTCGGCTCGGTTCGATTTGGTTTAGCCCAATTCAGTTCGGTTCTGGTGGGTTTAGTTCATCTCTGTTCGGCTCTACTTGGCTCAGCTCGGTTTGATTCTGGTTTGGCTCAACTCGGCTCAATTCGGTTCGGTTTAGTTCGATTCGATTTGGTTCGATTTGTTCGAGTCACGTCGGGTCGGTTTGGTTCAGGTCTAGCTTTTTCAACTTGATTCGGTTTGGTTCGTTCGGGTTGGGTCGGTTAGGTTCGGGTTTAGGCTTGGCTAGGCTTAGCTTGGCTTGTTTAGGCTAGGCTCGGCTTGGCTTGGCTCGGCTGGGCTTGGCTTTGCTAGGCTTGGCTTGGCTTGGCTTGGCTAGACTTGGTTAGCTTGGCTCGGCTAAGCTTGGCTTGACTTTGCTTTGCATGGCTTGGCTTAGCTAGGCTATGCTTCGCTAGACATGGCTTGTCTAGGCTAGGCTTGGCTTGGCTTGGCTTCGCTTAACTTAGCTTGGCTCGGCTTGGCTTGGCTTAGCTTCGATTTCATTTGGTTTGATTCTGTTCGGTAAGGTTCGGTAGGGTTCGGTTCAGTTCGGTTCAATTCGTTAGGGTCAGTTCGGCTCGACTCAGTTCGGTTCGGCTTAGTTTGACTCGATTCCACTCGATTTGATTCGGCTAGGTCTGGTGGAGTTTGGTGGAGTTCGGTTTGTTTCGATTGGGTTTGGTGGGTTGGGTTTGATTCGTTAGAGTTATGTTGATTTCGGTTTGATTCGATCCAGTTTGGTGCGATGTAGTGCGGTGCGATTCGATTCGGTGCGACTCGATTCGGTGCGATTCTGTGGAGTTCGATAAAGTTCGGTAGGGTAAGCAAAGCCAAGCAAAGCAAAGCCAAGCCAAGCCTAGCCAAGCCTAGCCTAGCCAAGCCAAGCCAAGCTTAGCCTAGCCATGCCAAACCAAGCCTAGCCAAGCCAAGCCAAGCCTAGCCTAGCCAAGCCAAGCCAAGCCAAGCCTAGCCAAGCCAAGCCTAGCCTAGCCTAGCCTAGCCAAGCCTAGCCTAGCTAAGCCTAGCCAAGCCTAGCCTAGCCAAGCCAAGCCTAGCCAAGCCAAGCCTAGCCAAGCCTAGCCTAGCCTAGCCAAGCCAAGCCAAGCCAAGCCTAGCCTAGCAAAGCCTAGCCTAGCCTAGCCAAGCCTAGCCTAGCTAAGCCTAGCTAAGCCAAGTCAAGCCTAGCCAAGCCTAGCCAAGCTAAGCCAAGCAAAACAAAGTCAATCCAAGCCTAACCTAGCCTAGCCTAGCCTAGCCAAGCCTAGCCTAGCTAAGCCTAGCCAAGCCTAGCCTAGCCAAACCAAGCCTAGCTAAGCCAAGTCAAGCCTAGCCAAGCCAAGGCTAGGTTTGGCTAGACTTAGCTTGGATAGGCTTGGCTTGGCTTGGCTTGGCTCGGCTAGGTTAGGCTTGGATTGACTTTGTTTTGCTTGGCTTGGCTTGGCTAGGCTTGGCTAGGTTAGGCTTGGCTTGACTCGACTAGGCTTGGCTTAGCTTGGCTCGGCTAGGCTTGGCTTTGCTTTACTTGGCTTGACTTGGCTTGGCTAGGCTTAGCTTGCCTTGGCTTGTCTTAGCTTGGCTAGGCTTGGCTTCGATAGGCTAGGCTAAACCCTACCGTATCGAACCAATCCCTATCGAACCCCATCGAATCAAATCGAATCCTACCGAACCAAACCAAATCGTACTACACCAAATCGAATCGAATCAATCGAACCGCACGGAACCGAATCCCACCGAATTGAACACGACTGAGCCGAACTAATCGAACAGAACCAAATCGAACCCCACCTAATCGAACTGAACTGAACCCAAATGAAATCAAACCCAATAGAATCGAAATCAACGGAACCAAACCCCACCAAATTGGAATGGTACCGAACGAAACAAAACCCGACCTTACTGAACCGAACCAAACCCCACCGAACAGATCCCTAACAAACCAAACCGAACCCTAGCGGACCAAACTGAAACCAAGTGAATAGAACCAAACTGAATCGGGTTAGTTCCGTTCGGTACGGGTTTGGTTCAGTTCGGTTTGGTTTAGCTTGATTGAACTCGGCTCAGTTCGGTTTGGTTCATACGGGTCGAGTCGGGTCGGTTCGGTTCGGTACGGGTTGGATCGACTCGGCTTGGCTTGATTTGATTCTATACAGTTCGATTTGGTTCTGTTTAGTTCGATTCATTTCTACTTGGCTCAACTCGGCTCGGTTCGATTTGGTTTAGCCCAATTCAGTTCGGTTCTGGTGGGTTTAGTTCATCTCTGTTCGGCTCTACTTGGCTCAGCTCGGTTTGATTCTGGTTTGGCTCAACTCGGCTCAATTCGGTTCGGTTTAGTTCGATTCGATTTGGTTCGATTTGTTCGAGTCACGTCGGGTCGGTTTGGTTCAGGTCTAGCTTTTTCAACTTGATTCGGTTTGGTTCGTTCGGGTTGGGTCGGTTAGGTTCGGGTTTGGCTTAGCTCGGCTCGATTCAGTTCATCTTGATACGATTTGGTTCGTTTCGATTCTACTCGGCTCGGCACGGTTCGATTCGATCGAATAGGGTCAGGTTGGATCGGTTCAGTTCGGTTCGGTTTGTTCGGGTTGACTCAGCTAGATTCGGTTCGGTTCTACTTGGCTCGGTTCGGTTTGGCTCAGTTCAGCTTAGTTTGGATTTGCTCGAGTCGAATTAATTCTGTTCTACTCGGCTCAGCTCGATTTGGCTCTACTTGGCTAGGCTAGGCTTGGCTAGGCTAGGCTTAGCTTGGCTTGGCTTGTCTTAGCTTGGCTAGGCTTGGCTTTGATAGGCTAGGCTAGCCTAGGCTAAACCCTACCGAATCGAACCAATCCCTACCGAACAGAACCAATCCCTACCGAATCGAACCCCATCGAATCGAACCGAATCCTACCGAACCAAACCAAATCGTACTACACCAAACCGAATCGAATCAATCGAACCGCACGGAACCGAATCCCACCGAATTGAACACCACTGAGCCGAACTAATCGAACTGAACCCAACCGAACCGAACCAAATCGAACCCTACCTAATCGAACCGAACTGAACCCAAACGAAATCAAACCCAATAGAATTGAAATCAACAGAACCAAACCCCACCGAATTGGAATCATACCGAACGAAACGAAACACCACCTCACCGAACCGAACCAAACCCCATCGAATACAACCCTAACAAACCAAATCGAACCCTAGCGGACCAAACCGAAACCAAGTGAATTGGACCAAATTGAATCGGGTCAGTTCGGTTCGGTACGGGTTTGGTTCTGCTCAGTTCGGTTTGGTTCAGCTCGATTCAACTCAGCTCAGTTCGGTTTGGTTCATACGGGTCGAGTCGGGTCGGTTCGGTTCGGTACGGGTTGGATCGACTCGGCTTGGCTTGGTCTGATTTGATTCTATACAGTTCGATTTGGTTCTGTTTAGTTCGATTCATTTCTACTTGGCTCAACTCGGCTCGGTTCGATTTGGTTTGGCCCAATTCAGTTCGGTTCTGGTGGGTTCAGTTCATCTCAGTTTGGCTCTACTTGGCTCAGCTCGGTTTGGTTCTGGTTTGACTCAACTCGGCTCAAATCAGGAAGGGTATCAATATATTTGATTTGCAAACTCTAGTTATTATTTGTGTTAGAGATTTATTGTGTGCTACGTCTAGATTATGGTAGTCAAACTGTAGTTAAACCTTGTGTTTGTCATTGGAGAATGGGCCTCATGCTACTTGCATGATTGTCATAGAAGAAGAAACAGGTCTGTCTGTTTCTGTTGACTGGATTCTTCAACATTTAGGACCTATACATAAAAACATTGATTTGTTCATGAATTGTCTGATCACTTTGGATATTCACTTTGGATATTCATGTCATGAAGATCAATTCTATAATATGCTGAAACGAGGTGGTTCCAATGTTCGATCAAGAAAAAACTTAATTAGGTATGTTTTCTGTCCTGTTGAAGTTGAGTTCCCATTATTGAGTTAGCCTTTGTTCAGGTTGCCTTTATGTACCTCAGTATGAACTCCATTATGATAATTTTGGTGTGCTATCTCTACAATCTACACGTTGCTAATTTCCTGAAACCTTTCCATTATGATAATTTTGGTGTGCTATCTCTACAATCTACACGTTGCTAATTTCCTGAAACCTTTTCATGTGCTCTTTTCATTGACTACATTTTCATTAGAGTGGTGGCTGTAAATAGAAGGTTTTGACACAATGTGCCACAAACATGTCATGTTATTATCAAGGTTTTATATATCAGTCTGTACCGATGTATCGAGATTATCTTGGTATTGGTAAGTATCGGGCGGTACGTGCAGTGCATATGCCGATACATTAAAATATAATGTAATATTTTATAATATAATATTAAATATTAATATATTAAAGCATGGTTTGACTTACCAGCCTGTACCGGTGTATCGACATATTGTCAGTACCGATACGGGACTGGTACCGGGCGGTATGCACAGTGCGTAACGCTCGGTATAAAATATAATATAATATTACCCGCGGGCGAGGGCGGCGACGGCGTGCGTGCGGGATACTTCTTTCTTCTTCTAGTCTTCTTCTTTCCTCTAAGCAAAATCGGCCAAGGCGCTATCGGAATTCAGCGACGTGGAGCATCAGAACTTTCTCTTCGGCATTGGTACCGCAGAGGCGTGAATGTCGTGGTACCGTAGAGGCGGGTCTTTGTGTGTGCATCGGAGCTTGCATTGGATGATAGCCTTAATCATCAGCATATGGGGGTTGTATACCATTGAGGAAGAAGTCCAAGTGCAAGTACCAGTGAGTCCCATGGAGGGGGACGTGATCATGTGAATGATCAGGAGCTGCTGGGAGCTCCACAATACACTACACACACTACACGCAATACACTACACACACTACTCGGCTCGGCTCGACGGCTCGGCCAATATTACTTCGGCTAATATTATGCTATTCTTTGTTACTTTGGCTAATATTATGCTATTCTTTGTGAAAACTTTGGCCAATACAAACATTAAAATTATGTGTGAGATGGAATTAGAAATAAAATAAAGATTAATTTTAGGTGATTGAGTTAGATTTGGCCTGTAATTAATGTGGATCAATCAAATCGTATGGTAAGAAAGGAAGACAATATGTATCTCGGGCCAATTCGAGCTTGATTTGTTCCTTACGGGCTTCGAGGCTCATTAGTTCATGTTTTTTCGGATCTGAATATAATATGGTTCGTCGATACGGTCGTCGCCGGAAGGAAAAGGCCCATCAAGGAGGGGACCCTGTCGGACGATGTTGCCAAATGCCAAAAGGCTCAGCAAGGGACCCTGTTGGACCTTTCTTGTTATCCCCGTCATATTTTGTTTACAAAAAAAAACTTCTCGTGGTCCCCTTAGATTTTACTCTTTCCCGTTCTTGTATATAAGGTTATTCTGATTTCTTTTTCTGTTTTTGATTTTTCTTTTTGTTTTTTTTGTAGGCATCAAGTGCCAAGCCAATTAGGTGCGGGTGATGATTTAGTTGTACACTATGGCTTGCGGTAAGTATTAGGTCTTGAACTTGGGTGATGTGAGTTGTTATATGTGTTTTTGTTTCTAACAACTATATCGTATGGCTTTCTCTTTCATGATAAATTGGGTGATAACAAATTATTGAGCCTTTTTAGAGTATGATGTAATGGATCTTGTAATGTTCTACCATGTTACACAATAAGTTTCACAAAATATTGAGTCTTTTTTGGTGGGGTTCGGTTCGATGGGGTTAATCATTTTGTAAGGTGAGGCTTAGGCTTATCACTTATCGGTTAACCGGTAAGATGAGGCTTATCGGTTAAACCTGAAGGGAGTTAAATTCTAACAAAATAATATATTCATATCTGATGTCGTAAATGGAATGAAAATATTTGTTTGCTAATTTGTTGTTACATAATTCAATTTGTGTTTTCATTGTTTTTTTTTATGTATCATAGCCCTTGTTCCTTCTTTCTCAAGTTGTGTAACTTTGTCGTATGCTTTCATTGAGAAGGGATGGGAGAAGGGACAAGATGTGCATCTTTTGTATGTGTGTTGTCCAAACTAAACAACTTTTAAAAACTTCAGCTCTTTATGCATTTCAACTATACATGTCTCATATGCTTAATTTTCAGTCTTGCTTAGAGCTAAGATTTTTGTTTTTGGTTAGGATGGCATTAAAAATTATACTATTGGCTGATTTGACTATATTTTATTAAAGAAATTGAGTTATTTTTATGATGTGCTTTCATGATGATGTATCTTTATATTTCTGTTTATATTAATTGTTTCTGTACTGAACCAACCAGTGTTTACTAAAATCCAACTAATTTGTATGCAACATTATGATCAGATTAGTGAGGATCCTATTTTGTTAAACATTAGGCATTCTGCCAGCCAAGTGGGGCATGCTTGGAGCTCTAATCAGAGCTTGTAAGAGTATTGCATCGTACTAGAGTTCTGTTCTTTTCGATTCGATTCGATGCAGTTTGGTGGAGTTTGGTTTGTTTCGATTGGGTTTGGTGGAGTTGGGTTCGATTCGATAGAGTTATGTTCTTTTCGATTCGATTCGATGCAGTTTGGTGCGATGCGGTGCGGGGCGATTCAATTCGGTTCAGTTCGGTGCGATGCGTTTAGGTTCAGTGCGATTCAGTGGGGTTCGGTAAAGTTTGATAGGGTAAGCCAACCCTAGTCATGCAAAGCCAAGCCAAACCAAGCCTAGCTAAGCTAAGCCAAGCCACGCCAAGCCTATCATAGCCTAGCCTAGCAAAGCCAAGCCTAGCATAGCCAAACCAAGCCTAGCTAAGCCGAGCTTAGCCAAGCCAAGCCAAGTCTAGCTAAGCCGAGCCAAGCTTACCCTAGACAAGCTAAGTGTAGCCAAGCCAAGCCATGCAAAGCAAGGCTAGGCTTAGTTTGGTTAGGCTAGTCTTGGCTAGTCTTGGCTTGGCTTGGCTTGGCTTGGCTTGCCTTGGCTAGGCTCGGCTTAGCTAGGCTTGGTTTGGCTAGGCTAGGCTTGGCTTTGCTAGGCTATGCTAGGCTTGGCGTGACTTGGCTAGGCTTGGTTTGGCTTGGCTTTGCATGACTAGGCAAGGTTTGGCTAGACTTGGCTTGGCTTAGCTTTGCTAGGGTAGGTCTGGCATGGCATGGCATGGCTTGGTTTGGTTTGGTTTGGCTAGGCTTGGTTTGGCTAGGCATGACTTGGTTAGGCTTGGTTTGGCTTGACTTTGCATGGCTATGCTTGGCTTGGCTTTGCTTACCCCACCGAACCCCACTGATTCGCACCGAACCTAAACGCATCGCACCAAACTGCATCGAATCTAATCGAAAAGAACAGAACTCTATCGAATCGAACCCAACCCCACCAAACCCAATCTTAGTCATGCTTGGCTTGGCTCGGCTCGGCTTGGCTTGGCTTAGCTTGGCAAGGCTAGGCTTAGCTTGGCTTAGCTTGGCTCGCTTAGGCTAGGCTTGGCTTGGTTTCGCTTTGCATAGCTTGGCTTGGCTAGCCAAACCAAGCCTAGTCATGCAAAGCCAAACCAAACCATGCCTAGCCTAGGATTAGCTTTGATAAGCTAGGCTAGGCAAGGCTAAACCCTACCGAATCAATCCAAATATCGAACCGAAACTATCAAACTGAGCCAAGTAAACCCAAGCCAAACCTAGCCTAGCTAAGCTAAGCCTAGCCTAGCCAAGCCATGCAAAGCAAAGCCTAGCCGAGCCGAGCCGAGCCGAGCCGAGCCAAGCCAAGCCTAGCCAAGTCAAGCCTAGCCAAGCTAAGCCTAGCCAAGCCTAGCCTAGCCTAGCCTAGCCAAGCCTAGCCAAGCCAAGCCAAGCCTAGCCAAGCTAAGCCTAACCAAGCCAAGCCTACCCTAGCCAAGCTCAGTGTAGCTAAGCGAAGCCTTGCCTAGCCTTGCCTTATAAAGAATTACTAGAGAGTTCAAAGGTGTTCCTCTATAACTTTGTCGCTAGGCTTGGCTAGGCTTAGCTTGGCTTGTCTAGGCTAGGCTAGGCTTGGCTTGGCTTTGCTTTGCATGGCTTGGCTTGGCTTCACTAGGCTTGGCTTGGCTTGGCTTGGCTTGTCTCGACTTAGCTTAGCTTGGCTTGGCTTGGCTTGGCTAGGCTTCGCTAGGCTTGGCTAGGCTTAGCTTGGCTTGTTTAGGCTAGGCTCGGCTTGGCTTGGCTCGGCTTGGCTTGGCTTTGCTAGGCTTGGCTTGGCTTGGCTTGGCTTGGCTTGGCTTAGCTTAGCTTGGCTTGGCTTGGCTTGGCTTGGCTTGGCTTAGCTTGGCTTGGCTTGGCTTGGCTAGACTTGGTTAGCTTGGCTCGGCTAAGCTTGGCTTGACTTTGCTTTGCATGGCTTGGCTTGGCTAGGCTATGCTTCGCTAGACATGGCTTGGCTAGGCTAGGCTTGGCTTGGCTTGGCTTGGCTTAACTTAGCTTGGCTCGGCTTGGCTTGGCTTAGCTTCGATTTCATTTGGTTTGATTCTGTTCGGTAAGGTTCGGTAGGGTTCGGTTCAGTTCGGTTCAATTCGTTAGGGTCAGTTCGGCTCGACTCAGTTCGGTTCGGCTTAGTTTAACTCGATTCCACTCGATTTGATTCGGCTAGGTCTGGTGGAGTTTGGTGGAGTTCGGTTTGTTTCGATTGGGTTTGGTGGGTTGGGTTCGATTCGTTAGAGTTATGTTGATTTCGGTTTGATTCGATCCAGTTTGGTGCGATGTAGTGCGGGGCGATTCGATTCGGTGCGATTCGATTCGGTGCGATTCTGTGGAGTTCGATAAAGTTCGGTAGGGTAAGCAAAGCCAAGCAAAGCAAAGCCAAGCCAAGCCTAGCCAAGCCTAGCCTAGCCAAGCCAAGCCAAGCCTAGCCTAGCCAAGCCAAGCCAAGCCTAGCCAAGCCAAGCCAAGCCAAGCCTAGCCAAGCCAAGCCTAGCCTAGCCAAGCCTAGCCTAGCCTAGCCTAGCCTAGCCAAGCCTAGCCTAGCTAAGCCTAGCCTAGCCTAGCCTAGCCAAGCCAAGCCGAGCCTAGCCAAGCCAAGCCGAGCCTAGCCAAGGTTTGGCTAGACTTGGCTTGGCTTAGCTTTGCTAGGGTAGGTCTGGCATGGCATGGCATGGCTTGGTTTGGTTTGGTTTGGCTAGGCTTGGTTTGGCTAGGCATGGCTTGGTTAGGCTTGGTTTGGCTTGACTTTGCATGGCTATGCTTGGCTTGGCTTTGCTTACCCCACCGAACCCCACTGATTCGCACCGAACCTAAACGCATCGCACCAAACTGCATCGAATCTAATCGAAAAGAACAGAACTCTATCGAATCGAACCCAACCCCACCAAACCCAATCTTAGTCATGCTTGGCTTGGCTCGGCTCGGCTTGGCTTGGCTTGGCTTAGCTTGGCAAGGCTAGGCTTAGCTTGGCTCGCTTAGGCTAGGCTTGGCTTGGTTTCGCTTTGCATAGCTTGGCTTGGCTAGCCAAACCAAGCCTAGTCATGCAAAGCCAAACCAAACCATGCCTAGCCTAGGATTAGATTTGATAAGCTAGGCTAGGCAAGGCTAAACCCTACCGAATCAATCCAAATATCGAACCGAAACTATCAAACTGAGCCAAGTAAACCCAAGCCAAACCTAGCCTAGCTAAGCTAAGCCTAGCCTAGCCAAGCCATGCAAAGCAAAGCCTAGCCGAGCCGAGCCGAGCCGAGCTGAGCCGAGCCTAGCCAAGTCAAGCCTAGCCAAGCTAAGCCTAGCCAACCCTAGCCTAGCCAAGCCTAGCCAAGCCAAGCCTAGCCAAGCCAAGCCAAGCCTAGCCAAGCTAAGCCTAACCAAGCCAAGCCTAGCTTAGCCAAGCCAAGCCTACCCTAGCCAAGCTCAGTGTAGCTAAGCGAAGCCTTGCCTAGCCTTGCCTTATAAAGAATTACTAGAGAGTTCAAAGGTGTTCCTCTATAACTTTGTCGCTAGGCTTGGCTAGGCTTAGCTTGGCTTGTCTAGGCTAGGCTAGGCTTGGCTTGGCTTGGCTTCACTAGGCTTGTCTCGACTTAGCTTAGCTTGGCTTGGCTTGGCTTGGCTAGGCTTCGCTAGGCTTGGCTAGGCTTAGCTTGACTTGTTTAGGCTAGGCTCGGCTTGGCTTGGCTCGGCTTGGCTTGGCTTGGCTTTGCTAGGCTAGGCTTGGCTTGGCTTGGCTTGGCTTAGCTTGGCTTGGCTTGGCTAGACTTGGTTAGCTTGGCTTGACTTTGCTTTGCATGGCTTGGCTTGGCTAGGCTATGCTTCGCTAGACATGGCTTGGCTTGGCTTGGCTTGGCTTGGCTTGGCTTAACTTAGCTTGGCTCGGCTTGGCTTGGCTTAGCTTCGATTTCATTTGGTTTGATTCTGTTCGGTTAGGTTCGGTAGGGTTCGGTTCAGTTCGGTTCAATTCGTTAGGGTCAGTTCGGCTCGACTCAGTTCGGTTCGGCTTAGTTTGACTCGATTCCACTCGATTTGATTCGGCTAGGTCTGGTGGAGTTTGGTGGAGTTCGGTTTGTTTCGATTGGGTTTGGTGGGTTGGGTTCGATTCGTTAGAGTTATGTTGATTTCGGTTTGATTCGATCCAGTTTGGTGCGATGTAGTGCGGGGCGATTCGATTCGGTGCGATTCGATTCGGTGCGATTCTGTGGAGTTCGATAAAGTTCGGTAGGGTAAGCAAAGCCAAGCAAAGCAAAGTCAAGCCAAGCCTAGTCAAGCCTAGCCTAGCTAAGCCAAGCCAAGCCTAGCCTAGCCAAGCCAAGCCAAGCCTAGCCAAGCCAAGCCTAGCCAAGCCAAGCCTAGCCTAGCCTAGCCTAGCCAAGCCTAGCTTAGCTAAGCCTAGCCAAGCCTAGCCTAGCCAAGCCAAGCCTAGTCAAGCCAAGCCTAGCCAAGCCTAGCCTAGCCAAGCCAAGCCAAGCCTAGCCAAGCCTAGCCTAGCCTAGCCTAGCCTAGCCAAGCCTAGCCTAGCTAAGCCTAGCTAAGCCAAGTCAAGCCTAGCCAAGCCTAGCCAAGCTAAGCCAAGCAAAACAAAGTCAATCCAAGCCTAACCTAGCCTAGCCTAGCCTAGCCAAGCCTAGCCTAGCTAAGCCTAGCCAAGCCTAGCCTAGCCAAGCCAAGCCTAGCTAAGCCAAGTCAAGCCTAGCCAAGCCAAGGCTAGGTTTGGCTAGACTTAGCTTGGATAGGCTTGGCTTGGCTAGGCTTGGCTTGGCTTGGCTTGGCTTGGCTCGGCTAGGTTAGGCTTGGATTGACTTTGTTTTGCTTGGCTTAGCTTGGCTAGGCTTGGCTAGGTTAGGCTTGTCTTGACTCGACTAGGCTTGGCTTAGCTTGGCTTAGCTTGGCTCGGCTAGGCTTGGCTTTGCTTTACTTGGCTTGACTTGGCTTGGCTAGGCTAGGCTTGGCTTGGCTAGGCTTAGCTTGTCTTGGCTTGTCTTAGCTTGGCTAGGCTTGGCTTCGATAGGCTAGGCTAAACCCTACCGTATCGAACCAATCCCTATCGAACCCCATCGAATCAAATCGAATCCTACCGAACCAAACCAAATCGTACTACACCAAATCGAATCGAATCAATCGAACCGCACGGAACCGAATCCCACCGAATTGAACACCACTGAGCCGAATTAATCGAACAGAACCAAATCGAACCTCACCTAATCGAACTGAACTGAACCCAAATGAAATCAAACCCAATAGAATCGAAATCAACGGAACCAAACCCCACCAAATTGGAATGGTACCGAACGAAACAAAACCCCACCTTACTGAACCGAACCAAACCCCACCGAACAGATCCCTAACAAACCAAACCGAACCCTAGCGGACCAAACTGAAACCAAGTGAATCGAACCAAACTGAATCGGGTTAGTTCGGTTCGGTACGGGTTTGGTTCAGTTCGGTTTGGTTTAGCTTGATTCAACTCGGCTCAGTTCGGTTTGGTTCATACGGGTCGAGTCGGGTCGGTTCGGTTCGGTACGGGTTGGATCGACTCGGCTTGGCTTGATTTGATTCTATACAGTTCGATTTGGTTCTGTTTAGTTCGATTCATTTCTACTTGGCTCAACTCGGCTCGGTTCGATTTGGTTTAGCCCAATTCAGTTCGGTTCTGGTGGGTTTAGTTCATCTCTGTTCGGCTCTACTTGGCTCAGCTCGGTTTGATTCTGGTTTGGCTCAACTCGGCTCAATTCGGTTCGGTTTAGTTGGATTCGATTTGGTTCGATTTGTTCGAGTCACGTCGGGTCGGTTTGGTTCAGGTCTAGCTTTTTCAACTTGATTCGGTTTGGTTCGTTCGGGTTGGGTCGGTTAGGTTCGGGTTTAGGCTTGGCTAGGCTTAGCTTGGCTTGTTTAGGCTAGGCTCGGCTTGGCTTGGCTCGGCTTGGCTTGGCTTTGCTAGGCTTGGCTTGGCTTGGCTTGGCTTAGCTTAGCTTGGCTTGGCTTGGCTTAGCTTGGCTTGGCTTGGCTAGGCTTGGCTAGACTTGGTTAGCTTGGCTCGGCTAAGCTTGGCTTGACTTTGCTTTGCATGGCTTGGCTTGGCTAGGCTATGCTTCGCTAGACATGGCTTGGCTAGGCTAGGCTTGGCTTGGCTTGGCTTGGCTTGGCTTAACTTAGCTTGGCTCGGCTTGGCTTGGCTTAGCTTCGATTTCATTTGGTTTGATTCTGTTCGGTAAGGTTCGGTAGGGTTCGGTTCAGTTCGGTTCAATTCGTTAGGGTCAGTTCGGCTCGACTCAGTTCGGTTCGGCTTAGTTTGACTCGATTCCACTCGATTTGATTCGGCTAGGTCTGGTGGAGTTTGGTGGAGTTCGGTTTGTTTCGATTGGGTTTGGTGGGTTGGGTTCGATTCGTTAGAGTTATGTTGATTTCGGTTTGATTCGATCCAGTTTGGTGCGATGTAGTGCGGGGCGATTCGATTCGGTGCGATTCGATTCGGTGCGATTCTGTGGAGTTCGATAAAGTTCGGTAGGGTAAGCAAAGCCAAGCAAAGCAAAGCCAAGCCTAGCCTAGCCTAGCCAAGCCAAGCCAAGCCTAGCCTAGTCAAGCCAAGCCAAGCCTAGCCAAGCCAAGCCAAGCCTAGCCTAGCCAAGCCTAGCCAAGCCTAGCCTAGCCTAGCCTAGCCTAGCCAAGCCTAGCCTAGCTAAGCCTAGCCAAGCCTAGCCTAGCCAAGCCAAGCCTAGCCTAGCCAAGCCAAGCCAAGCCTAGCCTAGCCAAGCCTAGCCTAGCCAAGCCTAGCCTAGCTAAGCCTAGCTAAGCCAAGCCAAGCCTAGCCAAGCCTAGCCAAGCTAAGCCAAGCAAAACAAAGTCAATCCAAGCCTAACCTAGCCTAGCCTAGCCAAGCCTAGCCTAGCTAAGCCTACCCAAGCCAAGCCTAGCCAAGCCTAGCTAAGCCAAGTCAAGCCTAGCCAAGCCAAGGCTAGGTTTGGCTAGACTTAGCTTGGATAGGCTTGGCTTGGCTAGGCTTGGCTTGGCTTGGCTTGGCTCGGCTAGGTTAGGCTTGGATTGACTTTGTTTTGCTTGGCTTAGCTTGGCTAGGTTAGGCTTGGCTTGACTCGACTAGGCTTGGCTTAGCTTGGCTTAGCTTGGCTCCGCTAGGCTTGGCTTTGCTTTACTTGGCTTGACTTGGCTTGGCTAGGCTAGGCTTGGCTTGGCTAGGCTTAGCTTGCCTTGGCTTGTCTTAGCTTGGCTAGGCTTGGCTTCGATAGGCTAGGCTAAACCCTACCGTATCGAACCAATCCCTATCGAACCCCATCGAATCAAATCGAATCCTACCGAACCAAACCAAATCGTACTACACCAAATCGAATCGAATCAATCGAACCGCACGGAATCGAATCCCACCGAATTGAACACCACTGAGCCGAACTAATCGAACAGAACCAAATCGAACCCCACCTAATCGAACCGAACTGAACCCAAATGAAATCAAACCCAATAGAATCGAAATCAACGGAACCAAACCCCACCAAATTGGAATGGTACCGAACGAAACAAAACCCCACCTTACTGAACCGAACCAAACCCCACCGAACAGATCCCTAACAAACCAAACCGAACCCTAGCGGACCAAACTGAAACCAAGTGAATCGAACCAAACTGAATCGGGTTAGTTCGGTTCGGTACGGGTTTGGTTCAATTCGGTTTGGTTTAGCTTGATTCAACTCGGCTCAGTTCGGTTTGGTTCATACGGGTCGAGTCGGGTCGGTTCGGTTCGGTACGGGTTGGATCGACTCGGCTTGGCTTGATTTGATTCTATACAGTTCGATTTGGTTCTGTTTAGTTCGATTCATTTCTACTTGGCTCAACTCGGCTCGGTTCGATTTGGTTTAGCCCAATTCAGTTCGGTTCTGGTGGGTTTAGTTCATCTCTGTTCGGCTCTACTTGGCTCAGCTCGGTTTGATTCTTGTTTGGCTCAACTCTGCTCAATTCTGTTCGGTTTAGTTCGATTCGATTTGGTTCGATTTGTTTGAGTCACGTCGGGTCGGTTTGGTTCAGGTCTAGCTTTTTCAACTTGATTCGGTTTGGTTCGTTCGGGTTGGGTCGGTTAGGTTCGGGTTTAGGCTTGGCTAGGCTTAGCTTGGCTTGTTTAGGCTAGGCTCGGCTTGGCTTGGCTCGGCTTGGCTTGGCTTTGCTAGGCTTGGCTTGGCTTGGCTTGGCTTAGCTTAGCTTGGCTTGGCTTGGCTTAGCTTGGCTTGGCTTGGCTTGGCTAGGCTTGGCTAGACTTGGTTAGCTTGGCTCGGCTAAGCTTGGCTTGACTTTGCTTTGCATGGCTTGGCTTGGCTAGGCTATGCTTCGCTAGACATGGCTTGGCTAGGCTTGGCTTGGCTTGGCTTGGCTTGGCTTGGCTTGGCTTGGCTTGGCTTGGCTTGGCTTGGCTTGGCTTAACTTAGCTTGGCTCGGCTTGGCTTGGCTTAGCTTCGATTTCATTTGGTTTGATTCTGTTCGGAAAGGTTCGGTAGGGTTCGGTTCAGTTCGGTTCAATTCGTTAGGGTCAGTTCGGCTCGACTCAGTTCGGTTCGGCTTAGTTTGACTCGATTCCACTCGATTTGATTCGGCTAGGTCTGGTGGAGTTTGGTGGAGTTCGGTTTGTTTCGATTGGGTTTGGTGGGTTGGGTTCGATTCGTTAGAGTTATGTTGATTTCGGTTTGATTCGATCCAGTTTGGTGCGATGTAGTGCGGGGCGATTCGATTCGGTGCGATTCGATTCGGTGCGATTCTGTGGAGTTCGATAAAGTTCGGTAGGGTAAGCAAAGCCAAGCCAAGCCTAGCCAAGCCTAGCCTAGCCAAGCCAAGCCAAGCCTAGCCTAGCCAAGCCAAGCCAAGCCTAGCCTAGCCTAGCCAAGCCAAGCCTAGCCAAGCCTAGCCTAGCCTAGCCAAGCCAAGCCTAGCCAAGCCTAGCCTAGCCAAGCCAAGCCAAGCCTAGCCTAGCCAAGCCTAGCCTAGCCTAGCCTAGCCTAGCCAAGCCTAGCCTAGCTAAGCCTAGCTAAGCTAAGTCAAGCCTAGCCAAGCCCTACCGTATCGAACCAATCCCTATCGAACCCCATCGAATCAAATCGAATCCTACCGAACCAAACCAAATCGTACTACACCAAATCGAATCGAATCAATCGAACCGCACGGAACCGAATCCCACCGAATTGAACACCACTGAGCCGAACTAATCGAACAGAACCAAATCGAACCTCACCTAATCGAACCGAACTGAACCCAAATGAAATCAAACCCAATAGAATCGAAATCAACGGAACCAAACCCCACCAAATTGGAATGGTACCGAACGAAACAAAACCCCACCTTACTGAACCGAACCAAACCCCACCGAACAGATCCCTAACAAACCAAACCGAACCCTAGCGGACCAAACTGAAACCAAGTGAATCGAACCAAACTGAATCGGGTTAGTTCGGTTCGGTACGGGTTTGGTTCAGTTCGGTTTGGTTTAGCTTGATTCAACTCGGCTCAGTTCGGTTTGGTTCATACGGGTCGAGTCGGGTCGGTTCGGTTCGGTACGGGTTGGATCGACTCGGCTTGGCTTGATTTGATTCTATACAGTTCGATTTGGTTCTGTTTAGTTCGATTCATTTCTACTTGGCTCAACTCGGCTCGGTTCGATTTGGTTTAGCCCAATTCAGTTCGGTTCTGGTGGGTTTAGTTCATCTCTGTTCGGCTCTACTTGGCTCAGCTCGGTTTGATTCTGGTTTGGCTCAACTCGGCTCAATTCTGTTCGGTTTAGTTCGATTCGATTTGGTTCGATTTGTTCGAGTCACGTCGGGTCGGTTTGGTTCAGGTCTAGCTTTTTCAACTTGATTCGGTTTGGTTCGTTCGGGTTGGGTCGGTTAGGTTCGGGTTTAGGCTTGGCTAGGCTTAGCTTGGCTTGTTTAGGCTAGGCTCGGCTTGGCTTGGCACGGCTTGGCTTGGCTTTGCTAGGCTTGGCTTGGCTTGGCTTGGCTTAGCTTAGCTTGGCTTGGCTTGGCTTAGCTTGGCTTGGCTTGGCTTGGCTTGGCTAGACTTGGTTAGCTTGGCTCGGCTAAGCTTGGCTTGACTTTGCTTTGCATGGCTTGGCTTGGCTAGGCTATGCTTCGCTAGACATGGCTTGGCTAGGCTAGGCTTGGCTTGGCTTGGCTTGGCTTGGCTTAACTTAGCTTGGCTCGGCTTGGCTTGGCTTAGCTTCGATTTCAATTGGTTTGATTCTGTTCGGTAAGGTTCGGTAGGGTTCGGTTCAGTTCGGTTCAATTCGTTAGGGTCAGTTCGGCTCGACTCAGTTCGGTTCGGCTTAGTTTGACTCGATTCCACTCGATTTGATTCGGCTAGGTCTGGTGGAGTTTGGTGGAGTTCGGTTTGTTTCGATTGGGTTTGGGGGGTTGGGTTCGATTCGTTAGAGTTATGTTGATTTCGGTTTGATTCGATCCAGTTTGGTGCGATGTAGTGCGGGGCGATTCGATTCGATTCGGTGCGATTCGATTCGGTGCGATTCTGTGGAGTTCGATAAAGTTCGGTAGGGTAAGCAAAGCCAAGCAAAGCAAAGCCAAGCCAAGCCTAGCCAAGCCAAGCCAAGCCTAGCCAAGCCATGCCAAGCCTAGCCTAGCCTAGCCTAGCTAAGCCTAGCCAAGCCTAGCCTAGCCAAGCCAAGCCTAGCCAAGCGAAGCCTAGCCAAGCCTAGCCTAGCCAAGCCAAGCCAAGCCTAGCCTAGCCTAGCCAAGCCTAGCCTAGCTAAGCCTAGCTAAGCCAAGTCAAGCCTAGCCAAGCCTAGCCAAGCTAAGCCAAGCAAAACAAAGTCAATCCAAGCCTAACCTAGCCTAGCCTAGCCAAGCCTAGCCTAGCTATGCCTAGCCAAGCCTAGCCTAGCCAAGCCAAGCCTAGCCAAGCCTAGCTAAGCCAAGTCAAGCCTAGCCAAGCCAAGGCTAGGTTTGGCTAGACTTAGCTTGGATAGGCTTGGCTTGGCTAGGCTTGGCTTGGCTTGGCTTGGCTTGGCTCGGCTAGGTTAGGCTTGGATTAACTTTGTTTTGCTTGGCTTAGCTTGGCTTGGCTATGTTAGGCTTGGCTTGACTCGACTAGGCTTGGCTTAGCTTGGCTTAGCTTGGCTCGGCTAGGCTTGGCTTTGCTTTACTTGGCTTGGCTTTGCTTGGCTAGGCTAGGCTTGGCTTGGCTAGGCTTAGCTTGCCTTGGCTTGTCTTAGCTTGGCTAGGCTTGGCTTCGATAGGCTAGGCTAAACCCTACCGTATCGAACCAATCCCTATCGAACCCCATCGAATCAAATCGAATCCTACCGAACCAAACCAAATCGTACTACACCAAATCGAATCGAATCAATCGAACCGCACGGAACCGAATCCCACCGAATTGAACACCACTGAGCCGAACTAATCGAACAGAACCAAATCGAACCTCACCTAATCGAACCGAACTGAACCCAAATGAAATCAAACCCAATAGAATCGAAATCAACGGAACCAAACCCCACCAAATTGGAATGGTACCGAACGAAACAAAACCCCACCTTACTGAACCGAACCAAACCCCACCGAACAGATCCCTAACAAACCAAACCGAACCCTAGCGGACCAAACTGAAACCAAGTGAATCGAACCAAACTGAATCGGGTTAGTTCGGTTCGGTACGGGTTTGGTTCAGTTCGGTTTGGTTTAGCTTGATTCAACTCGGCTCAGTTCGGTTTGGTTCATACGGGTCGAGTCGGGTCGGTTCGGTTCGGTACGGGTTGGATCGACTCGGCTTGGCTTGATTTGATTCTATACAGTTCGATTTGGTTCTGTTTAGTTCGATTCATTTCTACTTGGCTCAACTCGGCTCGGTTCGATTTGGTTTAGCCCAATTCAGTTCGGTTCTGGTGGGTTTAGTTCATCTCTGTTCGGCTCTACTTGGCTCAGCTCGGTTTGATTCTGGTTTGGCTCAACTCGGCTCAATTCGGTTCGGTTTAGTTCGATTCGATTTGGTTCGATTTGTTCGAGTCACGTCGGGTCGGTTTGGTTCAGGTCTAGCTTTTTCAACTTGATTCGGTTTGGTTCGTTCGGGTTGGGTCGGTTAGGTTCGGGTTTGGCTTAGCTCGGCTCGATTCAGTTCATCTTGATACGATTTGGTTCGTTTCGATTCTACTCGGCTCGGCACGGTTCGATTCGATCGAATAGGGTCAGGTTGGATCGGTTCAGTTCGGTTCGGTTTGTTCGGGTTGACTCAGCTAGATTCGGTTCGGTTCTACTTGGCTCGGTTCGGTTTGGCTCAGTTCAGCTTAGTTTGGATTTGCTCGAGTCGAATTAATTCTGTTCTACTCGGCTCAGCTCGATTTGGCTCTACTTGGCTAGGCTAGGCTTGGCTAGGCTAGGCTTAGCTTGGCTTGGCTTGTCTTAGCTTGGCTAGGCTTGGCTTTGATAGGCTAGGCTAGCCTAGGCTAAACCCTACCGAATCGAACCAATCCCTACCGAACAGAACCAATCCCTACCGAATCGAACCCCATCGAATCGAACCGAATCCTACCGAACCAAACCAAATCGTACTACACCAAACCGAATCGAATCAATCGAACCGCACGGAACCGAATCCCACCGAATTGAACACCACTGAGCCGAACTAATCGAACTGAACCCAACCGAACCGAACCAAATCGAACCCTACCTAATCGAACCGAACTGAACCCAAACGAAATCAAACCCAATAGAATTGAAATCAACAGAACCAAACCCCACCGAATTGGAATCATACCGAACGAAACGAAACACCACCTCACCGAACCGAACCAAACCCCATCGAATAGAACCCTAACAAACCAAATCGAACCCTAGCGGACCAAACCGAAACCAAGTGAATTGGACCAAACTGAATCGGGTCAGTTCGGTTCGGTACGGGTTTGGTTCAGCTCAGTTCGGTTTGGTTCAGCTCGATTCAACTCAGCTCAGTTCGGTTTGGTTCATACGGGTCGAGTCGGGTCGGTTCGGTTCGGTACGGGTTGGATCGACTCGGCTTGGCTTGGTCTGATTTGATTCTATACAGTTCGATTTGGTTCTGTTTAGTTCGATTCATTTCTACTTGGCTCAACTCGGCTCGGTTCGATTTGGTTTGGCCCAATTCAGTTCGGTTCTGGTGGGTTCAGTTCATCTCAGTTTGGCTCTACTTGGCTCAGCTCGGTTTGGTTCTGGTTTGACTCAACTCGGCTCAAATCAGGAAGGGTATCAATATATTTGATTTGCAAACTCTAGTTATTATTTGTGTTAGAGATTTATTGTGTGCTACGTCTAGATTATGGTAGTCAAACTGTAGTTAAACCTTGTGTTTGTCATTGGAGAATGGGCCTCATGCTACTTGCATGATTGTCATAGAAGAAGAAACAGGTCTGTCTGTTTCTGTTGACTGGATTCTTCAACATTTAGGACCTATACATAAAAACATTGATTTGTTCATGAATTGTCTGATCACTTTGGATATTCACTTTGGATATTCATGTCATGAAGATCAATTCTATAATATGCTGAAACGAGGTGGTTCCAATGTTCGATCAAGAAAAAACTTAATTAGGTATGTTTTCTGTCCTGTTGAAGTTGAGTTCCCATTATTGAGTTAGCCTTTGTTCAGGTTGCCTTTATGTACCTCAGTATGAACTCCATTATGATAATTTTGGTGTGCTATCTCTACAATCTACACGTTGCTAATTTCCTGAAACCTTTCCATTATGATAATTTTGGTGTGCTATCTCTACAATCTACACGTTGCTAATTTCCTGAAACCTTTTCATGTGCTCTTTTCATTGACTACATTTTCATTAGAGTGGTGGCTGTAAATAGAAGGTTTTGACACAATGTGCCACAAACATGTTATGTTATTATCAAGGTTTTATATATCAGTCTGTACCGATGTATCGAGATTATCTTGGTATTGGTAAGTATCGGGCGGTACGTGCAGTGCATATGCCGATACATTAAAATATAATGTAATATTTTATAATATAATATTAAATATTAATATATTAAAGCATGGTTTGACTTACCAGCCTGTACCGGTGTATCGACATATTGTCAGTACCGATACGGGACTGGTACCCGGGCGGTATGCACAGTGCGTAACGCTCGGTATAAAATATAATATAATATTACCCGCGGGCGAGGGCGGCGACGGCGTGCGTGCGGGATACTTCTTTCTTCTTCTAGTCTTCTTCTTTCCTCTAAGCAAAATCGGCCAAGGCGCTATCGGAATTCAGCGACGTGGAGCATCAGAACTTTCTCTTCGGCATTGGTACCGCAGAGGCGTGAATGTCGTGGTACCGTAGAGGCGGGTCTTTGTGTGTGCATCGGAGCTTGCATTGGATGATAGCCTTAATCATCAGCATATGGGGGTTGTATACCATTGAGGAAGAAGTCCAAGTGCAAGTACCAGTGAGTCCCATGGAGGGGGACGTGATCATGTGAATGATCAGGAGCTGCTGGGAGCTCCACAATACACTACACACACTACACGCAATACACTACACACACTACTCGGCTCGGCTCGACGGCTCGGCCAATATTACTTCGGCTAATATTATGCTATTCTTTGTTACTTTGGCTAATATTATGCTATTCTTTGTGAAAACTTTGGCCAATACAAACATTAAAATTATGTGTGAGATGGAATTAGAAATAAAATAAAGATTAATTTTAGGTGATTGAGTTAGATTTGGCCTGTAATTAATGTGGATCAATCAAATCGTATGGTAAGAAAGGAAGACAATATGTATCTCGGGCCAATTCGAGCTTGATTTGTTCCTTACGGGCTTCGAGGCTCATTAGTTCATGTTTTTTCGGATCTGAATATAATATGGTTCGTCGATACGGTCGTCGCCGGAAGGAAAAGGCCCATCAAGGAGGGGACCCTGTCGGACGATGTTGCCAAATGCCAAAAGGCTCAGCAAGGGACCCTGTTGGACCTTTCTTGTTATCCCCGTCATATTTTGTTTACAAAAAAAAACTTCTCGTGGTCCCCTTAGATTTTACTCTTTCCCGTTCTTGTATATAAGGTTATTCTGATTTCTTTTTCTGTTTTTGATTTTTCTTTTTGTTTTTTTTGTAGGTATCAAGTGCCAAGCCAATTAGGTGCGGGTGATGATTTAGTTGTACACTATGGCTTGCGGTAAGTATTAGGTCTTGAACTTGGGTGATGTGAGTTGTTATATGTGTTTTTGTTTCTAACAACTATATCGTATGGCTTTCTCTTTCATGATAAATTGGGTGATAACAAATTATTGAGCCTTTTTAGAGTATGATGTAATGGATCTTGTAATGTTCTACCATATTACACAATAAGTTTCACAAAATATTGAGTCTTTTTTGGTGGGGTTCGGTTCGATGGGGTTAATCATTTTGTAAGGTGAGGCTTAGGCTTATCACTTATCGGTTAACCGGTAAGATGAGGCTTATCGGTTAAACCTGAAGGGAGTTAAATTCTAACAAAATAATATATTCATATCTGATGTCGTAAATGGAATGAAAATATTTGTTTGCTAATTTGTTGTTACATAATTCAATTTGTGTTTTCATTGTTTTTTTTTTTTATGTATCATAGCCCTTGTTCCTTCTTTCTCATAAGTTGTTGTGTAACTTTGTCGTATGCTTTCATTGAGAAGGGATGGGAGAAGGGACAAGATGTGCATCTTTTGTATGTGTGTTGTCCAAACTAAACAACTTTTAAAAACTTCAGCTCTTTATGCATTTCAACTATACATGTCTCATATGCTTAATTTTCAGTCTTGCTTAGAGCTAAGATTTTTGTTTTTGGTTAGGATGGCATTAAAAATTATACTATTGGCTGATTTGACTATATTTTATTAAAGAAATTGAGTTATTTTTATGATGTGCTTTCATGATGATGTATCTTTATATTTCTGTTTATATTAATTGTTTCTGTACTGAACCAACCAGTGTTTACTAAAATCCAACTAATTTGTATGCAACATTATGATCAGATTAGTAAGGATCCTATTTTGTTAAACATTAGGCATTCTGCCAGCCAAGTGGGGCATGCTTGGAGCTCTAATCAGAGCTTGTAAGAGTATTGCATCGTACTAGAGTTCTGTTCTTTTCGATTCGATTCGATGCAGTTTGGTGGAGTTTGGTTTGTTTCGATTGGGTTTAGTGGAGTTGGGTTCGATTCGATAGAGTTATGTTCTTTTCGATTCGATTCGATGCAGTTTGGTGCGATGCGGTGCGGGGCGATTCAATTCGGTTCAGTTCGGTGCGATGCGTTTAGGTTCAGTGCGATTCAGTGGGGTTCGGTAAAGTTTGATAGGGTAAGCCAACCCTAGTCATGCAAAGCCAAGCCAAACCAAGCCTATCTAAGCTAAGCCAAGCCACGCCAAGCCTAGCATAGCCTAGCCTAGCAAAGCCAAGCCTAGCATAGCCAAACCAAGCCTAACTAAGCCGAGCTTAGCCAAGCCAAGCCAAGTCTAGCTAAGCCGAGCCAAGCTTACCCTAGCCAAGCTAAGTGTAGCCAAGCCAAGCCATGCAAAGCAAGGCTAGGCTTAGTTTGGTTAGGCTAGTCTTGGCTAGTCTTGGCTTGGCTTGGCTTGGCTTAGCTTGCCTTGGCTAGGCTCGGCTTAGCTAGGCTTGGTTTGGCTAGGCTAGGCTTGGCTTTGCTAGGCTATGCTAGGCTTGGCGTGACTTGGCTAGGCTTGGTTTGGCTTGGCTTTGCATGACTAGGCAAGGTTTGGCTAGACTTGGCTTGGCTTAGCTTTGCTAGGGTAGGTCTGGCATGGCATGGCATGGCTTGGTTTGGTTTGGTTTGGCTAGGCTTGGTTTGGCAAGGCATGGCTTGGTTAGGCTTGGTTTGGCTTGACTTTGCATGGCTATGCTTGGCTTGGCTTTGCTTACCCCACCGAACCCCACTGATTCGCACCGAACCTAAATGCATCGCACCAAACTGCATCGAATCTAATCGAAAAGAACAGAACTCTATCGAATCGAACCCAACCCCACCAAACCCAATCTTAGTCATGCTTGGCTTGGCTCGACTCGGCTTGGCTTGGCTGGGCTTAGCTTGGCAAGGCTAGGCTTAGCTTGGCTCGCTTAGGCTAGGCTTGGCTCGGTTTCGCTTTGCATAGCTTGGCTTGGCTAGCCAAACCAAGCCTAGTCATGCAAAGCCAAACCAAACCATGCCTAGCCTAGGATTAGCTTTGATAAGCTAGGCTAGGCAAGGCTAAACCCTACCGAATCAATCCAAATATCGAACCGAAACTATCAAACTGAGCCAAGTAAACCCAAGCCAAACCTAGCCTAGCTAAGCTAAGCCTAGCCTAGCCAAGCCATGCAAAGCAAAGCCTAGCCGAGCCGAGCCGAGCCGAGCCAAGCCTAGCCAAGTCAAGCCTAGCCAAGCTAAGCCTAGCCAAGCCTAGCCTAGCCTAGCCTAGCCAAGCCTAGCCAAGCCAAGCCTAGCCAAGCCAAGCCTAGCCAAGCTAAGCCTAACCAAGCCAAGCCTAGCTTAGCCAAGCCAAGCCTACCCTAGCCAAGCTCAGTGTAGCTAAGCGAAGCCTTGCCTAGCCTTGCCTTATAAAGAATTACTAGAGAGTTCAAAGGTGTTCCTCTATAACTTTGTCGCTAGGCTTGGCTAGGCTTAGCTTGGCTTGTCTAGGCTAGGCTAGGCTTGGCTTGGCTTTGCTTTGCATGGCTTGGCTTGGCTTCACTAGGCTTGGCTTGGCTTGTCTCGACTTAGCTTAGCTTGGCTTGGCTTGGCTTGGCTAGGCTTCGCTAGGCTTGGCTAGGCTTAGCTTGGCTTGTTTAGGCTAGGCTCGGCTTGGCTTGGCTCGGCTTGGCTTGGCTTTGCTAGGCTTGGCTTGGCTTGGCTTGGCTTAGCTTAGCTTGGCTTGGCTTGGCTTAGCTTGGCTTGGCTTGGCTTGGCTTGGCTTGGCTAGACTTGGTTAGCTTGGCTCGGCTAAGCTTGGCTTGACTTTGCTTTGCATGGCTTGGCTTGGCTAGGCTATGCTTCGCTAGACATGGCTTGGCTAGGCTAGGCTTGGCTTGGCTTGGCTTGGCTTAACTTAGCTTGGCTCGGCTTGGCTTGGCTTAGCTTCGATTTCATTTGGTTTGATTCTGTTCGGTAAGGTTCGGTAGGGTTCGGTTCAGTTCGGTTCAATTCGTTAGGGTCAGTTCGGCTCGACTCAGTTCGGTTCGGCTTAGTTTAACTCGATTCCACTCGATTTGATTCGGCTAGGTCTGGTGGAGTTTGGTGGAGTTCGGTTTGTTTCGATTGGGTTTGGTGGGTTGGGTTCGATTCGTTAGAGTTATGTTGATTTCGGTTTGATTCGATCCAGTTTGGTGCGATGTAGTGCGGGGCGATTCGATTCGGTGCGATTCGATTCGGTGCGATTCTGTGGAGTTCGATAAAGTTCGGTAGGGTAAGCAAAGCCAAGCAAAGCAAAGCCAAGCCAAGCCTAGCCAAGCCTAGCCTAGCCAAGCCAAGCCAAGCCTAGCCTAGCCAAGCCAAGCCAAGCCTAGCTAAGCCAAGCCAAGCCAAGCCTAGCCAAGCCTAGCCTAGCCTAGCCAAGCCTAGCCTAGCCTAGCCTAGCCTAGCCAAGCCTAGCCTAGCTAAGCCTAGCCTAGCCTAGCCTAGCCAAGCCAAGCCGAGCCTAGCCAAGCCAAGCCGAGCCTAGCCAAGGTTTGGCTAGACTTGGCTTGGCTTAGCTTTGCTAGGGTAGGTCTGGCATGGCATGGCATGGCTTGGTTTGGTTTGGTTTGGCTAGGCTTGGTTTGGCTAGGCATGGCTTGGTTAGGCTTGGTTTGGCTTGACTTTGCATGGCTATGCTTGGCTTGGCTTTGCTTACCCCACCGAACCCCACTGATTCGCACCGAACCTAAACGCATCGCACCAAACTGCATCGAATCTAATCGAAAAGAACAGAACTCTATCGAATCGAACCCAACCCCACCAAACCCAATCTTAGTCATGCTTGGCTTGGCTCGGCTCGGCTTGGCTTGGCTTGGCTTAGCTTGGCAAGGCTAGGCTTAGCTTGGCTCGCTTAGGCTAGGCTTGGCTTGGTTTCGCTTTGCATAGCTTGGCTTGGCTAGCCAAACCAAGCCTAGTCATGCAAAGCCAAACCAAACCATGCCTAGCCTAGGATTAGCTTTGATAAGCTAGGCTAGGCAAGGCTAAACCCTACCGAATCAATCCAAATATCGAACCGAAACTATCAAACTGAGCCAAGTAAACCCAAGCCAAACCTAGCCTAGCTAAGCTAAGCCTAGCCTAGCCAAGCCATGCAAAGCAAAGCCTAGCCGAGCCGAGCCGAGCCGAGCCGAGCCAAGCCTAGCCAAGTCAAGCCTAGCCAAGCTAAGCCTAGCCAAGCCTAGCCTAGCCTAGCCTAGCCAAGCCTAGCCAAGCCAAGCCAAGCCTAGCCAAGCTAAGCCTAACCAAGCCAAGCCTACCCTAGCCAAGCTCAGTGTAGCTAAGCGAAGCCTTGCCTAGCCTTGCCTTATAAAGAATTACTAGAGAGTTCAAAGGTGTTCCTCTATAACTTTGTCGCTAGGCTTGGCTAGGCTTAGCTTGGCTTGTCTAGGCTAGGCTAGGCTTGGCTTGGCTTTGCTTTGCATGGCTTGGCTTGGCTTCACTAGGCTTGGCTTGGCTTGGCTTGGCTTGTCTCGACTTAGCTTAGCTTGGCTTGGCTTGGCTTGGCTAGGCTTCGCTAGGCTTGGCTAGGCTTAGCTTGGCTTGTTTAGGCTAGGCTCGGCTTGGCTTGGCTCGGCTTGGCTTGGCTTTGCTAGGCTTGGCTTGGCTTGGCTTGGCTTAGCTTAGCTTGGCTTGGCTTGGCTTGGCTTAGCTTGGCTTGGCTTGGCTTGGCTAGACTTGGTTAGCTTGGCTCGGCTAAGCTTGGCTTGACTTTGCTTTGCATGGCTTGGCTTGGCTAGGCTATGCTTCGCTAGACATGGCTTGGCTAGGCTAGGCTTGGCTTGGCTTGGCTTGGCTTAACTTAGCTTGGCTCGGCTTGGCTTGGCTTAGCTTCGATTTCATTTGGTTTGATTCTGTTCGGTAAGGTTCGGTAGGGTTCGGTTCAGTTCGGTTCAATTCGTTAGGGTCAGTTCGGCTCGACTCAGTTCGGTTCGGCTTAGTTTAACTCGATTCCACTCGATTTGATTCGGCTAGGTCTGGTGGAGTTTGGTGGAGTTCGGTTTGTTTCGATTGGGTTTGGTGGGTTGGGTTCGATTCGTTAGAGTTATGTTGATTTCGGTTTGATTCGATCCAGTTTGGTGCGATGTAGTGCGGGGCGATTCGATTCGGTGCGATTCGATTCGGTGCGATTCTGTGGAGTTCGATAAAGTTCGGTAGGGTAAGCAAAGCCAAGCAAAGCAAAGCCAAGCCAAGCCTAGCCAAGCCTAGCCTAGCCAAGCCAAGCCTAGCCTAGCCTAGCCAAGCCAAGCCAAGCCTAGCCAAGCCAAGCCTAGCCTAGCCAAGCCTAGCCTAGCCTAGCCTAGCCTAGCCAAGCCTAGCCTAGCTAAGCCTAGCCTAGCCTAGCCAAGCCAAGCCGAGCCTAGCCAAGCCAAGCCG
The DNA here is from genome assembly GCA_029747655.1 of Ensete ventricosum. Lineage (NCBI taxonomy): Eukaryota > Viridiplantae > Streptophyta > Magnoliopsida > Zingiberales > Musaceae > Ensete > Ensete ventricosum. Next base: position 44,030,990 of record JAQQAF010000005.1, on the reverse strand, counting down.
AGCCTAGCCAAGGTTTGGCTAGACTTGGCTTGGCTTAGCTTTGCTAGGGTAGGTCTGGCATGGCATGGCATGGCTTGGTTTGGTTTGGTTTGGCTAGGCTTGGTTTGGCTAGGCATGGCTTGGTTAGGCTTGGTTTGGCTTGACTTTGCATGGCTATGCTTGGCTTGGCTTTGCTTACCCCACCGAACCCCACTGATTCGCACCGAACCTAAACGCATCGCACCAAACTGCATCGAATCTAATCGAAAAGAACAGAACTCTATCGAATCGAACCCAACCCCACCAAACCCAATCTTAGTCATGCTTGGCTTGGCTCGGCTCGGCTTGGCTTGGCTTGGCTTAGCTTGGCAAGGCTAGGCTTAGCTTGGCTCGCTTAGGCTAGGCTTGGCTTGGTTTCGCTTTGCATAGCTTGGCTTGGCTAGCCAAACCAAGCCTAGTCATGCAAAGCCAAACCAAACCATGCCTAGCCTAGGATTAGATTTGATAAGCTAGGCTAGGCAAGGCTAAACCCTACCGAATCAATCCAAATATCGAACCGAAACTATCAAACTGAGCCAAGTAAACCCAAGCCAAACCTAGCCTAGCTAAGCTAAGCCTAGCCTAGCCAAGCCATGCAAAGCAAAGCCTAGCCGAGCCGAGCCGAGCCGAGCTGAGCCGAGCCTAGCCAAGTCAAGCCTAGCCAAGCTAAGCCTAGCAACCCTAGCCTAGCCTAGCCTAGCCAAGCCTAGCCAAGCCAAGCCTAGCCAAGCCAAGCCAACCCTAGCCAAGCTAAGCCTAACCAAGCCAAGCCTAGCTTAGCCAAGCCAAGCCTACCCTAGCCAAGCTCAGTGTAGCTAAGCGAAGCCTTGCCTAGCCTTGCCTTATAAAGAATTACTAGAGAGTTCAAAGGTGTTCCTCTATAACTTTGTCGCTAGGCTTGGCTAGGCTTAGCTTGGCTTGTCTAGGCTAGGCTAGGCTTGGCTTGGCTTGGCTTCACTAGGCTTGTCTCGACTTAGCTTAGCTTGGCTTGGCTTGGCTAGGCTTCGCTAGGCTTGGCTAGGCTTAGCTTGACTTGTTTAGGCTAGGCTCGGCTTGGCTTGGCTCGGCTTGGCTTGGCTTGGCTTTGCTAGGCTAGGCTTGGCTTGGCTTGGCTTGGCTTAGCTTGGCTTGGCTTAGCTAGACTTGGTTAGCTTGGCTTGACTTTGCTTTGCATGGCTTGGCTTGGCTAGGCTATGCTTCGCTAGACATGGCTTGGCTTGGCTTGGCTTGGCTTAACTTAGCTTGGCTCGGCTTGGCTTGGCTTAGCTTCGATTTCATTTGGTTTGATTCTGTTCGGTAAGGTTCGGTAGGGTTCGGTTCAGTTCGGTTCAATTCGTTAGGGTCAGTTCGGCTCGACTCAGTTCGGTTCGGCTTAGTTTGACTCGATTCCACTCGATTTGATTCGGCTAGGTCTGGTGGAGTTTGGTGGAGTTCGGTTTGTTTCGATTGGGTTTGGTGGGTTGGGTTCGATTCGTTAGAGTTATGTTGATTTCGGTTTGATTCGATCCAGTTTGGTGCGATGTAGTGCGGGGCGATTCGATTCGGTGCGATTCGATTCGGTGCGATTCTGTGGAGTTCGATAAAGTTCGGTAGGGTAAGCAAAGCCAAGCAAAGCAAAGTCAAGCCAAGCCTAGTCAAGCCTAGCCTAGCTAAGCCAAGCCAAGCCAAGCCTAGCCAAGCCAAGCCTAGCCAAGCCAAGCCTAGCCTAGCCTAGCCTAGCCAAGCCTAGCTTAGCTAAGCCTAGCCAAGCCTAGCCTAGCCAAGCCAAGCCTAGTCAAGCCAAGCCTAGCCAAGCCTAGCCTAGCCAAGCCAAGCCAAGCCTAGCCAAGCCTAGCCTAGCCTAGCCTAGCCTAGCCTAGCCAAGCCTAGCCTAGCTAAGCCTAGCTAAGCCAAGTCAAGCCTAGCCAAGCCTAGCCAAGCTAAGCCAAGCAAAACAAAGTCAATCCAAGCCTAACCTAGCCTAGCCTAGCCTAGCCAAGCCTAGCCTAGCTAAGCCTAGCCAAGCCTAGCCTAGCCAAGCCAAGCCTAGCTAAGCCAAGTCAAGCCTAGCCAAGCCAAGGCTAGGTTTGGCTAGACTTAGCTTGGATAGGCTTGGCTTGGCTAGGCTTGGCTTGGCTTGGCTTGGCTTGGCTTGGCTTGGCTCGGCTAGGTTAGGCTTGGATTGACTTTGTTTTGCTTGGCTTAGCTTGGCTAGGCTTGGCTAGGTTAGGCTTGTCTTGACTCGACTAGGCTTGGCTTAGCTTGGCTTAGCTTGGCTCGGCTAGGCTTGGCTTTGCTTTACTTGGCTTGACTTGGCTTGGCTAGGCTTGGCTTGGCTAGGCTTAGCTTGTCTTGGCTTGTCTTAGCTTGGCTAGGCTTGGCTTCGATAGGCTAGGCTAAACCCTACCGTATCGAACCAATCCCTATCGAACCCCATCGAATCAAATCGAATCCTACCGAACCAAACCAAATCGTACTACACCAAATCGAATCGAATCAATCGAACCGCACGGAACCGAATCCCACCGAATTGAACACCACTGAGCCGAATTAATCGAACAGAACCAAATCGAACCTCACCTAATCGAACTGAACTGAACCCAAATGAAATCAAACCCAATAGAATCGAAATCAACGGAACCAAACCCCACCAAATTGGAATGGTACCGAACGAAACAAAACCCCACCTTACTGAACCGAACCAAACCCCACCGAACAGATCCCTAACAAACCAAACCGAACCCTAGCGGACCAAACTGAAACCAAGTGAATCGAACCAAACTGAATCGGGTTAGTTCGGTTCGGTACGGGTTTGGTTCAGTTCGGTTTGGTTTAGCTTGATTCAACTCGGCTCAGTTCGGTTTGGTTCATACGGGTCGAGTCGGGTCGGTTCGGTTCGGTACGGGTTGGATCGACTCGGCTTGGCTTGATTTGATTCTATACAGTTCGATTTGGTTCTGTTTAGTTCGATTCATTTCTACTTGGCTCAACTCGGCTCGGTTCGATTTGGTTTAGCCCAATTCAGTTCGGTTCTGGTGGGTTTAGTTCATCTCTGTTCGGCTCTACTTGGCTCAGCTCGGTTTGATTCTGGTTTGGCTCAACTCGGCTCAATTCGGTTCGGTTTAGTTGGATTCGATTTGGTTCGATTTGTTCGAGTCACGTCGGGTCGGTTTGGTTCAGGTCTAGCTTTTTCAACTTGATTCGGTTTGGTTCGTTCGGGTTGGGTCGGTTAGGTTCGGGTTTAGGCTTGGCTAGGCTTAGCTTGGCTTGTTTAGGCTAGGCTCGGCTTGGCTTGGCTCGGCTTGGCTTGGCTTTGCTAGGCTTGGCTTGGCTTGGCTTGGCTTAGCTTGGCTTGGCTTGGCTTGGCTTAGCTTGGCTTGGCTTGGCTAGGCTTGGCTAGACTTGGTTAGCTTGGCTCGGCTAAGCTTGGCTTGACTTTGCTTTGCATGGCTTGGCTTGGCTAGGCTATGCTTCGCTAGACATGGCTTGGCTAGGCTAGGCTTGGCTTGGCTTGGCTTGGCTTGGCTTGGCTTAACTTAGCTTGGCTCGGCTTGGCTTGGCTTAGCTTCGATTTCATTTGGTTTGATTCTGTTCGGTAAGGTTCGGTAGGGTTCGGTTCAGTTCGGTTCAATTCGTTAGGGTCAGTTCGGCTCGACTCAGTTCGGTTCGGCTTAGTTTGACTCGATTCCACTCGATTTGATTCGGCTAGGTCTGGTGGAGTTTGGTGGAGTTCGGTTTGTTTCGATTGGGTTTGGTGGGTTGGGTTCGATTCGTTAGAGTTATGTTGATTTCGGTTTGATTCGATCCAGTTTGGTGCGATGTAGTGCGGGGCGATTCGATTCGGTGCGATTCGATTCGGTGCGATTCTGTGGAGTTCGATAAAGTTCGGTAGGGTAAGCAAAGCCAAGCAAAGCAAAGCCAAGCCTAGCCTAGCCTAGCCAAGCCAAGCCAAGCCTAGCCTAGCCAAGCCAAGCCAAGCCTAGCCTAGCCAAGCCTAGCCAAGCCTAGCTTAGCCTAGCCTAGCCTAGCCAAGCCTAGCCTAGCTAAGCCTAGCCAAGCCTAGCCTAGCCAAGCCAAGCCTAGCCTAGCCAAGCCAAGCCAAGCCTAGCCTAGCCAAGCCTAGCCTAGCCAAGCCTAGCCTAGCCAAGCCTAGCCTAGCTAAGCCTAGCTAAGCCAAGCCAAGCCTAGCCAAGCCTAGCCAAGCTAAGCCAAGCAAAACAAAGTCAATCCAAGCCTAACCTAGCCTAGCCTAGCCAAGCCTAGCCTAGCTAAGCCTACCCAAGCCAAGCCTAGCCAAGCCTAGCTAAGCCAAGTCAAGCCTAGCCAAGCCAAGGCTAGGTTTGGCTAGACTTAGCTTGGATAGGCTTGGCTTGGCTAGGCTTGGCTTGGCTCGGCTAGGTTAGGCTTGGATTGACTTTGTTTTGCTTGGCTTAGCTTGGCTAGGTTAGGCTTGGCTTGACTCGACTAGGCTTGGCTTAGCTTGGCTTAGCTTGGCTCGGCTAGGCTTGGCTTTGCTTTACTTGGCTTGACTTGGCTTGGCTAGGCTAGGCTTGGCTTGGCTAGGCTTAGCTTGCCTTGGCTTGTCTTAGCTTGGCTAGGCTTGGCTTCGATAGGCTAGGCTAAACCCTACCGTATCGAACCAATCCCTATCGAACCCCATCGAATCAAATCGAATCCTACCGAACCAAACCAAATCGTACTACACCAAATCGAATCGAATCAATCGAACCGCACGGAATCGAATCCCACCGAATTGAACACCACTGAGCCGAATTAATCGAACAGAACCAAATCGAACCCCACCTAATCGAACCGAACTGAACCCAAATGAAATCAAACCCAATAGAATCGAAATCAACGGAACCAAACCCCACCAAATTGGAATGGTACCGAACGAAACAAAACCCCACCTTACTGAACCGAACCAAACCCCACCGAACAGATCCCTAACAAACCAAACCGAACCCTAGCGGACCAAACTGAAACCAAGTGAATCGAACCAAACTGAATCGGGTTAGTTCGGTTCGGTACGGGTTTGGTTCAATTCGGTTTGGTTTAGCTTGATTCAACTCGGCTCAGTTCGGTTTGGTTCATACGGGTCGAGTCGGGTCGGTTCGGTTCGGTACGGGTTGGATCGACTCGGCTTGGCTTGATTTGATTCTATACAGTTCGATTTGGTTCTGTTTAGTTCGATTCATTTCTACTTGGCTCAACTCGGCTCGGTTCGATTTGGTTTAGCCCAATTCAGTTCGGTTCTGGTGGGTTTAGTTCATCTCTGTTCGGCTCTACTTGGCTCAGCTCGGTTTGATTCTTGTTTGGCTCAACTCTGCTCAATTCTGTTCGGTTTAGTTCGATTCGATTTGGTTCGATTTGTTTGAGTCACGTCGGGTCGGTTTGGTTCAGGTCTAGCTTTTTCAACTTGATTCGGTTTGGTTCGTTCGGGTTGGGTCGGTTAGGTTCGGGTTTAGGCTTGGCTAGGCTTAGCTTGGCTTGTTTAGGCTAGGCTCGGCTTGGCTTGGCTCGGCTTGGCTTGGCTTTGCTAGGCTTGGCTTGGCTTGGCTTGGCTTAGCTTAGCTTGGCTTGGCTTGGCTTAGCTTGGCTTGGCTTGGCTTGGCTAGGCTTGGCTAGACTTGGTTAGCTTGGCTCGGCTAAGCTTGGCTTGACTTTGCTTTGCATGGCTTGGCTTGGCTAGGCTATGCTTCGCTAGACATGGCTTGGCTAGGCTAGGCTTGGCTTGGCTTGGCTTGGCTTGGCTTGGCTTGGCTTGGCTTGGCTTAACTTAGCTTGGCTCGGCTTGGCTTGGCTTAGCTTCGATTTCATTTGGTTTGATTCTGTTCGGAAAGGTTCGGTAGGGTTCGGTTCAGTTCGGTTCAATTCGTTCGGGTCAGTTCGGCTCGACTCAGTTCGGTTCGGCTTAGTTTGACTCGATTCCACTCGATTTGATTCGGCTAGGTCTGGTGGAGTTTGGTGGAGTTCGGTTTGTTTCGATTGGGTTTGGTGGGTTGGGTTCGATTCGTTAGAGTTATGTTGATTTCGGTTTGATTCGATCCAGTTTGGTGCGATGTAGTGCGGGGCGATTCGATTCGGTGCGATTCGATTCGGTGCGATTCTGTGGAGTTCGATAAAGTTCGGTAGGGTAAGCAAAGCCAAGCCAAGCCTAGCCAAGCCTAGCCTAGCTAAGCCAAGCCAAGCCTAGCCTAGCCAAGCCAAGCCAAGCCTAGCCTAGCCTAGCCAAGCCAAGCCTAGCCAAGCCTAGCCAAGCCTAGCCTAGCCAAGCCAAGCCTAGCCAAGCCTAGCCTAGCCAAGCCAAGCCAAGCCTAGCCTAGCCAAGCCTAGCCTAGCCTAGCCTAGCCTAGCCAAGCCTAGCCTAGCTAAGCCTAGCTAAGCTAAGTCAAGCCTAGCCAAGCCCTACCGTATCGAACCAATCCCTATCGAACCCCATCGAATCAAATCGAATCCTACCGAACCAAACCAAATCGTACTACACCAAATCGAATCGAATCAATCGAACCGCACGGAACCGAATCCCACCGAATTGAACACCACTGAGCCGAACTAATCGAACAGAACCAAATCGAACCTCACCTAATCGAACCGAACTGAACCCAAATGAAATCAAACCCAATAGAATCGAAATCAACGGAACCAAACCCCACCAAATTGGAATGGTACCGAACGAAACAAAACCCCACCTTACTGAACCGAACCAAACCCCACCGAACAGATCCCTAACAAACCAAACCGAACCCTAGCGGACCAAACTGAAACCAAGTGAATCGAACCAAACTGAATCGGGTTAGTTCGGTTCGGTACGGGTTTGGTTCAGTTCGGTTTGGTTTAGCTTGATTCAACTCGGCTCAGTTCGGTTTGGTTCATACGGGTCGAGTCGGGTCGGTTCGGTTCGGTACGGGTTGGATCGACTCGGCTTGGCTTGATTTGATTCTATACAGTTCGATTTGGTTCTGTTTAGTTCGATTCATTTCTACTTGGCTCAACTCGGCTCGGTTCGATTTGGTTTAGCCCAATTCAGTTCGGTTCTGGTGGGTTTAGTTCATCTCTGTTCGGCTCTACTTGGCTCAGCTCGGTTTGATTCTGGTTTGGCTCAACTCGGCTCAATTCTGTTCGGTTTAGTTCGATTCGATTTGGTTCGATTTGTTCGAGTCACGTCGGGTCGGTTTGGTTCAGGTCTAGCTTTTTCAACTTGATTCGGTTTGGTTCGTTCGGGTTGGGTCGGTTAGGTTCGGGTTTAGGCTTGGCTAGGCTTAGCTTGGCTTGTTTAGGCTAGGCTCGGCTTGGCTTGGCACGGCTTGGCTTGGCTTTGCTAGGCTTGGCTTGGCTTGGCTTGGCTTAGCTTAGCTTGGCTTGGCTTGGCTTAGCTTGGCTTGGCTTGGCTTGGCTTGGCTAGACTTGGTTAGCTTGGCTCGGCTAAGCTTGGCTTGACTTTGCTTTGCATGGCTTGGCTTGGCTAGGCTATGCTTCGCTAGACATGGCTTGGCTAGGCTTGGCTTGGCTTGGCTTGGCTTGGCTTAACTTAGCTTGGCTCGGCTTGGCTTGGCTTGGCTTAGCTTCGATTTCAATTGGTTTGATTCTGTTCGGTAAGGTTCGGTAGGGTTCGGTTCAGTTCGGTTCAATTCGTTAGGGTCAGTTCGGCTCGACTCAGTTCGGTTCGGCTTAGTTTGACTCGATTCCACTCGATTTGATTCGGCTAGGTCTGGTGGAGTTTGGTGGAGTTCGGTTTGTTTCGATTGGGTTTGGGGGGTTGGGTTCGATTCGTTAGAGTTATGTTGATTTCGGTTTGATTCGATCCAGTTTGGTGCGATGTAGTGCGGGGCGATTCGATTCGATTCGGTGCGATTCGATTCGGTGCGATTCTGTGGAGTTCGATAAAGTTCGGTAGGGTAAGCAAAGCCAAGCAAAGCAAAGCCAAGCCAAGCCTAGCCAAGCCAAGCCAAGCCTAGCCAAGCCATGCCAAGCCTAGCCTAGCCTAGCCTAGCTAAGCCTAGCCAAGCCTAGCCTAGCCAAGCCAAGCCAAGCCTAGCCAAGCCTAGCCTAGCCAAGCCAAGCCAAGCCTAGCCTAGCCTAGCCAAGCCTAGCCTAGCTAAGCCTAGCTAAGCCAAGTCAAGCCTAGCCAAGCCTAGCCAAGCTAAGCCAAGCAAAACAAAGTCAATCCAAGCCTAACCTAGCCTAGCCTAGCCAAGCCTAGCCTAGCTATGCCTAGCCAAGCCTAGCCTAGCCAAGCCAAGCCTAGCCAAGCCTAGCTAAGCCAAGTCAAGCCTAGCCAAGCCAAGGCTAGGTTTGGCTAGACTTAGCTTGGATAGGCTTGGCTTGGCTAGGCTTGGCTTGGCTTGGCTTGGCTTGGCTTGGCTCGGCTAGGTTAGGCTTGGATTAACTTTGTTTTGCTTGGCTTAGCTTGGCTTGGCTATGTTAGGCTTGGCTTGACTCGACTAGGCTTGGCTTAGCTTGGCTTAGCTTGGCTCGGCTAGGCTTGGCTTTGCTTTACTTGGCTTGGCTTTGCTTGGCTAGGCTAGGCTTGGCTTGGCTAGGCTTAGCTTGCCTTGGCTTGTCTTAGCTTGGCTAGGCTTGGCTTCGATAGGCTAGGCTAAACCCTACCGTATCGAACCAATCCCTATCGAACCCCATCGAATCAAATCGAATCCTACCGAACCAAACCAAATCGTACTACACCAAATCGAATCGAATCAATCGAACCGCACGGAACCGAATCCCACCGAATTGAACACCACTGAGCCGAACTAATCGAACAGAACCAAATCGAACCTCACCTAATCGAACCGAACTGAACCCAAATGAAATCAAACCCAATAGAATCGAAATCAACGGAACCAAACCCCACCAAATTGGAATGGTACCGAACGAAACAAAACCCGACCTTACTGAACCGAACCAAACCCCACCGAACAGATCCCTAACAAACCAAACCGAACCCTAGCGGACCAAACTGAAACCAAGTGAATCGAACCAAACTGAATCGGGTTAGTTCGGTTCGGTACGGGTTTGGTTCAGTTCGGTTTGGTTTAGCTTGATTCAACTCGGCTCAGTTCGGTTTGGTTCATACGGGTCGAGTCGGGTCGGTTCGGTTCGGTACGGGTTGGATCGACTCGGCTTGGCTTGATTTGATTCTATACAGTTCGATTTGGTTCTGTTTAGTTCGATTCATTTCTACTTGGCTCAACTCGGCTCGGTTCGATTTGGTTTAGCCCAATTCAGTTCGGTTCTGGTGGGTTTAGTTCATCTCTGTTCGGCTCTACTTGGCTCAGCTCGGTTTGATTCTGGTTTGGCTCAACTCGGCTCAATTCGGTTCGGTTTAGTTCGATTCGATTTGGTTCGATTTGTTCGAGTCACGTCGGGTCGGTTTGGTTCAGGTCTAGCTTTTTCAACTTGATTCGGTTTGGTTCGTTCGGGTTGGGTCGGTTAGGTTCGGGTTTGGCTTAGCTCGGCTCGATTCAGTTCATCTTGATACGATTTGGTTCGTTTCGATTCTACTCGGCTCGGCACGGTTCGATTCGATCGAATAGGGTCAGGTTGGATCGGTTCAGTTCGGTTCGGTTTGTTCGGGTTGACTCAGCTAGATTCGGTTCGGTTCTACTTGGCTCGGTTCGGTTTGGCTCAGTTCAGCTTAGTTTGGATTTGCTCGAGTCGAATTAATTCTGTTCTACTCGGCTCAGCTCGATTTGGCTCTACTTGGCTAGGCTAGGCTTGGCTAGGCTAGGCTTAGCTTGGCTTGGCTAGGCTTGGCTTTGATAGGCTAGGCTAGCCTAGGCTAAACCCTACCGAATCGAACCAATCCCTACCGAACAGAACCAATCCCTACCGAATCGAACCCCATCGAATCGAACCGAATCCTACCGAACCAAACCAAATCGTACTACACCAAACCGAATCGAATCAATCGAACCGCACGGAACCGAATCCCACCGAATTGAACACCACTGAGCCGAACTAATCGAACTGAACCCAACCGAACCGAACCAAATCGAACCCTACCTAATCGAACCGAACTGAACCCAAACGAAATCAAACCCAATAGAATTGAAATCAACAGAACCAAACCCCACCGAATTGGAATCATACCGAACGAAACGAAACACCACCTCACCGAACCGAACCAAACCCCATCGAATAGAACCCTAACAAACCAAATCGAACCCTAGCGGACCAAACCGAAACCAAGTGAATTGGACCAAACTGAATCGGGTCAGTTCGGTTCGGTACGGGTTTGGTTCAGCTCAGTTCGGTTTGGTTCAGCTCGATTCAACTCAGCTCAGTTCGGTTTGGTTCATACGGGTCGAGTCGGGTCGGTTCGGTTCGGTACGGGTTGGATCGACTCGGCTTGGCTTGGTCTGATTTGATTCTATACAGTTCGATTTGGTTCTGTTTAGTTCGATTCATTTCTACTTGGCTCAACTCGGCTCGGTTCGATTTGGTTTGGCCCAATTCAGTTCGGTTCTGGTGGGTTCAGTTCATCTCAGTTTGGCTCTACTTGGCTCAGCTCGGTTTGGTTCTGGTTTGACTCAACTCGGCTCAAATCAGGAAGGGTATCAATATATTTGATTTGCAAACTCTAGTTATTATTTGTGTTAGAGATTTATTGTGTGCTACGTCTAGATTATGGTAGTCAAACTGTAGTTAAACCTTGTGTTTGTCATTGGAGAATGGGCCTCATGCTACTTGCATGATTGTCATAGAAGAAGAAACAGGTCTGTCTGTTTCTGTTGACTGGATTCTTCAACATTTAGGACCTATACATAAAAACATTGATTTGTTCATGAATTGTCTGATCACTTTGGATATTCACTTTGGATATTCATGTCATGAAGATCAATTCTATAATATGCTGAAACGAGGTGGTTCCAATGTTCGATCAAGAAAAAACTTAATTAGGTATGTTTTCTGTCATGTTGAAGTTGAGTTCCCATTATTGAGTTAGCCTTTGTTCAGGTTGCCTTTATGTACCTCAGTATGAACTCCATTATGATAATTTTGGTGTGCTATCTCTACTACACGTTGCTAATTTCCTGAAACCTTTTCATGTGCTCTTTTCATTGACTACATTTTCATTAGAGTGGTGGCTGTAAATAGAAGGTTTTGACACAATGTGCCACAAACATGTCATGTTATTATCAAGGTTTTATATATCAGTCTGTACCGATGTATCGAGATTATCTTGGTATTGGTAAGTATCGGGCGGTACGTGCAGTGCATATGCCGATACATTAAAATATAATGTAATATTTTATAATATAATATTAAATATTAATATATTAAAGCATGGTTTGACTTACCAGCCTGTACCGGTGTATCGACATATTGTCGGTACCGATACGGGACTGGTACCCGGGCGGTATGCACAGTGCGTAACGCTCGGTATAAAATATAATATAATATTACCCGCGGGCGAGGGCGGCGACGGCGTGCGTGCGGGATACTTCTTTCTTCTTCTAGTCTTCTTCTTTCCTCTAAGCAAAATCGGCCAAGGCGCTATCGGAATTCAGCGACGTGGAGCATCAGAACTTTCTCTTCGGCATTGGTACCGCAGAGGCGTGAATGTCGTGGTACCGTAGAGGCGGGTCTTTGTGTGTGCATCGGAGCTTGCATTGGATGAAAGCCTTAATCATCAGCATATGGGGGTTGTATACCATTGAGGAAGAAGTCCAAGTGCAAGTACCAGTGAGTCCCATGGAGGGGGACGTGATCATGTGAATGATCAGGAGCTGCTGGGAGCTCCACAATACACTACACACACTACACGCAATACACTACACACACTACTCGGCTCGGCTCGCCGGCTCGGCCAATATTACTTCGGCTAATATTATGCTATTCTTTGTTACTTTGGCTAATATTATGCTATTCTTTGTGAAAACTTTGGCCAATACAAACATTAAAATTATGTGTGAGATGGAATTAGAAATAAAATAAAGATTAATTTTAGGTGATTGAGTTAGATTTGGCCTGTAATTAATGTGGATCAATCAAATCGTATGGTAAGAAAGGAAGACAATATGTATCTCGGGCCAATTCGAGCTTGATTTGTTCCTTACGGGCTTCGAGGCTCATTAGTTCATGTTTTTTCAGATCTGAATAGAATATGGTTCGTCGATACGGTCGTCGCCGGAAGGAAAAGGCCCATCAAGGAGGGGACCCTGTCGGACGATGTTGCCAAATGCCAAAAGGCTCAGCAAGGGACCCTGTTGGACCTTTCTTGTTATCCCCGTCATATTTTGTTTACAAAAAAAAACTTCTCGTGGTCCCCTTAGATTTTACTCTTTCCCGTTCTTGTATATAAGGTTATTCTGATTTCTTTTTCTGTTTTTGATTTTTCTTTTTGTTTTTTTTGTAGGCATCAAGTGCCAAGCCAATTAGGTGCGGGTGATGATTTAGTTGTACACTATGGCTTGCGGTAAGTATTAGGTCTTGAACTTGGGTGATGTGAGTTGTTATATGTGTTTTTGTTTCTAACAACTATATCGTATGGCTTTCTCTTTGATGATAAATTGGGTGATAACAAATTATTGAGCCTTTTTAGAGTATGATGTAATGGATCTTGTAATGTTCTACCATATTACACAATAAGTTTCACAAAATATTGAGTCTTTTTTGGTGGGGTTCGGTTCGATGGGGTTAATCATTTTGTAAGGTGAGGCTTAGGCTTATCACTTATCGGTTAACCGGTAAGATGAGGCTTATCGGTTAAACCTGAAGGGAGTTAAATTCTAACAAAATAATATATTCATATCTGATGTCGTAAATGGAATGAAAATATTTGTTTGCTAATTTGTTGTTACATAATTCAATTTGTGTTTTCATTGTTTTTTTTTTTTATGTATCATAGCCCTTGTTCCTTCTTTCTCATAAGTTGTTGTGTAACTTTGTCGTATGCTTTCATTGAGAAGGGATGGGAGAAGGGACAAGATGTGCATCTTTTGTATGTGTGTTGTCCAAACTAAACAACTTTTAAAAACTTCAGCTCTTTATGCATTTCAACTATACATGTCTCATATGCTTAATTTTCAGTCTTGCTTAGAGCTAAGATTTTTGTTTTTGGTTAGGATGGCATTAAAAATTATACTATTGGCTGATTTGACTATATTTTATTAAAGAAATTGAGTTATTTTTATGATGTGCTTTCATGATGATGTATCTTTATATTTCTGTTTATATTAATTGTTTCTGTACTGAACCAACCAGTGTTTACTAAAATCCAACTAATTTGTATGCAACATTATGATCAGATTAGTAAGGATCCTATTTTGTTAAACATTAGGCATTCTGCCAGCCAAGTGGGGCATGCTTGGAGCTCTAATCAGAGCTTGTAAGAGTATTGCATCGTACTAGAGTTCTGTTCTTTTCGATTCGATTCGATGCAGTTTGGTGGAGTTTGGTTTGTTTCGATTGGGTTTAGTGGAGTTGGGTTCGATTCGATAGAGTTATGTTCTTTTCGATTCGATTCGATGCAGTTTGGTGCGATGCGGTGCGGGGCGATTCAATTCGGTTCAGTTCGGTGCGATGCGTTTAGGTTCAGTGCGATTCAGTGGGGTTCGGTAAAGTTTGATAGGGTAAGCCAACCCTAGTCATGCAAAGCCAAGCCAAACCAAGCCTATCTAAGCTAAGCCAAGCCACGCCAAGCCTAGCATAGCCTAGCCTAGCAAAGCCAAGCCTAGCATAGCCAAACCAAGCCTAACTAAGCCGAGCTTAGCCAAGCCAAGCCAAGTCTAGCTAAGCCGAGCCAAGCTTACCCTAGCCAAGCTAAGTGTAGCCAAGCCAAGCCATGCAAAGCAAGGCTAGGCTTAGTTTGGTTAGGCTAGTCTTGGCTAGTCTTGGCTTGGCTTGGCTTGGCTTAGCTTGCCTTGGCTAGGCTCGGCTTAGCTAGGCTTGGTTTGGCTAGGCTAGGCTTGGCTTTGCTAGGCTATGCTAGGCTTGGCGTGACTTGGCTAGGCTTGGTTTGGCTTGGCTTTGCATGACTAGGCAAGGTTTGGCTAGACTTGGCTTGGCTTAGCTTTGCTAGGGTAGGTCTGGCATGGCATGGCATGGCTTGGTTTGGTTTGGTTTGGCTAGGCTTGGTTTGGCAAGGCATGGCTTGGTTAGGCTTGGTTTGGCTTGACTTTGCATGGCTATGCTTGGCTTGGCTTTGCTTACCCCACCGAACCCCACTGATTCGCACCGAACCTAAACGCATCGCACCAAACTGCATCGAATCTAATCGAAAAGAACAGAACTCTATCGAATCGAACCCAACCCCACCAAACCCAATCTTAGTCATGCTTGGCTTGGCTCGACTCGGCTTGGCTTGCTTGGGCTTAGCTTGGCAAGGCTAGGCTTAGCTTGGCTCGCTTAGGCTAGGCTTGGCTCGGTTTCGCTTTGCATAGCTTTGCTTGGCTAGCCAAACCAAGCCTAGTCATGCAAAGCCAAACCAAACCATGCCTAGCCTAGGATTAGCTTTGATAAGCTAGGCTAGGCAAGGCTAAACCCTACCGAATCAATCCAAATATCGAACCGAAACTATCAAACTGAGCCAAGTAAACCCAAGCCAAACCTAGCCTAGCTAAGCTAAGCCTAGCCTAGCCAAGCCATGCAAAGCAAAGCCTAGCCGAGTCGAGCCGAGCCGAGCCAAGCCTAGCCAAGTCAAGCCTAGCCAAGCTAAGCCTAGCCAAGCCTAGCCTAGCCTAGCCTAGCCAAGCCAAGCCTAGCCAAGCCAAGCCTAGCCAAGCTAAGCCTAACCAAGCCAAGCCTAGCTTAGCCAAGCCAAGCCTACCCTAGCCAAGCTCAGTGTAGCTAAGCGAAGCCTTGCCTAGCCTTGCCTTATAAAGAATTACTAGAGAGTTCAAAGGTGTTCCTCTATAACTTTGTCGCTAGGCTTGGCTAGGCTTAGCTTGGCTTGTCTAGGCTAGGCTAGGCTTGGCTTGGCTTTGCTTTGCATGGCTTGGCTTGGCTTCACTAGGCTTGGCTTGGCTTGTCTCGACTTAGCTTAGCTTGGCTTGGCTTGGCTTGGCTAGGCTTCGCTAGGCTTGGCTAGGCTTAGCTTGGCTTGTTTAGGCTAGGCTCGGCTTGGCTTGGCTCGGCTTGGCTTGGCTTTGCTAGGCTTGGCTTGGGTTGGCTTGGCTTAGCTTAGCTTGGCTTGGCTTGGCTTAGCTTGGCTTGGCTTGGCTTGGCTAGACTTGGTTAGCTTGGCTCGGCTAAGCTTGGCTTGACTTTGCTTTGCATGGCTTGGCTTGGCTAGGCTATGCTTCGCTAGACATGGCTTGGCTAGGCTAGGCTTGGCTTGGCTTGGCTTGGCTTAACTTAGCTTGGCTCGGCTTGGCTTGGCTTAGCTTCGATTTCATTTGGTTTGATTCTGTTCGGTAAGGTTCGGTAGGGTTCGGTTCAGTTCGGTTCAATTCATTAGGGTCAGTTCGGCTCGACTCAGTTCGGTTCGGCTTAGTTTAACTCGATTCCACTCGATTTGATTCGGCTAGGTCTGGTGGAGTTTGGTGGAGTTCGGTTTGTTTCGATTGGGTTTGGTGGGTTGGGTTCGATTCGTTAGAGTTATGTTGATTTCGGTTTGATTCGATCCAGTTTGGTGCGATGTAGTGCTGGGCGATTCGATTCGGTGCGATTCTGTGGAGTTCGATAAAGTTCGGTAGGGTAAGCAAAGCCAAGCAAAGCAAAGCCAAGCCAAGCCTAGCCAAGCCTAGCCAAGCCTAGCCTAGCCAAGCCAAGCCAAGCCTAGCCAAGCCAAGCCAAGCCTAGCCTAGCCAAGCCAAGCCTAGCCTAGCCTAGCCTAGCCTAGCCTAGCCAAGCCTAGCCAAGCCTAGCAGAGCCAAGCCTAGCCTAGCCTAGCCTAGCATAGCCTAGCCTAGCCAAGCCTAGCCTAGCTAAGCCTAGCCAAGCCTAGCCTAGCCAAGCCAAGCCGAGCCAAGCCAAGCCGAGCCTAGCCAAGGTTTGGCTAGACTTGGCTTGGCTTAGCTTTGCATGGGTAGGTCTGGCATGGCTTGGTTTGGTTTGGTTTGGCTAGGCTTGGTTTGGCTAGGCATGGCTTGGTTTGGCTTGACTTTGCATGGCTATGCTTGGCTTGGCTTTGCTTACCCCACCGAACCCCACTGATTCGCACCGAACCTAAACGCATCGCACCAAACTGCATCGAATATAATCGAAAAGAACAGAACTCTATCGAATCGAACCCAACCCCACCAAACCCAATCTTAGTCATGCTTGGCTTGGCTCGGCTCGGCTTGGCTTGGCTTGGCTTAGCTTGGCAAGGCTAGGCTTAGCTTGGCTTAGCTTGGCTCGCTTAGGCTAGGCTTGGCTTGGTTTCGCTTTGCATAGCTTGGCTTGGCTAGCCAAACCAAGCCTAGTCATGCAAAGCCAAACCAAACCATGACTAGCCTAGGATTAGATTTGATAAGCTAGGCTAGGCAAGGCTAAACCCTGCCGAATCAATCCAAATATCGAACCGAAACTATCAAACTGAGCCAAGTAAACCCAAGCCAAACCTAGCCTAGCTAAGCTAAGCCTAGCCTAGCCAAGCCATGCAAGGCAAAGCCTAGCCGAGCCGAGCCGAGCCGAGCCGAGCCTATCCAAGTCAAGCCTAGCCAAGCTAAGCCAAGCCAAGCCTAGCCTAGCCTAGCCTAGCCAAGCCTAGCCAAGCCAAGCCAAGCCTAGCCAAGCTAAGCCTAACCAAGCCAAGCCTAGCTTAGCCAAGCCAAGCCTACCCTAGCCAAGCTCAGTGTAGCTAAGCGAAGCCTTGCCTAGCCTTGCCTTATAAAGAATTACTAGAGAGTTCAAAGGTGTTCCTCTATAACTTTGTCGCTAGGCTTGGCTAGGCTTAGCTTGGCTTGTCTAGGCTAGGCTAGGCTTGCCTTGGCTTTGCTTTGCATGGCTTGGCTTGGCTTCACTAGGCTTGGCTTGGCTTGGCTTGGCTTGTCTCGACTTAGCTTAGCTTGGCTTGGCTTGGCTTGGCTAGGCTTCGCTAGGCTTGGCTAGGCTTAGCTTGGCTTGTTTAGGCTAGGCTCGGCTTGGCTTGGCTCGGTTTGGCTTGGCTTGGCTTTGCTAGGCTTGGCTTGGCTTGGCTTGGCTTTGCTTAGCTTAGCTTGGCTTGGCTTGGCTTGGCTTGGCTTAGCTTGGCTTGGCTTGGCTTGGCTAGACTTGGTTAGCTTGGCTTGACTTTGCTTTGCATGGCTTGGCTTGGCTAGGCTATGCTTCGCTAGACATGGCTTGGCTAGGCTAGGCTTGGCTTGGCTTGGCTTGGCTTGGTTTAACTTAGCTTGGCTCGGCTTGGCTTGGCTTAGCTTCGATTTCATTTGGTTTGATTCTGTTCGGTAAGGTTCGGTAGGGTTCGGTTCAGTTCGGTTCAATTCGTTAGGGTCAGTTCGGCTCGACTCAGTTCGGTTCGGCTTAGTTTGACTCGATTCCACTCGATTTGATTCGGCTAGGTCTGGTGGAGTTCGGTTTGTTTCAATTGGGTTTGGTGGGTTGGGTTCGATTCGTTAGAGTTATGTTGATTTCGGTTTGATTCGATCCAGTTTGGTGCGATGTAGTGCGGGGCGATTCGATTCGGTGCGATTCGATTCGGTGCGATTCTGTGGAGTTCGATAAAGTTCGGTAGGGTAAGCAAAGCCAAGCAAAGCAAAGCCAAGCCAAGCCTAGCCAAGCCTAGCCTAGCCTAGCCAAGCCAAGCCAAGCCAAGCCTAGCCTAGCCAAGCCTAGCCAAGCCAAGCCAAGCCTAGCCAAGCCAAGCCAAGCCAAGCCAAGCCTAGCCAAGCCTAGCCTAGCCTAGCCTAGCCTAGCCTAGCCAAGCCTAGCCTAGCTAAGCCTAGCCAAGCCTAGCCTAGCCAAGCCAAGCCGAGCCAAGCCAAGCCGAGCCTAGCCAAGGTTTGGCTAGACTTGGCTTGGCTTAGCTTTGCTAGGGTAGGTCTGGCATGGCATGGCATGGCTTGGTTTGGTTTGGTTTGGCTAGGCTTGGTTTGGCTAGGCATGGCTTGGTTAGGCTTGGTTTGGCTTGACTTTGCATGGCTATGCTTGGCTTGGCTTTGCTTACCCCACCGAACCCCACTGATTCGCACCGAACCTAAACGCATCGCACCAAACTGCATCGAATATAATCGAAAAGAACAGAACTCTATCGAATCGAACCCAACCCCACCAAACCCAATCTTAGTCATGCTTGGCTTGGCTCGGCTCGGCTTGGCTTGGCTTGGCTTGGCTTAGCTTGGCAAGGCTAGGCTTAGCTTGGCTTAGCTTGGCTCGCTTAGGCTAGGCTTGGCTTGGTTTCGCTTTGCATAGCTTGGCTTGGCTAGCCAAACCAAGCCTAGTCATGCAAAGCCAAACCAAACCATGCCTAGCCTAGGATTAGCTTTGATAAGCTAGGCTAGGCAAGGCTAAACCCTACCGAATCAAACCAAATATCGAACCAAAACTATCAAACTGAGCCAAGTAAACCCAAGCCAAACCTAGCCTAGCTAAGCTAAGCCTAGCCTAGCCAAGCCATGCAAAGCAAAGCCTAGCCGAGCCGAGCCGAGCCGAGCCTAGCCAAGTCAAGCCTAGCCAAGCTAAGCCTAGCCAAGCCTAGCCTAGCCTAGCCTAGCCAAGCCTAGCCAAGCCAAGCCTAGCCAAGCCAAGCCAAGCCTAGCCAAGCTAAGCCTAACCAAGCCAAGCCTAGCTTAGCCAAGCCAAGCCTACCCTAGCCAAGCTCAGTGTAGCTAAGCGAAGCCTTGCCTAGCCTTGCCTTATAAAGAATTACTAGAGAGTTCAAAGGTGTTCCTCTATAACTTTGTCGCTAGGCTTGGCTAGGCTTAGCTTGGCTTGTCTAGGCTAGGCTAGGCTAGGCTTGGCTTGGCTTTGCTTTGCATGGCTTGGCTTGGCTTCACTAGGCTTGGCTTGTCTTGGCTTGGCTTGTCTCGACTTAGCTTAGCTTGGCTTGGCTTGGCTTAGCTAGGCTTCCCTAGGCTTGTTTAGGCTAGGCTCGGCTTGGCTTGGCTCGGCTTGGCTTGGCTTGGCTTTGCTAGGCTTGGCTTGGCTTGGCTTGGCTTAGCTTAGCTTGGCTTGGCTTGGCTTAGCTTGGCTTGGCTTGGCTTGGCTAGACTTGGTTAGCTTGGCTTGACTTTGCTTTACATGGCTTGGCTTGGCTAGGCTATGCTTCGCTAGACATGGCTTGGCTAGGCTAGGCTTGGCTTGGCTTAGCTTGGCTTAACTTAGCTTGGCTCGGCTTGGCTTGGCTTAGCTTCGATTTCATTTGGTTTGATTCTGTTCGGTAAGGTTCGGTAGGGTTCGGTTCAGTTCGGTTCAATTCGTTAGGGTCAGTTCGGCTCGACTCAGTTCGGTTCGGCTTAGTTTGACTCGATTCCACTCGATTTGATTCGGCTAGGTCTGGTGGAGTTCGGTTTGTTTCGATTGGGTTTGGTGGGTTGGGTTCGATTCGTTAGAGTTATGTTGATTTCGGTTTGATTCGATCTAGTTTGGTGCGATGTAGTGCGGGGCGATTCGATTCGGTGCGATTCTGTGGAGTTCGATAAAGTTCGGTAGGGTAAGCAAAGCCAAGCAAAGCAAAGCCAAGCCAAGCCAAGCCTAGCCAAGCCTAGCCTAGCCAAGCCAAGCCAAGCCTAGCCTAGCCTAGCCAAGCCAAGCCAAGCCTAGCCAAGCCAAGCCAAGCCAAGCCAAGCCTAGCAAAGCCAAGCCAAGCCAAGCCTAGCCAAGCCTAGCCTAGCCTAGCCTAGCCTAGCCTAGCCTAGCCAAGCCTAGCCTAGCTAAGCCTAGCCAAGCCTAGCCTAGCCAAGCCAAGCCTAGCCAAGCCAAGCCTAGCCAAGCCTAGCCAAGCCAAGCCTAGCCTAGCCTAGCCTAGCCTAGCCAAGCCTAGCCTAGCTAAGCCTAGCTAAGCCAAGTCAAGCCTAGCCAAGCCTAGCCAAGCTAAGCCAAGCAAAACAAAGTCAATCCAAGCCTAACCTAGCCTAGCCTAGCCAAGCCTAGCCTAGCTAAGCCTAGCCAAGCCTAGCCTAGCCAAGCCAAGCCTAGCCAAGCCTAGCTAAGCCAAGTCAAGCCTAGCCAAGCCAAGGCTAGGTTTGGCTAGACTTAGCTTGGATAGGCTTGGCTTGGCTAGGCTTGGCTTGGCTTGGCTTGGCTTGGCTCGGCTAGGTTAGGCTTGGATTGACTTTGTTTTGCTTGGCTTAGCTTGGCTAGGCTTGGCTAGGTTAGGCTTGACTCGACTAGGCTTGGCTTAGCTTGGCTTAGCTTGGCTCGGCTAGGCTTGGCTTTGCTTTACTTGGCTTGACTTGGCTTGGCTAGGCTAGGCTTGGCTTGGCTAGGCTTAGCTTGCCTTGGCTTGTCTTAGCTTGGCTAGGCTTGGCTTCGATAGGCTAGGCTAAACCCTACTGTATCGAACCAATCCCTATCGAACCCCATCGAATCAAATCGAATCCTACCGAACCAAACCAAATCGTACTACACCAAATCGAATCGAATCGAATCATTCGAACCGCACGGAACCGAATCCCACCGAATTGAACACCACTGAGCCGAACTAATCGAACAGAACCAAATCGAACCCCACCTAATCGAACCGAACTGAACCCAAATGAAATCAAACCCAATAGAATCGAAATCAACGGAACCAAACCCCACCAAATTGGAATGGTACCGAACGAAACAAAACCCCACCTTACTGAACCGAACCAAACCCCACCGAACAGATCCCTAACAAACCAAACCGAACCCTAGCGGACCAAACTGAAACCAAGTGAATCGAACCAAACTGAATCGGGTTAGTTCGGTTCGGTACGGGTTTGGTTCAGTTCGGTTTGGTTTAGCTTGATTCAACTCGGCTCAGTTCGGTTTGGTTCACACGGGTTGAGTCGGGTCGGTTGGGTTCGGTACGGGTTGGATCGACTCGGCTTGGCTTGATTTGATTTTATACAGTTCGATTTGGTTCTGTTTAGTTCGATTCATTTCTACTTGGCTCAACTCGGCTCGGTTCGATTTGGTTTAACCCAATTCAGTTCGGTTCTGGTGGGTTTAGTTCATCTCTGTTCGGCTCTACTTGGCTCAGCTCGGTTTGATTCTGGTTTGGCTCAACTCGGCTCAATTCGGTTCGGTTTAGTTCGATTCGATTTGGTTCGATTTGTTCGAGTCACGTCGGGTCAGTTTGGTTCAGGTCAAGCTTTTTCAACTTGATTCGGTTTGGTTCGTTCGGGTTGGGTCGGTTAGGTTCGGGTTTAGGCTTGGCTAGGCTTAGCTTGGCTTGTTTAGGCTAGGCTCGGCTTGGCTTGGCTCGGCTTGGCTTGGCTTTGCTAGGCTTGGCTTGGCTTGGCTTGGCTTAGCTTAGCTTGGCTTGGCTTGGCTTGGCTTAGCTTGGCTTGGCTTGGCTTGGCTAGACTTGGTTAGCTTGGCTCGGCTAAGCTTGGCTTGACTTTGCTTTGAATGGCTTGGCTTGGCTAGGCTATGCTTCGCTAGACATGGCTTGGCTAGGCTTGGCTTGGCTTGGCTTAACTTAGCTTGGCTCGGCTTGGCTTGGCTTAGCTTCGATTTCATTTGGTTTGATTCTGTTCGGTAAGGTTCGGTAGGGTTCGGTTCAGTTCGGTTCAATTCGTTAGGGTCAGTTCGGCTCGACTCAGTTCGGTTCGGCTTAGTTTGACTCGATTCCACTCGATTTGATTCGGCTAGGTCTGGTGGAGTTTGGTGGAGTTCGGTTTGTTTCGATTGGGTTTGGTGGGTTGGGTTCGATTCGTTAGAGTTATGTTGATTTCAGTTTGATTCGATCCAGTTTGGTGCGATGTAGTGCGGGGCGATTCGATTCGGTGCAATTCGATTCGGTGCGATTCTGTGGAGTTCGATAAAGTTCGGTAGGGTAAGCAAAGCCAAGCAAAGCCAAGCCTAGCCAAGCCTAGCCTAGCCAAGCCATGCCAAGCCTAGCCTAGCCAAGCCAAGCCAAGCCTAGCCAAGCCAAGCCAAGCCTAGCCTAGCCAAGCCAAGCCAAGCCTAGCCAAGCCTAGCCTAGCCTAGCCTAGCCTAGCCTAGCCTAGCCAAGCCTAGCCTAGCTAAGCCTAGCCAAGCCTAGCCTAGCCAAGCCAAGCCTAGCCAAGCCAAGCCAAGCCTAGCCAAGCCTAGCCTAGCCAAGCCAAGCCTAGCCTAGCCTAGCCAAGTCTAGCCTAGCCTAGCCTAGCCTAGCCAAGCCTAGCCTAGCTAAGCCTAGCTAAGCTAAGTCAAGCCTAGCCAAGCCTAGCCAAGCTAAGCCAAGCAAAACAAAGTCAATCCAAGCCTAACCTAGCCTAGCCTAGCCAAGCCTAGCTAAGCCTAGCCAAGCCTAGCCTAGCCAAGCCAAGCCTAGCCAAGCCTAGCTAAGCCAAGTCAAGCCTAGCCAAGCCAAGGCTAGGTTTGGCTAGACTTAGCTTGGATAGGCTTGGCTTGGCTAGGCTTGGCTTGGCTTGGCTTGGCTTGGCTTGGCTTGGCTCGGCTAGGTTAGGCTTGGATTGACTTTGTTTTGCTTGGCTTAGCTTGGCTAGGCTTGGCTAGGTTAGGCTTGGCTTGACTCGACTAGGCTTGGCTTAGCTTGGCTTAGCTTGGCTCGGCTAGGCTTGGCTTTGCTTTACTTGGCTTGACTTGGCTTGGCTAGGCTAGGCTTGGCTTGGCTAGGCTTAGCTTGCCTTGGCTTGTCTTAGCTTGGCTAGGCTTGGCTTCGATAGGCTAGGCTAAACCCTACCGTATCGAACCAATCCTTATCGAACCCCATCGAATCAAATCGAATCCTACCGAACCAAACCAAATCGTACTACACCAAATCGAATCGAATCAATCGAACCGCACGGAACCGAATCCCACCGAATTGAACACCACTGAGCCGAACTAATCGAACAGAACCAAATCGAACCCCACCTAATCGAACCGAACTGAACCCAAATGAAATCAAACCCAATAGAATCGAAATCAACGGAACCAAACCCCACCAAATTGGAATGGTACCGAACGAAACAAAACCCCATCTTACTGAACCGAACCAAACCCCACCGAACAGATCCCTAACAAACCAAACCGAACCCTAGCGGACCAAACTGAAACCAAGTGAATCGAACCAAACTGAATCGGGTTAGTTCGGTTCGGTACGGGTTTGGTTCAGTTCGGTTTGGTTTAGCTTGATTCAACTCGGCTCAGTTCGGTTTGGTTCATACGGGTCGAGTCGGGTCGGTTCGGTTCGGTACGGGTTGGATCGACTCGGCTTGGCTTGATTTGATTCTATACAGTTCGATTTGGTTCTGTTTAGTTCGATTCATTTCTACTTGGCTCAACTCGGCTCGGTTCGATTTGGTTTAGCCCAATTCAGTTCGGTTCTGGTGGGTTTAGTTCATCTCTGTTCGGCTCTACTTGGCTCAGCTCGGTTTGATTCTGGTTTGGCTCAACTCGGCTCAATTCAGTTCGGTTTAGTTCGATTCGATTTGGTTCGATTTGTTCGAGTCACGTCGGGTCGGTTTGGTTCAGGTCTAGCTTTTTCAACTTGATTCGGTTTGGTTCGTTCGGGTTGGGTCGGTTAGGTTCGGGTTTGGCTTAGCTCGGCTCGATTCAGTTCATCTTGATACGATTTGGTTCGTTTCGATTCTACTCGGCTCGGCACGGTTCGATTCGATCGAATAGGGTCAGGTTGGATCGGTTCAGTTCGGTTCGGTTTGTTCGGGTTGACTCAGCTAGATTCGGTTCGGTTCTACTTGGCTCGGTTCGGTTTGGCTCAGTTCAGCTTAGTTTGGATTTGCTCGAGTCGAATTAATTCTGTTCTACTCGGCTCAGCTCGATTTGGCTCTACTTGGCTAGGCTAGGCTTGGCTAGGCTAGGCTTAGCTTGGCTTGGCTTGTCTTAGCTTGGCTAGGCTTGGCTTTGATAGGCTAGGCTAGCCTAGGCTAAACCCTACCGAATCGAACCAATCCCTACCGAACAGAACCAATCCCTACCGAATCGAACCCCATCGAATCGAACCGAATCCTACCGAACCAAACCAAATCGTACTACACCAAACCGAATCGAATCAATCGAACCGCACGGAACCGAATCCCACCGAATTGAACACCACTGAGCCGAACTAATCGAACTGAACCCAACCGAACCGAACCAAATCGAACCCTACCTAATCGAACCGAACTGAACCCAAACGAAATCAAACCCAATAGAATTGAAATCAACGGAACCAAACCCCACCGAATTGGAATCATACCGAACGAAACGAAACACCACCTCACCGAACCGAACCAAACCCCATCGAATAGAACCCTAACAAACCAAATCGAACCCTAGCGGACCAAACCGAAACCAAGTGAATTGGACCAAACTGAATCGGGTCAGTTAGGTTCGGTACGGGTTTGTTTCAGCTCAGTTCGGTTTGGTTCAGCTCGATTCAACTCAGCTCAGTTCGGTTTGGTTCATACGGGTCGAGTCGGGTCGGTTCGGTTCGGTACGGGTTGGATCGACTCGGCTTGGCTTGGTCTGATTTGATTCTATACAGTTCGATTTGGTTCTGTTTAGTTCGATTCATTTCTACTTGGCTCAACTCGGCTCGGTTCGATTTGGTTTGGCCCAATTCAGTTCGGTTCTGGTGGGTTCAGTTCATCTCAGTTTGGCTCTACTTGGCTCAGCTCGGTTTGGTTCTGGTTTGACTCAACTCGGCTCAATTCGGTTCGGTTTAGTTCGATTCGATTTGGTTCGGTTTGTTCGAGTCACGTCGGGTCGGTTTGGTTCAGGTCTAGCTTTTTCGACTCGATTCGGTTTGGTTCGTTCGGGTTGGGTCGGTTAGGTTCGGGTTTGGCTTAGCTCGGCTTGGTTCAGTTCATCTTGATACGATTTGGTTCGTTTCAATTCTACTCGGCTCGGCACGGTTTGATTCGTTCGAGTAGGGTCAGGTTGGATCGGATCGGTTTGTTCGGGTTGACTCAGCTAGATTCAGTTCGATTCTACTCGGCTCGGTTCAGTTTGGCTCATTTCAGCTCAGTTTGGATTTGCTCGAGTCGAATTAATTCTGTACTACTCGGCTCAGCTCGATTTGGCTCTACTCGGTTCGGCTCGAATCAGCTCGGCTCGGCTAAGCTCGGCTCGTTTCTACTCGGCTCAGCTCGATTCGACTTGGCTCGGTTCATACGGGTCGGGTCGGGTCGGGTCGGTTCGGTTCGGTACAGGTTGGATCGACTCGACTTGGCTCGGCTCGATTCGATTCGATATGGTTCGATTTCATTTTGTTCGGTTTGGATCATTTCTACTTGGCTCGATTTAATTCAGTTCGGTTTGGCCCAATTCGGTTCGATTTGGTGTGTTCAGTTCAGCTCGGTTCGGCTCTACTTGGCTCAACTCGGTTTGGTTCTGGTTTGGCTTAGCTTGGCTCAATTCGGCTTGATTTAGTTTGATTCAATTCGATTCGGTTCGTTTGAGTCGCATCGGGTCAGTTTGTTTCGGGTCTGGCTTGGCTAGGCTCGATTCAGTTTGGTTCATTCAGGTTGGGTCGGGTCGGTTAGGTTCAGGTTTGGCTCGACTCGGCAAGGTTCAGTTCTACTCGGCTCGGTTTATTCGGGTCAGGTCAGGTCAGTTCGATTCGGGTTGGGTCAAGTTCAGTTCGACTCTGTTCGGTTCGGCTCGGTTCGGTTTGGCTCGGTTCGATTCTGTTCGGCTTGGTTCGATTCGATGCGGTTCGATTATGTTCAGTTTAGTTCTACTCGGCTCCGCTTGATTCGGTTCGATTCTACTCGATTCGATTTGATTCTACTCGGCTCGGTTCGGTTTAGTTCGGCTTGATTCAGTTCGACTCGGTTCTGTTCGGTTTGGCTCGGTTCGATTCGGTTCGGCTTGGTTCATTCGATACGGTTTGACTCGGTTCTGTTCGGTTTAGTTTTACTAGGTTCGGCTCAATTTGTTTCTACTCGACTCGGCTCGACTCGGTTCGATTCGTTCGGGTCATATCAGTTCGGGTACGATTCGGTTAGATTCAGTTCATAAACAAAATACAATATACATGCACACAAGTTGTACACAACACAATACAAATACATACACACAACATATACAAAACACACACAATATACATACATACACACACATAACAAAAACAACACAATACACGTACACCACACAACACAATACACAACGTGCACACACAACACACACAACATATACACAACACATACTATACACACTACACAACACACACAATACAAAACACAACACAAACAACATACACAACACACACAATACACTACACACAATGCACAACACTACAATACACTACACAATACACTACAAACATAACAATACACAACATACACCACACACATAACAATACACAAAACACACTACACATAACAATACATAACACACACAACACACTACACACACAACAATATGCAAGACACTCACAATACACAAACAACATACAATACACAACATATACTACACACAATACACTACACACATAACAATACACAACACACAATACACACATAACAATACACAACACACACTACACACATACACAACACACACAAAACACTACACACATAACACAACACACACTACACACACAACAATAAGTAACACACTCACAATACACTACACAACACATACTATACACACTATACACACAATACACTCACTACAATGCACAACACAACAATGCACTACACTACAATTCACTACACTACACAATACACTACACACATAACAATACACAAAACAAACTACACACAATACACTACAAACTAAACACACAATACACTACACATAATACACTACACTACAATACACTACAAGTCATAACAATATACAACATACACTACACACAATACACTATAAACATAACAATACACAACACACACTACACACATAACAATACACAACACACTACACACAATACACTACACACTACACACACAACAATATGCAACACACTGACAATACACAGCATATACTACACTACACACAATACATTACACACATAATAATACACAACACACAATACACTACATACATAATAATACACAACACACACAAAACACTACACACAGAACACAACATACACTAGACAGAATACACTACACACTACACACACAACAATACTCAACACACTCACAATACACTACACACAATACAATACACTACACACCATACACTATACTACAGTACACTACACACCATACACTATACTACACTACACTACACATAATATACAATGCACTATAATACACTACACTACACACAATATACTACACTGCAATATACTATAAATAATACACTACACGCACTACACTACACATAATACACTATAATGCATAAAATATACTACACATAATATACAACACCACACTATATACAATACACTACACACAATACACTATACTAAACTACACATAACACAACACTACACTACACACTACACACATAACAATACACAACACATAATACACTCCACACTACACACCACACACAACAATACACAACACACACACAATACACTACACTAAACTACACAATATTAAAATACACAGAATACACTACACACTACAACATAACAATATACAACACACTACACACAATACACTACACACTACACATACAACAATGCACAACACACACAATACACTACACTAAACAATACATTACATAAAATACACTACACTACATACAATACACTACACAATACACCATACTAACAATACATAACACACACAACACACTACACACACTACACACTGCACCTACACAATACACTACACTACACACTATACACTACAATACACTACACTACACAATAGACTACACTATAATACACTACACTACACATAATGCACTACACACAATACTCTACTCTAAAATATAATATACTACACAATATACTAATACACCGAATACACTACACACAATACACTACATTACAATACACTACACATAATATACAATACTACACTACATATAATACACTACACACAATACACTACACTAAACTACACACAACGCACAACACTATACTACACACAATACACTACACACTACACACATAATAATACACTACACACTACACACACAACAATACACAATACACTATACATAATATATTACACTACATAGTATGCTACACTACAATACATTATACACAATATACTCCACTACAATACACTACACTACACACAATATACTACACTATAATACACTACACATAATACACTACACTAAACTAAATATACTACACACAATACACTATACTACACTACACACAATACACTACACTACACTAAACTATAATACACTACCCTATAATACACTACACACAATACACCTCACTACAAAAAAAATATATTACACATAATATACAATACTACACAACATACAATACACTACACATAATACACTACATTAAACTAACACTACACACAATACACTACATTAAACTATACACAGTACACAACACTACATTACACATAATAAATAACACTACACTACACACACTACTATACTACACAGTATACTATACTATACTACACACAATTCACAACACTACACATAATTCGAGTTCGGTCGATTTGGTTTAGTTCGATTCGAGTCTGGCTCGGCTCGGCTCTATTCGGATCGATACGGTTCGGTTCGGTTCTATTCAGCTCGGCCCGACAAAGTTCGGTTCGATACGGTTTAGTTCGGTTCAAGTCTGGCTCGGCTAGGCTTTGCTCGATTCAGTTTGGTACGGTTAGGTTCAGTTCGATTCGTTCAGTTCGATCGGGTCGGGTCAGTTTGATTCGGTTTGGTTCGGGTCTAGCTTGGCTCGGCTCAGCTCGATGTGGTTTGGTACGGTTCAGTTTCGGTCAGTTCTACTTGGCTCGAACAGGCTCGATTCGACTTGGCTCGGCTCGGCTTGGCTCGGCTTAACTCGGTTCAGTTTGTTCGGGACGGGTCAGGTCGGTTCGATTTAGTTTAGGTCTAGTTCGATTTGGTTCAGTTTGGCTCTGTTCAGTTCGATTCGGTTTGACTCGGCTCGACACGGTTTGGTTAGTTAGGTTCAGCTCGATTTGGTGTAGTTCGGCTTGGTTCGGTTCTACTTGGCTCGGCTAGGCTTGATTCGGTTCAATTCTACTCGACTCAACTCGATTCTACTCGACTCAGCTCGGCTCAGCTCGGCTTAGCTCTATTCAAATCGATACAGTTCGATTCGGTTCGGTTCGGTTCTATTCAACTCAGCTCGGTAAGATTCGATTCTATATGGTTCGATTTGGTTCAGGTCTGACTCAGCTCATCTCTACTCAAATCGGTTCGGTACAGTTCGATTCAGCTTGATTTGGTTCAGTTCGACCGAGTAGGGTCAGTTCGATTCAGTTCGGTTTGAGTTTGCTCGATTCGGCTTAGCTCGATTTGGTTCGGTACTGGTCGGATCGACTCGGATTGGCTCAACCCGATTCGATTCGATACGGTTCAATTTGGTTTTGTTCGTTTCTACTTAGCTCGGCTTGATTCAATTTGGTTTGGTTCGGCTCGGTTCGGTTTGACCCGATTCGATTCGGTTCAGGTGTGTTCAGTTCAGCTCGGTTAGGCTCTACTTAGCTTAGCTCGGTTTGGTTCTCATTTGGCTCAGCTCGGCTCAATTCAGTTCGGTTTAGTCTGATTCGATTTGATTCGGTTCGTTCGGGTCACGTCAGGTCGATTTGGTTTGGGTCTAGCTTGGCTCGGCTCGATTCGGTTTGGTTCATTCGGATTTGGTCAGGTCGGTTAGGTTCCAGTTTGGCTCGACTCGGCAAGGTTCAGTTCTACTCGGCTTGGCTCGATTCATTCAGGCCGGGTTGGTTCGGCTCAATTTGGTTTGTGTTTGGTTTAGTTCAGCTCGGCTTGGTTCGGTTCGATTCAGTTCAGCTCGGTTCGGTTCGATTCAGCTCGCTTCAGTTTGGCTTAGTTTAATTCGGTTCAATGCGGTTCGACTCGGCTCTGTTCGGTTTAGTTCTACTCGGCTCGACTTGATTCAGTTCGGTTCTACTCGACTCGGTTCGTCTCGGCTCGGTTCGGTTCCATTCATTTGGGTCATGTCGGTTCGGGTGTCGTTTAGTTTGGTTCAATTTGATTTAGCTTGATTCAGTTCAGTTTGGTTTGGTTCGGCTCAATTTGACTCAACTCGGTTCGGTTCATAAGGATCGAGTCGGGTCAATTCGGTATGGGTTAGATCGACTCGGCTTGGCTCGGTCCGATTCGATTCGATATAGTTCGATTTGGTTCTGTTCGGTTTGATTCATTTCTACTTGGCTGGGCTCGATTCAATTCGGTTTGATTCATCTTAGTTCGGCTCGGTTCGGTTTGATTTGGCCCAATTCAGTTCGGTTCGGGTGGGTTCAGTTCAGCTCGGTTCGGCTCCACTTGGCTCAGCTCGGTTTGGTTCCGGTTTAGCTCAGCTCGGCACAATTCGGTTCGGTTTAGTTTGATTCGATTTGGTTCGGTTCATTTGAGTCACCTCGGGTCGGTTTGGTTCAGGTCTGGCTTGGCTCGGCTTGTCTCAACTTAGTTCGTTCGGGTTGGGTCAGGTCATTTAGGTTCGGGATTAGCATGGCTTGACTCGGTTCAGTTCGTCTCGATACGGTTTGGTTCGTTTCGATTCTACTCGGCTCGACATGGTTCGATTCGTTCGAGTAGGGTCGGGTTGGATCAGTTCGATTCGGTTTGTTTGGGTTGGCTCGGCTCGATTCGGTTTGGTGTGGTTCGATTCAGTTTGGGTCTGGCTCGGCTCGGCTTGTCTCAACGTGGCTCATCTCAGCTCGATTCGGTTCGGTACAATTCTATTCAAGTCAGATCTGCTCGACTCAGTTCAGTTTAGTTCGGCTCAATTGGGTTTGACTCAGTTCTATTCGGGTCTAGCTCGGCTCGGCTCAGCTCTGCTCGATTCGATTTTGTACGATTCTGTTCGAGTCGGGTCTGCTCGGCTTGGTTCGGTTCAGTTTGTCTCGGCTTGATTCGGTTCGGTTAAGTTCGATTTGGGTCTCGGCTTGGTTTGGTTTTATTCTACTCACCTTAGCTCAACTCGATTCTATTCGAGTCATGTCCATTCAGTTTAGCTCAGCTCAGCTTGATTTAGTTTAATTCGGTTTGGTCTAGTCAGGTTGGGTCAGTTAGATTCATTCATAGTCTAGCTCGGCTCGATTTGATTCGATACGGCTCAGTTCAGTTCGGTTTATTTCAGTTCTACTCTACTCGATTCGGTTCAGATCAATTCGGTTAGTTCTAGTCAGGTTAGGTTTGGCTTGATTTGGCTCGACTTGGCTTGCTCAACTCAGTTCGATTCGTTCGGGTCGGGTCGGTCTGATTCGGTTTAGCTCGGCTCGGCTTGGCTCAACTCGACTTTATTCGGTTCGATACTATTCGGTTCGGTTCTATATGGCTTGATTCGATTCGATTTTACTCAACTTGGCTTGTCTCGTCTCGGCTCGGCTCAATTCGGTTCGATTCATTCAGATCGGGTCGGTTCGGGTATGATTTGATTCATGCGGATCTGGTCGGTTCGGGTCCGGCTTGGCTCGACTTGATTTGGTTTGGTTAGGTCGGGTCGATTAGGTTTCAATTTTGCTCGACTCGACAAGGTTCAGTTCTACTTGGCTCGGCTTGGTTCATTCGGGCCGGGTCAGGTCAGTTCGATTCGGTTGGGTCTGGTTCAGTTTGGCTCCGCTCGTCTCAGTTCGGTTCAGTTCGGCTCGGTTCAATTCGATTCGGCTCGGTTCGATTCGGTTTGGCTTGGTTCGGTTCGATGCGGTTCGACTCTGTTCTGTTCGGTTTAGTTCTACTCGTCTCGGCTCGATTCGGTTCGGTTCTACTGACTTGGTTCGTCTCGGTTCGGCTCAGCTCGGTTCAGTTCGATTCATTCGGGTCATGTCGGTTCGGGTATGGTTCGGTTTGGTTCGATTCGATTCGATTTGGCTTGATTCGGTTCAGTTCGGTTTGGTTCAGCTCGATTCGACTCGGCTCGGTTCAGTTCAGTTCATACTGTCACGGGCTTAGCTGAATTTGCCTAAGCCGTGCGGCACCCTTACGGCCCTCCCGAAGACTTAGCTAAAATTGCCTAAGTCGTGAAACAACCTTGCCCACTGTTCTGGACTTAGCTGGGATTGCCTAAGTCATGAAACGCCCAAAGCATTATCTGTCCGCAAAGGGTCATCCCTGTTACAACCTCTTAAGGTCTCGTAGGACCTGCAAAGAAGAAGTTGATTAGCTTAGAAGCGAGCGACGGACAAGTCCCGACGTCTCGCAAAGCGGAAAGCTATACAATCAATTTATCGAACACCTTGAGTGCAGTTGAGAAAAGAGAGAAAGATAGCGAAATAGGACTATGGAGGGTTGTAGGAACGGTCGCAAGTCCACAAACGACGGTTCCCAAGGTATCGGACACAAGACAAGTTCAATTGCTGATGAACGCCTACGCCCGACATATACCCAGAGCCCAATCCAGTCCGGTGCCACCCGGGGGGTTCCAAGGTGCTGAAATGGCTGATATTTTGTGTCGCTCAGAAAGGTTACCGTGGCACACGAAAAAGACCCAAAAATAGGGATGTTTTGGCTTTGTGCAGCGAACGATCGTTCTGCAGCCTTCTACACTACTTTTGCTCATATTTCTTAGGTAAAAACATATAAACTCAAGGCAAAACAAGCTGCCAAACATATGTATAAGCAAGAAAAAGCAACAAACGGTTCACGGGGCAAAGATGTTGCGGTTGAGCGACGTTCGTTCGTGACATTCTCCCCCACTTAAACAGTCGACGCCCTCATCGACGCTTGTTGGTAGGCTTTGACGCGAGCTTCTTCATGTCGTAGGGCATCTTTTGGCTCCCAACTGGCTTCTGTTTGAGGAAGCTTTTGCCACTTCACCAAGTACTCAATTTGCTGTGCTCCATTGGGTAGCTTTATCTTGCGATCCACCAGAATAGTTTCAACTCGCTTCTCGTAAGAGGCTCTGGTGGGGGATAGTCGAGTTGGAACATTTCGAAAATCGTCTCGCGGATTTGAGTGGTAGGCTTTCAAGTTGCTCGCATGGAAGACGTTATGAATTCTGAACCATGCTGGCAGTTGCAACTTGTATAAGACATTGCCAACTCTGCTGATGATTGGGAAAGACCCTTCATATTTGCGTACAAATCCTTTGTGCACTCTGTGCCTAAAGAACTGGAGTGATGCTGGTTGGAGCTTCACCAACACCATGTCGCCCACTTTTAACTCTTGTGGTCGCCTCCCTAAGTCTGCCCACTTCTTCATCTTCTTGGCTGCCTTCTTCAAGTAAGCCCGCGCAATATCTGCATTGCGATGTCATTCCTTTGCAAAGTGATAGGCTGATGGGCTACTCCCTGTATAACCAATAACCAGGGTGTGAGGAGTTGATGGTTGTTGTCCCGTAATAATCTCAAATGGGCTCTTGTTGGATGCAGAGCTCCGCTGCAAGTTATAGGAGAATTGGGCTATGTTCAACAACTTCACCCAATCTCGTTGGTTGGCACTTACATAGTGCCGGAGATATTACTCCAAGAGCGAGTTAATTCTTTCTGTTTGGTCATCCGTTTGGGGGTGGAGGCTTGTGGAGAAGTATAATTTAGATCCCAACACTTGAACAACTCGGTCCAGAATCGTCTCAAGAACCGAGAATCTCGATCACTAATGATGTTGTGTGGGACTCCCCAAAACTTCATCACATTCTTCATCATCAACTTAGCCGCCTCCTCCGCCGAGCAAAGTAGGGGTGTAGCAATGAATGTTGCATACTTTGAAAACTGATCAACTACCACGAGTATCGATCCAAGTCCCCCTACTGCAGGCATGTTTGATATGAAGTCCAGGGAAATGCTCTCCCATGGCCTTTCTGGTATGGGCAGCGTCTCCAAAAGTCCCACTGGCTTTTGCTACTCTACCTTGTCTTGTTGACAAGTAAGACATGTTCGAACATATTCCTCCACATTTGTCCCCATCTTCGGCCAATAGAAGGCCCTCTCCACGAGAGCCATTGTTCGATGGATACCCGGATATCCAGCCCAAAGGGAATCGTGACACTTTATCAAGAGTTCACGCCTCAAGTTATCCGCTCGCGTAACATAAACTCTGTTCCCCTTGGTCTAGATGAGTCCCTCCTGGACCCAAAATCGTCGTGCCTTGCCCTCTTTGATGAGTTGCATCGGAGTTACTGCCTGAGGATCTCGGTACAGTCTATCCCTAATCCTGGAAAGGAAGTTAGAGCACAATTGACTTGTTTGGCCTCCGCCCTCCAATTGTATAGCATTCACTAGCTCCACTTTTCGACTCAATGCATCAGCCACAACATTTGCTTTTCCGGGCTTGTACTCCATTACCATGTTAAACTCATCCAAGAAGTCTTGCCATCGTGCTTGCTTTGGGGAGAGTTTCTTTTGAGTTTGGAAGTAACTCAATACGACATTGTCTGTCCTTAGCACAAATGGTGCTCCTAGAAGGTAGTGTCGCCACACTCGTAGACAGTGGACCATCGCTGTCATCTCCTTCTCATGCACAGGATATCGCCGCTCGGTCTCGTTGAGCTTGCGACTCTCGTAGGCCACCGGATGACCCTCCTACATAAGAACTCCTCCAATAGCAAAATCAGAAGCATCTGTATGGACTTCAAAAGACTTTCCATAGTCCAGTAATATGAGTATAGGTTCCTCCAACACAGCAGGTTTTAGGTCTTGAAATGTCATCTCACATTTGTCCGACCATCTCCAGAACTGCTCCTTCTTTAGCAACTCCTTCAACGGAGCTGTGCGCTTCGAATATCCAGCAATGAAGCGTCGATAATAGTTGACGAACTCAAGGAAGGATCTCAACTCTGGCACCTTCTTTGGTGTTCGCCAGTCCACCACAACTTGCTCCTTAGACTGGTCCATTCGGATGGAACCATTACCGATTCAATGCCCCAAGAATAAAATCTCCGTTTGGGCGAAATAACACTTTTCCCTCTTCACGAACAAGGTGTTCTCCCTGAAAACTTTAAAAATTGTTCGGATGTGTCTGACATGCTCTTCACCGTCATCTTGTTAAGGGCTCGATAATTAATGCATAACCGGAGACTCCCATCTTGTTTCTTTTGAAAGAGGACTGGTGCTCCGAAAGGTGCTTTTGAACTGCGGATGGGACCACCGCTTAGCAGTTCATCTAACTGCTTCCTCAATTCCGTCAACTCTGAAGGGGCCATGCAGTATAGTGGTCTCGCTGGAGGCTTAATTCCCGGCTCCAGCTCAATCCGATGATCCACGCCTCCGCGTGGTGGTAGAGTTCTCAGCAACTCTGGTGGCATCACATCTGAGAACTCCTTCAGGATGTTCGCCACAACAGTAGGTTCCTGAATGGCTTCCCCATCAGGTGTCTCTAGCTTCATAGCAGCTACAAAGGTTGATTCACCTTTTCATACCCCTTTCTTCAATTGTAAAGTCGATATTTGTTGTAGGTCCTTGGTTCCTCCCCGAGAAACTGGAACCATGCAGGGATCGTCACCTCCTATTGGATACAAGAAGTTCAGGAACGGTACTGGCACCAACTTTGCTGCGTGCATAAACTCCATTCCGAGAATCACTTGGAAGTCGTCTAGTGGCACTGCCATCAAGTTTGTGCTCCCGCTCCATGTCCCGATCTTGATGGGGATCCCTTTTGCTTGTCCGGAGATTCGCTTGGCCTCCGACTTCATCGCCTTAATTCGACATGGGCTCTTCTCCAAGAGTAATCCCAGTCGCTTAGCTTCATGATCGGCAATAAAATTGTGGGTCGCGCCCATGTCCACCATTGCACGGGTTGTTCGGCCATTAAGCTTGATGTCCACATACATCAACTCGCTATTTTCTGCCTTCAGTGGCTTTGCCTTTGTGTTCTCCCCCACTACTTTTGCTCATATTTCTTAGGTAAAAACACATAAACTCAAGGCAAAACAAGCTATCAAACATATGTACAAGCAGGAA
This sequence comes from Ensete ventricosum, assembly GCA_029747655.1. Lineage (NCBI taxonomy): Eukaryota > Viridiplantae > Streptophyta > Magnoliopsida > Zingiberales > Musaceae > Ensete > Ensete ventricosum. The sequence goes on along the minus strand of JAQQAF010000005.1, from coordinate 43,995,087 downwards.
AAAGCAACGAACGGTTCACGGGGCGAAGATGTTGCGGTTGAGCGACGTCCGTTCGTGACAATACGGGTCGAGTCGGGTCGATTTGGTTTGGTACGGGTTAGATCGACTCTGCTTGGCTCGGTCCGATTCGATTCAATACAGTTCGATTTGGTTCTGTTTGGTTCAATTCATTTCTACTTGGCTCGGCTTAGCTCAGTTCGATTTGGTTTGGCCCAATTCGGTTTGGTTCGGGTAGGTTTAGTTCATCTCAGTTCGGCTCTACTTGGCTCAGCTCGGTTTGGTTTTGGTTTAGCTCAGCTCGACTCAATTCAGTTCAGTTTAGTTCGATTCGATTTGGTTCGGTTTGTTCGAGTCACATCGGGTTGGTTTGGTTCAGGTCTAGCTTTTTTGGCTCGATTCAGTTTGGTTCGTTCGGGTTGGGTTGGTTAGGTTCGGGTTTGGCTTAGCTCGGCTCGGCACGGTTCGATTCATTCGAGTAGGGTCGGGTTAGATCGGTTTGGTTCAATTCAGTTCATTCGGGTTGGCTCGGCAAAATTCGGTTCGGTTTGGCTCAGTTCAGCTCGGTTTGGTTCTGCTCGAGTCAAATCAATTCTATTCTACTCGGCTCAACTTGATTTGGCTCTACTCGGTTCGGCTCGAATCAGCTCGGCTCGGCTAAGCTCGACTTATTTCTACTCGGCTCGGCTCGATTCGGCTTGGCTCAGTTCGGTTCGGTTCATACGGGTCGGGTCGGGTCGATTCGGTTCGATACGGGTCGGATCAATTCGACTTGGCTCTGCCCGATTCGATTCGATATGGTTTGATTTGGTTTTGTTTGGTTTGGATCGTTTCTACTTGGCTCGGCTCGATTCAATTCGGTTCGGTTCAACTCGGCTCGGCTTGGTTCAATTCGGTTTAGCCCAATTCGGTCTGGTTTGGTGGGTTCAGTTCAGCTCGATTTGGCTCTACTTGGCTCAGCTCGGTTTGGTTTCGGTTTAGCTCAGCTCGGCTCAATTCGATTCGGTTTAGTTTGATTAAATTCAATTCGGTTCATTCGAGTCACATCGGGTTAGTTTGTTTCGGGTCTGGCTTGGCTAGGCTTGATTCAGTTTGGTTCATTCGGGTTGGGTCAGGTCGGTTAGGTTCGGGTTTGGCTCGACTTGGCAAGGTTCAGTTCTACATGACTCGGCTCGGTTCATTCGAGCCAGTTCAGGTCGGTTCGATTCGATTTGGGTCTGGTTCAGTTCGGCTCGGCTCGGTTCAGTTCGACTCGGTTCGGTTTGATTCGGCTCAGTTCAGTTTGACTCGGTTCGATTCGGTTCGGCTTGGTTCGATTCGATTCGGTTCTGTTCAACTTAGTTCTACTCGACTCGGCTCGATTCATTTTGATTCTACTCGACTCGGTTCGTCTCAGCTCGGCTCGGTTCGGTTCAGTTTGATTCATTCGGGTCAGGTCGGGTCAGTTAGGTTCGGGTCTGGTTCGACTTAGCTCGGCTTGATTCGATTCGGTTCAGTTTGTTCATACAGGTCGGGTCTGGCTCAGCTTGGCTCAGCTCTGCTCGATTCAATTCTGCACGGTTCTGTTCGAGTCGGGTCTGCTCGGCTCAGTTCGGTTCAGTTCGGCTAAGTTCGATTCAGGTCTCGGCTTGGTTTGGTTCTATTCTACATGCCTTAGCTTGGCTCGGTTCTATTTGGATCAGTTCGATTCGGTTTAATTCGGGTCTGGCTCAGCTCGATTCGATTTAATTCGGTTTGGTCTAGTCGGGTCGAGTCAGTTAGATTCAGTTATAGTCTGGATCGGCTCGATTTGGTTCGATACGACTCGAGTCAGTTCGGTTCGGTTTGTTTCAGTTCTACTCGGCTCGATTCGGTTCAGATCGATTCGGTTAGTTGTAGTCGGATCGGGTCTGGCTCAAATTGGCTCGGCTTGGCTTGGCTTGACCCGGTTCGATTTGTTCGGGTTGGGTCGGTCTAATTCGGTTCAGCTTGTCTCAGCTTGGCTCGACTCGGCTCGATTTGGTTTAATACAGTTCTATACAGCTCGATTCGGTTCGATTCTACTCGACTTGGCTCATCTCGGCTCGACTTCGTTCAGTTCGATTCATTCGGATCGGGTCAATTCGGGTACGATTGGGTCGGCTCGATTCGATTCGTTTGAATCGGGTCGGTTCGGTCTGGCTTGGCTCGGCTCGATTTGGTTTGGTTCATTCGGGTTGGGTCAGGTCGGTTACGTTCGGGTTTTGCTCGACTCGACAAGGTTTAGTTCTACTCGGCTCGACTTGACTCGGTTCATTAGGGCCGGGTCGGGTCGGTTCGATTCGGTTTGGGTCTGATTCAGTTCGGCTCTGCTCGGCTCAGCTCGGTACTGTTCAATTCAACTCGGTTCGATTCTGTTCGACTCGGTTCGGTTTGGCTCAGTTTGATTCGGTTCAGTTTGATGTGGTTCGACTTGGTTCTATTTGGTTTAGTTCTACTTGGCTCGTCTCGATTCGGTTCAATTCTACTCGACTCGGCTCAGCTCAGCTTGGTTCGGTTCGATTCGATTCGCTTTGGTTCAGTTTGATTCGTTCGAGTCAGTTCGGGTCAGCTAGGTTCGGGTCTGGTTTGGCTCAGCTCGGCTTGATTCCATTCGATTCAATTCATTATGGTTGGTTCGATTTAGGTCTAGCTTGGCTCAGCTAGGCTTATCTCAGCTTGGCTCAGCTCGATTTGGTTTGATAGGTTCAGTATGGTTCTACTCATCTCGGTTCGATTTGGCTCAGTCGGCTCGGTTTGGTTCTGCTCGAGTCGAATCGATTATGTTCTACTCAGCTCAGCTCGATTTGGATCTACTCGGTTTAGCTCGAAGCAGCTCGGCTCAGCTCAGCTCGACTCAACTCTACTCGTTTCTACTTGGCTCGGCTCGGTTCTGTTCATACGGGTCAGGTCGGTTCGGTTCGGTATAGGTCGAAATGACTCGACTTGGCTCAGCCCGATTCGATTCGATACAGTTCGATTTGGTTCATTTCTACTTGGCTCCGCTCGATTCAATTCGGTTCGGTTCAGCTCGGGTCGGTTCAGTTCGGTTTGGCCTAATTTAGTTCGATTTGGGTGTGTTCATTTAAGCTCGGTTCGGCTCTACTTGGCTCAGCTCGGTTTGGTTCTGGTTTGGCTCAACTCGGCTCAATTTGATTCGGTTTAGTTTGATTCGATTTGGTCTGATTCGTTCGAGTCACGTCGGGTCGATTTAGTTCGGGTCTAGCTTAGCTCGGCTCGATTCAGTTTGGTTCATTCGGGTTGGATCGGGTCGGGTCGGTTAGGTTAGGTTTGGTTTGGCTTGGCTTGGCTCGGCTCGGTTCAGTTCGACTCGATACGGTTTGGCTCATTTCGATTCTACTCGGCTCAGCACTATTCGATTCGTTCGAGTAAGGTCGGGTTGGATCGGTTCAGTTCGGTTCGGTTCATTCAGGTTGGCTCGGCTCGATTCGGTTCGATATGGTTCGGTTCGGTTCGGTTCGGGTCTGGCTCGGCTCGGCTTGTCTCAACTTGGCATATCTCAGCTCGATTCGGTTCGGTACAATTATGTTCGAGTCGAGTTTGCTCGGCTCGGGTCAGTTTAGTTCGGCTTGACTTGATTCGATTCGGATCAGTTCGATTCGGGTCTCGGGTTGGTTTGGTTCTATTCTACTCGCCTTAGCTCGGTTCGGTTCTATTCGGGTCAGGTCGATTTGGTTTAATTTGGTTTGGTCTGGTCAGGTCAATTAGATTCAGTTATAGTATGGCTCGGCTCGATTCGGTTCGATACGGCGTGGTTCAGTTTGGTTCGGTTTCTTTCGGTTCTACTCGGCTCAATTCGGTTAGTTCTATTCAGGTCGGGTCTGGCTAGACTTTAATCGGCTTGGCTTGGCTTGGCTCGACTAGGTTCAGTTCAGTTTGATTCGGTTCAGCTTGGCTCGGCTTGGCTCTACTCGGCTCGATTCGGTTCGATACGATTCGGTTCAGTTCTATACGGCTCAATTCGGTTTAATTCTACTCGACTTGGCTCGTCTTGGCTCGGCTCGGTTCAGTTCGATTCATTCGGATCGGGTCGGTTCGGGTATGATTCGGTTCGGTTCGATTCGGTTCGATTCGATTCGGTTTTGTTCGGCTCGGTTCGGTTCGGTTCAAGTCTGGCTCGAGTCTATTCGGATCGATATGGTTCTGTTCGGTTCGGTTCTATTCGGCTCGACTCGGCAAGGTTCGGTTCGATTAGTTCTAGTCGAGCCGGGTTTGGCTTGACTTGGCTCGGCTTGCTTTGGCTCGACTCGGTTCAGTTTGGTTGGATTCATTCGGGTCGGGTCGGTCCGATTCGGTTCAGCTCGACTCGGCTTGGCTCAGCTCGGCTCGATTTGGTTCGATATGGTTCGGTTCGGTTCTATACGACTCAATTTGGTTCGGCTCTACTCGACTTGCCTCGTCTCAGCCCGGCTTGACTCTGTTCAGTTCAATTCGTTCGGGTCAGGTCGATTCGGGTATGACTCGACTCGACTCGTTTCGGTTTAGCTCGATTTAGTATGGTTCAGATCGGTTCAAGTTTGGATTGGCTCTGATCTATGTGGCTCGACTCGGCAAGGGTTCGTTCGGAACTGTTCGGTTCGGTTCGATTCAGATATGGCTCAGCTCGACTCAACTCGATTCGATACGGATCGGTTTGACTCGATTTGGTTCAGTTAGATCGGTCGGGTCAATTTGGTTCGGTTCGAGTCTGTCTCAACTGGGCTTAACTCGATTTGGTTCGAAACGGTTCGGTTCGATTTGGTTTTACTCGGCTCGCCTCGGTTCATTCGGGTTGAGTCAGGTAGGTTCGATTCGGTGTGTGTCTAGTTCGATTTGACTCGGCTCGGTTCGGTTCAGTTTGGCATGGTTCTTCGATTCGGCTCGGTTCAGATTAGCTCGGTTCGGTTTGGCTCGGCTCGATTCTGTTCGGTTTAGTTATACTTGGCTCGGCTCGATTCGGTTCGGTTCGGTTCGGTTTCGTTCTACTTGACTCGGCTCGTCTCGGCTCAACTTGGCTCAGTTTGATTCGATTCATTCAGGTCATATCTGTTTGGGTAAGACTCGGTTCGATTCAGTTCGATTCATAAATAAAACACAATACAAATATATACGCACACGATTTGTACACAACACAATACAAATACATACAACACATACATACACATTAAACATACACACACAACACACACAGTACACATACACACACACATAACACAAACAACACAATACACGTACACCACACACAACACAATACATAACGTGCACACATAACACATACACAACACATACTATACACAATACACAAACAACACACACAATACAAAACACAACACAAAAAACATACACAACACACAATACACTACACACTACACACATAACCATATACAACACGCCCTACACACAATACACAACACACTACACACACAACACACACAATACACTACACACAATGCACTACACAACAATACACTACACAACACAATACACTATACACATAATAATACACAACATACACTACACACTACACAAATAACAATACACAACACACACTACATACAATACACTACACACATAACAATACACAACACACACTACACACTACACACACAACAATATGCTATACACTCACAATACACTACACTACACACTACACAAATAACAATACACAACACACACTACACACATAACAATACACAACACACATTACACACAATACACTACAGACACAACACTACACACAATACACTACACACTACACACATAACAATACACAACACACAATACAACACACACTACACACTACACACTATATACTACACACATAACAATATACAACACACACTACAATCAAAACACTACACACAACACACAACAATATGAAACACACTCACAATATACTACACAATACACTACACATAATACACTACACACAATGCACTACACTACAATACACTACACTACACTACACAATACACTACACACAAAACACTACACAATACACTACACAGAATACACTACACACAATGCACTACATAACAATACACTACAATACACTACACACATAAACAATACACAACATACACTACATACAATACACTACACACATAACAATACATAACACACAATACACACAAGACACTAAACACATAACAGTACACAACACATACTATACACCACACACAACACAATACATAACGTGCACACATAACACACACATAACACATACACAACACATACTATACACAATACACAAACAACACACAATACAAAACACAACACAAAAAACATACACAACACACACAACACACAATACACTACACACTACACACATAACCATATACAACACGCCCTACACACAATACACAACACACTATACACACAACACACACAATACACTACACACAATGCACTACACAACAATACACTACACAACACAACACAATACACTATACACATAATAATACACAACATACACCACACACTACACAAATAACAATACACAACACACACTACATACAATACACTACACACATAACAATACACAACACACACTACACACTACACACACAACAATATGCTATACACTCACAATACACTACACTACACACTACACAAATAATAATACACTACACACATAACAATACACAAGACACACTACACACAATACACTATACAATACAGACACAACACTACACACAATACACTACACACTACACACATAATAATACACAACACACAATACAACACACACTACACACAATACACTACACACTACATACTACACACATAACAATATACAACACACACTACAATCAATACACTACACACAATACACAACAATATGAAACACACTCACAATACACTACACAATACACTACACACAATACACTGCACACAATGCACTACACTACAATACACTACACTACACAATACACTACACACAAAACACTACACAATACACTACACACAATGCACTACACAACAATACACTACACACATAAACAATACACAACATACACTACATACAATACACTACACACTACACACATAACAATACATAACACACAATACACACAAGACACTAAACACATAACAGTACACAACACATACTATACACAATAAACTACGCACTAAACACATAACAATACACAACATTACACTACACACAATACACTACACTACAATGCACTACACTACACACAATATACTACACTACAATACACTACACACAATACACTACACACTACACACAATACGCTACATATAATACAATACAATGCACAAAATACACTACACATAATATACAATATCACACTATATATAATATACTATACACAATACACCACTAAACTACACACAATACACAACACTACACTACACACAATAAATAACACTACACTATACACAATACACTACACACTACCTACATAACAATACACAACACATAATACACTACACACTACACACACAACAATACACAACACAGACAATACACTATACTAAAGTACACACAATACACTACACTAAACTACACACAATACACTACACACTACAATATAACAATAGGCAACACACAATACACTACACTAAATAGTACACACACAACAATATACAACACATACACAATACACTATACACAATACATTACACTACATAATACACTACACTACAATACACTACACGCAATATACTACACTACAATACACTACACATAATACACTACACTAAACTACACATAATATATAATACTATACTATATACAAAATACTACACACAATACACTACACTAAACTACACAAAATATACAACACTACACTACACACAATAAATAACACTACACTACACACAATACACTACACTACACAGTACACACACAACAATACACAACACATACACAATACACTATACACAATACATTACACTACATAATACACTACACTACAATACACTACACAGAATATACTACACTACACACAAGACACTACACACAATACACTATACTAAACTACACACAATACATTAACACTACACAACACACAATAAATAACACTACCCTACACACAATACACTACACACTACACACATAATAATACACAACACACAATATACTGCACACTACACACACAACAACACAAAACATACACACAATACACTACACTAAAGTATAAATAATACACTACAGTAAACTACACAAAATATACTACACACTACAACATAACAACACTCAACACACACTACACACTAAACACAACAATACACAGCACACACACAATACACTATACTACACTACACTATAATACACTACACAACACTACAATACACTACACACAATACACAACACTACAATATACTATGCACACTATACTACACACAATACACTACCCTACACAAAATACACTACACATAATATATAACACTATACTACATAGAAAACACTACACACAATACACTACACTAAACTACACAAAATATACAACACTACACTACACACAATAAATAACACTACACTACACACTACACACATAACAATACACAACACACTACACAAACAACAGTACACAACACTCACAATACACTACAATACACTACACTACAATACACTACATATAATACACTACACTACATATAATACACTACACACAATATACTACACACAATACACTACACTATATAACAATCTACTACACACAATACACTACACTATAATGCAATACACAATACACTACACTACACTACACACAATACACAACACTACAATACACACAATATACTACACTACACATAATACACAATACTATATTTACATTGCAAATAATTCATAACACTACACTACAATGCAATACACATAATATACTACACTACACTACACACAATACACAACACTACAATATACACAATATACTACACTACACATAATACACAATACTATACTACACACAATACACTGCACTACACTAAAATAATACACTACATACACTACACACAATACACTACACACTACACATATAATACACAACACACACAACACATAATACACTACACACTACAAACACAATAATACAAAACACACACACAACGCACTACACTACCCTACACAAAACACTACAATATACTACACTATACACAATACACTTTACTACAACACACTACACATAATACACTATATTACAATACACTACACTACACTACATACATTATACTATACACAATACATTACATTATCCACAATACACTACACTATAACACACTACACACAATATACTGCACTACACAAAATATACTACACATAATATACAACACTACACTACATTCAATACACTGCACTAAACTATACACAATATACTACACACTACACACATAACAATACACTACACACACAACAATGCACAACATAGATACACAATACACTACACTACATAATACACTACACTACACATAATATACTACACTACACACAATATACTACACTACAATACACTACACACAATACACTATACTACACTATACAAAATATACTACACACAATACACTATACTACACTACACAAAATACACTACACTACACTATAAGGAATATACTACACACAATACACTATACTACACTACACACAATACACTTCACTACACTCCACTATACATAATATACTACACACAATACACTATACTACACTACACGAGACTCTAATACACTACACAATACACTACCCTATAATACACTATATACACTACACACAATACACCACACTACAAAAAAATACACTACACATAATATATAATACTACACAACATACAATATACTACACACAATACACTATACTAAATTACACAAAATACACAACACTAAAGTACACATAATAAATAACACTACACTATAATACAATTCATTACATACAATACACTACACACTATACACAATACTCGACTATTCACAACACACTATACACAATACTCGACTACTCACAATACACTACACACAATTCACAACACTACGCACAATTCAAGTCGGGCTCAGCTCGGCTCTATTCGGATCAATACGATTCAGTTTGGTTCTATTCAGCTCAGCGCGATAAGGTTTGGTTCGGTTCACTTCATATCTGGCTCGGCTAAGCTTTGCTCGATTCGATTCGGTACAGTTCGGTTCGGTTCAGTTTGATCGGGTCGGGTCAGTTCGATTCGATTTAGTTCGGGTCTAGCTTGGCTCGGCTCAGCTCGATGTGGTTCAGTACAGTTCAGTTCGGTTCTGTTCTACTTGGCTCAGATAGGCTCGATTTGGTTCGATTCTACTCGACTCGGCTCGGCTCAACTCAACTCGGTTTGGTTTGTTCAGGACGGGTCGGGTCGGTTCGATTTAGTTAGTTCTAGTTCGGTTTAGTTTGGTTTGGCTCTATTCAGTTCGATTCGGTTTGGCTCAGCTCGACACAGTTTGGTTAGGTTCGGCTCAATTCGGTGCTCTTCGGCTCGGTTCGGTTCTACTTGACTCGACTCGATTCTACTCGACTCGGCTCGGCTCAGCTCTATTCGGATCGATATGGTTCGGTTCGGTTTCGTTCTATTCAACTCGGCTCCAAAAGATTTGGTTCCGTATGGTCTGATTTGATTCAGGTCTGGCTCGGCTCGTCTCTGCTCGATTCGGTTCAGTACGGTTGGGTTTCACACGAATCAGTTTAGTTCGACCGAGTTCGGTCAGTTCGATTTGGCTCGAGTTTGGCTCGGCTTGGCTCGATTCAGCTCAGCTCGATTTGGTTCGGTATGATTCAGTTCGGTGTGGTTCTACTCAGCTTGGATAGGCTCGGTTTGGTTTTGTTCTACTCAGCTCGGCTCGGTTCTATTCGGTTCAGCTTGGCTCGATTCAGTTCCACTCGGTTCAACTCGGTTCGAAACTACTCGGCTCGGCTCGATTCGATTCGGCTCGATTCAATTTGGTTTGGTTCAGTTCAGTTTGATTCATTCAGGTCAGGTCGGGTCAGTTAGGTTCAGGTCTGGTTTAGCTCGGCTCGGCTTGATTCGATTCGATTTGATTTGTTTGGGTTGGTTCAGTTTAGTTCTAGCTCGGCTCGACTCGATTTCGTTCGGTATAGTTCGGTTTGGTTCGATTCTATTGACTCAGCTTGGCTCAGCTCGATTCGGTTTGATAAGGTTCGGTTTGGTTCTACTCGGCTCAGTTCTGTTTGGCTCAGCTCGATTTGGTTCTGCTCGAGTCGAATCGATTATGTTCTACTCAGCTTAGCTCGATTTGGCTCTACTTGGTTCAACTCGAATCAGCTCGGCTTAGCTTAGCTCGGCTCGATTTGGTTCGGTTCATACGGGTCGCGTCTGGTCGGTTCAGTTGGGTACGGGCTTGATCCACTCAGCTTAGCTCGGCCCGATTCGATTCGATACGATTCGATTTGGTTTTGTTTGGTTTCATTCATTTCTACTTGGCTCGGCTCGATTCAATTTGGTTCGGTTCAGCTCCGTTCGGTTCGATTTGGCCTAATTTGGTTCGGTTTGGGTGGGTTCAGTTCAGCTCGGTTCGGCTATACTTGGCTCAGCTCGGTTTGATTTCGGTTTGGCTCAGCTTGGTTCAATTTGGTTCGGTTCTCCTCGGCTCGGCTCGGCTCGGCTCGGCTCATCTCGATTTGGTTTGTTCGAGACGGGTCGGGTCGATTCGATTTAGTTTAGGTCTACTTCGGTTTGGTTCGATTTGGCTCTCTTCAGTTCGATTCGGTTTGATTAGGTTCGGCTCGGTTCGGTGTAGTTTAGCTCAATTCGATTCTATTTAGCTCGGCTCGGCTCGGCTTGATTCGGTTCGATTCTACTCGACTCAACTCAATTCTACTCGACTTGGCTCGGCTCAGCTCTATTCGGATCGATACGGTTTGGTTTGGTTCGGTTCTATTCAGCTCAGCTCGATAAGATTCGATTTCGTATAGTTGATTTGGTTCAGGTCTAGCTTAGCTCGTCTCTGCTCGATTCGATTCGGTTTAGTTCGACCGAGTCGGGTTAGTTTAGTTTGGTTCGGCTCGGCTTGACTCGATCCGGCTCAGCTCAATTTGATTCAGTTCGGTTTGGTTCTACTCGGCTCGGATAGGCTCGGTTCAGTTCGATTCTACTCAGCTCGATTCGGTTCAGCTCGGCACGGTTCAGTTTTGCTTAGTTCGGCTCGGTTCGGTTCGATAAAGTTCGGATCGGTTTGGTTTGTTTCGATTCTACTCGGCTCGGCTCGATTCGATTTGGCTCGATTTGATTCGGTTCGGTTCGGTTCGGTTCGGTTCAGTTTAATTCATTCAGGTCAGGTCGAGTCGGTTAGGTTCGGGTCTGGTTTAGCTTGGCTCAGCTTGATTCGATTCGGTTTGATTCGTTCGGGTTGGTTCTGTTTAGTTCTAGCTCGGCTTGACTCGATTTCGTTCGGTATAGTTCGGTTTGGTTCGGTTCTATTCGACTCGGCTCGGCTCGGCTTGGCTCGGCTCGATTCATTTTGATAAGGTTTGGTTTGGTTCGATTTGGCTTAGTTTGGTTCTACTCGAGTCAAATCGATTCTGTTCTACTCGGCTCAGCTCGATTTAGCTCTACTCGGTTCGGCTTGAATCAGCTCGGCTCGGCTCAACTCAGCTCGGCTCAATTCGGCTCAGCTCGGTTTGGTTTGGTTCGATACAGTTCGATTTGGTTCTGTTCGGTTCGATTCATTTATACTTGGCTCGGCTCAATTCAATTTAGTTCGGTTCTGTTTGGCCCAATTCGGTTCGGTTCGGGTGGGTTCAGTTTAGCTCGGTTTGCCTCTACTTGGCTCAGCTCGGTTTTGTTCCGGTTTGGATCAGCTCTACTCAATTCAGTTCAGTTTAGTTCGATTTAATTTGGTTCGGTTCATTTGAGTCACGTCGGGTCGGTTTGGTTCAGGTCTGGCTTGGCTCGGGTCGATTTCATTTGGTTTGTTCGGGTTGGGTCGGGTCGGTTAGGTTCGAGTTTGGCTCGGCTCTGCTCGGTTCAGTTCGTCTCAATATGGTTCGATTCATTTTGATTCTACTTGGCTCGACAGGGTTCAATTCGTTCGAGTAGGGTCGGGTTGGATCGGTTCGGTTCGATATGGTTCGGTTCGGTTGGGGTCTGGCTCGGCTTGGCTTGTCTCAACTTGATTCGGTTCGGTACGGTTATGTTCAAGTTGTGTCTGCTCGGCTCGGTTTGGTTCAGTTCGACTTGGCTCGATTCGGTTCGACTTAATTCTATTCGGGTCTAGCTCAGCTCGGCTCATCTCTGCTCAATTCGGTTCTGCACGGTTCTGTTCCAGTTGGGTCTGCTCGGCACTGTTTGGTTCAGTTTGGCTCGGCTTGATTTGGTTCGGCTCAGTTCGATTCGGGTTCGATTTAGGTTTGGCTCGGCTCGGCTCTACTCGATTCGGTTCGATATAGTTCAGTTCGGCTCGATTCGGTTCAGTTCGATTAGTTTGGGTCGGTTCGGTTCGATTCGATTCGGTTCGGGTCCGGCTCAGCTTGGCTCGACTCAACTCAGCTAGATTTGGTTCAGTATGATTCAGTTCGATTCTACTCGACTCGGATAGGCTCGGCTCAGTTCAGTTCGGTTTGTTCGGGATGGGTTAGGTCGGTTCGATTTAGTTCAAGTCTAGTTCGATTTGGTTCGATTTGATTCAACTCGGCTCAATTTGGTTCGGTTCGGCTCGACTCGATTCGGTTCGGTTCAGTTTGGCTCGGTTCAGTTCGGTTCGGTTCTTCTAGGCTCGGCTTGGCTCAGCTTAATTCGGTTCGATTCTACTCGACTAAGCTCGACATAGCTTGGTTCGGTTCGATAAGGTTCGGTTCGATAAGGTTTAGCTCGGTTCGGTTTGGCTCAGTTCGGCTCGATTTGGTTTTGCTCAAGTCGAATTGATTCGGTTCTACTCGGCTCAGCTTGATTTGGCTCTACTCGGTTTGGCTCGAATCAGCTTAGCTAAGCTCGGCTCGAGTTTGGCTCGGCTTGACTCGATTCAGCTTAGCTTGATTTGATTCGGTACAGTTGAGTTCAGTTTGGTTCTATTCGGCTCGGATATGCTCGGTTCGGTTCGGTTCTACTCGGCTCGGCTCGGCTCGGTTCAGTTTTGCTCAGTTTGGCTCGGTTTGGTTCGATAAAGTTCAGATTGGTTTGGTTTATTTTGATTCTACCCGGCTCGGCTTGGCTCGATTCGGTTTGGCTCGATTCGACTCGGCTCGATTTGATTCGGTTCGGTTCAGTTTGATTCGTTCAAGTCAGGTCGGGTTAGTTAGGTTCGGGTCTGGTTTAGCTCGGCTCGGCTTGATTTGATTCGGTTTGATTCGTTCAGGTTGGTTCAATTTAGTTCTAGCTCGGCTCGGCTCTGCTCGATTTCGTTCGATATAGTTCGGTTTGGTTCGGTTCTATTCGGCTCGGCTCGGTTCAGCTAGGCTTATCTCAGCTTGGCTCGGCTCGATTCGGTTCGATTTGGCTCAGTTTGGTTATGCTCGAGTCGAATCGATTCTGTTCTACTCGACTCAGCTCGATTTGGATCTACTCGGTTCGGCTTGAATCAGCTCGGCTCAATTCAACTTGGCTCGGCTCAATTCGGCTCGACTCGGTTCAGTTCGGTTCGATACAGTTCGATTTGGTTCTGTTCGGTTCGATTCATTTCTTCTTGGCTCAGCTCGATTCAATTCAGTTCGGTTCAGCTCGGCTCGGTTTTGGTTCGGTTTGGCCCAATTTGGTTCGGGTGGGTTCAGTTCAGCTCAGTTTGGTTCTACTTGGCTCAGCTCAGTTTGGTTCTAGTTTGGCGGAGCTCGGCTCAATTCGGTTCAGCTTAGTTCGATTCGATTTGGTTCAGTTCGTTCGAGTCACGCCGGGTCGGTTTGGTTCAGGTCTGGCTTGGCTCGGGTCGATTCGATTTGGTTTGTTCGGGTTGGGTCGGGTCGGTTAGGTTCATGTTTGGCTCGGCTTGACTCAGTTCGTCTCAATATGGTTCGGTTCATTTCGATTCTACTCGGCACGACACGGTTTGATTTGTTCGAGTAGGGTTGGGTTGGATCGGTTCGGTTCGATATAGTTTGGTTCGGCTGGGGTCTGGCTCGACACGGCTTGTCTCAACTTGGTTCATCTCAACTCGATTCGGTTTGGTATGGTTCTGTTCAAGTTGTGTCTGCTCGGCTCGGTTTGGTTCAGTTCGACTCGACTCGATTCGATTCGACTCAGTTCTATTCGGGTTTGGCTCAGCTCGGCGCATCTCTGCTCGATTCAGTTCTGCACGATTTTGTTCCAGTTGGGTCTGCTCGGCTATGTTCGGTTCAGTTCAGCTCGGCTTGATTCGGTTTGGCTCAGTTCGATTCGTGTTCGATTCAGGTCTAGCTTGGCTCGGCTCTACTCGATTTGGTTCGGTTCGGTTCGGGTCCAGCTCAGCTTGGCTCGGCTCGGCTTAGCAAGATTTGGTTCAGTTCGGTTCGGTTCTACTCGACTCGGATAGGCTCGATTTGGTTCTACTCGGCTCGGCTCGGTTCAATTCGGTTTGTTCGGGATGGGTCAGGTCGGTTCAATTTAGTTTGAGTTTAGTTCAGTTTGGTTCAGTTCAGCTCAGCTCGGTTCGATTCGGCTCGACTCGGTTCGGTCCGGTTCAGCTCAGCTTGGCTCAACTCGACTCGATTCGGTTCGATACGATTCAGTTTGATTCTATACGGCTCAATTTGGTTCGATTCTACTCGACTTGAATGTCTCGGCTCGGCTCAGTTAAGTTAAGTTTGATTAATTCGGATCGGGTCGGTCAGGGTATGATTCGGTTCGATTCTGCTCAGTTCGGTTCAGTACTATTCGGTTCGGTTCGTTTCAGGTCTAGTTCAGCTCTATTCGGATCGATACGGTTCTGTTCGGTTCGGTTCTATTTGGCTCGACTCGGCAAGGTTCGGTTTGGTTAGTTCTAGTCGAGTCGGGTTTGGCTTGACTCAGCTCGGCTTGCCTTGGCTCGACTCGGTTCAATTCGGTTGGATTCATTCGGGTCGGGTTAGTCCGATTCGATTCAACTCGGCTCGATTCGGTTCAATACGGTTCAGTTCGGTTCAGTTCTATACGACTCAATTATGTTCGGCTCTACTCGACTCACCTCATCTCAACTCGGCTTGACTTAGTTCAGTTCAATTCGTTCGCGTCAGGTCGATTTGGGTATGATTCGACTCGATTCATTTCGGTACAGCTCGGTTTAGTATGGTTCAGATCGGTTCAAGTTTGGCTTGGCTCTATTCAGATCGACACGGTTCGATTTCGTTCGATTCTATTCGGCTCGGTTCAGGTCTGGCTCAGCTTCGCTCAACTCGATTCGATTCGGTCCGTTTGGTTCGACTCAATTCAGTTCAGTTCGATCGGTCGGGTCAATTCGGTTCGGTACGAGTTTGGCTCAACTAGGCTTAACTCAATTTAGTTCGGAACTGTTCGGTTCGATTCGGTTTTACTCAGCTCGGATAGGCTCGGTTCGGTTCAGTTCTACTCAGCTCAGCTCGGTTCATTCGGGCCAGGTCGGGTAGGTTAAATTTGATTCGGTTCAGCTTGGCTCAGTTCGGTTTGGTTAAGTTCGGCTTGATTCAGTTTGATTCGGCTCGGTCCGATTCGGTTTGGCTTGGTTTGTTCGATGCGGTTCCGCTCGATTCTGTTCGCTTTAGTTTTACTAGGCTCGGCTCAATTTGGTTATACTCGACTCGACTCTGCTCGGTTCGATTTGATTCGTTCGGGTCATATCGGTTCGGGTACGGTTCGGTTCGGTTCAGTTCGGTTCGATTCGACTAAGTTCGATTCATAAACAAAACACAATACAAATATATATGCACACGATTTGTACACAACACAATACAAATACATACACACAACACATACATACACATTAAACATACACACACAACACACAATACACATACAGACACACATAACACAAAAAACATAATACACGTACACCACACAACGTGCACACACAACACACATAACACATACAAAACACATACCATACACACTACACAACACACACAATTCAAAACACAAACACACGCTACACACATAACAATACACAACATACACTAACTACACAATACACTACACACATAACAATACACAACATACACTACACACATAACAATACACAACACACACTACACACAATACATTACACACATAACAATACACAACACACACTATACACAATATACTACACACTACACACAACAATATTCAACACATTACAATACACAACGTACACTACACAACATACATTACACTAAACTACAAATAACACAACACCACACTATATATAATACACTATACTACACATAATATACAACACCACACTATATACAACACTAGACTACTCATAATACACTACTGTACACACAATAAATAACACTACACTACACATAATACACTATACTACAATACATTACACACAGTACATTATACTACACTACACACTATATACAACACTAGACTACTCACAATACACTACATACAATTCACAACACTACACACAATTCGAGTTTGGTCGATTCGGTTCGGTTCAGTTCGAGTTTGGCTCGGCACGGCTCTATTCGGATGATACGGTTCAGTTCGGTTCAGTTCTATTCAGCTTGGCTCGACAAGGTTTGGTTCGGTATGATTCGGTTCAGTTCAAGTCTGGCTCGGCTAGGCTCTGCTCGATTCGGTTCGGTTTGGTTCAGTTTGATCGGGTCGGGTCAGTTCGGTTCAGGTCTAACTCGGCTCGGCTCGGCTCAGCTCAATGTGGTTTGGTATGATTCAGTTCGGTTCGGTTCTACTTGGCTCGGATAGGCTCAATTTGGTTCGGTTCTACTCGGCTTAGCTCGGCTCGGCTCAACTCGATTCGATTTATTCACGACGGGTTGGGTCGGTTCGATTTAGTTTAGGTCTAGTTTGGTTTGGTTCGGTTTGGCTCTGTTCAGTTTGATTCGATTTGGCTTAGCTCGACACGGTTTGATTAGGTTCGACTCAGTTTGATGCTGTTCGGCTTGGAAAGATTCTACATGGCTCGGCTCGATTCAGTTCGATTCTACTCGACTCGACTCGATTCTACTCAACTCGGCCCGGCTCAGCTCTATTCGGATCGATATGGTTCGGTTCGATTCTATTCTATTCAGCTCGGCTCGATTTCGTTTGGTATAGTTCAGTTTGGTTCGATTCTATTCGTCTCAGCTTGGCTCGGTTCGATTCGGTTCGATAAGGTTCGGTTCAGTCTACTCAGCTCGGTTCAGTTTGGCTCAGTTCGGCTCGGTTTGGTTCTGCTCGAGTCGAATCGATTTTATTCTACTCAGCTCAGCTCGATTTGGCTCTACTCGATTTGGCTCGAATCAGCTCGGCTCGGCTCGGTTCGATTCGATTCATACGGGTCGGGTCGGTTCGGTCTGGTACGGGTCGGATCGACTCAACTTGGCTCAGCCTGATTCGATTCGATTTGGTTTTGTTCAGTTTGGTTCGTTTCTACTTGGCTCGGCTCGATTTAATTTGGTTCAGCTCAGCTCGATTCGATTCAGTTTAGCCTAATTCGGTTTGGTTCAAGTGGGTTCAGTTCAGCTCGGTTTGGCTCTACTTGGCTCAGCTCTGTTTGATTTCGGTTTGGGTCAGCTCGACTCAATTTGGTTCGGTTCTACTCGGCTCGACTCGGCTCAACTTGGTTTGATTTGTTCGGGACGGGTCGGGTCGGTTCGATTTAGTTTATGTCTAGTTCGGTTTGGCTCTCTTAAGTTCGATTCGGTTTGACTCGGCTCTACACGGTTTAATTAGGTTCGGCTTGGTTCGGTGCAGTTTGGCTCAATTCGATTCTGCTTGGCTCGACTCAGCTCAAATCGATTTGATTCTACTCGACTCGACTCAATTCTACTTGACTTGGCTCGGCTCAACTCCATTCGGATCGATACGGTTTGGTTTGGTTCGGTTCGTTTCTATTCAGCTCGGCTCGGTAAGATTCGATTCCATATAGTCGATTTGGTTCAGGTCTAGCTCAGTTCATCTCTGCTCGATTCGGTTCGATACGATTCGGTTCAGCTCGATTCGGTTTAGTTCGACCGAGTCGGGTCAGTTCGGTTCGGTTCGGCTCGAGTTTGGCTCGGCTTGGGTCGATTCGGCTCAGCTCGATTTGATTCGGTACGGTTCAGTTTGATTTGGTTCTACTCAGTTCGGTTCTACTCGACTCGGCTTGGTTTGGTTCAGTTCAGTTCAACTCGGCTTAGTTCAGTTTCGCTTAGTTCGGCTCAGTTTGGTTCGATAAAGTTCGGATCAGTTTGGTTTGGTTCAATTCTACTCGACTCGGCTCAGCTCGATTCGGTTTGGCTCGATTCGACTCAGCTTGATTCGATTTGGTTCGGTTCAGTTTGATTCGTTTGGGTCAGGTCGGGTCGGTCGGGTCTGGTTTAGCTCGACTCGGCTTGATTCAATTCGGTTTGATTCGTTCGGGTTGGTTCAGTTTAGTTCTAGCTCGACTCGGCTTGGCTCGATTTCGTTCGGTATAGCTCGATTTGGTTCGGTTCCATTCGACTCGGCTCGGCTCGGCTTATCTCAGCTTGGCTCGGCTCGATTCAATTCAATAAGGTTCGATTTGGCTCAGTTTGGTTCTGCTCGAGTCAAATCAATTTTGTTCTACTCGGCCCAACTCAATTTGACTCTACTCGGATCGGCTCTAATCAGCTCGGCTAGGCTCAATTTGGCTCAGCTCGATTCGGCTCGGCTCGGTTCGGTTCAGTTCGATACAATTTGATTTGGTTCTGTTCGGTTCGATTCATTTATACTTGGCTCGGCTCGATTCAATTCGGTTTGGTTCGGCTAGGCTCGGCTCGATTCGGTTCAGTTTGGCCCAATTCGGTTCGGTTCGGGTGGGTTCAGTTCAGCTCGGTTTGGCTCTACTTGGCTCAGCTCGGTTTGGTTCCGGTTTGGCTCAGCTCAGCTTAATTCGATTTGGTTTAGTTCGATTTGATTTGGTTCAGTTCGTTCGAGTCATGTCTGGTCGGTTTTGTTCAGGTCTGGCTTGGCTCGGGTCGCTTCGGTTTGGTTTGTTCGGGTTGGGTCGGGTCGATTAGGTTCGAGTTTGGTACAGCTCGGCTCGGTTCAGTTCGTCTCAATATGGTTCGGTTCATTTCGATTCTACTCGGCTCGGCACGATTTGATTCGTTCGAGCAGGGTCGGGTTGGATCGGTTTGGTTTGGTATGGTTCGGTTCAGTTATGGTCTGGCTCGGCTCGGCTCGGCTTGTCTCAACTTCGTTCATCTCAACTCGATTCGGTTCGGTATGGTTCTATTCAAGTTATGTCTGCTCGGCTTGGTTCAGTTCAGTTCGACTTGGCTCGATTCGGTTCGTCTCAGTTCTATTCGGTTCTGGCTCAGCTCAGCTCATCTCTACTCGATTTGGTTCTGCACGGTTCTATTCCAATTGGGTATGCTTGCCTCTGTTCGGTTCAGTTCGACTCGACTTGGTTCGGTTTGGCTCAGTTCGATTCGGGTTCGATTCAGGTCTAGCTCAGCGATTCGATTCGGTATAGTTCGGTTTGGCTCAATTTGGTTCAGTTCGATCAGTTTAGGTCAGTTCGGTTCAGTTCGTTTCGGGTCTGGCTTAGCTCGGCTCAGCTAGATTTGGTTCAGTTCGATTCGGTTCTACTCGACTCGGATAGGCTCGGTTCAGTTCGGTTCTACTCGGCTCGGCTCAGTTCAGTTCAGTTTGTTCGGGATGGGTTGGGTCGGTTCGATTTAGTTTAAGTCTAGTTCGATTTCGTTCGGTTCGATTCAGCTCGGTTCTGTTCGGTTCGGTTCGGTTCGGCTCAACTCGCTTCGGTTCGGTTTAGTTCGGCTCGGTTTGATTCGGTTCAACTCAGCTCGGCTTGGCTTGACTCGGTTCGATTCAGTTCGATACGGTTCAGTTCGGTTCTATATGGCTCGATTCGGTTTGATTCTACTCGACTTGGCTTGTCTCGGCTCGGCTCGGTTCAATTAAGTTCAATTCATTCGGATCGGGTCGGGTATGATTCGGTTTGGTTCGATTATACTCGGTTCGGTTCATTTCTATTCGGTTCAATTCGGCTCGACTCGATTCGGTTCGGCTCGATTCAGTTCTTTTCAGGTCTGGCTTGGCTCTATTCGGATAGATACAGTTCTGTTCGGTTCGATTCTATTCGGCTCGACTCAACAATACACACACAATACACATACACACACATAACACAAACAACACAATACACGTACACCACACAAAACACAATACACAACTTACACACACAACACATACACAACACACACAATACACATACACAACACATACTATACACACTACACAACACACAACACACACAACACAAACAATATACACTACACACAATACACTATACACTATACACACAACACACACACAATACACTACACATAATACATTACACTACACACATAACACAATACACACAATACGCTACATACATAACAATACACAACACACACAACACATAATACACTACACACTACACACACAACAATATGAAACACACTCACAATACACAACATACACTATATACAAACACTACACACATAACAATACACAACACACAATACACTACACACATAACAATATACTACACACATAACAATACACAACACACATAAAACACTACACACATAACACAACACACACAAAACACTACACACATAACACAATACACACTACACACAATACACTACACACTACATAATACACTACACACATAACAATACACAACATACACTACACACAATATACTACACACAACAATACACAACACACACTATACACTATACACTACACATATAACAATACACAACACACACTACACACACAACAATATACAACGTACACTACACACAATACACTACACACATAACAATACACAACACACAATACACTACACACAACAATATACATACAACACACACAAAACACTATACACATAACACAACACACACAAAACACTATACACATAACACAACACACACTACGCACACAACAATATACAACATACACTACACACAATACACTACACATATAACAATACACAACACACACTACACACAATACACTACACACATAACAATACACAACACACAACAATATACATACAACACACACAAAACACTATACACATAACACAACACACACTACACACACAACAATAAGCAACACACTCACAATACACTACACAACACATACTATACACATTACACACACAACACACACAATACACTCACTACACACAATGCACTACACTACAATTCACTACACTACACAATACACTACACACATAACAATACACAAAACAAACTACACACAATACACTACAAACTAAACACACAATACACTACACTACAATACACTACACACATAACAATATACAACATACACTACACACAATACACTATAAACATAACAATACACAACACACACTACACACATAACAATACACAACACACTACACATAATACATTACACACAATACATTACACACATAATAATACACAACACACAATACTATACTACACACAATACATTACGCACATAATAATACATAACACACAATACACTACATACATAATAATACACAACACACACAAAACACTATACACAGAACACAACATACACTAGACAGAATACACTACACACTACACACACAACAATACTCAACACACTCACAATACACTACACTACACACAATACAATACACTACACACCATACACTATACTACAGTACACTACACTACACATAATACACTACACTACACATAATATACAATACACTATAATACACTACACTACACACATTATACTACACTGCAATATACTATAAATAATACACTACACACACTACACTACACATAATACACTATAATGCATAAAATATATTACACATAATATACAACACCACACTATATACAATACACTACACACAATACACTACACTAAACTACACATAACACAACACTACACTACACACTACACACATAACAATACACTCCACACTACACACTACACACACAACAATACACAACACACACACAATACACTACACACTACAACATAACAATATACAACACACTACACACAATACACTACACACTACACATACAACAATGCACAACACACACAATACACTACATTACAATACACTACACTAAACAATACATTACATAAAATACACTACACTACAATACACTTACACTACAATACACTATACACAATACACCATACTACACACATAACAATACATAACACACACAACACACTACACACACTACACACTACACACTACACACTGCACCTACACAATACACTACACTACACACTATACACTACACTACACAATAGACTACACTATAATACACTACACTACACATAATGCACTACACACAATACTCTACTCTAAAATATAATATACTACACAATATATTAATACACCGAATACACTACACTACACACAATACACTACATTACAATACACTACACATAATATACAATACTACACTACATATAATACACTACACACAATACACTACACTAAACTACACACAACGCACAACACTACACTACACACAATAAATAACACTACACTACACACAATACACTACACACTACACACATAATAATACACTACACACTACACACACAACAATACACAACACATATACAATACACTATACATAATATCTTACACTACATAGTATGCTACACTACAATATATTATACACAATATACTCCACTACAATACACTACACTACACACAATATACTACACTATAATACACTACACATAATACACTACACTAAACTAAATATACTACACACAATACACTATACTACACTACACTAAACTATAATACACTACCCTATAATACACTACACACAATACACCTCACTACAAAAAAAATATATTACACATAATATACAATACTACACAACATACAATACACTACATTAAACTAACACTACACACAATACACTACATTAAACTATACACAGTACACAACACTACATTACACATAATAAATAACACTACACTACACAGTATACTATACTATACTACACACAATTCACAACACTACACATAATTCGAGTCCGGTCGATTTGGTTTGGTTCGATTCGAGTCTGGCTCGGCTCGGCTCTATTCGGATCGATACGGTTCGGTTCGATTCTATTCAGCTCGACCCGACAAAGTTCGGTTCGATACGGTTTAGTTCGGTTCAAGTCTGGCTCGGCTAGGCTTTGCTCGATTCGGTTTGGTACGGTTCGGTTCAGTTCGATTCGTTCAGTTCGATCGGGTCGGGTCAGTTTGATTCAGTTTGGTTCGGGTCTAGCTTGGCTCGGCTCAGCTCGATGTGGTTTGGTACGGTTCAGTTTCGGTCAGTTCTACTTGGCTCGAACAGGCTCGATTCGACTTGGCTCGGCTCGGCTTGGCTCGGCTCAACTCGGTTCAGTTTGTTCGGGACGGGTCGGGTCGGTTCGATTTAGTTTAGGTCTAGTTCAGTTTGGTTCAGTTTGGCTCTGTTCAGTTCGATTCGGTTTGACTCGGCTCGACACGGTTTGGTTAGGTTCAGCTCAGTTTGGTGTAGTTCGGCTTGGTTCGGTTCTACTTGGCTCGGCTAGGCTTGATTCGGTTCAATTCTACTCGACTCAACTCGATTCTACTCGACTCGACTCGGCTCAGCTCGGCTTAGCTCTATTCAAATTGATACAGTTCGGTTCGGTTCTATTCAGCTCAGCTCGGTAAGATTCGATTCTATATGGTTCGATTTGGTTCAGGTCTGACTCAGCTCGTCTCTACTCAAATCGGTTCGGTACAGTTTGATTCAGCTTGATTTGGTTCAATTCGACCGAGTAGGGTCAGTTTGATTCAGTTCGGTTTGAGTTTGGCTCGATTCGGCTTAGCTCGATTTGGTTCGGTACTGGTCGGATTGACTCGGATTGGCTCAACCCGATTCGATTCAATACGGTTCAATTTGGTTTTGTTCGTTTCTACTTAGCTCAACTCGATTCAATTTGGTTTGGTTCGGCTCGGCTCGGTTCGGTTTGGCCCGATTCAGTTCGGTTCAGGTGTGTTCAGTTCAGCTCGGTTAGGCTCTACTTGGCATAGCTCGGTTTGGTTCTCATTTGGCTCAGCTCGGCTCAATTCAGTTCGGTTTAGTCTGATTCGATTTGATTCGGTTCGTTCGAGTCACGTCAGGTCGATTTGGTTTGGGTCTAGCTTGGCTCGGCTCGATTCAGTTTGGTTCATTCGGATTTGGTCGGGTCGGTTAGGTTCCGGTTTGGCTCGACTCGGCAAGGTTCAGTTCTACTCGGCTTGGCTCGATTCATTCGGGCTGGGTTGGTTCGGCTCAATTCGGTTTGTGTTTGGTTTAGTTCAGCTCGGCTTGGTTCGGTTTGATTCAGTTCAGCTCGGTTCGGTTCGATTCGGCTCGCTTAAGTTTGGCTTAGTTTAATTCGGTTCAATGCGGTTCGACTCGGCTCTGTTCGGTTTAGTTCTACTCGGCTTGGCTTGATTCAGTTCGGTTCTACTCGACTCGGTTCGTCTCGGCTCGGTTCGGTTCCATTCATTTGGGTCATGTCAGTTCGGGTGTCGTTTAGTTTGGTTCAATTTGATTCAGCTTGATTCAGTTCAGTTTGGTTTGGTTCGGCTCAATTTGACTCAGCTCAGTTCGGTTCATAAGGATTGAGTCAGGTCAGTTCGGTATGGGTCAGATCGACTCGGCTTGGCTCGGTCCAATTCGATTTGATATAGTTCGATTTGGTTCTGTTCGGTTTGATTCATTTCTACTTGGCTCGACTCGATTCAATTCGGTTTGATTCAGCTTAGTTCGGCTCAGTTCGGTTTGATTTGGCCCAATTCAGTTCGGTTCGGGTGGGTTCAGTTCAGCTCGATTCGGCTCCACTTGGCTCAGCTCGGTTTGGTTCCGGTTTAGCTCAGCTCGACACAATTCGGTTCGGTTTAATTCGATTCGATTTGGTTCGGTTCGTTTGAGTCACCTCGGGTCGGTTTGGTTCAGGTATGGCTTGGCACGGCTTGTCTCAACTTAGTTCGTTCGGGTTGGGTCAGGTCATTTAGGTTCGGGATTAGCATGGCTTGACTCGGTTCAGTTCGTCTCGATACGGTTTGGTTCGTTTCGATTCTACTCGGCTCGACATGGTTCGATTCGTTCGAGTAGGGTCGGGTTGGATCAGTTCGATTCGGTTCGTTTGGGTTGGCTCGGCTCGATTCGGTTTGGTGTGGTTCGATTCAGTTTGGGTCTGACTCGGCTCGGCTTGTCTCAACTTGGCTCATCTCAGCTCGATTCGGTTCGGTACAGTTCTATTCAAGTCAGGTCTGCTCGACTCCATTCAGTTTAGTTCGGCTCAATTGGGTTTGACTCAGTTCTATTCGGGTCTAGCTCGGCTCGGCTCGGCTCAGCTCTGCTCGATTCGATTTTGTACGATTCTGTTCGAGCCGGGTCTGCTCGGCTTGGTTCGGTTCAGTTTGTCTCGGCTTGATTCAGTTCGGTTAAGTTCGATTTGGGTCTCGGCTTGGTTTGGTTTTATTCTACTCGCCTTAGCCCAACTCAATTCTATTCGAGTCATGTCCATTCAATTCAGCTCAGCTCAGCTTGATTTAGTTTAATTCGGTTTGGTCTAGTCAGGTTGGGTCAGTTAGATTCATTCATAGTCTAGCTAGGCTCGATTTGATTCGATACGGCTCGGTTCAGTTCGGTTTATTTCAGTTCTACTCTGCTCGATTAGGTTCAGATCAATTCGGTTAGTTCTAGTCAGGTTAGGTTTGGCTTGATTTGGCTCGACTTGGCTTGCTCAACTCAGTTCAGTTCGATTCGTTCGGGTCAGGTCGGTCTGATTCGGTTTAGCTCGGCTCGGCTTGGCTCAACTCGACTTTATTCGGTTCGATACTATTCGGTTCGGTTCTATATGGCTTGATTCGGTTCGATTTTACTCAACTTGGCTTGTCTCACCTCGGCTCAATTCGGTTCGATTCATTCAGATCGGGTCGGTTCGGGTATGATTCGATTCGGTTCGATTTGATTCATGCGGATATGGTCGGTTTGGGTCCGGCTTGGCTCGACTTGATTTGGTTTGGTTGGGTCGATTAGGTTTCGATTTTGCTCGACTCGACAAGGTTCAGTTCTACTTGGCTCTGCTTGGTTCATTCGGACCGGGTCAGGTCAGTTCGATTCGGTTGGGTCTGGTTCAGTTTGGCTCCGCTCGGCTCAGTTCGGTTCAGTTCAGTTCAGTTCGGCTCGGTTCGGTTCGATTCGGCTCGGTTCGATTCGGTTTGGCTTGGTTCGGTTCGATGCGGTTCGACTCGGTTCTGTTCGGTTAGTTCTACTCGTCTCGGCTCGATTCGGTTCGGTTCTACTGACTTGGTTCGTCTCGGCTCGGCTCAGCTCGGTTCAGTTCGATTCATTCGGGTCATGTCGGTTCGGGTATGGTTCGGTTTGGTTCGATTCGATTCGATTTGGCTTGATTCGGTTCAGTTCGGTTTGGTTCAGCTCGATTCGACTCGGCTCGGTTCAGTTCAGTTCATACTGTCACGAGCTTAGCTGAATTTGCCTAAGCCGTGCGGCACCCTTACGGCCCTTCCGAAGACTTAGCTGAAATTGCCTAAGTCGTGAAGCAACCTTGCCCACTGTTCTGGACTTAGCTGGGATTGCCTAAGTCATGAAACGCCCAAAGCATTATCTGTCCGCAAAGGGTCAGCCCTCTTACAATCTCTTAAGGTCTCGTAGGACCTGCAAAGAAGAAGTTGATTAGCTTAGAAGCGAGCGACGGACAAGTCCCGACGTCTCGCAAAGCGGAAAGCTATACAATCAATTTATCGAACACCTTGAGTGCAGTTGAGAAAAGAGAGAAAGAGAGCGAAATAGGACTTTGGAGGGTTGTAGGAACGACCGCAAGTCCACAAACGACGGTTCCCAAGGTATCAGACGCAAGACAAGTTCAATTGCTGATAAACGCCTACGCCCGACATATACCTAGAGCCCAATCCAGCCCGGTGCCACCCGGGGGGTTCCAAGGTGCTGAAATGGCTGATATTTGGTGCCGGTCAGAAAGGTTACTGTGGCACACGAAAAAGACCCAAAAATAGGGATGTTTTGGCTTTGTGTAGCGAACGATCGTTCTGCAGCCTTCTACACTACTTTTGCTCATATTTCTTAGGTAAAAACACATAAACTCAAGGCAAAACAAGCTGCCAAACATATGTTCAAGCAAGAAAAAGCAACAAATGGTTCACGGGGCAAAGATGTTGCGGTTGAGCGACGTTCGTTCGTGACATTCTCCCCCACTTAAACAGTCGACGCCCTCATCGACGCTTGTTGGTAGGCTTTGACGCGAGCTTCTTCATGTCGTAGGGCATCTTTTGGCTCTCAACTGGCTTCTGTTTGAGGAAGCTTTTGCCACTTCACCAAGTACTCAATTTGCTGTGCTCCATTGGGTAGCTTTATCTTGCGATCCACCAGAGTAGTTTTAACTCGCTTCTCGTAAGAGGCTCTGGTGGGGGATAGTCGAGTTGGAACATTTCGAGAATCGTCTCGCGGATTTGAGTGGTAGGCTTTCAAGTTGCTCGCATGGAAGACGTTATGAATTCTGAACCATGCTAGCAGTTGCAACTTGTATAAGACATTGCCTACTCTGCTGATGATTGGGAAAGGCCCTTCATATTTGCGCACCATTCCTTTGTGCACTCTGTGCCTAAAGAACTGGAGTGATGCTGGTTGGAGCTTCACCAACACCATGTCGCCCACTTTAAACTCTTGTGGTCGCCTCCCCAAGTCTGCCCACTTCTTCATCTTCTTGGCTGCCTTCTTCAAGTAAGCCCGCGCAATATCTGCATTGCGATGTCATTCCTTTGCAAAGTGATAGGCTGATGGGCTACTCCCTGTATAACCAATAACCAGGGTGTGAGGAGTTGATGGTTGTTGTCCCGTAATAATCTCAAATGGGCTCTTGTTGGATGCAGAGCTCCGCTGCAAGTTATAGGAGAATTGGGCTATGTTCAACAACTTCACCCAATCTCGTTGGTTGGCACTTACATAGTGCCGGAGATATTACTCCAAGAGCGAGTTAATTCTTTCTGTTTGGTCATCCGTTTGGGGGTGGAGGCTTGTGGAGAAGTATAATTTAGATCCCAACACTTGAACAACTCGGTCCAGAATCGTCTCAAGAACCGAGAATCTCGATCACTAATGATGTTGTGTGGGACTCCCCAAAACTTCATCACATTCTTCATCATCAACTTAGCCGCCTCCTCCGCCGAGCAAAGTAGGGGTGTAGCAATGAATGTTGCATACTTTGAAAACTGATCAACTACCATGAGTATCGATCCAAGTCCCCCTACTGCAGGCATGTTTGATATGAAGTCCAGGGAAATGCTCTCCCATGGCCTTTCTGGTATGGGCAGCGTCTCCAAAAGTCCCACTGGCTTTTGCTACTCTACCTTGTCTTGTTGACAAGTAAGACATGTTCGAACATATTCCTCCACATTTGTCCCCATCTTCGGCCAATAGAAGGCCCTCTCCACGAGAGCCATTGTTCGATGGATACCCGGATATCCAGCCCAAAGGGAATCGTGACACTTTATCAAGAGTTCACGCCTCAAGTTATCCGCTCACGTAACATAAACTTTGTTCCCCTTGGTCTAGATGAGTCCCTCCTGGACCCAAAATCGTCGTGCCTTGCCCTCTTTGATGAGTTGCATCAGAGTTACTGCCTGAGGATCTCGGTACAGTCCATCCCTAATCCTGGAAAGGAAGTTAGAGCACAATTGACTTGTTTGGCCTCCGCCCTCTAATTGTATAGCATTCACTAGCTCCACTTTTTGACTCAATGCATCAGCCACAACATTTTCTTTTCCGGGCTTGTACTCCATTACCATGTTAAACTCATCCAAGAAGTCTTGCCATCGTGCTTGCTTTGGGGAGAGTTTCTTTTGAGTTTGGAAGTAACTCAATACGACATTGTCTGTCCTTAGCACAAATGGTGCTCCTAGAAGGTAGTGTCGCCACACTCGTAGACAGTGGACCATCGCTGTCATCTCCTTCTCATGCACAGGATATCGCCGCTCGGTCTCATTGAGCTTGCGACTCTCGTAGGCCACCGGATGACCCTCCTACATAAGAACTCCTCCAATAGCAAAATCAGAAGCATCTGTATGGACTTCAAAAGACTTTCCATAGTCCAGTAATATGAGTATAGGTTCCTCCAACACAGCAGGTTTTAGGTCTTGAAATGTCGTCTCACATTTGTCCGACCATCTCCAAGACTGCTCCTTCTTTAGCAACTCCTTCAACGGAGCTGTGCGCTTCAAATATCCAGCAATGAAGCGTCGATAATAGTTGACGAACCCAAGGAAGGATCTCAACTCTGGCACCTTCTTTGGTGTTCGCCAGTCCACCACAACTTGCTCCTTAGACTGGTCCATTCAGATGAAACCATTACCAATTCAATGCCCCAAGAATAAAATCTTCGTTTGGGCGAAATAACACTTTTCCCTCTTCACGAACAAGGTGTTCTCCCTAAAAACTTTAAAAATTGTTCAGATGTGTCTAACATACTGCTCAAGTGTTTGGCTATAGACGATGATATCGTCTAAGTAGACGACCACAAACTTGTCCAGATACTCCTTAAACAGCTGGTTCATTAGAGTGCAGAATGTGGTCGAAGTATTGGTTAAGCCGAAAGGCATCACCAAGAACTCGAATGTTCCATACCTGGTCACACAGGTAGTCTTCGCCTCATCACCTTCTACAATGCACACCTGCCAATACCTCGACCGAAGGTCGAGTTTGAATAAGTACTTTGCCTTGCCCAATTGATCGAACAAGTCCACGATGAGCGGGATAGGGTACTTGTTCTTCACCGCCATCTTGTTAAGGGCTCGATAATTAATGCATAACCGGAGACTCCCATCTTGTTTCTTCTGAAAGAGGACTGGTGCTCCGAAAGGTGCTTTTGAACTGCGGATGGGACCACCGCTTAGCAGTTCATCTAACTGCTTCCTCAATTCCGCCAACTCTGAAGGGGCCATGCAGTATAGTGGTCTCGCTGGAGGCTTAATTCCCGGCTCCAGCTCAATCCGATGATCCACGCGTCCGCGTGGTGGTAGAGTTCTCAGCAACTCTGGTGGCATCACATCTGAGAACTCCTTCAGGATGTTCGCCACAACAGCAGGTTCCTGAATGGCTTCCCCATCAGGTGTCTCTAGCTTCATAGTAGCTACAAAGGTTGATTCACCTTTTCATACCCCTTTCTTCAATTGTAAAGTCGATATTTGTTGTAGGTCCTTGGTTCCTCCCCGAGAAACTGGAACCATGCAGGGATCGTCACCTCCCATTGGATACAAGAAGTTCAGGAACGGTACTGGCACCAACTTTGCTGCGTGCATAAACTCCATTCCGAGAATCACTTGGAAGTCGTCTAGTGGCACTGCCATCAAGTTTGTGCTCCCGCTCCATGTCCCGATCTTGATGGGGATCTCTTTTGCTTGTTCGGAGATCCGCTTGGCCTTCGACTTCATCGCCTTAATACGACTTGGGCTCTTCTCCAAGAGTAATCCCAGTCGCTTAGCTTCATGATCGGCAATAAAATTGTGGGTCGCGCCCGTGTCCACCATTGCACGGGTTGTTTGGCCATTAAGCTTGATGTCCACATACATCAACTCACTATTTTCTGCCTTCAATGGCTTTGCCTTTGTGTTCTCCCCCACTACTTTTGCTCATATTTCTTAGGTAAAAACACATAAACTCAAGGCAAAACAAGCTATCAAACATATGTACAAGCAGGAAAAAGCAACGAACGGTTCACGGGGCGAAGATGTTGCGGTTGAGCGACGTCCGTTTGTGACAATACGGGTCGAGTCGGGTCGATTTTGTTTGGTACGGGTTAGATCGACTCTGCTTGGCTCGGTCCGATTCGATTCAATATAGTTCGATTTGGTTCTGTTTAGTTCAATTCATTTCTACTTGGCTCGGCTTAGCTCAGTTCGATTTGGTTTGGCCCAATTCGGTTTGGTTCGGGTAGGTTTAGTTCATCTCAGTTCGGCTCTACTTGGCTCAGCTCGGTTTGGTTTTGGTTTAGCTCAGCTCGGCTCAATTCAATTCAGTTTAGTTCGATTCGATTTGGTTCGGTTCGTTCGAGTCACATCGGGTTGGTTTGGTTCAGGTCTAGCTTTTTTGGCTCGATTCGGTTTGGTTCGTTCGGGTTGGGTTGGTTAGGTTCGGGTTTGGCTTAGCTCAGCTCGGCACGATTCAATTCATTCGAGTAGGGTCGGGTTAGATCGGTTTGGTTCAATTCAGTTCATTCGGGTTGGCTCGGTAAAATTCGGTTCGATTCGGTTCTACTCGGCTCGGTTCGGTTTGGCTTAGTTCAGCTTGGTTTGGTTCTACTCGAGTCAAATCAATTCTATTCTACTCGGCTCAGCTTGATTTGGCTCTACTCGGTTCGGCTCGAATCAGCTCGGCTCGGCTAAGCTCGGCTTGTTTCTACTCGGCTCGGCTCGATTCGGCTTGGCTCAGTTTGGTTCGGTTCATACGGGTCGGGTCGGGTCGATACGGGTCGGATCAATTCGATTTGGCTCTGCCCGATTCGATTCGATATGGTTTGATTTGGTTTTGTTTGGTTTGGATCGTTTCTACTTGGCTCGGCTCGATTCAATTCGGTTCGGTTTAGCTCGGCTCGGTTCAATTCGGTTTGGCCCATTTCGGTCTGGTTCAGTTCAACTCGATTTGGCTCTACTTGGCTCAGCTCAGTTTGGTTTTGGTTTAGCTCAGCTCGGCTCAATTCAATTCGGTTTAGTTTGATTCAATTCAATTCGGTTCATTCGAGTCACATCGGGTCGGTTTGTTTCGGGTCTGGCTTGGCTAGGCAAGGTTCAGTTCTACATGACTTGGCTCGGTTCATTCGAGCCAGGTCAGGTCAGTTCGATTCGGTTTGGGTCTGGTTCAGTTCGGCTCGGCTCCGCTCGGTTCAGTTCGACTCGGTTCGGTTCGATTCGGCTCAGTTCGGTTTGACTCGGTTCAATTCGGTTCGGCTTGGTTCGATTCGATTCGATTCGGTTCTGTTCAACTTAGTTATACTCGACTCGGCTCGATTCATTTTGATTCTACTCGACTCGGTTCGTCTCAGCTCGGTTCAGTTCGGTTCAGTTTGATTCATTCGGGTCAGGTCGGGTCAGTTAGGTTCGGGTCTGGTTCGACTTAGCTCGGCTTGATTCGATTCGGTTCAATTTGTTCATACAGGTCGTGTCTGGCTCAGCTTGGCACAACTCTGCTCGATTCAATTCTGCACGGTTCTGTTCGAGTCGGGTCTGCTCGGCTCAGTTCGGTTCAGTTCGGCTCGGCTTGATTCGGTTCGGCTAAGTTTGATTCAGGTCTCGGCTTGGTTTGGTTCTATTCTACATGCCTTAGCTTGGCTCGGTTCTATTTGGATCAGTTCGATTCGGTTTAATTCGGGTCTGGCTCAGCTCGATTCGATTTATTCACGACGGGTCGGGTCGGGTCGGTTCGATTTAGTTTAGGTCTAGTTTGGTTTGGTTCGGTTTGGCTCTGTTCAGTTTGATTCGATTTGGCTTGGCTCGACACGGTTTGATTAGGTTCGACTCAGTTCGATGTTGTTCGGCTTGGATCGATTCTACATGGCTCGGCTCAATTCAGTTCGATTCTACTCGACTCGACTCGATTCTACTCAACTCGGCCCGGCTCAGCTCTATTCGGATCGATATGGTTCGGTTCGATTCGATTCTATTCAGCTCGGCTTGATTTCGTTTGGTATAGTTCGGTTTGGTTCGGTTCTATTCGTCTCAGCTTGGCTCGGTTCGATAAGGTTCAGTTCAGTTCTACTCGGCTCGGTTCAATTTGGCTCAGTTCGGCTCGGTTTGGTTCTGCTCGAGTCGAATCGATTTTATTCTACTCGGCTCAGCTCGATTTGGCTCTACTCGATTCGGCTCGAATCAGCTCGACTCGGCTCGGTTCGATTCGGTTCATACGGGTCGGGTCGGGTCGGTTCGGTCTAGTACGGGTCGAATCGACTCAACTTGGCTCAGCCCGATTCGATTCGATATGGTTCGATTTGGTTTTGTTCAGTTTGGTTCGTTTCTACATGGCTCGGCTCGATTTAATTTGGTTCAGCTCAGCTCGGTTCGATTCGGTTTAGCCCAATTCGGTTTGGTTCAGGTGGGTTCAGTTCAACTCGGTTTGGCTCTACTTGGCTCAGCTCTGTTTGATTTCGGTTTGGGTCAGCTCGGCTCAATTTGGTTCGGTTCTACTCGGCTCGACTCGGTTCAACTTGGTTCGGTTTGTTTGGGACGGGTCGAGTCGGTTCGATTTAGTTTATGTCTAGTTCGGTTTGGCTCTCTTAAGTTCTATTCGGTTTGACTCGGCTCTACACGGTTTAATTAGGTTCGGCTCGGTTTGGTGTAGTTTGGCTCAATTCGATTCTGCTTGGCTCGACTCAGCTCAAATCGATTTGATTCTACTCGACTCGACTCAATTCTACTTCACTTGGCTCGGCTCAACTCTATTCGGATCGATACGATTTGGTTTGGTTCGGTTCGTTTCTATTTAGCTCGGCTCGGTAAGATTCGGTTCCATATAGTCGATTTGGTTCAGGTCTAGCTCAGTTCATCTCTACTCGATTCGGTTCGATACGATTCGGTTCAGCTCGATTCGGTTTAGTTCGACCGAGTCGGGTCAGTTCGGTTCGGTTCGGCTCGAGTTTGGCTCGACTTGGCTCGATTCGGCTCAGCTCGATTTGATTCGGTACGGTTCAGTTCGATTTGGTTCTACTCAGTTCGGTTCTACTCGACTCGGCTTGGTTTGGTTCGGTTCAGTTCAACTCGGCTTAGTTCAATTTCGCTTAGTTCGGCTCAGTTCGGTTTGATAAAGTTCGGATCGATTTGGTTTGGTTCAATTCTACTCGACTCGGCTCGGCTTGATTCGGTTTGGCTCGATTCGACTCAGCTTGATTCGATTTGGTTCGATTCAGTTTGATTCGTTTGGGTCAAGTCGGGTTGGTCGGGTCTGGTTTAGCTCGACTCGGCTTGATTCGATTCGGTTTGATTCGTTCGGGTTGGTTCAGTTTAGTTGTAGCTCGACTCGGCTTGGCTCGATTTCGTTCGGTATAGCTCGGTTTGGTTCGGTTCCATTCGACTCGGCTCGGCTCGGCTTATCTCAGCTTGGCTCGGCTCGATTCAATTCAATAAGGTTCGATTTGGCTCAGTTTGGTTCTACTCGAGTCAAATCGATTTTGTTCTACTCGGCCCAACTCAATTTGGCTCTACTCGGATCGGCTCTAATCAGCTCGGCTAGGCTCAATTTGGCTCAGCTCGATTCGGCTCGGATCGGCTTGGTTCGGTTCAGTTCAATACAGTTTGATTTGGTTCTGTTCGGTTCGATTCATTTATACTTGGCTTGGCTCGATTCAATTCGGTTTGGTTCGGGTAGGCTCGGCTCGATTCGGTTCAGTTTGGCCCAATTCGGTTCGGTTCCGGTGGGTTCAGTTCAGCTCAGTTTGGCTCTACTTGGCTCAGCTCGGTTTGGTTCTGGTTTGGCTCAGCTCAGCTTAATTCGATTTGGTTTAGTTCGATTCGATTTGGTTTGGTTCGGTTCGTTCGAGTCATGTCTGGTCAGTTTGGTTCAGGTCTGGCTTGGCTCGGGTCGCTTCGGTTTGGTTTGTTCGGGTTGGGTCGGGTCGGTTAGGTTCGAGTTTGGCACAGCTCGGCTCGGTTCAGTTCGTCTCAATATGGTTCGGTTTATTTCGATTCTACTCGGCCCGACACGATTTGATTCGTTCGAGCAGGGTCGGGTTGGATCGGTTTGGTTTGGTATGGTTCGGTTCAGTTAGGGTCTGGCTCAGCTCGGCTCGGCTTGTCTCAACTTCGTTCATCTCAACTCGATTCGGTTCGGTTCGGTACGGTTCTATTCAAGTTGTGTCTGCTCGGCTTGGTTCAGTTCAGTTTGACTTGGCTCGATTCGGTTCGTCTCAGTTCTATTCGGTTATGGCTCAGCTCAGCTCATCTCTACTCGATTTGGTTCTGCACGGTTCCATTCCAATTGGGTATGCTTGGCTCTGTTCGGTTCAGTTCGACTCGACTTGGTTCGGTTTGGCTCAGTTCGATTCGGGTTCGATTCAGGTCTAGCTCAGCGATTCGATTCGGTATAGATCGGTTTGGCTCGATTTGGTTCAGTTCGATCAGTTCGTTTCGGGTCTGGCTCAGCTCAGCTCAGCTAGATTTGGTTCAATTCGATTCGGTTCTACTCGACTCGGATAGGCTCGGTTCAGTTCGGTTCTACTCGGCTCGGCTCAGTTCAGTTCAGTTTGTTCGGGATGGGTTGAGTCGGTTCGATTTACTTTAAGTCTAGTTCGATTTCGTTCGGTTCGATTCAGCTCGGCTCTGTTCGGTTCGGTTCGGCTCGACTCGCTTCTGTTCGGTTTAGTTCGGCTCAGTTTGATTCAGTTCAACTCAGCTCGGGTTGGCTCGACTCGGCTCGATTCAGTTCGATACAGTTCAGTTCGGTTCTATACGGCTCGATTCTACTCGACTTGGCTTATCTCGGCTCGGCTCGGTTCAATTAAGTTCAATTCATTCGGATCGGGTTGGTTCGGGTATGATTCGGTTTGGTTCGATTATGCTCGGTTCGGTTCAGTTCTATTCGGTTCAATTCGGCTCGACTCGATTCGGTTCGGCTCGATTCAGTTCGTTTCAGGTCTGGCTTGGCTCTATTCGGATCGATACAGTTCTGTTCGGTTCGATTCTATTCGGCTCGACTCAACAATACACACACAATACACATACACACACATAACACAAACAACACAATACACGTACACCACACAAAACATAATACACAACTTACACACACAACACACACACAACACATACACAACACACACAATACACATACACAACACATACTATACACACTACACAACACACAACACACACAATACAAAACACAACACAAACAATATACACTACACACTATACACACAACACACACACAATACACTACACATAATACACTACACTACACACATAACACAATACGCACAATACGCTACATACATAACAATACACAACACACATAAAACACTACACACATAACACAAAACACTACACACATAACACAATACACACTACACACATTACACTACACACTACACACTACATAATACACTACACACATAACAATACACAACATACACTACACACAATATACTACACACAACAATACACAACACACACTATACACTATACACTACACATATAAACAATACACAACACACACTACACACACAACAATATGCAACACACTCACAATATACAACATACACTACACACAATACACTACACATATAACAATACACAACACACACTACACACAATACACTACACACATAACAATACACAACACACAATACACTACACACAACAATATACATACAACACACACAAAACACTATACACATAACACAACACACACTACACCCACAACAATATACAACATACACTACACACAATACACTACACATATAACAATACACAACACACACTACACACAATACACTACACACATAACAATACACAACACACAATACACTACACACATCAATATACATACAACACACACAAAACACTATACACATAACACAACACACACTACACACAATACACTACACACTACACACACAACAATATGCAACATACACACAATACACTACACTACACACAATATAATACACTACAATACAATACACTACACACAATACACTACACTACAATACACTACATTACACACAATACACTATACTACACATAATATACAATACACTACACTACACACAATATACTACACTACAAATAATATACTATACACACTACACTACACATAATACACTATAATACATAAAATATACCACACATAATATACAACACCACACTATATACAATACACTATACACAATATGCTATACTAAACTACACATAACACAACACTACACTACACACATAACAATATACAATGCACAATATACTACACACACAACAATACAAAACAAACAATACACTATACACAATACAGTACACTAAACTATACACAATACTAAACTACACACAATACACTACACACTACAACATAACAATACACAACAGACACTACACACAATACACTATACACAAAACAATACACAACACACACACAATACACTAAATAATACACTATATAAAATACACTACATTACACACAATACACTACACTACAATATACTACACACTACACACAACAATACACAACACACACACACTACAATACAATAAACAATACACCACAGTACACACATAATAATACATAACACACACAACACACTACACATTACACACTACACACTACAACATACAACAATACACAACACATACACAATACACTACACTATACTACAATACAATACACTACACTACATAATAAACTACACTATAATACACTACATACAATACATTATAATACACTACACTGCACACAATACACTATTCACAATACTCTACACTAAAATATACTACATTGTACAATATACTACTACACTACACACAATACACTACCCTAAAATACACTACACACACTTCACTATACACAATACACTACACATAATATACAATACTACACTACATACAATACACTAGGCACAATACACTACACTAAACTACACATAATACATAACACTACACTATACACAATAAATAATACTACACTACACACAATATACTAGACACTACATGCATAACAATACACTACACACTACACACACAATAATACACAACACATACTCAATACACTATACACAATACATTACATTACATAATTCACTACATAATACACCACTACAATACACTACACACAATATACAACACTACATTATACACAATATACTACACTACAATGCACTACACACAATACACTACACTACACTAAATATACCACACACAATACACTATACTACACTACACATAATACACTACACTACACTATAATACACTACACAATACAATACTCTATAATACACTACACATAATACACCACACTACAAAAAAATATATTACATATAATATACAATACTACATAACATACAATACACTACACATAATTCACAACACTACACACAATTCGAGTCCAGTCGATTCGGTTTGGTTCGGTTCGAGTCTGGCTCGGCTCGGCTCTATTAGGATCGATACAGTTCGGTTCTAATTAGCTTAGCTCGATAAGGTTCAGTTCGATACAGTTCAGTTAGGTTCAAGTCTAGCTCGGTTAGGCTCTGCTCGATTCAGTTTGGTATGATTCGGTTCAGTTCGATCAAGTCAGGTCAGTTCGATTCGGTTTGGTTCGGGTCTAGCTTGGCTCGGCTCAGCTCGATGTGGTTCGGTATTGTTCAGTTCGGTTCAGTTCTACTTGGCTCGGATAGGCTCGATTCAGTTTGGTTCTACACGGCTCGGCTCAACTCGGTTCAGTTTGTTTGGGATCGGTCAGGTCGGTTTGATTTAATTTAGGTCTAGTTCGGTTTGGCTCTGTTCAATTCGATTCGGCTCGACACGGTTTGGTTAGGTTCGGCTCGATTTGGTGTAGTTCAGCTCGGCTCGGCTCGATTCGGTTCAATTCTACTCGACTCGACTCGATTCTACTCGACTCAGCTTAGCTCGGCTCAGCTCTATTCGGATCGATATGGTTCGGTTCGGTTCGGTTCTATTCAGTTCAGCTCGGTAAGATTCGATTCCGTATGGTTCGATTTGGTTCAGGTCTGGCTCGATTCGTCTCTGCTCGAATCGGCTTAGTCTAGTTCAGTTCAGCATGATTTGGTTCAGTTTGACCGAGTAGGGTCAGTTCGATTCGGTTCGGTTCGAGTTTGGCTCGATTTGGCTTAGCTCGATTTGGTTCAGTATGGGTCGGATCGACTCGGCTTGGCTCAGCCGATTCGATTCAATACGGTTCGATTTGGTTATGTTTAGTTTGGTTCATTGCTACTTGGCTCGACTCAATTCAAGTTGGTTCGATTCAGCTCGGCTCGGTTTGGTTCGGTTTAGCCCAATTCGGTTCGGTTCGGGTGGGTTCGGTTCAGCTCAGTTAGGCTCTACTTGGCTTATCTTAGTTTGGTTCTCATTTGGCTCAATTCGGTTCGATTTAGTTTGATTCGAGTCGCGTCGGGTCGATTTGGTTTGGGTCTGGCTTGGCTCAGCTCGATTCGGTTTGGTTCATTTGGGTTTGGTCGGGTCAGTTAGGTTCAGGTTTGGCTCGACTCTGCAAGGTTCAGTTCTACTCAGCTCGACTCAATTCATTCAAGTCGGGTTGGGTCGGTTCGATTTGGTTTGGGTTTGGTTCAGTTCGGCTTGGCTTGGTCCGGTTCGGTTCAGTTCGGCTCGGTTCGATTCGGTTCGGCTTA
Organism: Ensete ventricosum; assembly: GCA_029747655.1. Lineage (NCBI taxonomy): Eukaryota > Viridiplantae > Streptophyta > Magnoliopsida > Zingiberales > Musaceae > Ensete > Ensete ventricosum. The sequence continues at coordinate 43,954,682 of JAQQAF010000005.1, read as the reverse complement.
CTTCAGTTTGGCTTAATCTGATTCGGTTCGATGTGGTTCGAGTCGGCTCTGTTCGGTTTAGTTCTACTCGGCTCAGTTCAATTCGATTCGGTTCTACTCGACTCGATTCGTCTCAGCTCAGCTCGGGTCAGTTCGGTTCCATTTGTTCAGGTCATGTTGGTTCGGGTGCGGTTCGGTTCGGTTCAATTCGATTCGGCTTGATTCAGTTCAGGTTGGTTTGGTTCAGCTCAATTTGACTCAGCTCGGTTCGGTTCGATTCATACTGGTCAAGTCAGGTCGGTTCAGTTTGGTATGGGTCGGATCGACGACTTGGCTCGGTCCGATTCGATTCGATACAGTACGATTTGGGTCTGTTCGGTTCGATTTATTTCTACATGGCTCAGCTCGATTCAATTCGGTTCGGTTCAGTTTGGCTCGGCTCGATTCGATTCGGTTTGGCCCAATTCAGTTCGGTTCGGGTGGGTTCAGTTCAGATCGATTTGACTCTACTTGGCTCAGCTCCGTTTGGTTCCGGTTTGGCTCAGCTCAGCTTAATTCGGTTCGGTTTAGTTCGATTCGATTTGGTTCGGTTCGTTCGAGTCACCTCGGGTCGGTTTGGTTCAGCTCTGGCTTGGCACGGCTCGAGTCAATTTGGTTCGTTCGGGTTGGGTCAGGTCGTTTAGGTTCGGGTTTGGCATGACTCAGCTCGGTTCAGTTCATCTCGATATGGTTCGGTTCGTTTCGATTCTACTCGGCTCGACACGTTTCGATTCATTCGAGTAGGGTCGGGTTGGATTGGTTTGATTCAGTTTGTTCGGGTTGGCTCGACTCAATTCGGTTCGGTATAATTCTATTCAAGTCGGGTCTGCTCGACTCATTTTGATTCAGTTAGGCTCGATTCGGTTCGACTCAGTTCTATTCGGGTCTAGCTCGGCTCGGCTCAGCTATGCTCGATTCGATTCTGTACAGTTCTGTTCGAGTCAGGTCTACTAAGCTCGGTTCGATTCAGTTCGACTCGACTTGATTCGGTTTGGCTCAGTTCGATTCTGGTCTCGGCTTGGTTTGGTTCTATTCTACTCGCCTTAGCTCGGCTCGGTTCTATTGGAGTCAGGTCGATTCGGTTCGGTTCGGGTTAAGCTCGGCTCGGCTCAACTCAATTCAGTTTAATTCAGTTTGGTCTGATTGGGTCGGGTCAGTTAGATTCAGTCACAGTCTGGCTCGGCTCGATTCGATTCAAAATGGCTCGGTTCAGTTCGGTTTGATTTATTTCAGTTCTACTCGGCTCGATTCGGTTCAGATCAATTTGGTTAGTTCTAGTCGGGTCAGGTTTGACTCGATTTGGCTCGGCTTAGCTTGGCTCAACTCAGTTCAATTTGATTCAATTCATTCGGGTCGGGTCGGTCCGATTCGGTTCAGCTCGATTCTATACGGCTCGATTCAGTTCGATTCTATACGGTTCGATTCAGTTCGATTCTACTCGACTTGGCTTGTCTCGACTCGGTTCGGTTCGATTCGTTCGAATCGGGTCGGTTCGGGTATGATTCGGTTCGATTCGATTCGATTAGTTCGGATCGGGTCAGTTCGGGTTCGAATTGGCTCGGCTCGATTTGGTTAGGTTCATTCAGGTTGGGTCGAGTCGATTAGGTTCGGGTTTTGCTCGACTCAACAAGGTTCAGTTCTACTCGGCTCGGCTCGGTTCATTCAACCCGGGTCGGTCGATTGGGTCTGGTTCAGTACGGCTCGGCTCGGTTCGGTTCAGTTCGACTCGATTTGGTTCTATTCGGTTCGGCTCGGTTCGATTTGGCTTGGTTCGATTCGATGTAGTTCAACTTGGTTCGGTTCGGTTTAGTTCTACTCATCTCGGCTCGATTCGGTTCGGTTCTACTTGACTCGGTTCGTCTCGGCTCGGCTCGGTTCGATTCAATTCATTCCGATCATGTCGGTTCGGGTATGGTTCGGTTTGATTCGATTCGATTCGATTTGGCTTGATTCGATTCAGTTCGGTTTGGTTCAGCTCGATTTAACTCGGCTCGGTTCGGTTCGGTTCATACGGGTCAGTTCGGTATGGTCGGATCGACTCGGCTTGGCTCAATCCGATTCGATTTGATACAGTTCGATTTGGTTATGTTTGGTTCGATTCATTTCTACTTGGCTCAGCTTGGGTCGATTATGTTTGGTTTGGCCCAATTAGGTTCGGTTCGGGTGGGTTCAGTTCATCTCGGTTCGGCTCTACTTGGCTCAGCTCAGTTTGGCTCAGCTCGGTTTGTTTCCAGTTTGGCTCAGCTCGGTTCAATTCGATTCGGTTTAGTTTGATTCGATTTAGTTCGGTTCGTTCGAGTCACGTCGGGTCGATTTGGTTCAGGTCTAGCTTTTTCGGCTCGATTCAGTTTGGTTCATTCAGGTTGGGTCAGTTAGGTTCAGGTTTGGCTCAGCTCGGCTTGGTTCAGTTCATCTCGATATGGTTCTGTTCGTTTCGATTCTACTCGGCTCAGCATAGTTTGATTCGTTTGAGTAGGGTCGGGTTGGATCGATTTAGTTCAGTTCGGTTCGTTCGGGTTGGCTCGGCTAGATTCAGGTTTGGTTTGGTTTAGTTCAGCTCGGTTTGGTTCTGCTCGAGTCGAATCGATTCTGTTCAACTCAGCTCAGCTCGATTTGGCTCTACTCGGTTTCTCTCGAATTAGCTTGACTCAGCTCAGCTCGATTCGGCTTGGCTTGGTTTGATTTGGTTCGGTTCATATGGGTCGGGTCAGTTCGGTACGGGTTGGATCGACTCGACTTGGCTCGATCCGATTCGATTTGATATGGTTCAATTTGGTTTTGTTCGGTTTGGATCATTTCTACTTGGCTCGACTCGATTCAATTCGGTTCGGTTTGGTTCAGCTCGGCTCAACTCGGTTCGGTTCGGTTTGATGGGTTCTATTCAACTCGGTTCGGCTCTACTTAGCTCAGCTCAGTTTGGTTCTAGTTTAGCTTAGCTCGGCTCAATTCGGTTCGGTTTATTTTCATTCAATTCGATTTGGTTCGTTCGAATCACATCGGGTCGGTTTGGTTCGGGTCTGGCTTGGCTAGGCTCGATTCAATTTGGTTCATTCAGGTTAGGTCGGGTCGGTTAGGTTCAGGTTTGGCTCGACTCGACAATGTTCAGTTCTACTCGGCTCGGTTCAGTTCATTCGGGTCGGGTCAGGTCGGTTCAATTCGCTTCGGTTTGGGTCTGGTTCAGTTCGGCTCAGGCCGGGTCGGTTAGGTTCGGCTTAGCTCGGCTTGATTCGATTCAGTTCAATTTGTTATAGTTGGTTCGGTTCAGTTCATATGGGTCAGGTCTTGCTCGGCTTGGCTCAGCTCTGCTCGATTCAGTTCTATACGGTTCTGATCAAGTCGGGTCTGCTCGGCTAAGTTCGGTTCAGTTCGGCTCGGCTTGATTTGGTTCGGCTCAGTTCGATTCGGGTCTCAACTTGGTTTGGTTCTATTCTACACGCCTTAGCTTGGCTCGGTTCTATTCGGGTCAGGTCGATTCGGTTCAGGTTTGGCTCGGCTCAGCTCTACTCGATTCGGTTTAATTCAGTTTGGTCTGGTCAGGTCGAGTCAATTAGATTTAGTTATAGTCTGGATCGGCTCGATACGGCTCGGTTCAATTTGTTTCAGTTCTACTCGGCTCGATTCGGTTCAGATCGATTCGGTTAGTTCTAGTCAAGCCGGGTCTGGCTCGGCTTGGCTTGGCTCAACTCGGTTCAGTTTGGTTCGATTTGTTCGGGTCAGTCTGATTCAGTTCAGGTCGACTCGGCTCGATTCGGTTTGATATAGTTCTATACAGCTTGATTCGGTTCGATTCTACTCGACTTGGCTTGTCTTGGCTCGGCTCGGTTCATTTAAATTTGTTCGGATCAGGTCGGTTCGGATATGATTCGGTTCGGTTCGATTTGATTCATTTGGATCGGGTCAGTTTGGGTCTGGCTTGGCTCGACTCGATTTGGTTTAGTTCATTCGGGTTGGGTTGGGTCGGGTCGATTAGGTTCGGGTTTTGCTCGACTCGACAAGGTTCAGTTCTACTTGGCTCGGCTTAGTTCATTCGGGCCGGGTCGGGTCAATTTGGTTTGGGTCTGGTTCAGGCTCGACTCAGTTCCATTCTGTTCAGTTTGACTCGGTTCGATTCTGTTCGGCTCAGTTTGATTCGGTTCGGCTAGGTTCAGTTTAATGTGGTTCGACTCGGTTCTGTTTGGTTTAGTTCTACTTGGCTCGACTCGATTTGGTTCAATTCTACTCGACTCGGCTCGTCTCGGCTTGGTTCGGTTCGATTCGATTCACTTCGGTTCAATTTGATTCATTCGAGTCAGGTCGGGTCGGTTAGGTTCGGGTTTGGTTCGACTCGGCTTGGCTTGATTCGATTCGGTTCAATTCGTTCTAGTTGGTTCGATTTAGGTCAAGCTCGGCTCTGCTCGATTTTGTTCGATATAGTTCGATTTGGTCAGTTCGGTTCGGTACGGGTCCGAATGACTCGGCTTGGCTCAGCCTGATTCGATTCAATACAGTTCGATTTGGTTTTGTTCGATTTGGTTCGTTTCTACTTGGCTCGGCTCGATTCAATTCGATTCGGTTCAGCTCGGGTCAGGTCGATTCGATTCGGTTTGGCCCAATTCAGTTCGATTCGGGTGGGTTCATTTCAGCTCGGTTCGGCTCTACTTGGCTCAGCTCGGTTTGATTCCGGTTTGGCTCAGCTCGGCTCAATTCGATTCGATTTAGTTCGATTCAATTTGGTTTGGTTCATTCGAGTCACGTTGGGTCGGTTTAGTTCAGGTCTGGCTTGGCTCGGCTTGATTTGGTTTGGTTCGTTCGGGTTGGGTCTGGTCGGTAAGGTTCGGTTTGGCTCGGCTCGGCTCCGTTCAGTTCGACTCGATACGGTATGGTTTGTTTCAATTCTACTCAGCTCGGCACGGTTCGATTCGTTCGAGTAGGGTCGGGTTGGATCGGTTCGATTTGGTTCATTCAAGTTGGCTCGGCTCGATTCGGTTCGATATGGTTTGGTTCGGTTCGGGTCTAGCTCAGCTCGGCTTGTCTCAACTTGGCACATCTCAAATCGATTCGATTTGGTTCGGTATGGTTATATTCGAGTCGGGTCTGCTCGGCTCGGTTTGGTTAAGTTCGGCTTGGCTCGATTTGGTTTGACTCAGTTCTATTCGGGTCTGGCTCGGCTTGGCTTAGCTCTGCTTGATTCAGTTCTGTACGATTTTGTTTGAGTCGGGTCTGCTCGGCTCGGTTCGGTTCAATTCGGCTCGGCTTGATTCGATTCGGGTCTCGGCTTGGTTTGGTTCTATTATACTCGCCTTAACTCGGTTCGGTTATATTCGGGTCAGGTCGATTCGATTTAATTCGGTTTGGTCTGGTCGGGTCAGGTCAGTTAGATTCAGTTATAGTCTGGCTCTACTCGAATCGGTTCGATGCGGCTCGGTTCAGTTTGGTTCGAGTTGTTTCGGTTCTTCTCAGCTCGATTCGGTTCGGATCGATTCAGTTAGTTCTAGTCAGGTCGGGTCTGGCTCAACTTTGCTCGGCTTGGCTTGGCTCGACTCGGTTCAGTTTGGTTCGATTCGTTCCGGTCGGGTCGGTCCGATTCGGTTCAGCTCGGCACGGCTTGGCTCGACTAGACTCGATTTGGTTCGATACGGTTCGGTTCGGTTCTATACGGCTCAATTTGGTTTGATTCTACTCGACTTGGCTCGTCTCGGCTCGGTTCGGTTCAGTTCGATTCGTTCGGATCGGGTCGGTTCGGGTATGATTCGGTTCAGTTTGGTTCGATTCTACTCTGTTTAATTCAGCTCGATTCGATTCGGCTTGATTCGATTCGGTTCGGCTCGATTTGGTTCGGTTCGGTTTAAGTCTGGTTCGGCTCTATTCAGATCGATACGGTTCTGTTCGGTTCAGTTCTATTCGACTCGTCTCGGCAAGGTTCAGTTCGATTAGTTCTAGTCGAGTCGGGGTTGGCTTGACTCGACTTGGCTTGCCTTGGCTCGACTCAGTTCAGTTCGGTTGGATTCATTCGGGTCGGGTCAGTCCAATTCGTTCAGCTCTATTTGGCTCAGCTCGGCTCGATTTGGTTCAGCTCTATTTGGCTTGGCTCAACTCGGCTCGATTCGGTTTGATATGGTTCGGTTATATACGACTCAATTCAGTTCGGCTCTACTCGACATGCTTCGTCTCAGCTCGGCTTGACTCGGTTCAGTTTAATTTATTCGCGTCAAGTCGATTCGGGTATGACTCGATTCGTTTCGGTTTGGCTCGATTTAGTATGGTTCAGATCGGTTTAAGTTTGGCTTGGCTCTATTCAGATTGATACGGTTCAATTCTACTTGGCTCGACTCGGCAAGGTTCCATTTGGAACTGTCCGGTTTGGTTCAGGTATGGCTTAGCTCGACTCAACTCGATTCAATTCGATACGGTTCAGTTCGGTTCGGTTCAGATATGGCTCAGCTCGGCTCAACTCGATTAGATTTGATATGATTCGATTCGACTCGATTCGGTTCAGTTCGATCGGTTGGGTCAATTCGGTTCGGTTCGAGTCTAGCTCGACTGGGCTTAACTCGATTTGGTTCGGAACGGTTCGGTTCGGTTCGGTTCGATTCGATTTTACGCGGCTCGGCTAGGCTCGATTTGGTTCAGTTCTATAGGGCTCACCTCAATTCATTCGGGTCGAGTCGGGTAGGTTTCATTCGGTGTGGGTCTGGTTCGGTTCGGTTCGACTCGGTTCGGTTCAGTTCGGCTTGGTTCTACGATCCGGCTCGGTTCGATTCGGTTTGGCTTAGTTTGGCTCGGTTCTGTTCAGTTTAGTTCGACTCGGCTCGGCTCGATTCGGTTTGGGTCGGTTTCGTTCTACTCGACTCGGCTCGTCGGCTCAACTCGGCTCGGTTCGATTCGATCGGTTCAGTTCAGCTCAATTCGGCTTAGTTCAATTCATAAACAAAACACAATACAAATATATATGCACACTATTTGTACACAACACAATACAAATGCATACAACACATACATACACACACAACACATAAACAACACACACAATACACATACACACACATAACACAAACAACACAATACACGTACACCACACACAACACAATACATAACGTGCACACACAACACACACATAACACATACAAAACATATACTATACACACTACACAACATAAAACACACAATATACTACACACTACACACAATACACTACACACAACAATATCCAACACACTCACAATACACTAACTACACTACACACCATACACCACACTACACAATACACTATACATTACACTACACTACAATACACTACACTACACAATACACTACACTACACACAATACACAACCCTACATAATATACTACACTACACAATACACTACACACAATACACTACACTACAATACACTACACTACATAATACACTACACATATAACAATACACAACAGACACTACACACAATACACTACACACTACACACATAACAATACAGAACACTAGACTGCACACAATACACTACACTACAATGCACTACACTACACACAAGACACTACACACAATACACTACACTAAACTACACACTACACACAATACACTACACTAAACTACACACAATACATAACACTACACTACGTACAATACACAACACACTACACACATAACAATACACAACACAATACACTACACAATACACAACACACACACAATACTCTACACATAATACACTACATTAAAGTACACACAATACACTACACTAAACTACACAATACTAAACTACACACAATACACTACACACTACAACATAACAATACTCAACACACACTACACACAATACAATACACACAAAACACATACTAATACACAACACACACACAATACACTACACTACACTACAATACACTACACACAATACACAACACTATACTACATACAAAACCCTACACACAATACACTACACTAAACTACACACAATATACAACACTACACTACACACAATGAATAATACTACCCTACACACAATACACTTCATTTCGATTCTACTCAGCTCGACAGTGTTAGATTCGTTCGAGTAGGGTCGGGTTATCTCAACTTGGTTCATCTTAACTCGATTCGGTTCGGTATGGTTCTGTTCAAGTTGTGTCTGCTCAGCTCGGTTCGGTTCAGTTCGATTCGGTTCGACTCAGTTCTATTTGGGTCTGGCTCAGCTCGATTCATCTCTACTCGATTCGGTTCTGCACGGATCTATTCCAGTTAGGTCTGCTTGGCTCTATTCGGTTCAGTTCGGCTCGGCTTGATTCGGTTCGGCTCGGTTCGATTCGGGTTCGATTCAGGTCTGGCTCGGCTCGGCTCGGCTCGGCTCTACTCGATTCGGTTCGGTATAGTTCAGTTCGGCTCGATTCGGTTCAGTTCGATTAGTTTGGGTCGGTTTGGTTCGGGTCCAGCTCAACTTGGCTCGGCTCGGCTCAGCTAGATTTGGTTCAGTATGATTCAGTTCGGTTCGGTTCTACTCGATTCGGATAGGCTCGGTTCGGTTCGGTTCTACTCAGCTTGGCTCGGTTCAGTTCGGTTTGTTCGGGATGGGTCGGGTCGGTTCAATTTAGTTCAAGTCTAGTTCGGTTTGGTTTGGTTTGATTTAGATCGGCTCGGTTCGATTCGGTTCGGCTCGACTCGGTTCAGTTCAGTTCAATTTGGCTTGGTTCGGTTCGGTTCGGTTCTACTAGACTCAGCTCGGCTTAGCTCGATTCGGTTCGGTTCTACTCGACTCTACTCGTATCAGCTCGGCATAGCTCGGTTCGGTTCGGTTCCGTTTGATAAGGTTCGGTTCGGCTCGGTTTGGTTCTGCTCAAGTCGAATCGATTTTGTTCTACTCGGCTCAACTAGATTTGGCTCTACTCGGTTTGGCTCGAATCAGCTCAACTCGGCTCAGCTCGGCTCGGCTCGGTTCGGTTCGGTTCATATGGGTCAGCAAGGTTCGACTCGATTCAGTTCTATTCGGCTCAGTTCGGCTTGATTCAGTTTAATTCGGCTCGGTTCGATTGGGTTCGACTAGATTTGTTCGATGCGATTCGGCTCGGTTCTGTTTGGTTTAGTTTTACTTGGCTCGGCTCAATTTGGTTCTACTCGACTCGACTCGACTCGACTCGGTTCAATTCGATTCGTTCAGGTCATGTCAGTTCAGGTACAATTCGATTATGTTCGATTCGGTTCAGTTCGGTTCGATTTGGCTCAGTTCGATTCATAAACAAAACATAATACAAATATATACGCACACGATTTGTACACAACACAATACAAATACATACATACAACACATACATACACATTAAACATACACACACAACACACACAATACACATACACACAACACAAACAACACAATACACGTACACCACACACAACACAATACACAACGTGTACACAACAAACACAACACACATACACAACACATACTATACACACTACACAACACACAATACAAAACACAACACAAACAACTTACACTACACACACACAATGCACTACACTACAATATACTACACTACACAATACAATACACACATAACAATACACAACATACACTACACACGATACACTACACACATAACAATACACAACACACACTACACACAATACACTATACACTACACACACATATTACACTACACACAATGCATTATACAATAATACACTACACTACACACATAACAATACACAACACACAATACTATACACATAACTCAACACACACTACACACACAACAATAACCAACACATTCACAATACAATACACTACACACATAATAATATACAACACACACTACACACAACAGACACATATTACACTACACACAATGCATTACACTACACTACACAATACACTACACACATAACAATACACAACACACACATAACACTACACACTACACATACAACAATAACCAACACACTACACGACACTACACACAATGCAATGCACTACAATATAATACACTACACACAATACAATACACTACACTACACACGATATACTACACTACAATACACTACACTACATACAATATACTACACTACAATACACTACAAATAATACACTACACTCACTATACTACACATAATACACTACAATGAATAAAATATACTATACATAATATACAACACCACAATATATACAATACACTATACACATAACAAGACTACACTACACATAACACAACACTCCACTACACACAAGACACTACACACATCACAATACAAAACACACAACACACTACACTACACACACAATACACAACACACACTACACACTACAACATAACAATACACAATACTAAACTACACACAATACACTATACACTACAACATAACAATACACAATAAACACGCAATACACTTCATGAAATACACTATAATATACACAATACACTACACTACAACACACTACACTATAATATATTATATACACTACACCACACTACACTACAATACACAATACACCACACTACACACATAACAATACATAACACACACAACACACAAAACACTACACACTGCACATACAACAATATACAACACATACACAATACACTACACTATGCACATACAACAATATACAACACATACACAATACACTGCACTACACACAATACTCTGCACTACACAATAGACTACACTATAATACACTACACACAATAACCTACACTATCACAATACACTACACATAATACACTACACTACACACAATACTCTACACTAAAATATACTACACTACACAATATAATAATACTACACCCAATACAATACACTACACACACACTACAATACACTACACATAATACACTATACACAATACACTGCACATAATATACAATACTACATTACATATAATAAACTATAAACAATACACTACACTAAACTACACACAATACACTACACTACACTACACATAATAAATAACACTACACTACACACAATACACTACACACAACAATACACAATACACTACACTAAACTACACACAATACACAACACTACACTACACATAATAAATAACACTACACTACACTACACACAATACACTACACACTACACACACAACACATACACAATACACTATACACTATACACAATACATTACACTACACTACAATACACTACACACAATATACTGCACTATAATACACTACAAATAATACACTATAACACAATACACTACACTAAACTACACACAATACACAACACTACACTACACATAATAGATAACACTACACTACACACAATACACCACACAACAAAAAAATACATTATACATAATATAAAATACTACACAACATACAATACACTACACACAATACACTACATTAAAAAACTACACCTACGGTACACTACACAGAGTATACATATACTATATTACACACAATACAAAACACTAAACTACTCATAATACACTACACACAATTCATAACACTACAAACAATTCGAGTCCAGTCGATTCGGTTTGGTTCGGTTCGAGTTTGGCTCGGCTCAGCTCGATGTGGTTCGGTACGGTTCAGTTCAGTTCAGTTCGTTTCAGTTCTAATTGGTTCGGATAGACTCGATTCAGTTTGGTTCTACTCGGCTCGGCTCAACACGGTTAAGTTTGTTCGGTACGGGTCGGGTCGGTTCGATTTAGTTTAGGTCTAGTTCGGTTTGGCTCTGTTTAGTTCGATTCGGTTTGGCTCGGCTCGACACGGTTTGGTTAGGTCTGGCTCGGTTCGATTCTACTTGGCTCGGCTCGGTTCGATTTGGTTCGATTCTACTTGACTAAACTCGACTTGTCTCAACTTTATTCAGATCGATACGGTTCGGCTCGGTTCTATTCGGCTCAGCTCGGTATGATTCGATTTGGTTCAGTTCGTTCGGGTCAGGTCGATTCGGGTATGATTCGACTCGATTCGTTTCGATTCGGCTCGGTTTAGTATGGTTCAGATCTGTTCAAGTTTGGCTTGGCTCTATTCAAATCGATACGGTTCGATTCGGTTCGATTCGGTTCGATTCTATTTGGCTCGACTCGGCAAGGTTCCGTTCGGTATTCGGTTTGGTTCAAGTATGGCTCAGCTCGGCTCAACTCAATTTGATTCAATACGGTTCGGTTCGATTCGATTTGGTTCAGTTTGATCGGTCGGGTCAATTCGGTTCGGTTCGAGTCTAGCTCGACTGGGCTTAATTGGATTTGGTTCGGAACGGTTCGGTTTGATTCAGTTTTACTCGGCTCGGTTCGATTCTGTTCTACTCGGCTCGCATCGGTTCGTTCGGGCCGAGTCGGGTAGGTTCGATTCGGTGTGGGTCTGGTTCGATTCGACTCGGCTTGGTTCGGTTCAGTTCAGCTTGGTTCTTTGATTCAGTTCGGTTCAGATTAACTCGGTTCGGTTCGGCTTAGTTTGGCTCGGTTCTGTTCGGTTTAGTTCTACTCGGCTCGGCTCGATTTGGTTCGGTTCGATTTCGTTCAACTCGACTCGGCTTATCTCGGCTCAACTCGGCTTGGTTCGATTCGATTCGTTCGGGTCATGTCTGTTTGGGTACGACTCGGTTCGATTCGATTCGACTTGATTTGATTCAGTTCGGTTCGGACCGACTCGATTCAGCTCAGTTTGGTTCATAAACAAAACACAATACAAATATATACGCACACGATTTGTACACAACACAATACAAATAAATACAACAAATACATACACATTAAACATACACACACAACACAGACAATACACATACACACACACATAACACAGTACACAACACAATACATAACCTGCACACACAACACACACATAACACATACACAACACATACTATACACAATACACAATACACAATACACAATACACAATACACAATATACAACACACAATACAAAACACAACACAAAAAACATACACAATACAAACTACACACAATACACTGCACGCTATACACATAACAATATACAACACACAATACACAACACATTACACATACAACACACACACACAATACACACAATGCACTACACTATAATACACTACACTACACAATACACTATACACATAACAATACACAACATACACTACACACTACACACATAACAATACACAACAGTACACATTACACACATAACAATACACAACACACACTACACACAATATACTACACATATATTATGCAACACACTCACAATACACTATACTACACTAAACAATACACTACACTATACACTACACACACTACACACACAACAAACACACAATACATTACACACACAACACACAATGCACTACACACATAACAATATACAACGCAAACTACACACACAATACACTACACACAATACACTACACACAATGCACTACACTGCACAATACACTACATACTACACACATAACAATACACAACACATACTACACACAATACACTACACACATAACAACAATACAAAACACACACTACACACTACACACTACACACAAAACACATACAATACACTACACACATAACAATATACAATACACACTACACACAATACACAACACACTACACACACAACACACACACACAATACAGTACACACAATGCACTACAGTACAAATACACTACACTACACACTATACACATAACAATACACAACACACACTACACACTATACACAAAACAATATGCAACTCACTCACAATAACAATATACAATACACACTACACACACACTACACACACAACACACACACAATACACTACACAAACTACACATATAACACACACAACACAATGCACTACACACAATGCATTACACACATAACAATATACAACACACACTACACACAATACAGAACACACAACACACACAATACACTACACACACAATGCACTACACTACAATACACTATACACATAACAATACACAACATACACTACACACAATACACTACACACTACACACATAACAATACACAACACTACACACTACACACAATACACTACACAACAATATGCAACACACTCACAATACACTACACTAAACAATACACTACACTACACACAATACACTACACACTACACACACAACAATATGCAACACACTCACAATACACTACACTACACATAATACACTACACATAATACTCTACACACAATAAACTACACTACACACAATACACTATACAATATACAATACAGTACACTATACACAATACACTACACTACACACAATACACTACACTCACAATACACTACACTATACACAATACACTACACAATACACTACACACAATACACTACACAATACACTACACACAATACACTACACAATACAATACACATAATGTACTACACTACAATATACAACACTACACATAATACACTACACAACACTACATACAATACACTACACAACACTACATACAATACACTACACACAATGCACTACACTATAATACACTACACTACACAATACACAACACACATAACAATACACAACATACACTAGACACTACACACATAACACAATACACAACACTACACTGCACACAATACACTACACTACAATGCACTACACTACACTATACTAGACTACACTATACACAATATACTACACTATAATACACTACACACAATACACCACACTACAAAAAAATACACTATACATAATATACAATACTATACAACATATAATACACTACACACAATATACTATACTAAACTATACACAATACACACAATAAATAACACTACACTATACACAATACACTACACTACAATATACACAGTACACTATACTACACTACACACTATACATAACACTAGACTACTCACAATACACTACACATAATTCACAACACTACTCACATTTGGTCGATTCGGTTTTGTTCGGTTCGAGTCTGGCTCAGCTTGGCTATATTTAGATCGATACGGTTCGGTTCAGTTCTATTCAGCTACGGTTTGGTTCGGTGCGGTTCGGTTCAGTTCAAGTCTGGCTCGGCTAGGCTCTGCTCGATGCAATTCGGTACTGTTCAGTTCGGTTCAGTTTGATCGGGTCGGGTCAGTTCGATTCGGTTCAGTTCGGGTCTAGCTCGGCTTGGCTCAGCTCGATGTGGTTTGGTACGGTTCAGTTCAGTTCGGTTCTACTTGGCTCAGATAGGCTCGATTTGGTTCGGTTCTACTCGGCTCAACTCGGTTCAGTTTGTTCGAGACAGGTCGGGTTGGTTCGATTTAGTTTAGGTCTAGTTCGGTTTGGCTTTGTTCAGTTCGATTCGGTTTGGCTCGGCTCGACAAGGTTTGGTTAGGTTCGGCTCGGTTCGGTGCTGTTCGGCTCAGTTTGGTTCTACTTGGCTCGGCTCGGCACAATTCGGTTCGATTCTACTCGACTCGACTCGGCTCGGCTCAGCTCTATTCGGATTGATATGGTTCGGTTCGGTTCGGTTCGATTCTATTCAGCTCAACTCCATTTAATTCGGTTCTGTATGGTTCAATTTGATTCAGGTCTGGTTCGACTCGTCTCTGCTCGATTCGGTTCGGTACGGTTGGGTTCAGCTCGATTCAGTTTAGTTCAACCGAGTCATGTCAGTTCGGTTTGGTTTAAGTTTGGCTCGGCTTGGCTCGATTCGACTCAGCTCGATTTGGCTCGGCTTGATTCAATTCAGTTTAATTCATTCGGGTTGGTTCAGTTTAGTTCTAGCACGGCTTGATTTCGTTCGTATAGTTCGGTTTGGTTCGGTTCTATTCGACTCCGCTCGGCTCAGCCTGGCTCAGCTCGATTTGGTTCGATAAGGTTCAGTTCGGTTCGATTTGGCTTAGTTTGGTTCTGCTCGAGTCGAATCGATTCTATTCTACTCGACTCAGCTCGATTTAGCTCTACTCAGTTTGGCTCGAATCAGCTCGGCTCAATTTGGCTCTGCTCGGTTCGATTCGGTTTGATACAGTTCGATTTGGTTCTATTCAGTTCGATTCATTTATACTTGGCTCGGCACGATTCAATTCGGTTCGGTTCGGGTGGGTTTAGTTCAGCTCGGTTTGGTTCCGGTTTGGCTCAACTCGACTCAATTTGGTTCGGTTTAGTTTAGTTCGATTCGATTTGGTTCGGTTCATTTGAGTCACAACGGGTCGATTTGGTTCAGGCCTGGCTTGGCTCGGGTCGATTCGGTTTAGCTCGATTCGGTTTAGTTCGACCGAGTCGGGTCAGTTCAGTTCGGTTCGGCTCGAGTTTGGCTCGGCTCGAGTTTGTCTCGGCTTGAGTCGATTCGACTCAGCTCGATTTAATTCAGTACGGTTTAGTTTGGATTGGTTCTACTTGGCTCGGATAAGCTCGATTCGGTTCGATTCTACTTGGCTCGGCCCAGTTCGGTTCAGTTCGATTCAGCTCGTCTCGGTTCAGTTTTGCTCAGTTTGGCTCAGTTCGATTCGATAAAGTTAGGATCGGTTCGGTTTGTTTCGATTCTACTCGGCTCGGCTCGATTCGGTTTGGTTCGATTCAATTCGGTTCGGTTCTGTTTGATTCGTTCAGGTCAGGTCGGGTCGGGTCCGGTTTAGCTCGGCTCGGCTTGATTCGATTCGGTTTGATTCGTTTGGGTTGGTTCAGTTTAGTTCTAGCTCGGCTCAGCTCGGCTCGATTTCGTTCGATATAGTTCGGTTTGGTTTGGTTCTATTCGACTCGGCTCGGCTCGACTTGGCTCAGCTTGGCTCGGCTCGATTCGGTTCGATAAAGTTCGGTTCGGTTTGATTTGGCTTAGTTTGGTTCTGCTCAAGTCGAATCGACTCTGTTCTACTCAACTTAGCTCGATTTAGCTCTACTCGGTTTGGCTCGAATCAGCTCGGCTCAGCTCGGCTCGGCTCAACTCGGCTCGGCTCAATTCTGCTCGCCTCGGTTCGGTTCGGTTCGATTCGACACAGTTCAATTTGGTTATGTTCAGTTCAATTCATTTATACTTGGCTCGGCTCGATTCAATTCGGTTCGGGTGGGTTCAGTTCAGCTCGGTTTGGCTCTACTCAGCTCTGTTTAGTTTCGGTTTGGCTCAGCTCGGCTCAATTCGGTTTAATTTAGTTCGATTCAATTTGGTTCAGTTCGTTCGAGTCACGTCGGGTCAGTTTGGTTTAGGTCTGGCTTGGCTCTGGTCGATTCGGTTTGGTTTATTCAGGTTGGGTCGGGTCAGTTAGGTTCGAGTTTGGCTCGGCTCGGCTTGGTTCAGTTCGTCTCAATATGGTTCGGCTCATTTCGATTCTACTCGCCTTGGCATAGTTCGATTCATTCGAGTAGGGTCGGGTTGGATCGGTTCGGTTGGGGTCTGGCTCGGCTCGACTTGTCTCAACTTGGTTCATCTCAACTCGATTCGGTTCGGTACAGTTCTGTTCTAGTTATGTCTGCTCGGCTCGGTTCGATTCAGTTCAACTCGGCTCGATTCGATCGACTCAGTTCTATTCAGGTCTAGCTCAGCTCGGCTCATCTCTGCTCAATTCGGTTCTGCACAGTTCTATTCTAGTTGGGTCTGCTTAGCTCTGTTCGGTTCAGTTCGGCTCGGCTTGATTCGGTTCGGCTCAATTCGATTCGGGTTCGATTCAGGTCTGGCTCGGCTTGGCTCTACTTGTTTCGGTTCGGTATAGTTTGATTCGGTTCAGTTTGATCAATTTGGGTCGGTTTGATTCGAGTCCGGCTCAGCTTGGCTCGGCTCGGCTCAGCTAGATTTGGTTCAATACGATTCAGTTCGGTTCATTTCTACTCGATTCAGATAGGCTCAGTTCGGTTCGGTTCTACTCGACTCGGCTCGGTTTAGTTCGATTTGTTCGGGATGGGTCGGGTCGGTTCGATTTAGTTCATGTCTAGTTCGGTTTGGTTCGGTTCGGTTTGGCTCAACTCAGTTCGGTTCGATTCAGTTCGTCACGGTTGGGTTCTACTGGGCTCGGCTCGATTCGGTTCGGTTCTACTCGACTCAGCTCTTATCGGCTCGGCATAGCTCATTTCGGTTCGATTAGTTTGGGTCAGGTCGGTTCGGGTATGATTTGATTATGCTCAGTTCGATGCGGTTCGATTCCGTTCGGTATGGTTCAGTTTGGTTGGGGTCTAGCGCGGCTCGGCTTGTCTCAACTTGGCTCATCTCAACTCGATTCGGTTCTGTATGGTTCTTTTCGAGTCGGGTCTGCTCGGCTCGGTTCGGTTCAGTTCTGCTCGGCTTGATTCAGTTCGACTCAGTTCTATTCAGGTCTGGCTCGGCTGGGCTCAGCTCTGCTCGATTTGGTTCTGTTCGAGTCAGGTCTGCTCGACTCAGTTTGGTTCAGTTCAGTTCGGCTTGATTCGGTTGGTCTCAATTCGATTTGGGTCTCGGCTTGCTTTGGTTCTATTCTACTCGCCTTAGCTCGGCTCGGTTCTATTCGAGTCAGGTCGATTCAGTTCGGTTCAGGTCAGGCTCAGCTCGGCGCAGCTCGATTCAGTTTAATTCGGTTTGGACTAGTCGAGTCAGGTTAGTTAGAGTCAGTTATAGTCTAGCTCGGCTCGATTCGGTTCGATACGGCTCGATTCAATTTAAATTCGGTATCTTTCGGTTCTACTCGGCTTGATACGATTCGGATCGATTCGGTTAGTTCTAGTCGGGTCGGGTCTGGCTCGACTTGGCTTGGCTTGGCTTGGCTCAACTCGGTTCAGTTCAGTTCGATTTGTTCAGGTCGGGTTGGTCCGATTCAGTTCAACTCGGCTCGGCTTGGCTCGACTCGGCTCGATTCGGTTCGATACGGTTCAGTTCGATTCTATACAGCTCGATTCGGTTCGATTCTACTCAACTTGCCTCCTCTCGACTCGGTTCAGTTCGGTTGGTTTGGATCAGGTCGGTTCGGGTATGATTCGGTTCAGTTCGATTCGTTCGGATCGGGTCCGTTCGGGTCTGGCTTGGCTCGGCTCGATTCGGTTTGGTTCATTCGGGTTGGGTCAGGTCGGTTAGGTTCGGGTTTTGCTCGACTCGACAAGGTTCAGTTCTACTCAGCTCGGCTTGGTCCATTCGGGCCGGGTCGGGTCGGTTCGATTCAGTTGGGTTTGGTTCAGTTCGGCTCGGCTCAGCTCGGTTCGGTTTGGTTCAGTTTGGCTCGGTTCGGTTCGCTTCGGCTCTGTTTGATTTGGTTCAACTTGGTTCGGTGCGGTTCGACTCAATTTTAGTCGGTTTAGTTTTGCTCGGCTCGACTTGATTCGATTCGATTCTACTCGACTTGGTTCATCTTGGCTCGGCTCGACTCGGTTTGGTTCGATTCGTTCGGGTCATGTCAGTTCGAGTATGGTTCAGTTCGGTTCGATTCAATTTGACTTGATTTTGTTCAGTTCGGTTTGGTTCAGCTCGATTTGACTCGGCTCGGTTCATACGGGTCGAATCGGGTCAGTTCGGTTTGGTACAGGCCGGATTGACTCGGCTTGGCTCGGTCCAATTCGATTCGATACAATTCGATTTGGTTATGTTCGGTTCGATTAATTTCTACTTCTCTCGGCTAGATTCAATTTGGTTCAGTTCAGCTTGGCTCGACTCAGTTCGGTTTGGTTCAGTTCAGTTTGGCCCAATTCGGTTCGGTTTGGGTTGGTTCAGTTCAGCTCGGTTTGGCTCTATTTGGCTCAGCTCGGCTTGGTTCCGGTTTGGCTCAGCTAGGCTCAATTTTCGATTTGGTTTAGGTCGATTCGATTTGGTTTGGTTCATTTGAGTCACGTTGGGTCGGTTTGGTTCAGGTCTGACATGGCTCGGCTCGATTCGGTTTGGTTCGTTCGTGTTGGGTCGGGTCGGTTAGGTTCTGGTTTGGCTCAGCTCGACTTGATTCAGTTCGTCTCGATACGGTTCAGTTCATTTCGATTTACTCGACTCGACATGATTCAATTCATTCGAGTAGGGTCATGTTGGTTCAGTTCGGTTCGTTCGGGTTGGCTCGGCTAGATTCGGTTCGGTATGGTTCGGTTTAGTTCTACTCGGCTCGGTTCGGTTTGGCAAAGTTCAGCTCGATTTGGTTTTGCTCGAGTCAAATCGATTCTGTTCTACTCGAATCAGCTCGATTTGGCTCTAGTCGGTTTGGCTTGAATCAGCTCGACTCGGCTTGATTCGGCTTGGCTCGGTTCGGTTCGGTTCATACGGGTCGAGTCGGGTCGGTTCGGTTCGGTACGGGTCAGATCGACTTGACTTGGCTCGGTCCGATTTGATTTGATATGGTTTGATTTGGTTTTGTTCGATTTGGATCGTTTCTACTTGGCTCGGCTTGATTCAATTCGGTTCGGTTCAGCTCGGCTCGGCATAGTTCAGTTCGGTCTGGCCCAATTCAGTTCGGTTCGGGTGGGTTCAGTTCAACTCGGTTTGGCTCTACTTGGCTCAGCTCGGTTTGGTTCTGGTTTGGCTCAGCTCGGCTAACTTCGGTTTGGTTTAGTTTGATTTAATTCGATTCAGTTCGTTTAAGTTGCATCAGGTTAGTTTGGTTTGGGTCTGGCTTGGCTTGGCTCAATTTAGTTTGGTTCATTCGGGTTGGGTCGGGTCGATTAGGTTTGGGTTTGGCTTGACTCGACAAGGTTCAGTTCTACTCGGCTCGGCTCGATTCATTCGGTTTTGGTCTAGTTCAATTGGGCTCGGCTCGGTTCAGTTCGACTCAGTTCGATTCGGTTCGGTTCGGCTCGGTTCGGTTTGGCTCGGTTCGGCTTAGTTCAGTTCGATGCAGTTCGACTCGATTCTGTTTGATTTAGTTCTACTCAGCTCAGCTCGATTCGGTTCGATTCAACTCGACTTCGTTCGTCTCAGCTCGACTCGGTTCGGTTCGATTCGATTTGATTCGCTTCGGTTTAGTTTGTTCGTTCGGGTCGGGTCGGTTAGCTTTGGGTCTGGTTCGGCTCTTCTCAGCTTGATTCAATTCATTTCAATTCGTTCTGGTTGGTTCAGTTCGGTTCATACGAGTCGAGTCTGGCTCGGCTCGACTCAGCTCTGCTCGATTCAGTTCTGTACAGTTCTATTTGAGTCTGGTCTGCTCGGCTCGGTTCAGTTCAGTTCGACTCAGCTTGATTCGGTTCGGCTCAGTTCGATTCGGGTCTCGGCTTGGTTTGGTTCTATTCGACTTGCCTTAGCTCAGCTCGGTTCTATTCGAGTCAGGTCGATTCGGTTTGGTTCGAGTCTGGCTCAGCTCGACTCAGCTCGATTTGGTTTGGTCAAGTCGGGTTGAGTCAGCTCGATTTGGTTCGAGTTTGGCTCGGCTCGAGTCAGCTCAATTTGGTTCGGTACGGTTCAGTTCGATAAGTTCAATTCAGCTCGGTTCTGATTTGGCTCAGCTCAGCTCAATTTGGTTCGGTTTAGTTTGATCTGATTTGGTTCGTTCGGATCTGGCTTGCCTTGGCTCGATTCGGTTTGGTTCGTTCGGGTTTGGTCAGGTCAGTTAGCTTCGGGTTTGGCTCGGCTCTGCTCGGCTTGGCTCGGCTCGATTTAGTTCATTTCGATACGATTTAGTTCGTTTCGATTCTACTCGGCTCGGCTCGGTTCGGTTCGATTTGATTCTTTCGAGTAGGGTCGGATTGGATCGGTTTGGTTTGGTTTGGTTCGGGTCTAGCTTGGCTCGCCTTGATTCGGTTCGATTCATTCGAGTCTGGTTGATTTGGTTCAGTTCGGTTCGGCTCTATTCGGATCGATCGAGTCAGGTCAGTTTGGTTCAGGTTTGGCTCGGCTCGACTCAGCTCGATTTGGTTCGATACGGTTAAGTTTAGTTTGGTTCTACTCGGTTCGGTTCGATTCGTTCGGGTAGGGTCGGGTTGGATCGGTTTGGTTTGGTTTGGTTCGAGTCTAGCTTGGCTCGCCTTGATTCGATTCGGTTCATTCGAGTCCGGTTGATTCGGTTCGGTCGGTTCAAGTTTGGCTTGGCTCTATTTGGATCGATACGATTTGGTTCGATTCGGTTCTATTCAGCTCAGTTCGGTACAGTTCGGTTCAGGTCTGGCTCGGCTCGGCTCTGCTCGATTCGGTTTAGTACGATTCAGTTTGGCTCGATTCGGATCAGTTCGATCGGGTCAGGTTAGTTCAATTCGATTCGGTTCGGGTTCGGCTCGACTCAACTCGATGTGGTTCAGTATGGTTCAGTTCGGTTCGGTTCTACTTGGCTCCGATAGGCTCGATTCAGTTCGATTTTACTCAGCTCGGCTCGGCTCGGTTCGATTCGGTTTGTTCGGAACGGGTCGGGTTGGTTCGATTTAGTTTGGGACTAGTTCGGTTTGGTTGAGTTCGGCTCTGTTCAATTCGGTTCTGCTCGGCTCGGCTTGGTTCAGTGCAATTCAACTCGATTTGGTTCGGTTCTACTTGGCTCAGCTAGTCTTTGCTCAATTCAGTTTGATTCTACTCGACTGAGCTTGGTTTAGCTTTATTCGGATCGATACGGTTCAGTTTGGTTCTATTCAGCATGACTCGGCATGGTTCAGTTCAGTATGGTTCAGTTTGGTTCAGGTCTAGCTCGGCTTGTCACTACTCGATTCAGTTCGGTATGGTTCGGTTCGGCTCGATTCAGTTCGGTCGGGTCAGGACAGGTCAGTTCGGGTTTGGCTTGGTTCAGTTTGGTTGATTCTATTCGCCACACTACAGACATAAGAATATATAATACACACAACACACAAAACACTACACACTACACACTGCACATACAACAATATACAACACATACACAATACACTATACTACACACAATACTCTGCACTACACAATAGACTACACTATGATACACTACACACAATACACTACACTATAATACACTACACTATCACAATACACTACACATAATACACTACACTACACACAATACTCTACACTAAAATATACTACACTACACAATATAATAATACTACACCCAATACAATACACTACACGCAATACACTACACATAATACACTATACACAATACACTGCACATAATATACAATATTACATTACATATAATAAACTATAAACAATACACTACACTAAACTACACACAATACACTACACTACACTACATATAATAAATAACACTACACTACACAATACACTACACACTACACACAACAATACACAATACACTACATTAAACTACACACAATACACAACACTAAACTACACATAATAAATAACACTACACTACACACAATACACTACACACTACACACACAACACATACACAATACACTATACACAATATATTACACTACATAATACACTACACTACACACAATATACTACACTATAATACACTACAAACAATACACTACAACACAATACACTACACTAAACTACACACAATACACAACACAACACTACACTACACACAATACACCACACTACAAAAAAATACATTATACATAATATACAATACTACACAACATACAATACACTACACACAATACACTACATTAAAAAACAATACCTACGGTACACTACACACAATACACTACAAAGAGTATACAAATACTATATTACACACAATACAAAACACTAAACTACTCATAATACACTACACACAATTCATAACACTACAAACAATTCGAGTCCAGTCGATTCGGTTTGGTTCGGTTCGAGTTTGGCTCGGCTCAGCTCGATGTGGTTTGGTACGATTCAGTTCAATTCAGTTCGTTTCAGTTCTAATTGGTTCGGATAGACTCGATTTAGTTTGGTTCTACTCGGCTCGACTCGGCTCGGCTCAACTCGGTTAAGTTTGTTCGGTACGGGTCGGGTCGGTTCGATTTAGTTTAGGTCTAGTTCGGTTTGGCTCTGTTTAGTTCGATTCGGTTTGGCTCGGCTCGACACGGTTTGGTTAGGTCTGGCTCGGTTCGATTCTACTTGGCTCGGCTCGGTTCGATTTGGTTCGATTCTACTCGACTCAACTCGACTTGTCTCAACTTTATTCAGATCGATACGGTTCGGCTCGGTTCTATTCGGCTCAGCTCGGTAAGATTTGATTCTGTATAGTTCGATTTGGTTCAGGTCTGGCTTAGCTCATCTCTGGTCGAATATGTTTGGTACGGTTCGGTTCAGCTCGATTTGGTTCGGTTCGATCGAGTAGGATCAGTTAGATTTGGTTTTGGTTCGATTTTGGCTCGATTCGGCTTAGCTCGATTTGGTTCGGTAAGGGTCGGATCGACTCGGCTTGGCTCAGCCCGATTCGATTCGATACGGTTCAATTTGGTTTTGTTTGGTTTGGTTCGTTTCTGCTTGGCTCAGCTCGATTTAATTTGGTTTGGTTCAGCTCAGCTCGGTTCGGTTTGGCCCAATTCGGTTCGGTTCGGGTGGGTTCAATATAGCTCGGTTAGGCTCTACTTGGCTTAGCTCGGTTTGGTTCTCATTTGGCTCAGCCGGCTCAATTCGGTTTAGTTTAGTCTGATTCGATTCGATTCATTCGAGTCACGTCGGGTCGATTTGGTTCGAGTCTGGCTTGGCTCCACTCGATTCGGTTTGGTTCATTCGGGTTTGGTTGGGTCGGTTAGGTTCGGGTTTGGCTCGACTCGGCAAGGTTCAGTTCTACTCGGCTCGGCTCGGTTCATTCGGGCTGGGTCGGGTTGGTTCGATTCAGCTCGGCTCGGCTCGGTTCAGTTCGGCTCGGCTCGGTTCGGTTCAGTTCGGCTCGATTCGGTTCTGCTCGCTTAAGTTTGGCTCAGTTTGATTCGGTTTGATGTGGTTCGACTCGGCTCTGTTCAGTCTAGTTCTACTCGGCTCTGTTCGTCTTGACTCAACTCGGCTTAGTTCGTCTCGGCTCGGTTCCATTCGTTCGGGTCATGTCGGTTCGGATGTGGTTCGGTTTGGTTCAATTCGATTCAGCTTGATTCAGTTCAGTTTGGTTTGATTTGGCTCAATTCGACTCTGCTCGGTTCGATTTGTACGGGTCGAGTCAGGTCGGTTCGGTTCAGTATGGGTCGATCGACTCGGCTTGGCTCGGTACGATTCAATTCGATACAGTTCGATTTGGTTCTGTTTGGTTCGATTCATTTCTATTTGGCTCGGCTCGATTCAATTCGGTTCGGTTCAGCTTGGCTCATCTTGGTTCGATTCGGTTTGGCCCAATTCAGTTCGGTTCGGGTGGTTCAGTTCAGCTCGGTTCGACTCTACTTGGCTCAGCTCGGTTGGTTTCGGTTTGGCGCAACTTGGCTTAATTCGGTTCGGTTTAGTTCGATTCGATTCTGTTCGAGTCACCCCGGGTCAGTTTGGTTCAGGTCTGGCTTGGCACGGCTCGATTCAGTTTGGTTCATTCGGGTTGGGTCAGGTCGTTTACGTTCAGGTTTGGCATGGCTCAGCTCAGTTCAGTTCGTCTCGATACTGTTTTGTTCGTTTCGATTCTACTCAGCTCGACACGGTTCGATTCGTTTGGGTAGGGTCGGGTTGGATTGGTTCGATTCGGTTTGTTCGGGTTGGCTCGGCTTGATTCAGTTTGGTATGGTTCGGTTCAGTTCGGGTCTGGCTCGGCTTGGCTTGTCTCAACTTGGCTCATCTCAGCTCAATTCAGTTCAGTACAGTTCTGTTCGAGTCGGGTCTGCTCGACTCAGTTCGGTTAAGTTCGGCTCAATTCGGTTTGACTCAGTTCTATTCGGGTCTAGCTCAGCTCGGCTCGGCTATGCTCGATTCGATTCTGTATGGTTCTATTCGAGTCTGCTCGGCTCGGTTCGGTTTAGTTCAGGTCGGCTTGATTCGGTTCGGCTCAGTTCGATTTGGGTCTCGACTTGGTTTGGTTCTCTTCTACTCGCCTTAGCTCGGCTCGATTCTATTAGAGTCATGTTGATTCGGTTCGGTTCGGGTCTGCCTCGGCTCGGCTCAGCTCGATTCAGTTTGGTCTGGTCGGGTCAGGTCAATTAGATTCAGTCAACGTCTGGCTCGGCTCAATTCGGTTCAATATGACTCGGTTCAGTTCGGTTCGGTTTATTTCAATTCTACTCAGCTCGATTCAATTCGGATCAATTCGGCTAGTTCTAGTCGGGTCAGGTTTGGCTTGATTTGGCTCGGCATGGCTTGGGTCAACTCGGTTTAGTTCGGTTCGATTCGTTCAAGTCGGGTCAGTCCGATTCGGTTCAGCTCGGCTCGGCTTGGCTCGACTCGGCTTGATTCGGTTCGATACGGTTCAGTTCTATATGGCTCGATTCGGTTCGATTCTACTCGACTTGGCTTGTCTCGGCTCGGCTCGTCTCGGTTCGGTTCGATTCGTTCGGATCGGGTCGATTCGGGTATGATTCGGTTCGATTCGATTCATTCGGATCGGGTCGGTTAGGGTTCGGCTTGGCTCGGTTTAATTTAGTTTGGTTCATTCGGGTTAGGTTGGGTCGATTAAGTTCAGGTTTTGCTTGACTCGGCATGGTTCAGTTCTACTCAGCTCGGCTCGGCTCGATTCATTCGGGCCGGGTCAGGTCGATTCGATTCGGTTGGGTCTGGTTCAGTTCAGTTCGGCTCGGTTCGGATCGATTCGGTTTGGCTTGGTTCGGTTCGATGCGGTTCGTCTCGGTTCTGTTCGGCTTAGTTCTACTCATCTTGGCTCGATTCAGTTCGGTTCTACTTGACTCGGTTCGTCTTGGCTCGGCTCGGCTCGATTCGGTTCAATTCTTTCGGGTCATGTCGGTTCAGGTATGGTTCGATTCGATTCGATTTGGCTTGATTCGGTTCAGTTCGGTTTGGTTCAGCTCGATTCAACTTGGCTCGGTTCGGTTCGGTACAGGTCGGATCGACTCGGCTTGGCTCGGTCCGTTTCGATTCGATACAGTTCGATTTGGTTCTGTTTAGTTCGATTCATTTCTACTTGGCTCAACTCGGCTTCGATTTGGTTTGGCCCAATTCAGTTCGGTTTGGGTGGGTTCAGTTCATCTCGATTCGGCTCTACCTAACTCAGCTCGATTTGGTTTCGGTTTGGCTCAACCAAGCTCAATTCGGTTCGATTTAGTTCAATTCGATTTGGTTCAGTTTGTTCGAGTCACGTCGGTTTGGTTCAGGTCTAGCTTTTTCGGTTTGATTTGTTCAAGTTGGGTCGGTTAGGTTCGGGTTTGGCTTAGCTCGGCTCGGTTTAGTTCATCTCGATACGATTTGGTTCGTTTCAATTCTACTCGGCTCGGCACGGTTCGATTTGTTTGAGTAGGGTAGGGTTGGGTTGGATCGGTTCGTTCGGGTTGGCTCGACTAGATTCGGTTCGGTTCTACTCGGCTCGATTCGGTTTGGCTCAGTTCAGCTCAGTTTGGTTCTGCTCAAGTCGAATCGATTTTGTTCTACTCGACTCAGCTCGATTTGGCTCTACTCGGTTCGACTCGAATCAGCTCGGCTCCGCTAAGTTCGGCTCGTTTCTACTTGGCTCGACTCGATTCACCTTGGCTTGGTTCATATCGATTCATACGAGTCGGGTCCGGTCGGATCGACTCGACTTGGCTCGACCTTCGATTCAATATGGTTCAATTTTGTTTTGTCTGGTTTGGATCGTTTCGACTTCGCTCGGCTCGATTTAATTCAGTTCGGTTTTGCCCAATTCGGGTCGATTTGGTGGGCTCAATTCAACTCGGTTCGGCTCTACTTGGCTCAGCTCGGTTTGGTTCCGGTTTGGCTCAGCTCGGCTCAATTCGGTTCAATTTAGTTTGATTCAATTTGATTCGGTTCGTTCGAGTCGCATTGGGTCAGTTTGGTTCGGGTCTAGCTTGGCCAGGCTCGATTCAGTTTGGTTCATTCAAGTTGGGTCAGGTCGGCTAGGTTCGGGTTTGGCACGACTCGACAAGGTTCAGTTCTACACGGCTCGGTTCGGTTTATTCGGGTCGGGTCAGGTCGGTTCGATTCGGTTTGGGTCAGGTTCAGTTCGACTCGGCTCGGTTCAGTTCAACTCGGTTCGGTTCGACTCGGTTCGATTTGGCTCGGTTCGATTCAGTTCGGCTTGGTTCGATTCGATGCGGTTCGATTCGATGCGGTTCGATTCGATTATGTTCTGTTTAGTTCTACTCGGCTCGGCTCGATTCAGTTCGATTCTACTCGATTCGGTTTGATTCTACTTGGCTCGATTCAGTTCAGTTCGGCTTGATTCAGTTCGATTCGGCTTGGTTCGATTTGGCTCGGTTCGATTCGGTTCGGCTTGGTTAGTTCGATACGGTTCGGCTTGGTTCTGTTCGGTTTAGTTTTACTAGGCTCGGCTCAATTTGGTTCTACTTAACTTAGCTCATCGCGGCTCGGCTCGATTCGATTCATTCGGGTCATATTGGTTCGGGTATGATTCGGTTCTGTTTGATTCAGCTCGATTTGGTTCCGTTCGGTTCGGTTCATAAACAAAACACGCTACAAATATATACGCACACTAGTTGTACACAACACAATGCAAATACATACACACAACATATACATACACACACAACACATACAAAACACACACAATTCACATACACAACACAAACAAGACAATACACGTACATAACACACAACACAATACACAACGTGCACACACAACACACATAACATATACACAACACATACTATACATACTACACAACACATAACACACACAATACAAAACACAATACAAACAACATACACAACACACACTACACACAATACACTACACACTACACACACAATATACTACACTACAATACACTACAAACATAAAACACAATACACTACACACATAATAATACACAATACATACTACACATAATACACTACACACTACACACTACACACATAACAATACACAACACACACTACACACACAACAATATGCAACACACTCATAATACACAACATACAATACACAACATACACTACACACAATACAGTACACACATAACAATTCACAACACACAATACACTACACACACAACAATACACAACACACACAAAACACACACAATACACTACACACATAACAATACACAACACACACAAAACACTGCACACATATCACTACACACAATATACACTATACACAACACACAAAACAATAAGCAACACACTCACAATACACTACACTACACAACACATACTATACACACTACACACACAATACACTACACACGACGCACTACACTACAATACACTACACTACACACATAACAATACACAACAATACATTACACACATAACAATACACAAAACACACTACACACTACACACACAATACACTACACACACTACACTACACACATAACAATACACAACATATACTACACACAATAAATACACTACAAACATAACAATACAAAACACATACTATAGTTCGGTTTGGCCCAATTCGGGTCGATTTGGTGGGCTCAATTCAGCTCGGTTCGGCTCTACTTGGCTCAGCTCGGTTTGGTTCCAGTTTGGCTCAGCTCGGCTCAATTTAGTTTGATTCAATTTGATTCGGTTCGTTCGAGTCGCATTGGATCGGATCGGCTCGATTCAGTTAAGTTTAATTCATTCGGATTGGGTCGGTTAGGGTAAGATTCGGTTCGGTTTTGATTCTGCTCGGTTCGGTTCACTTCTATCAGTTCAATTCGGCTCGACTCGATTCGGTTTGGTTCGTTTCAGGTCTGGCTCGGCTCTATTCGGATCGATATGGTTCTGTTCGGTTCGGTTCTACTCGGCTCGACACGACAAGGTTCGGTTCGGTTAGTTCTAGTCGAGTCAGGTTTGGCTCGACTCGATTCAGTTCAGTTCGATTCATTCAAGTCGGGTCGATCCAATTCGATTCAGCTCGGCTTGGCTTGGTTCAGCTCGGCTCGATTTAGTTCGATTCTATACGGTTCAATTCTACTCTACTTGGCTTGTCTCGGCTCGGCTCGGTTCAGTTAAGTTCAATTCATTCGGATAGGGTATGATTCGGTTTGGTTCGATTCTGCTCGGTTCAGTTCAGTTCTATTCAGTTCAATTCGGCTCGACTTGATTCGATTCGGCTCGATTCGGTTCGTTTCAGGTCTGGCTTGGCTCTATTCGGATCGATACAGTTCTGTTCGGTTAGGTTCTATTCGGCTCGACTCGGCAAGGTTCGGTTCGATTAGTTCTAGTCAATTCGGGTTTGGCTCGACTCGGCTTGGCTTGGCTCGGCTTGGTTCAGTTCGGTTCGATTCATTTGGGTCAGGTCGGTCCGATTCGGTTCAACTTGGCTCGGCTTGGCTCAGCTCGGTTCGATCCGGTTCGGTTCGGTTCGGTTCAGTTCTATACGGCTCAATTAGGTTTGGCTCTACTCAACTCACCTCGTCTCAGCTCGGCTTGACTCGATTCAATTCAATTCGTTCTGGTCAGGTCGATTTAGGTATGATTCGACTCGATTCATTTCGGTTCGGCTCGATTTAGTATGGTTCGGATCGGTTCAAGTTTGGCTTGGCTCTATTCATATCGATACGGTTCGATTTCGTTTGGTTCTATTCGGCTCGACTCGGCAAGGTTCCATTCGGTACTATTCGATTCAGTTCAGGTTGGCTCAGCTTGGCTCAACTCGATTCGATTCAGTACGATTTGGTTCGGTTCGACTTGATTCAGTTCAGTTCGATCGGTCGGGTCAATTCGGTTCGGTTCGAGTCTGGCTCGACTGGGCTTAACTCAATTTGGTTCAGAACTGTTCGGTTCGATTCAGTTTTACTCAGCTCGGATAGGCTCGGTTCGGTTCGGTTCAGTTCGATTCGGCTCGGTTCGGCTTTGTTTGTTCAATGCGGTTCAGCTCGGTTCTGTTCGATTTAGTTTTACTAGGCTCGGCTCAATTTGGTTCTACTCGACTCGACTCGGCTCGGCTCAGTTCAATTCGATTCGTTCGGGTCATGTCGGTTTAGGTATGGTTCGGTTCGGTTCGATTCAGTTCGACTAGATTCAGCTCAGTTCAATTCGTAAACAAAACACAATACAAATATATACGCACACGATTTGTACACAACACATACATACACACGCAACACATACACAACACACACGATACACATACACACACACATAACACAAACAACACAATACACGTACACCACACACAACACAATACACAACGTGCACACACAACACACACATAACACATACACAACACACAATACAAAACACAACACAAACAACACACACTACACACACACTACACATAATACACTACACACATAACAATACACAACACACACTAGGCACATTACACTACACACTACACACATAACAATACACAACACACACTACACACAATACACTACACACTACACACACAACAATATGCAACACACTCACAATACACAACTTACACTACACAACATACACTACACTAAACTACACATAACACAACACCACAATATATACAATACACTATACTACACAAAATATATAACACCACACTATATATATTACACTACACTAAACTACACATAACACAACACTATACTACACACAATACACTGCATACTACACATAACAATACACAACACACAACATACAATACACTACACACTACACACACAACAATACACAACACACACACAATACACTACACACTACAATATAATAATACACAACACAGACACAATATACTACACAAAATACACTACACTACACACAATACACTACACTACACATAATACACTACACTACAATACACTATACACAATACACCATACTTCACACATAACACACACAACACACTACACACTATACTACACACAATACACTATACTACACTACACAGTAGACTACACTATAATACACTATACACAATACACTACATTACACACAATACACTACACACAAGACTCTGAACTAAAATATACTACACTACACAATATACTACTACACTGGATACACTACACTACACTACACACAATACACTACACTACACACAATACACTACACATAATATACAATACTACACTACATACAATACACTACACTAAACTACACACAATACACAACACAACACTATACACAATAAATAACACTATACTTCATATAATACACTACACACTACCCACAGAACAGTACACAACACACAATACACTAGACACTACACACTACACACACAACAATACACAATACATTACACTACATAATAGACTACACTACACACAATATACTACACTATAATACACTACACATAATACACTACATTACACTAAATATACTACACACAATACACTATACTACACTACACACAATACACTATAATACACTACACAATACACTACCCTATAATACACTACATACACTACTTATAATACACCACACTACGAAAAAAATACATTGCACATAATATACAATACTACACGACATACAGTACACTACACACAATACACTACATTCAACTACACACAGTACATAACACTATAGTACACACACTAAATGACATTAAACTACACACAGTACATAACACTATAGTATACACAATAAATAACACTATACTACACACAGTATACTATACTATACTATACACAATACACAACTAAACGACTCACAATACACTACACATAATTCACAACATTACACACAATTCAAGTTCGATCGATTCGGTTTGGTTCGGTTCGAGTCTGGCTCAGCTGGGCTCTATTCAGATCGATACGGTTCGGTTCGGTTCGATTCTATTCAACTCAGCTCGACAAGGTTTGGTTCGTTACGGTTCAGTTCGATTCAAATCTGGCTCAGGTAGGCTCTACTCGATTCGGTTCGATACGGTTCGGTTCAATTTGATTCGGTTCAGTTCGATCAGGTCGGGTCAGTTCGATTCGATTTGGTTTGGGCTCAGCTCAGCTCGATGTGGTTCAGTACGGTTCAGTTCAGTTCAGTTCGGTTCAGTTCTACTTGGCTCGAATAGGCTCAATTCAGTTCTGTTCTACTCGGCTCGGCTCGGCTCGGCTCGGCTCAACTCGGTTTAGTTTGTTCGGGACGGGTCGGGTCGGTTAGATTTAGTTTAGGTCTAGTTCGGTTTGGTTCGGTTTGGCTTTGTTCGATTCGATTCGGTTTGGCTTGGCTCGACACGGTTTGGCATGGCTTGGCTCAGCCCAATTCGATTCGATACGGTTCGATTTGGTTTTGTTTGGTTTGGTTCAGTTCGGCTCGGCTCGATTCGGTTCGGTTTGGCTCGGTTCGATTCAGTTTGGCTTGGTTCGGTTCGATGCGGTTCGACTCGATTCTGTTCGATTTAGTTCTACTCATCTCGGCTCGATTCAGTTCGATTCTACTTGACTCGATTCGTCTAAGCTCGGCTCGGCTCGGTTCGATTCGTTCTGGTCATGTCGGTTCGGGTATGGTTCAATTTGATTCGATTCGATTTGGCTTGATTCGGTTCAGTTCGGTTTGGTTCAGCTCAATTCGACTCGGCTCGGTTCGATTCGGTTCATACGAGTCGAGTCGGGTCAATTCGGTTTGATATGGGTAGGATCGACTCGGCTTGGCTCGGTCTGATTTGATTTGATACAATTCGATTTGATTTTGTTTGGTTCGATTCATTTCTACTTGTCTCGGCTCGACTGGTTCGGTTTGGTTTGGCCCAATTCGGTTCGGTTCGGTTCGGTTCAGGTGGGTTCAGTTCATCTTGATTTGGCTCTACTTCGCTCAGCTCGGTTTGGTTCTGGTTTGGCTCAACTCAGCTCAATTCGGTTCAGTTTAGTTCAATTCGATTTGGTTCGATTCTGGTCTAGCTTTTTCGGCTCGATTCGGTTTGATTCGTTCGGGTTAGGTCGGTTAAGTTCAGGTTTGGCTTAGCTCGGCTTGGTTCAGTTCGTCTCGATATGGTTCAGTTCGTTTCAATTCTACTCGGCTCGGCACGGTTCGATTCATTCGAGTAGGGATGGTTGGATCGGTTCGGTTCCGTTCGTTCGGGTTGGCTCGGCTAGATTCGATTCGGTTCGGTTCGTTCTACTCGGCTCGATTTGGTTGGCTCAGTTCAGCTCGATTTGGTTCTGCTTGAGTCGAATCGATTCTGTTCTACTCTGCTAAGCTCGATTTGGCTCTACTCGGTTCGGCTTGAATCAGCTCGACTAAGCTCGGCTCGTTTCTACTCGGCTTAGCTCGATTTGACTTGGCTCGGTTCGGATCGATTCATACGGGTCGGGTCGGTTCGGTTCGATTCGGTATGGGTCGGATCAACTCGACATGGCTCGGCCAGATTCAATTCAATATGGTTCGATTTCGTTTTGTTTGGTTTGGATTGTTTCTACTTGACTCGGCTCGATTTAATTCAGTTCGGTTTGGCCCAATTCGGTTCGGTTTGGTGGGTTCAGTTTAGCTCGGTTCGGCTCTACTTGGCTCAACTCGGTTTGGTTCCGGTTTGGCTCAACTCGGCTCAATTCGGTTCAATTTAGTTTGATTCAATTTGATTCGGTTCATTCGAGTCGCATCGGGTCGGTTTGGTTTGGGTCTGGCTTGGCTAGGTTCGATTCAGTTTGGTTCATTCAGGTTGGGTCAGGTCGGTTAGGTTCGGGTTTGGCTCGACTCTGCTCGGTTCGGTTCATTCGGACCGGCTCGGGTCGGTTTGATTCGGTTTGGGTCAGGTTCAGTTCAGCTCGACTGGGTTCAGTTCGACTCGGTTTGGTTCGATTCGATTCGGTTCGGCTTGGTTCGATTCGGTTTGATTCGGTTCTGTTCAGTTTAGTTCTACTCAACTCGACTCGATTCAATTCGATTCTACTCGCCTCGGTTCGGTTCAGTTCGGCTTGATTCAGTTTGATTCGACTCGATTCGATTCGGTTCAGCTTTGTTCAAGTCGAGTCGATTTGGTTCAGTTTGTTCAAGTTGCGTCAGGTCGGTTTAGTTCAGGTTTGGCTTAGCTCGACTTGATTCGGTTTGGTTCATTCAGGTTGGGTCGGGTAGGTTAGGTTCGGTTTGGCTTAGCTCAGCTCGGTTCAGTTCGTCTCGATACGGTATGGTTCATTTCGATTCTACTCGGCTTGGCACGGTTCGATTCGTTCGAGTAGGGTCAGGTTGGATCGATTCGATTTAGTTCGTCGGGTTGGCTTGGCTCGATTCGGTTCAGTTCAGTTCGAGTCTGGCTTGGGTAGGCTTGTCTCAACTTGGCACATCTTAGATCGATTCGGTTCGGTACGATTCTATTCGAGTCGGGTCTGCTTGACTCGGTTCGGTTTAGTTCGACTCAACTCGATTCGGTTCGACTCAGTTCTATTCGGGTATGGCTCGGCTCGGCTCAACTCTACTCAATTCGATTTTGTACGGTTCTGTTCGAGTCGGGTCTGCTCGGCTCAGTTTGGTTCAGTTCAGCTCAGCTTGATTCGGTTCGGATAAATTTGATTCGGGTCTTGGCTTGGTTTGGTTCTATTATACTCGCCTTAGCTCGGTTTGGTTCTATTCGGGTCAGGTCAATTCGATTTAATTCAGTTTGGTCTGGTCAGGTCGGGTCAGTTAGATTTAGTTATAGTCTGTCTCGGCTCGATACGGCTCGGTTCAGTTCGGTTCGACTTGTTTCGGTTCTACTCTGCTCGATTCGGTTCAGATCGATTCGATTAGTTCTAGTCAGGTCGGGTCTGGCTCGACTTTGCTTGGCTTGGCTTGGCTCGACTTGGTTTAGTTCGGTTCGATTCGTTCGGGTCATGTCAGTCCGATTCGGTTCAGCTCGGCTCGGCTTGGCTCGACTTGGCACGATTCAGTTCGATACAGTTCGATTTGGTTCTATACGGCACAATTCGGTTTGATTCTACTCGACTTGGCTCATCTCGGCTCAGCTTGGTTCAGTTTGATTCATTTGGATCAGGTCGATTCGGGTATGATTCGGTTCGGTTCGATTCTGCTCGGTTCGGTTCAAGTCGATTCGGCTCAATTCGATTCGGTACGGCTCGGTTCGGTTCAAGTCTGGCTCAGCTCTTTTCGGATCGATACAGTTCTGTTCGGTTCGGTTAGTTCTAGTCGAGTCGGGTTTGGCTTGACTCAGCTCGGCTTGCCTTAGCTCTACTCGGTTCAGTTCAGTTGGATTCATTCGGGTCGGGTCGGTCCGATTCTGTTCAGCTCGGCTTGGCTCAGCTCGGCTCGATTCGGTTCGGTTCGGTTCAATACGGCTCAATTCGGTTCGGCTCTACTCGACTCGCCTCGTCTCAGCTCGCTTTGACTCGGTTCAGTTTAATTCGTTCGGGTCAGGTCGATTCGGGTATGATTCGACTCGATTCGTTTCGATTCGGCTCGGTTTAGTATGGTTCAGATCTGTTCAAGTTTGGCTTGGCTCTATTCAAATCAATACGGTTCGATTCGGTTCGATTCTATTTGGCTCGACTCGGCAAGGTTCCGTTCGGTATTCGGTTTGGTTCAAGTATGGCTCAGCTCGGCTCAACTCAATTTGATTCAATACGGTTCGGTTCGATTCGATTTGGTTCAGTTTGATCGGTCGGGTCAATTCGGTTCGGTTCGAGTCTAGCTCGACTGGGCTTAATTGGATTTGGTTCGGAACGGTTCGGTTTGATTCAGTTTTACTCGGCTCGGTTCGATTCTGTTCTACTCGGCTCGCATCGGTTCTTTCGGGCCGAGTCGGGTAGGTTCGATTCGGTGTGGGTCTGGTTCGATTCGACTCGGCTTGGTTCGGTTCAGTTCAGCTTGGTTCTTTGATTCAGCTCGGTTCAGATTAACTCGGTTCGGTTCGGCTTAGTTTGGCTCGGTTCTGTTCGGTTTAGTTCTACTCGGCTCGGCTCGATTTGGTTCGGTTCGATTTCGTTTAACTCGACTCGGCTTATCTCGGCTCAACTCGGGTTGGTTCGATTCGATTCGTTCGGGTCATGTCTGTTTGGGTACGACTCGGTTCGATTCGATTCGACTTGATTTGATTCAGTTCGGTTCAGACCGACTCGATTCAACTCAGTTTGGTTCATAAACAAAACACAATACAAATATATACGCACACGATTTGTACACAACACAATACAAATAAATACAACAAATACATACACATTAAACATACACACACAACACAGACAATACACATACACACACACATAACACAGTACACAACACAATACATAACGTGCACACACAACACACACATAACACATACACAACACATACTATATACACAATACACAATACACAATACACAATACACAATACACAATACACAATACACAATATACAACACACAATACAAAACACAACACAAAAAACATACACAACACAAACTACACACAATACACTGCACGCTATACACATAACAATATACAACACACAATACACAACACATTACACATACAACACACACACACAATACACTACACACAATACACTACACACAATGCACTACACTATAATACACTACACTACACAATACACTATACACATAACAATACACAATATACACTACACACATAACAATACACAACAGTACACACTACACACATAACAATACACAACACACACTACACACAATATACTACACATATATTATGCAACACACTCACAATACACTACACTACACTAAACAATACACTACACTATACACTACACACACTCACAATACACTACAATACACTACACACAATATACTACACATATATTATGCAACACACTCACAATACACTACACTACACTACACTAAACAATACACTACACTATACACTACACACACTACACACACAACAAACACACAATACATTACACACACAACACACAATGCACTACACACATAATAATATACAACACAAACTACACACACAACACACACACAATACACTACACACAATGCACTACACTGCACAATACACTACATACTACACACATAACAATACACAACACATACTACACACTACACACATAACAACAATACAAAACACACACTACACACTACACACAAAACACATACAATACACTACACACTACACACTACACACATAACAATATACAATACACACTACACACAATACACAACACACTACACACACCACACACACACAATGCACTACACTACAATACACTACACTACACAAGACACTACACACAATACACATAACAATACACAACACACACTACACACTATACACAAAACAATCTGCAACGCACTCACAATAACAATATACAATACACACTACACACACTACACACACAACACACACAACACACACACAACACACACAACACAATGCACTACACACAATGCATTACACACATAACAATATACAACACACACTACACAAAATACAGAACACACTACACACACAACACACACACAATACACTACACACACAATGCACTACACTACAATACACTACACTACACAATACACTATACACATAACAATACACTACACACAATACACTACACACTACACACATAACAATACACAACACTACACACTACACACATAAAACACACTACACACAATACACAACACACAACAATATGCAACACACTCACAATACACTATACTAAACAATACACTACACTACACACAATACACTAGACACTACACACACAACAATATGCAACACACTCACAATACACTACACTACACATAATATACTACACATAATACTCTACACACAATGCACTACACTACACACAATACACTATACAATATACAATACAGTACACTATACACAATACACTACACTACACACAATACACTACACTCACAATACACTACACTATACACAATACACTACACACAATACACTACACAATACACTACACAATACAATACACACAATGTACTACACTACAATATACAACACTACACATAATACACTACACAACACTACATATAATACACTACACACTACACACATAACAATACACAACAGTACACACTACACACATAACACAATACACAACACACACTACACACAATATACTACACATATATTATGCAACACACTCACAATACACTACACTACACTAAACAATACACTACACTACACTAAACAATACACTACACACACTACACACACAATACATTACACACACAACACACAATGCACTACACACATAACAATATACAACACAAACTACACACACAACACACACACAATACACTACACACAATGCACTACACTGCACAATACACTACATACTACACACATAACAATACACAACACATACTACACACGATACACTACACACTACACACATAACAACAATACAAAACACACACTACACACTACACACAAAACACATACAATACACTACACACCACACATAACAATATATAATACACACTACACACAATACACAACACACTACACACACAACACACACACAATACAGTACACACAATGCACTACGCTATAATACACTACACAAGACACTACACACTATACACATAACAATACACAACACACACTACACACTATACACAAAACAATATGCAACGCACTCACAATAACAATATACAATACACACTACACACACACTACACACACAACACACACACAATACAGTACACAAACTACACACATAACACACACAACACAATGCACTACACACAATGCATTCATTACACACATAACAATATACAGCACACACTACACACAATACAAAACACACTACACACACAACACACACACAATACACTACACACACAATGCACTACACTACAATACACTACACTACACAATACACTATACACATAACAATACACAACATACACTACACACAATACACTACACACTACACACATAACAATACACAACACTACACACTACACACATAAAACACACTACACACAATACACTACACACAACAATATGCAACACACTCACAATACACTACACTAAACAATACACTACACTACACACAATACACTACAAACTACACACAATACACTACAAACTACACACAATACACTACACACTACACACAACAATATGCAACACACTCACAATACACTACACTACACATAATACTCTACACACAATGCACTACACTACACACAATACACTATACAATATACAATACAGTACACTATACAAAATACACTACACTACACACAATACACTACACTCACAATACACTACACAATACACTACCCAATACAATACACACAATGTACTACACTACAATATATAACACTACACAACACTACATACAATACACTACACACTACACACATAACAATACACAACAGTACACACTACACACATAACAATACACAACACACAATATACTACACATATATTATGCAACACACTCACAATACACTACACTACACTAAACAATACACTACACTATACACTACACACACTACACACACAACAAACACACAATACATTACACACACAACACACAATGCACTACACACATAACAATATACAATACAAACTACACACACAATACACTACACTCAATGCACTACACTGCACAATACACTACACTACACAATACACTACACTACACAATACACTACACTACACTAAACAATACACTACACTATACACTACACACACTACACACACAACAAACACACAATACATTACACACACAACACACAATGCACTACACACATAACAATATACAATACAAACTACACACACAATACACTACACTCAATGCACTACACTGCACAATACACTACATACTACACACATAACAATACACAACACATACTACACACAATACACTACACACTACACACATAACAACAATACAAAACACACACTACACACTACACACAAAACACATACAATACACTACACACATACAATACACTACACACATAACAATATACAATACACACTACACACAATACACAACACACTACACACACAACACACACACACAATACAGTACACACAATGCACTACAGTACAAATACACTACACTACACACTATACACATAACAATACACAACACACACTACACACTACACACAAAACAATATGCAACTCACTCACAATAACAATATACAATACACACTACACACACACTACACACACTACACACACAACACACACACAATACACTACACAAACTACACATATAACACACACAACACAATGCACTACACACAATGCATTACACACATAACAATATACAACACATACTACACACAATACAGAACACACTACACACACAACACACACAATACACTACACACACAATGCACTACACTACAATACACTACACTACACAATACACTATACACATAACAATACACAACATACACTACACACAATACACTACACACAATACACTACACACAACAATATGCAACACACTCACAATACACTACACTAAACAATACACTACACTACACATAATACACTACACACAACACACAACAATATGCAACACACTCACAATACACTACACTACACATAATACACTACACATAATACTCTACACACAATAAACTACACTACACACAATACACTATACAATATACAATACAGTACACTATACACAATACACTACACTACACACAATACACTACACTCACAATACACTACACTATACACAATACACTACACAATACACTACACACAATACACTACACACAATACACTACACAATACAATACACATAATGTACTACACTACAATATACAACACTACACATAATACACTACACAACACTACATACAATACACTACACACAATGCACTACACTACAATACACTACACTACACAATACACAACACACATAACAATACACAACATACACTAGACACTACACACATAACACAATACACAATACTACACTGCACACAATACACTACACTACAATGCACTACACTACACTATACTAGACTACACTATACACAATATACTACACTACAATACACTACACACAATATACCACACTACAAAAAAATACACTATACATAATATACAATACTATACAACATATAATACACTACACACAATATACTATACTAAACTATACACAATACACACAATAAATAACACTACACTATACACAATACACTACACTACAATATACACAGTACACTATACTACACTACACAATATACATAACACTAGACTACTTACAATACACTACACATAATTCATAACACTACTCACATTTGGTCGATTCGATTTGGTTCGGTTCGAGTCTGGCTCAGCTTGGCTATATTTAGATCGATACGGTTCGGTTCAGTTCTATTCAGCTACGGTTTGGTTCAGTGCGGTTCGGTTCAGTTCAAGTCTGGCTCGGCTAGGCTTTGCTCGATGCAATTCGGTACAGTTCAGTTCGGTTCAGTTTGATCGGGTCGGGTCAGTTCGATTCGGTTCAGTTCGGGTCTAGCTTGGCTCGGCTCAGCTCGATGTGGTTTGGTACGGTTCAGTTCAGTTCGATTCTACTTGGCTCAGATAGGCTCGATTTGGTTCGGTTCTACTCGGCTCAACTCGGTTCAGTTTGTTCGAGACAGGTCGGGTTGGTTCGATTTAGTTTAGGTCTAGTTCGGTTTGGCTTTGTTCAGTTCGATTCGGTTTGGCTCGGCTCGACAAGGTTTGGTTAGGTTCGGCTCAGTTCGGTGCTGTTCGACTCAGTTTGGTTCTACTTGGCTCGGCTCGGCACAATTCGGTTCGATTCTACTCGACTCGACTCGGCTCGGCTCAGCTCTATTCGGATCGATATGGTTCGGTTCGGTTCGGTTCGATTCTATTCAGCTCAACTCCATTTAATTCGGTTCTGTATGATTCAATTTGATTCAGGTCTGGCTCGACTCGTCTCTGCTCGATTCGGTTCGGTACGGTTGGGTTCAGCTCGATTCAGTTTAGTTCAACCGAGTCATGTCAGTTCGGTTTGGTTTAAGTTTGGCTCGGCTTGGCTCGATTCGACTCAGCTCGATTTGGCTCGGCTTGATTCAATTCAGTTTAATTCATTCAGGTTGGTTCAGTTTAGTTCTAGCTCGGCTCAGCTCGGCTTGATTTCGTTCGTATAGTTCGGTTTGGTTCGGTTCTATTCGACTCCGCTCGGCTCAGCTTGGCTCAGCTCGATTTGGTTCGATAAGGTTCAGTTCGGTTCGATTTGGCTTAGTTTGGTTCTGCTCGAGTCGAATCGATTCTATTCTACTCGACTCAGCTCGATTTAGCTCTACTCAGTTTGGCTCGAATCAGCTCGGCTCAATTTGGCTCTGCTCGGTTCGATTCGGTTCGATACAGTTCGATTTGGTTCTATTCAGTTCGATTCATTTATACTTGGCTCGGCACGATTCAATTTGGTTCGGTTCGGGTGGGTTTAGTTCAGCTCGGTTTGGTTCTGGTTTGGCTCAACTCGGCTCAATTTGGTTCGGTTCGGTTTAGTTCGA
This sequence comes from Ensete ventricosum, assembly GCA_029747655.1. Classification (NCBI taxonomy): domain Eukaryota; kingdom Viridiplantae; phylum Streptophyta; class Magnoliopsida; order Zingiberales; family Musaceae; genus Ensete; species Ensete ventricosum. Next base: position 43,911,644 of record JAQQAF010000005.1, on the reverse strand, counting down.
TTCGATTTGGTTCGGTTCATTTGAGTCACAACGGGTCGATTTGGTTCAGGCCTGGCTTGGCTTGGGTCGATTCGGTTTAGTTCGACCGAGTCGGGTCAGTTCAGTTCGGTTCGGCTCGAGTTTGGCTCGGCTCGAGTTTGTCTCGGCTTGAGTCGATTCGACTCAGCTCAATTTAATTCAGTACGGTTTAGTTTGGATTGGTTCTACTTGGCTCGATTTGGCTCGGCTCGATTCGGTTCGATACGGTTCAGTTCGATTCTATACGGCTCGATTCGGTTCGATTCTACTCAACTTGCCTCCTCTCGACTCGGTTCAGTTCGGTTGGTTTGGATCAGGTCGGTTCGGGTATGATTCGGTTCAGTTCGATTCGTTCGGATCGGGTCCGTTCGGGTCTGGCTTGGCTCGACTCGATTCGGTTTGGTTCATTCGGGTTGGGTCAGGTCGGTTAGGTTCGGGTTTTGCTCGACTCGACAAGGTTCAGTTCTACTCAGCTCGGCTTGGTCCATTCCGGCCGGGTCGGGTCCGTTCGATTCAGTTGGGTTTGGTTCAGTTCGGCTCGGCTCAGCTCGGTTCGGTTTGGTTCAGTTTGGCTCGGTTCGGTTCGCTTCGGCTCTGTTTGATTTGGTTCAACTTGGTTCGGTGCGGTTCAGTTTGGCTTGATTCGGTTCGCTTCGGCTCTGTTTGATTTGGTTCAACTTGGGTCGGGTCGGTTAGGTTCGGGTTTGGCTCAGCTCGACTTGATTCAGTTCGTCTCGATACGGTTCAGTTCATTTCGATTTACTCGACTCGATATGATTCAATTCATTCGAGTAGGGTCATGTTGGTTCAGTTCGGTTCGTTCGGGTTGCCTCGGCTAGATTCGGTTCGGTATGGTTCGGTTTAGTTCTACTCGGCTCGGTTCGGTTTGGCAAAGTTCAGCTCGATTTGGTTTTGCTCGAGTCAAATCGATTCTGTTCTACTCGAATCAGCTCGATTTGGCTCTAGTCGGTTTGGCTTGAATCAACTCGACTCGGCTTGATTCGGCTTGGCTCAGTTCGGTTCGGTTCATACGGGTCGAGTCGGGTCGGTTCGGTTCGGTACGGGTCAGATCGACTTGACTTGGCTCGGTCCGATTTGATTTGATATGGTTTGATTTGGTTTTGTTCGATTTGGATCGTTTCTACTTGGCTCGGCTTGATTCAATTCGGTTCAGTTCAGCTCGGCTCGGCACAGTTCGGTTCGGTCTGGCCCAATTCAGTTCGGTTCGGGTGGGTTCAGTTCAACTCGGTTTGGCTCTACTTGGCTCAGCTCGGTTTGGTTCTGGTTTGGCTCAGCTCGGCTAAATTCAGTTTGGTTTAGTTTGATTTAATTCGATTCAGTTCGTTTAAGTTGCATCAGGTCAGTTTGGTTCGGGTCTGGCTTGGCTTGGCTCGATTTAGTTTGGTTCATTCGGGTTGGGTCGGGTCGATTAGGTTTGGGTTTGGGTTGACTCGACAAGGTTCAGTTCTACTCGGCTCGGCTCGATTCATTCAGTTTTGGTCTGGTTCAATTGGGCTCGGCTCGGTTCGGCTCGGCTCGGTTCGGTTTGGCTCGGTTCGGCTCGATTCAGTTCGATGCAGTTCGACTCGATTCTGTTTGATTTAGTTCTACTCAGCTCAGCTCGATTCGGTTCGATTCAACTCGACTTTGTTCGTCTCAGCTCGACTCGGTTCGGCTCGATTCGATTTGATTCGCTTCGGTTTAGTTTGTTCGTTCGGGTCAGGTCGGGTCGGTTAGGTTCGGGTCTGGTTCGACTCTTCTCAGCCTGATTCAATTCATTTCAATTCATTCTGGTTGGTTCAGTTCGGTTCATACGGGTCGAGTCTGGCTCGGCTCGACTCAGCTCTGCTCGATTCAGTTCTGTACAGTTCTATTTGAGTCTGGTCTGCTCGGCTCGGTTCAGTTCAATTCGACTCAGCTTGATTCGGTTTGGCTCAGTTCGATCGGGTCTCGGCTTGGTTTGGTTCTATTCGACTTGCCTTAGCTCAGCTCGGTTCTATTTGAGTCAGGTCGATTTGGTTTGGTTCGAGTCTGGCTCAGCTCGACTCAGCTCGATTTGGTTTGGTCAAGTCAGGTTGAGTCAGCTCGATTTGGTTCGAGTTTGGCTCGGCTCGAGTCAGCTCAATTTGGTTCGGTACGGTTCAGTTCGATAAGTTCAATTCAGCTCGGTTCTGATTTGGCTCAGCTCAGCTCAATTTGGTTCGGTTTAGTTTGATCTGATTTGGTTCGTTCGGATCTGGCTTGCCTTGGCTCGATTCGGTTTGGTTCGTTCGGGTTTGGTCAGGTCAGTTAGGTTCGGGTTTGGCTCGGCTCTGCTCGGCTTGGCTCGGCTCGATTTAGTTCATTTCGATACGATTTAGTTCGTTTCGATTCTACTCGGCTCGGCTCGGTTCGATTCGATTCTTTCGAGTAGGGTCGGGTTGGATCGGTTTGGTTTGGTTTGGTTCGGGTCTAGCTTGGCTCGCCTTGATTCGGTTCGATTCATTCGAGTCTGGTTGATTTGGTTCAGTTCAGTTCGGCTCTATTCGGATCGATCGAGTCAGGTCAGTTTGGTTCAGGTTTGGCTCGGCTCGACTCAGCTCGATTTGGTTCGATACGGTTCAGTTTAGTTTGGTTCTACTCGGTTCGATTCGAATCGTTCGGGTAGGGTCGGGTTGGATCGGTTTGGTTTGGTTTGGTTCGAGTCTAGCTTGGCTCGCCTTGATTCAATTCGGTTCATTCGAGTCCGGTTGATTCGGTTTGATCGGTTCAAGTTTGGCTTGGCTCTATTTGGATCGATACGATTTGGTTCGATTCAGTTCTATTCAGCTCAGTTCGGTACAGTTCGGTTCAGGTCTGGCTCGGCTCGGCTCTGCTCGATTCGGTTTAGTACGATTCAGTTTGGCTCGATTCGGATCAGTTCGGTCGGGTCAGGTTAGTTCAATTCGATTCGGTTCGGGTTCAGCTCGACTCAACTCGATGTGGTTCAGTATGGTTCAGTTCGGTTCGGTTCTACTTGGCTCCGATAGGCTCGATTCAGTTCGATTTTACTCAGCTCGGCTCGGCTCGGTTCGATTCGGTTTGTTCGGAACGGGTCGGGTCGGTTCGATTTAGTTTGGGTCTAGTTCGGTTTGGTTGAGTTCGGCTCTGTTCAATTCGGTTCTGCTCGGCTCGGCTTGTTTCGGTGCAATTCAACTCGATTTGGTTCGGTTCTACTTGGCTCAGCTAGTCTCGGCTCAATTCAGTTTGATTCTACTCGACTGAGCTTGGTTTAGCTCTATTCGGATCGATACGGTTCAGTTTGGTTCTATTCAGCATGACTCGACATGGTTCAGTTCAGTATGGTTCAGTTTGGTTCAGGTCTAGCTCGGTTTGTCACTACTCGATTCAGTTCGGTATGGTTCGGTTCGGCTCGATTCAGTTCGGTCGGGTCAGGACAGGTCAGTTCGGGTTTGGCTTGGCTCGGCTCAGCTCGATTTGGTTCTACTCGGCTCGGATAGGCTCGATTCGATTCGGCTTGGTTCGGTTCGGTTCAGTTCGGTTCAGCTCGAATCGGCTCGGCTTGGTTCGGTTTAGCTCAGTTCGGCTTGGTTCGGTTCGGTAAAGTTTGACTTGGTTTGGTTCGGTTTGATTCTACTTGGCTCGGCTCGACTCGATTTGGTTCGGCTCGATTCTGCTCGGCTCGATTCGATTCAGTTTGATTCGTTCAGGTCGGGTCAGGTCGTTACGTTTGGGTCTGGTTCGGCTCAGCTTGGCTCGATTCGATTCAGTTCGATTCGTGTAGGTTGGTTCAGTTTGGGTCTAGCTCAGCTCGGGTCGATTGGTTCCGTACAGTTCATTTTGGTTTGGTTCTATTTGACTCGGCTCGACTTGGCTTGACTCGGTCTGGCTCGATTCTGTTCGATAAGGTTCGCTTCGGTTCTACTCGGCTTGGCTCGGCTCGGCTCGGTTCGGTTCGACTCAGTTTGGTTCTGCTCGAGTCAAATCGATGTTGTTCTACTCAGCTCAGCTCGATTTGGATCTACTCAGTTCTGCTCAGATCAGCTTGGCTCAACTCGGCTCGGCTCCGCTCGACTCATTTCTACTCAGCTTGGCTTGATTCGGCTCGGCTTGGTTCAGTTCGGTTCATATAGGTCGGGTCGGGTCGAGTCGATTTGGTTCGGTACGGGTCGGATCGACTTGGCTTGGCACGATCCAATTCGATTCGATACGGTTCGATTTGGTTCTGTTCGGTTTTGTTCATTTCTACTTAGCTTGGCTCAATTCAATTAGGTTCAATTCAGCTCAGCTCGGCTAGGTTCGGTTCAGTTTGGCCCAATTCGGTTCGGTTCGGTTCGGGTGGGTTCGGTTCAGCTCGGTTTAGCTCTATTTGGCTCAGCTTGGTTTGGATTTGGTTTGGCTCCGCTCGGCTCAATTCGATTCGATTTAGTTCGATTCGATTCAGATCGGTTCGTTCGAGTTGCGTCAGGTCGATTTGGTTCAAGTCTGGCTTGGCTCGGCTCGATTCGGTTTGGTTCGTTCGGGTTGGGTCGGGTTAGTTAGGTTCGGGTTTGGCTCGGCTCAGCTCTGCTCAGCATAGCTCGGTTAAGTTCATCTCGAGATGGTTCGGTTCATTTCGATTCTACTCGGCTCGACACGGTTTAATTTGTTCAAGTAGGGTCAGGTTGGATCGGTTCGATTCGGTATGATTCAGATCTAGCTTGGCTTGCCTTGATTCGGTTCGGTTTGTTCAGGTCCAGTCAATTTGATTCGGTTTGGTTTGAGTCTGGCTTGGCTCGGCTCAACTCTATTCAGATCGATACGGTTCAGTTCAATTCTATTCAGCTCGGCTCGGGAAGGTTCGGTTCGATACGGTTTGGTTCAGGTCTGGCTGATTCGGTTCAGTACGGTTCGAGTCTGGCTTGGCTTGGCTCGGCTCGACTCGGCTCAGCTAGATTTGGTTCAGTACGGTTTAGTTCGGTTCAGTTCTACTCGGCTCGGATAGGCTCAGTTCTACCTGGCTCGGCTCGATTCGACTCGGTTAGGTTCGGTTTGTTCGGGATGGGTCAGGCCGGTTCTATTTAGTTTAGGTCTAGTACGGTTTGGTTCGGTTCGATTCGGTTTGGCTCGACTCGGTTCGTTTCAGTTCGGCTCGGTTCAGTTCAGTTCGATTCTACTAGGCTCGGCTCGATTCTTTTCGGCTCTACTCGACTCCTCGTCTTAGCTTGGCTTGGCTCTGTTCGGTTTAATTCGTTTGAGTCGGGTCAGTTCGGGTACGGTTAGATTCTGCTCAGTTCGATGCAGTTCAGTTTGGTTCAGTTTAATTTGATTCGGTTCGGCTCGGTTCAATTCGATTGAGTTCAATATGGTTCGATTCGGGTCTGGCTCGGCTCAGCTCAGCTCGATTCGGTTCGGTACGATTTTGTTCGAGTTGAGTCTGCTCGGCTTGGTTTGGTTTAGTTCGGCTTGGCTCGATTCGGTTCGGCTCAGTTTGATTCGAGTCTGGCTTGGCTCGGCTCAGCTCAGCTCGATTCGGTTCGGTACAGTTCTGTTCGAGTCGGGTCTGCTCCGCTTGGTTCGGTTTAGTTCAGCTCGGCTCAATTCAGTTCGGCTCAGTTCGATTCGGGTCTCGGCTCGGTTTGGTTCTGTTCTACTCGCCTTAGCTCAGCTTGATTCTATTTGGGTTAGGCTCGGCTTGGCTCGGTTCAACTAGATTTGGTTTAGTTTAGTTTAGTTCAGTTTGGTGTGATCGGGTCAGGTCAGTTAGATTCAGTTTTGGTCTGGCTCGGCTCGATTCGATTTGATACCGCTCGGTTTAGTTCAGTTCGGTTTGTTTTGGTTCTACTCGGTTCAACTCGGCTCGATTCAGTTCGGTTCGATTCGGTTAGTTCTAGTCGGGTCGGGTCTGACTCGACTCAGCTTCACTTGGCTTGGCTCGACTTGGTTCAGTTTGGTTCGATTCGTTCAGGTCAGGTCGGTCCGTTGGTTCAGCTCGGCTCGGCTCGATTCGGTTCGGTTCTATACGGCTTGATTAAGTTCAATTCTACTCGGCTCGGCTCAGTTCAGTTTGATTCATTCGGGTCGGGTCAATTTAGGTATGATTCAGTTCGATTTAATTCTGCTCGGTTCAGTTCGATTCGGTTCAATTCAGTTCGGCTCGGTTCAGTTCAGGTTTGGCTCGGCTTTATTCAGATCGATACGGTTCTGTTTAGTTCGGTTCTATTCGACTAAGACTCAGTAAGTTTCGGTTTGGTTTGTTCTAGTGGAGTTGGGTCTAGCTCGACTTGGCTCCGCTTGGCTTGGCTTGACTCAGTTCAGTTATATTCAATTCGTTAGAGTCGTGTCGGTCCGATTCGGTTCAGCTTGGCTTGGCTTGACTCGATTCGATTCAATTTGGTTCAGTTCTGTACGGCTCAATTCAGTTCAGTTCTACTCGACTCGGCTCGTCTCAGCTCGGCTTGGCTCAGTTCAGTTCAATTCGTTCGGGTTAGATCAGTTCGAGTATGATTCGCCCCAATTCAATTCGGTTCGGCTTGGCTTGGTTTGGTTCGGTTCGATTCTGCTCGGTTCGATTTGGCTCGATTATATTTGGCTCGGCTTGGTTCAGTTCGATACAGTTCGGCTCGGTTATGTTCGGTTTAGTTCTACTCGGCTCGGCTTGATTCGGTTTGGTTCGGATCTACTCGACTTGGTTCGGTTCGATTCGTTCGGGTGCGATTCGGTTCGGTGCGATTCGGTTCGGTTCAATCCGGCTCGATTCGGTTCAGTTCAGGTGCGATTCGGTTCGGTTCAATCCGGCTCGATTCGGTTCAGTTCGATTCGGTTCAGCTCGATTTGGCTCGGTTCAATTCGTAAACCAAACACAATACAAATATATACGCACACGATTTGTACACAACACAACACAAATGCATACACACGACAAACATACACGTTAAACATATACACACAATACATACACAATACACATACATACACACATTACAAATAAAAAACACAATACACGTGCACCACACACCACATAATGCACAACGTGCACACAACATATACATAACACATACACAACACATATTACATACAATACACTATATACACTACAGATAATGTACAAAACACACACAAACAACATACACAACAAACACTACACGCATAACAATATACAATACACATTACACATAATACACTATACACTACACACACAATACATTATATATAATATACTACACTACGATACAATATACTACACGCATAACAATACACAATACATACTACACACTAAACACATAACAATACATAACACACACACTAAACATAATACACTACACACTACACACAACAATACACAACACAATATACTACACTACACACAATACACTACACTACACTAAATATACTACACTACATAATACACAACACTATACTTCACACAATACTACACTACAATAATACACTACACATAATATACTACACTACACTACACACAATACACAACACTACACTACATACAATATACAATAATACACTACACACTACATACAATACTCAATACTACACTACACATAATACACAATACTATACACAATACACAACACTACACTATACATAATACATTACACATAATACACTACACTACAATACACTATACATAATATATTACACACAATATACTATACTACACAATACACTACACACAACATTACACAAGACACACTATACATAATATACTACACACTACACACAATGCACTACACACACAAATCCACAACAAACACACAATACACTATACTACACACAATACACTACACAATACACAACACTACACTACAACACATAACACACAATACACAATATTACACTACAATACACTACACTACACCCAATATACTACACTCAATACACTACACTACACACAATACACTACACTACACACAATACACCACACTACACAAAATACACTACACAATATACAACACTACACTACATACAATACACTACACACAATACACAATACAACACTACACTACACACACTACACATATAACAATACACAACACACACTACACACAATATACTACACTAAACTACACACAATACACTACACTACAATAATACACTACACACAATATAAGACACTACACTACACACAATATACAATACTACTCTACATACTACACACAATACACAATCCTACACTACACACACACAATATACAACACTATATTACAATAATACACTACATACAATACACTACAGTACACATAATATACTACACACAATACAATACACTCACTTAACAACAATACACTACACACATAACATTACACAACACACACTACATACAATACACTACACACTATACAAATAACAATACACAACACACACTACACACAATACACTATATACTACACATATAACAATACACAACACACACTAAACACAATACACTATACTACACTACACACAATACACAACACTACAGTACAATAATATACTACACAATATACAACACTACACTACACAAAATACACAACACTACACTACACACTACACGTAATATACAATACTATACTACACACACACCATACACTACATACAATACAATACACACAATACACAACACTACACTACAATAATACACTACACTACACACAATACACAACACTACACTATCCACAATACACTACATTATACATAATTCACAACACTATACACACAATACATTACACTACACTACAATAATATACTACACACAATATACTACTCTACACTCCAAATAATACACAACACTAAACTATACCCTACACACAATACACAATACTACACAACACACAATACTATACATAATACATAACACTACACTACACATATACACTACACTCAATACACTACATTATAATACACTACACATAATATACTACACACAATACACTATATAGAACGCACTATACTACACAATACACTACACACAATATTAAACAACACACACTACACATAATATATTACACACTACACACATAACGATACACAACACACTACACACAATGCACTACACACACAACAATCCACAACAAACAAGTAATATACTATACTACATACAATACACAACACTACACTATACACTACACTATACTATAATAATACACTACACACAACACAACACTACACTACACACTACACACAATACACAACACTACACTACACACAATACTACACTACAATAATACACTACACACAATACACTATACTACACTACACTATACTACACACAATACACTTCACACAATACACAACACTACACTACAATACACTATATACAATATACAACACTACAATGACATAATACACTACACAACAATACACAACATACTCCACAACAATATACAACACATACACACATAATAAAACACTATACACACAACACTACACAACACAAAATACTATACACCCAATACAATACGTAATACACTACACACACACGACAATACAATATAATACACACAACACATACATTACACTACACATAATATATTATAATACACAACACTACACTACACACAATACACTACACACAATACACTAAACAACACACAATACACAACACTACATTACAAAATACACTAATATAGAACCTAGTTGAGCCAAGCCGAACCGAGCCAGAGCCGAACCGAACCAAACCGATCTTACCCGACTCGATACAATTTGGTACGATTTGGTTCTACTCAGTTCGGATTAGGTCTGGCTCGGCTCGGCTCGACTCGACTCGACTTAGCTCGATTCGATTTGGTTCGGTTCGGTTCAGTTTGGGTCTAGCTCGGCTCAGCTCAGCTCGATTTGGTTTGGTACAGTTCGGTTTGGTTCAGTTCTATTCATCTCGACTCAGCTCAGCTTGGCTCGGTTGGGCTTATCTCAGCTCGACTCAGCTCGATTCGGTTTGGTAAGGTTCAGTTCAGTTCTACTCGTCTCGGCTTAGCTCTATTCGATTCGGCTCAACTCGACTCGGTTCGATTTAGCTCAAGTCGAATTGGTTCAGTTCTACACGACTCAGCTCGGTTTGGCTCTACTCGGTTCAGCTCAGATCAGCTCGGCTTGGTTCGGTTCATTTCATACGGGTCGGGTCGGTTTGGTTCGGTTCGATACGAGTCAGATCGACTCAGCTTGGCTCGATTCAATTCGATACGGTTCGATTTGGTTTTGTTTGGTTCGATTTATTTCTACTTGGCTTGGCTCGATTCAATTTGGTTCGGTTCAGCTCGGCTCGGTTTGGCCCAATTCGATTCAATTCTACTTGGCTCAGCTCGGTTCGGTTCTAGTTTGGCTCAGCTCGGCTCAATTTGGTTTGGTTTAGTTTGATTCGGTTCGATTCGTCCGGGTCAGGTTTGTTTGGTTCGCGTCTGGCTTGGCTCGGCTCATTTCGGTTTAGTTCGTTCGGGTTGGGTCAGGTCAGTTAGGTTCGAGTTTGGATCAGCTCGGCTCGGTTCAGTTCATTTCGATACGGTTCGGTTCCTTTTGATTCTACTCGGTTCGATTCGTGTGGGTAGGGTCAGTTTGGATCGATTTAGTTCGGTTCAAATCTAGCTCGACTCGCCTTGATTCGGTTCGGTTCGTTCGGGTCTGATCGATTCGATTCGGTTTGGTTCGAGTCTGGCTCAGCTTGGCTCAGCTCTATTCGGATCGATACGATTCGGTTCGGTTCAGTTCAGTTCTATTCAGCTCAGCATGGCAAGGTTCGGTTCTGTACGGTTCTATTCGATTTAGGTCTGGCTAAGATCGGCTCTGCTCGATTTCATTTGGTACGGTTCAATTTGACTTGATTCAGTTCAGTTCAATTGGGTCGGGTCAATTCGGTTTGGTAAGATTCAGTTCAGTTAAGTTCGGCTAGGTTCGGTTCGACCCGATTGGGTTATACTCGCTTTGACTCGGTATGAATCGGGTCTAGCTCGGCTCGACTCAGCTCGATTCGATTCAGTTTGGTTCGATTTAATTCATTCGGGTCGGGTCAGGTCAGTTCGTTTTGGGTTTAGTTCGGCTCGGCTCGGCTCGATTTGTTCGATTCAATTCATTCGGCTCGATTCGGTTTGGGTCTAGCTCGGTTCGGCTCCATTTGGTTTGGTACAGTTCAGTTTGGTTCAGTTCTATTCGACTTGGCTCAGCTCAACTTAGCTTATCTCGACTCAGCTTGGCTCGATTCGGTTCGGTAAGATTCAGTTCAGTTCTACTCGGCTTGGCTTGGCTCAATTCAGTTCTGCTCAGCCCGGCTCAGTTCGGTTCGGCTCGAGTCGAATTGGTTTGGTTCTACTCGGTTCAGCTCGGTTTGGCTCTACTCGATTCAGCTCGGATCAGCTCGACTCAGCTCGGCTCGGCTCGTTTCTACTCGGCTTGGCTCAATTTGACTCAATTCGGTTCGATTCGGTTCATACGGGTCGGGTCGGGTTAGTTCAATTCAGTATGGGTCGGATCGACTCGGCTTAGCTCGATTCAATTCGATACGGTTTGATTTGGTTTTGTTTAGTTTGGTTCATTTCTACTTGGCTCGGCTCAATTCAATTCAGTTCGGTTCAACTTGGCTTGGCTCAGTTCGATTTGGCCCAATTTGGTTCGGTTCGAGTAGGTTCAGTTCATCTCGATTTGGTTCCGATTTAGTTTAGCTCGACTCAATTCGGTTCGATTTAGCTTGATTTGATTTGATTCATTCAGGTCGTGTCAGGTTGGTTTGGTTCTGGCCTGGCTTGCCTTAGCTCCATTCAATTTGGTTTGTTCGGGTCGGTTAAGTTCGGGTTTGGCTCGACTTTGCTTGGCTTGGCTCGGTTTAATTCATTTCGATACGGTCCGGTTCATTACGATTCTACACGGCTCAGCTCGATTCAATTCGTTTAGGTAGGGTCGGGTTGGATCGGTTTAGTTCGGTTTGGTTTGGGTCTAGCTTGGCTCGCCTTGATTCTATTCGGTTCGTTCGAGTTAAGTCGATTCAGTTCAGTTCGGTTCGAGTCTGGCTCGGCTCAGCTCAGCTCTATTAAGATCGATACAGTTCGATTTGATTCTATTCAGCTCAGCTCAGCAAGGTTCATTTCAGGTCTGGCTCGGCTTGGCTCTACTCGAATCAATTCGGTACGACTCGGTTTGGCTCGATTCAGTTTAGTTCGATCGGGTCGGTTCAGTTCAATTTGATTCGATTTGGGTCTGGCTCAGCTTGGCTCGGCTCAGCTTAGCTCGATGTGGTTCGCTATGGTTCAGTACGGTTCGGTTCTACTTGGTTTGGATAGGCTTGATTCAGTTTGGTTCTACTCGGCTCGGCTCGGCTCGATTCGGTTCAGTTTGTTCGGGATGGGTCGGGTTGGTTCGATTTAGTTTAGGTCTAGTTCGGTTTGGTTCGGTTTGGCTCTGTTCAATTCGATTCGGTTCAGCTCGGCTCGACACGGTTTAATTAGTTTCAACTCGATTTGGTGCAGTTCGGCTCGGCTCGATTTGGTTTGATTCTACTCAACTCAGCTCAGTTCGACTCTATTCGGATCGATACGGTTCGGTTTGGTTCTATTCAGCTCGGCTCCGTAAGGTTCAGTTTAGTTCAGATCTATCTCAGCTGATCTCTGCTCGATTCGATTTGGTATGGTTCGGTTTGACTCGGCTTGATTCGATTCAGTTCGATCGGGTCGGGTTAATTCGGTGCAGTTCGGGTTTGGCACAGCTTGGCTCAGCTCGGCTCAGCTCGATTTGGTTCAGTACGGTTCAATTTGGTTTGGTTCTACTAGGCTCGGATAGGCTTGGTTCGGTTCGGTTATACTCGGCTTGGCTCGGTTCGGTTCGGTTTTGTCCAGTTCAGTTTGGTTCAGCTCGGCTTGGTTTGGTATGGTTCAGTTCAGCGCAGTTTGGCTCGGTTCGACTCGGTTCAGTAAAGTTTGGCTCAGTTCAGTTTAGTTTGATTCTACTCGGCTTGATTCGGCTCTGCTCGATTCGGTTTAGTTTGATTCATTTAGGTTAGGTCAGGTCGGTTAGGTTCGGGTCTGGTTCGGCTCGGCTTGGTTTGGTTCTGCTCGAGTCGAATCGGTTCTGTTCTACTCAACTCAGCTCAATTTGGCTCTACTTGATTCAGCTTGGATCAGCTCGGCTCGTTTCTACTCGGCTCGGCTCGATTTGGCTCAGCTCGATTCGATTCAGTTCGGTTTATATGGGTCAGGTCGGGTCGGACCGGTTTGGTTAGGTACGGGTCGAATCGACTCGGCTTGGCTCGGCCCGATTCGATTCTATTTGATTCTTTTCGGTTCGGTTCATTTCTACTTGGCTCGGCTTGATTCACTTCAGTTCAATTCAGCTTGGCTCGGCTCGTTTCAGTTCAGTTTGCCTAATTCGATTCAATTCGGGTAGGTTCGGTTCGGCTCGATTCGGCTCTACTTGGCTCAGCTCGGTTTGGTTCCAGTTTGGCTCAGCTCGACTCAATTTGGTCCGGTTCAGTTTGATTTGTTCAAGTCACGTCGGGTTAGTTTGGTTCGGGTCTGGCTTGGCTCGGCTCAATTTGGTTTGGTTCGTTCAGGCTGGGTATGATCGGTTAGGTTTAGGTTTGGCTCGGTTCGGCTTTGCTCAGCTCTACTCAGCTCGGCTCGGCTCAATTCATTTCAATTCGATTGGGTTGGGTCAATTCAGTTTGGTTTGGGTCTAGCTCGGCTCGACTCAGCTCGATTTGTTTCAGAATAGTTTGGTTCGATCGGCTCGGATAGGCTCAGTTCGATTCGGTTTTACTCGGCTCGACTTGGTTTGATTCATTCGGGCCGAGTCGGCTCGGGTCGGTTTGATTCGATTGGGGTCTAATTCGGTTCAGTTCGGCTCGACTCGATTTGGTTCAGTTCAGTTCAACTTGATTCGGTTCGGTTTGGCTCGGTTTGATTCGGTTCAGCTTGGTTCGGTTCGATGCAGTTAGGCTCGGTTCTGTTCAGTTTAGTTCTACTTGGCTCGGCTCGATTTGATTCGGTTCTTCTCGACTCGGATCGTCTCAGCTCGGCTCGGCTCGATTCGGTTCAATTCGTTCGGGTCATATCGGTTCGGGTACGATTCGATTCGGCTTGGTTCGGTTTAGTTCGATTCAGTTCGACTCGATTTGGCTTGGTTTCAGTTCTATTCGGCTCAATTTAGCTTGGTTCTATTCAGTTTAGTTCGTAAACAAAACACAATAGATATATATATACGCACACGATTTATACACAACATAATATAAATAAATACACACAACACATACATACACATTACACATACACACACAACACATACACAACACACATAATACACATACACACACATAACACATAAACAACACAATACACTTACACCACATTACATAATACACAACGTTCCCACACAACACACATAACACATACACAACACACTACACACAATACAAAACACACACAAACAACATACACAACACACACTACACACTACACACATAACAATAACACATAATACAGTACATACTACACACACAACACACATATAATACACTACACTACCCATAATACACTACACTACACTACAATAATACACTACACACAATATACTACTCTACACTACACAAAATATATTATACTACACACAATACACAATACTACACTACCCACAATACACAATACTATACACTACACTACACATAATACACTAGAGTACAATACACTACACTACACTACATAATACATAACACATACACAACACACACTACACACAATACATTATATACACTACACACAATACAAAACACACACAAACAACATACACAACACACACTACACACTACACACATAACAATAACACACAATACACTACATACTACACACACAATAATACACAACACACATATAATACACTACACTATCCATAATACACTACACTGCACTACAATAATACACTACACACAATATACTATTCTACACTATACAAAATACACAAAACTACACTACACACTATACACAATACACAATACTACACTACCCACACTACACAATACTATACATAATATACAACACTACACTACACATAAGACACTACAATACACTACACTACATTACATATAATATACTACACAATATACTACACGCAATACACTACACTATATTACACAATATACTACACACATAAGATTACACAACACACACTACATATAATACACTACACATGACAATACACAACACACACTACACACAATGCACTACACACTACACACACAATGCACTACACTACACACAGTACACTACACTAGCTCGACTCCACTCAGCTTGATTCAATTCAGTTTAGTTCGATTTGATTCATTCAGGTCATGTCGGGTCGGGTCGGTTCGATTCAGGTTTTATTCGGCTCGGCTCGATTTGTTTGGTTTGATTCATTCGACTCAATTCAGTTTGGGTCTAGCTCGGCTCGGCTCGATTTGGTTTGGTATAGTTCGATTTGGTTCAGTTCTATTCGACTCAGCTCAGCTCAGCTCAGCTTGGCTTATCTAAGCTCGGCCTGGCTCGATTCAGTTCAGTAAGGTTAGTTCGGTTCTGCTCGGCTCGGCTCAGCTCGACTCGGTTCGATTCGGCTCAAGTCGAATCGGTTCGGTTCTACTCGGCTCAGCTCGGTTCGATTCTACTCGGCTCAACTCGATTTGGCTCTACTCGGTTCAGCTCGGATCAGCTTGACTCAACTCGGCTCATTTCTACTTGGCTTGCTCGATTTGACTCGGTTCGGTTCATACGGGTCATGTCGGGTCAGTTCGGTTCAATATGGGTCGAATCGGCTCGGCTTAGCACGATTCGATTCGATATTGTTCGATTTGGTTCTGTTCGGTTTGGTTCGTTTCTACTTGGCTCAGCTCGATTCAATTCAGTTCGATTCAACTTGGCTCGGCTCGGTTCAGTATGGCCCAATTCAGTTCGGTTCGAGTAGGTTCAGTTCAGTTTGGTTTGGTTCCGATTTGGCTCAGCTCGGCTCAATTTGGTTTGGTTTAGTTCGACTCAATTCATTCGGATCGTGTTAGGTTAGTTTGGTTCGGGTCTGGCTTGCCTTGGCTCGATTTGGTTTGGTTCGTTCGGGTTCAGTAGGGTTGGTTAGGTTCGAGTTTGGTTCGGCTCGGTGATAAAAACGCTAGAAAGAGCTTTGTAGATTTTGACCCTTGAGGGGGATCAACCCTTGGAACGCTGTAGGGGTTCCTCCCTCCTAGATTCAGCACAAGGCTAAAATAAAATTAATAATTACTTAATTCAAGAGAGGGGGCAGCTACATCATTATATATGGATCAAAACTCTAGCCTAAGGGGGTGCTTACCTATATAAAATTATCCATTTGCCCCTCTTATAGCCAACCTGTCTTAATAGGAACAGGGGGCGGCTAGGTTGGCTCTATAGCCGACCTAAGCAAAGGAAACCCTAGCCAACCAACCCAGTAAGGGGGGTGACAGCCACTAAGTCCTAAGGGCTAATCTAAATCATAGTCATACTCCTTTATAAGATAGGAATGACTTTATTACAATCTAGGCCAGAGTTTTATTGACTACTTCTAGGGAGATTAGGACTCAACCCTGCTGGAGTCCAGAAGGGGGGGGGGGGGGGGTTCGGTTCCGTTCCGTTCGATTCGGTTCGGTAAGGAGGGGCTCAATTCAGTTCTGTTCGGTTCGATTTGATGGGTTTCGGTTCACTTCATTTTGATTCAATGGGGTTCAGTTTGGTAGAGTTTGGCTCGGTTCCGTTCAATTCGGTTTGGTAAGGTGGGGTTCGATTTCGTTCGGTTTGGTTCGGTAGGGTTCAATTCGATTCGATGGGGATCGATTTGGTTCTGGATGTTTCGGTTCTGTGGGTTAGGTTTGGATCGGTGGGGTTCTATTTGGTTCAGTTCGATGGGGTTCGTTTGGTGCAGTTGGGTTCGATTCGGTTGGGTTCGGTTTGGTGGAGTTCAGTTTGGCAGGGTTTGGTTCGGAATTGTTCGATTCAGTTTAGTGTGGTGCAGTTAGGTTCGATGCGGTGTGATTCGATTGGGTTCGGTTCGATTCGGTACGATGGGTTTTGGTTCGACTCTGTTCGATGGGGTTCGCTTCAGTTCAGAACGGTTCGATTTGGTTGGGTTCGGCTCGGTTCAGTTCAATGGAGATCGGTTCGTTGGGGTTCGGTTTGGTTCGATTCGGTTTGGTTCGATTCGGTTTGGTTGGGTTCGATGGAGTTCGGTTTGTTTCGGTTGGGTTTGGTGGGGTTAGGTTTGGTTGGGTTTGATTCGATAGGGTTCGGTTTGTTTCGATACGATTCGATGCAATTTGATGCGGTGCGGTGCAGGGCGATTTGATTTGGTTAGGTTCGGTGCGAAGCAGTTAGGTTCGGTGCGATTCGATTAGGATGGGTGACCCCTTGGGAAGTCCTCATGTTGCACCCCTTTTTGTGCCCGAGCGACGGAAACCGACACCACAAACATCCGAGGGGGACCCCTTTCGGGCCCGAAATTTGTCGTGGCCACTTCACAATCACCCGCGTGCGGGGCTCGAAGAGAGGTCCCCAGATTGGGGCCGTAATGGTGAGTCCAAGGAAGTCAAGATGACTCCAGGCGCCGGACAAGACAACCTACGCAACCTGGCTACGGTCGTACCGGCGCCCGAGCGCAAGCAGGATCACGTCGGAACTCCGTCTTCGCTCGGGCGTAGTTCCAAGATGGGCGACCCCCCCTGGGAAGTCATAGTTGTCGCACCCCTTTTCGTGCCCGGGCGACAAAAATCGAAGTCGTAGACGTTCGAAGGGATTATTTTCGGGCCCGAAAATTGAGGTGATCGCTTCGCAGTCATCTACGCATGGGACCCGAAGAGAGCTTTCCGGATTGATGATTTTGATGTCGTTTGAGAAAGTTAAGACGATTTCAGCACGACGGGGTTGAATCGGCCACATGCGACCCATGCATGGGGGGCCCCGCCCCGTCCCCGGATACGACGTTGCACTTAGGTGTCGAACGGCAAACAAAACTCGGGTGCGATCATACCTGCACTAAAGCATCGAATCCCATTAGAACTCTGAAGTTAAGCATGCTTGGATGAGAGTAGTACTAGGATGGGTGACCCCTTCGGAAGTTCTCACTCAACAATTGGGGGATGTTGCAGGATAATGGTTTGCATCATCCAGCCTAACGTATGGTGGGTTAAAGCTTAGAAATGCCTCAGCGAAAACAATGGGTGGTCTCATCTATGGGTTGGAGTAATCGGCCATCGCGTGCACTGTGTGTAGTCAACTAGTTGGTGTTTTTCCTCCGTGGCTTCATCTTTGTGTTCGAGGCTTTCCTCAGATGGTTCGTTGTTCTCATCCTCTACTAGTTCAATCACGAGGAGTCGGCCCTTTTTGCAGTGATGTTCTCAACTCCATGATTCATCAGAATGCGGGGAAGGCCCCTACCGATTCCCAGAGGTTCAAGTTGGTGCTTGGTCGATCCTTGCGATCACCTTTAGGGAGTTCTCTGTGGGAACTTGTTCGGCAATGTGAACGAGATGCATGGTGCAGATGAATTGGTCGAAATATATTACTCGTACGAGAACTGACGGATTGGCCGAGATACACAACTCGGGCAAAGACTGATGGACTGGCCGAGATACACAACTCGGGCAAAGACTGGTAGACTAACTGAGATACACAACTCGGGCAAGGATTGATGGACTAACCAAGATACACATCTCAGGCAAAGACTGATGGACTGACCGAGATATACAACTCGAGCAAGGACTGATGGACTGGCCGAGATACACAATTCGGGCAAAGACTGATGGACTGACCGAGATGCACAACTCAGGCAAAGACTGATGGACTAGCTGAGATACACAACTCGAGCAAGGACTGATGGACTGACCAAGATACACAACTCAGGCAAAAACTGATAGACTGGCTGAGATATACAACTCAAGCAAGGACTGATGGACTAGCCGAGATACACAACTCGGGCAAAGACTGATGGACTAGCCCGAGTTGTGCATCTTGGCCAGTCTACCGGTCCTTTGCCGGAGTTGTGCATCTCGACCAGTCTATCAGTCCTTTGCCCAAGTTGTGCATCTCGGTCAGTCCATCAGTCTTTGCCCGAGTTGTGTATCTCGGCCAATCCATCAGTCCTTGCTTGAGTTGTATATCTTGGTCAATCCATCACTCTTTGCCCGAGTTGTGTATCTTGGTCAGTCCATCAGTCCTTGCCCAAGTTGTGTATCTTAGCTAGTCCATTAGTCTTTGTCTGAGTTATGTATATCGGCCAGTCCATCAGTCTTTGCCCGAGTTGTGTATCTCGGCCAGTTCGTCAGTTCTCGTACGGGTAATGTATTTCGACCAATTCATCTGCACCATGCATCTCGGCCACGTCGTCGAACAAGTTCCCCCACCAGGTCAGCAGCCACGTCAGTATCCGAGTTAGAGATGGACCCGTGCCAGCACCATAGCCACGTCGGTATCCGAGGTGGAATTGGTCGAATGGTGCACCAGCCGAACTACCGCCACGCACCATAAATGATACGTGGCACGCCACACCCTCACACCATGCCTCTGCGCCGATTGACTCACTGTACGAGGTGGCCACACCCGAGGTAATGGCGGAGGTAAGGTCGAGCGAACGATTAACCTTCCGCCCGGTGAGTATAAAGCTCCCTCCTGGCAGTACCAAGAGGGGGTCTTCTTTTTTGAACTAAAAAATATACGCAAATACCTCCAAAAGATGATTGGGACACTGACTTAAACATCGGAGGGGTCACGTCGAGCACCCCCATCCCGACGAGACCTTTGTGCAGATCTTATTTAGCATACACCGACCCAAGCGATTCCCAAAGAAGCCCACCCGAGGTGCCGACTCCCGAGACGCTAAACCGACTCAAACCGGGCGCCTCCACCATCAACTGATGTGGACGAGCTTGCGCACTTGACAACGACCAGACCATGCTGACTCCTCGACTACGACACCAAAATCCCACAACAAGTTAGATGATCGACTCTCAGCGGCATATGTAACATAGCATCCATTTTTACATAAAGTTCAAGTTAGAGAAAAGTTTGCGGGTCATGAGCGCTCCATCTCCTGGATTAGTACTCAAAAAACACCTCATTATCGAACTCGGAAGCTTGAACAAAATAAAATCAACAGCCAGTTGGGTTGGACATCATTCATACTCTTAAAGCCGCTGTTTAGTTTACGAAGAGAAGAAGGTTTTAGGATGTGTTTCTTTTTAACTCCGATAAGAGTACTTGCCTGTACAAAGCTAGCTGAAAAAACAGAAAAAATGAACCAGCAGTAGCAACTTTTACTATCGATCGAGGACACGAACATACTGTGAAGCATGCGTCAAAAAAAAATGAAAAACGACTAAAGACGCGTGTAAAGCAAAAAAAAAAAAAAGTCGATGACTCCGGGCGTCGGACAAGACAACCTACGCAACCTGGCTACGGTCGTACCGGTGCCCGAGCGCAAGCAGGATCACGTCGGAACTCCGTCTTCGCTCGGGCGTAGTTCCAAGATGGGCGACCCCCCCTGGGAAGTCATAGTTGTCGCACCCCTTTTCGTGACCGGGCGACAAAAATTGAAGTCGTAGACGTTCGAAGGGATTATTTTCGGGCCCGAAAATTGAGGTGATCGCTTCGCAGTCATCTACGCATGGGACCCGAAGAGAGCTTTCCGGATTGATGATTCTGATGTCGTTTGAGAAAGTTAAGACGATTTCAGCACGACATGGTTGAATCGGCCACATGCGACCCATGCATGGGGGGCCCTGCCCCGTCCCCGGCCACGACGTTGCACTTAGGTGTCGAACGGCAAACAAAACTCGGGTACGATCATACCTGCACTAAAGCATCGAATCCCATTAGAACTCTGAAGTTAAGCATGCTTGGATGAGAGTAGTACTAGGATGGGTGACCCCTTGGGAAGTCCTCACTCAACAATTGGGGGATGTTGAAGGATAATGGTTTGCATCATCCAGCCTAACGTATGGTGGGTTAAAGCTTAGAAATGCCTCAGCGAAAACAATGGGTGGTCTCAACTATGGGTTGGAGTAATCGGCCATCGCGTGCACTGTGTGTAGTCAACTAGTTGGTGTTTTTCCTCCGTGGCTTCATCTTTGTGTTCGAGGCTTTCTTCAGATGGTTCGCTGTTCTCATCCTCTACTAGTTCAATCACGAGGAGTCGGCCCTTTTTGCAGTGATGTTCTCAACTCCATGATTCATCACAATGTCAACACAACCCCTTGGTCGATCGTTCACAAAGCTTGTCTCTTGTTAATTTTTTTGGTGCGGGGGCTCAGATGGCAGTAGAGGGGGCTGAAGGCTTCGGCATGGCTGGTCGGGAAGTCCTCGCCCGACAGTTGGGGGATGTGCATGATAATGGTTTGCATCATCCAGGCTAGCGTATGGTGGGTTAAAGCTTAGAAATGCCTCAGCGGAAACAATGGATGGTCTCATCTGTGGGTTGGAGTAATCGGCCAGCACGTGCACTGTGTAGTCGACTAGTTGGTGCTTTTTCTCCGTGGCTTCATCTTTGGGTTCGAGGCTTTCTTCAGATGGTCGCTGTTCTCATCCTCTACTAGTTCAATCACGAGGAGTCGGTCCTTTTTGCAGTGATGTTCTCGGCTCCATGATTCATCACAATGCCAACACAACCCCTTGGTCGATCGTTCACAAAGCTTGTCTCTTGTTAATTTTTTTGGTGCGGGGGCTCAGATGGCAATAGAGGGGGCTGAAGGCTTCGGCATGGCTGGTCGGGAAGTCCTCGCCCGACAGTTGGGGGATGTGCAGGATAATGGTTTGCATCATCCAAGCTAGCGTATGGTGGGTTAAAGCTTAGAAATGCCTCAGCGGAAACAATGGGTGGTCTCATCTGTGGGTTGGAGTAATCGGCCAGCACGTGCACTGTGTAGTCGACTAGTTGGTGCTTTTCCTCCGTGGCTTCATCTTTGGGTTCGAGGCTTTCTTCAGATGGTTCGCTGTTCTCATCCTCTACTAGTTCAATCACGAGGAGTCGGCCCTTTTTGCAGTGATGTTCTCGGCTCCATGATTCATCACAATGCCAACACAACCCCTTGGTCGATCGTTCACAAAGCTTGTCTCTTGTTAATTTTTTTGGTGCGGGGGCTCAGATGGCAGTAGAGGGGGCTGAAGGCTTCGGCATGGCTGGTCGAGAAGTTCTCGCCCGACAGTTGGGGGATGTGCAGGATAATGGTTTGCATCATCCAGGCTAGCGTATGGTGGGTTAAAGCTTAGAAATGCCTCAGTGGAAATAATGGGTGGTCTCATCTATGGGTTGGAGTAATCGGCCAGTGCGTGCACTGTGTAGTCGACTAGTTGGTGCTTTTCCTCCGTGGCTTCATCTTTGGGTTCGAGGCTTTCTTCAGATGGTTCGCTGTTCTCATCCTCTACTAGTTCAATCACGAGGAGTCGGCCCTTTTTGCAGTGATGTTCTTGGCTCCATGATTCATCACAATGCCAACATAACCCCTTGGTCGATCGTTCATAAAGCTTGTCTCTTGTTAATTTTTTTGGTGCGGGGGCTTAGATGGCAATAGAGGGGGCTGAAGGCTTCGGCATGGCTGGTCGGGGAGTGACCCTTGTCCTTTGTACTTTGTGGTTCAATCGTTCTTCTTGGATTCTCATGAAAGAAATTACTGCCGTGAGAGTGTACGGTTGTCACACCTTTACTTCTCCTTGAATCTCTGGCTTTAGACCCTCGATAGAAGTCCCTAAAAGTTGCTTTTCAGATCAATCCATAGTTTGGTTAGATAAACGTTTAAACCTTGTTTGGTATTCGTGTATTGTCGAGGTTTGTCGAAGTAGGCTGCGGGTTAGGACTGATTTGGGTGGCTGTTTGGGATCGATTTAGGGTGCGGCTTGGAAGGGTTTTTGGTGAGGATGGTAGGGTTTGCAGATGAGAGAAAGTGAGTTCAATAACCCACAAAAGATAGCACTCAAATCCGATGGAATTCGACAAAGAAAAGTGATATGATATACTGTCCTACTGAACAGATTTTACGTCAGAGAAACGATGAATCTCGACTTAAATTTCAGAGAAAAACTCAAGAAAAATATGTAGAAATCCTCGATTTAGATGTGGTCAATATCAGTAAAAAGTTTGACAAAATTTTAGTAGAGTAACGATAGGAAAATAGGATAAAAGACGAAAGGCAGATCTTTCGTTGTAAAATTCAAGCACTGCATGATGATGAAAGAAGGCACAACAAAATCGGTTCCAGGTAGAATTTTTTCTAGAGAACAATCTCAGATGAAAGCTAAGTTGATCTAGGGAATTGTGTAAATATTTTGGCAAAAAAGAGTAGGAATAAACTAGTTTCAAGAGGCAAATAGGTAGTTGAAAATTTCTGTAGATCTATAATATTGAGATCTTTTTTCTATTGTCGGGTTAGTGGCATGGGAATTTTGGAGAAGGGGGTGGCCGGTTGGAAGGTGAATCGGTTTGGATGGAAGTATGCTACAGTTTAGGAAAGATTTGGGGGGCTATTTGGTTTCAGTTTAGGGTAGGGTTTTGAGAGGTTTTTGGTGAGGATGGTAGGGTTTTGAGATGAGGAAAAGATAGTCCAAAATCTCACCAAAAACAACACTCAAATCTGCTAGAATTTGGCAAAATAAAGTGCTGAGATGTGATGTCCTGTTGAACCGGTTTTACATCGGAGAAACGATGACTCTCGACGTAAATTCCAGTGGAAAGTTCAAGGAAATTATATAGAAACCCTTGGTTCAGATGTTGTTAATACCAATAAAATATTTGACAAAATTTTGGCATCATAACAATAGGGAAATAGGGCAAAAGACGAAAGGCAGATTCCTTCATCGTAAAATTCTAGAACTGCATGATGGTCAAAGATTGCACAAGAAAATCAGTTCCAGAAGGAGTCTTTTTAAGAAATCAAATCCATATGAAATCCAACTTAATCTTGAGAATTGTGTAAAAGTTTCAGCCAGAAAGAAGAAGGAATAAGCCAGTTTCAAGAGGCAAAAACACGGCTAAAAATTTCTACGGTGTTCTGCCTTCGTAACAACGATAACGTTTGCAACAAACGAAATTTGCAGCAGATAAAATTTGGAAAATATCTTCAATGTGTAAAGTAAGGAATCTTGTAGTATTGAAGAGGCGTGGATGATAAAAAAAAATATCAGATTTTCAGATCAAACGCAGGGGGCAGCGGTAGACTGATTTGATCTGCGGTTGGGCTGGAAGGTGGAGGCACGTGTCACGGTAATTGTGGGATTGCTTGGGAAGGTGGAGGCATGGATGACGGCTACAGGGGCAGCGAGATCGCTGTTCTAATACCAAATAATAGAACCCCAGAAGGAGCTTCATAGATTTTGACCCTTGAGGGGGATCAACCCTTGGAACGCTATAGGGGT
Organism: Ensete ventricosum; assembly: GCA_029747655.1. Taxonomy (NCBI): domain Eukaryota; kingdom Viridiplantae; phylum Streptophyta; class Magnoliopsida; order Zingiberales; family Musaceae; genus Ensete; species Ensete ventricosum. The sequence goes on along the minus strand of JAQQAF010000005.1, from coordinate 43,887,327 downwards.
TCCTCCCTCCTAGATTTGGCACAAGGCTGAAATAAAATTGATAATTGTTTGATTCAAGAGGGGGGACGGCTATATCTTTAAATATGGATCAAAACCCTAGCCTAACGGGGTGCTTACCAAAGTAGAATTACCCCTTTGCCCCTCCTACAACTTAATAAGAACAGGAGGCGGCTAAGTGGCTCTATAGCCGACCTAAGCAAAGGGAAACCCTAGTCGACAAACCTAGTTAGGGGTGTGGCGGCTACTAATCCCTAAGGGCTAATCTAGACCCTAGCCATACTCCTTTATAAGATAGGAGTGGCTTTATTACAATCTAACCGAGTTTTATTGACTAGTACTAGGATGATTAGGACTTAACCCTGTTGGAGTCCTATCACGGTGGTCCAGCATCTGGAGGTGATAGATCATCGACCCGAAAGTGATCCTCGCGAGTCAAGACAGTGTTATTTGACAGTGACAACGCTGTCCAAAAAACTCAAAACCTCACCTCCCATCATCGACTCCCGAGACGCAGACAAGATGGTGTTGAAGCCCGAACCGACGGAGAAAGTGGTCGAGGCTCCCCTCGACCCTAAGAACCCTGACATGACCATCAAGGTTAGCTCGGCGCTCTCAAATGAGCAACAAGTCTAGCTAGTAGAGTTCCTCGACAAGAATGTCGACATCTTCACCTAGTTCCTGAGAGACATGCCTAACATCAGCCCCAAAGTAGCCCAGCATCATCTCAACATAGAGCCTGGTGTCTAACCAGTGAAACAACAACCACGAAGTTCACCCCGACAGACAAAGAGCCATCGAGGATGAGGTCACCCGCCTACTCGACGCTAGGTTCATCACGGAAGTCGAATATCTAACTTGGTTATCCAATGTTGTATTGGTCAAAAAATCTAATGGAAGTTGGCGAATGTGCATTGATTACATCAGTCTCAATCGGGCCTGCCCGAAGGATTATTATCCTCTCCCGAGGATCGACCAGCTAGTCGATGGAACCTCAGGATATGAGTTGCTCTCATTTATGGACACCTTCTCGGGTTATAATCAAATCCAAATGGCATTAGAAGATCGGGAAAGCATAGCCTTCATCACACACCATGGCACATACTGTTACAAGGTCATGTCATTCGGGCTGAAAAACACCGAAGCAACTTACCAAAGGATGGTCAATCGACTATTTGCAAACCAAATAGAAAAAATATAGAAGTTTACATCGACGACATGATAGTCAAAAGCCGAAAAACCACCACCTATCTTACAAACTTAGCCGAGACGTTCCAAACGTTGAGACGGTACAAGATGCGGCTCAACCCAACTAAGTGCATCTTCAGTGTCAGGTCCGAGAAGTTTCTCAGATTCATCATCCACCAGAGAGGAATCGACGCAAATCCAAACAAGGTGGATGCCATCTTGCAAATGCAATCTCCCTAGATAGTGAAAGATATTCAACGACTTACCGGGAGATCGGCAACACTAGGTCGATTCATTTCCCGAGCCAATGACAAAAGCTTTCCCTTCTTCCGAGCGTTAAAGCAAGCAAAGAACTTCCTATGGACGCACTAGTGCAAGGAGGCATTCCAGCAATTGAAGGCACTCCTCGCCCGCCTACCCCGACTTACATCGACCACTCCCGGGGAGCCCTCGGGATTTACTTAGCAGCGTCAAAGGTTGTGATCAGCATCCTGGTGAGACTTGGAAGAGACGGGCAGAAGCCAAGGTACTATTGTAGCCACATCTTGAGTGACCCCGAGGAGCGATACCCGCCAATCGAAAGGCTCACTTTGGCGCTAGTCTTGGCATCAAGGAAGATGAGGTCGTACTTCCAAACCCACCCCATCAAGGTAATCACTGACCAACCTTTATGTCAGATACTTTCCAAATTCGATGTTGCAGGTCGGATGCTCAAATGGTCATTGAGCTTGGGGAGTTCGACCTGGAATACCTCCCAAGGACAACAATAAAAGCTTAGGCCTTAGCCAATTTCATACGAAATCGGTGAGCCCTGAGAACCCACAAAAATCCCGAGGTGGACCCTGTACATGGATGGATCCGCCAACTCGGAGTGCGGGGGAGTCGGGCTTGTCCTTAAGAGCCCTACTAACCAAACCTACAAGCATGCACTTCGGTTCGAGTTCAAGGCCACCAACAATGAAGCCGAGTATGAGGTGTTGTTGCTCAGCCTAAAGCTCATCGATGAGCTGTGTGGAGGACATTGAAATCTTCACCGACTCCCAACTCATCGTCGGTCAAATCAACCGAGAGTTCAAGGCTCAAGAGGAGTCGATGGCTAAGTACCTTGCTGAGTTACGATGTCATGTCGGTCGGTTCAGTTGCCTCAGCATCACGAAGATACCTCGGTCGGACAACAAGCAAGTTGACGCACTTGCAAGGCTAGTTTCCACATGAGGGTCGAGCAAATACCCAACTTGGGTGGCCAGGATCCTAAAGCCCTCCATAGATTCCACTTAGGTAGCCATGACCGAAGTGAAACATGATTGGGTCCACAAGATGCTCAAATTTAAAGACGACAGTGCACTGCCCGAGGATCGAAATATGGCACGACGGGTAAGAAGAAGAGGCCCATGCTACTGTGTGCTCAATGGTCGGCTGTACTGATGAGGGTTCAGCCAGCCATTACTCCGATGCCCACGCCCGATCGAGGCACAAATCACATTCGCCAAGGTGCACAAAGGAATATGTGGCGAGCACATCGGAGCCCGAACCCTGGTCCACAAAATACTTAGACAAGGGTACTATTGGCTGACCATGCGCCGAGATGCCCAAGCCTATGTATAGAAGTGCGAGCAGCGCCAGAAACATGCCAGAATCCAACATCAACCAACGGTGCCACTGTCCACCTCAGACTGTGTCTGGTCATTTGCCTAATGGGAAATGGACTTACTCGACCCTTTTCCCCCAACCTCGGGGCAGCGAAGGTTTCTGATAGTCGGGGTCGACCACTTTTCCAAGTGGGTCAAGGCCGAGCCACTCGCATCCATCACCGAGAAGCAGGTCAAATGGTTCATCTGGAAAAACATCTTCACAAGGTTCGACATCCCGAGGATGATCGTCACCAACAATACGACCCAATTAAACATCCCCAAATTCAAGGCATTCTGCCAAGGCTATAAGATATAGCTGAGGTTCAGCTCGGTTGCACAACCCCAAGCTAATGGGCTAACCGAAGTTACAAATCGAGCCATCCTTGAAGGACTAAAGAGAAGGGAACGAGCTCCCGAACATCCTATGGGTGTCCCAGACGACTCTGAAGACCCCGACAGGAGAATCACCATTAAGTCTTGCCTTCGTAATAGAAGCGGTCCTTCCTCCCGATGTGGTCTACCCAACTCTCCAAGTTGAGTCCTACAAAGAACCATCCTCATCCGACTAGCTAAGGGAGAACCTTGACTTCCTTGAGGAGCAAAGAGCCAAGGCACATCTACGTGCTCTCGCATATAAAAAAGCTATAGCAAGACTTTATGATCAAAGGGTGCATCATCGTCAAATTGAAGCAAGCGACCTAGTGCTTCGGAAGGCCAAAGTTAGTGACCCTGCTCGATCTTAGGGCAAATTGGCTCCGAACTAGGAAGGCCCCTACCGTATAGAGGGCACACGTCGAGAAGGGACTTATACCTTGGTCACAAAAACAATAGAGGGAAAATGATTATAGAGGACATGGCACATATCCAACTTATGGAAGTTCTATGTATATATCCAAACAGTTGAACGAAAGAGAGTTGTTTTCATTCATAAAAGTTCAAGTACATGCTTCGGCCGAGGGTCCGAACAACATATGGAGACCCAACACACCAAAAAGAGACCCTAACAACAAAGCCAAAAATTACAATGTTCATATTCCTCGGGCGACGGTGGCAAGTCATTGAAGGGTTGCTCGTCCGCCATCGGCACACAGGCATCCTTGGGAAGAAGCATAAAGGGGTCTTCTTCGATCTCCACTCCAAGGTGCCAGGCCCGAAGCCGAGCCAATGCTAGTTGGTACCCGTACTCCAGGGAGACTGCCCCATTCGGACAAGGCTTATCTCAAACCCAGGAGACTTTTTGTAGTCTTCAATGGCTTGTCTCAATAGGTCCGCCCGAAGAGCATCTTTGGACCGGGTCAACTCTAACAGTTCGGTCTCCATCTCCCGGACTTAGGTCCTGGCATTCTGAAGCTAAGTCTCGGAATCATCAAGCTTCTAGTGGGACTCAGCCAATTTCCCCCGCAAGTCGGTAAGTTGCCCTACAAGTCGACCAACTCTTCCTGAGTCTCGCCTAACTCCTTTCCTATCAACTCCCGTCACTGAGTGGTTTTGTCCAGTTCAGCCCGAAGGTTCTCGGCTAAAGTTTGAGCCTCGGATGCACGACCTTCGGCCATAGCCACTGCTTTAGTATCTCCACCCTCCTTCAGCCTTTGCACCTCTTCACGAAGGAAGTCCACCTTGTTGCCCATAAAAGTAGTAACTCGGCTCGCATCATGAACTCGATCAAACAAGGCCATCTAGTAATGCTAGCTCTACAAGGAGAAGGTTGGGCAATGACATCAAAGATAAATGCAAAGCGAGAAGAAGCAAAGATAGGCCGAAAGAAAACTTACCAACATGATGGCCTTTACCGCTCCATCCATTAGCACCTCAGACGGTAGGGTGTACAAGTCAGATGCCAGTCGTGGGATCTGCGTGCCTCGGATATATCTCGTCGAAGTCTCCTCGTCTAGCCAAATCCACGTCCTATGCGTCAGTGGCGTCAAATCTATCCTAGGGGTGCATCGGGAGCATGTTCCGACAGGTTGCACATTTGGATGGCATGATAATCCTAGCCGTCCACTTCGGGGCTGGCGCTACATAGCTCCCTCACCGATTTCGGCTTTTGTCTTAGGGTCAGTTTCTCTGTAGCAGGGTCAACTGGTCCCTTGCCCTTAGTCACCCGAGATTTAGGCTTATCAACTTCATGGTGAGGCCTACGTCCACCGGAGGTCCTGCTTTTCTTCTGTTGGCCGACCAAGTCCTTAGCTTCACGCTTGCTGGGAACCTCGAGCACTCTCGTCCCTTCTTTCGATGCCCTCCTTGTCGCCTCCTCGGCAGGGATCTCCTGCACCTCGGACGGTGAATGGGAATCAACAGTCGGCGCTGTCGGGGCTGGGATCGAAGTCGAGGCAGTTCTGGGGCGTCCCCCTCCGGCTTTGAGATTGTCGCGCATCAAGCTCATGCTCACCATCTCTGCAAAATCGACCATGAGTTGAAGGGATCAGGTAACGAAATCCAAATGCAGGGAATCAACTCATACTGCGGGAAGCTGGGCTGAGGCCTGCCTCGACCAACCACTCCTTGGTCAAATTTATGGCTCGAGAAGCAGATAGGATGCCCTTTAGTCGCCCGACCAGGATCTACTCCTTATCAGAAAGGTTGGGAGGATGAGCTAGGGGGACCATACTGATTCCTTGAGGAAGAAAGACCAGAGGTGGTATATGAAGGGGAAGACACCATTCCGACCTAATCGAACAAGGTCGGCTAAACTGGAAACAATCTGAACAACTGAGACTCAAGGTCCAAGAGCCAAAGAGGAAGAGTAGGGAAAATGAAATGTAAGCCCTTGCCACCATCACTATAGGGTTTAAAAAGAGGTGATGTTTTGACTTCTGAGGTAGAAAAATAACTCCACCTAGGGATATGCGAATCGTACTAAGGGCGGCACATGACAGAACCATGAGGGTGCCACGTAAGCCCTAAGGTCTCACATGCCCATGATGTAACGAAGGAGCTACATCCCTTATCATGTGGGTGCACCATCCCATGCATGCATAAAGTCCATCAATTCTTTGTCCGAGTTGTGTATCTCGGCCAGTCCATCAGTCCTTTGCCGGAGTTGTGTATCTCGGCCAGTCCATCAATCATTTGCTTGAGTTATGTATCTCGACCAGTCCGTTAGTCCTTTACCTGAGTTGTGTATCTTGGCCAGTCTATCAGTCCTTTGCCCGAGTTGTGCATCTCGGCCAGTCCATCAGTCCTTCGCCCGAGTTATGTATCTCGGCCAGTCCATCAGTCCTTTGCTCGAGTTGTGTATCTCGGCCAGTCCGTCAGTCCTTTGCTTGAGTTGGGTCGGTGTATACTAAAGAGGACCTGCACAAAGGTCTCGTCAGGATAGGGGTGCCCGACGTGACCCCTCCAACATTTAAGTCAGTGTCCCAACCATCTTTTGGGAGGTATTTGCATGTATTTTTTAGTTCAAAAAAGAAGACCCCCTCTTGGTACTGCCAGGAGGGAGCTTTATACTTATCAGGCGGAAGGTTAATCGTTCGCTTGACCTTACCTCCACCATTACCTCGAGTGTGGCCACCTCGTACAGTGAGTCAGTCGGGGCAGAGGTATGGCGTGAGGGTGTGGTGCGTCACGCATCATTTATGGCACGCAGCGGTAGTTCGGCTGACACACCGTTCGGTCGGTTCCACCTCGGATGCCAACGTGACTATGGTGCCGGCACAGGTTCATCTCTAACTCAGATGCTGACGTGGCCACTGACCTAGTGTGGGTGCTGATGGATTGGGCTGGCCTATTATCTGCCCTATATTTTCTCTCCCCCCCTCTCTCGAAAGGGGGCTTCTGGGAGTTTACTGTCAGAATGCGGGGAAGGCCCCTACCGATTCCCAGAGGTTCAAGTTGGTGCTTGGTCGATCCTTGCGATCACCTTTAGGGAGTTCTCTGTGGGAACTTGTTCGGCAATGTGAACGAGATGCATGATGCAGATGAATTGGTCGAAATATATTACTCGTACGAGAACTGACGGATTGGCCGAGATACACAACTCGGGCAAAGACTGATGGACTGGCCGAGATACACAACTCGGGCAAAGACTGGTAGACTAACTGAGATACACAACTCGGGCAAGGATTGATGGACTAACCAAGATACACATCTCAGGCAAAGACTGATGGACTGACCGAGATATACAACTCGAGCAAGGACTGATGGACTGGCCGAGATACACAATTCGGGCAAAGACTGATGGACTGACCGAGATGCACAACTCAGGCAAAGACTGATGGACTAGCTGAGATACACAACTCGAGCAAGGACTGATGGACTGACCAAGATACACAACTCGGGCAAAAACTGATAGACTGGCTGAGATATACAACTCAAGCAAGGACTGATGGACTGGCCGAGATACACAACTCAGGCAAAGACTGATGGACTAGCCCGAGTTGTGCATCTTGGCCAGTCTACCGGTCCTTTGCCGGAGTTGTGCATCTCGACCAGTCTATCAGTCCTTTGCCCAAGTTGTGCATCTCGGTCAGTCCATCAGTCTTTGCCCGAGTTGTGTATCTCGGCCAATCCATCAGTCCTTGCTTGAGTTGTATATCTTGGTCAATCCATCACTCTTTGCCCGAGTTGTGTATCTTGGTCAGTCCATCAGTCCTTGCCCAAGTTGTGTATCTTAGCTAGTCCATTAGTCTTTGTCTGAGTTATGTATATCGGCCAGTCCATCAGTCTTTGCCCGAGTTGTGTATCTCGGCCAGTCCGTCAGTTCTCGTACGGGTAATGTATTTCGACCAATTCATCTGCACCATGCATCTCGGTCACGTCGTCGAACAAGTTCCCCCACCAGGTCAGCAGCCACGTCAGTATCCGAGTTAGAGATGGACCCGTGCCAGCACCATAGCCACGTCGGTATCCGAGGTGGAATTGGTCGAATGGTGCACCAGCCGAACTACCGCCACGCACCATAAATGATACGTGGCACGCCACACCCTCACGCCATGCCTCTGCGCCGACTGACTCACTGTACGAGGCGGCCACACCCGAGGTAATGGCGGAGGTAAGGTCGAGCGAACGATTAACCTTCCGCCCGATGAGTATAAAGCTCCCTCCTGGCAGTACCAAGAGGGGGTCTTCTTTTTTGAACTAAAAAATATACGCAAATACCTCCAAAAGATGATTGGGACACTGACTTAAACATCGGAGGGGTCACGTCGAGCACCCCCATCCCGACGAGACCTTTGTGCATATCTTCTTTAGCATACACCGACCCAAGCGATTCCCAAAGAAGCCCACCCGAGGTGCCGACTCCCGAGACGCTAAACCGACTCAAACTGAGCGCCTCCACCATCAACTGATGTGGACGAGCTTGCGCACTTGACAACGACCAGACCATGCTGACTCCTCGACTACGACACCAAAATCCCACAACAAGTTAGATGATCGACTCTCAGCGACATATGTAACATAGCATCCATTTTTGCATAAAGTTCAAGTTAGAGAAAAGTTTGCGGGTCATGAGCGCTCCATCTCCTGGATTAGTACTCAAAAAACACCTCATTATCGAACTCGGAAGCTTGAACAAAATAAAATCAACAGCCAGTTGGGTTGGACATCATTCATACTCTTAAAGCCGCTGTTTAGTTTACGAAGAGAAGAAGGTTTTAGGATGTGTTTCTTTTTAACTCCGATAAGAGTAATTGTCTGTACAAAGCTAGCTGAAAAAACAGAAAAAATGAACCAGCAGTAGCAACTTTTACTATCGATCGAGGACACGAACATACTGTGAAGCATGCGTCAAAAAAAAATTTGAAAAACGACTAAAGACGCGTGTAAAGCAAAAAAAAAAAAAAGTCGTAAAACGAAAAAAGGGTATGAGGCTTTTTTAGAGCCAAAGAATCTTAGACACGTGTCGCTCGACCAAAAGGCTTACTTGCTACAACAACGAAACCTTTGTACACACCTTTCTACCCAAAAGCTCAGCAGGGCTTCCGGACAAGGCACATGTTTCTGGACTCAGTAGCAGTGGCGTTTTGAGGGCCAGTAGTAGGATTAAGCCCCGTCGTCCGTATGTGTCGGCCATCTCTGATGTAGTTAGTATGTGCATGCTCGCCTGGGATTATAGAAAGAAGGCGGAGGAGACCGGTGTTAGGGAGTGGGACTTTCCAAATGTTTCAGTACTTTCACCACCCTCGAGAGCCAATAATAGAACTTACCGCTACACTTGGTGGTTTGATTCACTATCGACCTTCCAACAGTGTGACCGATAAGCTGTTTCTGGTCGACGAGGAGTCGTGATTGGTCGTTGCTGAACCAGTTTCGGGTGGTGGTGGTGGGGCTCTGGCAACAACGAAACCCGGTTGTTGAGGTTGTGGTAGCTCACCGTCGCTGCTCAACATTAACACCACCGATGACATCGTCGGCCTGTCTTCGGGTCGTTCTTGAACACACAGAAGCCTCACCGTTATGCACCCTCAAGACCTCAGCCAATCGATTCATCAACATACACACAATATACATAACACACATACACACGCACAATACATCCACACACACATACGCAACACATATATACACACACAAACATACAATGTACAACATATATAAAAAAAAAAACACACCACACAATACATAATGCAATTGGATTGACCCAACAATCATACCAATGCAGATCCAGATTAGATGTGGTTCGACCGCAAACTTGAACATTCATTGCTCGGTCGAACAATAAATATACTGAGTAATGCGTGCCAAACTGGATTGACTTGAGGGCCGAGGGCCTTCCGCCCTAATAGCGAGGGCGTATTTGTTGACGCGGCTCTGCCGCCTCCGTCGCGGCCCCTTGGGGATCAGAGCTTGCGGCATTTCTCCACCCGGTACGCTTGCTTAATAATAAAACCCAACCTGGGAGTGGGAAGCGCTTTGCTGGTCCCGGTGGGTGGTGTTCGGCAAAATCAAGACGATCCAAGTATGTTTCCCTGCCTGCTCCGGCGAGCCATCATCGCCCCCACCGCCACAGCTAACAGCCGGAGCATTCTCCTGCGCTCCCTGTCGGCCGCCTCTGGTTCTCCCTCCTGTTCGTGGCTTTCCATTCCGGGCAATCCTCTCATGCGCTGGCCTTCTCCGCCAGACCTCAAACCCGGGCCTACGGCGTTAAATTTTCCATGCCAACCGCCAAATCCACCTCCTTCGTGGGCCTCCTTCGGACAAGAAGAATGCGAAGATGATATCGCTGCTGCCGCCACTGCCATCGCCCACCTCCTCCGGACTGCAACCAATACCTACCACCTGGACTCCGCCCTCCTCCGCTGCGGCATCTCCCCCTCCGCCCCCATCGTCGCCGCCCTCCTCCGCGACGGTGACCTTCCTTCGGCCGCCCTCGTCGTCCTCTCCCGTTGGGCCCGCCTCCACCTCACCCCGTCCCTCCTCGTCTCCCTCGTGGACCACCTCGCCAAGTCCCGAGCTTTTGACTCCGCCTGGTCACTCCTCCTCGACGTCGCCCCCGCCCCCCTCTCGGCCTTTGCTGCCCTCTTCCGCCGCTACGCACGCGCCGGAATGCCCTCTGCAGCCATCCGCACCTTCGAATACATCCGCCGTCGTCCAGAAACCATCACTCCGGAGGAGCACAACGGGGAACCCTTTGAGCTCCTCATCGACGCCCTCTGCAAAGAAGGTCACTCTAGAGCAGCCGCGGAGTTTGTCGACCGCACAAGAAAGGAGGCCGCTGCTCCTTCCATCCGGGTCTACAACATGCTCCTTCACGGCTGGTTTCGATCTCGGAGGCCCCGCGAGGCCGAGCGCATATGGAACCGGATGAAGCGTGAGGGTGTGCGCCCCACTGTCGTCACTTATGGAACTCTCATCGAGGGGCTCTGCCGGATGCGTCGCCCCGATCAGGCGGTCAACGTGCTGGAAGAGATGAAGGCTGCTGGGTTCGAGGCCAACGCTCTCACCTGTAATCCCATAGTCGACGCTCTCTCCGAGGGCGGTAGGTTCAAGGAGGCCCTTGGCATGCTGGAAAAGTTCCCTCTATATGGTGTGTCTCCCAACATCTCCACCTTTAACTCTCTCGTTAAAGGCTTCTGCAAGAACGGGGACCTCGTGGGCGCAAGTAAAGTTCTCAAGATGATGGTGGGAAGGAGCATTCTTCCCACGCCGAGCACCTATAATTATTTCTTCAGGTTTTTCTCCAAGTTTGGAAAGATTGAAGAAGCAATGAATCTCTACACCAAGATGATTCATTTGGGATATTTCCCTGATCGACTCACGTACCAGCTACTGATCAAAATGTTATGCGAGAAAGAGAAGTTGGATTTGGCGGCGCAACTGATCAGGGAGATGAACAGGAACGGTTTTGATCTGGACTTAGATACTTGCACTATGTTGGTGCATTTGCTTTGTCGAACGCACAGGTTTGAGGAGGCCTCTGTGGAGTTTGAGAGCATGATCAAGAGAGGGATTGTGCCCCAGTACATCACGTATCAAATGCTTGTGAAAGAACTAAATAGGTTGGGGATGCTAGAATTGGAGGGGAAAGTTTCGAATCTGATGAACACAGTGCTGCATTCCACAAAGTTGCCAGATGCTTATAGAGAAAGGGAATATGATCATACTGTTGAGCAGCGGAAGTCTATCTTAAGGAAGGCTGAAATGATGTCTGATGCTTTGAAATCATATAAAGATTCAAAGGAGTTCAGTAATTTAAGGAGCTCAAATGAGATAGCTGTGGAGAGTGCAAGTATGTTAATAACTGATATTAGAAGAAGAGTGTATTCTTTGCAAAGTGAATAGTATATTTGATTACTCATTATGGGCCAAGTTATATTTTTAGTGATATGCAAGCAGATCCTTTTCTTAGTCTGGTGGTTTCTTTTTGGCATCAATTGGTCCAATATTTTTCAGAAACTGAATGATTTGAGTGCTTCAGTCATCACGGATAAGGTGAAGTGACCTTTTCTTGTCCCTTCAAACATGTATAACTGCTGTAAATGTTGGTGATTTCTTGCTTGACGACTTTCTTCCTATGAAATGCTCCTTTCATAGTATTATATCCAATTTAGCTAATTCACACTGATGTACACTTTGAATTTGTTATCTGCTATACCTCTGCACATATTGTGTTATAGTTTTTTTGTCCATCTGTGGAGAGTTCTATGTGAGAATGTCAAACTTTCACAGTAACAAAAAATAGTATGAGAATTAAGCTTCTATGACATGTATAACATTGGCCACTGATAAAACATATTGTTGGAATAGTAAAGGAAAAAGGATGATATATGATGTATTTGGATCCAGGAGACTGTTGAAGTTTATTGTCAGAAGCTCTTTTCACTAATGAAGCACATCAGTTATCATAGTTTCCTTAAAGAAATTGAACTGTATATTCATAGACAACTTCAGCAGGTGCAGCAGGTCATTAAACTTCATGTGAAAAAAAATCCCCAGCATGGAAATTTTAATAGGCAATAGCTCTCTTTTGTATGTATTCAGTTATACCTCTTCTTGCATGATCTTATCTGCATGATTTAAGACCCACAGGCCCTTCCTGGAATTGCCATTGCAGTGACTAGTCTAAGTTTGTGAGTTTTTTGCTTCATGATCCTGACATCTAGATATTCATATAGCATCAAGCTTTGAATTGGCTCATAGATACTACTGGTCTTAATATGAATAATACAAGATGCTTGTGAAAGCAAGAAAACTGTAGTAGGTCACTGCTTTCAATAGAAGAACCTAGCTTAAGTGGATAGGATCCATCTTGTATATTTAAGTGAAAACCTAGAATGCTTTGCTAGCTTTAATTTTTTTTTTTTTTTTCATACGTGGGCATCTTTATCTGGTTACGGTAAGTTCTCTTTGGGATATTGTTCTTATTGGCATGTTATTGGACCTTGCAAGCCTCAGAGTTCAAATTCTCTGAAAAGTACTGTTTTTTCAGGGTGTATATTGACATTTCTATATAATAGTTTTCTGATGCATAAGTTTCATGTGCTTAGCCATTTCATATAATTTTTCTTACCTACATGTTCTTGTACTCTTAAATTTCTATAGCTTATGGTTCAGAGGAAGATAAAATAGTCAAATTCTGAAGCCAATATAAAATTTTTGACTTAGCATAATCCTAAAACCTAGAATTTAATGATTTATTGTAAGAAATATTATTTGATTACAAAAAATAATGTGCTTGCATGTCTAGCAAATAATAATATTTGGTGAAATATTTTCAAATTATTTTACTGAATATTCATCTCAGATCTGTAAATTTTCATGGATTTGGGCTCCTGAAATGGAGATCTATCGCTTGATATTATGTTTGTGAAGAATGAAGTAGAAAAGATTTATGTCCAGTTCATTTGTCTTGTTTATTTATGAATACAAAAGATCTATCAAATATCTCTGATACTTTAGGATTATCAATTTTGTTAAGGATATCTTTGCTTTATGTGCCTGTATCCAATCCTTTCATCTGCATGTGCACTCATATTAGCTCATTTTACGTGTCCTTGACATTTAGGAGAACTTGTTTGTATTTGAAAGTTGGAGTTAATGGTATAGTGGAAGCTGTGGAGTTACAAAACATTTTAATCTATTATTATTTAAATTATATTTGATTAGGGTGAGCTTTGGTATTATGGTTAGGTTGCGCCTTTCTAATTTGGGTGACCAGGATTCTAGCTATGAAAATAGCCTCTATTTGTTGCTAGGGATAAATCATGTACATTGACTCTTCAGCCTGGTGGATTATATTTGCCTTGTTAGTAGACCATGTCATACTGAAATACATTTTGATTCAAGATATTCAATTTTGTCAGCATAATGTGTTGATAATGTGCCAGCATGACATCTGAGTTGGCATGCATTAGCATTGAGTTCATTCTAATTGATACAATTACTGTGCCCACTAACAAGTGCAATGATATGCCGTAACATGATAGAGTCTGGTGCTATACGTCCACAGTCACTGAATGTGCAACCTTATCTGACTATTGTAGTCTGATATTTAACTTATGGAACATCATCCAATTCTTTTTTATCGCCTGTTTTGGCCAGTGGCCACAATTAAAAATGACATTGGAGTGGAGAAATTTATTGAACTTCCTCCTGATACAGTTGGGCCCAGAGTGCTAAAATTATCTGGTTCCTGAAGTAGGGCACTCGTGAGAAGCTGGAAGTACAAGAAGCATTGTCAAAAATAGGTTTTTCTGGATTGACGAGTCATCTTTATCTGGCACATTATTGATGAGGTAACCTTGGAGGAAAAATGTTACTGATCCACTTGATGATGCAGTTAATTTCTTATAGTTTGTTGTTCCAGAAACCCAAAAAAAAAAAAAGGTTAGATATGGTGCACTATTTGGTTGTCTTGTGCCATTGTATGATCTGGTGGAGAAATAATCTAAAGTAGATCAACCTGGAAAACCGTATGTCTTAATTTATATTTAAGGTTTAGGTAGTTGTTTCTCTCGCTTTGGAAGTTCAAATTCTCCTGTGATGATGCTTTTTTCAGTCTATACATCAATTTAGTATGACTTTCTTTCCTTAATGCCATAATCTATCAAAATATCTGGACACAATTTTGTATATAACTAGATCTTTTTATGCAATCCACAATATTTCTTGTGGTCTATGGGTTTCCACAAGAGGGTTATTCTAAATTCCTTTTGGACCCCTTTGAACTTCTTCAGTTTCATGGATGTATCCAAGCACAGGTGCTGATCTGCCAGCATTGTGTTTTTCCTGGCTTTGGTTTCTGAAAGTGATTAGTGGTATTATTATTAGTATTATTATTATTATTGTTATTTTTATTTTTTCATTACTTGATAATGACAATCTGATATAAAGTTCCTCTATGGATTGTGTGAATTCTGCTACTTACGCATTCATTACGCCTCAAAATTGTGTCAGATTTTCATGTTTACAACAAGTTCATGTGTTTTTTAATTTTTCAACTTTGAAACAAGGAGGGTCAGTCTGTTTTTTTTTTTGGTTTTTATGGAATTAAAAAGTGTGCTATATCCAACACCTGATTTTGGTAAAACAGTGTCAAGTGGGGAGAAAAATGAAAAAAGAAGAAAAAAAAAATGGGAAAAGGGGTTTCTTCCTCCCAGCTTTAGACTTTTATTTTATTTTATTGGTGCATTCACGGATGAACCAAATGCGAGATAAGAGACGACGCCGAATGGGATTTGCATAAGCGGGGACTGAAGATGCCCCCTCGTTCAGACCCCCCGAGGCAGTCGAGCTATTTAGAATTAGTTTGCTGCTACTGTTGGTATTACTTATCCTGCTAAACTGATATCACTAAGATTGTTATCATGCTCTAAACTACTCAGGATTTCCCATCGTATCGTATGACCTCGTCTGCCATCATCTAGATTTGCTGATGTTGATCGGAAACAGGAGATGCTGATTCCTCTTGTGTTGCAGGACCTCCCTCCGGTAGCTAACGTTTCCATTCACTCTTAGTTTCGAAATCATTGATTTTAATCAAATTATCGATTCTGATTTGATAAAATCAGATATGAAAAATCTGGAACCAAACTGGCAAGGGATGGTTCTGAAATCGAAACCGATTTAAAACCTTAATTTTTTATATTTTTTTAATTCAAAATAATTTTAAGAATAAAAAAAATTAAAATCATGACACCTTTATTTTATTTTATTTTATTTTTGTCTGAATCATAACTATCGATTTTATTTTCTAGAATCGATAATTTTATTTTATTTTTTTAAAATCTAATAATCGAAACTGATTTCAGTCCGATTTTAGAACCGAAGAACCAATATAATATTATAGTAGTAGTAGTCCATGGGACTACTGTCTCTCCAAACCAATCGACTGAAAGGGCCGAACACGCCTCGAGGCATTGGGGATCATAAAAGTTAGTTGCCCAGGAAACAGCCGACTTCTAGTATCCAAGAGGAAGGATTGATCGGATCGGAAAAAAAAAAAATCTTCGTTCGATTAAAACTAGTTGCAACATATCATTTACTCCATTCGCTCTTTACTATTTTTTTTATCTCTTTCAGACGGAAAAAAATTCAGTGTGAGTGTCACTAGTGAAGTCCAAGACACGTGGACTACAGTCGCAAAAAAAAAAAAAAAATGTTAATTTTTGAAGTTGTACTTCCAACTTCGTGCTAATTAAAGCCTATTGGATTTCTGTAATTTAAGTCGCGCTACTGATATTATGACATGAGAATTATCATGTTCAGTTATGTATTCTGCTAAATTATTAGTATGAATTGCTATGTTTTACATGCTTTCTTGAGCTATGCTAAATTATTTAATATATCACTGGCAATTCAACTAAATTATAAAAGGAACAATGAGCATATGTTTTTTTATTAATTAAATGTGTTTATGACGTTGGCTAATTTTTTATGCTAAAAATGATACGGAAACAATACTTCTATCTATTAGAAGAATTATATATACTATTTTTAAATAACAACTGTCTAGTTTGAAGGCCTCCGGATAAAAGCAATGGTAACATGGTTTCCCATTGGGCTAAAATGGGCTTTCTCATGGACCACAGACATTTACCACAGGCCCAAGTTGTATTAGTGTCGTCCCTTTTGCGGAGAGACGAGAAAACGCCAAGAGCCGGAAAAGAATACAGGCGGAGGAGCAAGAAGAAAAGCCATGGCCGCATGTAAGGGATACAGCTCGCCTCTTCTATCCCTTCTCCTTTCTTTACCTCGTATAGGTTATTAATCTAGTAATCACGACAAATCAATTAGATGACTTAGATCAGTGAAAGGCGTTGCGGTTGCCTGACGCAGTGTTCACCGGAATGTGCATGTCTTACGGTTGCTTACCCACCTCTTGCTGGAGTTGCATCTCTTGTGCTACTTTGATTCTCTCAATCTTTGTCTCTGGTTTTCTTTATTTCCTTCTCTCTCTCTCTCTCTCTCTCTTAGTTTTGTTTTGGGTTTGTAGTTGGCTATTTCGAAAATTGGGGGCGCCCAATAGTCTCCCTCTTCTTCGATTCCATGCGGCCTTGGGCCGTCACATCGTACATGAGCAATCACTTGAAACCATATCTGTTCTTTATTCCGTGTGATATTGAGCTCGGTGGCATCCAATCGTACATGAACAATCGTTTAGTGCCTTATTGGCATTTATGTTCGGTGTGAATTGGGTTCTCACTTTCGTTCTTCATTCGCTTTGACCAATTTTTTGTACAAATATCAAATTACCGGACTGCATTAAGTCATCAAACACCATGCTCATCTTTTACCATCCGTTGGTATTGACATTTGTTTGTGTTTTATACTTTAATTCTTGGCAGCGATAGTCATACTATTGCCACATTACTGCATCTAATCTTTACACATCTCGAATAATATTAAGGTAATATCACCATGTAGTATTTCTAGTTGAAATTTTCAATTTCAAAAACATTTTCTTTTCCCTTTTGGTTAGTCGTTTTTGCTGGGAAATCTTTAGACCGCTACAGAAATATCCCTTTCTGAGCATGCAGCGGTAATTCATTGAGTGGATCGCTTTCTTCTTCACGGACGTTACTTCAACTATCACCTTAAAATCTTTTAAATTGGATTTGGATCATTCTCTATATACTATTGTGTAATTTCAGTTCAGCATCATTCTTGTTGAAATGCATGATGTTCATGTCACATAAGGCAAATAAACCTTTTTCTCTGGTTCAATATTATGGTAGTTTAAAGGATGAATATTTTGTTTTTATTGTAACACTTCACCTTTGAAGCTTATTAACAAAAATCATACTGAAAATTATATTCAGTTTGTTCAGTCACCTCAATGTTATATGGCCAAATATGCACTTATAAAGCGTAACATGATATCACTTACTTCTGTGGTGAATTGAGATAGACAGGTCACCACAGATAGATTATTCAAGCTCTTGGCAAACTTGGAGAATGATATAGTTTGGAGATGAAAGAACTTACAAGACACTCTCTGATCCCCCAAATGATACACCGATGTTGTAAACATTGTACTCTCAAATATATCTGTACATGCTGCAGCACTGATAATTGACAAAGAAATTAAATTATGTATTAAGGAACGAAGAACAAGATAACTACTAGTAGTGGATGTCTGTGTTTTCTATGACAAAATGGTCAATGGCCTAAATATTTTTCTACATAGATTCTTGGTGTTGTTGATAGTAGTCTCTGCAAGTTCTATTCTATTATCATTTGCCAACTTTATCTATTTACTTGCTAAAGGATTACTGCTAGCTTAGTGTGTCATGCTTGCCCATTGTGATTCCTCATTTGTATTTGTTTATATTCCATCTTCCATCAAATTACTTGATTTAATTGCATTTGATGATTGAGTTTTTCAGGCACACTAGTATATGCTTCAAAAATCAAGTTTGTTAACTTTGACTCAGAGTTAAAACACAAAAAGCTGAGGTGTACTAGGATATTCACTCCTAAGACATACGGATCAGAAATCTTGTTTGGATTGGGAGTAACTCGGATGCAGCATGAATCATCACTTTCTGTAGGAACTTGTAAACTGGATTCAAGGCCAGAAAATTCACTTGTCAGATGTAGCTCAAATTCTGGAAGTATGTATGCTCACAATACAGATTCTTTTAGATTGTTTTATATTGCCAGTTTTATGTGTATTTATATAGTTGTTTTCAGAAGGAAAGGTTAATAATATTTTTACTATACATTAAAATTTAAACGAAACATATAATTATGTCTTTATCAAGTGTCAAGAATATTTGAAAAAGAAAAACAACTGAGATTGGCTGGTTGGAGAATTTATCAAATCGCAACAACTGGGAATGGCCGAAATGCAGCTGGAATTAGTAATGCTCATCCTCATAGATTTTGGCCCATCCTGATGATTTTCCAAAAATATGAGTTTTTCAAAAAATTAGACTCTGATGATCTTAATTGAATCAGTTGGATCAGATCTGGACTTGCTATTTACATAAACCATGATTCCATCTATCTTCCTTCCAGCTGTGTTTCTATTGTATGCTCTTTCTCTAACCTACATATTCTTCTATATAAACCAATTAGAATGTTGGTTTAGAACTTCTATTAATG
This sequence comes from Ensete ventricosum, assembly GCA_029747655.1. Taxonomy (NCBI): domain Eukaryota; kingdom Viridiplantae; phylum Streptophyta; class Magnoliopsida; order Zingiberales; family Musaceae; genus Ensete; species Ensete ventricosum. Next base: position 43,868,524 of record JAQQAF010000005.1, on the reverse strand, counting down.
TTAAAATTGCTTTCCAACTACTTCCCTTCTATCTTCTCTCTAAGTTTTTCTCTCCTCAACCTATGTAAACTTTCTTTTGGTCCTACTTTCTATACACTAACTTAAAGTAGGTTTAGGCTTTTTCAAGCACAAATCATATATAAAACAGTTAGGATCAGTATTCTAGTGCGGACCAGTAGCAGTACCTATCATAAAATTGAACAGCATAAATTAAAGGTTTTCCCTGTTGAATGCACATCATGAATTAATTTGCATAAGCTTTGCAAGATTTTCTTCTTCTCTCTATGAATAGATTTTCTACTGTTCTTTTTATTTAAACCTCCAAAACAAGAATGAACTTTATTCCTTAATCATCGGACTGCAGTTACCTTCTGATACATGGAGCCCTTGTACCCCATTTGTGGTCAAAACAAGATTCCCTACCAAACTCGGAGGCTCTCCCTAATTTTCTTTCTAGGAACATTCTCTATAATTGTTATTTAATTCTCTTTGCCAGAACATCCACTATAATTGTTATGTGGATGCATGTATTACATTATTTCGCTCCTCAAATATTTAGGTACATTGACTAGGCTAGTCAAAATGGAGCACTTGAGGATTCTTTCTACTGTATAGTCATCCAACCTGTTAATTTTCCATCCAGTTGATTCAGCTTTAGCTCTCCTTAGTGTATGTGTGGTGGAATGGTATAACCACCTAGAAGTTTAACATTGTCTGGAAACTTTCAAATGAATGGATCAGTCCTGTGCGTACAGATGGAATTTGAGATTGAGATTGAGCATACTAAGATACAGTGGACCATCATGTTGGCTTTTATCAAAAGCAAAATGAAACAGAAAAAAAAAAGATGCATAACTGTATCACAAAATAGGAAGTAGTACAAAGTTAAGAAAACTTAAATGTACACATAAAATGAAAACAATTTATGTTCATAAATAAAGCAGATTTTGTCCTATGTTGTATGTGGCACATGATAGAGGAACATTAAGCAATATGCATTTCTTTTTCCTCTTCTTCTTACTCAATGTGATGACTATTCCCATTTGGCTCTGAAGGTCAGGATAGTGAGATCCCTTCACGGGGTCTATAGGCATAAAGAAATAGCAAAAATTATTGTATGTGGCATATGATATAGGAACATTAAGAAATATGCATTTCTTTTTCCTCTTCTTCTTACTCAATGTGATGACTATTCCCATTTGGCTCTGAGGTCAGGATAGTGAGATCCCTACACGGGGTCTATAGGCATAAAGAAATAGTCATTTTATAAATGGGTCTACCTGATCTTGATATGGTCCAATGTTAGATAATTATTACACTGGTACATGATGCGGGAACATCAAGCAGTATGCATATGTTTTCCTTTTCCTCCTTATCTTACTTAAACTGTTGACTATTCACACTTCGTTCTAAAGGTCAGGATTGTAAAAATTCTACTGAGGGTATCTCTAGGCTGAAAGTGATAAGTTATTTTGTAAATGACTGTAGCTGATCTTCACATGGGACAGGTCAGGGCATATCAACACTAAACAACTTTTTAAAATTGGGTTGTTAATGCATATGTCTATAAGCATTGAAAGTAACCTTGCATCATGAAGGACATGTTATATAAAGTTGAATAAGAATATCAGGGAGGGACCTTAAAATTTCCTCAGTTAGTGGACTGGAATGGTGATTACAAGTGTCATATTTTATGCAACTTGAAGGTGGTCCAAATATGTGGAATGAAAAATCAAGTTTAACTCTTTTGTAGACATGATGCATGTAGCATTCTATTTTATGGTGTTGAAAAGGAATTGATTGATGCATGACTCTAGGATTGCTATCATCTGTATCTAATCTAAAGCTTATTTAGGTAAGCAGACTTTCATGCCAGGTTAAATGTGATTATTTGCATTGTAGGATACTAAATTTAGAACCTGACTGCACCATGTATACAATGATACCTTTTGCCTGCTGCATATGTTTTTAAATTTTTGATTATCTGTTCGTACAACTTCCAGAGATTATTTGTATTGTGAAATACTTCTAGGACGGTGCACTTATTGTATTTGTAATTAGTTTCCATCTGAAGGTCAAGACAGTGGATGCATTTGTTAAATTTTGGTCAACAAGTCAGTTTCATGTGCATATAAATTTATGCTGATATGTGGCTATTTCCCTCGAATATCAGATAATGATTCAGAAGATATTGAGATGGAGGCAAAGAGATCCAAGAAAGATCTGTCTAATTCAGTTGGAGTAAGTATCTTGCTTTTTAAGCTGTTAGTTGTAGAAGTAAAAAACTGATGCCTATTTCCTATGATGCTGTGATTCGCAGCTATCCTCTCTCATAACTGCAAAATGGTACATTATTTTGTGTTTGGATTTTGCTCTATACTTAAATAATATTCTGATGTTCCTATATCACTACAGAAGTTTGAATAAACTTGATCTTCTTCTAACTTTTAGGTTCTGGAAATTTCTTGTGAGTGCATAAATTATGTGGTTGCATATCATCCTTTTCTGTCGTATCTTGTATGCAACCTTTTTGTACATTTAAAAACAAATATATTTGTTTTGTTGATTTTATAAAAGTTGTATTCATGTCGCCCTTGTAATTATTCACCTTTCATTTTTACAGATGGAGTGCTTGCTCACAACTATCTGTGATACAACTTCTATTGCAGAGTTTAAAATGAATGTAAGGCATTAAAGTTTAGATATTTTGTGCAAAGATCATGTTGATTATACTTTTACTTTCAAGCAAATGGTTTTTATTGTACTAGAGTCCAAATTAGGAACTGTATTTTATCTTATGCTATCATTATGCTATTGTGTCATGATCACTAGCTCGCAGGCTTTCAACTATATGTCAAAAGGGATTTGGTTGAGAAAAATATACCATCACTAGGTCCAAGTCACCATTCAATTCAGACTAGTACTGCAAACCAGATTCCTGAGTCCAATGGATCTGCTGCTATAACTTCCATTGCTGTCTCCAAAACAAAGACATCAAGCAGTAGCATCCAGAGAATTGTTGATACAGCTTCTGATGAAGGATTGATGATCCTTCAGTCACCGAAGGTAACTGTTTCTATTAGTTTCTCACACATTATTTCTCTGTGAATGGTCTTTTCACATAATCTGTTGAGCAGGTTGGGCTTTTTAGGAGATCCAGAACCATTGAAGGAAAGAAAACTCCTCCCCCATGTAAAGAGGTAACTCTTGTAAGCTAATTGTGTGCAGAGATAAGTTTTCATTTTCATCCTGGGTTCCCTCTAGGCATGGAACTCTTGATCTGAATCAATAAGACATTGGGACTCAACCTGAACCTGACACAAATAAGATGAGACATCAGTTTAAGGATCAGGTCAAGGTCAATAATCAGGTTGAGTTGAGATCAAGCTTATATTTTGCTGATGTGGCCCTACCTGAAACATGTGAATTCAAATTTGTTTATCGAAGAGTTTTCAGTAAATATAGTCAAGAAAATGTTCTACAGCCAATTTATAATATCAAAACTATAAATCTATAGTCACATTTAGCTTGACCAGTAAAATGGTTTTTATGACATCAAACTCAATGTGAGCAACCTTTTCTTATTTGGGCTTTCAAAAATTTACCTTGCTATGATTGAGACATGATTAAGAATGGTCTGATTACTGCTTTAAGAAACCTGCCTTTCCTGTTTTATGCAATAGTGAGGAGAATGCAAGATTTAGACGTTAAATGCAGAGACTTAACATGACACCTGAAAATAGTTAAGGCTACTCAATTGTTGACTGGATTTTACCTTTTTTTTCTGTTTGATATTAAGAACTACATTGTCTTAATCCAGTTGTTTCTTTATATGCTAAAAATGTTGTCTTCATTAATTATTTTTGATGTGTTATGCTTTGTAAAGCTCATCTTAAATTTACTTTTGGTAGAAGGAAGAAGTCAAGGAAGGCCAAGTACTTTGTTACATTGAACAGCTTGGTGGGGAAATCCCAATTGAGGTAATATTGTGAACTTCAACGTACATAAACATGTGTATATCATTGATCATAGCTTTACAATTGTTTGATCACCACGACTGCTGCGTTTGACCTTCTCTTCTATTTTGCCTCTCTCCATTTAGTCTGATGTTTCTGGGGAGGTAATAAAGATCCTAAGAGAGGATGGTGGTAGGTTTCTCCAATCTTTTTTACTTGTATTTTCTATATTTCGTCTATTATAGCATGCCCAACAATGTTGTGATCAATTTCTATACAATAATTTGCAGAACCAGTAGGTTATGGGGATCATCTCATTGCAATTCTACCCTCCTTTCCTGGAATCAAGAAGCTTCAGTAGGTTCTCCTGTTAAGATATCTGAGAATGATTTTAATTCAGCGTCACATTTTGAAACATAGATGCCAGAAACTTCAAGGTGCTGCACCGACCTTGGAGCTTTGCCTTTTGCTTATTTAGCTGTCTTTCCTCTCTATTGTATCAACTTCTTGGCCTTGTGGAACAGTTTCTTTTGTGATGATTCATCAACCTGTTAGCAAAGATCCAATTTTGAGGTATAGATGTTGTCTCTCATTCATGTGGATTCGAGTGATATAGCTGCAACCTCCTCATTGTTGATACTCCTTTGCTCCAAGATTTCCAATGTCATCCTTCCATAGAAGGCAAGATAGACCCCTGATGCTAACTTTGAGAGAGTGTCGGCCTTTGCATTTTCTCCTCATGAAGCTTGTTCGATGAGAAAGAATGCAAGGAAGGTCGACGATCAACTGCTTGGCTTAAAAAGATATTTGGACATTATAGGGTCTCATGCTTCATATTTGTTGTTGATCTGATTCACTGCCAACTATGAGTTTAATACTTGACTTTGTTATTAGTGACTTCAAGCCGAATCAAAGGACATACTTGAAGGTCTCTCCTTCGGAACTTTATACGACTCGTCCAATGTGGAGAGCCCATGGTTGCTGACCCATCAACATGGACATTTCCTCTAAAGAAAAAAGAAAAGAAAAGAAAAGTTCAATGAGGCTACAAATGCCAAGGTTTGTGTCATTCATTAGGAGTCTCATCATCAAATTCAATGATATTCTCGTTAGAATCATGGATCTGGTAGAAAACATTAGGGGTAAAAAGCAAATATAAAGCTAAAGGAAGTGACGTGTTAGATCTCATTTGGGCCCAAGAAATCACCTTGCCCATACCTGTTGGAGGAGTGATCCATTTATAGGAAGTAGTCGATGTTTTCAATCTTTTCTATGGGAGTATTTACGTCTAGTAGAGGATTTGAGAAGTGTTAGTGACAAATATGGTACTTGCATAGTGGATGCGATCTACCTTCGTATCTGTTGAGTAAGCACTGTTGGTTCAGGCCCTTGTGCGCTAGCTCGCCCGCAGTCATTTCGGCACGGAGTTGGAGCTCGGTCAGATGGATGGACCCTCGGGGTCCGTTTTCGGAGGTTGGCTGTTGGAGTGGTGGAGCTCGGGTCGGGTGGAGGTGCCTTAGTTCGGGTCGGTCGTTGACTCCTGTAAGAAGGTCGGGTCGGGTAGGTTCCCGACGTGACCCCTCCGACGGTCAAGTTAGTTTCGTGGTCGATTTTGTGATCCCCTGCCCCGTAGAGGTGCAGGAGCTTTTATAGTGAGTGTTGTAGGTCATTCGTACCTGATATCCTTATTGTCTTTATTGCTTACCATGCCGTCGTACCTCTCCACCATGCCCACCGTCCTTGCGGTGAGGCGTGCGCCTGCAGGTAAGGGGTGTCGACCTTACCAATGTTAGGTCGACTGTACGACCACTGACGCCCCCATACCTGCATCCGACCGGCTTCCCGTGTCGGGTCGGCCACGTCGGCGGGCCAGTTGTCTGAGGACGTAGCGGTCAAGTCAACATTTGTCATATCATTCTTCCCCCCCCCCCCGGGAAGACCTTCTTGAGGTGCCCGATCAGGGTGCTGAAGATAAGGTCTTGTGCCAAGTCGCTGGCCTGTGGTAACGTTATACTAGTCCCGAGCGGGGGTTCGAGAACTGAGCGGAGCTCGGGAGAGGAGCTGGTCGGGCTTCGTGTCCGGGAGTTGATCCGACCGAGCCGGAGCTCAGGAACTTGATTGGAGCAGGAGCTGATCCGACCGAGCAGGGGCTCGGGAACGTGATTGGAGCAGGAGCTGATCCGACCGAGCGGGAGCTGATCCGACCGAGCGAGAGTTCGGGAATTGATCCGACCGAGCAAGGGTTCGGGAACTTGATTGGAGCAAGAGCTGATCCGACCGAGCGGAAGCTCGGGAACTTGATTGGAGCAGGAGCTGATTCGACCGAGCGGAAGCTTGGGAATTGATCCAACCGAGCGGGAGCTCGGGAATTGATCCAACCGAGCAAGGGTTCGGGAACTTGATTGGAGCAAGAGCTGATCTGACCGAGCGGGAGCTCGGGAACTGATTGGAGCGGGAGCTGGCTCTACCGATCAGGAGCTCGAAAATTGATCCGACCAAGCAGAGGCTCGGGAACTGATCGGAGCGGGAGCTGATCCGACCGAGCGGGAGCTCGGGAATTGATCCGAACCAGGGCTTGGGAACTGATTAGAGTGGGAGCTGGCTCTACCGATCAGGAGCTCAGGAATTGATCCAACCGAGCAGGGGCTCGGGAACTGATCGGAGCGGGAGCTGGCTCTATCGAGCGGGAGCTCGGGAATTGATCTGACCGAGCAGGGGCTCGGGAACTTAGCTTGGGATTTTGCCGAGAGGGCGAACTCGGGCACAAATCCTGGGGATTTGGCCGAGAGGGTGAACTTGGGTACAAATCCTAAGGATTTGGCCGAGAGGGCGAACTCCGGCACAAATCCTAGGGATTTGGTCGAGATGGCGAACTCAAGCACAAATCCTGGGGATTTTGCCGAGAGGGTGAACTCGGGCACAAATCCTGGGGGGTTTGGCCAAGAGGGCGAACTCGGGCACAAATCCTGGGGATTTGGCCGGGATTTTTTTTTTCAGCTTAGGTTTTCAATCGAAGTAATGGTGCATTTAATGCGTTGGGTAGCTTTTCGGGTGGTGGCGCTTCATTTTGCCTCAGGAAGCTGAAACGACACCCTTGGGCACTATAAGTTTCATACAGCCAGGCTGAGACCTCACTTGTTTATTTGGCCCCTTTTCTGCTTCTCCCTCGGACCCTCCTAGCCACTCAACCCTTCAGTCGGTAGTTTTTTTATTAGGTCGGGATGACCTCCTCGGACTCCTCGAGTAGCGTCAGGGTCGTTTCTTCCCCGGGGTCGGGGGAGGCGAGTCGGTGTGATCCCGAGGTCGGTGCCTCGGGCGCGTCTTCAGGGCCCCCGTCGCCGGTCGACACGAGGATCCTAAGGGATCTAGAGGTCATGAAGTTGGATCATGACCTAGATACGGCAGTGACTGAGGGGTCACTTGATGTGATTAGGGAGCGGTACAGCATCCCGGTCGAATACGACTTGCATGTTCCGCAGCTCGGGCAGCGCCCCTATAGTTCGGGCGCTCCCAGCATGTGCATCTCTGTGGATGCTCTGGAGGCCGGTCTCCGGTTTCCTCTGCATCCGCTCATAGAAGAGTGCCTGAGGTGGTGGAGGATCTCCCCCAACCAGGTAGCGCCCAACTCGTGGCGCTACCTTGTCGTCTTCCTAGGCGAGTGCCGAGGAGCCGGGATTATCCCGACTCGGGACTTGTTCATGGTGTGTTTTTGCCTTTGCAAGAGTCGGGGCGGCTACTATCCCACCGCCCTAGTCGATTTTCGAGTCAGCGGGGCGCCTTCCAACAACAAAAGTTAGAAGTCCCGCTACCTTTTTGTGAGCGGTCCAGTTTAGGGGTTCAGGCTCGACTGGTTGGCACATCCGATCGGCAATGCCTCCCCGTACTTATCCGAGGAGGAATCCGTCCTGGTCGACAGACTGAAGAAAATTCTTTCCTCTTCACGTGCGATCAAGGAGATGACCGAGTTTTGGCTGGTCGAGGGGGGTCTCAGCCCGGCCTCTAGGGGTATTGTTATTTTACCCTATTTTAGCTTTTATAGTTGCTTACTGACCTGTAAGTCGGGATGCAGATCGGATGGATCTCAGTGAGCTGCGTGGGATGCCCAAGGTTTCCAGCGGCAAGGCCCCTCCGACTCGGCCTGCTACCTGGGAGGTCGGTGCTTCTCCCGCAAGGGAAGCCCCGAAGGCTTCATCAAAGAGGCCAGTCGACGCACCGACCGAGTAGGCCGACGATGCAGCCAGGCGACACAAGAAGATCAAAGTGCTGATGAGGAGGCACAAGTTCCGTCTCGGCGAGGGGGAGTCCCGCTCCCGATCCAAAGGCAAGGAGCCAACGACACCGTCGGAGGAGCTCGAGACGCTTGCCGAGTCCGAGGAGGGGGGCGCTTCACCGGTCCACCACCGCTCGAGGTCGATGAAGGACCTCTTCAAGACAAAGGTGCATAAGGATGACGCAGGGTATTACACCCTGCTTATGTCCGACCTAGGGCATCAAGACCCCGAGAAAGAGATGAAGGCCAGATGGAAGGGGCTGAAGAACTCGACGAAGGTTTGGGACAACTCGTTGGCAGTGAAGGAGTTCGAGAGGGGACTTCTCCACCCCCAACTGGCGCGGGAGCTCTACACACTCCCCTCGGAGGTCCTGATGGCCCGAGCCGCCAAGGAGATGGTCTTGGTAAGCTCCTGACCTATGCCTTGGTAGCGCAGGTTTTCCTTTTGCCGAGCTCCTAACAGTTGTTGTTTCGTGCAGAGCCAACACTTCCAGATGGCACTCTTCGACTGAGTCCATGACGCGGGTTAGCTGATCACGTTTATGGATTACCGGATCAAGCAGCTGCAAGAAGAACTCGACGCTCTGAAATCTGACGAAGGTCTGGAGGCGGTCGCCAAGGCCGAGGAGCGCGCATCTGAGCTGCAAGAGGAGCTCGAGAAGACCAGGCGAGAGAGAGATGAGGCGCTCCTAAGGCGCGAGGCCTCGAAAAAAGAGTTGCACGAGGTCCGGAGCAACCTAGCTGAGGCCCAGCGGTTGCTGAAGGAGGCGTGAGTCAAGGCTCGAAAGATGGATGACGATCTACTACAGGCGGTGAAGGCCCTGGAGAGCGCCCGAGTTGAGTTGCCCAGGCAAACGGTCGTCCAATATAAGGAGTCGCTCAGCTTCAAAGAAGGCTTGAAGAGGATGGGCCGGGTGACTTATGAGTACGGGTATCGAGTGGCGTTAGCCCGCTTTCACGCCCGACAACTAGACGCTGAGGTTGAAGAAGACCCCTTCACCATCCATCCCGAGGATGACCTAGTGCCGATGGAGAGGTAGTAGGCATTTGATGACTCGGTCCCGCCTGAGCCTTGACTTGTAATTTTTTGTTTATCACATTGTAATTCGGGTCGGGAAAAACCTCATTTTGTTCCCAACATCTTTTGTACTTGTTTTTTCATCAATACAAGTCGGGACGCGTTTTTGCACATTATGCATAAAATTTCTGTAGGTTTGATATGTGCCAAGTTCTCGGCAGCACTCGCTCCTCTATTGTTGCTAGTGTATAAGTCTCATCTCGAACAACTTCGACGACTCGGTAAGGACCCTCCTAGTTCGAAGCTAGCTTCCCGCGGGACCGAGTCGGGTCGCTTACCTCGACTTTCCGAAGCACCAGGTCGCCCATCTTGACGTACCGAGGATGCACTCGACGGTTGTACAGCTTGGTGACGGCCCTTCTATAGGCTAGTGTTCGTAGATGGGCGTCGGCTCGCTTTTCTTCCAGTAGGTCGAGGTTCTTGAGCAACTGTTGGTTGGACGCCACTTCACCATGGGTATGGACTCGGAGGGTCGGGAAAACCACCTCGGGAAGCAGTATAGCCTCGGTCCCGAAAGCCAGGCTATAAGGGGACTCCCCTGTTGAGGTTTTTGGAGTCGTCCGAGACACCCAGAGAATGCTCGGGAGTTCCTCAACCCAGGAGGTCGTGGCACCGAAAATCCTTTTCTTCAGCCCTTCAAGGATGGCTCGGTTCGTCACCTCGGCAAGTCCATTGGCTTGGGGGTGGGCAACCGAGCTAAACTTTAGCTGGATGCGATAGCTTTGACAAAATGTCTTGAACTTTGCATTGTTAAACTGCGTGTCATTGTCTGTGATAATGACCCTAGGAAGGTCGAACCTGGTTATGATGTTCTTCCACACGAATCCTTCAACTTGCCTTTCGGTAATGGAAGCCAATGGCTCGACCTCGAGCCATTTGGTGAAATAATTGACTCCGACTATTAAGAACCTTCGTTGTCCCGAGGCTGGGGGGAAAGGGACGAGAAGGTCAATTCCCCACTGGGCAAAGGGTCAGGCGCAGTCGGCAGTTGTGAGCGGTACCATCGGTTGATGTTGGAACCGGGCATGCTTTTGGCATGGCTCACAGCTCTGAACATAAGTCTAAGCATCCTTACGTAGGGTGGGCCAGTAGTAGCCTTGCCTGAGAACCTTGTGTGCCAAGGTGGTGCGCGCTTTGGTCGGGTGCAAACACCGAAGCAGCGGTCGGCTGAAACCTCGCTGATAGAGACGGCCATCGATAACACAATACCACGACTCCATCCTCCTGATTCTTCGGGCAGTCGCCTTGTCTTCGGGGAGGGCTCCCGTTTGCTTGAAACGAAGGATTTCGTTGATCCAGCTTCCATCTTCCTCTTCGATGACTAGCACCCCCAAATCGACGGAGGGCCCGATGGTTTTCACCATTCCTCCTGACGGCATGTCGGTCGCGCAGGAGGAGGCTAGCCTGGCTAAGGCGTCCGCCTGTGAGTTCTTGGCGCGAGGCACTTTGGTGATGGTGCACCTCCAAAACTGACCCGTCATCCGTCGCGCCTCGGCCAGGTACTTGATCATTGTTGCTTCTCGGGTCTCGAACTCCCCATTGACTTGTCCTGCGACGAGTTGGGAGTCGGTAAATATTTCAATGTCTTTTGCGCCAGTTCGGCTGGGACCTTTAGACCGAATAGGAGCGCCTCATATTCTGCTTCGTTGTTCGTGGCTTTGAACCCTAGCCGAAGCGCATGTTCGTAGATATGGCTGGAAGGGTCTTTGAGCACTAAGCCAATGCCTCCTCTTTCCGAGTTGGCGGAGCTGTCAATGTATAGTGTCCATCAGTGGTCCGGGTTCGTCGGGGTCTCTGGGGGCGTGAATTCCGAGAGGAAGTCTGCCAGCACCTGACATTTGATTGGCTTTCTTGGCTCGTACTCGATGTCGAACTCACCCAATTCTACCGACCATTTAAGCATCTGACCTGCAACGTCAAACTTTGAAAGGATCTGGCGCAAGGGTTGGTCGGTTATCACCTTGATAGGATGTGTTTGGAAGTACAACCTCAGCTTCCTGGACACCAGGATCAGCGCCAAGGCTAGTCTCTCTATGGGGGGGTAGCGGAGCTTGGGACCCGCCAGGATGTGGCTGGTGTAGTAGATCAGCTTTTGCCCGGCTTTGTCGAGCGTCACCATGACCGAGCTAACTGCCAGGTCGGTTGCCGCGAGGTACAGGTCGAGAGGCTCCCCGTCCCTTATCGACGTCAACTGTGGCAGGTGTTCGACATGGCTCTTTAGCTGGCGGAATGCTTCCTCGCATTCGAGGGTCCACCTGAAGTCTTTTGCCAACTTCAGCGCTCGGAAGAAGATAGAGCTCTTATCCCCAGCTCGGGAGATAAAGCGGCTCAGGGCCGCTAATCTGCCTGTAAGTCATTGGACCTCCTTTATGGTTCTGGGGGTTGCATTTCCTGTATGGCCTTTATCTTGTCGGGATTGGCGTCTATCCCTCGCTGATGCATAATAAAGCCGAGGAACTTTCCGGATGTGATGCCGAAGGTACATTTTATCGGATTGAGATGCATCTTGTATTTTCTTAGCGTGTGGAATGTCTCTGCTAGATCGGAGAGGTGAGTCTCGGTCCTCCGGCTTTTGACTATCATGTCATCCACGTAAATCTCTATGTTCCTCCCGACCTGGTCCTTGAACATGCGATTTACCAGCCGTTGGTATGTTGCGCTAGCATTCTTCAGCCCGAACGACATCACCTTATAACAGTAGGTGTCGTTATGAGTGACGAAGGCTGTGTTTTCTTTGTCTCTCGAGGCCATTCGGATTTGGTTGTACCCCAAGAATGCATCCATTAAGGAGAGTAGCTGATGTCCCAACGTGGCATCTACCAATTGGTTGATACGAGGAAGTGGATAGTAGTCCTTCGGGCAAGCCTGATTGAGATCGGTATAATCAACGCACATCCGCTATTTTCCATTAGCTTTCTTGACAAGTACAATGTTGGATAGCCAGGTTGGGTACTTTACTTCCTCGATAAGCTTCGCATCCAACAGGCGAATGACCTCGTCTTCTATGGCCTTCTGTCGGTCGGGAGTGAACTTGCACGAACGCTGCTTCACGGGTCGAGCGTCCGGGGTGATGTTCAGGTGGTGCTGGGCGATCTCCGGGTCGACCCCTGGCATATCATTTGGGGACCATGCGAAGACATCTCATTCTTCCGCAGGAACTCTATCAGTTGAACTTGCTGGCTCTCCGTGAGTTTCGACCCGACCTTCACCAGCCTGTCCGGGCGGCTCGGGTCGAGGGGCAACTCCAGAACTTTTTCTGTCGGATGGGGATCCCGGGCGCTATCCTCTGGGTCTTGGGGAACCACAGCGGCTGGTTGAGTCCTCGGCTTCTTGGATAGTGTTGTTGCTGTTATGTAGCACTGCCTGGATTCTCTTGGGTCGCTCCTGACCTCGCCGACCCCTGCTCGGGTCGGGAACTTCAGGATCCAATGATAGGTCGAAATGATCGCTTTGAGCCGGTTGAGGGTCGGGCACCCGATGATGGCGTTGTATGCTGATGGGAGCTTTACCACCATGAACGACACCATGAGAGTCTTCGACCTTGTCTCTCCTCCGAACGTGACAGGGATCGTGGTTGCCCCCAAGGGAGAGACGAAATCCCCGGTGAACCCTTTCAAAGTAGATGTTAGAGTGACGAGATCTCGGTCGATCAACCCCAATTTTTGAAAGGCGTCAAAATATAAAATATCGGCCGAACTTCCCGTGTCGATCATAACCCTCTTGACGTAGGCGTTAGCCATGCAGATTGAGATTACTAACGCATCATCATGGCATGGATACTCCTCGCCTCCCGACTTGAACGTGACGTCGAGGTCTTTGTCGTGCAGTGGCCTCTTCCCGACCTCGGATCGCGCATAAGCTTTAATGTCGAGGAGCTATTACCGCCCGAGGCTGGCCCGCTGAAGATGACGTCGATTTGTTTCTCGACCGGGCCTTTAGGCCGGGGTGATGAGTCTCGGGGAGGCAGCCGTCGGGGAGGGAGGATTGGTCGCGGATATACCGGCACAGGTGCCCGCGCCGGATAAGGTCTTCAATTTGATACTGCAGGTCGCGACATTCCTCGGTGTCATGTCTGTACTCCCTGTGAAAGCGACAATACCTTCTTTTGTTGCGCCGCTCGGGGTGTGACTTCATTGGGTTCGGGGCCTTCAAGAGACCCCCCTCTCCCGAATCTGAAAGAAGATCTCTGTTCGGGTTGAATTGAGGGGAATTGGGGGTGGGGGTCTGGCCGGCAACATGCTCGACCTGTCTTCCCTCCTCTTTGGCAATGGCGGGGGATGTCCACGGGGCTGCTCCACCCGGGGGCGCTTTGTCTCGTCCCGCTTGCCTGCCACCAGCGTCTCGGTAGTCATGTACTGATGCGCCCGTTGCAGCATCTCGGGCAGGGTCGTAGGTGGTCGCTCGATCAGCGACCAGAATAACCTCGACGGTCTCAGCCCCATCAAGAACGCTTGGATGGCTAGGGACAGATGGAGGCCTGGAATTCCCTGGACCTGCGATGTGAACCACCCCACAAATTGGGAGAGGGGCTCGTCGCTCCCTTGGGCCATCCCCAGGAGGAAGGCGGTGGTCGGTTTTAGTCGTGCACTCGCCAAAAAATTTAGTTCGACCTCTTTCGCCAATAAATCAAACGAAGATATAGACGCGGGTTTGAGGCGAGAATACCATATTCTGGCTAGTGCTCTAAGGGTGGTCAGGAAAGCCCGACACATCAGCGCGTCCGAAGTATCGTAAAGGGCCATCTGGGCGTGGAATGCAGTAATATGCTCCGTCGGGTTGCCACTGCCATCGTAAGGCTCGAGGGTCGGGAGTCTGAAGGTGGCCGGGAGAGGCTTGGCTTGTATCTCGGGAGTGAATGGAGAACCACCTTTAGAGCTTTCTCCAACCTCTCCTCTTGATTTAAGGACCTCCTTCTGGACCTCATCGAGTCGCAGATGGACTCGGCGGACTTGTTCTCTTAGGGAATCAGCAGTGTCGGACGATAGGGTGTCGAAGTCAGGTCTGATCTGAACCAGGTCGCAGGAGCAACTTCGTGACCGGGCTGGCGTCGGAGTCGGGGAAGCTGTGCGGGCTTCGACGATCCGGTGCTATGGCGGCTCCACCTCGGGCGGGCCCCCTCGGTTTGGGGCTACTGGTGACTCTGTTTACAGGGGTGCCGCCGAGGGAGCCGATTGGTGAGCTGTCGGATGCATGAGCTGGGGTAGGTACGGGACTATGGTCTGCACCATACCCGCTAGTGCTTGGACTTGGGTGGTGAGGCCGAGGAAAGCCTCGATCGTGACCACGAACGACGTGGGGTTGGATGCGGATGAAGGAAACCCCGGGTTGGTCATCATTCTCCAAAAACGATTTGGAGTCGGCATGGCTGCCGTGGCCTCCTCGGTTGGCAGAGGATGGTTAGGTTCCGGGTGGTGCTCCACACCCGAGTTCCTAAACGGGCGTTCTTACGACATGGGCCCTCGAGTATGACTTAAACTAGAGTTTTAGTTGAATTGGAGTATAACTTGAATCGACTTTGATCATCCTTTATTAAGGACGATGCTCATGCCCCTTGGAGGAAGAAGGCTTCGGAGGATGCATGCAAGGAGAGTGTCATGGTTGGGGTGTATTTGATCGCCTTTTCTCACTCTAATTCTTTAAACTCTCTTTAGGTTTTGTATATATAATTGTTGTGGAACTTTGTGTCGTGGTCGTAGAGTCAGCACCGCTAGGTTCGACGGTGTGCACTACTAGGCTCGGTTCGGGTCGGTGACGATTGCTCCAGGATTCATCTCGGGTCGATCGATGGCTCCTGCACAAAGGCCTTGTTGGGGTGGGATACTCGATGTGGCCCCTCCGATGATTAAGTTAGTGTCCTGATCGAGATGGTCCCGATATTTGGGGAGTAGAGAGAGTTCTCCATAAGGGAAAGAGTGGAATTCAGGAAAAGTTCCCTTTTACAGTCTTAGTTGTGGCTTTTATACATGTCTGTCGGAGATCGATCATACATGGTTCCTTAACGACGTTGGCGTCCTTTGCTGCAATGTCGTATAGCCTCACATGGTCCTAAGGTTCTTGTCACACCTGCACCCGCACTTGATGATGCCATGCACGGGATTCATGCTGCTGCTGTGCCAGGTCGATTGTACCTATGCCATGTCGGTCATACCTACGCCAGGTCGGCCATACCTGTGTTAGGTCGACCATACCTATGCCGGATTGGTTGAGACTGTGCTAGGTCAACTGAAGAGGTGGCATGTGACGGGCTAACCTATTATCTGTTGAATTGAAGAGATTGATGCATTCTAAAGTTACAATTGACACCAATTTATACATGTTTTGAGAGATCTGAATACGATCCTTAGGGATTTGATTTGGGAGAGATTTTAGGATTGAATTATCTAAACAGGATCATTAGGATTTTGAGAGAGATCCATGATTTGATCTGCTAATATGCCCCTGCAAAATTAAGCTCCTGTCAAGGACGCTGATTTTGGACCGATGCAAGGAAAAGATTTTGCGAGCAAGAGGCTTCGTAAGAGAATCTGCTAGTTGATCAGTCATATGCACATGGGAAACCCAGAGCTGTTGGCGGACAACTTGATCTCGTATAAAATGAAAGTCGATAGCAACATGCTTCATGCGGGAGTGAAAGACCAGATTGACACAGAGGTAAATAACACCAATATTGTCACAATAAATGGTAGGCGTAAGAGCAGAGGTTATGTGAAACTCTTTTAGAAGATTCATAATCTAGTTTAGTTCAGCAGTAGCAGTAGCAACAGCACGGTATTCATCTTTAGTTGTAGACCGAGCAACTGTCTTTTGCTTCTTGGAACTTCAACTAATAGGATTAGCACCAAGGAAAATAAGATACCCCGACGTTGAAGTTCGATCATCAATATTGCCTGCCCAATCAGCATCAGCAAAGGCATGAAGATGAATGGGAGTATTTTTGCGAAGAAAGATTCCATGATCAAATGGTCCCTTTGAGATATCGCAAAATGCACTTGGCTGCAGTCCAATGTGAGGTAGACGGTTGATGCATAAATTATGATAATTTATTGACTGCAAAAGAGACATCTAGACGGGTAAGAGATAAATATTGTAAGGAGCCAACTACTTGGCGGTACTGAGTATGATCTGTAGTAGGACTACCATCAAATAACTTTAGTGAGTCGCTTGTAGATAAGGGAGTTGTAACTGTTTTAGCGTCCTGCATGTTTGTTTTGGATAACATATCTTGAATATATTTTTTCTGTGAGAGAAAAAGTCCAGAAGATGTAAATGTAGCTTCGATACCAAGAAAATAGCTTAAGTTGCCAAGATCTTTTAGAGATAATCGATCTGCCAATTGCTTAATAAACATTTGGACCATCATGAGATTGTCACATATGACAATAATATCATCCACATATACTAAAAGGTAGATGTTGCTTCCATGTTGTTGACGTAGAAAAAGTGAGACATCAGATTTAGAGTTGATGAAACCCATGGAGGCCAAGAATAGGCCAAGTTCAGTATACCAGGCTCGTGGGGCTTGACGAAGGCCATAAATGACTTTTTGAAGTTTGCAGACATGTCATGAATACTGAGGGTGTATAAAGCCAGGTGGCTGTTCCATAAAGACATCTTCACTAAGAATCCCCTATAAAAAGACATTGTTAACATCTAACTGACGTAGACACCATCCTTTAGAGATTGCCAAACTCAGAATAAGTCGGATTGTGGTAGGCTTAACCACAGGACTGAATGTCTCGGTGAAGTCAACACCGGGTCTTTGATGAAATCCCTTACCCACTAGACGTGCTTTATACCGAGCAATTGAACCATTAGGATTCCGCTTAATTCGAAACACCCACTTACACCCAATGATGTTTTGTGTGGAATGAGGAGGAGCAAGTGTCCATGTAGAATTTTGAAGGAGAGCATCATATTCCTCACACATAGCCTTACGCTAATGTGGGGATTTTTGGGCTTGACTGAATGAGGTTGGTTCAGTGGAATCAGGCAGAGATTTAGTACTAACATGCAAGTCAAGGACATATCATGGTTTATAAATACCACTCTTGGAGCGGGTGTGCATAGGATGCTTGGAGGCATTGATAGGATTAGGCGATGGTTGAACATCACAGGTTGAGTCAGGTTGAGGGACATCAGAAGTTCCTTGTGGAAGTGAAGACTGTGGTGTTAGGGGCAATGGTTCAGGAATGGAGGAAACTTGTGAAGAAGAGGGAAGTAAAAGTTGAACATAAGGTTGTGGATTTGGAGTAGATAGCTCAGAGGGTTCTGGAGACGAAACTGCATTACAGGAATCTATGGTTATGATAGGAGGCTTGTGATTATGAAAGGGAAATATAGACTCCAGAAAGTTGACATGTCGGGAAACAAAAACTTTATTAGTATAAGGATCATAGCAACAAAAGGTATTGTGCTCAAGTGAGTACCTAATGAAAACACAAGGTCGAGATCTAGGTTGCATCTTATTCGAGGCATAGAGACGTAACCACGGGTAACACAGACAACCAAATATTTTAAGTGTTTGCAGGTTGGGACATTTATGAAATAACTTTTCAAATGGTGATTGATACTATAAGATAGGAGTTGGCATACGATTAATAAGGTAAACTGCAGTTTGAAAAGCTACTGACCAGAAGGTGGGTGGCATGGAGGCTTGATGGAGGAGTGTTAAACCAGTTTCAACAATGTGTCTATGTTTGTGTTTAGCAGAACCAACTAATTGAGGGGTATATGGAGGTGACTTGAGATGTTGAATGCCACAAGCAAACAAATGGGGGCGAGGGCTTGATATTCACCTCCGCCATCAGAGTAGAAAGTTTTGATTGTAGTTTGAAAGTAATTCTCAACTAATTTTCGAAAGTTAGTGAAGACTGCAGAAACCTCAGACTTATAACGAAGAGGATATAACCATGTGTACTTGGTAAAATAATCTACAAAGATGACATAAAATCGAAACTTATCGAATGAAACTGTTGATGCAAGGTCCCAAACATCGGTATAAATAACTTCAAATGGTTTAGAACATGAGATAGTAGATGAACCAAAAGGTAGTTGATGACTTTTATTGCTAAGACATGTATCACAGTGAATAGTAGAGTCACGTGATTTAGAGGTAAAAAGAGAATAACGGGAAAGTAGCTTTTGTTGGATGGAAGGTGAAGGATAACCAAGACGTTGATGCCACACATCAGCCAAAACATCAATTGTAGAGTTGGCAGTAGGCTTAGGAGATGAGCAGAGCCACAGATCTAGTAACATAAGCTTGAATGACTTGAAGAATAAGACGATCTTGGCGTAACCAAAGTGTGTGAGCCGAGTTTTGCACAGGAGTCAGATCACCTGGAATGTAAATTATTGCTGGTGGGCAACTGAAAGAGCCATCAACATAACCTGATAATCCATAGCTAAATAAGAGGAAAGTGCACGCTGGCGGAAGAAGGCCGACAGAGAAAGTAGCCGGGAGGATTGAAGAGACTGCTTCTCTTCATCGAGAAGCAGAGAGGGTAGAGTCAGGGTAGCCACCCGCGGAGGAGAGGCAATCGAGGAGGCAGAAGAGACTGCTTCTTTTCACCGAGAAGCAGATGACGAGGAAAGTGCACGCTGGCGGAAGAAGGCCAGCTGAAAAATGACTACTGCGGTAAGGGGCGTGCGACTGCTGTTGTAATGGTTGGAGCATAGGAGGCAGAAAGAGAGGGTTGCTGTTGTTGCTGGCGAGGGCTACGACTGCGGTCGTTGTTGGTGGAGAAGAGTGGCTGGCAACAACGACTGGGGAGGAGAGTAGAGCAACGGCAAGGGACGTGCAGCTGCTACGACAGAAAAGGAGGAAAAGAATTGCTGTCTGTCGCAACAGAGGGGGAAGATTGCTCTAGGGCAATCTGCTCTGATACCATGTTGAATTGAAGAGATTGATGCATTCTAAAGTTACAATTGACACCTATTTATATATGTTTTGAGAGATCTGAATAGGATCCTTAGGGATCTGATTTGGGAGAGATTTTAGGGATTGAATTATCTAAACAGGATCCTTAGGATTTTGAGAGAGATCTTGAAGATCATGATTTGATCCGCTAATATTATCAACCCTATCAATAATCAAAGGGACAAGAGGTAGGATTCTAGCCATCACTGTATCACCATACATGGCTCTAAATGTAAAGAAGAGAATTATCGACCTATTTATCTTGTCGGATTATGAAATGTATATGTGTTGAAAGTAGTGAATCGGAGAACTTGATGATATTTTATGACACCTAGGCTTTGTGAGATCGACACCAAAGCAGAGAAGGTCATGAAAGTTAATTTGCTAATTTTATCCTTTATCTGTTATCTCGATAAAAAAAATTCCTCCACCTGCATGGATTCACTTTTAAGTTGTACGTAAGTATTTTTGTTAAGAAAAGAGAGGGGCAAAAATAGTATTTTAAAAAATTCATACCTAAATTCTCGAGAAGATGCTACAATGTATTTATTAAAAAAATAAAGAAGAATGAAGGGTGATTTACTTGAAAAAGCCTCTATTTTTGGACTTTTCTCTAAAGGTACCTTATTTTTATTTTTTCTGATAGCTCTTATTTTTTATAATCTTGTAAATATCTCTCATCATCATTCGTTATATTTGCCTCGTTGGCAGGCTTCATCACCACCATGAGGCCCTCTGTCATTATTTTCGTTGTCTCTACCTCCACCTTCGCGATGAGACCCTACCACCATCGTAAAGCTCTTATCAATATTCTCACCTCTTTCGTCCCATCACAAGGCTCTCGTTGTCCTCTATTGTAAAACTTCGCTATCGTCATCCCACCTTTTCTTCTCTTGTCAAAGACGCGAGCACGAAGCTAACGTTAGAAGCAAGAGGTGGAGGTGGGGTGAGATATTTGAGATGATGCTCCATGACAATACCATATAGACGGATGTGCGGTATAGAGACTAATGATCGATAACATGTGGGGAAGCACATTTCAACAAGGTAAGTGACGGGATGAAGGTGACATATAGTGGACGATAACAAGAGATATTTATTAGATCATAGAAAATATAAAACATTAAAAATAGGGATACTTCTGAAAAAAAAAATCCATAAATAAATAAACACCTCATAAAATAAAGCAGTGACTTTTCAACGACAAAACTAGAAGCGTCCACGGTGGGGATATGGACACCTCGGCAAGCAAACGCAGGAAAAAAAGTAAAGACCCTCAGGCACGAAGGGCCGTAGACTACGATATGACACGAAGGGTAGTTTTCCTGTGGGTGCAAAAAAAAAAAAAAAAAAAAAAAGAAAAGAAAGGGGAGGACATTTCTCAAATGTTTGATCCGATTGGTGGACGATCCGCATAATCAAGTCGGACCCATACAAACGCACTTGGAGACGATCCAAAATGAGACGTACATCTTCGACCCCCAGCCAACCCGAAGGTACAGGTGTAGCCGGGTCGGAAAGACGCGAGGCGGCGGCAGCGGCTGCGTCCGCGGCTGCGTCCGAGGTGGTGGCCATCGAGAGATAAGGACCGAGGTAAAGTGCAAGAGGAGATAACCCATGTCGAAAGGAAGCGTCGTAGTCATCGACAATGGGGCTGGGCTGTGCAAGGCCGGTTTCGGCGGAGATATGGATCCTATCGCCGTCGTCCCCAATAGCCTCGGCCGTTCCGCTAATTCGAAAAGGTGGCTGGTGGCGGACGAGCTCCGCTCTGCCGATGCTGACGTGACTTCCGTGTCCCTCCGACGGCCCTTTGACCGCGGCTACCTCGTCAATCCGGAGCTCCAGAGGGAGGTGTGGGAAAGGATCCTTCGGACCCTGCTCCGTGTGGACCCTGCCCGCTCCTCGCTCCTCCTGGTGGAGCCTCTTTTCAACCCGCTGGCCGTCCAGCGCACCACCGACGAAATCGTCTTTGAGGACCTCGGCTTCCGCTCCCTCTGCGTGGCCGATTCACCCTCCCTCGTCCATCTCTATGAGGCCAGTCGCCGCACGGACTGTCAGTCCCACTCCCAGTGCAGTCTCGTGGTGGACTGCGGCTTCTCCTTCACCCACGCCGCCCCCGTGGTCCACAACTTCACCCTCAACTACGGGGTCAGGCGCCTTGACCTCGGCGGCAAGGCTCTAACCAACTACCTCAAGGAGCTCGTGTCCTACCGCTCCGTCAACCTCATGGAAGAGACCCTCATCATTGACCACGCCAAGGAGAAGCTCTGCTTCGTTTCCCTCGATGTGCCCCGCGATCTCCGCCTCGCCAGGTGAACTGACTCTTTCTCTGTCTTTTCTTTGGGTTTTCTTCGTCTTGATACCATATCCACGAGCTCTACGTTACTTAATCCGTTCATCGTTGACCGAGAACGAGAGCAGCCTGAACCTCAGGTTACTCGTTGTCTTCACCGACGAGTAGGATCTCTTTTCTTTCTTTTCCTACCCTAGTGATTCTTTTCCCAATTCTTGCGATGGCAACGTTCTCAGGTCTTATGGTTTCTCATTGCCGATTCCTGTGTACCCCGTGGTTTTGTCATGAGTTCCTCTGTCTCGTTTTGCAGCGGCAAAACTCTGATGTTTAATTTTGGTTTTGCATATCGATTTCCTACTTATTGGCTGCATGCTCAACCACAGGCACAATTATCAATTCCCAACAACATAGGATCTTCCCTTCATAGCATGGGAGCATTGCTGATCGTCAAAGCCTTAATTTTTGCTTGTTACATTGTATCACTAGTATTAGTATACTCATACATCTTTAGTTCTCACAAATTGAAATAGGAGATGATTGTCTTTGCTTTTAGAACTTGTTTCTAACCTTCCTTGTTCGAACATGTATGGACATTTGCCCTTTTAGGCTGAAAAAATCAGGAAAATGGTTTCTACCCATATCTGATATTGATTAACTCTTTGACCAATATGCTTTCCAATATCTCTCTTATGAAAATTGAAGTGATTGATATAAGCACGAATTTTAGGTTAATATAATAACAGGTATCTTTGGGGCACAGTGTGTTTGATAAGTCTTGCTTTCCTAGGAGGACATCCTGGGTGAACAACATGAAGAGCAAGATACCATGTGACTCAAATATCAACAAAGATTTTTTTTTTTAATGATTGAAAACAGGAGCTTAAATGTGGTAGAAACAGGAACTCAAAGTATCAAGTTGTTGTAGTCAGATTGATTTTTTAAGTTTTGAGGAAATTGAAAGAAATGTCAAAGCTTTTGTTTGATAAGTGCATAATCTAGTTCTGAAAGGTTTCTGAATGAGATAATAATCCTAAACTAGCATATGAGGGAAGCCACAGAAGGATTTAAAAAGCTTTGGACTGGGTCTGGAGACGACTTTTATAGGCTTTAAACTGGTGATTAACTTGTTAGTGGTATCTCTCGTGTACTTAGTCATTCAGCATATGAATGACAAGTAGGTGTTGCAACAGAAGTTAAATCTCACACAATGATGCCTTTTGGTTGGAATTGTCTCATGGTCATGGACCATAGTGGGATTGTTTGGTTTGGTTTTTGTTTCTAAACAGTGTGAATCTGACTTGGGATATGACTAAATGTTGTATGCAAATTTCAGATCAATACTACAGGCTTCTGGTAAGGAATGGTTAAGTATTTGGATTTTAAATATGGACTTACTATATGTAATGCACTACATGGCGTTGATGATCAACTTTTTTTTATCAAAGAATACATAATTTTGTTATTGACAGTTGGAGTGTTCAATATTGAGAAATATGGTTAGTTTCTTAATGTGGATGGTATTACCCTGCATGATGCTTATGCCTTTGATGAGATTGCACATAGTTGTATATTTCTGTAATCTTTTCATTGATGCTTGTACTTTTTTACTTTTGTGTTTCCACCTTAAACTGTGGGACTGTAAATATGCATGTCATATATGTTTTGTGTTGCCAGGCGGTCACTGATGAGAACAGCCCAATGCAGCTAATAACAAATATTCCAACACCGGTGGCAAACAGCAAATATAATGGTTGCAGTGGCACTATATTTGTCAATATCTCCTCTGTTCCAGAGTCATATTTTTTTGTTTCTGTTTTGTGTTTATTTGGCTTTACTTTATTCTTTCAATCTGCTCCTTTCTTCTTGTTCTCCTCTCCAGTTGAATTTGATTAATTCTAGCCTATTCCTTTTATATATTGGCTAAAGACCAGACTGGTCTTAGACAACGCCGATATGAATCAGGCATGTTGTATCATAATCAGCTTTAGCATATGACATGTGGTACTTAAGTTTAATTGTTCTTTTTTTATTTATTATTTCTCCAGAAGATCTGGAAAAGACAATCCCTTAAAGTGCACATATGTTCTCCCTGATGGTATTGAACATACTAAAGGCTATGTCAAAGACTTTGATGA
This sequence comes from Ensete ventricosum, assembly GCA_029747655.1. NCBI lineage: Eukaryota > Viridiplantae > Streptophyta > Magnoliopsida > Zingiberales > Musaceae > Ensete > Ensete ventricosum. The sequence continues at coordinate 43,844,873 of JAQQAF010000005.1, read as the reverse complement.
AGCAAGAAGGTACCTTTCTCTGCCATATGAGAGCTCATCTACAGATTCGGGGCTGAAGGAAGAAGTGTCACCCTCTCAACACAATGCAGAGAAATCTGTGGAGCGGAGGAGAATTGACTTGACACAAAATGTAGCTTATGATATTTCTTTTTTCTAAAAGTTATCTAGCTGTTCCATCTTATTTGTTTTATTATGTGCAGGAGTTTACCCTGACAAATGAACGTTTCCTTGTTCCTGAAATGCTTTTCCGTCCTTCTGATTTGGGTAAGTGTTGCATTTTAATTATAAATGACATTTTAATTTATTCAGTTCAAATTTTAATTATAAATGATATTTTAATTACCCTGATAAATGTGCAGGAGTTTAGTATTTTCATATGCTGGTATTCTGCACCATGTTAAATTTTTTTGTAGTCTGTAAATAACATTGGGATTATTGTTATTAAAGCAGACCCCCTTGTCTGCATCTGTCAGCCAGACAGTGTGACAGAGTACTTGTGCTGCAATATATGTGCATAGAGGATGTTAACACTGTAGTAACTCTATATTCTAGCTTTCATATCATCATGTGATGCTTGTTCTTGTCTCATCTCTGTGTCTGCCATTCTGTTCCCTAATAGCTTTGGAGCTGCAAAGGAACCTAGGCTTTGGAGCTTAGGAGAATTTAATTTTATCAAGGACCTTTTGATGTTTGGTACAAATTGCATGACATAATGATTCTAACATGAAATAATTATCATGTCCATTTTCATGAAATAACCAACATTATAGGAAAAAAGGCTTTTACTAAAAGAGTTATTCAAGCATCTTGTAAATGTTAGTATGATTTAATTATTCAAAACCTTGGATACGTGAAGAGGTAGCGGAAGCATATCTGAAAAATGCCCAAAGCTTATTGATGATTGACATGTATCCAATATTGATGCTGCAACCATTTTAAACTGTATGTATATCATATGTTTCTTCCTTTTTCAAAGGGATCAGATGAGTTCCAGTGAGCCTATAAAACTGTCCGAACTAATTTAAGTCCCTTGGAACTTTAAAGGAGTGATTCTCACTGCTAGCATTTCAAACTAATTTTTTTTGCAAGTACCGTTCTAGGAAAGGAAAAGACTCTATATTTTGTATAACTAAGAGGATGATTTGTGGAACCATGATAAGGTTGCTCTAGTGTAACTTGGTTTTAGAAATTTAAGTTGTGGCTGGTGAAATGGTTCAAGTCTAGGGTATTTCCTTGCTGTAAGGCCCCATATGTTTTATCTTCCCAGGTCCTGCGTAAGAGCTCCAGGATACCCTATTTTCTGTAGAATTTTACCAATCAATCCTTAAAACAGTTTTTAGAATGGTCTTCCCATCAAATATCTAAAGTTTATTTTTTTGGCACCAATCCAACTAAAATAAAGGACTGCAATTGATTTTGAACTTCTTTCCTAAAAATTACTCATGCAAAGAATTTTTGTTTTGGATTTCAAAAGGTATGAACCAAGCTGGACTAGCTGAATGCATAGTCCGTGCTGTAAACGCTTGTCATCCTCTTCTTCACCCTGTGCTCTTTGAGAGGTAGTTGGAATAATCTCCATACACAAGTTTAGTTACTAATTTACTTTATGGTCAAGCAGGAACTCTTACTTGTTATTGTTTGTGGTTGTCATTGCAGCATCATATTGACTGGTGGAAGCTCATTATTTCCTCGCTTTGCTGAAAGACTGTAAGATGCTGTGTACACTCTCCATTTGGCAAAGTTCTGTGTTTTTGAGATAATGTCATTCCCATTGATTACTTTGTTCAAGCATAGGCTGTAATCTTCATGGTTCGCCTTACCAGTCCATATCTATGTACTGACGAGCTTTCGGTACAGTATGTACCAAGCTGTACCAACCCGAACCGAGTGTACCGACACATGGTACATGGGGGCATTCTGATGTACCACCCATACCAACCCCTATCAGATTGGTATGTACAGCTCGTACTAAGCAATATGCTGCTGTACGACAAACCTTGGTAACCTTGGCTCTAGACTATACAGAAGTTCAAAAATCATCAGGGTTATGAAATAATTGACATCATACAAGATCTCGGTTATGGAACAGTTATTGTTGTAAAAATTGTTTAAATTATCATTTGTCGTAAACCTGTTAATTGGCGAGAAAGGAAAATCAAATAAGACCTGTTGATATAACAGATATCATAAGCATGTGTTGCTACAAAATGGAGATAAAATATCAGCGTTGGAAATTAATGTATAATTGGATGAGTGGGGAATACCAAAGACAAAGTCACGAGGCATGAACAAATAATAATACTGTTTTGGCAGATATGTCAGTATGTGGCCAGTTTGTATGGTTCAGTTTATAACAAACCTGTAATTAGCTCTATTAGAATGTGTAGTTAAACATATTACGTGGTAGATGAGTGGGGAATACCAAAGATAAAGTAACAAGGCGCAGCACAAATAGCTAAAACTGTTTTGGCAGATATCTCAGGATGCTAGCCATTTTGTATGGTTCAGTTCATAAGAAGCCTATAATTAGGTCAATTGGAATCTGTAGTTAAACATATTACGAGGTATGGATTCTTTGACTTGTTAATTTTTCTCCTTGCAGAGAAAGGGATCTTCGACCTCTTGTGCCTGATGTTTATCAAGTGAAGATTACTTCACAAGAAGAGTATGGCTTATTTATGTTGTGTTCCCCTCAAAGCTCTTGCCTTGAGCTAATTGTTGTGTTTTGCGCCCCATGACCAGTCCTATTCTTGGTGTATGGCGAGGTGGTTCACTGTTGGCATCCAGTCCTGAATTTGAATCAATGTGCATCACGAAGTCCGAATATGAAGAGATTGGATCACCCCGTTGTCGACGTCGCTTTTTTCACTGAATATTTAATTATGTCTAGGCTTTAGGATATCGGCTAGAATTCATGCATTAGCTGGGGTGAGAAAATATTTAGGTGAGCATACAGTCCATTTATACTTTTATTTCTGTTGAAAAAGTGCTGTACTAACTAATATCCATTGCAATTTTCACTCTGCACCTTGCTCGTTAGCGACTCCTTCAGAGCTTGGGATAGGCAGCAGAGGGTCATCAAACAAGGATGTAGGTGACCAAGGATCATCCGACGAGCCTGTGTTATCCACAATATTCAATTTCATGTGAAGAACTGCTCCTACCAATGGGCAATTTTGTCTGTGGTTGCTGGCTAGCTATGATTCCACTTCAGGTTTGTTTTACTTTAGAAACGCATTATTAGGTGGCAGGTGGCTTTACGGTGCATCCGTAAAAGGCCGTCATCAAAGGGATGGCTGATATGATATTGTTTGTGCAAGAATTCTTAGTATTATTTGTGTCATGGGCTATAATTTATGAGATGCCTATAACATAATCTATTATAGTTTTCGACTTCTCTCCCACAAATGTGTTAATAGTGATGTCCGTGTATTATTATATATTTAAATAATACATGCGCTATGATTGATATGATGTCCATGTATTATTATTATATATTTAAATAATGTGTTAATAGTGATGTCTGTGTCTTTCATCAACATTAACTTATAGTACCTTTAGGACTTCCCTTCTGCAAATATGTAAATAGTGATGCATAAGTGCAATTATAGCCAACAAGAAATATGCTTGGTTGACAATTTGGAGCCCATCTCAAGGCTTCAGTAGCCTTCAAAATAAACGGCAAGACGACATATCAATGTGGGTGGCTTTCGTCTTTGATGCTCTAATCTAATAGATCAATTTTCCTGTTTGCTTTGAGCACTTGAGATAATTTCTGGAATGTAGTATTAGCCTTTTATGGTTGTTAATTGTTACGTATTCATCCAAAATTTATGGGAATTGAGCGTGTGATTTTGGCGTGAGGATGCCGGCGAGATGGATACTATGGATTACAAAACTACTGTTTTCCAATTGAGCAATGGCATGAATGTTTTATAAGTTCCTTCGTTTTCAAATTCTCTGTTTCTTTGGAGAAATAATGTCATAAAAACATCGGTAACCCTGTTAACAATTTAAGATCATCCTATAAATATATGGTTTAGATATAGAAACATCTCCGTCGGACAACTGTGGTATGATGGTATCTGAATGTTCTAACGTACTAATTGACTAAATGTAGTATCTAAGTCCAACTTATTTGTCTAACTTGCATAATTTTGATAATATCGATAACGATGAAATCTAGATGAGCAACTTACATCATTCAGATTTTCATCAAAGAGATGCATTGAGTGAGAAAATTGTTAGGACGATTAAATATTTTAGGAGTTTTAATTTATATTTTAGATTCAAATTCCTTGATAATATATGATTATATTTTAGATTAAGAATCTAAATAGAAAGAAAAGTATTTAGTAAATTAATATTATTTCTATGAATATGATATATATCGTAAAATTTATTTTTTAAAATAAATTTTCTCTCTTTCATTTATTCTCTCCGCACGTGTTAATGAAAGAAGAAAAATTATGACTTATTCTTAAGAAGAAAAAAAAAATATTCTAGGTGACGTTTGATTGACGAGGATTCAAATTTCAGTACAAAATTATAATGATCAGTTTGCTTAACATATTTGATTAATATCACATTATTTAGTTGTTAAAGATCTTGATAGTATATCATAAGATCTAAGCTCGATTTTTATCTTAATTATTTATTTTTAAAAGAATATTTAATTTTGATTAATATTTTCTTAAATTTTGATTACTAAGTCCTTCTTACATGCGTTTTTTGGGCCAAAAATCAGAATCAAAATTTAGGTTAGTTATAATAATTAATACATTTTTATTTATTTATATGACAAGATGATTTTTTTATTTCATATTATTTTATGCTCATATAGTTTTATAGTGATTTTTATTTTATACTAAATCAACATTATTTTGTAGTTCTTACATTGTTCTATATTATTATCTGCTTTTTTTATTATCTGGTTCTTACACTGTTCTATATTATTATTTTTACTTTTGTATAAATTTGTATTTTTTTCTTATCATATTGTTCTTATTTTTTATGTTATATTTAGTATGTTTTTTTTTATTTTTGTATTTATATTATTATAAGGGTTGTTTAAGGTATAATTTAAATAAAAAATTATTACCTTCCAAACACTAATAATCAATTGCAAGCCCGTTTTCTTTCCCGACCTACCAATTTCCACGTAAGAGGAAGCAGACCCCTTTTACATCTCTCTTTTTTACTCCCTCTTCCGACGCGACCGCCAAAAGAGCGAGAGAGATCAAATGGCTCTATTCTCTGCCCAACAACAACGTCTTGCTCTCGACCACCCCTTCCTCTCCTCGCGATCCCCGCCCGCTTGCCGTGCTCCACTCCGGATCTCCATGGCCGCGGAGCTCGTGGGAGCGTTTCCGACGGCCAGGACAGTCACCATCTCCTACTCAGATATCAAGGTTATCGCCGTTCTAAACTCAATTTCCATCGAATATTGTTTTTAAGTTTGAGCGTTTTCCATCTATTGCTCCCGACAATTCCTCTTCTTCTTCTTATCTTGACGGGCCTTGATGATGCTATCAGGAGAAGAGTAGAGATCTGTCGATGAACATCGAGGAAGGGTTTGGGCCCAATGGATTGGGAATCATCTCGGTGTCAGATGTATGTGTAGTTTAGCGGGTTCGTTCTACTTTTATATTCTTTTTTTTTGCGTGACGTCATGTAGCGATCGGGTTGGTTTCTTCGAGACACCCACAAAATTTCCATTGTGGTATCGTTGCTGGGTCGTGGCTTTTGAGATTCTCAAATTTTGAATTTATACGTTGTTGCTCTCTACTGTTTCGAATTGTGGATCATTTGAGTTTGCTCTATAAGTTTCCAGTGTCAGTTTTCGTGTACAGAAGAAATTTTTTTATGTTCTGTGAGCTTTCCCATACCGTGGACTTGTTGTATGATGGATGAGTTCTGATTCTCTCATCATCCATATAATTGCTGATTAGCTGGTATATTAGCTACAAGTTAAGAAACTAAGATGTCGATGCACGAAAGGAACTGTTTTAAGTTTACAGATTTCCTGAAAGTAAAATTTTCTTAGCTCCACGAACATATAGTAATGATTTGCCTACTTATCTTGAAGCTGTATATTAAAGTAACACAAGACCACTGCAAAAAACTGTTGTTCAGCATACACTGAATGTTATTTGTAAGTCATGAATAAATTTTCTTTTGACTGGAGAATACACTTGAACAAGCTTGCTTTTGAACCTTATCTCTACTGCTGTAGGTGCCTGGGTTTTCTTTGTTACGTCAGAATCTCCTACACCTTGCACCCAGGCATGCATTTCTAAATTTCCTTAATAGAAACTAAATTGCTCTATGCTCTTAGTGTAAGATATTTTGATGAGTATCTCTTGTTTCATCCTCCTTGCCTTACAGAGTCGCAAGGCTTCCTGATGATGTGAAACAAGAGCTTGAAGACCCAGAAAGCAGGTATTGAATTTTAATGTGGCCTTGTAAGATTAAAGTGGACAAGAGAACAATTTGGGCTTTGGTTGCTAACACCATGTAATTTCTACTTCCTATTGCTTGAAGCAAGCAAACCCAACCCAATCATACCCATTCAGTTAAGAGGAAATCATTGTTTTCTTAGCCTTAGTTTGAGTTAAGATTCATATATTTTTTAAATAGAAGATATTTTTATTATATTAAATGATGTATATAACGTTCACATGTGGACTCGAACATTAGAATATCACAAAGTTTGAGTTAAGATTCATATTTTTTTTTAAATAGAAGATATTTTTATTATATCAAATGATGTATATAACGTTCACATGTGGACTCGAACATGAGAATATCACTTGTGTAATAATTGACTAATCAACTCGGATGTCTCAATAGAGACTTCTAACTATGATTGGGCGTAAAGCATCAGTAGGTGGCTTTTCAAGTCCGCTATTAAATCCCAGGGCTCAACCAGCAGTATGCCCATAGTTGTAGGGATAACTATAAGCAATGGTCGATGTGTCTGAACAATGTCAAGTTTTCCTTTGATTTAATTGTTTGTTAATATTTAATATTATGTAATGCATGCAAGATATAAAGTAAGCCACTTTTCGTTAAAATAAAAGAAGAAAGGAAAGAGTATAAAGCTAATATGATTCTTGATTTTTTTTATCTGCATAGTAGGATATGATTGACAACATTTTCAGTCATATAATAATTTGCTTGTAATTTTTTATCTTTCTTACAATTCATTAGTGAGCCTTACTTGTGTGTCACACTAGTTCTATAAATTTATAACATTTTTTTTGGGTATAGTTAGTATCCTCATACAGATGATTATCTTGTCTAGAGTTGCACTTGATCTTTTTCTGAATAACACCTTGGTCACCCTTTTTCTTCTTAGTAATTAATATGCATAGTGTATTTGTTGGTTTTCTTTTGTGGTTTAATAGGGGATCTTTTTACTATATTCGGGTTCCCATGGTCTTTGGAGAAAAAGAATGATAAAATTTTGTTAGTAATTAATACAACTCTTAGACTGAAGGATATGGTGAAACCAGTTAACCAGTTTATGGTGGAACTCGGTGGTTTATATGATAAGTTCATCTGAAGACTGATGCTTCATCATATGTATATTCTTTTCGCTTCTTCACTATGTCTAAGTCTCTGATAATTATTGTTACAACAAGAAGCATAAAGAAAGTGATTCTGGTTTTCTGGAGTTGATCAAACTGAATTCTAGTAGAGATCTGCATTAGCGGTTAGATGTTTCTTCCGTCAGCTTTTATTGGTGTCCTTGTTTTTCCAACATGCAACTCCATAATAAAACAAAATCCAAGGATGAAGGGAAGATGTTGAGTGGACTATGAGCTGTTAAAAGGCACATAGAATTAAAGATGTCCAAGGAATTATGTTTAGAACTTGTTAGATAAGAAAGATGTTTTATTCATGTCTCATATTGTTCTAACAGTGGATACTTTTTTATCAGAGCCACTATATGAGTGATCATTTTGGACACTAAGAGGGTAATATGTGCTGGTGAGTAGATTGCTTTGGTACAACAAATGAACTTATTAGTTAGTGCCAAAATTTCATAAACTATAGTACATGGTATGTTGTATCCATCCTAAACTGTTTGGCTAATTTATTAGCACCCAAAACCTTTTGATCTTTTAAATGATAGTTAGACTTGGTTGTGGCTTGATCTCAGCATGGAAGTAATTGGCTCCGAGTAAGTTCATTTTGATCAATTTCCATAAAGTCTAGTCTAATGGCTAAGGTTAGACCATGATTGATCTTGAGCAATTACCATGGGTATTTCAAAAACAGAGTCCAATCTATTTTGGTTGATTGTATTGTCAATTTTGCATTTAATTTCAAGCCATAACCCAACTACCATCACTCTGTTCTTAATTAAAGAATGTTATGGGTAGAATTTAGAAGTATACATCTCAAGGATATCAAACATGCTATAGCCACGATGAGCATTTAGGTTTTTCTTATGGAAGCAAAACACTTCCAGAATAGTTGACTTCTTAAACATCAACTTGGTAACAAAGTAGTCCATTTTAAGACAATAAAGGTCATAGAGCATATAGAGAATAGAGCTAATGTCCATGGCACTGGGATTGGATTATAATTGATTATAGGATTTGCATGGTTGAATTTAGATCACGGATTCTCCTTTCGTTAATAATTTATGTTAAAATTTACAGGATTTGGATGGGTTGGTTGAACTAGTTGAACTTTCCAAATTGACCAAGGGCTTGATCCGAAGTAGAGTCTAGAATAAATAAGTTTATTTATCTAATAGATGCACGCAACTAGTATGATTAAAAATATTATAGGTAAATCTCATGTATAGATCGCTGTAGTTATATATTTTTACAGGAATAACATAGTAGTTCTTTGTGCCCTAGTTAAAGAACCAACAATAACAACAACGAAGTCATAAATCCCAACTTTGTGGTCACCTACGTAGATCTTTTCTAGTTATTGTTATTAAACTACATAAAAATCATAATTTTTTTCTTAAGAGTACTTAAATCCTTAATTGTAGTTTTTAATAAAGTTTGTTTAGGCTTTGTTTGCCTCTTCTTGTACAATTGATATTAATAGTTTCTGACAACCACATCTTCTTCTTTACACATGTTCATATTATTACAATGATTCTCTCATCTTATTCTTTATTGAAGCTACATCTAATTGTTCACAAATAAAAACATATATTTTTGTATCTCTCCTAATTACCCCGCATGTTCATCTCAATGTTTTCATCATAAAACATCACTGGTCTAATAATAATTTTATAGATTTTGTCTTTCAATCTGAGAGGTACTTGATGATCACACAAAGCTCTTGATGTCCCTCTTCATTTTGTTTCTATGGATAATATATTTATCCATGTCTTCTTCTTTTTGAATAATTGATTCAAGATATCTAAAACTTATAGTTAATAGGATATTTCTTTGCTCATCTAATTTAACTATATCCTCATGTCTAATCCTACTATTACTAAGATTACATCTCAGTCTTAGTCCTATTCAATTTAAAACCTTATTTTCCAAGATTATCTCCACAACTCAAATTAGAATCAACTCCATTTAAATTCTCATCAACTAAAACAATACCATCAGCAAATAAAATACACCAAGGAAATCTATTGTGAATTTATGCCAATATTTAATTCTAAGGATTATCTCCACAACTCAAATTTAAAATAAATTTCATTCAAACTCATGAACTAAAATAATATCATCACTAAGAAATCTGTCTTGACTATAGGTTATAAGTTTGTCCAAAATTGCATAAACTATAGTACATGGTATGTTGTATCCATCCTAAACTGTTTGGCTAATTTATTAGCACCCAAAACCTTTTGATCTTTTAAATGATAGTTAGACTTGGTTGTGGCTTGATCTCAGCATGGAAGTAATTGGCTCCGAGTAAGTTCATTTTGATCAATTTCCATAAAGTCTAGTCTAATGGCTAAGGTTAGATCATGATTGATCTTGAGCAATTACCATGGGTATTTCAAAAACAGAGTCCAATCTATTTTGGTTGATTGTATTGTCAATTTTGCATTTAATTTCAAGCCATAACCCAACTACCATCACTCTGTTCTTAATTAAAGAATGTTATGGGTAGAATTTAGAAGTATACATCTCAAGGATATCAAACATGCTATAGCCACGATGAGCATTTAGGTTTTTCTTATGGAAGCAAAACACTTCCAGAATAGTTGACTTCTTAAACATCAACTTGGTAACAAAGTAGTCCATTTTAAGACAATAAAGGTCATAGAGCATATAGAGAATAGAGCTAATGTCCATGGCACTGGGATTGGATTATAATTGATTATAGGATTTGCATGGTTGAATTTAGATCACGGATTCTCCTTTCGTTAATAATTTATGTTAAAATTTACAGGATTTGGATGGGTTGGTTGAACTAGTTGAACTTTCCAAATTGACCAAGGGCTTGATCCGAAGTAGAGTCTAGAATAAATAAGTTTATTTATCTAATAGATGCACGCAACTAGTATGATTAAAAATATTATAGGTAAATCTCATGTATAGATCGCTGTAGTTATATATTTTTACAGGAATAACATAGTAGTTCTTTGTGCCCTAGTTAAAGAACCAACAATAACAACAACGAAGTCATAAATCCCAACTTTGTGGTCACCTACGTAGATCTTTTCTAGTTATTGTTATTAAACTACATAAAAATCATAATTTTTTTCTTAAGAGTACTTAAATCCTTAATTGTAGTTTTTAATAAAGTTTGTTTAGGCTTTGTTTGCCTCTTCTTGTACAATTGATATTAATAGTTTCTGACAACCACATCTTCTTCTTTACACATGTTCATATTATTACAATGATTCTCTCATCTTATTCTTTATTGAAGCTACAACTAATTGTTCACAAATAAAAACATATATTTTTGTATCTCTCCTAATTACCCCGCATGTTCATCTCAATGTTTTCATCATAAAACATCACTGGTCTAATAATAATTTTATAGATTTTGTCTTTCAATCTGAGAGGTACTTGATGATCACACAAAGCTCTTGATGTCCCTCTTCATTTTGTTTCTATGGATAATATATTTATCCATGTCTTCTTCTTTTTGAATAATTGATTCAAGATATCTAAAACTTATAGTTAATAGGATATTTCTTTGCTCATCTAATTTAACTATATCCTCATGTCTAATCCTACTATTACTAAGATTACATCTCAGTCTTAGTCCTATTCAATTTAAAACCTTATTTTCCAAGATTATCTCCACAACTCAAATTAGAATCAACTCCATTTAAATTCTCATCAACTAAAACAATACCATCAGCAAATAAAATACACCAAGGAAATCTATTGTGAATTTATGCCAATATTTAATTCTAAGGATTATCTCCACAACTCAAATTTAAAATAAATTTCATTCAAACTCATGAACTAAAATAATATCATCACTAAGAAATCTGTCTTGACTATAGGTTATAAGTTTGTCCAAAATTGCATAAACTATAGTACATGGTATGTTGTATCCATCCTAAACTGTTTGGCTAATTTATTAGCACCCAAAACCTTTTGATCTTTTAAATGATAGTTAGACTTGGTTGTGGCTTGATCTCAGCATGGAAGTAATTGGCTCCGAGTAAGTTCATTTTGATCAATTTCCATAAAGTCTAGTCTAATGGCTAAGGTTAGATCATGATTGATCTTGAGCAATTACCATGGGTATTTCAAAAACAGAGTCCAATCTATTTTGGTTGATTGTATTGTCAATTTTGCATTTAATTTCAAGCCATAACCCAACTACCATCACTCTGTTCTTAATTAAAGAATGTTATGGGTAGAATTTAGAAGTATACATCTCAAGGATATCAAACATGCTATAGCCACGATGAGCATTTAGGTTTTTCTTATGGAAGCAAAACACTTCCAGAATAGTTGACTTCTTAAACATCAACTTGGTAACAAAGTAGTCCATTTTAAGACAATAAAGGTCATAGAGCATATAGAGAATAGAGCTAATGTCCATGGCACTGGGATTGGATTATAATTGATTATAGGATTTGCATGGTTGAATTTAGATCACGGATTCTCCTTTCGTTAATAATTTATGTTAAAATTTACAGGATTTGGATGGGTTGGTTGAACTAGTTGAACTTTCCAAATTGACCAAGGGCTTGATCCGAAGTAGAGTCTAGAATAAATAAGTTTATTTATCTAATAGATGCACGCAACTAGTATGATTAAAAATATTATAGGTAAATCTCATGTATAGATCGCTGTAGTTATATATTTTTACAGGAATAACATAGTAGTTCTTTGTGCCCTAGTTAAAGAACCAACAATAACAACAACGAAGTCATAAATCCCAACTTTGTGGTCACCTACGTAGATCTTTTCTAGTTATTGTTATTAAACTACATAAAAATCATAATTTTTTTCTTAAGAGTACTTAAATCCTTAATTGTAGTTTTTAATAAAGTTTGTTTAGGCTTTGTTTGCCTCTTCTTGTACAATTGATATTAATAGTTTCTGACAACCACATCTTCTTCTTTACACATGTTCATATTATTACAATGATTCTCTCATCTTATTCTTTATTGAAGCTACAACTAATTGTTCACAAATAAAAACATATATTTTTGTATCTCTCCTAATTACCCCGCATGTTCATCTCAATGTTTTCATCATAAAACATCACTGGTCTAATAATAATTTTATAGATTTTGTCTTTCAATCTGAGAGGTACTTGATGATCACACAAAGCTCTTGATGTCCCTCTTCATTTTGTTTCTATGGATAATATATTTATCCATGTCTTCTTCTTTTTGAATAATTGATTCAAGATATCTAAAACTTATAGTTAATAGGATATTTCTTTGCTCATCTAATTTAACTATATCCTCATGTCTAATCCTACTATTACTAAGATTACATCTCAGTCTTAGTCCTATTCAATTTAAAACCTTATTTTCCAAGATTATCTCCACAACTCAAATTAGAATCAACTCCATTTAAATTCTCATCAACTAAAACAATACCATCAGCAAATAAAATACACCAAGGAAATCTATTGTGAATTTATGCCAATATTTAATTCTAAGGATTATCTCCACAACTCAAATTTAAAATAAATTTCATTCAAACTCATGAACTAAAATAATATCATCACTAAGAAATCTGTCTTGACTATAGGTTATAAGTTTGTCCAAAATTGCATAAACTATAGTACATGGTATGTTGTATCCATCCTAAACTGTTTGGCTAATTTATTAGCACCCAAAACCTTTTGATCTTTTAAATGATAGTTAGACTTGGTTGTGGCTTGATCTCAGCATGGAAGTAATTGGCTCCGAGTAAGTTCATTTTGATCAATTTCCATAAAGTCTAGTCTAATGGCTAAGGTTAGATCATGATTGATCTTGAGCAATTACCATGGGTATTTCAAAAACAGAGTCCAATCTATTTTGGTTGATTGTATTGTCAATTTTGCATTTAATTTCAAGCCATAACCCAACTACCATCACTCTGTTCTTAATTAAAGAATGTTATGGGTAGAATTTAGAAGTATACATCTCAAGGATATCAAACATGCTATAGCCACGATGAGCATTTAGGTTTTTCTTATGGAAGCAAAACACTTCCAGAATAGTTGACTTCTTAAACATCAACTTGGTAACAAAGTAGTCCATTTTAAGACAATAAAGGTCATAGAGCATATAGAGAATAGAGCTAATGTCCATGGCACTGGGATTGGATTATAATTGATTATAGGATTTGCATGGTTGAATTTAGATCACGGATTCTCCTTTCGTTAATAATTTATGTTAAAATTTACAGGATTTGGATGGGTTGGTTGAACTAGTTGAACTTTCCAAATTGACCAAGGGCTTGATCCGAAGTAGAGTCTAGAATAAATAAGTTTATTTATCTAATAGATGCACGCAACTAGTATGATTAAAAATATTATAGGTAAATCTCATGTATAGATCGCTGTAGTTATATATTTTTACAGGAATAACATAGTAGTTCTTTGTGCCCTAGTTAAAGAACCAACAATAACAACAACGAAGTCATAAATCCCAACTTTGTGGTCACCTACGTAGATCTTTTCTAGTTATTGTTATTAAACTACATAAAAATCATAATTTTTTTCTTAAGAGTACTTAAATCCTTAATTGTAGTTTTTAATAAAGTTTGTTTAGGCTTTGTTTGCCTCTTCTTGTACAATTGATATTAATAGTTTCTGACAACCACATCTTCTTCTTTACACATGTTCATATTATTACAATGATTCTCTCATCTTATTCTTTATTGAAGCTACAACTAATTGTTCACAAATAAAAACATATATTTTTGTATCTCTCCTAATTACCCCGCATGTTCATCTCAATGTTTTCATCATAAAACATCACTGGTCTAATAATAATTTTATAGATTTTGTCTTTCAATCTGAGAGGTACTTGATGATCACACAAAGCTCTTGATGTCCCTCTTCATTTTGTTTCTATGGATAATATATTTATCCATGTCTTCTTCTTTTTGAATAATTGATTCAAGATATCTAAAACTTATAGTTAATAGGATATTTCTTTGCTCATCTAATTTAACTATATCCTCATGTCTAATCCTACTATTACTAAGATTACATCTCAGTCTTAGTCCTATTCAATTTAAAACCTTATTTTCCAAGATTATCTCCACAACTCAAATTAGAATCAACTCCATTTAAATTCTCATCAACTAAAACAATACCATCAGCAAATAAAATACACCAAGGAAATCTATTGTGAATTTATGCCAATATTTAATTCTAAGGATTATCTCCACAACTCAAATTTAAAATAAATTTCATTCAAACTCATGAACTAAAATAATATCATCACTAAGAAATCTGTCTTGACTATAGGTTATAAGTTTGTCCAAAATTGCATAAACTATAGTACATGGTATGTTGTATCCATCCTAAACTGTTTGGCTAATTTATTAGCACCCAAAACCTTTTGATCTTTTAAATGATAGTTAGACTTGGTTGTGGCTTGATCTCAGCATGGAAGTAATTGGCTCCGAGTAAGTTCATTTTGATCAATTTCCATAAAGTCTAGTCTAATGGCTAAGGTTAGATCATGATTGATCTTGAGCAATTACCATGGGTATTTCAAAAACAGAGTCCAATCTATTTTGGTTGATTGTATTGTCAATTTTGCATTTAATTTCAAGCCATAACCCAACTACCATCACTCTGTTCTTAATTAAAGAATGTTATGGGTAGAATTTAGAAGTATACATCTCAAGGATATCAAACATGCTATAGCCACGATGAGCATTTAGGTTTTTCTTATGGAAGCAAAACACTTCCAGAATAGTTGACTTCTTAAACATCAACTTGGTAACAAAGTAGTCCATTTTAAGACAATAAAGGTCATAGAGCATATAGAGAATAGAGCTAATGTCCATGGCACTGGGATTGGATTATAATTGATTATAGGATTTGCATGGTTGAATTTAGATCACGGATTCTCCTTTCGTTAATAATTTATGTTAAAATTTACAGGATTTGGATGGGTTGGTTGAACTAGTTGAACTTTCCAAATTGACCAAGGGCTTGATCCGAAGTAGAGTCTAGAATAAATAAGTTTATTTATCTAATAGATGCACGCAACTAGTATGATTAAAAATATTATAGGTAAATCTCATGTATAGATCGCTGTAGTTATATATTTTTACAGGAATAACATAGTAGTTCTTTGTGCCCTAGTTAAAGAACCAACAATAACAACAACGAAGTCATAAATCCCAACTTTGTGGTCACCTACGTAGATCTTTTCTAGTTATTGTTATTAAACTACATAAAAATCATAATTTTTTTCTTAAGAGTACTTAAATCCTTAATTGTAGTTTTTAATAAAGTTTGTTTAGGCTTTGTTTGCCTCTTCTTGTACAATTGATATTAATAGTTTCTGACAACCACATCTTCTTCTTTACACATGTTCATATTATTACAATGATTCTCTCATCTTATTCTTTATTGAAGCTACAACTAATTGTTCACAAATAAAAACATATATTTTTGTATCTCTCCTAATTACCCCGCATGTTCATCTCAATGTTTTCATCATAAAACATCACTGGTCTAATAATAATTTTATAGATTTTGTCTTTCAATCTGAGAGGTACTTGATGATCACACAAAGCTCTTGATGTCCCTCTTCATTTTGTTTCTATGGATAATATATTTATCCATGTCTTCTTCTTTTTGAATAATTGATTCAAGATATCTAAAACTTATAGTTAATAGGATATTTCTTTGCTCATCTAATTTAACTATATCCTCATGTCTAATCCTACTATTACTAAGATTACATCTCAGTCTTAGTCCTATTCAATTTAAAACCTTATTTTCCAAGATTATCTCCACAACTCAAATTAGAATCAACTCCATTTAAATTCTCATCAACTAAAACAATACCATCAGCAAATAAAATACACCAAGGAAATCTATTGTGAATTTATGCCAATATTTAATTCTAAGGATTATCTCCACAACTCAAATTTAAAATAAATTTCATTCAAACTCATGAACTAAAATAATATCATCACTAAGAAATCTGTCTTGACTATAGGTTATAAGTTTGTCCAAAATTGCATAAACTATAGTACATGGTATGTTGTATCCATCCTAAACTGTTTGGCTAATTTATTAGCACCCAAAACCTTTTGATCTTTTAAATGATAGTTAGACTTGGTTGTGGCTTGATCTCAGCATGGAAGTAATTGGCTCCGAGTAAGTTCATTTTGATCAATTTCCATAAAGTCTAGTCTAATGGCTAAGGTTAGATCATGATTGATCTTGAGCAATTACCATGGGTATTTCAAAAACAGAGTCCAATCTATTTTGGTTGATTGTATTGTCAATTTTGCATTTAATTTCAAGCCATAACCCAACTACCATCACTCTGTTCTTAATTAAAGAATGTTATGGGTAGAATTTAGAAGTATACATCTCAAGGATATCAAACATGCTATAGCCACGATGAGCATTTAGGTTTTTCTTATGGAAGCAAAACACTTCCAGAATAGTTGACTTCTTAAACATCAACTTGGTAACAAAGTAGTCCATTTTAAGACAATAAAGGTCATAGAGCATATAGAGAATAGAGCTAATGTCCATGGCACTGGGATTGGATTATAATTGATTATAGGATTTGCATGGTTGAATTTAGATCACGGATTCTCCTTTCGTTAATAATTTATGTTAAAATTTACAGGATTTGGATGGGTTGGTTGAACTAGTTGAACTTTCCAAATTGACCAAGGGCTTGATCCGAAGTAGAGTCTAGAATAAATAAGTTTATTTATCTAATAGATGCACGCAACTAGTATGATTAAAAATATTATAGGTAAATCTCATGTATAGATCGCTGTAGTTATATATTTTTACAGGAATAACATAGTAGTTCTTTGTGCCCTAGTTAAAGAACCAACAATAACAACAACGAAGTCATAAATCCCAACTTTGTGGTCACCTACGTAGATCTTTTCTAGTTATTGTTATTAAACTACATAAAAATCATAATTTTTTTCTTAAGAGTACTTAAATCCTTAATTGTAGTTTTTAATAAAGTTTGTTTAGGCTTTGTTTGCCTCTTCTTGTACAATTGATATTAATAGTTTCTGACAACCACATCTTCTTCTTTACACATGTTCATATTATTACAATGATTCTCTCATCTTATTCTTTATTGAAGCTACAACTAATTGTTCACAAATAAAAACATATATTTTTGTATCTCTCCTAATTACCCCGCATGTTCATCTCAATGTTTTCATCATAAAACATCACTGGTCTAATAATAATTTTATAGATTTTGTCTTTCAATCTGAGAGGTACTTGATGATCACACAAAGCTCTTGATGTCCCTCTTCATTTTGTTTCTATGGATAATATATTTATCCATGTCTTCTTCTTTTTGAATAATTGATTCAAGATATCTAAAACTTATAGTTAATAGGATATTTCTTTGCTCATCTAATTTAACTATATCCTCATGTCTAATCCTACTATTACTAAGATTACATCTCAGTCTTAGTCCTATTCAATTTAAAACCTTATTTTCCAAGATTATCTCCACAACTCAAATTAGAATCAACTCCATTTAAATTCTCATCAACTAAAACAATACCATCAGCAAATAAAATACACCAAGGAAATCTATTGTGAATTTATGCCAATATTTAATTCTAAGGATTATCTCCACAACTCAAATTTAAAATAAATTTCATTCAAACTCATGAACTAAAATAATATCATCACTAAGAAATCTGTCTTGACTATAGGTTATAAGTTTGTCCATTATTCATGAACTAAAATAATATCATCACTAAGAAATCTGTCTTGAATATAGGTAATAAGTTTGTCCATTATTTATGTGAAAATGCTTAATGCATACGGATCCTTAATGCAGTCCTACATTAATAGGAAACTCACTAGATATGCTTCTATTAGTTTGAACCAAGGTTCTCTGTTTCGATCTGTACCGCCCGTACCGGTCCGACAAGATACCGGTACATGTACCGCCTGCTATCGGGCGGTATCGTCAAAATCGGCATCTCCCCGAGCGGGAATGAGATGCCGCCTCGTCTTCCAGTAGGAGAACGAGGTGTCGCCTCGTCTTCTAGCGGGAGAACGAGGTGATGCCTCGTCTCGTCACATGGGAATGAGGCATCGTTCTCCTGCAAGGCGAGGCGACGTGTTGCCTGTTTTCATTTTTTTAATATAATATAATATAATATAATATAATACAATATAATATACTATACTATACTATAATATAATATACCATTATATAATATAATATAATATAATATAATACCAAGCAGTATGCACTGTGCATACCGCTCATACCAGGTATCGTACCATACCGAGATAAACTCGGTATGCTGGTATGGCGAACCTTGGTTTTAACACTAGTAATTACACTATGGTACATATATTTTATAACATTAATATAATTAGTACAAAACACCATTCTTTTCTAAAACTCGCCTAAGTCAAAGAAGCATAAAAATTAAAAAAAGGAAAATGAACAGCAAGCAAAAACAAAAAATTCCTAAACTTGGTAGTTAAGCAATAGATGGCAAGCATAGCCTTATTGACAAGAACTTAGTTAATACTTAAAAAGAAGCTTCTCAGGTATAGCAGTTTTTCAATCAGGCATCAAGCTTTTAGACATCACCATTATCTTCTTTGTTTTTTTGCACTATTCTTCTTCTTCCAGAGATCTCTTTTTGTTCAAGGTACTAAGTATTCTAGTTGACAAATTCTTTTTTTTCTATTCTAGGTACAACTTTGGATGGAGCCATGGAAAGGAAAAGCTTGAGTCTGGAAAAGTTGGCAAGTTCTATTGTTAACATTTATATCCTCTTCTGTTCTGTTTTTTTTTAGTACACAAGGGATAATTTAAGTATTGTAGACTCTTAAGGCATAAAGTTTTAAGCTCTTGGTATAAATAATTTGATATATTAGCAACCAATATGACTTTTGATCTGACCATAGTCTATTTTTAACAGATTTTTTCAAAGGATCTTTTTATGCCAATCCAATTCTAGATATTCCTACAACTGATTTTGCAACTATGCAACGGTATGACATTTTGCAATACTTGCCTTCAGTTGTACTCTTCATTCTTGATTGGATGTTGTGATAACACAGTATTTGGATCTTATGTCTGAAATGTTAAATAGCAGTTGCTATATTAGGCTATATTGTTACTTGTGTTAATGGTTACAACATAAATGTAGATAACTGAAAACTTGTTGTTCTAATGTTCACACCCCTAGACTTAAGCAAGGTTCGCCAAACCATATCGTATCGACGTACCAAGCTCATCTTGGTATGGTACGGTATGTTGGTATAGAGCGGTATGCCCAGACATACCGTTCGGTGGGTATATATATATATATATATAAAGTTAAAAAATATAAAAAAAGGGTGACATCGCCTCGCTCCTTCTCCCCATGCGGGGAGACGTTTCTTCTCCTCGCGAAGCCTCGACTACGGATCGAGATTGAAAGAGTAACGTCGGATCTCCAGGTTCTCCCTTTTCTTCTCCCTCTTATTCTCTTTTATTCTCCCTCTTCTTCTTTCTCCCTCAGTTGATACCGCCCGAAATCGGCTGACAATGATCGAAATCGATCATTACTGCCCGACAATGGTCGGCGACGGTCAAAATTGATTGTTACCGACCAATTTCGGGTGGTAACGGGGCGGAAACAGTCCCAATCGATGGTACCGCCAGGTAGCAGGCGGTCTGCGTACTGGTCTATTTGCAGACCTGTACGTATCGCCCGATATTGGCGGTACCCATCGGTATTGCAAATCTTGGACTAAGTACTTAATGATGTTGAATTTGTTATTGACATTTCATTCTATTGGAGTGGAGTAGTTGAATCAGAATGTTGGGAAATTTAGGATGTAATAAGTTTAAATATTTTGTTTATAACATCAGAATATTGTGATGAATGCCAAGTGTCAATAAAAATAATAAAGAGAATTTACATTCATGAAGAATTAAATACTTCTGAGTTTTGATTGCCTTTAATAATGGTGCGAACTATTCAAAGGCGACCTCTAAGATGTACGAGTTCGATAAGGGGAGTCAATTAGGATTGTTGATGAAGGAGAGGGAGAGAAAATCATATCTACAAAGTCTTTGTTCGAATGAAGTAAAAGATCGATGGCTCTTAGTGATATTGCCCTTCATCTAAAATCAATTGCAGGACAAGGATCCATTTAGCTGTGAACTGGTGTGGTTGGTGATAGGTCAAATTATGGTTGTCCGAGTTGAAGTATGCACTCAGATCCAATCGTGGTCCTTTTTTAGATGGTCTTCCTTTAGGTCACCTTACAAGATTGAATTTATGCAAAACTAGGTCGGGGGTGTTCCCGAAAATGGCCTTTTCGAGATCAAGTTAGTACTTGAGCTTAATGCGGTCGGACTAGTCAAACAAAATAAGGATTCTCTAATCCTCTCCCTAGTATGTATTTAAAAATCCCTTTTATAGGCAACTACGGTGCTAGTTGCTCTCAAGACTATTGGCAGAGAAAGGGGAATGGCTAGTGACTCAAGTGGAGGAGTGTCATCGTGTCCGACGCGTCCGATGCCCATAACGCCTATTTGGTTGGGTGACTTGGATGCTCGGTTGGCCAGATATGTGGCGCTTGATCCAACCCTCGGCACACTTTGGGTTCGAATGCACAAGTATCGCCTGGGGCTACCTGCCATGTGCTAATAGGTCCGGCCTCTTGTGGCCATCTACAGGTGTCCAACGCGGACACCCATGCTGGCTGTTTACGCCATCACGGACAAAGATATAAACAAGGTGTTCGATGTAATGCTCATGTATGTCCATGTCTTTTGATTTTTGTTTATATTTTGTATAACATGTAGCAGGCTAGCAGTAAGCTTGGCAGTCGTAGTTTGGTTAGCTTTTGTGGTCGTTTTTGGCTTGTAAATGAGAGTTGTATCATGTTAGCACTTGTGGGGATTTCGGTCTATAATGGACCATGACCCTTTGTTGTGCAACTGTTCAGAGCTTGTGAAGTTTGTGGTTGTAATTTGCATTGGCAAAATGTTTGCTTAAATGATTACTTGTGGATCCCGAGTGAAATGTTTTTTCTAACCCATTTTCTCTTTTGTAGGTCCTAAGGGACCACAGGAGGTTTCGTAAAGGCTGACCTTTACAAACGGGCATGCTAAGTTCATGACATTTGGTATTAGAGCAGGACAAGCACACATAGAAACACTTGTAATGCAAACATAGGGGACCTAGTGGGGTTGTGTCAGTGGCAGCTAGCACTCATGACCGTTTGCGGGGAAATGAGCATGGAGATGTATGGAAAGGAGTCGCTTAGAGGAGCGGACATCTAAGATTGGCATTCAGAGGAATATCCAACCTTTTGCGTGAGAGGCACCATGAGGACAAGCAAGCTGGGAACAATGCGAGCATACAATGGTCGGGATGACTTAGTTCGAGCTACGGCTCGACGTTGACAACCAAACTTGACGGTGCTCAAAGTAAGGGGGCGCTTGGTAAAGGATGAGACCGTGTAAAGTGGGATGAGTCGCACAACGATTGAAAGAGTTGTACAAAGGTCCTAGAGGCGAGGGAAATTGTTAACTCAAAGAATTCGGTACTCATGCAAGACTTGTATGTGGATGATGGAGTGTCCGTAGCTATCCCAAGGCGACCGAAACTCGGCGCTATGGAGCATTGAAACTTTCTCTTCAGCATGGAAAGAATAGCTTCATAGGAGGCTGAAGTGTGCAATAAGTTCACCATGTTGCTAGGTCTTGAGGGGTGCAACGAGGGCTGTATTGGTGAAGATTCGTAATCTAGCAAGTGCATTTGTAGGGGCAGAACAATGCACAATTTGTTCAGCAAGGCAAAGTAGTCCAAAGGGATGGGGGTCTCTGAAACTTCCAGAGGGAAGGATGCAAAGAGGAAAGTTGCTCTAATAGGGCAGATATCTAGGAGGGATAAGTCCTAGTCTTCCAGACGGAGATTCATATGCAACGGATTGCACATGTTGAGGAGTACCTCAAGACAACAACTCCACAAAGCTCAATAGACTAAGCGAGTAGCATGGAGTTGTCGCATGATCTTACATAAGGTAATGCATCGGTGGATGCATAACAAGATCAAGTGGGGGAGTGACCCATGGCAACACCAAACGAAGGCACACTTAGGGCCGATGTAGGAATCAGACTTAACGGAGGGCTGACTCGTGGAATAGTGGGTGCGAGGGCCACCATCAACTCAATGCAAATCGAGGGCGGAGCAACTTGGTGAAGTGCCCAAGCCGCATGAAGGGGGTCGACATAGAAGATAGAACATGGAGCAGAGGCATGAAGCATTCCTTGGACATAGGTCAAGGACATGAACTCTTGCAGAGGCAAGAGCGAGATCATGTCGTTTCATGGGTTATTTATTCTAATGGAGCAGAGTTATCTTGTATGGTGCCAAAGGCGAAGGGATCTTCGAGGCACATATACCTTATCTCAGAGAAGCATTTGACGGAGAAACTAAGGCGACTCAACTTTCGGAGGCGAAGTTGGGATCAAAAGACCTTAGCACGGGACAAGAGGATGTAGAATCAGGTACTCTTGAAGAATATATCACAGTGCTGTCATTCAAGTTGTGGTGAAGAAAGTGGTGCGCAACGGAGATTGTGCTGGTGGGGGATAGAGGCCTAGGATCCAGACAATGGTGCATCAATTTCAACGAAGTCAATGGATTTCGAGAGCTACTAAGCGACGAACTACCCTAGAGCTATATTTCATCCAGGTGTGACTCGAGAATGAATGGGTGGACGAAGGTCGATTACCAAAGGAGTGAACACAATCAGAGGTGGTGGAGGCCCTACGATGTGCTGATATACGTCACACATGGAGAGATCGTAGTCCGAATTCATCCCATGAAAATCTAAATGCAATGGAGATGTCACTAGGAGGCGACATGGTGCAATGGATTGTGGTGGAATAGTTTGAGGCAATACAACTCACGCGAGAGAAGTCCCACGAGGAACTTAATCATGCGGAGGTATGATCAGGAGCTGCTGAGAGCCCCACTTCGGTAAACAACATGATTGCAAGAACGGCTATAGATTCAAGGAGTGAATGCCGTGGTACTGTAGAGACGTGTCTTCCGTGCGTGCATCAAATTTTGCATTGGATGAAAGTCTTAGTCATCAGCATATCGGGCTTGTGTACCACCGAGGGGGAATTCTGAGTGCATGTACTGGTGAGTCCCATGGGGGGACTTGATCATATAGAGGCATGATCAGAGTGGCTAGGGAGTTGGACTGCTTAAGAGCTCATATTCGCTTAAGGGATCCCGACAAGTCAGAAGACAAGATCGAGTAAGCGAACATTGCTGCCAAAGAAGCTAAGGAGAATAGAATCTGCTTGAGCCTTGCAACAGGATGGTGGAGGCCATGCATGGGAGTTGCAGTTTGTCTTTCCATCGACGAAAGGGAACTACTCAGAGAACACAGAGGTGTTGAAGCAGGTGGAAAGGGGCGAGGAAGTGACGACGAGTCCAGAGGGACTTAGCTACCTAAAAATCAAGGTCGATTAGAATGGAGGTGGACTCAGAGGAGTGCCAAAGTATCGCAGACTCAGATTAGAATGGAGGTGGACTCAAATGTATTCCAAGTTTGAGGAATGTCCAATCCCATGAGGGTTTACAAATGATAAGTTCTTAATTGGACCTTGTTGGTCACTCTGTAAGGTCCCTCCTAGGTAGGAGCCAACTTTCCACGGGGATGGGTCGGATCACTGACCTTAGCCTTACGAAGGACTAGATCTCTTATGTCAAGGTGCCGAGGCCGAACCCTACAGTTGAAAGCTTTTGCCACAACTCTTTTATAAGCCAAGTCCTGAAGATGTGCTCTAGCTCTAACTTCATTAAGTAGGTCTAGGTTGGCTCGAAGCCACTCGTCTGATGCCCTTAAGTTATACTCTTGCTTTCGGATGGTCGACATAATGATTTCAGCTAGGATCACTACTTTTGTGTCGAATACAAGGCAACCATTTGAAACTCTTAGGGTGGTCCAGTAGCTCCATAGGATACCTAGGAGTTCATTAACCCAGGTTCCTCTAGCTTTTGACACCCTTTTCTTTAATCCCTTGAGAATGGCCCGATTGGTGACTTTGGCATGTCTGTTAGTCTGGGGGTGTGTTACCAAACTAAAACGGAGGGAGATTCTAAATGATTCACATAAGTCTTTGAATTTGGAGTTGCTAAATTGGATCCCATTGTTAGTGATGATGACTCTTGGAATATCAAACCTGGCAATAATGTCTTCTAAACAAAACCTTCCGCTTGCTTTTCAGAAATTAAAGCCGACAGCTCAGCTTTGGCCCATCGGGTGAAGTAGTGTACGTCGACTAAGAAGAACTTTTGCTGGCCTGATGTTAGAGGGAAAGGGCCCAAGATTTCGAGTCCCCACTGTGTAAAAGGCCAAATTGCATCCACTGGGGATATTCCACAGTTGGGAGCCTTTGAATATGAGTGTTGTGTTGGCATCGATCACATTGCTGCACATGCTTTACTGCATCCTAGCGAAGTGTGGGCCAATAATCTTGAATGCCAATTAACGCGCTCCAGTGTGCTCTCCACATGTTCATGAACTTCTGAGATTCGGTTAGCTTCCTGGAGGTGTATAAAGTAGGGAACAGGCTGAGTGATGGATCTGTGATATAAAGCATCATTATTATGCAGAACCAGGGTTCTTGTCTTTGAATTCTCTTGGCTTGTTTGGGGTTTGCCAATAAATCTCCAGTTGTCCAGTATCTCACTATTCCACGCATCCAGTGGAGTCTAGGGAAGTTGCTGCTATCTCTTCTTTATGAATACTCCTTTTATTTAGTGTTCGCATAGTAATCCTCTTGGCTGAGTTGGACCCCTGAAGCCAATTTTGACAAAGTGTCGGCTGTTGCGTTATGCCCTCGAGAGATTTGTTCAATACTAGAGGAGGGGATGTTGGTGATCATCCACTTTGCCTTCATGAGGTAGAGGGCCAAAGCTGGGTCCCTAGCTTCATAGATTCCTTTGATTTGATTGATGACCAACTGTGAGTTGTTGTATATCTCAACTTTTTTGCTAACATCTCCTTACTAGTGTGGTGTCCTAACAAGAGACCCTCATACTCAGCCTTGTTATCGGTTACTTTTAATCCAAAACGAAGAGTGTTTGTACATCTCCCTATTCGAACTTCGGAGAACAAGTCCTGCACCTCCCTCTTTGGCAGTAGCCAACCTATCAATATGAAGAATCTAGAGTGGAAAGGTGGAGGATGGGTCCTCTGTAGTTGTTAATTCCATGGTAGAATAAGCCAAAACTTCGACTTTAATAACGGTGAGAGACTAGTATGAGATGTCAAACTCACTAAGCTCGACTGCCCACTACAAGAGACGTCCAGTGGAATCAGGCTTTAAGAGGATTTGCCGCATTGATTGATCTGTCATCACAATGATATGGTGGGATTAGAAATACGAGCATAGTTTCCTCGCGAATAGGACCAGGGCATATGTGAGCTTCTCGAAGTTTAGATATCATGTTTCAGTATCTTCAAGGACATAGCTTGTGTAATAAACAAGCTTTTGAATCTTTTCAACTTCTTTGATTAAAATGGAGTTGCTCGTTGTTGGAGTCACAAAGAGATAATGATATAACTCTTCTACTAGATCGAGGCAAGATAACTGGGGTGGCGCAGTCAGATACCCTTTAAGTTTAAAGGCTATTTGACACTGCTTGGTCCATTAGAAGTTCTTGGGTTGTTTCAAAGTTCTGAAGAATGACAAGCATCTACCATCGGTCTTTGAGAGGAAATGACAACCACAATCCGATCGGTCAGTTATTGAACTTCCTTAATAGATGATGGAGGTTTTATATTCAAGATGGTTTGCACTTTCTCTGGATTAACATCAATTCTGGTTCGATGGACCATGAAATCTAGAAATTTCCCGGAGCTGACTCCGAAAGCACATTTCGCTAGGTTGAGCCGCATCTGAAATTTTTTTAGGGTGGTGAAGGTTTCGGCTAGATCCCCCAAATGTGCTTCAGATGTTCGGCTTTTGACTAGCATGTTGTCAACGTATACTTTCATTTTCCTTCCTATTTGGGGTTGAAACATTTTGTTGACTATTCTCTGATACGTTACTCCAACATTTTTTAGGCCAAAAGGCATGACTTTATGACAATACAAGCCTCGATCGATGATAAAGGACGTGTTCTCCTCATCTTCGGAGGTCATTTTGATTTGATTATACTTGAAGAAATTTGTCTATAAAGGTGAGTAACTTGTGGCCTGAAGTTGCATTGACCCGTTGGTCAATTTTGGGTCGTGGACAACTGTCCTTTGGATAAACCTTGTTGAGATCAGTGTAGTTAGAGCACATATGCCACTTTACATTACTCTTCTTTACAACTACATTAGCGAGCCATTTTGGATAGTGAACCTCGTAACTGAAACCTGCATACAATAATTGATTGATAGGTAAGCAATTTGAGGAGTTGGCTCTCTTAGATCTAATTGTTGGATTGAGAGAGCTACTTTCTTCAGAAGTGTTATCGATGTGAGGTAACACTGGCAAGATTCTCATGGGTCACTCCTGACCTCTCCAACCCCAGAGCTAGTGTGGAATTTTAAGGTCATGTAATAAACGAAGATGACTATGTGCAGTTGGTTGAGGGTTGGGCGACTGATGATAGCATTATAGGCAGACAAGACATCAACCAATAGGAACTTAGTCTTTACTATCTTGGAGCAATCATTCAACCCGAAGGTGATATACATCGATTGTTCCCAAAGATGTGATGGAATCCCTAGTAAAGCCAATAAGGGTGGAGGTGATTGGTTGAAGGTCCTTGGTGTTCAACCCAATCTTTAGGAATGCGTCATAATACAATATATCTACAGAACTTTCAGTGTCTACTAGGATTCTCTTTACTTGTGTATTAACGATCTTGAGGGAGACGATAAGAGCATCGTCATGATCGGGATCAACATGCTCGTACCTTCTCCTTAAACACAATTAGAGGATCTCCAATGGGGTGGAACCTTTTGGGTGGGGGTCCCTCGCATAACTTTTGTGGGCTTTGTTGCCGCTCAATGAGATCTCGCGCCCTCGGGGAAGATTCTCGCTCTCTATAGAGATAACGATAGAGCTTCCCCTTTTGAATAAGCACCTCAATTTATTGCTTTAGATCATAGTAGTCTTCGGTGTTAATGGCCATGATCTGCTCTGTCGAGTTGAGGGAGTCCACAAGGGATGGGGGGTGTAGAGCAAGCCTTTTTCATTTATCTGCAAGAACACTTCAGTGTGCGACATATTTAATGGAGCAAACTCTCTATAAGGAGATGCCCGATCCCCCCTCAACTTGTCACTATGTGGGCATTCCAAGTTCCTTGACTCTGAATTTCTTTCCTCTCTCATACCTTTTGGGGGCTTGAAGTTTCTTTTTCTCGCAATCACAAACTCAATTCAAGAGAAGTGGCTGTTAGTCGTGTGATAACTGAGTCGAAAACTTCAAAGGCTGAAGACCACCAATGTAGGCGTTGATGAGGACAGATGAGCTTTGGTTAGCCACCAGATTTACTTCATCATTGAACTGCTTGGTATATCTAGTGAGAAACTCCTTGTCGAATCGCCAGAAGGGAAGTCATCGATTCCTTCGATAGTTTGTAGCTGAATTTTAATTCAAATTCCCTAGCAAGCTGTTCGAAAGGAGGAGATTGACTCTAGAGGTAGCATGGAGAACCACTCCCTTGCAACATCTTGGAGGGTTGTTGGGAAATTATGGCACATGGGAGAATCTACCATCCGTAATAGAGTCATTTTGGAGGTGAAAGTAGCTATGTTATATCGGATCAGAACTTCCTTCGTACAACTCTAAGGTTAGCATCTGGAAGCCTTGGGGGATGGGCTCCTCCATTATTTCTTTGACAAAAGGGGACCTGAGGTAAGGATCATCCTCTGGTTGTTTCCCTTGTCTTATTATTTCTTTTTTGATATCTTCCAATTGCTGATCTATCTCGTGGAGTTGGACCTACATGCTGGGAGGGAGGGAGGTCGCTGGGCCGATTGACTCATGCAGTCCTTCATCTTGAGAGGGTTTGTTACTTAGTCGAATTTGAGGGAGAAGGTTTAGAGAGTGATTATCCTGGGGTGGATTGGTAACATCGGGGTGTGACTCTGCCACAATACTGGGGCAGGAGTCGGTGATAGAGCAGGAGCTACGAAACAAAGGGTGAATGGAGATTGTTGTGCTAACTGGTCTAGTTGTGGAAAATATGAGGCCACAAATTGAAGAACTCCAGTTAAGAATTGGATTTGTTGAATTAGGCTATCGAAGGTTTTTGCAATGATTGTTATTGTTGGAGTTGTAAGTTAAGTAACTTGGGGGTCAGCTGTCGGATCTTGGAATAGTCGACGAAACAAAGAGGGGTCGAGTAGCTCAAAAGTCGGCTTGGGGGGGAGGTGACCCTTGCTGATCTTGGGAGGTTGAGGCCAAAGGGGTTCATGATAGAACCCCAGAAGGAGCTCTATAGATTTTGATCCTTGAGGGGGATCAACCCTTGGAACGCTATAGGGGTTCCTCCCTCTTAGATTCGGCACAAGGCTGAAATAAAATTGATAATTGCTTGATTAAAAGAGGGGGGCGGCTACATCTTAAATAGGAATCAAAGTACTAGCCTAAGGGAGCACTTGTCTAAGTGGAATTATCCTTTTGCCCCTTTTATAGCCATCCTGCCTTAATAGGAACAAGGGGCGGCTAGGTTGGCTCTATAGCCGACCTAAGCAGGGTGAACCCTGGCCGACTTGCCCAGTAAGGAGGGCGGCGACTACTAAGCCCTAAGGGCTAATCCAAACTCTGTCCATACTCCTTTATAAGATAGGAGAGGCCTTATTACAATCTTGCAGAGTTTTTATTGACTTCTACGGAAATGATTAGGACTCAACCCTACTGGAGTCCTATCAAGTCCGCCCTCTCAGAATCAGCCTTGTCCTCAAGGTTGAGGATCCATAAACTCTGGGAATCGGGTCTTCAGCTCTTCGTGTGACTCCCATGTTGCGTCTTCAGATGGTAAGTTATTCCACTTCACAAGTACTTCGGTGGAGGGGCTTCGTCGGCGCATCACAATTCTTCGATCAAGTATAGCTTCAGGTTGGGCTTGGATTTCACCTTCAATTGTAGTGCTCGACAGCCCCAAACTAAGTATGCTCATTTTTGTGCTGTGAGACATCCCTATACTACTGCCACTATTGCTCAGATTTTTGTGGAAAATATTATGAAATTGCATGGGATGCCAAGGTCGATAGTAAGCGACCGTGACAGAGTGTTTACAAGTAAATTTTGGACCGAACTCTTCCATCTACAGGGCACCCAATTGAAGATGAGCACAGCTTATCATCCACAAACAGACGGCCAAACAGAAGTGGTGAACAGATGCCTCGAGACTTACTTACGATGCTTCACCAACGACCGGCCCAAAGAGTGGACAAGATGGCTTCCCTAGGCCGAATGGTGGTACAACACAACTTTTCATTCGTCGATTAAATGTACCCCTTACGAGGCACTGGATAAACTGCTACAACTACTGAAGGACAACCTAACTGTCGCTCAAGCCCGCATGAAGCAACAAGCAGACAATCACCGGAGTGAGCAAGAATTTTCAGTAGGAGATTGGGTTTACCTCCGCCTACAACCATACAAGCAGCTATCCATCAACACCAGAGCATCGATGAAACAATCTCCACGATTTTATGGACCATATCAGATTTTGGAACGCATTGGGGCCGTGGTATACCGACTTAAACTTCCAGATGACGCCAAAATTCATCTCGTCTTCCACGTATCCCTACTTAAGCCGAGATTGGGTGAACATGAAGTGGCTCAAACCCAGCTGTCGAGCACTACAATTGAGTGGGTGGACGAAGGTGAATTGCCAACGGAGCGAACCAAAAATCGAAGATGGCGGAGGACCTACGTGGTGTTGGCAAAGGCCACACATGGAGAAGTCGTAGTCCGAATCCATCACACGAGAATCTGTATGCAATGGAGATGTCACCAGGAGGCGACATGGTGCAGCGAATCGTGGTGGAAAAAGTTCGTGGCAATGCAACACAGGCGATCGTGTCCCGTGAGGGACAAGATTATACGGAGGTATGATCAGGAGTTACTGGGAGCTCCACTTTGGTGTACGACACAACAAGAAGGGCTATGGATTCAAGGAGTGAATGTCGTGGTACCGCAGAGGCGGGTCTTCGTATGTGCATTGGAGCTTGCATTGGATGAAAGCCTTAGTCATCAGCATATGGGGGCTGTATACCACCGGAGAAGAAGTCCAAATGCAAGTACCAGTGAGTCCCATGGAGGGGGACGTGATCATGTGAATGATCAGGAGCTGCTGGGAGCTCCACTTCGGTGAACAATGCAACGGCAAGAAGGGCTATGGATTCAAGGGGTGAATGCCATGGTACCGTAGAGGCGGGTCTTCCGTGTGTGCGCATCGAAGCTTGCATCAAATGAAAGCCTTGGTTGTCAGCATATTGTCACGGGCTTAGCTGTTTTTGCCTAAGCCGTGCGGCACCCCTGCGTATCCGTCCGCAAAGGTCAGCCTTCCCCGAGATCTCCCAGAGTCCCTTAGACTTACAAAAGAGAAAACGGGCCAGAAGAAGCAATTCCCACGGGATCCACAAGCAACTGCTCAAGCAAACTCTTCATACAGCCATATGCAAATTACATCTATGGACATTACAAACTCAGAGAGGTTGCACACAAAGGATAATGGTCCATTACAGACCAAAGTCCCCCACAAGTGTTTACAAGACATACTTGTATTTACATGCCAAAATGGGCCATAAAGCAAACCAAACGCGGGCTGCTAAGCCTACTGCAAGCCCGCTACTTGCTGTACAAGGTATGTACACAAACCGGAGGACACGGACAAACACGAGCATTTCATCAAACACCTTGTTTACATTATTGTCCGTGACATTCTCCCCCGCTTATTCCTTCGACGTCCTCGTTGAAGCCGCTGTAGACGTTGTATCTCCTCGTATTTTGCTAAATCTTTAATCTTTTACTTTAGCTGCAACACGCCCCTTTGGCTCCCAGCTGCTCTCCGCCGCTGTTGTTGAGTAGTCGAACTCTGATCCGCTATGTTGCTTCAACTCACCAATGACTGAATCTGATGTGGGGTTGGTTGAGTTGTGCTGATCCTTATTAATTCTCGTGGATCCTGTTGATGAAGGAAAAGACCTGCCTTATTATGCGCCAGTATCATAGTATACTTGTATTGCTTGAACTGGGTGGATGCTTGTTGGAGCTTTAACGAGCATCGCCTCGCAAACTTTGAAGTTTTTAAGGTCCTTCCTCCATAATGTTTGCCCATTGATCCTTCCTCCATGTTTAGTTGTCACTCCCAAGTAGGTTCGCATCACTTCCGCTTTCGATTGGCATTCAATTGGAAAATGAAGCGGACAATCTACTCTCAGTAGTACCGATCACCAATGGTGAGGATTTGACAACTATTGTCTTCCGTAAGCTTTCTCTGAAGGGTCACTGAACTTATGCAGAGCTCCTCTGCTGGATAAGTAAGAGAACTGGGATACTTGACTTCGCCCATTCTCTTAGTAGTTGAGAAGGCAACGTTACTTGGCTTTGCTCACCTCCTCGAGTTAAGAGGATTGGGGTACTCGGTTTCGCCCATTCTCCTTAGTTGAGAAGGCAAAGGTTACTCAATTTCGGTTGCCTCCTCGAGTTTGTACTTCATGCATTGAGCTGGTTACTAATATTCGCCCGCTCTTTGCTCACACTTCTGATGCACTTAAAGTGTTTGCACTCCTTGCGTTGAGTTAGCTACTGTGATTCGCCTTCCCATTGCCATTGAACTTCTGGAATGCAAGAAGTTATGTCCGAAAAGAGCAAAAAGTTTACCCCAACTTGGAGTAAGTCTTTGATAGATTTGGTCGCCTCTGGGATTGTACCGTCTTCTCCATCACTTTTGCCGCCTACTCCTTTGAGTAGAAAGGTACAGTACCATGTACTGTCTACTTCGTTCCTTGGTCGAGCACTCCTGCATCAACCTGAAGTCCCTCGCTTTCGGCTATCTTGATGAGAAGCCCATCGACATCGGTCTTATGAAGTTTCTTGGCCTCTGCCCTTCTGCCCTGTCTTGGTACTTGGAGTTTGCCTTTGCATTCTCCACCTCCTCGGCCCCTTTTACGACCAATGCTCTCCCTTCATGAGAGCAAGGGATCGATGACTCCACGGAAGTCCCGCCTCCGCGGTACCATGGTGCTGCCAATCCCATAACCCTACTATCCGTTGACTTGCATCTGCATCCTTTCCTTCGCGATCGGTAGATCCGCCTCTACGGCACTGTGGTGCTCCTCCGAGTCCACCTATTTTCTAACCGACGCTTTGCTTTTGGGTAGCTGAGCCCCACTGGACTCGTCGTCTCTTCCTCGCCCCTTCCAACCACCTGCTTCAACACCATTGTGTCCTCCTAGCAGTTCTCCTTGGTCGATGGAAAGACAGACTGCAACTCTCATGCATGGCTTCCGCCATCTTATTGCAGGGCTCACGCCGATTCTGTTCTCCTTAGCTTCCTTGGTAGCAACGTTCGCTTACTCGACTTTGTCCTCTGACTTGCCGGGCTCCCTTAAGCGAATGTGAGCACTGAAGCAGTCCAACTCTCCAACTGCTCCGATCATACCTTAGTATAATCAAGTCCCCTCCATGAGACTCACTGGTACTTGCAATCTGACTACTCCCTCGGTGGTACCCAGCTCCCATATGCTGATGACCAAGGCTTTCATCTAATGCAAGCTTCGATGCATACACACAGAAGACTCGCCTATGCGGTACTGTGGCTGGCATTCACTCCTTGAATCCACAGCCCTTCTTGCCGTTGCATTGATCACCGAAGTGGAGCTCCCAGTAGTTCCTGATCATTCACATGATCACATCCCCCCCATGGGACTCACTGGTACTTGCACTTGGACTTCTTCCTCGGTGGTACACAGCCCCCCATATGCTGATGACTAAGGCTTTCATCCAATGCAAGCTCCGATGCACACACGAAGACCCGCCTCTGCGGTACCATGACATTCACTCCTTGAATCCATAGCCCTTCTTCTTGTTGTGTCGTACACCAAAGTGGAGCTCCCAGTAGCTCCTGATCATACCTCCGCATGATATTGTCCCTCACGGGACACGATCGCCTGTGTTGCATTGCCACGAACTATTCCACCACGATCCGCTGCACCATGTCGCCTCCTGGTGACATCTCCATTGCATACAGATTATTGTGTGATGAACTCGGACTACGACTTCTCCATGTGTGGCCTCTACCAACACATCGTAGGGCCTCTACCATCTCCGATTTTTAGTTTGCTCCCTTGGCAATTCACTTTCGTCCACCCACTCTTGGGTCACACCTGGACGAAGCATAGCTCTAGGACAGTCCGTCGCCTAGTAGCTCATGAAGTCCCCCTGACTTCACTAGAATTGGTGCACCATTGTCTGGATCCTGGGCCTCTATCCCCTACCAGTACAATCTCTGCTATGCACCTCTTGTTCCTGACAACTCGAATGGCAACACTATGGTATATTCTTCAAGAGTACCCGCCTCTGCGTCCTCTTGCCCCGTGCTAAGGTATCATGATCCCAACTTTGCCTTCGCAAGTTGAATCACCTTAGTTACTCCGTCAAATGCATCTCTGCGGTAGCTTGCATGTGCCTCGAAGCTCCCTTCATCTTTGGCACCATGGAAGATAAGTCCACCCCATCAGAATGAAGAACTCATGGAACGACATGATCCCACTCTTGCCTCTACAAGAGTTCATGCCCTTGACCTCGGTCCAAGGAAAGCTCTGTGCCTCTGCTCCATGTTCCATCTTCTATGTCGACTCCCTTCATGCGGCTTGAATACTTCACCAAGTTCCACCCAAGTCGTTCCGCTCCTCGATTTGCATTGAGTTGATAGTGGCCCTCGCGTCCACCATTCCACGGGTCAGCCCTCCGTTGAGTTCGATTTCCACATCGACTCGAACTGTGCGTTCATATGATGTTGCCTTGGATTACTCCCCCACTTGATCTCGAAATGCATCCACCAATGCATTACCTCATTCGAGATCATACGACGACTCTTCGTCGCTCGCTCGGTCCGTTGAGCGTTTTAGAGATATTACCTTGAGAAACTCTTCCTCAATATGTGCGATCTGTTGCACATGATTCTCCCTCTGGAGAACTAGGACTTATCCCTCCTGGATATCTGTCCTATTGGAGCAACTTTCCTCTTTACATTCTTCCCACTGGAAGTTTCAGAGACCACCATCCCCTTTGGACTACTCCGTCTTGCTGAACAACTTGTGCCTTGTTCTGCCCCCGCAAATGTACTTGCTAGATTGCGGCCCTTCGCCAATACAGTCTCCACTGCACCCTTCAGGGTCTAGCAACGTGCTGAACTTATTGCACATTTCAACTGCCTACGGACGTATCCTTTTATGTCGAAGAGAAAGTTCTGATGCTCCATGGCACTGAGTTCTGATCGCACCTTAGGATGGCCACGAACACTCCGTCGTCCGTGTACAAGCCCTTGCATGAGTTTCGAATCCTTCGAGTTAGCAATTCCCCTCACCTCTGTGAGCTTTGCACAACTCTTTCGGTCGTTACACAACACCTCCCACTTTGCACGGTCTCATCTATCACCAAACGCCCCGCTTTGCCTTGAGCACCGTCAAGTTTGGTTGCCAACGTCGAGCCATAGCTCGAACTCCACCATCCCAATCTTTGTGTCCTCGTGGTGCCTCTCGCGCAAAGGGTTGGCCATTCCTCTGAATGCCAAACTTGGATGCCCGCTCCTCTGAGCGACTCCTTTCCCTACATCTCAATGTCCGTTTTCCCCCAAACGGTTGCGCGTGCTGGCTGTCCTCCACACAGCCCAACTAGGTCCCCCACGTTTGTATGGCAAGTGTCTCTGCGTGTGCTTGTCCCGCTCTAATACCACATTGTCACGGGCTTAGCTGGTTTTGCCTAAACCGTGCGGCACCCCTGCGTATCCGTCCGCAAAGGTCAGCCTTCCCTGAGATCTCCCAGAGTCCCTTAGACTTACAAAAGAGAAAACGGGCCAGAAGAAGCAATTCCCATGGGATCCACAAGCAACTGCTCAAGCAAACACTTCATATAGCCATATGCAAATTACATTCATGGACATTACAAACTCAGAGAGGTTGCACACAAAGGATAATGGTCCATTACAGACCGAAGTCCCCCACAAGTGCTTACAAGACATACTTGTATTTACATGCCAAAATGGGCCATAAAGCAAACCAAACGCGGGCTGCTAAGCCTACTGCAAGCTCGCTACTGTACAAGGTATGTACACAAACCGGAGGACACGGACAAACACGAGCATTTCATCAAACACCTTGTTTACATTGTTGTCCGTGACAATATGGGGGCTGTGTACCACCGAGGGAGAAGTCAGATTGCAAGTACCAGTGAGTCCCATGGAGGGGACTTGATTATATAAAGGTATGATTGGAGCGGCTGGAGAGTTGGACTACTTTAGTGCTCACATTCGCTTAAGGGAGCCCGGCAAGTCAGAGGACGAAGCCGAGTAAGCGAATGTTGCTACCAAGGAAGCTAAGGAGAACAGAATCGGCGTGAGCCCTGCAACAAGATGGCAGAGGCCATACATAAGAGTTGCAGTCTGTCTTTCCATCAACCAAGGAGGACTGCTAGGAGGACACAGTGGTGTTGTAGCAGGTGGTCGAAAGGAGCGAGGAAGCGACGACGAGTCCAGTGGGGCTCAGCTACCCAAAAGCAAAGCGTCGGTTAGAAAGGAGATGGACAAGGAGGAGCACCATAGTGCCGTAGAGGCGGATCTACCGATCGCAAAGGAAGGGATGCAAATGCAAGGCAACGTATAGTAGAGCCATAGGCTTGGCAGCACCATGGTACTCAGAGGCAGGACTTCCATGGAGTCATCGATCCCTTGCTCTCATGGAGGGAGAGCATTGGTCGTAAAAGGGGCCGAGGAGGTGGAGAATGCAAAGGCAAACTCCAAGTACCAAGATAGGGCGGAAGGGCAGTGGCCAAGGAACTTCATAAGACCGGTGTCGATGGACTTCTCATCTAGATAGCCGAAAGCGGGGGACTTCGAGTTGATGCAGGAGTGCTCGACCAAGGAACGAAGTAGGCAGTACGTGGTACTGTACCTTTTTACTCAGATGAGTAGGCGGCAAAGGTAATGGAGAAGACGGTACAATCCCAAAGGCGACCAGAACTATCAAAGACTTACTCTAAGTTGGGGTAAACTTTTTGCTCTTTTCGAGCGAATCTTCTTGTATTCTAGAAGTTCAATGGCAGTGGGAGGCGAATTACAGTAGCTAACTTAACGCAAGGAGTGCAAACACTTCTAGTGCTTCAGAAGTGTGAGCAAAGAGCGGGCGAATGTTAGTAACCAAGCTCAATGCATGAAGTACAAACTCGAGGAGGTAGGCGGAATCGAGTAACCTTTGCCCTCTTAACTCAAGATAATGGGCAAAACTGAGTACCCTAATTCTCTTAACTCGAGGAGGTGAGCGAAGCCAAGTAACCTTGCCTTCTCAACTACTAAGAGAATGGGTGAAGTCGAGTATCCCAGTTCTCTTACTTATCTAGCAGAGGAGCTCTGCATAGGTTCAATGACCCTTCAAAAAAAGCTTATGAAGGACAATAGTTGTCAAATCCTTACCATTGGTGATCAGTACTACTGAGAGTAGATTGTCCGCTTCATTTCCCAATTGAATGCCAATTGAAAGCGGGAGTGATGCGAACCTACTTGGAAGTGATAACTAAAAGTGGAAGAAGGTTCAATGGGCACACATTGTGGAGGAAGGACCTTAAAAACTTCAAAGTCTGCAAGGCGATGCTCGTTAAAGTTCCAACAATCATCCATCCAGTTCAAACAACATGAGTATACTACGATACTAGCGCATAATAAGGCAGGTCTTCTCCTTCATCAGATGGATCCGCGATAGTCAACAAGGATTAGCACAACTCAGCCAACCCCACACCAAATTCAACAACGGCGGAGAGCGGCTGGGAGCCAAAGGGCGTGTTGCAGCCAAAGCAGAAGATTGAAGATTCAGCAAAATGCGAGGAGATGCAGCGTCTACAGTGGCTTTGACGAGGACGTCGAAGTGGGGGAGAATGTCACGGACAACAATGTAAACAAGGTGTTCGATGAAATGCTCGTGTTTGTTCGTGTCCTTCGGTTTATGTACATACCTTGTACAGCAAGAAGCGGGCTTACAGTAGGCTTAGCAGCCCTAGTTTGGTTTGCTTTGTGGCCAATTTTGGCTTGTAAATACGAGTGTATCTTGTAAGCACTTGTGGGGATTTCGGTCTGTAATGGACCATTATCCTTTGTGTGCAACCTTTTTGAGTTTGTAATGTCCATGGGTGTAATTTGTATATGGCTTTATAAAGTGTTTGCTTGAGCAGTTGCCTGTGGATCCCGTTGGAATTGCTTCTTCTGACCCGTTTTCTCTTTTGTAAGTCTAAGGGACTCTAGGAGATGTTGGGGAAGGCTGACCTTTGCGGACGGACATGCATGGGTGCCGCACGGCTTAGACAAATTCAGCTAAGCCCGTGACACGCAGGCGACGGAATGCGCGGGGGAACCGGCAAAAACCAGCGCGTGGGGGAATCAGGTTTCTCCCTCTTCTTCTTTCTCCCTCCCTCGGAGAATACCCGTCGGCAGTCGGGGAGAAGGAATCGCCCGCAGGCGACGGAATACGCGGGGAACCGGCAAAGACCAGCGTGCAGGGGAATCAGGTTTCTCCCTCTTCTTCTTTCTCCCTCCCTTAGATAATACCAGTCGAAATCGACTGCCGACGATCGAAATTGATCGTCGACAGTCGATTTCATCGGTACCCGCCCAGTAGCAGGCGGTCCACGTTGTCACGAACGATCGTCGCTCAACTGCAACTCTTCGCTTAACGAACTATTCATCGCTTTTGTTTGCTTGTATAGATGTTTGGCAGCATATTTTGCCTTGATTTTGCCTAAGAAATTCAAGCAGAAATAGTTTGTAACACTGCAGAACGATCGCTCACTACGCAGAGCCAAAATAGGCCAAAACTTCCCAGTATTGGGTCGTTTTTGCATGCTGCGGCGACCAGTCGGAGCGGTGCAAAACGTTAGCCATCTCAGCCCCTTGGGTGGGTGGCATAGGGCTGGATGGGGCTTCGGGTATGTATCGGGCATGAGCATTCATCAATAGTTGAACTCGACTTGCGACCGCTACTATAGCTCTCTAAAGTCCTGTTTCGCTCTCTTTCTCTATTGCACTCAACATGTTCGACGAATTTCTTGTAAGAGCTGCCCTCTCTGCGAGACGTCGGAACTTGTTTGTCGCTCGTCTTCAAAACTAATTAACTTCGTTTTTGTAGGTCCTTCGGGATCCGCATGAGGTTGCAAGTGGGTTGACCCTTTGCGGGCAAATAACGCTTCGACGTTTTAAGACTTAAGCAATCCCAGCTAAGCCCGGAACATTGGGCAAGGTTGCTTCCGACTTAGGTAATTTCAGCTAAGTCTTCAAGTTTGCTGCTAGGGTGTCGCACGACTTAGGCAAATTCAGCTAAGTCCGTGACAGCGTATCGGTCAACTGGCGGACCGATACGTACCGCCCAGTATGAGGTTTTAACGCTTGGTAAGACAAACCTTGATATCATCTCACAAGATCGAATTCCTGCAAAACTAGGTCAGGGGCATTCCTGACAATGACCCCTTTGACGGTCAAGTCAGTACTTGAGTTTAATGCGGTCGGACTAATTACACTGGTGGGGTGGCTCGGATGCTCGGTTGGTTGGACACGTGCAACCCGATCTGACCATTGCACATTCATGGGTCCAACTGCATAAGTGTCGCTTGGGGCTGCCTACCACATGTCAATAGGTCCGACCCCCTGTGGCCGCCTACAGGTGTCTAATGGGGATACCCATGCTGGATTTTCACTCCACGACATGACCATACATCATCCACTCATCTGCCTTACCAGTCTCACCTATCAGTTGGCTAAATCCTCTTGGCTATTAGGCCTACCAAGTTGATCGTGACGAGCAAACCTTGTATTCAAAATAGTGATCATGTCATTGAAAAATTTAGCCAAACTTCAACCTGAATTAGTTTTTAGCTATCACAAATTCAGTCAGTTATTTCAGATGTCCAAATTGTGTTGCTCTTTTAGTTTGCTGATGAATTATAAGGGATTGGTACTGTATCAATCCGTATCAGTGTACCAAGTGCCGGTATTGTCTACGAAGTGAGTCTTGAAAAAAGTCTAGAAAAGGACTAGAAAAACGAAAAAAGAAACTGCTCAGTACCGACATTGTACCAAGTGTACCAGACAGTATAGCGTTTGTACCACCTGGTACAGATACGGTACCAGGCATACTGCCAGTGTAACTTATAAGACTGGTAAATCCATACTGTATTGTAAACCTTGATTATGATTCCTAATTGCTAATGCACAAGATTCGTGCCAATGCTGGGCCAGGGATTGTCATCGCTGTGGTCCAAAACCAATTGCTGCTTAGTGACTTAATTATGAGTTACAAAACTAATACTATCTATTTTTTAAATAAATATCTTCCAGTTTTATTTTCATTTATCTCTTGCTGTATCCGACCAGATTAAGAAATAGGTTTTTTTTTTGCTTAAAGATGTCATAGTTCAAATATCTTATTTTCTATAGGCATGCAAGTTTATGGAAAGAAGAAATTGCATGGTAGGAAATATTGTCTAGCTTGATAATTCCATATAGCATGTGTGAATTATACTTGTATGTTCTACACTACTA
This sequence comes from Ensete ventricosum, assembly GCA_029747655.1. Lineage (NCBI taxonomy): Eukaryota > Viridiplantae > Streptophyta > Magnoliopsida > Zingiberales > Musaceae > Ensete > Ensete ventricosum. The sequence continues at coordinate 43,804,472 of JAQQAF010000005.1, read as the reverse complement.
GGGCAGCTCTGTTTTTTTACATGAATTATTTTTTCTCATGAAAGACGTACATACATTCAACTAGTCCAATATGGCATCAGTAAGCGATTATTATCCTGTTATGTAGGTACCCTTCTTATTGTCGGCCAAATAAATGGCCAGCTACTTCGTTGCCTGAACTTGAGGAAGGTATGTATGCACCACTTCACTGTGCCTGAATTTGAAGCAAGTCCTATTATATTTAGGACTCTTGTTTAATTATTTTCACTTGATTGATTTCTTTAATGTGATTATGGATTCCCTTCCACTGTATTCAATATTCACTTTGTTCTTGAAAACTTTATGGAAGTCATAATTATCTCTGCCAGTTCTTGAAGGACATGTTCTTTCTACAGATTGTACTTAAGATATGGTTTTGTATAATTTCTTTGTTTTGGGAATATACATAAAATATGGACATGAATACGCCTTTTAAATCATAAGATGTGCAGTAATATGAAGTTGTTTAGGAAGAAAATTTACCATTGCGGGCAAAGTCACTTTATGTAGGATTTTGAAGCAAATAGAGACTTTATTCTGCCTCTGAAATTATCACAAAGAAGCATTTGGGTGCAGGCTAAGTTGGTCATAGACTAGTTGTTTGCTTTGCCCTTCCTTTTACCTTCATCCAGGTGTGAATTAGGCTAGTGACTCCATGCTCATGCTTATGCATTTTAAGACATATCAACTGAAACATTTGAAAGTTACAAGTCATGTTTCCCCAATCATGTGCAACCTTTCAACATGGATAAAATTTATTTTCACAAAGTAGCAATATGTCCTGAACTGTAAAATAGATCATCTATAATATAATTGTTAAACAATTTTATACTTGTGGGATATTCCTGTGATATACTGTGGACACATTTTATGAGATTTTATAATTGTTTATCTCTTGATAATTGGATAAGTGGGTATACGATACGTTGTTTGTTTATCTCCCCTTGAGATGTGTGTCATTGATTTCATCTAAATTTTCTCATTTTTTGCCCTTGACATGCTTCTCATATTTTTAACTAATATGCTGCAAGAGATGGCTGTGACCAAATACTGCACATCAGTGTTGTTTTCTTCATCGAGTCCCCAACTTATGATTTTGAAGTTATATTGTTGTATTGTTATTATTGTGTTATTTTGGACCAATAACAATATTGGTCTGACAGTCAATCTGCACATACATCAACATTAACAGTCCGGAACACTTTGTAAAGGGCTCGTATCACCCAGTGTAGGGCTTGTACTGGGTAGAAACTCTTTTTTATTTCTTAATCTTCTTCAGGCTTTTTTGAAACTCAGTACAGCTTCCTGGACCAGTATGGGTCCAGTACCTAAAATTAAAAACTCTGATTTGTAATATAGTGAACTCAATGAGGATTTGACTTCTTGTATTCATTATCTTTTTTTTATAAACATTGCACTGGATTTCTTCAGTCAAAATTTAAGGTGATGTTGTTCATAATAGAGCAAATTGTTGTTGTACTGTAGCCTTTAAAGCTCTTGGAATGCTGATGATGGAGGTTGGGCTGATGCTAGCATATCATTGTGATCAATATGGTATGTTCAGCTTGTTCATGTTTTTTTTAGTTGATATCAGTTTATTCTTTAAAGTCACATTGCTTGTGGATTGTTACCGCTTTTGGGGCTATCTTGTCGGTAAACTAGTGCTACGAATGAGATACTAAATTACTAAGATATATTACACTTATAGCTGTCCTGAAAATCATGGTATTATCCCTTGTACAAAGTAATATGGAATTCTTTGATTAGATGCCAAGGTTGGCAGTTGGTCATGTTTAGGTGAGATCAAACATGTGCTCAGTAAGTACTGAATAAGTGGAACTTGTTTAAAATCTAAGCCAAATCCAACCTTCATATCCATACTTCTCAACCAACCATATAACGAGGAAAACAGATACAAAAAAATGAAATCACTGTAGAGAGGAAGAGATTGACTGCAAAATAGAACCTTTTGATCCATTCCTCATGTTCTGAACAGTGAACACTTATCTCTTGTAATGATCTTTTTAATTGGAATAAGTACGTCTTCCTATCTGTAATCAGTTCATGCTATTCGTCTGTTTGTTTTAATTTAATAGCTGCTTGTATATTAGTCCATTCCGATTTCAGAAGTAGACAAATGATTGCATATGCTTGGTCGTTTTTTAACAACCCATGTTATACACTCCTAGAAACTATATATTTGAACATTCTTCCTAGAAAAGTTGGGCTTCTTTTCAAGTTCTTGTTCTCATTTCCGAAAGCAAAGAAAAATTATTAATTCTTGATTGAGTGGCGATCTTTGTTGTATTTAGGATTACAATGAGCTTCTTTAGATCACAAGTTTGTCTTAGTATCCTGAAAGATTCTTTAATTTGTCATGAAGGATCAATTACCAGGACATAGACCTAGATCCCAGTCTTATTGATCTTTTTATATAGGATTCTGAATTAAAATATTCTTGCATATTGCTCAAAGACTATTTGCTTTTTTGCATGGATACCATCTAGGGTATCAAATTTATCCATAATGTCCCAACTGTTACATGGATCTTTTTTCATCATTGTGTTCTGTATAAGGGCACCACACTTTCCTTTTTATTTTAATATTTACTTTTGTACCAGTTAGGAACTTTATGTAATAAGGACCAAGGTTTGCAATTTCGACATTTACTGCCCGGTACGGGCGGTACATACCGGTCCACCAGGTTGTCGGTACGCGGACCGCCCGTTACTGGGCGGTACCACCAAAAATTGACCGTCGGCGGTCGATTGAGGGAGAAATCGGGTCGATTGAGGGAGAAAAAGGGAAGAAGAAGAAGAAGAGGAAAAGAAAAAAAAAAAAAGAGAAGAAGAAAACCTAGCGCCTGTCCTTGCCCACGCACTGTCGTCGTCCTCGCTCGCAGTTCGTCGTTGCGCCAACACCCATGGATCGCCCGTGCCCGTCGCCGCCCGCACCCGTGGGAGGAGAAAGATTGAGGTGACGTCGCTCCTTTTCTTTTTTTATTGATATTTTTAATATTTTTTAATATTATATTATATAATATTATATTATTAAATATTATATTATATTTAATATATCAGGTGGTACACACTGTATGTACTGCCCAGTACCGGTACCGATAATATGTCGGTACACCGGTATGGATCGGTAAGTCAAACCTTGATAAGGACTAACATTTTTATGAGATTCACAATCAAATTGTCTGTCTATGCAAATTAAAATAAAAGCAGAAGTGCAGAACTATAAACAACTGTACATAATTTCATAAAGTATGAGAATACCTCAGATTCAGAACTCAATGGTTTTTCTTAAGGCTTCTGAACTAGTAAATATTGTGTTCATAGTTGATATGAACTAAAATATATATAAAGCAAGGTTTGTCATACCACGATGTACCGCTCGGTACAGGCGATATGTATCAATCCAATAGGGGATCGATATGGGCGATACATATCAGTCTGTAGCAACACCCCTGTCACGACCCGAGTTGATGAGAATACCTCAGATTCAGAACTCAATGGTTTTTCTTAAGGCTTCTGAACTAGTAAATATTGTGTTCATAGTTGATATGAACTAAAATATATATAAAGCAAGGTTCGTCATACCACGATGTACCGCTCGGTACAGGCGATATGTATCAATCCAATAGGGGATCAATATGGGCGATACATATCAGTCTGTAGCAACACCCCTGTCACGACCCAGGTTGATGAGCTAACTATCCTGATAGCTTCAGTTTGACCCAACCACTGGCCAAAATGCTCGAGCCGGGAGTTACCAGTAGTACACTCATCAACTCTTATAAGGCATTCATATGTTCCAACTTTTCCAATGTGGGACTAAAGGGTGTTACACTCTCCCCAACTCATATACTTGACGTCCTCGTCAAGGTCGAACATATCCCAGATCGAACCCTAGCATGGTGCATGTGAGGCATAGCCTAGTGGTGGCTCCACGCTGTGTCCATCCACAGGTAGCCCTTTCCTACTCGGGTCCCCTCACCATGCCCGAATACTAGGTCAACTCTGATACCAAATGTCACGACCCGGGTTGATGAGCTAACTATCCTGATAGCTTCAGTTTGGCCCAACCACTGGCCAAAATGCTCGAGCCGGGAGTTACCAGTAGTACACTCATCAACCCTTCTAAGGCATTCTTATGTTCCCACTTTTCGAATGTCGGACTAAGGGGTGTTACAACCCCACCATACCATGTGTCGATATATACCATACCGATTGTTGGTCGGTACATTGGTATGAATTGGTAAGGCAAACCATGATCGTAAGCAAGGATTGGAAATCAAATCGTACCGCTCGTACCAAGCGGTACCCTTGGTTGTCCGATACGGGGCTGTTACCCTCCCGCTACCACCCGAAATAGGTCAGTAATGGTCGATTTTGACTATCGCCGCCCACTACCGGTCAATATCAGCCTGACTGCAGCGAGGTTGAAGGAAGAAAAAAGAGAAAGAGGGAGAAGAAGAGAGAGAATCTCAGAATGACGTCGCCCTCTAATGGCAAGGCGGCAGCTCGACTTCTTTGTCGTTTCTTCGCTAAAGGTTGGAGACGTCTACAGCCTTCGTCTTTATCGAATGCCACAGATGAGGAGAACCTCAGGACAGTGCCGCCCTCTAACGGCGAAGCAGCGGCTTCTTTGCCGTTGTCTTCTCCTCATTTGAGGTGACGAGGAGAAGAAGAGGTGGCCTCGGCAACGTCGCCGAGGCTTCTCCTTATCAGCGTTAGGAGAAGAAAATGAGGCGATGTCCTAATTTTTTTATGTTATATATATATATATATATATATATGTATATATATATATATGTATAATATGTATATATATATATGTATAATATGTATATATATATATATATATATATGTATAATATGTATATATATATATATGTATATATATATATATATATATGTATATATATACATATATGTATATATATATATATAAAGTATACCGTTCGGTATGCCTGGGCGTACCGCTTGGTACGCTCATTCCATACCGAGCTGAGCTCGATATGCCGGTACGGTACGAAATTGTGAACCCTGATATTAAGAACTACTTTTTTCTCCTTTTGTGGGATTGGGTTCGCAATTCAACTTTGCCATCATTTCTTTTCTATAATGGGCTTTGAAGGTTAGAAGACCTTGGATATAGCATCAGTAATATCTACTAGCAACCTATCATTGATATACTTAGTGTCAACTTTTATGTCTAACCTTAGGAGGTTATGATGTTCTTGCACAAGTGAAGAATTTAAGATACTGGCATGTTATTCCCATATTGAGTTGATCATATTCCCTTTTGTTCTATTCTCACTCTTTTCACGAGTAACTTGTGTTCTTAGAACATTAGGGTTACGGTAGCATTGCATGTGGGCACAAGGGTGTGAAACTGAAGTCCTTGTTCTCCTTGACTTAAGTTTCTACCACAGTGAACATCGGAAAAGGTTAGAAAAATATCTAGGTGTTTGCTTTTTTTGTGAGTGTTGCATGTTTTCATCTGTTTCTTCAACCAGGAACAAGTTGGTAATGATGTCTTCACATGTATTTACTTGATTCAGGCCTTAATTTTTTTCTCCCAATTAGTAATAGCATCCTTTTTATTCTGATCACTGTCATGTTGTGGCTGATTGAATCTAAATAAAATTGATATTTATGGTAGTTCTAAACTTCTAATTATTTTCATACAATGATCAGTATCCAGAGTGATGAAAGACCATGAGAATGGAAGCCTTGAGCAGATACTCAAGCATTCTAGGTGCCATAAAGGTCGTTTGTTATATTACTTCCCTAACGAACTCAGGTAACGGTTACTTCAATTTGCTCTAGAGTCTAGATAACACCATGGATTAATATTTCTGAAAATTTTGAATGTAAGTTTCTTATGGTAATATGTAGTGAAAAATAGAACTTTTCCCTGTTCTTGTAATCACTGGTTTTCCCTACTGTCTTACAGTCACCATGGAGATAATAATAACTCCATATCATCATGGTGTGGATGGCATACTGACCATGGTTCACTCACAGGTGAGTGAACTGAGACAGCAAAAATTTGTTTTTTTGTCATAATCATCATGAAGATTTAGAATCTTGACATTGATTCATTCATTGATGGCATATGAGGTTGGAATGCATTTGCAAAGATGTTTTTTGCTATAAAATGTCTCTTATCTGTAGCATAAATTAAGTATATAATGATGAGATATTTTTTCTTCAGATAGTTCTAGTTAGGTATCTAGTCGTTAATTTTCATTAATCATCTCCATTCAGCTAGGTTTTAAAATTCCGTCTGTACAGTAATAGATAATTAGTATTCTGTCCATAATCAATTTTCATATGTCATCTCCATTTAGCTAGGTTTAAGAATCTGTCAGATACAATAGTAGATAATGACTATTCCGTCCATTACCTTATTAACTTGCATGCTCCTGTCCATAGCTGGGCATGATCAAATTACATTTGCTGAAATTTATCTTAGACTTGTTGCCTAATAGAATATTTGTCTATCATACAATTGTTGTTTTTACTTCTAACCACAGAATGCCACCTATCACCTGCTCGGTTTCCTTCACATTATTATTTAATTGAAGTTTGTCAATGCACTCATGTGGGTTTGTATGCTCGCATAAATTTACACATTTTGTCAAATAAAAAGCTCAAGAATGTTTTCTATATTTCTGAAATCTTACAACTATAATTCATCATTGTAGGTCTTACCTATGGCATGTTTACCAGAAATGGTGTCAAGATATCTTCTCCTGATAGTGCTGCTGGCCTTTATGTTAAAACACGAAATGATCAGATTGTCAAAGTAATTCTTGTTTTATTTACTCAGAAATATGAAGCATGATAACACCATTACACTGTTCTATTATAAGTTTCCGTTTTTGTTATCATACCACATTACTTCAAGTTATTCATTGACTATTTTATTACCAAAGAGACTCTTCATGCTCATTCATTTTTGATTCTGGGGTAACTCGTTGATATTTTATATATGGATTTTGAGATGAGAGTAGAGAAGCAAAAAGTAAGAACTGTACCTGGAAATTGAAGATAAATTTCTTCAGTGCACCTCAAACACACACACACACACACACACACCATATATAGCATCTGAATACTTATTAAGAAACATAGATCCGCAGGTGCTGGAGTTTCAATCAAGTGGTCATAGTTGAAGGCAAGATTCAGTAACAATTATCGAGATTGTTTTGCTAATAAAGAATCAATAAAATATTAATTAATAAATATTTAACTCAACAAACTAAACGAGATGATCTAACATTAGCTAGTACCCAATAAATAATTTATGTTGATGATTATGATCTGAAGGCCGAAGTCACTCAGAAAATTGTGCATTATCTAATCATGTACAAATGACTGTAGTCTATGTCAGTTACCATCATAGCTTTTACCTATATCTTCAACTTGCTTGGGTCAAGGTTTGGTTGTCGGTAAACATTGACTAACGTTGCTATGTATGCTGCATAGTTGAGGCATCCATGACATTGATTTCAATCAAAGGTATGCATGTGGAAGCATGCAATATGTTTCTGACACAGAATTTGTATCGTGCCATTCAGTACTCTCTTGTATCAGTGGGTACATGCCAAAAGTGACCTAGCCATGTATTTGCTTCTCCAGCATGGATATACGTGGTGTTTGCTTGCACATTGATATTACAATCCTTGGTTTTGATACGTAACTTTGGAGTAAAAGACTGTGCTCTTGAGAACCAATTATCTTATACCAACTTTATGCATAAATGAAAAGAAACTCAATTTTCAGCTTGTTACTTTGGCTTGGATTTTTTTTTTTTTTGTTGTGATGGCTACTGAAGAGTTATGTTTTGAGTCTAGATTATTCTGTGCTCATAAGAATTATTTTTTTATGTAGATTACTGAGGCTATAATTTTTTATGCTTTAGGTTGTATTTGGAGAAGATGAAATAGCATATCAAATTGGTGAAACCACTGAAATACTAGGTGGAGGTTATCTGTGTGCTACACCACATTGTGTACAGGTGCTTCAATCATCAGTTGGTGCTTGTGAATTTAGCTTTTTAAGAAAGAAGCATAATACTATCGATTAAATATGACAAGCTTCTATCTATGTGTGTATACATTACGTGTATGTATAATAGATTTTTTCTTTCTGAGAAGCAGAAAGATTAGTTTTCTCTGATAACTAAATTATCAGTCTGCTATTTTGTTGTTTTTTCTTCCATTTTCCATCCTGCAAACTACAATCATTGAAATGTCATACTTAGCTAATTGATTTTTTTTTTTTTGTATCATGTAACTTACAATATTATTATCTGCATCAATGCATCTTCTTTTTTAGATTTATGTCATTGTTCTATGTCAACATATTAGTGTAACACTCCTTTTGAAAGGTTATTCCATTTATTTGCCGTATACAGTCCTCTATGGTATGAAAAGATATATGTAACCAACCATAAATAGATGATTAATATTTTCTTTTCGTTGCTATTGCTCTTTGTTCTATTTACAATATTTGATGTGCCGTATTAAATACTCAGCTTTTTGTACTTCTGTTTGTCCAATATTGTCATCAGTTTATCATTCACAAAATGGATCTGGATGAGAATTTAAGTTATTTGTTTGATTTATCTGCTCATGTGAAAAATCTGTTACAGATGCTCTATAGCCCACAATTATGTGTCTTGCCTCGACATTTTGCAGCACTAACTTCTTGATTCAGTTTTAGAGAAAATTTTTGTACTCTTTCTCTTCTGAACAGCTATCTGTTTCTCTTTCTTAGATGGAGGCAAACATATTCCTTGTTTGCAATCTTATACCTTTTTTTTTTATTTGATAGGCACCTAACAGTGAAAAGGCTTCTGGAGTGGAGCGTTCAACTTTTGCATTGTTCATGCAACCTAATTGGTAAGTTAGCCATATAAGTTTTATTCATATGAAGTCAAAAAAATGTTATGATGAGAAGATCTTTTTTCCATTGTATTTCTTGAAGGAATGAATTTAACATGGTGGATTTAGGTAAGGTGGTGAAATATATATTTTATTTGGATGAAGAGACTGTAAAAATACCACCTACTTTTCTGTCTGTTGCCTCTCAGTGATCTGGATCATATGCTTGCATAATCTGTAATGCATATGACCAATCTATTGCTTATGTTCATAGAATGTTTTTACTTATTGAGATAGTATGAACCGAGGTTTGCCATGTCGTCCTGTACCGTTCGGTATGGGTGGTACATACCAATTTGATAGGGTACCGGTATGCGGACTACCCCATACCGAGCGGTACAAATATAATATTATATTATATTATATTATATTATATAAATATATATAAAAAATTAGAAACAAATGAGGCGTCGCCTCGCCTAGTGGGAGAGACAAGGCGGCACCTCGTCTTTCTGCGCTGGAGTGCGAGGTGTCGCCTCGTCTTCCCGCGCGAGGACGAGGGCGAGGCGTCGCCTCGTCTTCCTGCGCTGGGATGAGGGCGAGGCACCTTGTCTTTTCGCGCGGGGATGAGAGCGCTGCCTTGTCTTCCCGTGCGGGAACAAGGCAGCGCCTTGTTAGCCCGTTGGAAGACGAGGCGTCGCCTTGTCTTCCAGCTCAGGGACGAGACGAGACTATGCCTCGTTTTTTTATTTTTATATATATTATATTTATATTTAATATTATATTATATAATATTATATTATATTTTAATGTATCAAGTGATATGCATTGTACGTACCGCTCGATACCGAGTATCGTACCGTACCGATCAGATACCGATATGTCGGTACGGACCAATACGGCGAACCTTGGTTTGAACTGGCCACATGGATATTCCATGATGCTTGTTCAACAAATAAGGAGCTTGTATGCATAGGTGATTTTAAATTTTCTCTTAAAAGAGGTGTTTTTTGTATTTGTTGAACAAACACAATAGGCATATATGTTAAGCCATCTTATCTTAAATTTCGCTTATTAATTTCCACAGGGCTAGTGCTGTGTGAAAAAGACTTCCTAGTCCTCACATGGATAATATTTTCAAAGGCAAGGCTTTGCTCAATTTCAGAGTTACTAGCTACTAGCTTCTTATTGACCTTTCTTCTCTTCTCTCTCTCTCTCTCTTATATATATATATATATATATATATATATATATAACTTTTTCTATTTTTGCTTAGCATCGACTGAATCGATTGTGCGTGTATCTTCTGTTTGATAGTTTTAGTTAGTCATTAACTTAGTTTCATATCAAGGTCTAAGATGGTCATTTTGCATTATTTGAGAGTTCTGGATATGTTTCTCTGTGAGGTTAATATATTATGTTCTGCAAAAGCCAGGACTTCCCTTCATAATTTTTCCATGGAGTTTTCTATAGTATTTATAGCATATATGCTGTGTACACTCAGTGACCAGAATAAACTTCATTCTCTTCAGAGTTTTCGGTTTTCATGGGTGTTGACTCTCTGATTATGAGTTATGTAGTCTTACATTAGTTTTATAAAGATCCTTTGTTCACGAAGTGAAGTCTGCCATTCAGATATTACTTTAAAATTATTCTTGATGTCCTATCTTTTTTTTCCTTTGTTAGGGACGAGAAGCTTATGTTTCCGGGTGAGGTTCCATATCACCAAGAGGTATGTTTTAATGAGAAAAAGGCAAATTAGCGAAATGATATCATGCTTTTGTTCATTCTTTTAATTCCCCATTGTCCGTTACATGCAGTTGATCCTGCCTCATGGAACTCTCACTTTTGGAGAATTTTCTGAGAGGCTTCTTAACAAGTATTACCATGAAGTATCCTGAGAGGAGTTTTAGAATGCATTTTCAATTTTCTCACTAATTATTTGCTGGTAGCAATCTTTCTTAACTTCTTTTAAATGTTAGTAACCGGTCGATGTAACGATAGGCAACTTACAATGTTATACGTGCAGACTTAGTAGTAATGCAAGTACATGTGTGCTGCAGTTCTGCATAAAATTAAAATGGTCATACAAAATTCCTCGCGCGCGTGTGAACCCAATTGACTGTTAGTCGAAAGCGGGCTCCATATCCCATCAAAGTATGAGGTAAGGGAGAGAAAAAAAAAACATGTAATCTGATTTTGGAGGAGGTTTGGTATCTACAGATGGATCAAAGGTATGTTGTTTAGCATTTATTTTGTGAAATCACTAAGCTTAAATATTATGAGACATTTACGCTGCGGAGGTAGAGATCTCTGAGACTGGATGGATGGTGGTGGGTGATGCGCCGGGAATTCGTGTGGTTCCATGGCGGTTATTTTTAGTCAAAAAAAAAAAAAAAGAGTTTATTATTTTGAGACGCCTGGAAGTTGTGGTGTGCACGAAGGATGCACGTTTTGCTACCGCAAATTATTTGCTGCACTTCACGACGTCACGCGATTACATGAGATGTTGGAACGTACGAGAAAGAACCCGATTGGTTCACACCAGAAACAAGAGCCACCAAGCGCTTCAACAGCAAATCGATGTCGTCCCCCGTCTTAATGAGGCTTAGCCGTGTGTACCGGCTATCGGCTTCGAATAGTGTACCGGTACGTGAAATGATGCCGGCTCGGTTGAGCAGAGCAGAACAGTCTTTTTCTTCCTCCCTCTCGCACTTGAGCCAGGCATAAGCTGCAACAATCGTTCGTTGCAGGGGGGAGGGGATTCAGATGTCAAATAGATTTGACTGCTAAGTCAAGCATATTATTTTATATCCTTAAAACATTTATAATTTTATTCACCTGGAGACGGCTCCCTACGCTTTTCGAAGTAGGAGCAGAACTGAGGGGACAGCTTCTGCAGGGAGAAACGATCGGAAGTGGCGACGATACTGACCAACTTGCTCCACCTTTCTCTCATTGTTCTGTAACCAAACTCGAATATGTCATCTTCTCCGCCTACCGCTGCTATCATCTCTTTGATAAGCTTCAGGACTCTTAGTTGAGTATCCCGGGAAACTCCCATGGTGTTCAAGAGCATGTACCGTGTCACTCTCTCGTATATTTTCTCATCCTTTATCACCGCCCACCTGGACTTTTAACAAAGAGAGAACATGAGGGAAGGAAGATTATGATGTATCTATCTCACATAGCAGTTCAAATAATAATCAAGGACTTAAAAAGACTTACCCGAACCTACTACCGGCATGGCCTGAGATCTTAGAATTGGTAAAGAGCATAATATCTTCATCTGCTGCGGCTGGGATCGCTGAATAGTGAGGCCAATAGTAAGCATGGTCATGAATGACTGCAGAGCCGCGGAGAACTGATCGCCGCAAGAGGCCATCGGGATTGTTTGGTGAGGTGACGAACTCGATGAAGTTTGTTCGCGACGAGGCACTTGCGTTCGCCCATTCAGAGGTAATTCCTTCCCATTTGTACTCTCTACCTTCGAATAAGTTGGTTCGGAACTTGTACACCTGCCAACATAGGGGCTGTTAGGATCCCTTGAATTATTAAAAATTAAGTTATTTAAGTTTGCTAGTCTTAGTAGGAATCGGCTAGAGTTTTATTTAGGAGTTGTTATTTTCTACTACGATTACTAGTTCTAGTTTTTTCTACGACTAAAGAGTATATAAATAGGGGTGTAATGCCCCTCAAAGTAGTTCTAGTTTTTAATAACAAAGACATCGATCCCCTCAAAGTAGTCAAAGAGGTCGATCCCCCCCTCGATGTGATCTTTATATCTTTTCCCCCTTTTCTCTATGATAAAACCTTATGGGTCTTAGCATCTAGTATCATAGCAACGATCCTTGACGTTTCTACAGTGATCCCCCATGCTGCCCTTGATGCTTTTAGCAACATCCATTGGCCTTTTTTGCAATGATCTATCACGCTGCCCTCCACGCCCTTCAGCCGCACCTTGGTCTTCATCTTCTTACTCATCGATCTACTGAAGACGTTGCCCTCCCTTGAGTCGTGTCTTGGTCTTCATCTTCTTCGTCATCGATATGTTGAAGTCATTGCCCTCCCTTCAATCACGCCTTGGTTTTCATCTTCTTCCCCCTCGATCTGCTAAAGGCGATCTCCTTAGCACTCTCTCGTGGTGTGCCCTCGGCGTCCTCTTCAATGTAGTCACGACCAACGTCCAGAACTATCATGTCGGCCCAGATTGACGTCTCCATCAGCTACACCAAATAGGACAGTACTGATGCCCTTGACCCAAAACCACAAATAAGGGTTAGGGAAATAGATTTGCAATCATATGCAATGCCTACCGATAACACAATGAAAGCCTCACTGAAAGCTTTGGTAGCTAAAATTGAGAACTGACTATAAGAGACCCTTAATGACTTCAAAAGAGCTTATTTGAGAGTTTCAACAAGATGGAAGTTTGAGACAATTAAACCATTCTAGAGATACAGAAAAAGGGCACCAAGAACATGATACATGCTTTCCATGCATGAAGGTAGAATTTCCACAATGGGAAGATGAAGATCCGACCAATTGGATCTCTATGACATAAAAAAAATTCACTTCCATAGAACTTCAAATGACTCGAAGGTGGAAATAACTTCTATCCAATTAAACGGAGATGCTATCTAATGGTATGATTGGTATAAAACCTACCACGGGGTTCCCTCGTGTGAGCAATTCAAGAAAGGACTTCTTGTTCATCTTGGACCATCCAAATATGAGAATGTTGATAGGCAACTCGCTAAAATTCATCAAATATCTACAGTGCTAGAGTATCATAGCCGATTTTAACAACTATCAAATCAAGCCAAAGACTAGTTCAAACGGTAATTGGTAGATACATTCATTGGATGACTCAATCTCGATATACAGTGTGAAGTTAAAACTCGTCAACCTCGCACGATGATCATCGCGATTTTATTTGCATGATTGCATGAGGAAAAAAAATCAACATGGAGAATCATCGAAATAGAAGTATCAACAAACAGGTGATCAACAAGTCGATTGTCCCGTCTATTCTGGGCCAAAACCCTAACACTAGAAGACTAACCCGAGAAGAACTCAAGGAAAGGTCCCCGAAGAGTTTGTGCTAACATTATAATGAAAAATGAAGTAGGGAACATCGATGCAAACAAGGGAAGCTTCTAATAATCGAACGATTCGAGGAGGAACCAAAAACTGACGCTATGGGCTCCGATCATAAAGGTATGGATACTAATGAAGATGTTGAACCTATCATACATATTATGCATGCATTGGTTGGCTACTATAACCCACAAATTATGAAATTTAAGGATTCTTTAAAACATCAGCTCATTAATATTTAATTGATATCGAAAGTATTAACAATTTTATGGACGACAAGGTTGTTGCACGGTTATCCTATCACATTGAAGGTTGTCATAAGTTTGAAGTAAAGGTCATTGATGGAAGGATTCTAACTTGTGATACAAGTGTTCGAATATAAAACTGATTATGCATGACCAAGAATTACTTGTGGATTTCTTCTTACTACCCTTGGAGGACTACGAAGTTGTGCTCGAAATAGAATGGATATCAACCCTGGATAATGTCTTTTGAAATTTTTTTAGACTAATCATAAAGTTATTTATCAATGGAAAGCAAGTGATCGTAAAGGGAAGGCGTGGTAATAAGGTCACAACTATCACTAGCCATCAAATGGAGAGAGTTCTTCGAAAGACATACCATGGATTTTTGGTATAACTGCATAGCATTAAAGAGGAAGCGGTAGTACATGAACAAAAATGAAGATGTCTAATCGCCACTTAGAGAATTTACAGATATATTTGCAATGTTGTAGGGACTTTCACTTCCTCGACTCATGATCACTGAATTCCAATACTACTAGGGAGAGCACCATCAATGCTTGGCCCTACCGATATCCACATTTTCAAAAGACGGAGATAGAGAAAATTATCAAAGAGATGCTTGAAACAAGGGTCATAAGAACTAGTGTTAGTCCATATTCCTCTCCAGTCCTATTAGTAAGGAAGAATGATGGCTCATGACAAATGTGTATGGACCACCGAGCACTCAACAACATTACAATAAAATATAAATATCTTATTCCAGTGGTGGATGAATTATTGGATGAGTTGGGAGGAGCCCAAGTTTTTACTAAACTGGACTTATAATCGGGTTATCACTAAATTCGATATATGAAGATGATATTCAGAAAACCACCTTCAGAATATATAACAGTCACTATAAATTTTTTGTAATACCTTTTAGGTTAACCAATGCACCTATTAATTTTTAGAGCTTAATGAATGATATATTTCAAGCTAATCTCCATAGGTTTGTTCTAGCTTTCTTTGATGATATTCTAATAGCCTATCTTAAGAAAGTCATTTATTACATTTACGGATTATTTTCACTATTTTACATGAACATTATCATTTTGTCAAGAAATCAAAGTGCAGCTCTGTGCAACCTGAGTTCGAGTATCTTGGCTATGTTATCTCTCAAAAGGACATTGCAATTTATCCTTCAAATATCCAAACAATGAAAGATTGGTCGATAGGGGAGTAAGCATGCCTGATCCTTCAAGATCAATTAAAGCTCTAACAGGATTCTTGGGGCTTACGGGTTATTACCAAAAATTTATGAAAATTTTTGACAAAATCAGTGCCCCTTTGACATCAATTCTAAAGAAAGATGTATTATGATGGATAAAAGAAGTCACTCATGCTTTTAACTCTTTGAAGACTACAATGACTACTACATCAGTGCTTACTTTACTAGACTTTAACAAATTATTTGTGATTGAGTCTAATACTTCTGGAGCAAGTATTGGGGCTATGTTAGTACAGGAAAGTCGTCATATTGCTTATACTAGTAAGACACTCTCCCCCTCTCATCTGAATTTTTCTGCTTATAACAAGAAGATGTTAGCCATTGTTCTTTGCAATCACTAAGTGGAGACCCTACTTAGTTGTTCGATGATTACAAATATGCACTAATTACAAAAGCTTGAAGTGCTTCCTTGAGAAAAAGGTTTCTTCTTTACAGCAGCAAAAATGGGTCACCTAGCTACTAGGATTCGATTATGTAATAAGAAAGGGAGCGAAAATTTAGTTCCAAATGTACTCTCATACCTTCATGCCTTCAGAACAAGTTAAACTAGTGGCTATTTCTAGAACTTTAGAAATTATCAGAAAGAATTGGTTTGATAATCCTGAGATATAGAATATTATTAAAAGGCTCGATGAAGACCTGATTTCTGTTCCCAATTACAGTTGGGATTTGGTGGACTTGCATTATAAAGGTCGAATTGTTGTAGCACCACATTCTTCTTGCCAAGATATAATTTTGAAGGAGTTCCATTAATTATCGATTGTTGGTCATTCTAGATTTCTTCATACATACAAACGTATTGAGCAACTTTTCTATTGGAATGGTATGAAAAAAATTATCAAGAAATTTGCTATTGAATGTGACGTTTGCCAACATTATAAAGGTGAGACAGTTGCTTCCCCAAGTTTGCTTCAGCCCCTCCCTATTCTTGACGTTGTTTGGAGTGACATATCCATGGACTTTATTGACGGACTTCTACCATCACAAGGGAAAACAACCATTTTTATAGTTGTGAATCAACTCACAAAGTATGCTCATTTTGCGCTATACGACATCCTTATACTGTCACAAGTTTTGCACGTATTTTTGTTGAGAACATAGTTAAATTGCATGGAGTTCCCCATTTCATACTTACTGACAGAGATAAAGTTTTTACTAGTGCCTTTTGGACAGAGATTTTTCACTTGCAGGGTATCTAGCTAAATACGAGTACTACTTATCACTAGCAAACAGATGGGCAAATGAACATGGTGCAGATATGCCTAGAAAACTAGGCAAATGAACATGGTGCAGATATGCCTAGAAAACTATCTCAGACACTTTTCCAATGACAACCCAAAAAAATGGACTAAATGGTTTCCTTGGACAGAATGGTGGTATAATACCTATTATCATTCTTATATTAAAGTTACTCCTTTTGAAGCTATGTATGGTCGAAACCCTCCCTCAATTATAAAATACATACATGGCTCCTCTAAAGTTAATCAAGTGGATAAGAAATTACTTGACAGGGACAAGATCATTTAACTTTTAAAGGATAACCTCGCAACCTCACAAACATTAAACAAAGGAACAAACTGATAAACGGAGAAGTGAACAAGAATCTACAATGGGTGAGTAAGTTTTTTTTTCATCTTCAGCGATACAAACAAACTTCTATAAAGGTCTGGTATTTTATGAAGCTATCTCCCGAATTTTTTGAGCCTTATAAAGTATTGGAACTCATTAGTCCAATTGCCTATCGCTTGAACTTGCCTTCAAGCTCTAAGATACACCCAATTTTTCATGTTTCCTGACTTAAAAAAGAAGTTGGGTGAAGATGAAGTGGTGTAACACCATTTGTTGGAGAACTCTTCTGCTAGCAAGGTTCAAATTCAACCACAAGGCATACTTGATCTACAGACACCTTATGACTAAAGTGCTAGTGTAATGAGTCAACTTACCAATTAAAGGCGTCACTTGGGAGTCCTACAAGGCGCTGAAAGAGAAATTTCTGGAGTTTGATGTTGCTCAGCCTTAAGGATAAGACTATTTTGAAGGGGAGAGAAATGTTAGTATCCCTTGAATTATTTAATGTAAACATGAGTTTTCTAGTCTTAGTGAGAGTCGGCTAGGGTTTTATTTAGTTGTTATTTTCTAGGACTCCTAGTTCTAGTGAACTAAGGAGTAGAACTCCATAAATAGGGGTGTAATGACTTTCACTAGTTTTTTCTCTCAAGTAATAAACTAATCTTTTAGTCCTTGGCTAATAAGTAGGTTAGTACTTTAGAAGTGACGATGGAGGTTGAACCCCTTGAAGTGATATTTATCTCTTTCCCCTCTTTTCTATACGATAAAACCCGAGGGATCTTATCATAGGCATGATCCAAGAAATTGAACATTCCATGAGAGTCATCAAAATCTAGTTGCATGCATGATTATCATATTTCCATTCTCTCTCATCAACACAAATTCTTTATTTGTTTTTGTTGGAACTAGAGGGTCTGGTATTAGGCATTAAAAGGTCACCAACAATTAGATTTTACTAATTGGTAAGATATATTATAGATATATTATTTTCCCAATTGACCCATTAATTAGTAAGACATAAAAAATTTAGACTAATAAAATAAAATTTTATTTAAAAATATTTTTTTCTAATCAGATTCTAAAAATTTTGAAAAGTATTTTATTCATGATCATGAATTTTAAAATAAGTCAATAAATCTAATAAATATAATAATACTATATTAAGTCTGACTATCAATGCGAATCATAGTAGTTTATATCATCAAAATCATACTCTATTCTATATCACAACATTATTAGTCTTTTCTAACATAAGTTATAATGATCCCTATAAATTATCTTATTAAACCACTACATTAGTCTTTTATAGAGTGCTCACAAGGTTCATTCTAAGTATATATTCTTTAAACACTTTGAGTTGTAAAGCTTTAGTAAATTAATTAGTAATCATCAAGGTGATACTTAAATTCTCAATTGAACAATATTATTTGTAAACTTGTTCACTAGCTAGTAGGAGTTTTATCTCAATATGCATAGAACTACTAAGTTACTTGTCATTCTTAGAGAAGAAAACTACTATGGTATTATCATGAAATATCTTAAATGGCCTAACAATTAAGTCAATCACATCAAATCCTGAGATGAAACTTCATAGCTATAAAACTTAATTTATAGTCTCAAAGCATGTCATGCATTTAGCTTTTATTATTGATGATGCAATAAACACTTGTTTTTTATACTTTTTCAAGAAATTATCCCTCCAACTAACATGAATATGAATCTTAAAATGGACTTCCTACCATCAAGGTAATTTACAAATTAGCATCTAAATATCTCATCACTTTAAGCAGATCTTATTTCCTATGAGCTTGTAGTCTTTTATCCATCATGGATATCTTATCACTTTTTTTTTATAGCTTTCCAGTAACATATTCCTGGGTTGTTTTGGTTCTACCTAGCATTCCTATGACAAAATTGATATATGGTCGGTCGTATACAAGTTTTTGATCATATAATAGACTTTCAACTACGCATATAAAAAGAATATTATTTATTTGATTCATTTTAAAGTCATTCTTGTGATACTAGCATTGACTAAATTTTTCATATCTAGTAATTGGTGTATCATTAGTCGAACAAAACTATATATTAAAGCTCTTCAAAATTTGATCCTTTTTTTTAGATAACCTAACAATCATTGAGATCTATCCCTAAATATCTCAATATCAATAACTTAAGTTATCTCATTCATATCAACCATTTTAAAATTTTTAATAAGAAACATCTTAGTTTCATAAAATAAACCTAGAACACTTCTAGCAAGTAACATATATCCACATATAAGACCAATATAATAAACTTGATTTTATTAAATTTCATATATAAATTGATTTGAAGTATTTTTTAAATTTGAAAAAAATTATATACTAATATATGAAAGCTTGTTTAAGGTCATAAATGAATTTACTAAGTTTGCAAACCCAACTTTCGATTTCTTTTTGCTATAAATCCTTCATGTTATTTCATGCAAATTTTCTCATCTGGATCCTCATTCAAAAATATTATTTTTATATTAATCTAATACAACTCAAAATCATAATGAACTAATAATATCATGATAATCATCAATAAGTTCTTTTTAGAAACTGAAGAAAATGTCTCATTATAGTTGATATTTTCTTTATAAGAAATTTTTTTTGAAAATAAGTTTAGCTTTATATCATTTGATATTACCTCTTGAGTTATATTGTCTAAAAGATTCATTTACAACTTACTCTTTTATAGATATTAGTCAATTTAATGAGTTCTGAGACACTATTATAATCCATCAATTTCAAGTCTTTTTTCATTGCATCATATCATTTTTCAAAACTATTACTTTCCATGGCTTATGAAAAATTGATTTTTGTCACAATATGATTCTTTTAAATATGCCACATAATCATCATATAAAAGAGTCAATTCAATGAGTTCTCAGACACCATTATGATTCATTGATTCCAACTCTTCTTTCCTTGCATCATACCATTTTTTTAAATTACTATTTTCCATGGCTTATGAAAATTGATTCTTATATCATAATCTGATTCTTTTAAATATACCACATAATCATCAGAAATGATAAATCTTCTTTCCCTTTGAGATCTTCTCAAAACTATATGTTGTGAATGTTCCATAAGATCATTAGCGACAACATCAACATCATATAAGAGTTTATCAATATTATTTTATTATTCATCTCATCAATTCTTTTAGTGATAACAATCTCTCAAATATAAAATGATAAGAGAGTACCAACTTGTATCTCATCAATACTAATCTTTTAAGATTTTCACTCTCATGGATTCATAATTTTCTAGAAATTTTATATTATCAAATTATACTATCCTCATAATACGATCAAGGTAATAAGATATATACCCCTTGGATTTTTTTACATAACCAATAAGATTTTCAAAATGAGTTTTTAGATTCAATTTTTTTTCATATAGATTGAAAAATCTTATCTTTCTAACGTAACATTAAATATATAGATGTCTCTAACCAGGTTTTTAACTAGTTCGTAACTCAAATGAAATTAATGGAACCAACTAACTAAGGATCCTATTCAAAATATACATAGTTGTTATAGGAGCTTTACCCCACATCAACTTAGGTACAAAGGAATAACTCATCATACTTCTAATTATATATATATAAGTATGATTTTATCTTCAACAAGACCATTCTATTGTGACATACTTGGTAAAATATATGAAATACAAATACCTTGCTATTCTAGGAATCTAGCAAAAGGATTAAGATTTCGATCTGACTCATCATATTTACTACAAAATTTACCATCCCTATCAGACTTGATAATTTTAACTTTTTTATCTAATTACCTCTTGACTTCATCTATATACACCTCAAGAATATCAATAGCTTAAGACTTTTCATATATTAGATACACAGTCATATCTTGATAGATCATATATAAATGTGATTAAATATCTTTCCTTACTAAAATAGAATTACAAAGTGATCTACAAATATTAGTATAAATAATCTCAAGAAGTCTACTTCTTGTGGTATTTTTCTTTATATATTTAATCTACTTTCTCTTAACCTAATCTATGTAAACATCAAATCAATTAGTCTAAATCTTTCGAAATATTATCCTTCATTAACTTTTTAATTTTTTCTTATGAGACATGACATAAACATCTATGCCACAACATAGAAGATTTTTTATTATTGAAACTACATTTCAATCCAACATTTGATTGTAAGGTCACCAATATCTTTGCAAACAAAATATTCAAATTAGTTTTGTATAAACCATAATATATGATTCTAAAATCAACTTTTATTAAATCATAAAATATACTAAGTTTACCATCATTGAAAGAAGTACAGTAGCATAACTCATTAATTATAAATAGAGAAACTAAATTTTTAGAAGTAGGAACATAGCAAGTGTCCTATAAGATCATTCATATGATCATTTCTAAGCGTAGATGATATATTCCTACTACTATCACTTCTTTGAGATGATTTTCTATAATCACAAATATATTATGTTCTTTTGGTTTTTAGATTTTAAGAAGTTGCTATATATTATTGGTAACATGAGTCAAAGTACCAAAATCGATTCACCAAGTATTAAAATTGAAAATAGTAATGAAGCCTTTATATTATTTATAATTATCATTCTTATAAATATTAGACTCGGTTTATTAGATCTTTCCAAAACATCCATTTCATTAATTTGTTCCATAGTACTTTCATTGATTAAGTCTAAGGGTCTTTCAACAAACAATGTTAGGTCCAGATCTAATACACCCAATGTGAACTACACATACTTTAATCATTTTAAATAATTTGAACTAGAGAATATAGGAATATAAGAAGCATAAGAGTGTATACAAGGAAATATCACTATGAAATATAAAACAACATTAATGCTTTAAGTTTATGAAATATGATAAACTATTGATATCATTCATATTATACCTTTGAATGAAATATTGACATATCTAATATTCACTCAAAATTATTCATAGAGAATTAATATCATACTTATGAAAGATTATTGCTACATTTGGGTATATAATCTTAAGCTGCAAAAATATCTAAATAGTATTGTTATACCCAATCACACAACTATTCAAAGTAGATTATCATTTATGATTATCAAATTCTTCTAATTATGTGTATCATTGTGAATATTATTTTTCAGTATCATTTAGGACTATTTTTTTAAGCCATTAGTCTAGGCCATTTTGATGACTACAAGATCAATATAATAATATAAAATATAATTTAAAATATTTTATAAATTATAAAAATATTTATTATAATATATATCTCATAAGTCTATCATCCTAAGTCACTTTGGTAGCTACTAGTTAGATAAAACTCAGGAATATAAGTTACTAATAATATTCAACAAATATCCATTAATCTAATTCATGTAGAAATAGTTCAATAATAATATAACAATAATCATAATAATCGTTAAACATTAATAAGTATAAAAAAACTCATATTATAACTATAATAATGATAAATCATGTCTTTATATAAAAATAAATATTATTTTATAATATGTAAATCATGCCTTTATATAAAAATAAATATTATTTTATAATTTCAAACATATGTATGTGAATAAATAAACAAATATCCAAAACAACAATTGAAATTTAATTATCACAAACAAAAGTTTTACCTAAATTTATCTATTTTTAAATTCCAGATATAACCCTAAATTAGACCAAACAATCATATTAATTAAGCAGGGTCAAAATCGGGCTAAACATTAGTCTAATTATATTAGTCAAAATTAAGGTTGACTAAACTCAAAAATTATCAAAATTTGACTTTCTCTAAATTCAATCAAAATGAGATTGATTGAATCTAAATTTGGTTAAATAGTCAAAATACAATGATCAAAATACTTGGATTAAGTAGGTTAAATTAGTCAATTTTATAGTTGAGTACATAAGTCAAAAATATTTTATTTGGAAGGTCAAAACTAAAATTTTATTGAGATATATAGTGAAAATATCTAATTTTTGAAGTCATAACTATCAAAGATATTAAAAGAATTTATAAGGGTAAAACTATAATTTTAATGGGTGAAACCCTTTTTTTTTTTTTTTCTTCTTCTTCTTAGTTGCCACTGTGTGAGGCGTATGACCGTCACAGTGCATGGTCGTTTATCGCCAGCACACTACTTATGACCACAACGATGCACGATTACCCTCACATGGTCTATCGACGACCCTTATAGTCATCGCAATGCTTAGTAGTTTTCATGCAGTTCGATGACCATCGTAAATCCTAGGAGATCGATCCTCTAGAAGTAATCAAGGAGGTTAATCCTTTCGAAATGATCATTTATTTTCTTTTTCTACGATAGAACCCTAGGGAGTCCGAAATAAAAAAGTTTAAAATCTAATGTAGATCCTATAAAAGAGAAATTGATTTTATCATACGTAAAAGAAATAATATTCATATCAATATTTCATTAAGATAGATACAAGGAGAAAAAATTATTCGTGTAAATAGCTGATAGGAGACACGGAGATATACGGGATGACCTAAGTTTAAGGATCGAGAAATCTCACCCCCCACCAGAGAATAGTTGACACATTGGGACAAGTACAATGGTAAGCGTTTGATATTTTAGAACGGAGAGTTGGTATCCACACATCCATGTGCCATTTATTAGCCAGCCTAGTCCATATGTGACGCTAGACTTGATTGATACCGTATGCTCCATGATTAAGCTATGATCTATATATATATATATATCATGCCACCACAAGTTGAAAGAGGGCTGAGTTGGAGAAGAACTTACCGGATAGTAGGGGACGGTGGCAACAACGTGTGCAGGAGAGGCGGAGGTTGAATTGTGGAGGGAGAGTGCGTAAACCAGAGCGTTGATCAGTTGGGTGGATCCGGATCCGAAGGTAATGAACTTTCCATCGGTCACGGCGTTCCCGACTGCTTTGTGGAGGAGGCGTATATGTCTTTCCAGCTCCAGGGAGATGAAGTCGTAGCCTGTGGTTTGGTAGCTCATCCGATGCCATCCGGAGACCAAGATTCCGCTGCTTGCAGCATGCTGCTGCCAGTATGGCTCCAAAAACAATGGATCGCCACTGCTCATAATAATTGATAGAACAAGAGAGAAAAAAAAAACAATATTAAGCCAAGGTTTTTCCTCTCTCTCTGTCTCTCACTTTGTCATCAAGATCTAAACCAAGATCAGTCAAGTCAATACTGAAGGTAGCCCAAAGTGATTTGATAATCTAATTCTATTTCTTTCCATCCTGCAATGTTAGCAGCCTCGTGCCTTTTTCACTTGTCCTCCAATTAAATGCAATATTATAAAAAAAATTATAATAATAAATGTTGTCTACTATAATTTTTCCTAATATATAAATGTGGCTGTTCAGGACGGAGATGAAATTTTAGATGGGCTGGAAATAATGATGAAGAAGAAGAAGAAGAAGAAATATCGTCACCACTACCAGCTTGATTAGTTTTCAGATGAATTTTGTAATGGTTAAATATCACATAAGGGTATGCTCCTCGCGACGTGCGAGGAGGAAATAGTTCATGCGCGAGGGGAATCACCAAGCTGAGGGGATGCTCCTCGCGAGTTCTTTGTTAGATGAGGACTCACACAGAGAAATAGTTCATGCCCGGGGCGGGGGAAATCACCAACATAAGGGTATGCTCCTCGCGAATTCTACGTGCGAGGAGGAGTCGCACAGAGAGAAATAGTTCGTGCGCGAGGAGCATACCCGTCCTCTATTAATAATGAGTTGGTATATCCAAACCGGCACTCTAATAATGATCGACAAAGATTAGACGTCCTCTATTCCGTTTTATTCTTCGAGTTAGGAGCAGCAAAATAAACCTAATGGATAAGAAATCAGATAAGCTGTAGGAGCAAATATCGCGTGGGTTCATTTATTTTCCAAAACCTGATGATCACGACAGGTTTGGTGGACGTAGCCACGAGAAACAAGAAGAAGTACCGAATGGAAATTTACTATTCATTTTGGAGATACGTCCAACGTGCGTACCTGTCGGCGTCGGCAGGGCATTCCGGCATGAGCAAGGAGCAGTCGCTGCCGCCGTAGCACGTGTTGCACTCGCACCCGGGCAGCCCCTGACCGGCGGTGACGCCGTCCAAGAAGGCGTGTCCGTGGCCGGAGCAGTCGATGGCAGCGATGGCCTCGGCCTCGGCGGCGGCGGCGCTGGTCCAGCGGAGTTGTGAGTAGTGGCAGAAGATGATGGAGAGGTAGCTTAACAAGAAGAGGTTGAGGAAGAGGGACGAAAGTAGCAGCAGTAGCTGGAGGTTCATCCGGAACGGCAGCCTCAGCCCCTTTCTTGGTTCCATCAAGTGTCTCTTTCGCCGAGACCGATTGGATCGAGACGAAGAAGAGGAGTGAGGGATGTTAAAATATATATATTATTGATTGACGGAGGTGCGTTCCTCCTCCGCGGTAGCGAATAAATGATTTAAATAATTTGGATTTTTGTTTTGGATTTTAATCTCCCTGTGATTAAATATTCTGGTCAGGTTGGTTTTTTTTTTTTTAATTTTGTTTTCCTTTCTTTTCTTAATTAAGTTCTGCTATTTTTATTTTTATAGAATGGGTTGGCTACCACCCATGCCATTAGTATACAAAAATAAGTAGTAAATTGGATGATGTCCCCCAAGTGATAAATGAAGCACGATGGTGAAAAAATAATATAGCACGTGGAGTTGGGCCCCAAAAGTCCAATCAAGAGAGACAGGATGCGCTGTCACCATGCATTTGTTTAAAGAAGTAGGGTGATTTCACCGCTCCAACGTCAACAGATGCAGTTAATGGTCGACATTAAAGAGAGAGAGAGAGAGAGAGAGAGACCGGCGAAAAGAAAAGATCTATGTGGATGGAGGATTACTACAATTCATAGTTGAAATTTATGAATTAAACTAATTGATAGTTTTATATTATTTAGTATTATCATATTATAATCATATAACTTTTTAGATGTTACAACTTTTGAGTTGATTGGCACCTTCATATTATATTTTATTATCATACCATAATCATATAAAACTACATGTCACGACAAACCTATGTTATGCTATATTATATTTTAGAATTAAGATTAATTTTAATCTCTATAATTTTGATCCATTTAAATTTTTATAATTTATTTATTCTAAAATAATCTCTATATTTTTAAAAGTGTAGTATATATGTCTTTTCTATCAAGTCTGAGTTAACAAGTATTAAATTTTACTTACATAACATGTTTTAACTCATAATAAATTATTAATATAATGATATATAATTTAAATTTAAAAATGATCCATTTTAGCTCTTGAGATTTTGGTCATAGATCATTTAACCTCTTAAAGTTTTGATTATGTCTAAAATAATCCTTATATTTTTAAAAACATAACATATAAACCTATTTTGTCAAGTCTGAGTTGATAGACATAACAGTCTACTTACGTGACATACTAACTCACTATAAATTATTAATATAATAAATGACACATGTAATTTAAATTTAAAAATATATATATCGTATCAAGGAAGAGGAAGCGATAGAGGCCGTAATGACGAACGAAGGTGGAGAGGTAGAGATAGGAGAGACTGGAGATAAATATGAGGGAGAACTAGACCACCACGTCATATACGCAATAAGTGAGGGTGCAATAGAAGACGAAATGAGAGGTGATGAGATGAAGATCCCAGGAGGGCGAAGAGATTATCAAGAAATCATTGTGTCCCCGGTATTGGACTGGTCAATGAACATCCACCTAAGGCAAGAACGGAAGCTCCTGAGCTTGTCATCAACATGGGAGAGACTGTGTGCGTACGATACCCTGCTAAGCAGCAATGACTCGATGCTGCTGCTGGTGGTCAATTCCACGATGACGCCTAATCTCGTCATTGATGGTGATCTTAATTTTTGTAATTTAAATTATATATTTTATTATATTAATAGTTTACGAGTCAATATGTTATGTAAGTGGAATCTAACATTTGTTAACTCAGACTTGATATGATGAATTTATATACTATATTTTTTGAAAATATAGAGATTATGTTAGACATGAGCAAAGCCTTAAGTGGTCCATGATCAAAACCATATGAACTAAAATAGATTTTCTTAACTTAAAATATATGTGTTATTATATTAATAATTTATTATGAGTCAACATATCACGTAATCATATTCTAACGTCCGTTAACTAAAACTTTATACGAGATACTTATATGCTATGTTTTTTAAATATAATGATTATTTTAAATACGAATAAATCATAAAAATCGAGTTAAAGTGAACCTTAATCCTATATTTTTATTATCATATTATAATCATATAATTTTTGAGATGATATGTTTCATATCTCAACAAAGCTACATGTCTCGCATCCGGATTGATCAGTACATTATTAGATAAATAAAACATCTTAAGTTCGATTATATAAATAACACATCTTAAGTTGGAATGGACGTGTTAACATGTTATTTGAAATAATAAAAGTTTATTCTAATTTTTTTGTGAAATAAAAAGTGGAAGAGTATGAAGTCGATATGACTTCGTCACCGACTAAGAAAACCCTCTTATCATATCTCCGAAGCATCTAATGGTGCCAAATTCGTGAGAGATCATTTTCAAAGGCAACATAACACAATCGAGCAAGTCTGTTGTCGGCTCTCATTCAAAAAGATGCCGCCATCAGGGATGATGGAAGCCACAGTTGCTTGCCATGGTGAAATCTGCTAATGTCAAATTCCCTATTTTGCCTACCAATCTTGCCCACCACGAAAACATGAATTATAATAACTCGTACAGACTCTTTAGTTTGAGTTCCTACCGCCATAGAATACGGGCCTCCACATATCACAAGGCCTCTCATCCTTTACATACCATACATATTGGCACATAATTTACATATTAATAGATAATTAACTTTGTCTTTCTTTACATCCCTTTTCCTGCACTTCCATTTTTTGGCAAAAGTAAAAATAAAATAAAAAAAATCATTCTCGGTTGTGAATCCTGCTGCTGTTTCAGTTCCTTGGCAATGCATCATTATGCCTCACGAAATTGGCAGGAGTACTTAGTTATTATAAACATTTCCATCATGATAAATGTTAGGACAAATTGGATCAGCATGCTTTTCTTCTTTTTTTTTTCTTTTTTTCTTTTTTTCTTTTTACTTCTGGGAACTAACCTCTCCCTACACCCAAGCAGTTTCTTCATTATCAGCCTCTGAGTTCAATTGTTCTTCTACCTCTGCATCTGTGAATGTGAGAGCCCGCTGAAGTTTTCTGTGGCAGAAAACCTCAACCTCAGCCATGAAAACAGCTGTGACAGGACGGTGATCTGAAAGCTTTAGCTCAAATCTTCTGTAATCTAATAGCCTCATGGCCTTACCAAATGAAAGAATGCGGTCACACCTGAAAAAAAAAAAAAAACAGAAATAATTATCATGTACCTAGATATCCCATCAAGCACAATATGTCAAGGACAAAAGGAATAATTAAATTTATGATTCCTTAAATACGCATCTTGTTAAGATTATGTCACATCAAAATAAACAAAAGAAAAATAGAACATCTGAGACTGCAAACCTTAACAAATGCACGACCTTTGAGATTATAAGTTATACTTCGACACCAACATATTGGTGTTATAAGTTATAGAAGCAGCTTGGAAAAGAAATCAATATATTGATCAGGTCCAACATAGTTATAGCAGCAGACGAATATATAATCATTATTTTCAGCATATATACCATGCAGGGGTCCTTCTTCCACTCTTTGGATCCTCCCCAATGTACTTTTCTGAGTTTAACTCGTATTTGTAGGTAGGAGGAAAGTTTATAACACCTTCTGACCACCCATCAAATGCACGCCCTTTCTTAAGTTCGAGTCTCAACTGCAATGGTGTGAAGTCGAGTTGGTTAAACCAGTCCAATGATCTAATTAACCAATATAAATACAATAATGCTCTAAATAAAAAAATTCTGGTACAGTCTGATCAGTATCTCAACTCCATATTACAGAGAGGAGGCATATACTGCTTTTGAAGATATGCCACCGATCACATTATGTAAATTGAGTCTCTACTACCACATAGCAATTCAATTCTACCATTATATATTATGCTCTGATTGAGAACCATCCAATTTTGTCTATGCAGATCATAGATATTGCATTGATATCCCTGAAAAAGTTAATATGGTTATTTTTGGCAACGTATTAAGATGACTCCCAACCTAAGCTTTTCAAACAGTTACTGCAAGTTCCATCAAATTGTTTCTGATATAATGGTTATTTTGAAGACAGATTGCAAACTGTTAAGCTTTCTACCAATGCATAAGAAGTTCCATTGATACCAATGCATAGGAAGTTCCATTGATATTTGATCTCAAAAGGAAAAGAAAATTTTCAATTTTGCAGAGCAATAATATGTATGTTCTGGCAAAGAGGAAAGATATTTCAGTGTCATTCTCATTCATAACACCTACTAACTCTTTGATGGGTAAGAAATAACATTACACTTTATGCCTCATAACAAAATCCACTCACTAGTCTTATCTTAGACAAATTTTAAAATGTATAATAACAAAACTGCCAAAATTTAATCTGTCATGCTGAGAAATTTTGCATTTGCATCAAAACTGAAAATTAGGAATTGAATACTACAAACCTTGACGTTAGAAAATTTAGTGAGACCTAGATGGTATTTTTTTTAACCCCACCCTGCATGACTCTCTTTTTCCCATGGGAGTTTGAGCTTTCTCTGTTATTACAATCCTGAACCATGCTTAAAATTTGAGTACACCTTAGAGAAGCAGTAACTATGTATGTGATCTGAATATAAGAATGCTGGCTGGAAAAGAAACATTACATGTTAAGATTTATCATTTTGATCCAGTTATATCAAAGACAAAAAAAATTTGCTCACAAAGCTTCCTTTTTATCAAATGCCTCCTGTCCATCAGAAAGAGAAATTTGTTGAAAATAAAAGGGCATGGTTTCCTTTTATTTATAACTATTTCGACTGTGGTCCAGTTTGAAGTGTTTGTAAATGGTTGCTCATTGGCTCAAAAGCCTGTTTAGTGTTTCCAGATAAGCCACTTAGGGCAGCAATTTAGGTGATAAGGCAATGGTGTACTGAATAGAGTATTAAGGCTATACATGAAAATACGGGACAACTGTTCAGCTTGTTATCGTTTCCCGTTCTCTGAGGTATGTCTCGATGAAAGAAGAATTAGGATGCAAAAGTATGGTTGTGCCCAAAATTTTCTTATTATTCATATAAACTCCATTATGATAGATTCTGGTTAATAATGGGATACATGCTAAATGAAATCATCATAACCATGCTTCTAAATGAACTAAGTTTAACTTGACAGTTCAAGATAATCAACAGAAACATTGGCAAAAATAAAAATCAGTCGAATTAAAATATACTTGAAAGCAGAAGAAGCATAATGGAAAGAAACAGAAGATTGTTTACCTGATCCTTCTCAAATAATTTAGACCATTCCTTCTTTGAAATCAGTTTGTGAGTTTGATCGTATGACAAGTTGATGCGGTAATTTAGATCCCCCAACCAGATAATTCTTCTGAAAATATTTGCAGTACATAAAGATCATAAACTTCAAAAGTGTTTAGAAGCAGTGTACAAAAACAATTCAAACTTCAAAGCAAGAGAATAGTTGATATACAGAAATTTTGTACCGTGAATGATACCTTCCTCTCCTAACCTTGGGTATTGTAACTACAAGAGCTCTCCCAACTCATATCAGTATCTGAAACTACAGACTACAGATTGGAACATTTGGGCTACCTTAAAAAGCATCTACATTCGTTTCTATGGCTATTAATAAAATAGATAAAAAGAAAATATCGCTTCATTTCATCAGCTTTTATGTAACAGAAAAAAAAATTTGCTAGGTCTCACTTCCATTCAATTGCAACATTTAGAATATCATGGAAGCTCTTAAGTATCAAATTGTAAGAGAATTTATAACTTCTTTACATGGAAGTTGAATTGCAGGTAACAAACTAAGGTAGCATATAAATATTTTACTATTCCTATTCAGATCAAATTTAAGGATACAGACACCATGTGATTATGTATCATATGCCGAGGGACGTTTGGTTTACTTACTCATGATCAAAGATTGTTTTGGGCATTCCAACACCGGACACTGAACTGAATAATGTCTTCCTTTGAATTTCTTGCACATCAGCATTCCTTCGAAGTTCATCACCATCTTTTTCTCCCGAAGTTAGGTGACTACATATAAAGCAAAAAAGTGTCTGATATATAGACATGCTGACTGATATTGATCCCTGGAGCATAATTAAGGGCACAAGGTTGGAAAGTTGTTATCTCTGAGATAATCAAAATTTTAGAACCCAACAAACAACATGCTGATGATATACATAATAAAGAAAAATTTGTGGGACAGCTTCATATGATTGCAATTTTGAAAATCATTTAAAAATCACAAGGAAAAAGAGACAAACTAAGATCATCATTTAGTTCAATGTGGCCTTGGACCAAATTCTTTAGAAGCCAGTACATTTGAGCTACTCACAGTATATGTATTCTAAGGTATACCTCTATACATCTGAAGCAGCTTCAACCAAAATATACATTACCCTTATGGCGGCCAGAAGATTCCAATCGTAATAATTTCATTTTTGTCACATTGATGATATCTTGTGATTTGTCAATTTGTCTTAAATGCATTTATTAAACTTTATATTCAATTCTATAACTTACCTATATAAGTGAAATATAGGGGCAACATAAATGAGGAGTCATTTCATTTCAATAACCATTCAAAAGGAAATATGACAATTCGACCATCAATCATATCAAGCCAAAGTTCTCAGACAGGAAAAGGAGTAATACATTAACCTTGTTGCCTATATAGCCCATGACACCTACTCCAGCAGTTGATACCTTCAAGTTCTGAATACGTCTCCGCAGGCTTCTGCGGACCCATACTGAAAGATAAATCCCAACCATTTGCTTGCTTATAATCCGTACAAAAGATGATCTTTTTTTTCTGTTTACAACAGTTATCAGATCTAGTACAGGAATCACAAATAGATCTGATGAGTCATTATAGTCTCCATGTAGTTTGAATGAATTGCATGCTTTAAATGATCTAGCTGGGTTTAATGATTTTGGTTTTGATGAATCCATAAGGTGTTGGGATAACGTATCCAATGGTTGTTCTGGCCAAATCAATCCTATCATTTCTGAGCTGCTTAATGTCTTGGTAAGCTGCTTTTGTTGACTTGCAAATGCTTCTGGAGCTACTTCCCGGGTCTTAAAACTCAAATTATGGGAAAATATATTCAGGAGATACTGCTTGTGAACATTTTCTCCTTGAGCACTTTGATCAGCAATTAAAGAGGACTGGGGTGCTAAATTGCATTTTGGATCATCTCCTCTTGCATCAATCTGATCTTTGTTTAACTGGAAATTGAAGGATTGTTCATGGAGTTGAATTTCCCCATCACTCTCATTATCTGACTCGGACAATATCTCATCCTCTATGCCAAGGGCATCATCTGATGGTTTGAATCTTGATGGTGAAGGAGGATCACTGTAGCATTTATATTTTGCTTTAACTGGTTGAATTTTATTTAGTGTCTCACGAATTATACGTTCCCATCTTTGAACAGGACGACCGTCCTCGGCACCAAAGACATTTCCAGCATTTAGTGGAACAACTTCCTGAAAGCTGCAAGAAAAGGCAGCCCAGGATACTAAATTATAACAAAAGAATACAAGAAAAATTATAAACACATATGAGAAAAAAGAATAACTGGGAATTAAAAAAATTATATAAACATTTAACTTAAGAATCATATTCTGGAAGAGTGCATACAATATTACTCTCTGTTTCACCCATTCAAAAGAATGCTAGATATGCCCAAAATATTCAGCCATGTAGCCAACATTACCAAACAGTAGACAAGCATCAAAACTTTCCCAGTGGACATTTAACCTGAGCTTTTGGTTCTGATTTGTTTGGTCATATAAACAAAGATTGAATCTAGAATCGTGGCAAATGGTGATTTTACCACTCATAGAAGCCATCATATTTGTCATTTTGCTTATCACATTCACTTTTGTAGTGACTTGTATTTTTAACTTGTGTGTAAAATAAGTGTAGCATCCATACAATTATTTCCTTATAAGAGAAATATTTTTGGTGCTAATATAAAGGCTGCAAAATTACAATCTACTCAAGGCATCATCTCTAAATCATGTGTTGCTATTTTTTGTACAACGTTTATGTGTAGGTGCAATCATTGAAATGTTCAAATTTGTGGAATGGTAGCATGACCCATCAACGTCTCTAGCACTTAATATCATATCTTCACTTGTTAGCAGTAATTTGTTAGTGTGGTGGTGTGTCAACAGAGCTCAGAACCATGACTCTATCTGTGGTATACTACTTATTCCGGTGAAATGCAACTCTGAATTAGAGGGATTGGTGAAGCTTGTCCAATTATTCGACAGTTTAATATTATCTCAGGATCATAGATTTGGGCTTATTAGAATTTACCCGAGCACATATATATCAACTGGCTCCTCCATATCCAGCCAATCTTTGATGTTTAAGTCATCAGGTGGAAGTCTCCCCCCGACATTCCATGTCCCCACACAGATCCTACATCAGCCAAACATGTCAGAAAATGCGTTTGATTCAAATGCTTACTACACAGGCAACAATTAAGTAAACTATAAATCGTGGGATAAAAGAGTGATAACCAGGAGCACTTGAGTTTTTTCACCAAATACAAGGATTGGTTGTCATCAAGCATGCAAATACATATGGATTAAATGGGCAAGGTGGACAGAAATATGCCTGAGTTCTTTGGTATTTATATATTGTGCACGAAGGGTCTCGGATTTTCGTCTTCGTGACCTGCACGGAATGCCTCCAGTGCGGTTATCTGTGAGTACACGGCCACAAGTTAACCATTAGGTTTGCAGGCAAGAACTGAAATTGAGAAGATAATCAAACGTGTTGAAACCTCAGCAGACTTTTCGTTTTATGAATGGTCGCAAAGTTAACCATCAAGTTTGCTGCAGGCAAGAAATGAACATGATAAGAGAATCAAATGTGTTGAAACCTCAGCATATCATGTTATGGGGAGGGATGCCCAAACAAATAAATGAGGTCAGAATTGGACGAATGCTACCACACTACCAATCGATTCCAAACTGTTACTGTGCAATTCCAAATGAAGAAATGATTAAAATACAAAAAAAAAAAAAAAAAGACATAGATGCCACACAGAATTATCAGAACAAGCACGCAGACACCAAGAGAATGAATGATATCCCGAATACCAAAACCATAACCGGAAAACATGAAAATTTACCATTCGTCACCGCTTCAAATCCACCCAAGTTCCTCTCCTCATCACGCAATTGACGCTCCCAACCACACATTTCTGCAGTACACCGACGTAAGTAGCAGAAGAAAAGGCAGCAAAACGAGCAACACAAACCAGAGGATAAGGCCAAGCTAAAGTTCATCGTGGAGTGAAAAAAGGAAACCATTTCTGGTAAGCCAGAAAAGAACCTTGTGTAACAAAAGGAAGCATACAGTTTCGTGGGGGGATAAAAAAAAAAGATGGGAAAAATTAGGAGGAAGAAATCAGTGGATAGTAAGTCGACCAGCACGAAAACAGAGATTTTACGTTGAGGAGGAGAGACGATCTGACAAAAGAAACAGGGCACAGGTAAGGGGAAGGATGAACAAACGCATTCAACACAGACCTTCATACTCGAACTCGCTCTCTGTGGTGTCCCCTTCGTCGGCGCTGAAGTCGGAGTCTCTGGAACTGATGTTGAGCCATTTCTTGAGAACGATCTTGGGCCAGAGCTGCACCACACAAAAGAGAGAGAGAGAGAGAGAGAGAGAGAGAGAGAGTTTAGTGCGGCTGCTTCATTGCGATCTCCCCAAATTTATATGAACCAGAGAAAACGAAAGAAAAAAAAAAAAAAAAAAAAAGGGCATTCCGCAGTGGCAACAGCTTCTTGATGCCATTGCCACGGAGCTTCGAGGATCATGCTACCCAGAACTCTTACCTCCTTTTGCTTCTTCGATCTCTGCCTCATTTTCCGAGACAACGGAGAGAGAGCTAGCGGCGGATGCGAAGAAAGGTGCTGCTCTTGTTCTCGGCCCGGAGCATCACCAAGCTTTTTGTTTTTATTTTCCATTTCATATATGTTATATGTATAATGAATCAATCACATTTAAGACAGACAGTACAGCCCGAAGTCCTGACCACGGGACTTCCCACTTGCCGAGCTCCTCGAGAGCTAAGAATGCAGCGTCGAAGCCCAACAGGGCGACTGGTGGCTGGAATAGTTAGTATAAATGAAAAGGCCAGCCGCGGGCTGCGGAAGGAGGAGGAGGAGGCGTGATCGTGGGTGGCTTCGACGCTCCCCTCTTTTCTTTTTTTTTTTCTTCTTCTTTTTATACAGATGAACAGTAGTGAGCAACGGAAGGGGTGGGTGATGCTCTCATACAAGCTATGCTAACTGTAGCTTCTGAGCCTATCGAAAGGGCTCATTTTAAGAGGTGGATGAATAATTTGTGGGATTAGTTGATGAGGTTGACATGGAACAATACGTGCCTCACATTGCATCAAACACAAATTTGTCATGTCGGATCATTTATGATAGAATCGACACGTTAATGTCGAGCCGGTCGTTTATTTGTGAGTACAACTTGTGGGGTTGGACCCCATCAGTTTGCTTTCATCCTTGGAATGCTCATCATCTAAAAATAGAAAGTCTGCATGTAATTGATGGACTCGATGAGTCGAAGATGGAAGACCACCAATGATGAATGGGGTTCCATGTGCAAGAATGGGGAGGGAGGGAGGGATATCCAAGTGGTGGTGGTGGTGGTGGTGGTGGTGGTGGTGGTGGTGGCAGGCTGGACCTCCGCTTTCGAGTTAACTTTCTTGCGCCGGTGGGTGGGTGGATTCCACTGAGCCGCGCAACAGGACACATGGTTGGCTGCCTTTGCCGCCACATGGCTGACTCGCCGCTTTCGTCACCAAGGACGGATGACTGGCATCGCCAAGGCATGCAGAGGTCCAGTGGGGGACGACCTTTATCCATCCCATACCCCAACAAACCCATAAGAGACGACGAGACATAAATAAAAAGGCCGCGGTCATAGTCGGAGATAAAAAGACGAATAGAGCAGATCGTGATAGAACATCATTTCGATAGAGGTATTTTTAAATTTAAATAGCTGATTTAATTATTTTTTTATTTTTATAAATAGGCACAACATATGTACAATAAAATGCAAAACTTCTTTTTATCATCTTCCCTCTCTCTTCTTTCCTGCTTTCGTGATATCACAGCCTTGTCCACAAATGTTTCCTCAAACACATCTCCTTTTTTAATATAGCTTCCTCCCTCCTGCATGCCCATAATATTAGATTAATTACATGTAATCTTTGTTTTGCTCTGTTGTGTTTGGCGATCACTTGTCGTTGACGATCGTTCACTTCTACTTACTATTCTCGTTCTCTTTGACGACGCTACTCTGTTCTTCTCCAAATTGATCAGAGCATACCAGGTTTGGGAGTTTTTAGTTATTCGATATGCTTTATGATATTTAGCTCAACAATATTATATTTTCACCCGTTTACATGGAATAGTCTCTAGGTCAATCTTATAATAAGTTTTATTCTCAGATGGTGTTTCTTTGGTATCAACTACACCAACGCCGACGACGACGATGACAACAACAAACAATCAAACAAACCAAAGCAAATTACAGACCAAGATGAGACTGACCAGGCCTCGCTACTAGTCGTTAGCATCCTATGCAGAAAAAGGATGACAACAAACAATGAGCAAAAGAGGTGTTACACTGCAGGTTCACCGCAGCTGTCCGTATCAACATGTCAATACTGCAAAAGATCTGTCATCGATACTTGCGTTGGAGTTCTACAAATCAAATTACAAATCAGGCAAATTCTACAGATACACCATAAGCTTAGCCACCAGAATCTAATTGCAATAGTCACCATAGATGGCCATTCGACATTCAGGTTAAGTGAAAAAATCAACTTCAAACAATATTACATTATTGAACAGCAGAACGAACCTATAACAAAATTATACAAAATAACACATACAAGAAAAATATTGGGCATATGACGTCAAAGTATAGAATACAATAGAATATGCAATGGTGTTGACGGCTATAAGTTCACTCATCTGTGATCGATCAAATCTACAGCTCAATCTTTTCTTCAATCACACAAGATTAATAGTGAAGGAGACGTACGGATAAACCTCAGCTTCACCACTGATGCCAGCCAGGCCAATGTCATCTTCAGATTTCCAATAGGAGCTGAAACGCAAGCAATAAAAAGAAAAGGTTGGCTAGTGTGAAAACGATGAACTAAGCAAAATCAAGTCCAAATAAGATTTTTAAATTAGGCACATCAGTAGGCCTACTCAACAACTACATATTCTAGAGAATACCTAATCCAAGTCAAATATGATAATATTAACAACCATATATATTACCTGTTAACATTTCCACAGAGCTCTTCTAGAATACCACGAACTTTCTTCTCGCTTTTCACCAAAGGTGCCAATACTACAGCCTGTAAGATACCAGCAGGATTGTGTCACGACTTACCCTGGATATTTCTAATCAAAACAGGGAAAATTGATTTAGTACCAAAAATGATGGTGGCAACCCATATCTGAGAATGCTCTCTGCAAAGACACGAACAGCACAGAAGTGCATCCAAGAACTGAAAACCTGCAAGCAAATGTGCATGCCGAAATGATGTATTAAAGCAAAGAATGCATTGGTGAAAGTGTCATGTTCCATGCAAGTGCATAACATACAGCTTAATGCTGGTAGTTGTGTTGTTCTTATCCCTACCAAACTTGAGAAGCCCAAATGTACGAAATCCCACATGATTCTTACAATCATTATATATCACATACAAGTACAAAATTATTTTCATATGTCCATATCTGATACATTCATATGCCCGCCATCTTATAATCACAGAAAGCAACAGTGCAGGGATAAATCAAAAGGAGAAAATAACAGAAACCAATTAAACCAAAGAACTTTGGTGAACAAAAATGCATCAGCTTAAGGCATTTGCAAAACTTTGCCTC
Source organism: Ensete ventricosum (assembly GCA_029747655.1). Classification (NCBI taxonomy): domain Eukaryota; kingdom Viridiplantae; phylum Streptophyta; class Magnoliopsida; order Zingiberales; family Musaceae; genus Ensete; species Ensete ventricosum. The sequence goes on along the minus strand of JAQQAF010000005.1, from coordinate 43,766,185 downwards.
TCTACATAACTCTGACAGCTTGCCACAATTTGTGTTTCAAATAAGTCACCAATCTTATATATTCTTGGTTGGCTATCTTCTCTTCATTTGTGAAGTGCTGTGTTAAACTTGAACAATTTGACATCAATATGATTGTCAGTTAGCTATTAAGCCAGTGTTTAGTTCAATCCTTTCCTGTAACTGGTGGATGGTGCAGAGGCAAAAGATCATGATACAGTTTTGAAGTAGCAGAATAGGATATGACAGACATATTGCACCACACACAGGTTCAACCAACTGCAATGATCAGTTTTGGACTCTTTGACACTCAGCGTCGAGCTTTAACCATAGAAAGTAATGTGAAAACAAAACAATAGAACTAGCCATTAGTTACAGATTTATGAAAGAAAAAAATGTACATTCATGAAATTCAAACAACAGAAATTGATAATTGAACATATTGATACAAATTATTATGTGTTTATCCAGAGTCATTGACATAAAAAATCACTATAGTAGTTAATAGAAACACTAACACTTGATCTGTAGAAGCATGTATTGGCTTTTACAACCACAAAACCACAGAAAATAGAAAATATCAGCCAAACTGGACACGAAGGAAGGATGTGAGAAACAGAAGGGATATACAATGCAACATATTGACACAATGATTGGTGACTAAAATATTTGGAAAATTTTGCTCTGTGCCCAGACCATAAGAATCAAGCATGTCTCTAGCAATCAAAAAGGTGGACTTAAATATACATTCATGTTCTCTTGAACATAACTCATAGGCATGGAAACAGCAACATATGGATTGTCTACATTACCCAATTTTCAAACACCAACTCATCAAAATTGTAGTATATGGACAAATCTTGGTGCCAAACTCATTTTAGGAACAAACTTGCTCCAGTTCCTAGCCTCAGATGACAAGCTATTTCTAACTGCTATTTCTTTTTTCTTTTTTTTTCACATATGGATTGTCGACATTACCCAATTTTCAAACACCAACTCATCAAATTGTAGTATATATGGACATATCTTGGTGCCAAACTCATTTTAGGAACAAACTTGCTTCAGTTCCTAGCCTCAGATGACAAGCTAATTCTAACTGCTATTTCTTTTTTTTCTTTACTTGATCGAACTGGTCTTTTTGCTCAATAATCATATTGATTCTCTCCTTCTGAATGTACAATCTGTCATTGTCACTTTAAGAACATACAAGAAACATTATAATAAATGTATCCAATCAAACATAATTAATGACTAGAAGATGGGCATGTATACTTCCCTACAGATACAGGAAAGTTGCCAAGAAAATAGTAACCATCTTCTATCTTTTAAAATATCAATAGTTCAGTCATGTACCATAATAAACTTGTAATAATTTTGTGACAGTGGACATCACTGCTTTATATCTTCAAAATTAAATAACCAGAAACAAAGGAATAATGGCAGCATTGCAGCATGAGAAGATTCAATAAGCAAATTAAATTAAAATGTTAAGTGTACCTCTCCATAACTGGCATAACACCATTGTAAAAGAGAGCTCCTCTTGCTCCCTTGGTCCTGCATTAGTTTTTCAAGCTCTTGTTTCCTACTCTCTTGTGCTTCTGGACTATACTCAAACTCCCGAATCTGAGCCACGAGAAGCATACAACTAAAATCCATTAAAAACAAAGTGAATAAAGAACACCAGAGAACTTGAGCATTTAGAAATCTCAAAAGAAAAGAAATGCACATCTGTGAGTCTTCTGACAACTCTAGGAAAAGTTCTAACATGCTGGTGCAGGATAACTTAAGCAAATCTTCTTGCGTAAATAAACTTGCCTGAAATCCTTTTTCACGTGCATTATTCCGGAAGTTGTCAGCAACCTTCCGAAAGAGTGTTACAGTATAAAGAGCATACTCATTATCCTCATGTAACTTCTTTGTTGACCTAGGCACCTGAATAAATTTAAGTCGCTATCAAGGGCTAAATTTACATCAGAAGAGCAAATGCAATTCAATTCCAGTTTACGGTCTTCAAAGTAAATCCTTGTTTAGCTGTATACATATGCTGATGGATACTCTTCTATATTGAGCAAACAAAATTTATCATTTCATGTGAGACAAAGGAAAAAAATCTGCAACAAAGTAATAAAAGCTTAATTCAGTACATGGGAGAAAATTAAAGTTACCAAAATTGCAATTTACAAGTCAGCAGACCCAATTGCATATTGAGTGAGAAGTAGCAGTTTCATTTGTTACTTATAAGGCCCAAAATAAGAAGGAACTTGAGATTAAGTCCATAGAAAGTAAAATAAAGCATCACCAAAGATGATGATATAGCCAAAGGTAGATACTTAAAAACATCTATATTACAGGTTATACCATAAAAAAATATCTATACATGTCAGAAAAGAAATCTACCAATGATAGATTTCAACTATTATGCCTTTCTAAACAAAATAATAAATAAAAATACTCACTGTAGATTTACTTCGATCTGATGAAAAATGAAACCACCCAGGTTGCACAAATGCTGAATTCAGTTTGGTATTAAAATAACAAGGTATAATTTTCCTAACCTAGCAAACAAACTTCATCCATTCTCATTTGGTTTCCAAGAGTGGGTTATCAAGGTTAACAAACAAAACAAGATTAACCAACCTTTTAGGATTTACCCAAGTTATCTAGGTTAAACTCCTTTAGCGGAGTTAATTTACCCTACCTAACTCTATAGGTATTTAGTTGATATAACCCTAGAATGAGCTCTATAGATTTTGATCCTTGAGGGAGATCAACCCTTGGAACGCTATAGGGGTTCCTCCCTCCTAGACTCAACACAAAGCTGAAATAAAATTGATAATTGTCTGCTTAAAGAGGAGGGGCGGCTACATCTTTAAATAGGGATCAAAACCCTAGCCTAAGGGAGTGCTTGCCTAAGTAAAATTATCCCTTTGCCCCTCCTATAGCTGACTTGCCTTAATAGGAACAGGGGGCGGCTAGGTTGGCCCTATAGCCGACCTAAGCAGGGGGAAACCCTGGCCGACCAACCCAGTAAGGGAGATGGCGGCCACTAAGCCCTAAGGGCTAATCTAAACCCTAGCCATACTCCTTTATAAGATAGGAGTGGCTTTATTACAATCTAGCAGGGTTTTATTGACTACTTCTTAGGGAGATTAGGACTCAACCCTACTGGAGTCCTATCAAACCCGCCCTCTTAAAATCAGCCTTGTCCTCAAGGCTGAGGTTCCATGAACTCGGGGAACCAGGTCTTCAGCTCCTCATATGATTTTCATGTTATTATCAACTGAACTTTGGCCTCCTCATCAGCTGGGGTGTTAGTTGGAAGGATTTGGGTTGAGTCATCTTCTTTAAATTTCCATTTGAGTTGGGATACCCAGCGGATCAACTGTAATCTTGATCTGGTGCGCGGATCTGATCACCAGGTTAGGGCTCCAATGTGGTCCCCAATTTTGCAAGGCCCAAAGAAATAGGGAGACCACTTCCTTAAGGCTCGAGTTTCTTGCTGATCGGGCTGGAGGTGTAATAAAACTCGATCTTCAATTTTTCGTCCATTCTGAAGTTTATCGGGAGGCCATTTCTACTTTGCATGTGCTGGCGTGAGCATGGGTTGTAATTCTTTTGGGCTTACTCCTCTTTCGTGCCATAGACCATCGTGCATAAGGGTGATGCTGATCCCAACTCTCGATGTGTCTGCTCCAAGTACGAACACATTACCATGTTGAGGTAATGCTAGCATCGATATAGATGGCATCATGGCTGTGGGGGTCATGTGGATGTCTTTCTCCTGTTCCTTCTTGCGATCGTGGGCTGTGGATCCGAGGTCATCATCAGGAAAGACTTTTAGCATCATGGTCCGCTCCTCGGTGAAGTCGTGGAAGTAGCCCGAGATGAGGGAGCACTGCATCAGAACCCATAATTGGTTCAGTTGAATATGGCACTTCAGGAAGAGCTTATCCCTGCAGACAAAGAGGCAAAATTTTTGGAGATAAAGTGTCGTTGCAAGGGAAGGTTGTGGTCGAATGATTCGTATCTCTCGCGTCTCCTGGACGATCTTTTTAGCTTCGGTCGTCTGAAAATGTGGACAGCAATATGGCCGAATATGTGTTGTCCCCTTTGTAAGACCAACATACCGGGGTCGTGCAATCTGGTAGAAAGGAGTCGGCTCGGTTCAGCGGACGTGCCTGAGATTTCAACGAGCTTTTCCAAGCACTGTGTCGAGATCATCTTTTCTTTGTTCTCTCCTTTCCCACATAAGGTCATCTGTTTTCTTTTGTCATTCATAAGGTCGTTGGAGCTCCTGGTGTCGACGAGGATGGTGACGGGCTGATGCTTGATGAAGCCATCAATGTCCAATATCTGTGGTGGAGCATGAAAGGTGCGGGCGGCTAATTGTGGTTTTTCCTTCATATCCTTCCTCGGACTCGAAAGCCATATCTTTGAGTTTGGGTTCTTCAATAGGCTCAACCAATAGAGGTCTCTCTTTTTTACAATGGTCTCGGCTCCACAGTTTATTACAATGCCAACATAGGCCCTTTGCCGATCTGTCACGAAACTCTTCTCTTGTTAACTTTTTTGGCTGAGGTGACTAGCTGGTGGTAGATGGGGCCGGGAGTCTCTGTGCTGCTGGTCGTGCGACGGCTTTGGTCCTCCGAGCATCTTGGTTCAGCCTGTCTTCGTGTAGTCGTGCGAAGGAGATGGCTGCCTTAAGTGTGTACGGTTGTCACGCTTTAACTTCTTGAATCTCCGGCTTCAAGCCCTCAATGAAAGTCCTCAATATCTGTTTTTCAAACCAATCACGAGTTTGATTAGTTAACCTTTCAAACCTGATTTGGTACTCTTGGATGGTAGAGGTTTGACGAATCTTCGTTAGTTCTTCGTCAAGGTTCTTGTAATTGATTGGTGCTGAAGGTTTATATAATTTTGGTTGGGATGTGGCTCTCATGCTTTGAGCATCTTAATTGAGGTGCCCTTCTTAAAGTTGTACAAAGGAGATCGGCGTCATCGAGGTGTAGGGCTGCCATGTCTTATCCTCGCTTCTTATCTCTGATAGGTTCTTTTTGCAATCGGAATTTGCTCCATGTTGTGATCTTCTTGGGCTTGGTGATCGGCCCAATCTAAACTCCTCGAAGAGAGCACGTAATTTAGCATCCATACGCGTCTCGAAAGCCTCCAATTTAGCTTCGAATAAGCTCAGCGATGTCATGATGTAAGGATCTCCAACCTGTCAAATAAACCAACTGAAAAGTGTAGCTGCAATTTTCAGGTTGAAGGCAGTGAATGGCAGCAATGTCAGGACTGTGGGGGTGAAGTCTCCAAGTGAAGAATGGCAGCCAACGGTAGCGGCGACGGTGGAGGAAGAAGAGGGCAGCACCAACGTCGGTTGCGACTGCGCTGCGACTTTGTGGCTGCAAGTGGCGTCGGTTGCAGCAAGGGTGCGGCTGCAATAAGAGGAAGACGGGGCAACGATGTACACGGCTATTGCGGAGGAGGGCAGCAACAGTATGGAGTGAGAGACGGCTGCTGTTGTGTTCAATTTGTTGCTGGCCGCGATCAAGATAGTTGGCAGTGAACGATTGTTGCGGGCTGCGATGTAAAAAAATTGTAGCAAAAGATCGCTGCTGATAGCTTTTTGCCGCAAGGATCACTGCTGGCTGCGATCAAGGAGGATGGCAGCAAGAGGTCGCTGTTGGCAGCGTTGGGCAGTGAAAGATGTGTGCTGCGATTGAAGGGATAAGGGAGATTGGGCGGCTGAAAGATTGGTGGACCGAAGGCTTCGATTTTTTGGTGCGGTTTGTGGCTGTTTTGGGTGCGATTTTGTGGAGTTTAGGCTGCGAATTGGTGTGGTTTTAGGGCTGTGATAGCAGTAGATGAAGGTTAGGGAAATAGATTTTAGATCTGAGATAGATGGCAGCAAAGGTAGGTGTATCGGTAAGGAAAGTTGGCTGAAAAGGTAAGTGGATCGATAAGGAAGTAGGCTACGGTTAGGGCTGATTTGGGTGGCTGTTTGGTTTCGGTTTAGGGTAGGGTTTTGAAGGGTTTTTGGTAAGGATGGTAGGGTTTGGTGATGAGGAAATGAGAGTCCGAAATCCCATAAAAAACAGCACTCAAATCCGATAAAATTCGACGAAAAAAAGTGCGACGACGTGCAGTCCTACCGAACAGATTTTACGTCGGAGAAACGATGACTTCTCGATGTAATTTTCAAAGGAAAGTGCAAGGAAATTATGCAGAAACTCTTGGTTTAGATGTTGGGAATACCAGTAAAAAGTTTGGCAAAATTTTGGCAATGTAACAGTAGGGAAATAGGGCAAAAGGCGAAAGGTAGATCCTTCATCGTAAAAATTCCAGAACTGCGCGCTGGTGAAAGATTGCACAAGAAAACTGGTTCCAGAAGGAATTTTTTCGAGAAATCAATCCCAGATGAAAGCCAAGTTGATCTTTGGAATTGTATAAAAATTTCGGTCAAAAAGGATGAACAAAAGTTCGGTTTCAAGAGACCAATAGACGGAAGGCAGATTCTCTGTCGTAAAATTTCAGCACTGTGCGATGAAGAATCGTAGCGCTATAAATCCGGATCCAGAAAGAGTTTTTTTTATGAGATTAGTCTTAGATGAAAGCTAAGACGATCTACGAAATTGTATAAAAGTTTCAGCCAAAAAGGACGATTAAAAGTTCAGTTCCAAGAAGCAACAATCAGTTGAAAATTTCTGTAGCGTTTCGCCTTCGCAACGATGATAACGTTTGCGACGGTAAAATTTTGCAGCAAGGAAATTTTGAAAAAACTTCTCCCACGTATAAGATAGAGGAATAGCAGTAGCAGGAGGCGTGGGCTTTGGAGTTTTTACCAGATCTTTGATGTTGACGTAGAGGAAGGCAGCAGATTGACGGATCTACGACTTGGTGGGCAACGATGGAGGCGACGTCAAAAGCAATTGTGGGAATTGCTTGGGAAGGTGGAGGCATGGATGACGGCTATAGGGGCAGCAAGATCGCTGCTCTGATACCAGATGATAGAACCCCAGAAAGAGCTCTATAGATTTTGATCCTTGAGGGGGATCAACCCTTGGAACGCTATAGGAGTTCCTCCCTCCTAGACTCGGCACAAGGCTGAAATAAAATTGATAATTGCTTGATTCAAGAGGGGGGCAGCTACATCTTTAAATAGGGATCAAAACCCTGGCCTAAGGGGGTGCTTGCCTAAGTAAAATTACCCCTTTGCCCCTCTTATAGCCGACTTGCCTTAATAAGAACAGGGGGCGGCTAGGTTGGCTCTATAGCCGACCTAAGCAGGGGGAAACCCTGGCCGACCAACCCAGTAAGGGAGGTGGCGGCCACTAAGCCCTAATGGCTAATCTAAACCCTAGCTATACTCCTTTATAAGATAGGAGTGACTTTATTACAATCTAGCAGGGTTTTATTGACTACTTCTTAGGGAGATTAGGACTCAACCCTACTGGAGTCCTATCATTAGTGAATTAAACCAATAACCACACAGTTAAAGCCTTTTAACCCTGAACTGAACACAACCTGACAAATCCAAGGCTTGAATATAAATATTTAATAAAAAAAGGAAGACATGATCTGAGCCACGAATGATAAATATCACCCGACTGTTTTCTATTGTGAAACTGAAAGCAAGCACAGACAACTGTGCCAATTGTTTATGACGTTTGTTCACCAAATATCCCATACCAAATATGTTGAGTTCTATCACAGGATTTTATATGTTTAGACCCATAATAATCCCATATCAGAAGACAATGATGAGTAACTTGATACAAAGAAAACTGAATGAGCTAACTTTTAGTAACTTAGACATATTTGGTACCATGTGTCAAGTACTATATATCCAAATTTCTGAAAAGATAAATTAATGTCAGAATGGACCTAGAATCATGAATTTTGGTTTATTAGACCCTAAATCCCATCCGTGAATGGTGCAGTTCCATGTAATGCACATGTTGCCTACTAAGAAATGATTATGGTCAAGGACACCAAGTCTTCAAGGAGATATGTTATAAAAGTCCATTTGACGGGTCAGATTGGTACATAAAAACTAAATGGACCTGCTACCAGTAATAGGTTCAAGAATTTTGGGCATTTGGTCGCTTCTAAAAATGCAAATATGCCCATTCAGGAGCTTTAAATCAAGCAGTCTAGTACCCTGCTGGCTCGTACTGCAAAATTTTAAGTTTCAGTTAGCACCAAAGGCTTCCGGATGTTCAATATATATGGATAACAGTAGTGTTTGTAGAAATTAGTCAATGACGGAGATTGGACAATTGGGTAGATATAGCCGTTGACATCGGCACTTGAATAACTGACTTTAAGTTTCCAGAAGGGCAATCTTCTTGATACAACAAAAAGAATATCTCTATGTGGACTTCCAGAGGTTACCACTGTGCAGTTGTTTTCTCATTAGCTTTTTGTATGTCTATGCTTCTGTTGCCAATTTAGAGAACTAGCATAATTAGTTTCGATAAACAATTGTCAGTAAGCCTCAATTAGCAACAAAAATGAAGATAAGAAAATTAAGATAAACATATCTTTTAGAAAAGGGATCTATTATAGTTTAATGACAAATGATCAAACCAATTTATACTAGAATATTTTACCACAAACGTAGTTAATGTTTCATAGCTAGAGAGCCAGTCCTTCTGAGAGTACTTAGGAACTACTGCCAGAAGTGTCACCAAATGTTCTGATGCTACAATATCTTCTGGATTTACCAAATTGGAAATGTCCCGAACAGCTAAGCTGCAATAGACAGAATACCAGCTTGGTCTTACATTATAAAAGCAAGCTGTTGATGAAGAAATGGAAATAAAAATCTCCTTTGGTATACCCTTAGAAGATTTTAGATAGAGTTAATACCTTCCACTTTGCTTTCTGTTTATTGCATTAAGCTGACTACGGATATTGCTGTATTCTGCAACACGAACCTGCAGAATTACAAAAACCACTATAAGCTTTAACATGAAAGCACGACAGTAATCTTTTTCAAGAACTGAATGATGCATGCTGTCCTGGGCTTTTACCAGCTTTTACAGATCTTATTTGCAGTAGAATAAGATGAATGGGAGGAAATTTCCCATGCATGAAATTGGCAAATGTAAATTTCAATTTGATCATTGGAGAAAAACAGACTGAAGCCAATTACATGTCACTGTTCAGAAAAAACCTCTGCAAACAAAATGTAAGAAGGTTCCTGATGTAAACCGTCAATCAATGACTGTGTAAACTGTCAATCAATGATTGTCAAAACTATGTGATGAAAGAGAAAAAAACAAAACTAAGTTTAGCAAACCATTGTTTTCTTACATTTTCTAGTAGTTTCAATACTAAGCTAAACTTAAATCACCAAAAATCATGGTGGCACTCAAAAAATTAAAACAGACATCTTTTTTTAACCTGAAGAAAATCACAAGAGTAGAAGCCATATAAAATGGGAATATTGATAACAATGGTACAACATGCGAGAAAACAGGGGTCAGAACTTCAAAACTGCAAGAACCTTTGGTTATAATCGAGGTTTTCCAAACCATGTATGTGGTTTTGCTTATTTCTGGTTTCTCATAGTATAAGTAAATCTGAGTGATCAGAAGACTGCTTGGAATAATCTCAGGCTAAAAACAACAGCAGCAGTGATTAGAAGTAGCTTTGCTGCCATAGCAGTTCTGCAAGCAATGAAAAGCAGAATAACAAAAAATATGTTTGGAAAGAGACAGTGTGCAAACAAGTAAAAAAATGCTTCCAGTAGAACTTCTTCTGAAGTCAAATATTTATCATTAAGAACTCACCAAATTGGGCTATAATTAGAGCCAATATCCAAATGAAACAACAGCCAGATATTATAGAGGTACTTGAGATAAATTCTGACTCATATAGGTAATATGCAAGTCGATATTTTACTCCAGTCCTCTGCCAAATGACAAATGCAAATTTGTAAAATTTATATGTGAAAATAAAGCACAAGGCCCCAAAGGTTTGATACATCTAGTAAAGAAACACCATTCCCTGATGATCCTAATTGCATTGACCTAATTAGTATATTGTTCTGGTTTGTTCAAAGAATTAAGCCGCTACATGTGAAGATTATTCTTCTTTTGATACATTTGCATGTGGAGATTTGGCTGACAGAGGGGTTCAATTCAGTAGGATGCTTCATCCTTGAGAGGTTCATGTTAACCAGAACCATCTGGAACAAAAGATTGTAATGTTAGATTCCTTCATAGTAGTAAAGAACAGGAATTGGTAGATCATTAAAAGCATCACAAGGATAGAATTCTAAGTAGAGCTGACTATGATCTCTTTGGTATTAATGCAATCTAATTCATAGTTATGCATCATTAACCAAAAAGATAATATTGTTGCTAGCTGAAATATAATAAGGGGGAATTTCTAGAAAAACATCTGATTGAAGCACAGTGGACTATCGACAAATATCTTTCAAGGAAAAAGAGATATATAAAAGTGACCTTCATGTCGTCCTCAATTTTAGCCACTTGGACATGAATGCTGTCAACGATTTCCCTCAGAGGAGACATCGTAGGATACTTGCCTTCATCCCAAATGAACCTGCCATTCCATCGAAATCATTAACTTCCCCAGTGGGGTTTCCATTACCAATAACTTAGATCATCAAAAGGAGAAGGAAAAAAAAAACAGTCGGATTCAATCGTTGATGCACAGAAGACCGACCTCGTGAGGTATGAATCGATGGGAACACCATCCACGGTCAAAGCACCAACCTCTACGCCCGACGCCTTCTCGAGCTCCTCGATTTGGCGTCGGATCTTATGAGTTACTCCTTCTATAAAAGCATTCGACTGCAAATCCGAACCCAGCAAGTTCAACGTGACAGCAAAATTAAGTCTCGAAAGCTCCGAACATGCTAAACGAATCACCTTGACGAGGTCATCACTGAGGGCGAGAAGAGAATCTAGGGTTCCGACACGCAGATCCGGCGTGGTAAACTGCGCCCGAGAACCGAATCGATTAGAGACCTAAACCTGAAGGAACGGTAACAATAACAAGACCGAGAGACAGCGAGAAGGGTAGGGGATGGATTACACGATAGAGCGGGGTGTCGAACGAGTTCTTGGAGATGGATTCGCGAAGGCGATTCCAGGTAGCGGAGGCGGAGGTGTGGACAGGGAGGGAGACAATCCAGTACCTCGTGGTGGCCGCCATTGGCGCTGCGATTTCGAGATAGATCAAGAGGTTTTAATCACGCAGGGAGAGGGAGGAAGCGATCGCAGGTAGCTGCCCTTCCCCATCCCCAAATCTTGTCCTTTGCCCTTTTTCTAAAACAAACGCAAGAAACAGAAACACAAAAAAACGTTGCGAGCCGGAGCTCCTTCGCACCTGCACTGCATCGGCTCAACTCAGCCGCACCCAAATATGTGAGACCGTGACCCCAAGTATGTACGACTCGCGGTAGTTGATTAGTAGTTAAGCATGCATAAGCCAAAGAGATATGCTTATGTGATCCATTCCATTCCGTTCCAACATGAGCTCCTCTCTACTCGGACACCGGGGAAAAAAGAGTCAACAAGTAGTAAAAGAAGGCAAACATATAATAATGGATGGGTCCTAGACAAACGCTGTGATAGAGGAGGTGTGTGTGCAACATGACTCCTCACATGATAAAGTTAATGAAGTGATTAAGAAGATATGGAGTGTCTAGAGCTCGAGAGCCCCCTGTATTGTCCCAGGGGGTAAGTTTTACACCTGCAGGTTGAGGGATTGTCATACTGAGACCATTAATACAGACAATACCCTCGGTCGACCTAGAGGTACAATCCAGCGTCGAGCGTTGCCCATGTTGGTTCCTAGAGCCTTGGACAGCGGGGTCTACGTCGAGTCGGTCGACACTGTATCAGGTCGACACTATGTCATGTCAACGATGTCGTGCCAGGTGCCAACGTGGCCTGGCAATCTCGAGGTGCTTGGGAAGTCGACGTGCCTGAGGTGATCTGACCTCTGGGTGATGGCATATCTGAGATGACATGGCCTCGGGAGCTGATGTATCATGGGTGATTGGATAAGCTCATTATTTACCCTATCATTCTCTCTCTCTCTCTCTCTCTCTCTCCCTCCCCCCCCCCCCCCCCCCCCCCCTCAAGGAAGTGCTTCACAGAGTTTCTCATAGAGGGGCTCTGGCGAGGGCTTCGTCTATTGTCACCTACTATATGCTTCCCTATCGTCGCTTGCACTCCTGGCTGTCTTGGGTTCGCTTGTCAAGTAGCTGCCCAGATCTCGAATGAGCATCGAGTGCGTTCAGTCGCGACCCTACGCTTGGGAGATCGGGGCAGGCTATATTGTTAAGGCATCGGGTCAGGACTATACTGCCCATTGTTGGAGTATACTTGATCACCGACTTGGGTTTTTGGGGTTCTAACCTTTGGCAGAAGCCGGAGTCGATAAAGTGGCGCAAGGCCGAGGTTTGTACATTTTGACCAAACTGAGGCCGGCGTAGCTTCGTCCGCGCTGGAGTTGGTATGAGTTGACTGAGCTAAAGTCGGTTTAGTATGACCGAGCTAAAGTCGATATGATATGACTGAGCTAAAGTCGATATAGCTTGATCGGGCTAAAGTCAGTATGAGTCGGTATAGTATGATCAAGCTGAAGTCGGTATGAGTTGATCGAGCTAAAGTCGGTATGGGTTGATCGAACTAAAGTAGATATAGTCTGACCGAGCTGAAGTCAGTATGAGTCGGTATAGTCTGATCGAGCTGAAGTCGATATGAGTTGATCGAGTTGAAGTCGATATAAGTTGACTAAGCTGAAGTCGATATAGTCTGACCGAGATGAAGTCGGCATGACAGGCCAGGTCATTAGGCCCGGACGGGGATTGAAAAGCTACGACAGCACCGAGATGCTGAACTCAGGTGTTGTTTGAGACTGGAGAGCTAGCCTGGATGCCAATGCTTAGGTGTGGGCCGAAAGGCTGGTAGTTAGCTGAGAGGTGCGTTGGATGCCTTGCATGACATGGGCGAAGCATTTTGTCATGTAGTTGGGGTTGTTGTATATCAATCTGTCTTGTCGATCAATGGTAGATCTAGGGTGTGATCCTGCTTTTGACACCGAAATCTGCTCAGCCACATGGCACGCTACATCATGCGTGACGTGTCTGCCTTTTTTTACATGCCAGCCGTCGTGCTCTCTCCTTCCCCCAACTCTCGCCTTTTCAAGCCCCTTTGTCTCCTCTTGATGAGGTCTGGATGACTTCATTAGGTTCTCCCTCCTCTTCAACTTCCATAACCTTTTCCTCCACCTCGTTGAGCTCGTCCGTTCGAGTTGTGGAGGACCCTCAAGTGTTCCCGAGGTGATAGATCTGAGATCTTGAGGGGTAGAGAACCCCTTGAGTAGTCCCGAGGTGGAAGTCCTAAGCTTATCTTTGGGGTGTATGATCCTGATGGACACAAAGGCTTTTACGACCTTGAGAGTCATGTAGTCATGTTACGACTGTGACTTGGTCATAATCGTCAAGCTCCTGGCAAAGGTTTGGGAGTGCTATAGCATCCCAAGGGAGTATGCCCTGCATACTCCTTTGCACGGCTGTGTCCCTACGACGCCTTCCCAAACAGCTTTGGGCTATCGATCGAGGCTTCGGTTCCCGCTTCATCCCGTGATTGAGGCTTGCCTCGAGGGATGGCGGATCTCGCCGTCATAGATGGTGCCCAATTCATGGCACTATATGGTGGCGTTCCTCGGGGAATGCTGAGGGGTGAGCTTCATCCTAACCTGTGATTTGTTTATGGCCTGCTTTTGATTGTGCCAAAGGTAGGCTGGTTATTACTCAACCGTTCGAAGCGGATTTCGGGTGAGCGGGGCTCCTTCCAACAACAAAGGTTGGAAAGCCCGCTTTATGTTTATTTCCAGTAGTTAGAGGTGGGGTTTTCGACCTAAGTGGACCACTTGGACAATGAGCAATGTCCCCCCTTTCTTTTGGACGAGGAGTCTGAACTAGTTGGGTGACTCAGGAGCATTCTTTCATCTTCCTAGGTCATCAAGGACATGACCGAGGCATAGTTGGTCGAGGTGAGACTTAGCTTGGTCCCTTGGGGTATGGTTTGTTCCATTGCTTTTTCATGTTTTGTCGAAGCTGTGTTTCAGTTGACCGAACCTCAACAAGGTGAAGGGCAAGCCACGCGTACCTATAAAATGACCTACGACACCGCCCACGGAGGAGGCAGCTATTGTGACTATCGAGAAGCGCCCCACTGAAGGGGGCAGTGAGCCGCCGAAGAAGAGGACCAAGGTGGTGGCCAAGAAGCCTCGGAAGGATGCCTCCTCCCGAGGTGGCGCTTGAGGATCTATTCCCAAGAAGGAGCATGTTCGTGCGCGCAGTGCCAAGGGAAAAGAGTCTGCCGAGGCGACGGGCAACGAGGAGGCCGCAAGCACACCCACTGCCCTCATACTATGAGGGAACTATATGAGATGGTCTGCTAGGTAGGAGAGGACAAGTATTTTGCCACCTGAATGGTCGATCTGACTGCATGCACGACGCAGGTTAGGTAATATGTACATTGACCCAGAAGGTTTCGGTGCTCCGTGCCGAGATCCGAGACTTAAAGACGGGTGCAGGTCTGGAGGCGGTGGTTGTTGTTGAGAAACGAGCCATCGACTTTGAGGCTGAGATGGGGCGGTTGAAAGCTGCACTCAGAGAGGCCGAGTAGCATTGCTAGGAACTTGAGTAGGTGACTAACAGCGATCGTGGGGAGCTGAAGGACCTACGGGAGACGAGGCATGACCTAGAGGATGAGCTCCTCAAATTGGCTTGGGACGCCGAGGCGCTGAGATCCGAGTTGAAGTTAGTGGGCGCCAAGGCCATTGTCGAATACAAAGAGTCCCAAGGCTTCTAGTTGGGGCTGGAGAGGACAAGGCAGGTTACATATGAGTTCGGATACCACATCGTGGTGCCGTGCTTCCAAGCGACGTACTCGGACTTGGCTATCGAGGAAGACCCTTTTGCTGATCGGGCCAAGGATGCTAGCGTTCAGATGGAGGCCGAGCAGCCATTCTATGATAGCCTACCCTCGAGAGCTAAGCTTCTGATGTCCATCCTTTATTTTTGTTTGTCGAGCAATCCATGATCTTTGTTTGGTCGCCCGACCGATATGTAAAGATTTTTTGAATCAATACAAGTTTCCTTTCAAACAGTGTTTTTGATTGTACATTTGTGTTCTGTCCTGATCTTTGTTCGATCGCCCGACCGACCTAATCTTATGCCTTGGATATAGAACTTCTTTACATTTGATGTGTGCCACATTCTCGGCAATAGCTTGCCCACCATCATGGTTAGGGTATAAATGTCATCTTGGGCGATATTGACGACCCGATATGGCCCCTCCCAATTTGGGGCCAACTTGCCTCGGGTATACGTCAGGTCATTGATCTCAGCCTTCCTTAGGACCAAGTCGTCATTACTAACCTACCATGGTCGGACCCTTTGGTTGTAAAGTCTAGCGATGGCTTTCTTGTATGCAAGGATCCACATATGTGCTTCGATTTTTCGCTCTTCGAGGAGGTCGAGGTTCTCCCGCAAACTTTTTTTAAGGCATCCTCCTCAAAACATTCAACTTGGAGGGTGGGAAAGACTACCTCGAGCAGTAGCACTGCCTCGGTGTTGAATGCGAGGCTGAAGGGAGATTCACTCGTCGATATTTTTGGAGTGGTCCGAGATGCCCATAGTATACTTACGAGCTCCTCTACTCACCTTGTGCTCTGACAACCCTCCTCTTCAAGCCTTCGAGGATCGCTCGGTTAATAACCTCAGCAAGGTTGTTAGCTTGAGGGTGTGCTACTGAGCTGAATTTTAGCTGAATCTGGTAGCTTTGATAGAAGAATTTGATTTTTTGGTTGTTGAAATGAGTCTCATTGAAGGTGATTATAGTCCTTGAGATGTTGAACCTCATAATGATGCTCTTCCACACAAATCCCTCGACTTGTTTCTCGGTAAAGGACGTCAGAGGCTCAGCTTCGACTCACTTGGTGAAGTAGCTGACCCCGATTATCATGAATCTTCATTACCCTGAGGCTAGTGCGAATGGGCTGAGAAGGTCCATTCTCCATTGCGCGAAGGGCCATGCGCAATCGATTGACTTGGCCAGCAACCAATTGTGAATCTGAGGCGACCCTTGCCAACGCATTTGCTTGCGCATTAACGGTCAGAGGTACTTTTGAAATGGTGAAGTGCTTGAAGGTGTGCATGAGCCGGTGCGCCATGGTAAGGTATTTAATCATGGTCATTTCTCCGGCTTCTAATCCCTGTTGACTTGACCAACAACCAATTGTGAGTCAGTGACGACCTCAATTTCTTCGACGTATAGCTCTGTGGCTATGCGTAACTCAAACAACAATGCTTCCTATTTTGCTTCATTGTTAGTGGGCTTGAATTCAAGCCGAAGGGTGCACTCATACCACTGGTTAGTGAGGCCCCTTAAGATGAATATGGCGCCTCCCCTCTTGGCGTCGTTCAATCCGTTGACATACAACATCCAGATCGACTCTTGCCGAGAGATGGCCCTCTCGAAGGATGTCAGCTCCGAGATGAAGTCGGTGACTGCTTGTGTATTGATTGTCATCCTCGGGACGTACTAGAGGTCGAATTCGTCAAGCTTGACCGACCACTTGAGCATCCGACCTGCCACATCAAACTCGGAGAGGATTTAGCGAATTGGTTCATCGGTCACCACCTTTATGGTGTAGGCTTGGAAATATGATCGTAGCTTCCTAGCTGCCTAGACTAGGGCCAGGGCCAACTTCTCGATCGGATAGTAGCATTCCTTGAGACTATTCAGGATGTGACTGGTGTAGTAGACAGGTTGTTGCCCCTCTCTGTTGGGTTTGACAAGAACTGAGCTGGTGGCGTACTCAAATGCTGCAAGATACAACTCGATGAGTTCGCTCGGGGTGACCGAGGCTAGTTGGGGCAGATGGGTGAGATGAGACTTGAGTTTTTGGAAGACTTCTTCGCCTTCAGAAGTCCAACTGAAATCCTTGACGCGCTTCAAAATCCGGAAGAATGGTAGGTTTTTATCTCCCGCCCGAGAGATGAATTGGCTCAACGCGACTAGTCTTCCTATAAGTCATTGGACCTCTTTAATTGTCTAAGGTGACTACATCTCGGTTATGGCCTAGACCTTATTGGGATTCATGTCGATTCCTCGTTGGTGTATGATGAAGCTGAGGAACCTGCTCAAAGCGACCCCGAAAACACACTTGGCAGGGTTGACTCACATCCGAAACTTTGAGTGTCTGGAAGATCTCGACTAGGTCCGAGAGTTGGGTGCGACCGAGCTTGCTCTTGATGATCATGTTGTCAACATAGACTTCCATGTTTCTTGTGGTCTGGTCCTTGAACATGTGGTTGACCATCCTCTAGTAAGTAGCCTTAGCATTCTTTAGGCCAAATGGCATCGCTTTGTAGTAGTAGGTTCCTCGGTGCGTGATGAAAGCCATGTTCTCCCGATCTTTGGAAGCTATTTGAATTTGGTTATAACCCGAAAATGCATCCATGAACAAGAGTAGCTCATAGCTCGATGTGGAATTCACCAATTGATCGATCCTTGGGACTTCAGGGAGGCTCGATTGAGATCAATGTCGTCAACACACATTCTCCAGCTTCTATTAGTTTTTTTTAACAAGTACTACATTGGATAGCCAGGATGGGTATGCAACCTTGTTAATGAAACCTACCTCCATCAGCCAACCTACTTCACCCTTGATGGCTTTTTGTCGGTTAGGAGTGAACCTTTGAAGCTTCTGCTTCACTGGTCGCACCTCGGGTGAGATGTTGAGGTGGTGCTATGCTACTTTTGGGTGGATTCCTAGCATGTCTCTTGGGGACTAGGCGAAGATGTCGGCGTTCCGACTAAGGAACTCGACGAGCTGGATTTGTTCGCCTTAGGAGAGCGTTGAGCCAACCTTTACAACCTTGTCTAGGTGTCCTTGGTTGAGGGGGACCTCCACTATCTACTCCGTGGGCTCGGGTTGTGGCGAAACATTATTGGGCTCCCGGGAGTCGGTAACCGGCGTCTCTGGTCTGACCTTCTTAGGCAAAGTCATCGTGGTCATGTAGCATTGTCTGGACTCCCGCAGATCCCTCCTTGCCTCTCTAACTCCCGCCTTGGTCGGGAACTTCATCATGTGACCAAGGATTGCATTGTATGCAAAAGGTAGTCCGACCACCATAAATGTCTTCAACTCGGCTCCTCTTCGATGATCACCGAGAGGGTGGTAACGTTGAGGGGGGAGATGGAGTCCCCTGTGAATCCTGTCAATGTGAAGGCCATGGGGACAAGTTCCTTGTCGGTACAATATATCAGCCGAACTCCTTGTGTCCACCATGATCCTCCTGACTCAGGCATTTGCAATTCATGCCGAGATCACTAGGGCATCAACGTGATCAAGATACTCTTCTTCCCCCAACCTAAAAGTGATCTCGGGATCACGTTCGTGCCTGGGTCTCTTCTCCACCGCGGTACGGGCATAGGCCTTTCACGCTGTGGAGCTATCCCCTCTGAAGGTCGATCCGTCAATGATGACGTCAATCTGCTTCTCGACCGAACCATTTGGGTGGGGATAGGGCTCGCACGACTTCCTGACATAGTGACCGAGATGCCCTCGGTGGATGAGGTCATCGATTTGATTCTTAAGGTCATAGCACTCGGTGTCGTGACCGTAATCACAGTGGAAGCGATAATATCTTGATCGATCACACTCCTCCCTCCGAGTTTTCATCAGGTTGGGTGCCTTGAGGAGTTCCTTTTCCCAAATTTGGAGGAAGATATGTGTCTGGGTTGAGTTGAGTAGGATCGGGGTCGCCTGCGAGGGGAGCAACTCGGGCTTGTCCGGCCTCCTCCATGGGGATCTCGAGGGCAATCCTCCAGATTATTTGGTGCGAGGTCAGTTCTAGTCCTCGCGCTTTTCTGCCACCAGCGTTTCGGAGATGATGTACTGGTTCGCCTATTGGAGCATCTCGGGTACTATTGAGGGCGGGCGTTTGACTAGCGACTAGAAGAACCTGGAAGGTCTCAAACCAATTATAAAAGCTTGTATTACTAGTGAGGGGTGTACGTCGGGTATCCTCGGATTTCGGCAACAAAGTGCGCAACAAACTGGGCCAAGGGCTCATCATCCTTCTGGCTCATCCCAAGAAGCGATGCAATGGTCGGCTTGGGCTGAGCACTGGCCAAGAAATTTAGCTCGAATTCTTTGGCGAGCTAGTCGAAATGGCCTCAGCTGATTGTACCACATCCGAGCAGGTCCCTATAGGGTCATCAGGAAAGCTCGACACATCAAAGTGTTCGAGATGCTGTAGAGTGTCATTTGTGCTCGAACGTTGGAAGCCAAAAATTATGTCGAGATGTCGCGATGAGCTACACAATATCTTGTCTACTATCGTATGCTTCGCACGTTGGAAGCCAAAAATTGTGTGGGATCGATTTGTTCTAGATCTCTAGGGACGAAAGGAGAATCAGCCATGAAACTCTCCCCGAGCTCCTCCCTTGATTTGATGAACGCCTTCTGAACCTCATCCACGCGTCGATTGATATGGCACAATTATTACGCTCTGAGGGAGTCGGTTGAGTCGGAGGAGAGGGTGTCCAGCTTGGGCAGACTGGGAGTGAGGGCTCTGGAAGCGAGCACCAGTCGATCAATGATGGCCCTGGAAGGCAACAGTGGGAAGCTCCAGGGGAAGTTACGGGCTCTCAATGTTGAGCTATCATGGGAGTGGGGGCTCTTCTCGTGAAATGGGGAGGTCCTGGTGCGTTGTTGGAGAGACTTGTTACTGGGGTACTACTTATTGTGTCAGTTGAGGGATGTGAGGGATGATGGTCTGGATCATCCCGACCAGGGCTTGTACTTGATGCATGAGCCCAAGGAAAGCTTCAGCGGAAATGACGAGGAGTTCGAGATTAATTGTTGACAGAGAGAATCCCGTATCATTGAATAGCCTCTAGTAATGACGGGGTGAGCATCGATGGGTTCGCTTTCTCGAAAGAAAAAAAGGATTGTCCTCCGGCCTTTGGAGCTTACTAGGTGGTTGAGGCTTTCTCCCCGGGGTTGTTGGGCTGCGAGCGTTCTTACGATATCAGACCCTCCTAGTGCCAAAAGTATTATGGAACAATGTGTCGTGGCCGAGGAGTCAGCATGGCTCGGTTCTACCCATGTGCGCAAGATTATCCACGTCAATTGGGAGGATAGGGAGCGCTCGATCGAGGTCCGGAGGGGCTACTTCGGGCAAGAGTTTCAATCGATAGGCTTCTCGGGTCCATGGATGGGCCCTGCACAAAGGCCTCGGTCGAGGAGTTATGTGCGTGACGTGACCCCTTCCGATGATAAAATTAGTCGAGTGATTGAGAGGGTATGGAGTGTCTAGAGTTTGAGAGCCCCCTTGTGCTGCCTCAAGGGGTAAGTTTTATACCTGTAGGTCGAGGGACCGTCGTATTGAGACCATTAATGCTGACGGTGCTCTCAATCGACCTAGAAGTATAGCCCCGTGCAGGGTGCTTCCCACACTGATTCTCGGAGCCTCGGGCGACGGGGTCTATGTCGAGCTGATCGACATTGTGTCAGGTCGGCTGACATTATGTAAGGTCGACGTGCTATGCCAGGTGCTGACGTGGCGTGGCGATCTCGAGATACCTGAGAAGTTGACGTGGTCAAGGTGACCTGGCCTCCGGGTGCAAGCGGAGAGACTCGCTGGATTGCATCATATCGTTCGTCGTCTTGCTTCGTAGATGGTTAAGTTGGTTGCAAGCGGAGAGAGTCGCTGGATTGCAGAAAACAATATCATCCTCGTCAGTTTCGATTCCACTATGGAGATGAATATCCAAACCGGAATCAACTGGATATTTTATATCGCCACTTGCGAGGAGCTTAGCGAAGCAATGCATCGTCATCAGCCATTGAAATTATCTATCTGGAATGAAGCATTCATTCCAGCTAAAAGACCATTGATCTCAATGAAAGGAGCATACCCACTGCTATGTCTACGATAAGCCTGCATGCTGAGCATTTGGCCTCAAAAGCAGATCATTCATCAAAACAAAAGAGTCAGCAGCGGAATAAAAGGACCGATTCAACTGAAGAAATGAGGATGATATCGGAGTCCTGCACAGTTAAAAAGCTACGAGAAATCAGTTCCATGATTTCGATCAAACAAACGAGCTTTCAGATAGCTGTCGTAGGATGGTGAGTGTTTGTGGATGTGTGCCGACACCCTAATCCCTTGAGTAGCGTCGGGGACAAGAAGAATTTTCCATACGAGGATGGTTCCAAGTAATCCGTACAAGGTTGCGTGCATCTATCTCCTCCTTCCTGCGAGGTGATACAACCCAACCCTCTTGGCCTCCTTGGGCCATAATATAATGGCTGGAAAATTTTTCCCCATGCATCATCATCCATTTAACAAGGACAACAACCGCTCATCCATCCATGTCAAATGTCACATTCACTTGGTGGCATCTTCGGTCGTAGTAGGTTCTCGACAGAAACATGGAGCTTTCGATCGCCAACGCTAAAAAGAATTCAAGGTAAGAGAACAAATTCTCAAGGAACCTTCATGGAAAAAAAAAAAAAAAAAAAAAAAGTACCCAGCAACCAAGTCTTGGGAGCATTCCCTTCGTCCATCGACACACACACACAAAAAAAAAAAGACAGCACTATTCGAGTATTATTAACATACAGTGTGGTTGTGGAGACAAAATAAAAGATAAGCCGAGCATATTTTGAAAAAATTATAATAAGCTTCATGCATGCTAGAATTATTAGAAGGACGACCTAATATCCAATTTTTCGAACTCACCAGTGGGGGACCGTGCTGCTGCGGCTTGGTGTCACGGCCGAGCCACCAATCAACCAAGTAAAGGAAGACTGCCCTTGTCAGTTTCCGTCGGTTGAAAGTGCGGAACCCCATAAGAAGGATGCAGAGCCCGCCTGTGCAGGTAGGTAGGTCTAAATACATCCATCCCCCTCTGGCTCCAATTTTATCAAATATTATTACTATTATGATATTAATAATAATAATAATAATAATAATAATAATAATAATAATAATAATCGAAACCTTCCGATGCGGTGTATGCTTGGGTTGATGATAGCTTCGGATATTGGAATGGTAAGCATCATGTTTCCTACATAGGTGGGTGGGTGGGTGGCTCGACCGGTTTACCACGGGATGCAATGTTGATTCCATGGAGGGACACCGGAGAACAGGGTATGGGATAGGACGGGGTGGGGAAGGGGAAACCTAACTCGGTACAGGTTAACCTACCCCCTCTATGGAACTCCGAGTGGGGGAAGCGAAACAGAGCTCAACAATGGTTTTGCCTTTTTTTTTTTTTTTTTGTCTTCTCTACAATTTTAGTTTTGGTTGTTAAGGCCACTTTTTCCGAGCATTTAAATAGCATCTCGTTCTCCAAATACAACTGGCACATGCCCTGTCCTCCTCCCTCGTCTCTTTTTCTTTTCTTTTCTTTTTTTTTAATTCCAAGCTTGCACGAAAACCCCAAGGATTCCAACCGGTTCCTTTCCTGCATCTGTGCTTTTTCTCTGTGTTTGTGTGTGTGATTTGCATCCGATTCCTGATCGGCGAGCGAGAGGAGATGGAGGAGAAACCAGGGAGATCGACGGTTGGAAAGTTCGTGATCGAGGCGGAGGAGGCGCAGGCGATCGCTAAGGAGTCGGGCGTCGGCGCCGTGAGGGAGCTCCTCCCCCTCCTGGTCCCCGCAGCCCAGCGGCTGGCGCGGCCGCCCATCTCCAACTACCGCGTGGGGGCCGTCGGACTGGGGACCAGCGGCCGCATCTTCCTCGGGGTGAACCTCGAGTTCCCCGGCCTGCCGTTACACCACTCCGTCCACGCGGAGCAGTTCCTGATGGCCAACGCCAACGCCCACGGTGAGCCCGGCATCCGCTGCGTCGCGGTCTCCTCCGTCCCCTGCGGCCACTGCCGCCAGTTCCTCCAGGAGATCCGCGGCGCGGCGGAGATCCAGATCCTTGTCACCTCTGATGAGGATCCCGCCTTCCGCCCCCTCGCCTCCCTCCTCCCCCACCCGTTCGGGCCCCCGGACCTCCTCAACAGAGACGCCCCCCTCCTCCTAGAGCCGCACGACAACGAGCTAGGCGCCCTGGAGGCCACGGGCGTTGCCGTCGGCGGTGGGGGATTGTGCAATGGGATCGGGGGAGGCGGGCTGGAGCGGCGGCTACGGGAGGCAGCGGAGGGGGCAGCGAGGTCGTCGCACGCGCCGTACAGCGGGTGCGCCGCGGGCTTCGCTGTGGCGGACGGCGGGGGGAGGGTGTACTCAGGGTCCTACGTAGAGTCGGCGGCGTACAACCCGAGCCTGGGACCGGTGCAGGCGGCGATGGTGGCGTGCCTGGCGGCGGGCGGCGGAGGCGGACCCGAGGGCGGCGGGTGGGGGATCGTGGCGGCCGCGCTGGTGGAGAAAGAGACCGCAGCGGTGTCCCACGAGGGGACGGCGAGGATCTTCCTGGAGGCGGTGGCGCCGGGCGCTCATCTCAAGGTTTATCGCTTTCGCCCGTCCGCCGCGGTCTAGCTAGATCAATGCTTTGGAGATGATGACGATCATCTATTTTGATGCGATGAAATAAACGGTTCAGATCAAGGGCAACGAGGGGAGAATCATGTCGAATCGTCGATGCCTCGATGTGCGCGTGTGTATATGGTATGATGGTACTGGCAAGTCCTAATAATTAGTCCGTGTAAAAAAAGCGTCCGATTTCTCAAGTATCCGAGCATTGCACTTTTATTTTTATTTATTTTTTAAATTTATTTATCCTCTTAAAAGAGTGGGCATCGCCAGATCAATTGACGTTGAGACACCCTGGCAGCGATGAACCTGATGAGGGAGACCATTCTAAACATCAAAACCGAGAAGCCAGCTTAGGTGACAAGGCATCTCCCACTTCCTGTTGAGCACTGGAATCTGGAAGGAACATGGATGTGATTCAAGCTCCGCGAGGCCTGCTCGCCAAAACACTTGCATTTGTGGTGGAACTCCCACGGAACGTTATCCGCTACGCTGTAGCTTTTCTGGAAATTTTTGCTGTTTCTTTAGTCGTCGTCGTCTTTTTTTTTTTTTTTCCCTTTCCTATTAAAGGCAGCAGGTCCCACCACCACCACCACCCTCCGCCAGGGACGGTGGAGCATTAATTCTATGCTGTTCTTAATAAGCTACTCCTGAATTAGTTACGCAGCCCTACGTTGTTCCACGGGATGTACAAAGAAGACCACAATAAACAAAGGTTATGCCGGTCATGCGCAGATGCGATCGAGATGGTTGATAATTTTTTTTTTTTTTACATTAGACTGAAAACATCTTTCAACAAACTTCTAATTTTATTCTTCCTCAATATTTAAATTATATTTATAAATTATAAAAAATTATTTATGAATTTTGCTAAGCTCTAAAAACTTAATATATTGGCTCAACTGATTTCACTAAATCTAAGTTTGCCATCTTTTTGTTTCTCTGATAATAAAAGGATAATATTATATTTTATTAGTTTATGTAGATGATATTAAGATCAAACAATTCATTAACAAATTAATTCTTCATCAAAGATTAATAATTTTAAATTATTTTTTGAAATTGAAAGTAACATTCATATCTTATTGGCTCTTTCTATCTCAAAAACAAGTATATTTAAGATATATTATTCAAAGTGAATGTCAAATAATTAGCCACCGTACTCTCCGTAACTAACTCAATCAAATTATATGATGGTAGGTCTTACTACGGATCCCACATAGAACCAACAAGTACTTGATCTCTCACACATCTATACATCTCATTTGCATTAGTCTCTACTAAAACTATTAATTACAGGTGCCCTACAAGTCAATCACATAAGTGATGATACATGTGATACTCTGTATGATCTTTTGCTTATGAATATTATTGGTATATTCTCATATTATATTATCGGTTACATATATATATTATGATGTCCTTAGTTTTGTACAATGGAAATCAAATGGTAATAAGATCACGATAATAAGATCAATTCACCTTTAAATACATATCATAAATAATCCCGGTCATAGGTTACTCAAGAGGAACATCGAGATAATTGGATAGACCAGTATACCATATACTCATCTATATGATATATAGGATATTAGACACCTGTGCGAGGGATATTAAGGATATAGTACATGTGTTCATTGGAGAATGAGTTAAGCAATTGATTCGTTTACAAAATATTATATGGTTAATAATATATAACGTTAGGCAGCGATTTTGTAATTCATTTGTATGTCTGGTCCTTAGACTTAAGACACCAAAGATGATTTGTTTGAGTATTCCTTTCTTTAATGCCAGACTTACAAGTTTGGAAAGTTCCAGATCTAGTATAGCTGGTTATCAGGAATAGTAGTCAACCTTACAAAGGCAATTAAGTGTCAACAGAGGATCATCCACTCTCGGTATCTCGAGAGGAATATCTCGTGTGTTCTTGCTCGGACAAATCATTAGCTAGGGTCGTTCGGATTTAGGGAGAATGAGTTCTCCGGAAGAATCCGATTAGAGTGAGACTCAGACGAATTTTGTATATGGCTTGATAGTACCATACCCACTATATGATATATAGGATATTAGACAAATGAGAGGCTATATGTATATAATAATTGAGGACAAATAGGTCTAATGAATTTGATCTCTTGTATCGTCTGAGGAATATGACACAATGGCCTAGTATCTCCATAGTCGATGAGTTGAGTGAATTGTTATGGATAACAATTCATTGAGCCAAAAGGAGTTCTGACAAGTCAAACTCATGACCAACTTGGTATTGGGCCTAGAGGTCACACACATGGTTAATGATTGTAACGAGTAGAGGATTGGATATAGATATGATTGTAGTGATTAGAGGGTCACACACAGCTTGGTATTGGGCCTATATATATATATATATATCAATATTAGGTCTCATTAAATAAGAATAGGGGCCAACCTTAACAAATGTTGGGTTATCCATAATGGTAGCTAACCTTATGAAGACAATTGAGTGTTAGTAGAGGATCATCTACTTTCGGTACCACGAGAGAAATATCCAGTGTGTTCTTGCTTTGACAAATTCCCGGCCAAGGTCATTTGGATTTAGAGAGAATGAGGTCTCCAAAAGAATCCGATTAGAGCGAGGCTTAGACGGATTTCATATGTAGCCTGACAATACCATGCCCAATATATGGTCTCTAGGATATTAGATGGATGATGAACTATATATACATGATGAATAAGGACATATATGTATAATGGATTTGATCCTTGATACCGTTTGGGGATTATATCGTAGTGGTCTAATATGCCCATAGTCAATGAGTTGAATGAATTATTATGGGATAACTAGTTACTAAGTCAAAGGAGTTCTAACATATGAAACTCACAATCTACTCGGTATTGGGCCTAGATGGTCATAAACATATGGTAGATGATTATAATGAATAGATGATTAGATACGAGTTATCTAATTAGCCTATGTTCTCATTGGATGAGATCCAACATTGATGGACCCTTTCATGAGGCCCAATTAGAGGCCAATTGAGATTATTGGATAAAGATCCAATAATCCAATAGGAGTAGATAATTGGATGAAGATCCAATACCCACTAAGGCAGGATCCGTTAGGATTTTTGGTAGCTCTCTATAAATAGGGGGCAAGGGCGGCACAATAGTGATAGATTGCACCTTTGGTCACCCCCTCCTATTCTTCTCCCTTCCTCATCTTCTCAACTGACATGTCCTTCCTTACTATGAGAGGGCAGCAAAGAAGATAGTAGATATTCTTTCACAAGTGTTGTGAGAAGGTGCACAAGAGTTATAGGTTTTTGGGCTACGATTGGAGGAGCATCGAGCATCGCTGCAATAATCCATCGTATGGATACTGCTAGAGAGGAGGACATTTGACCTCCTTTATCATCTTCATCTAGATATGAAATTTTAGGGATATACTATCTTCCTAGTAATCAATCTCTTATGTATCACAGTTTTCGATTTTCGTAGATTTTTAAGCACCCATCTTTGCACGATGATATGATAACCATGGGAAACTGGTTTTGTTTTATTCTTTCGCTGCATATATGATGCTCTTTCATGGTTTCCCAATAAAAATATGTCTTGTAGTATCTCAAATAGACTCTCAATCATGAACTTCTTCTTGGTAACACTCATTGCTTAATTTCATGCTTTTGCTGATGTTGACTAAGTAACACTTATGATTGATCATATAGTTCAACCTACATTATTTTCCTTGGAGCATATCTAATCAATTAAAATTTCATAAAATAGAATACAATTATAAAATCCACCGCTAAAGCAAAATCCCAAGTCATTACCACTATTGCTGCAAAACTCAATTCTATCACCAATTTCGTCACCAATATGCTATACAAACTTGGTATCACCTTTTAATCTATTCTTGTAATATACTATGATAATATCAGTGTTATCTACCTATATGCCAATCCGGTGTTTCACTCATGCATGAAACACATTACCATCGACTTTTACTTTGTTAGAGAACAAGTTGTCAGACATCAACTACGTGTTTCTCACATCATACTTCTGATCAACTAGCAGACTCCCTCACGATCTTTTGCTCGTAAAATAGTTCAGTTATATCAATCCAAAATTGATATCCTTGATGGAAGCTCGATCTTCCAAGAGCATGGTAAAAAATCATGATAGAGGCAAAAATGAAATGACATCCTTTATTCCTTATATCCTCAATCAGTCTATGATTTAAGAATCAATCATAAATTTAAATGATTAATTTAATTATGTAATTTGAGTGTATGATTTAGAAATAATCTCTCCCTCAAAACCTATATAAATACATATCTTTTCGATGAATGAAATCGCTCCTCTTCATAACAAGTTCTTCTATTCTACACCCATTCCCCTACATTGCAGCTTCATTCCGTCCTCCTCACACACCAGCCCACCCTTACTCGCTTTTAATTGCAACACCACCCTTATGTCCTCTTCCAGCATGACTGTGCTTATCTTGTGCTCGGTGTAAAAAGACCATGCAATCAATGGCACACCGTGCACGAGGCCCTTCAATGTTGAGTTCCACCGCATCAAGAAGCCTATGATATAGTAGCCAAGGATGGTAACCTGTGGAGCCTAATAAGTGATCACAATGTTAGGATCAATTGGTATTAAATGGGGTTGGGGGATGAATTAATGTAAGTGTAAATTTTATTTTTAATGAATACTTTTCGCTTGAAGTAAGATAGAAAAATATGAAGATTTTTATTCAAGTAAAGTAAGTAAATGATTCAAAATAAAATGCTAAGTTTTTTGGAAGTGCTTAACTTAAAATCTTGCTTTCAAAGAGTAAATAAAATCAGAAGCATCACTTGATATTTTGTTGAACACAACTAAGAACCCGACAATTGTAAGTAGTAAATGAAACAAGGAACACTTAAAATTTATAATGGTTCGACTTCAACCTTGGCCTACATCTACTTCCCGAGTCCTTCTTCTTGAGGTACACTAGCGTCCACTACCGATCTTCTTTGGGTGAAGACCAAAACCCTTACAACATGAGCTTACAAGGGAGACTCAAGAATTTTTCTAACTCTAACCTCACTCCCTTTCCCTTTTCTTTTTCTTATAATTTATATACAATTTTGTCATAGGATATAATCTCCAAAATTATTGTATGGAATGTAAGAAAATTTTGGGTATTTATAAGCCCCAAATGACTTCAGAAATTGGAGCTAAAATTTAACATACCAAAAAAATCTGAGTACCATCGGTTCAGCCATCGGCCTGGGCGAGTCAACCGTCGAAAGTACCCAAAATCCAAGGTATGGGTGGTTTAGTTGCTAACAACCGTCCAAAATCCTAAGCGATGGTAGTACACCCATTGCTCATTGGCGATTCACTCGCTGGGAATCCCAGAAAAGTGATTCCCTTCACTTTTCCAATCCCGAATTGAATCACACGTTGACTAATTCTCTGGTCAACCAATTGAACTCAACTTAAGCTCAATTAAACCCTTTTAATGGATCCGATTATCTCTTTGAGTTGATTTGGATTCCTTCCAAATCACACTCAATCTTAACTTACGACTTCAAGATTATAATCAAATATGACCACCAAGCTTACGACCTCACTCTCCGCAATCCGACAACCTCTGGCATTCCCTGTAATGAGTCTCACGATCTTCCTTCGGTGATCTCCCTGTGTGTTTCTAGCGACCTTCTCAATACCTTCGGAGAAGTCCTAGTGAATTAATTCCCAATGAGCTCCCACCACATCGTCCAATCCTTAGCTCGATGCCTAAGCTTGATCATGGGTTCATGTCTGATTTATAATTCCTTTCTTTACCGTCGCGGTTAACTTACACGATGCTAACTATGACTTAATTAATTACAATCATAATGACCAACACATCCACTTCATGACCTTCACAACTCTAGGCAAACTTTTTGGTTACCCCCGACAATCTTTCGACGAGTCTCGGTATCTTTCGATGAACTCTTTACGCCATCCTAGCAAGCTCTCGATACCCTTGGCGAGCTCTTGACACACTCCAGGCGAGTTCCCAATCGCATGGTCCTCACTCTAACCCGATGCTTAGACTTGACTCTGGCCAAACCTCTGATTGTAATAATCTCTCTGTCATAGTTAATCCTACGTCAATCAACTTTAACAACCTTATTGGATCAAACACTCATCAATTAATTTCATCATCAAAATTCAAGATTTAACAATCTCCCCATTTTTTATGATGATAATCAATTGATGACATAAACTAATCCTAACTCCCCCTAAATCTATGTCTTAATAAAAAAAGCTTAAATTAAAGAGAACCACACCCTCTTGAATTCAATTATCATGAAATAAATTATATTCTAAGTAAATTTCAGCAATAATTTGCATCTAAGTCATCGAATCACGAATATCGAAAAGAATTATGCATCCATATCCAAGATATCCAATATATTGAAGTTATAATTCTGAGGAATCAAAATCATGATATAGGTAAAGAACTTATGCAATATTAAAATCAGTAAAATCACTTTCAAGAGATTCAAAATAAAATTAGTTGACTTATCAGTCTCTTGAAATGCTAATGATTTCCTTTCTCCACTTTGTGTGAACAAGAAGGTAGAATCAAAGTGGAGAAATAAAACATATTACAAAAATACTCAATTTTATAGATATAAATTTTATAGATGTAAATTTTAAAATAAAAAAAATCAAGAGCTACTGAATGCAATTTAATTTATCTTATGTAAATTAAAGCAATGTAGCAAATCAAGCAAATCATGCATTTTGCATGTATTTAGAAAATTTAAAATTTAAAATTTTCTTCTAAGCAAATTGTTTCTCTTTCAATGTTGTCATATCAAATTTGCTTCTAACTATATTGATAATTTTATCTCTAACTTTTTATCATTGTCAAGAAAGAAATATGATTGCATAATTTTTTCTTAACATATATATTCAAATTACTCTCAAAAGTACAAGAAGATTATGTCATAAAATCAAATCTTTAACTACTAAAAAACATGATTTAAATTTATAAATTTTTCCCTCCTTATTGTTTGTGAATTTCAATAAAACTAATTAAGAAATCTTATGTATTCAAAATTTCAAGTAAAATAGAAATCCAATCATGCAAATCTCATATATTTAAAATTCATAATTTTTTTTAGCAAATAGCTTCTCATCCGATGAAGGTTTTTCATAATCAAAGTATTTAAATTTGTTATTGCAAAATATCACTTTTGTCTCTCCCTAAGTCATTATCAAAGTAGCAATTAGAAAGTTTATGTAAAATTCATAATCAAAGTATTTATGTAAAGATTTCAAATTTTAGTTTCTAAACTTACCAAAAATTATAACAATAACTTATTCAAGTTCAAATCATCAAAATCACTTTCATAGTTCAAGAGATTCAAAAAAATAACATAATCGATTCATTAATCTCTTTTTGAAAAAATTATGAGATAGAAATTTTTTTAAGAAAAATGTATTCCCTTTTTATTTCATACAAGCATGCCATTTTCTTTGAAGTCAAATAAAAACATGTATTTTCATTTAAAATCGAAAAAAAAAATTATTACAGCAAAGATCAATAAACCATAAATCACAAAGATCATCATGCATAATTTTAAAACATAAACTCATCACTATGAATCATTAAATCATCAAGTATGGTTTCATTGAACATAAAACATCTTAGATCAAAATTCAACCTATCTCAATTTCAACTTTTAAATGAGTCGAACTCTTTACATATAGTACAAGAATTTGACAAACATATTTTTAATTTTTTATTTATTTCATATTCAAATTCAAAAGTAATATATCATTTAAAAACACACATTCAATTTTAACATACAACTATTCAATCATTTAAATCAAGCATTCAATAACCATAACATTTAAGTCATTCAACAATAGACTTTCCAAATATTTAAGGTATTGATTTTGAACCTATTTTTCAATCATTATCAAAATCTCATTTTCATAAATTTTAATATAAATATTTTTTATTAATAATAACTTGGGTTCTTTTAATCTAGTCTTAGCATGCTCTAGCTATGTATTATCAATTAAGATTATGATAAGATAAATCACTTTCAAGTGGAGCCATCACAACAAGATATTTTTCAAACAAAATCCAATGATTTTTCTATGTTGAATGATTCTATCATGTTATCAAAAAAAATTTCTTTTAAAGAAAAATGATTTTGTATATGATTTTTAAGTTCAAATTCAATGTTTGGTCATTTAATCTCAAGATAATGTACACAAATATAGACACATAAATCAATACATTAATCATCATCAAGATATCCCTTTCATGTTCATTATTTTTCATCAAAGATACCTAATCTTTCTCCTTTTTAATTTTAGCACGCAACTAAAGACTTACACACAATCATAATGAAGATTTATTTTTATTTTTAATAATTTATCTTGTTAGTACTTAGACTAATAAATCTTGTTAGATCTCGAGTTATATGTTTTGAGCATCTAAAACATTATTTAGTGCTCCAAGCCTCGTTAGGAGACAAAAATTTATAAAAAGTTTTAAGTACCCATTTTATATTAGGTCCTTTATGCAAAATTTTATCTTTCCTTTCTAATAGTTTTTAGTTGTTTATTGTTCTCTTGGGAATCCAAACTAATTGGTGTAGACGATATTTTCTAAATAGATATAGGTTAGCTTTATGTCCTAATTTTTCACAAAAATTACATTTGATATTCGACGGTAAATTTAAAGTATGTCCTTTAACAAAAATGGTTGACTTTTATTGAATATTACTAACAAAACCTATGACATTTCTTCTATTAATATGATCTTTATTGGCATATTTAGGGATTTGTTCTCAATTTAAAAAAAAAATTAATATTATCTTAATCATAATATTTTCTTCTTTAACACTATCTAGCATCTCACATTTAGAACAAGAGTTATGTAATACTAATACATCATGCATTTCATCAAATCTACTAACTAACAAATCATGTTCATTTTTAAGCAACTTATAAGATTTACTAATTTTTCTGAATTCATCAAACAAATCATGAAACATATTTAATAATTCTGAAAAGAAATACTTAATGAATCACTAATGTCATTGTCAATGGCCGTAAGCGCAAGATTTTTCACTTCTTTTTTATTATATTTTTCATCTTTGGAGTGCCTCAACTTCTTGCGTTCATAACAAGAAGTTTTGTCCATATTAAAGTCATTTTTATAGTTCATGTTCATTAATTTATTCAGTTCATTTATTAAATGTTCAAAGTCCTCATCACTTGATATTTCCCTTGATGAGTCATATGTTCTTCTTAGTTCACATTCCTTCTGGTTCTTTCGAATGTATTCTTGGGTTATAAACATCAAATTCGTAGGAAGGTGTTCTTCTTGTTCATTTTTGCAAGATATTTTTCTTAATAATTCTTTTAGATTAATTATGTTTTCATGTGTGATTTTCAATATATACTAAATATCGAAAGCTGAATCACAAGCAGAAACACGATTAAACTCATTCTTGTCAACAGCATAAAACAATGCATTTATAGCATTTGGATTCAAGGAAAAACTCTTCATTTTCAAATCATTCCACTCATTCATTGGATTGAAAGATTTTACAAATCTATTTTCAACAACATTCTATAAATCAATGTCCAAAGAGATAAGAAAAATATGCATCATTGTCTTTCAATACGTGTAATTCACCCCATTAAACATGGGAGGACGTGAGATAGAATGTCCCTCATTCATGCAAAAACAAGCAATTTACTCAAGTGGGTGTTAATCCAATGAGTAAGTACCTTGCACTGATACCAATTAATAGGGAGAGGGGGGGGGGGGGGGGGGAAGAGGAACGAATTAGTGTAAGTGTAAATTCTCTTTTTAACGAAAACTTTTTGCTTGAAGCAAGATAGGAAAATAAGAAGCTTTTCGTTTAAGTAAAGCAAGCGAATGATTCAAAATAAAATGCTAAGTTTTTTGGAAGTGATTAACTTGAAACCTTGCTTTCAAGGAGTAAATAAAATCGGAAGCGTCACTTGATATTTTGTTGAACATAATTAAAAACCCGACAATTATAAGTAGTAAATGAAACAAGTAAGAAATACTTATAATTTATAGTGGTTCGGCTTTAACCTTGGTCTATGTCCCCTTTCTGAGTCATCCTTCTTGAGGCACACCGACGTCCACTACCGATCTTCTTTAGGTGAAGACCAAACCCTTATAACATGAGCTTACAATGGAGACTCAAGAATTTTTCTAACTCTAAGCTCACTCCCTTCCCCTTTTCTTTTTCTTGTAATTCACACATAATTTTTTCACATAATATAATCCCCAAAATTATTGTATGGAATGCAAGAAAACTTGGGGTATTTATAGGCCCAAAATGACTTTAGAAATTGAAGCCAAAATTTATTTATATTTACATACTCAAAAAATTCGGATACGGGCAGTTCAGCCGCCAGCCTAGGCGGGTCAACTGTTGAAAGTACCCGAAATCTAGGGTACGAATAGTTCAGCCACCCAACTTGGGCGGTTCAATAGCTGATAGCCACCCGAAATCCTGGGCAGCAGTGGTACACCTGTAGCTCACCGACGGTTCAACCGTCGAGAATCCCGGAAAAGTGATTCCCTTCACTTTTCCAATCTCGAATTGAACCACACATTGACCAATTCTCTAATCAACCAATTGAGCTCGACCTAAGCTCAATAAAACCCTTTTAGTGGACCCGGTAGCCTCTTTGAGTTGATTTGGATTCCTTCCAAATCATACTCATTTATGACTCAATTTTAACAAATGACCTAAATATTACAATCAAACATAACCGCCAAGTTTACGATCTCAATCTCCGCAATCCGGTAACCTCCGACATTCCCTGCGGTGAGTCTCACAATCTTCCTCCCGTGATCTCCCGACGTGTTCCTATCGATCTTCCTGATACCTTCGACAAAGTCCTAGCGAACTCCCAATGAGCTCTCACTACATCGTTTAATCCTTGGCCCGATGCTTAAGCATGATACTTGGTCCATTTCTGATTTGTAATTCCTTTTGACCATCGTGGTTAACCTTCACGATGCTGACCATGACTTAATTAATTACAATCATAATGGCCAACACATCCACTTCAAGACATTCCTAACTCCCGGCAAGCTTTTCGGCTACCCCCGGCAATCTTCCGACGAGTCTTGGTCTTCTTCCAGCGAACTCCCTTGTGTTATCCTGACAAACTCCCGATACCCTCGATAAGCTCCCAATGCACTAAAGGCGAGTTCCCAACCGCATCGTCCTTACTACGGCCCAATGCTTGGACTTGACTCTAGCCAAGCCTCTGATTGTAATAATCTCTCTATCATAGTTAATCCTGCATCAATCAACTCTAACAATCTTATTAGATCAAATACTCATTAACTAATTTTATCATCAAAATTCAAGATTCAACAAGACCCAAGAACTTGTCTCCTCCAAAATGCCTTCCTTGGTGGTGGCCAGCAACTTAGCACGACGAGATGACTATGGCAGGGCAAAGGCATCCATCGTGAGGCGATAGGGCCAAGGCAATCCCATTAATCATGGGAGGACGTGAGATGGAATGTCCCTCATTTATGCCAAAATAAGTCATTTACTCAAGTGAGTGTTAATCCAATGAGTAAGTACCTTACTCTGATACTAATTATTAGGATCAATTGGCACACTAAGAGAGAGGGGGGGGGGGGGGGGGGGGGGGGGGGGGGGGGAGATGAATTAGTGTAAGTGTAAATTTTCTTTTTAACAAAAACTTTGTGCTGGAAGCAAGATAGAAAAATCAGAAGCTTTTCGTTCAAGTAAGGCAAGTGAATGATTCAAAATAAAATGCTAAGTTTCTTGGAAGTGATTAACTTGAAACCTTGCTTTTAAGGAGTAAATAAAATCGGAAGCGTCACTTGATATTTTGTTGAACACAATTAAGAACCCGACAATTATAAGTAGTAAATGAAACAAGTAAGGAACACTTACAATTTATAGTGGTTCGGCCTTAACCTTGGCTTATGTCCACTTCTCGAGTCCTTCCTCTTGAGGCATACCGGCGTCCACTACCGATCTTCTTTATGTGAAGACCAAACCCTTATAACATGAGCTTATAAAGGAGACTCAAGAATTTTTCTAACTCTAAGTGCACTCCCTTCCCATTTTTATTTTCTTACAATTCATATATAAATTTTTCACATAATATAATCCTCAAAATTATTGTATGGAATGTAAGAAAACTTGAGGTATTTATAAGCCCCAAATGGCTTTGGAAATTAGAGCTAAAATTCATTTATATTTACATACCCGAAAAATCCGGGTACTGGCGGTTCAGCCGTCAACCTGGGCGGGTCAACTGTTGAAAGTACCCAAAATCTAGGGTACGGACAGTTCAACCACCCAACCTAGGCGGTTCAGTAGCTGATAGCCACCCGAAATCCTGGGCAGCAGTGGTACACCCGTAACTCACCGGCAGTTCAACCGTCGGGAATCCCGAAAAAGTGATTCCCTTCACTTTTCCAATCCTGAATTGAACTACACATTGACCAATTCTCTAGTCAATCAATTGAGCTCAACCTAAACTCAATAAAACCCTTTTAGTGGACCCGGTAGCCTCTTTGAGTTGATTTGGATTCCTTCCAAATCATACTCATTTATGACTCAATTTTAGCCTACGACTTAAATATTATAATCAAACATAACCACCAAGTTTACGATCACAATCTCCGCAATCCGACAACCTCCGGCATTCCCTACGGTGAGTCTCACAGTCTTCCTCCTGTGATCTCCCGACGTGTTCCTAGCGATCTTCCTGATACCTTCGACGAAGTCCTAGTGAACTCCCGATGAGCTCTCATTGTATCGTATAATCCTTGGCCCGATGCCTAAGCTTGGTATGGGTCCATTTTTTATCTGTAATTCCTTTTGACCATCGTGGTTAACCTGCACGATGCTAAGTATGACTTAATTAATTACAATCATAATGGCCAACACATCCACTTCAAGACATTCTCAACTCCCAACAAGTTTTTTGGCTATCCACAACAATCTTCCGACGAGTCTTGGTCTTCTTCCAACGAACTCCCTTGTGTTATCCTGACAAGCTCCCGATACCCTCGGTGAGCTCCCAACGCACTCAAGGCGAGTTCCCAACCGCATCGTCTTTACTCCGACCCAATGCTTGGACTTGACTCTGACCAAACCTCTGATTGTAATAATCTCTCTATCATAGTTAATCTTGCATCAATCAACTCTAACAATCTTGTTAGATCAAATACTCATTAATTAATTTTAACATCAAAATTCAATATTCAACACACACGATCCAAGAAATTATCTCCTCCAAAAGCGGGTGGCCAGTAACATAGCACGACGAGATGACTATGACGGGACAAAATCATCCATCGTGAGGGGATAGGGCAAATCACGATGAGTTGGTGGCGATAGTCGACGGGACAAACATAACGGTAATCTTATCTTTTAAGCACCTCGACTGTCCGTTCGTACCTGAACTCCTTAAGGAAGGCCCATTTCGTGATTGGAAGCCGCTGGCCGCGGAATCACAAAGCCACGGTCATCAGGATACACAAATTGTTAATTGTTTAACAATTGTTTAATCCCCGGAATCACAAAGCCGCGGTCATCACAAATTGTCATCAGGATACACAAATTGTTAACCGCCCAAATAATGTTAATTGTTTAATCCTCGTTCTTAATGAATAATGGATATGTGTGCGCACGTTGATCGAGATACACAAATTTCATGCTGCTCTTTTTTCTTCCCGTGAACTTCGAAATCAAAATAGAATATCAATCATATTCCCACGATTTCGTTATCCACCGATCGGGCACAAAACATTACACAATTCGCTCATGGCTGCACGGGAGAAGTGACCAGTAACTTCCTGGAAGGACATCGCTCTGATTCGGTCGATAGCCCAGTCATCCAGATTGCTGGCATCTTGTCCAGATCATGTCGTTCCAACAGGCATGAATCATCATCATTTTTCCCATTGTCACCGAGCTTAGTCTTCGACCTCAGTGTTCAAGACAAAACTAGGGAATATAGTTGTGATGTCCCTGGAAGAGATGTGAACCATCAGAACTTATTTTCTTGAAGTTATTTCCCTCATTGTTAATAGATCATCAGTTTCAACATAACGATAGCACCGACCAAACAACCAAAGAAGTGCATGAAAATTGTTCTCACTATAAATATGAAAATATAAAGTAAATAGAGCAATCATTTTTTAGTAAGCAAATTAATAGTTTTCTTTATAGTTAGCTAAATTGGAAGACATTTCTGTCAGAAGAATGAATCTGTCAAAGAGAAAGAGAAAGAGAGAGAGAGAGAGAGAGAGAGAGAGAGAGAGAACACAGGCCACCATATACTGAACATTGCAGAATGCCATAAAACAAGAGGGCCTTTAATTTATTGGTCGCCAGTTATCAGATGGCAGCCAAAAATCACAAATGCTAATTAATAAAAAAATATTACAGAAAAAAGAGAAAGGAATTCTGATATAACTATCTTAATAAAAAAAACTAGCTAAGATGCCAGGTTATATCTTCAAATTAGTTAAACAGTTAAATGAGCCAATGAGACAAAGATGCCAAAGCATAAGAAGGTACTTCAATTACTACTATTATGATATAACTATCTTATACTGCAAAATTATATAATCATGAATTTGCTTAAAAGCTATAGATTATTATAAATGACTTGGAAAAAGCAGCTGCGATGAAGTTCTTCCCATGAACCGTTACAGTCAATCAAAAAAGTATTGTTGCTGATGTGTGCACATTTATGAATTTGGCTTCTGAGAGTGCCATAGGAGCTAAATGCACTTATAAACACTTAAGAAGTCCACAAATGACAATCTAAGTAGTAAGGTTCAAACCTCTATATGTTTATTATGGAGAATCTCATGTTCCAGAAGAAAAACATTCACACTTGCCCTTTACCCAAGTACCAGTTGGGTGCTGCACTATCAAAGAACCCATCTTATGTCACACAATTCACCTCGTTCAATTTATTAGAATTGCAAAGGAGAATCCCATACAAAATTATATGCTTAATCAGTATTCAGCAACAAGCACAATGTGGATGTACTCACTTATCATTGTGAAGAGATCAAAAGAAAAAAAAAAAAGATTTAAGAGGTAGTTGCGACCACCTCTGTGAGATTGCTTGGTTGCACCCACAGGGATGAGAGGGGTGTGATGTGGGAAGTTGCAACATCCCGCCCTTAGCTGATCTCCTGCACAACGTATGCGTGCAAGAGTTCTCCCCTCTATTGCCTATCTAAGGCATTAAGATGCAGAAGAAAGTATCCAATCCATCCAGTGTAGTGCAGAGAAATACAGAAAAACAGAGAAATGAGAAGAGGAAGAATTATTCTTGTGCTTCATTTAGTTCCTCCTTGGTTTCTTTCCTTTGCAAGTTTTTCTTCCTCTATTTCAAATATTACAAGAGCGAAGGTTGCTTGTTTCTCATAGTATTAGAGAGAAGATTGACTCCCATCTTTTATAGTGAATATCTTCTAGCTTGTTCGCGGTTGTTTACCTCAATCAATTGAGGGTTTTAACATGTTATATCCTGATATTTTAGCTTAATACTGCTTGCTTACATCTGAAGTTGTTTTTGTTTTTGTTTTCCTAATAGTCATCAATGTAAAATAAATAATTTCAATTGCCATAGATGCTAAAAAGGTTTTGGCATGATGAATACGAATGCAACGTCTTACCTGAGATAAGGAAGTGTCATATTCTTTAAAAGAGTAGGGTGACGCATGACAAACTCGCTCCATTCATCCTTGTTAATTTTGTTATCACGGTCAGCATCAGCTTCTTCAAATGTCTGCATTGGAATCAAGGAAAAACTTCCGAGGTTTCAAAGCAAGAAGGGGCAAAGAATGGAAAAAGAGGCAGAGCATGAGAGAGACATAACTTATCTAATATGCCTTCAAGAAGATCATCTGACAGTATCATGTCTGACTCCTTCAAAAGAGCAATCACCATTTGCTTCACCTAAGAAATCCAAATCTAAATGTTAAGCAATGAGATGGCTGATGGAATATCTCAATTTATATATATGAAGAAAGATGCTGAACCATTCATGTAATATAACACAGTAGGAGTAACACAACAGATAAATTGAGAAAGCAAACATCTATATGAATAACTGCAGAAAGATAAAATCCTTGTAATAACACATGTATGTAACAAAACAGTAGGAGACAAGTCCTAATAACTAGCAAGAACGTGTCTACAATTTATCAGATACTTTGAAACTCACTTCTTCTCGCTCGATAAATCCAGTTTGTCTAAGATCATATAATCTGAATGCAACTGCATCAAATGTAGAGGTTAAATGCACTCACTTGTCTAAAACAGATTTGGCATGGGCAATTAACCAAAAGTTAACTCTCTGGATGATTGGAGCACTTACATTGGATTTTTTCCTCGATGGGTGCATATGGATGGAAGACGCTAAGAGTGTGGATAAATTCTTCAAATTCAATAACACCATTTTTCTTTTCATCAAAAAGGTCAAAAACCTAAAGAAGTGAGAAAAAGATTACTTGTTCATCAGCATTTATAAGAAGAAGAAAGATACATTGTAATTATACAGCTAAATTTAAAAGGCTATCTTCCACAGGTAGGCCCTTGCTCTATTAAAGACTCAAAAACATACCTTCCTGCACTCATAACAATGGCCAACCCAACATCTCCCAGACGTAATTATTAAATGAATTTCACATGCATTAATACTAAGAACAAAGATCAGTTATCATATTGAAAATTTGAAGACGAATCTTGCACTTACTCTATCAAGAAAAAGGTTCTCACAGATTGGTGTGTTGAATAAAGCTAGTTGAAGGTCTTCCTACAAAAGAATTGAAATATGGACTATAAGAAATTATTACAAGAATGGAGCAGCATATGTCCTAGTATTTTAAATTTTTTAGGTTAGGAGTTATATGTGCATTGAAGTGCCCCATGGAAAGAAGAATAACCTGTCAAGTGTGTGTACTTTGCGATGCATAAGGTCTAGACCTAGTTAAAGCAATAAACCTGCCTAGTTAGTCAAGTTATAAAACAAGAAACCTTTGTCAGGTGCACAACAATTATGTGAAGGGAGAAAAACATAAACTTCAATACTTGAAAAAAATCACAGGTTGGAATCGACCAAATATTTTGATCTGTCCAAAACAGTATCACATAAAACATAATGCAAGTATGATACCAAGAATGTAGGCAGCAAGCATAAATCATGCAACAGCAACATTAATGCAATGAACATAAAAAAAGAAGAAGATGAAATTAGATTCCCCTGGCATGGAGCTTAAT
Organism: Ensete ventricosum; assembly: GCA_029747655.1. Taxonomy (NCBI): domain Eukaryota; kingdom Viridiplantae; phylum Streptophyta; class Magnoliopsida; order Zingiberales; family Musaceae; genus Ensete; species Ensete ventricosum. The sequence continues at coordinate 43,725,297 of JAQQAF010000005.1, read as the reverse complement.
TTCACGCAAAATGTAATCATATTTATCAACAGAGAGACACTTCATATTTGAACCATTAAATCACTGCATGCATACCCACCAAATAAAGAAAGAAACACTAGTGCTGCCAAAACGATTCCTGCATGTGGCTTTTTAACATGGCTTTCACTTCAAAGAAAAGGAGGGAAAAAAGAACTGTGAGCCAATATAGGATGCCAATGAAGCCAGATTGAACTCTAACCAACCAATAAGTTCTTGAAAGAGGATTGTGAACCACACCATAAACCTTACGAACATTTAGACGTGGATCCAATGAATGAACCCCCATAGTATAGAAAAGTCCTTTATCAGAGTTACGAAGATAAGATGATGTTTCAGCGAATGCAATTGTCATGGCTACAACATTCACTCGACGGAAATGCAGTAAACATAAGAACAAACAATCATTTTGCTTTTCCCCAAAAGACGGGCCCATTCTGCCATGCAAGTTGCATCACAAAACTCAATATGTCCTGAAAAAATGATTTGGGCATCAATAAACCATAGATCAAGGATGATAAAGGATAAAGAATAGACACATGAAAACAAAAAAGCCTTATTAATCATAATAACTTACAAACTTTGAAACCCACGATATCTCAACCATCTGTAACTCTACCTCATCTTTCCTCCCATCTTCTTGAGTCTAACGCATTACAATGAGGAATCAAGACCAAGATTTTGATTTCAACTAAATAGGGATCCTTTTTTTAACTAAAACTTTTAAACCAATATTTTAAATTAATATTCTAATATCCTCCCCTAAATTAAGTTTCACAAAAAAAATATTATGAAAAACCTCGAAACTTGATGCAATCTCCTTTGATGTTATTTTACTTTGTAGTATTTTTTTTGAAATGTTTCATTTCTGAGATATCTGAGTCATGCAAATATTATGAAAAGAATAATCTCTTTACCTTAATCAATTGTAAAACTCTGACTTGTCTCATACTAATTCAAAACTAATCTTGAAACACACAATCAATCTTATTAGAATAATCATCTAAATAAATATCAAACTTCTTTATCTTAAAAAGTTTGGTGAATAATCAGCTACATGAATAATAGTATTATCCGTGTCAACATCATTACCATCTTCTTTTAAATTTTTTTTGTAACTAGCTTTGTAAATCCTTCTTTTACATAGGGAGGTAAAAATACATGTATGCACTCGATAAACATAAAATTATCAATTTTAATAAAATCCATACTATCAACCACATCATAATCTGGACTTTGTAGTTGCACAATTCTAGATATTCAATCTCAGGAAAATCTATAGATTATTTCTTTATGTTTATCTTCATCTAATGAAGAGTTTTCACTTTCTTTTGGTCTTGGATTATGCTCCTCTTTTAATTTATTGTTTGATAGTGTACGATGAACCATACATTCTTCATAAATATCTTTGTAAATTTCAACAAATTGCTCTTGACATCTTTGCTTTCGAGGTCCCATTTTCTTCTATTATTGTTTGATAGATAATTTTTTGTGCTCTTTTATCTTCTTCTCTATTAAAATGATAACTATTCCTTTTGTTCTTCTAAGAGAGACTCAAGATCTTTATCTAGAATCTATCACATCTTTACGTCCATCTAAAATTATTTTGTTTTAAACTTTCGATGCAAGAAAAGCTTTCATCATAATTTTCCATCTTCAATAGTTCTTTTTATCATATCTAGTTAATAATGAGATACCAAAAAATTTTTAAGACAACATCATTCATACCTTTAATCTATTTTAAAGGTGATCAATTTTATATGTTGATCTCTCTCTATCTACTTGTCGTAGTATCAATGATCTCCTCCATCGATCATCTACCTCTCTTGCTACAATTTAATCTGTTGATTGCCTTTTGGGTTTCGATATCTTATTTTAAATGATGATTGTCAAGATGAAGTATGTTCTTCATCGATGTCGCAATCAACTTTTCATCCTATCATCTCAAGATGTGTCTCCTCGATTTCCTCTCTTCTCAATTCTCTTTAGTCATTTCTCTCTCCTTGGTTTTCTCTCTCTAATACTTTCTCTCTCCTTAGGTTTCTCTCTTGAACCATTTCTATCTTCTCGTTTTTCACCCTCTCTCTTCTCAGTTTCTCTACCTAGCAATTTTTCTCTCTATCGGTTTCTCTCTCCGGAAGCTCTAACTTGGCCTCAAGGATTAAACCCGTGCGAAAGGTGATGTGGGCATCAATAAATTATTGATCAAAAATTATAGAGAAGGAAACAGAGACATAAAAAACTAAAAAATCTTATTAATTATAATAACCCTGAATTTCTCAACCTTGCTTGCTTGACCCTATCTCATCCTTCCTCTCTTCTTCTTGAATTTAGAGCATTAAATTGGTCCGAGGCCTAAAATTCATAAATCAGTATCCTATCTAATCACAAGATTTAAATTAATATTTTAACAAAACAAATAATGTCAAACCGTGATCTCGTACCTTGTGGATGAGATTATCATTAATTATAGAGTTGCTCAACTGCTTATAGAGCTCGTACAGCGCCTCCACGTCGTTCACGGTAACTTCGACATCCGATGGCATATACAAGAAAAAAGCAATATTCTTTTTTAACGAAAACCCAACAAAAAATTCGGATCTCGAGAACACGAGACGTGATTAAACCAAACGGAAAGGAAAAGATTAGGAAGATTGATACAGCAACGTGAGTCATGGGCGAGCCGCGCGAAGTCATAGATCTGCTGCTGCCGGCGGCGAAAGAGAGATGGGTGTTGGTTGAAGCAATCGGTGAAGACGAAAATGAGCGCCTCCGCGATGGCCACGAAGGGTATGAACACCGCGCATAGCTTCTCTCCCAGCGTAAGCGAGCTCGATCTCTGATCCAGTCAACCCAAACCCCACCCACCCAAACATATATCAGGAGAAACAAAAGAGCAACACGAGAATCGATCTGAATAAGAAGAAGAAGAAGAAGAAGAAGAAGAAGAAGAAGAAGAAGAAGAAGAAGAAGAAGAAGAAAAAAAGAAGTGACTGGATAGAGGAGAGAAGAGGTGAGAAATTTACGAGGGCGTCAGAAGAGAGACGATCCATTCGGAGAAGTCGACCAACCATCACCCGCGCCCCTCGATCGGTCGCTTAAACCTTCCTGGCGCTGCCTCTCAATGTCGTTGGAATGGGGGGGGGGGGGGCGGCGATCATAGGGATGGTTTGTAGTGACATGGGTGAATGATTAGATTAACGTGGCAGCTCTGTTAAAGAGCAGCGCGACGCGATGCGATGCTTCATCTCCCGGCTTAAGTCGCCAAAGGCTGATGTGGCACGCGACAGCCTGTCGACCCTCAGGTTGCCCGATGCATGTCTGGCCTCGTCTGTTCAAAATTTTCAGATAGTTTAATTTCCGCACTCGATTGATTCATAGAAGGCGCGTAAACTTCCATTGCGAAATAGATTAGACAGTCATAAGTGCGACTAATTGTATATTTATTCGAAGATTAATATGTAAATATAGTATGGAACAAGAATGATGTTGATAGTGTCCTTTTTGGGGCTTGCCAGGTGGACGCGTTACGCCTTTAAATGTGTCGAGCAAGCCTTTGCTGGTCCAGGCCCGTGTGCGCTGGTTCGCCCGCTTCACAATTTCTTCGGCACGGGGTGGAGCTGGCTCGGATGAGCGGTGATTCAGGGGTCGGTTCGGGGGTTCTGATGCTGGAGTGGCGGAGCCTTGGTGGAGAAGAGGTCGTCCTGCCGGGGTCGACCGCTGGTTCCTGCAAGGAGGTCGGGTCGGGTAGGTGCCCGACGTGACCCCTCCGACGATCAAGTCAGTGTTGTGGTCTTTTTTGCGATCCCCCTGCCCTGTGGAGGTGCAGGAGTTTTTATAGTGGGCGCTGTGGGTTGTTCGTACCTGACGACCTTACCGCATTCATGATTCACCATGTTGCCGCGCCCCACACCTTGCCTCCGTACCGGTGGGGAAGCGTGCGCCTGCAGGTAGGGGTTGCCGACCTTACCTGTGCCAGGTCGGTGGTACGGCACCTGGTACCCTTCGTACATCCGGTCGACCGGTCACGTCGGTTTGGCCGCGTCCGTGGCTTAGCTGTCCCAAGGTGTGATGACTTGGCAGCAAGGTCGGATTTCGCCCTATCATTCTTCCCCCCCCAGGCAGACCCTCTCGAGGCGCCTGTTTGGGGTGCCGAAGATGAGGTCTTGCGTGTGATCGTTGTTTGGGGTAGCCTTAAATTAGTCCTGAGCGTGGGCCCGAATTGATCCGACCGAGCATGAGCTTGGGAATGCAGCGTTGCGTGAGTGGATTCGACCGAGCGCGAGCTCGGGAGTGTAGTACAGCAAGAGTAGATCCGACCGAGCACGAGCTCGGGAGTTGGCGCAGGAAGCTGAATCCGACCGAGCGTGAGCTCGGGAGTACAGCGCAACGAGAGTAGAGCCGACCGAGCCTGAGCTCGGGAGTATGGCGCAGGAAGCTGAATCCGACCGAGCTTGAGCTCGGGAGTACAGCGCAACGAGAGTAGAGCCGACCGAGCCTGAGCTCGGGACTATGGCGCAGGAAGCTGAATCCGACCGAGCTTGAGCTCGGGAGTACAGTGCAGCGAGAGTAGATCCGACCGAGTCTGAGCTTGGGAATATGTCGCAGGAAGCTGAATCCGACCGAGCCTGAGCTCGGGGGTATAGCGCAGCGAAAGTAGATCCGACCGAGCTTGAGCTCGGGAATGTGTCTGGAGGTTTGGCCGAGAAAGTGACCTCGGGCGCAAATTCGGGGATCTGGGCGAGAGAAAGTGACCTCGGGCGAAAATCCGGAGATTTGGCCGAGAGAGTGACCTCGGGCGAAAATCCGGAGATTTGGCCGAGAGGGTGAACTCGGGCGCAAATCCGGAGATTTGGCCGAGAGGGTGAACTTGGGCGCAAATCCGGAGATTTGGCCGAGAGGGTGAACTCGGGCGCAAATCCGGAGATTTGGCCGAGAGGGTTAACTCGGGCGCAAATCCGGAGATTTGGCCGAGAGGGTTAACTCGGGCGCAAATCCGGAGATTTGGCCGAGAGGGTGAACTCGGGCGCAAATCCGGAGATTTGGCCGAGAGGGTTAGCTCGGGCGCAAGTCCGGAGATTTGGCCGAGAGGGTGAACTCGGGCGCAAATCCGGAGATTTGGCCGAGAGGGTTAGCTCGGGCGCAAGTCCGGAGATTTGGCCGAGAGGGTGAACTCGGGCGCAAATCCGGAGATTTGGCCGAGAGGGTGAACTCGGGCGCAAATCCGGAGATTTGGCCGAGAGGGTTAGCTCGGGCGCAAGTCCGGAGATTTGGCCGAGAGGGTGAACTCGGGCGCAAATCCGGAGATTTGGCCGAGAGGGTGAACTCGGGCGCAAATCCGGAGATTTGGCCGAGAGGGTGAACTCGGGCGCAAATCCGGAGATTTGGCCGAGAGGGTTAACTCGGGCGCAAATCCGGAGATTTGGCCGAGAGGGTTAACTCGGGCGCAAATCCGGAGATTTGGCCGAGAGGGTGAACTCGGGCGCAAATCCGGAGATTTGGCCGAGAGGGTTAACTCGGGCGCAAATCCGGAGATTTGGCCGAGAGGGTTAACTCGGGCGCAAATCCGGAGATTTGGCCGAGAGGGTTAACTCGGGCGCAAATCCGGAGATTTGGCCGAGAGATTTTTATTATTATTATTATATTTATTTATTATTATTTCTTCTCTCTTTTTTTTTTTTTTTTTTTTTTTTTTTTGGCGCGCACGAACATATATATATATATATATATTTCCTAGGGTTTCGGTCGCAATCATGGCGCATTCAATGCGCTGAGTGTTTCCTCGGCGCGGCGGCTTTTTCTCTTACCTCGGGAATCCGAAACGGCGCGCCTGGGCGCTATAAATTGGCTGGGGGGGCTGCGCAGAGACCTCACTTGATCTTTTTGCTTTCTCGCTGCCTCTGCCTCGGACCACCCTAGTAGTCCCTGCTTTCTCAGCTCGGCAGCCCCCTTCTAAACAGGTCGCGATGACCTCGTCGGACTCCTCCACTAGTGTCAGAGTCGCTTCTCCCTCGGGGTCGGGGGAGTCGAGTCGTAGTGGGCCTGGGGCTAGTTCCTCGGGAGCGTCTTCTGGGCCCCCGTCGCCTGTCGACGCGCGGGTTCAGAGGGACTTGGAGGTCATGATGTCACATCATGACCTCGACTCGGCAGTGACCGAGGGGTCACTTGCCGCAATCAGGGCACGGTACAGCATCCCGTCTGAATACGGGTTGTATGTTCCGGAGCCGGGGCAGCGTCCTTACAGTTTGGACGTCCCCGGCATGTGCATCTCGGTAGATGCCCTGGAAGCCGGCCTTCGGTTTCCTTTGCACCCTCTGATCGAGGAGTGCCTGAAGCGGTGGAGAGTCTCTCCGAGTCAGGTAGCGCCCAACTCGTGGCGTTACCTAGTGGTTTTTTTTAGGTGAGTGCCGAGGAGCGGGGATTATCCCGACCCGGGACTTGTTCATGGCGTGCTTTCGCCTGTGCAAGAGTCGGGGAGGTTACTACCTCACCGCTCGTGTGGGTTTTAGGGTTGCCGGGGCGCCTTCCAGCAACAAGGGCTGGAAGTCCCGGTACCTTTATGTCAGTGGTCTGGGTTGGGGATTCGGGTTTAGCTGGTCGGCTCATCCGATTGGCAATGCCCCCCCTTATTTGTCCGAGGAGGAGGCCGTCCTGGTCGGTCGACTGAAGGGGATTCTTTCCTCTTCTTGTGCGATTAAGGAAATGACTGAACTTTGGCTCGTTGAGGCGGGTTTGAGTCCGGCCTCTAAGGGTACTAGCTTTCATTTTGTTCAAACCTTGCTAATCTTGTACTGACCTGTAAGTTGTGACGCAGATCGGATGGACCTCGGAGATCTCCGTGGGATGCCGAGGGTAGCCGGGGGACGGGTCCCGCCGAGCCGCCCCTCCGCTCATGAAGCCCGCGCCTCCCCGGCTCGGGAGGCTCCAAGGATGTCGGCGAAGAGACCGGTTCCCCCTCCGACCGGACGTGCTGATGCGACGGGGGAACCCGTTAAGAGGACAAAAGTGCTGTCGAGGAAGCACAAATCCCCGGCGGGCGAAGGAGGCTCCCGACATCGCTCCAAGGGAAAAGAGCCCGCTGCGTCGCCTGTGAGACCGGAAGCGCCCGTCGAGTCTGAGGAGGGTGCCGCTTCCCCGGTCCATGAGCGCCCGAGGTCCATGAAGGACCTCTTCCGGACGAAGGTCAGCAAGGGAGACCAGGGCTACTATGCCCTGATGATGTCTGACCTGGGGCTCCAAGACCCCGAGAAGGAGCTGCAGGCTCGGTGGGCGGGACTCAGGAACTCGACGAAGGTGTGGCACACCTCGTCCGCCGCCGAGGAATATGAAAGGGGGATTCTCCATCCCCAACTGGCACGGGAGCTGTACACGCTCCCGTCGGAGGTCTTGATGGCCCGAGCTACTAAGGAGCTCGTCCTGGTAAGCCGGCCGACTTATGAATTTCCTTCCCATTCTCCCTTACTTTTCTTTTACAAAGTCCTTCTGTGCAGAGCCAGCACCTTCAAATGGCGTTGGTCGACCGGGTCCATGATGCTGGTCGACTGATCACTTTCATGGACCACCGGGTCAAGCAGCAACAGGAGGAGCTCGACGTCCTGAAGTCGAAGGGCGGGCCCGAGGCAGTTGCTGAGGCCGAGGAGCGGGCGTCGAGGCTGCAGGAGGAGCTCGAAAAGCTCAAGGCCGAGAAAGCGGAGGAGCTCCTCAGGCATGAGGCCTCGGAGAAAGAGCTGAGGGGTCATCTGGGTGACTCTCATCACCTGCTGAAGGAGGCCCGGGCCCGGGCCAGGAGGATGGACGACGAGCTGCTCCAATCGGTGAAGGACTTGGAGCAAGCTCGAGCCGAGCTGCCCAAAATTGCCGTCGCTGAATACAAGGAGTCCCTCGGTTTTAAAGAAGGTTTAAAGCGGATGGGACGGGTCACCTACGAATACGGATATCGGGTGGCGCGAGCTCGTTTTCGTGCCCGCCACCCCGACGCCGACGTCGAAGAAGATCCGTTCACGATTTACCCCGAGGACGACTCAGTACCAATGGAGCGTCGGCAAGATTTTGACGACTCGGTGCCTCCCGAGTCTTAGTTTTGTTTCTTCTAGGAACTTGTAACTCGGGTCAGGTAGCCCTTTGATCGGCCCTGACCAATTTTGTTCTCTTTTTTTTTTTTTTTTTTTTTTTGAAGCCTGTAACCCGGGTCGGCCCCGACCTCCTTTGTACTTTTTCCAAGGGTTAATACAAGTCGGGTTATGTTGGTGCCACCATTGCATTCTAATTTGGTACGAGTTGCGACACATGGCTACACGTAGAACTTTCGCAGGTTCGTGATATGCCAGGTTCTTGGTAGTACTCGACCTTCCATGGTTGCCAGTGTATAAGTCCCGTCTCGGATAGTGTCTATAACTCGGTAGGGACCTTCCCAGTTCGGGGCCAGCTTGCCGCGGGATCTAGTCGGATCACTGACCTCGGTCTTGCGGAGCACCAAGTCGCCCGGGCCGACACGCTTTGGGCGCACTTGTTGGTTGTAGGTTTTCGCGACAGCCCTCCGGTAGGCCAGCGCTCGGAGATGAGCATCGGCCCGCTTTTCCTCCAATAGGTCGAGATTTTTACGGAGTTGCTGATCAGACTCCTCCCGATTTTGACTTTGAGTGCGAAGGGTTGGGAAGACCACCTCGGGAGGCAGCACGGCCTCAGACCCGAATGCCAAGCTATAAGGCGATTCGCCCGTCGGGGTCTTAGGGGTCGTTCTCAACGCCCATAGGACACTTGGGATTTCATCCACCCAGGAAGTCGTGGCGTTGGAGACCCTCTTCTTTAATCCTTCAAGGATGGCTCGGTTTGTTACTTCGGCCAGACCGTTAGCCTGGGGATGAGCCACCGAGCTGAACTTCAGTTGGATGCGATAGCTCTGGCAGAACGCCTTGAACTTGGCGTTGTTGAATTGCGTGCCGTTGTCGGTGATGATCGCCTTAGGGAGGCTGAACCTGGTTATGATGTTCTTCCACACGAACCCTTCGACTTGCTTCTCGGTGATGGAAGCCAGCGGCTCGGCTTCGAGCCACTTGGTGAAATAATCGACGCCGACTATCAGGAACCTTCTCTGTCCCGAGGCCGGGGGGAAGGGACCGAGGAGGTCCATCCCCCATTGGGCGAAGGGCCAGGCGCAGTCGGCGGTCGAGAGCGGCACCATCGGTCTATGTTGGAATCGGGCGTGCTTTTGGCATGGCTCGCAATTTCGAACATATGCTTGAGCATCCTTTCGTAGTGTAGGCCAGTAGTATCCTTGCCTTAGGACCATGTGCGCCAGGGTGCGAGCGCCGACATGGTCTCCACATATACCTTCATGGATCTCGGCTAAGGTGGTCTGTGCTTCGGTCGGGTTCAGACAACGAAGCAAAGGTCGGCTGAAACCTCGTCGGTAGAGGCGGCCATCAATGATGCAGTACCATGACTCTGCCCTTCTGACTCTTCGGGCGGCCGCCTTATCCTCAGGTAAGACTCCCGCTTGTTTGAAGCGGAGGATTTCGTTGGTCCAGCCTCCATCTTCTTGGTTGACGGTCATGAGGGTCGGGCCAACGGATGGCCCGACGGTCCTAACCGTTGGCCCGGTTGGTGCGTCGGTTGCGCGGGAGGAGGCCAATTTGGCCAAGGCATCTGCCTGTGTGTTCTCGTTGCGGGGCACCTTGGTGATGACGAACTTTTGAAATCGCGCCGCTGCCAGCCGTACCTCGGCGAGGTATTTGATCATTGCCGCTTCCCGCGTTTCGAACGTGCCATTGACTTGGCCAGCGACAAGTTGGGAGTCGGTGAATACCTCTATATCTTCTGCCCCTAGGTCGGCTGCGACCTTGAGGCCGAACAGGAGCGCTTCATACTCGGCTTCGTTGTTTGTGGCTCTGAACCCCAGTCGCAAGGCATGTTCGTAAGTGTGACCGGAGGGGTCTTTGAACACCAGGCCGACCCCTCCTCTCTCCGAATTTGCTGACCCGTCGATGTGTAAGGTCCACCCGGGGGTCGGGCTTTGGGGGACTGATGGCTGCATGAGCTCCGACAGGAAGTCCGCGAGCACTTGGCCTTTAATTGCCTTCCTTGGCTCATATTCGATATCAAACTCCCCCAACTCTACCGACCACTTCAGCATCCGACCTGCAACATCAAATTTGGAGAGGATCTGTCGCAGGGGTTGGTCGGTTATCACCTTAATGGGGTGTGTCTGGAAATATGGCCTTAGTTTTCTGGAGGCCAGAATAAGCGCCAAGGCTACCCTTTCTATAAGGGGGTATCGAAGCTCAGGTCCTGCCAAGACATGGCTGGTGTAGTAGACCGGCCTTTCCCCGGTTTTGTCCAGTGTTACCAGGACCGAGCTAACAGCCAGGTCGGTCGCGGCGAGGTACAGGCCGAGCGACTCGTTATCCTTCACCGAGGCCAGCTGCGGCAGGTTCCCGAGATGACTTTTTAGCTGGCGGAAGGCTTCCTCGCACTCGGGAGTCCATTTGAAGTCTTTTGCCGACTTCAATGCGCGGAGAAAGACCGAGCTCTTATCTCCAGCCCGAGAAATGAAGCGGCTCAGGGCCGCTATCCTTCCCGCTAGTCGCTGTACCTCCTTTACAGTCCTGGGTGACTGCATCTCCTGTATGGCCTTTATTTTGTCAGGGTTGGCATCGATTCCTCGCTGGTGCACTATGAAGCCGAGGAACTTCCCGGCGGTGATGCCGAAAGTACACTTTATTGGGTTGAGGCGCATCCTGTATTTTCTTAATGTGCGAAATGTTTCCTCCAGGTCGGAGAGATGGGTCTCGGCATGTCGGCTTTTGACTATCATGTCGTCGACATATATTTCCATGTTCCTGCCGACTTGGTCTTTGAACATTCGGTTGACGAGGCGCTGATAGGTCGCACCGGCGTTCTTCAACCCGAACGGCATCACCTTGTAGCAATATGTGCCATTGTGCGTGATAAATGCCGTGTTTCCTTTGTCTCTCGGGGCCATTTGGATCTGGTTGTATCCCGAGAAGGCATCCATAAAAGAGAACAGCTGATGCCCGGACGTGGCGTCCACAAGTTGGTCAATGCGAGGGAGCGGGGTAGCAGTCCTTCGGGCAAGCCCGATTGAGATCAGTGTAATCAACACACATCCGCCAATTTCCATTCGCCTTTTTAACAAGTACAACATTGGACAGCCAGGTCGGGTACTTTACTTCCTCGACGAGCTGTGCGTCCAACAGGCGGGTGACCTCGTCTTCTATGGCCTTCTGGCGATCCGGGGCGAACTTTCGCGAGCGTTGCTTTACTGGTCGGGCGTCGGGGGAGATGTTTAGGTAGTGTTGGGCGACCTCCGGGTCGACCCCTGGCATGTCGTTCGGGGTCCATGCGAAGACGTCGTCGTTCTTCCTCAGGAAATCTATCAGCTGGATTTGCTGATCCTCCGTTAACTCCGCCCCGACCTTTACTAGTTTGCCCAAGCGACTCGGGTCCAGTGGTAGCTCGAGAATTCTTTCCGCGGAATGGGCGTCCCGGGCGTCTTTCACTGGGTCCGGCGTCGTGGCGTTGATTGGTCCGGTTCTTGGCTTTTTGCACAGCGTTGTCGCCGCCAGATAGCATTGTCTGGATTCTTTCGGGTCGCTCCTGACCTCGCCGACCCCGGCTCGAGTTGGAAACTTCAGGACCCGGTGGTACGTTGAGACGACCGCCCTGAGCCGATTTAGGGTCGGGCGCCCGATGATGGCGTTGTAGGCGGATGGGAGCCTGACCACCATGAATGGTACTATCAGGGTCTTTGACCTCGGCTCTCCCCCGAGCGTGACAGGGATCGTAGTCGTCCCCATGGGGGAAACGGAGTCCCCAGTGAACCCTGTCAAGGTAGATGTCAGGGGGGTGAGGTCCAGGTCGGTCAGTCCCAACTGTTGGAAGGCATTGAAATATAAAACGTCGGCCGAACTTCCCGTGTCGATCATAACCCGCTTGACATAGGCATTTGCCATGCGGACTGAGATTACTAGCGCGTCGTCGTGAGATGCATGCTCCTCGTCCTGCGATCTGAACGCGACGTCGAGCTCTTCATGGTGCATCGGCCTTTTCCCGACCTCGGAGCGCGCATAAGCTTTGCGTGCCGACGAGCTGTTGCCGCCTGAGGTTGGGCCGCCGAAGATGACGTCGATCTGTTTTTCGACCGGGCCCTGTGGTCGGGGGGACGGGTCTCGGGGTGGCCGGCCGTCTGAGAGAGGTGGCTGTTCTCGGACGTATCGCCGCAAATGACCGCGCTTGATGAGGTCCTCGATCTGGTATTGGAGGTCGCGACATTCCTCGGTGTCGTGACCGTACTCCCGATGGAACCGGCAGTACCTCCTCTTGTCACGCCGCTCAGGATGCGACTTCATTAGGCTTGGTGTTTTCAAGAGTCCCTTCTCCCGTATTTGGAGGAAGATCTCGGTTCGGGTCGAGTTGAGGGGGATTGGAGGAGGTCTGGCCGGTAACAGGCCCGACCTATCCTCTCTTTTCCTGAGAGGCGGGGTTGGATGCCTCCGAGACTGCTCGCCCCGTGGGCGTTTCGCCTCGTCCCGCTTGCCGGCTATGAGAGTCTCGGCCGCCACGTACTGATGTGCCCGCTGCAACATCTCGGGTAGAGTTGTCGGTGGCCGCTCGATCAGCGACCAGAAGAACCTAGAGGGCTTCAGTCCCGTCAGAAACACCTGGATGGCCAGCGACGGATGGAGGTCCGGAATGCCCTGTACTTGTGAGGTGAATCTTCTCACGAATTGGGAGAGGGGTTCATCACTCCCTTGGGCCATCCCGAGGAGTGAGGCTGTGGTGGGCCTTGGGCTCGCGCTTGCCAAGAAATTGGACTCGAATTCTCTTGCCAATACATCAAATGATGGTACTGAGGCGGGTTTTAGCCGGGCATACCAGTTTCTGGCCGATCCTCGGAGGGTGGTCGGGAAGGCTCGACACATCAGCGCCTCTGAAGTGTCATACAGGGCCATCTGGGCGCAGAACGTAGCAATATGCTCCCTTGGGTCTCCGCTGCCGTCATAGGGTTCGAGGGCAGGTAGCCTGAATGTGGGCGGCAGGGGCTTTGAGTGTATCTCAGGGGTAAAGGGGGAGCCCCCTTTTGGGCCCTCCCCAGCTTCGTCTTTCGACCTGAGGACTTCTCTCTGAACCTCGTCGAGTCGTCGATGGACTCGACGAACCTGTTCCCTCAAGGAGTCGGTGGAATCAGTTGATAGGACGTCGAGATCAGGCTCAGTCGGCGTCGGGTTGCAAGAGCGGCTTTGTGATCGGCTTGGTACTGACGTCGGCGAAGCCGGGATCCGAGGTGGAGGGGCCTCGGTGATACGTGGCGGTGGCGCCTCGGCGGCGGGCGGGATTCCCCGACTTGGGGCCGTCGGAGACTCCGCCCGCGGAGGCGCTGACTGGTGTGCTGCCGACTGCACCAGTTGCGGTAGGTACGGGATTATGGTCTGCACCATGCCCGCGAGCGCCTGGACTTGACTGGTGAGGCCGAGGAAGGCCTCGGTGGTGACCATGGGGGGTGCCGTGTTGGATGCGGGTGACGGGAACCCGGGGTCAGTCATCATTCTCCAAAAGCGATTGGGAGTCGGCATAGCAGCCGGGACTTCCTCGGTCGACCGAGGGTGATCGGGTTCCATTCGGCGCTCTGGTGCCGAGTCAGCGAGTGAGCGTTCCGGCGACATGGGCCCTCCTTCTAGCGCCAAAATGATAGTGTCCTTTTTGGGGCTTGCCAGGTGGACGCGTTACGCCTTTAAATGTGTCGAGCAAGCCTTTGCTGGTCCAGGCCCGTGTGCGCTGGTTCGCCCGCTTCACAATTTCTTCGGCACGGGGTGGAGCTGGCTCGGATGAGCGGTGATTCAGGGGTCGGTTCGGGGGTTCTGATGCTGGAGTGGCGGAGCCTTGGTGGAGAAGAGGTCGTCCTGCCGGGGTCGACCGCTGGTTCCTGCAAGGAGGTCGGGTCGGGTAGGTGCCCGACGTGACCCCTCCGACGATCAAGTCAGTGTTGTGGTCTTTTTTGCGATCCCCCTGCCCTGTGGAGGTGCAGGAGTTTTTATAGTGGGCGCTGTGGGTTGTTCGTACCTGACGACCTTACCGCATTCATGATTCACCATGTTGCCGCGCCCCACACCTTGCCTCCGTACCGGTGGGGAAGCGTGCGCCTGCAGGTAGGGGTTGCCGACCTTACCTGTGCCAGGTCGGTGGTACGGCACCTGGTACCCTTCGTACATCCGGTCGACCGGTCACGTCGGTTTGGCCGCGTCCGTGGCTTAGCTGTCCCAAGGTGTGATGACTTGGCAGCAAGGTCGGATTTCGCCCTATCAGATGTGTATCCATTATGCAGGTAAACTAGAGACTCCACAGTAAAATGTATTTATTGCAAATGCTCACTTGGTTTCTCGACCCGGAGGGTTCATCCACCACGATGGACCGGAAAACAGAGGAAGAGTTGAATACAAAGACACAGATGAGAGATGAGGGAGAGGAAAGGAGTGGTGGTGGTGATCGGGATTGTCCAAATCAATCACTACTGTCACTTTTTTCCAGGACTAAGGAACAAAGGAGGAGGAGAGTGCAGTAGTTCGATAAGCATGATGAAAGGAGACACCAATGCCTCTCTCTCCACATCAGAAAACTCAGGATGGATGATGCCGACGATGTCTCAACCCGACTGAATGATGCAAGCTGACTGTAGCCGATAATGTTTTTCATTGGACATATGCTCAGCTATATTTCTTGCATTATCTATCTAAGGCAAGACCAGAAGGCGCCAGATTCAATCCTAAGGTTGTGTACAGTGTCTATAATATATTATTTATTTCATTAAAAAACAATATTAAAAATTTAAAATTAAATAATAATATATCTCAATATTATGATATTGTTCAGAATTTTTTTTTTTTTTTTTGTATAATCTATGAGCATATTATCGTCTGATTTGAAAAATATTGATTTGTAAAGAAGCCATCTCGTGACATAAATTATTTGCTCCCTTGACTCTGGTGGTGGTGGAGGATGATAGTGTATGACGATAGTGCAGAACCGAGAACAAATAATGATGCGAGATATGATCATTGCTGCTAGTTGGAATGATATTTTGAAGCATAGGGTGATCATTTAGAAACAGACCCTCTTAGTCATTTAGTGTCCGGAGGGAATCGGTGTCGGGTAACGATCACACAGTAGATAACAGTGGTATAGATGTGGAAACTAAAAGCGTAAGCAAAACGCTTTCAAATTAATTAGCTGGAGATTTGGTGATCTTGGAATAATAGACGACGGTAAAAGCACTTCTTCAAGCGAAACCAATCATCCGGCTGCGAGACTCGAAAAGAAGGACATGAACATGGATTAGCTTTACAAAACTGACGTTTGTGATAGGTACACAAGACTTGAAGTCGTCTGTCTTTCTGCTGCCAAGAAAAAAAATATATATATATATATCGAAAGGAAAAAGAAGGGAAAGGAAAGATCAAGCATCATCCTCAAAGCGGTTTTCCTATTTTTCACCTCTATTTGACTCACTCTCTTTTCTATTCTTCGTTTTATCAGCATTCTTCATCATCCACGTCGAAACATACATATCAACAGCTAGTGAAGGTGGGAGTGTCGTCGGAGAGACCAGGGGAGGAGGATTCATAGGAATGGTCATGCAGAGAAGGAGAAAGCGATCCTCTGCTCCTCCGATTTCCCCTCTCCCTGATGTCTTCGATCATCTTATACACCACGGCCATCCTGGGCCGGTCCTTCGGCTCTTGCGCTACGCAGAGCAACGCCACCTGCAAGAGAGCAAACATCTCGTCCTCAGCGCCTTTTCCCCTCGTCGTCAGCTCTATGTCGAACACCTCTGACGTCCATTCCTCTCTCACCACGGTCTGCACCCACTTGGCCAAATCCTCTTCACCGTGCACCACCTCGGGCCTGCCCGTCAATATCTCCAACAGAATGATCCCGAAGCTGTACACATCGCTTCTTTGCCGGGTTTCTGCCACCGCAGCGTGGGAACCGGAGCTGAAGGACGAGGAGGGTGGTGATGGAGAGACTAGCTCGAGCAGGGCGAAGTCGGAGATGCACGCGTTGCCTTCACCGTCGACGAGGACGTTGGAAGAGGTGAGGTGTTGGTGGGAGAGCGTGGAATTGGATGTTCCGTGGAGGTATGCGAGGCCTTTGGCGGCACCCAGCGCCAGCTGCAGCCTTGAGGTCCATTCCAATGGAATCCTTCCTGGTCCTCGGTTCCCTGCTGCACAATACAAAATTGAGAGAGTGGCTAAATAATTTAGATGATGGTGATTCAAATTTAAGCTCCGGTTTAATTGAGCTACCAAGAATTGATGCCTCACTGGTAGCAACTCTTAAGGGAATTGAAAAGCTTTACATTGCTGCGAATGCTACCGATTTATGAATCAGAACTCTGATAACCTTTCCGGCTATGAGTTGAGTATTTCTAATTATGATCCGAGTCTAACAATTCCAGCCTAATCCAACACAAGACTCGATTTTAGTGAAGGCTTCAGATTCAACCAAAATTGACCCAACTATAAACATTAGGATCGAGTTTCCTCTGTTGATGGAACTTAATAATCTGGAAATCCAAGTAGAAAACCACATGGATATTAGGATCCGGATTTTGGGTAGCTTATCGGATATATATATATATATATATATATATATATATATATGGTCTGCAATTTCGAGTTCGGATCGTTATGGATCCATAAAATGATCGGGATTTGGATCGGAGTGAGATGTTGACGGGGTTGAATCACAACTAAGAAACAAGCAGAGGGAACGGACCATGCAAGAGACTCGAAAGGCTGCCGTTAGGGAGGTAATCGTACACCAGCAGCAGCTCCTCCCCGGCAGACGAGTAATGGTATGCTCTCAAACTCACCACATTGGGGTGTCGCCAACCGCCTACCTCCCTAAGTAACTCTTCCTCCTCCTCCTTCCTACTCTTCTCCTCCACCCTCCTCCTCACCCTCTTCACCACCACCGCCTCCGCCTCCACCTCTTCCTCCGCCGCTTCTCCCCCCTCTATCACCACACGATACGTGGAACCCACAGCCCCCCTTCCCAACATCTCTGCCGACCCCCTCATCAGGTCCTCCAATGCAAACCGCCCGCACCCCTCAAACAACTCCATCCTCCCTCCCTCCTCCGCCTCCTCCCCCTCTTTTCTCCCTTGCTCCGCAACTTCCACTTCTCTATTCTTTGCTCTCCGCTTGAGGCACAAGAGGGCGACCATCGCGACGGCGGCGGCAGCCGCGATAGTGGCGGAGATCGCCCCCGCTATTGCTGCCACCCATTTCCTGATGTTCCGCCCGTTCACCATCGGCGGCGGCCTCCGATCGCAGCTCGCTGTCCAGATTTTCAGGCACCTCCGTGGCAGAGAGCCCCCGCAGAGACCCGGGTTCGCAGCGAAGGACGACGGGGGGAAGGAGGAGATCTGGCGGGGGATCTCGCCCACCAAACGGTTGTAGGAGACGTTGAGGTCGGTGAGCCCCGGAATGGAGCCCACCGAGACCGGGATGGCTCCGCCGAGTTCGTTCTCCTCGAGGCGGAGGGTCAGGAGGCGGCGGAGTAGGAGGCCGATCTCTGGAGGAATGGTGCCGGAGAAGAGGTTCCCTGCGAGGTCGAGGCGGCGGAGGCGGCGGAGACGGAGAAAAGAGGCAGGGAAGGGGCCGGAGAAGCGGTTGTGGGATAGGTGGAGGTGCTTGAGGTGGGCGCGCCAGGGGGAGAGGGAGAGGTCGAGGCGGTGGAGAGGAGAGGAGAAAGAGTTGTTGTTCAGGCTGAGAAGGGCGAGGCGGGGGAGGCCGGCGAGATGGTGGATAGGACCGTCGAGGCGGAGGCCCACGAGGACGAGGCGGGCGACGCGGCCGCCGCGACAGGAAACGCCGCGCCAGGAGGAGCAATGGTCAGCGGCAGGGTCCCACGAGGAGAGGGCAGGGGGTGTGGGGCGGGAGAGGGAGAGTTTGAAGGCGAGGAGGGGGCCAAGGTCGGGGTTGGGAGAGGAAAGCAAGGGGAGAGGAGAGGTGGCGGCGAAGAGGGGGAGGAGGAAGAGCGGAGGGAGAAGAAGGGAGAGGTGGTGGTGGTGGAGTCGTCGTGGTATCATTTGATGTTTTGGTGGGTGGAGCTTTCGGATCAAAACGTTGATGGAATTTATAAGGAGGTGGTTTTAAATCAACGGAAACAGAAAGAAATAGAGGAGGAGGAGGAGGAGCGAGTCGGGTAAGCATGGGATGGGGTAAGGACAGCTTCATGCACATTCATTCATTCATTCATTCATGCTGAACTGAAGGCGTCCGGTTGATTGAATTAAAAAATTAATTTGGGCGCGGAGAGTTGGGGTGTAGGAGCGGACGTCGGCGCGGGGGAAGGGGTCGGGTTGGGGTTGCGTCGTGCGTGCGAGCGTGCGTGCGTGCGTGCGTGCGTGCGTTTGAAATTGGGCTCACTGCCACAACCAGAGTACTTGCGTCGTGGACGGTGGCCGCAAAAGATGTTGAAGTCATCACTCAGTACTCAAAGCCCATCATCCCAGCATAAGTAAGCATAAGCTACTGAATGCCTGGCGACCGCTACGTAAATCTTTAGTCGATCACACCTGCCATCTAACCCATACATATAACAAAGATCGTTCTGATACACTCGACTAATGGGAGATTGTATACTCCAATATCCATCGAATACTCCCACTCGGAGAGTGCAGATCCCCGTCACCCGCTCCTTTCAACGCCGATACGGAAGAATGACACGTATGACGCTTCTTATTTTGAATATTTGATTGAATCTTTTAAATATCCTAACTTAGGCATCGAATTGATTTTTGTCAGGGAGGACAACATCAATCATTCATCATTCAACATATGTCATGTGTGACATCTAGGTTGGAAGAAAGAGACAAAATTTATATCCACGTGGATAAAACGAGTCCTCCCTTATCGCTTACGTACATAAAAGGTCAAACTAAGATTATTAGAAGTGGTTAAATGTCACTCCCTCCAAATTTTTTCTTATGGAATATTCTATCCTTCACTACCTAGTATAAGAGCAAAATTTCAACACAAGGAAGATGATCATTTTTTTTCACCATTGGCGAATGCATTCACCTATCTTAAGTTACTAACTTGGGCATCAGAGGAACTAGGCCAGGAAACCTCTCTCGATCTCAATTTTTTATGTTGGTGACACCCCGAGAACTTAATATTTTCACCTCAGAGGTACCTCAAATAATCCTATGCACATGGGTCTAGATCAGTTGGGCTGATCAAGATATCAACGATAAATTTTTTGATGTCAAAAGAAGGATATGATGTCACAAGAATGCCCGACCATCGTTCCCCCCAATGAACGCTCGAGCGAAAAGACTTTGCCCCCAACCCACATTAGTTTCATCCGAGTAATAGTCATCCTTTCCGCACATTAGTGCAGACATCGATGTGATACTAGCGCCTATTCAACAACCTAGGTCTCTCACCCTCAATGATGGCCTTGAACCACCTACTCGTCCCCGTTGAGATGGTTTGAAACCTCACTCAGTAAGTATAGATGCTAACATATATTATATAGCTCATCACTTTATTTTTTCCCTAGTTGGTCCAACATACGATGTCACAAACTCAGTTATAGTCCTTGGCTCCACTACCACTAGCACCAATTGAGATTCCTCAACCTAACATAGTGCCGACATCCCAGGAGCGCCTGAAGCCTATTGAACTATTGACCAAAAGGGCATTTTAGTCCCCAACTATGGAATTCAATGAACTACACCACCCTTAGTCTGCACTACCTAAATTTAAAGCCTAAATAGTAGACTCGACAAAAGATTTCCCATGGATCCAATTAAAGCAAATGGACTGACATCTGGAGGAGATATGACGAGAGCTCCAATAGTCAAAAGGGGAGGCACTAGTCGACCCCACCTTAAGTATCGTCATTCACCAAAAAAATCTTGGAGGAACTTATTTCAACAAACTTTTGTCTCTCATTCTTGAAAGCATTTGATGGTAGTGCCAATCTAATGAAGCACATTACAGCTTTCCCACCCAAATGTCATTATATGATGCCTTAGGCACTCTAATATGCTACACATTTTCGACCACATTAAGTGGCCTAGCATGACAATAATATGCACACCTGAAGCAACTTTTCATATGCTCTTTTGTCTAACTATTATAGGAGTTCGAACTTTATTTCCTTATGAATGCATAGCCTCACCCTATTAGGACCAATTGGCACTAAGAGGGGAGGGAGGGAGGGGGGGGGGGGGGGGGGGGGGGGGGGAACATAAATATTCTTTCTAAATGAAATAACCAAGATAGGAAATCCGAAGCTTTTCATTCTTAGTGAAACAAGTGAGTGATTAAAATAAAGTTGCTAAGTTAATAAGGAAACAGGAAAGATAAGCAACGTTTGAAGGAAATAACTTATTTTGAAAACTTTGCTTTCAAAGAGTTGCATTAAATCAGAAGCATCAATACAACAAATATGTAACCAATGAAGGCAAAGAACCACTCACTATTTTTATAGTGGTTCGACGCCAAAAGCATACATCCACTTCCGAGTCTTCCTTCTTGAGGCATACCGGTGTCCACTACCGATCTTCTTTGGGTGAAGACCAAACCCTTACACTTGAGCTTACAAGGGAGACAAGATTTCACTCTTTGATCACTCTCTTACCCCTTTTCTTTTTTCTTATAATTCCCACATAATATTTTCTCAGAATATAATCTTACAAAAGTGTGTAGTGAATATAAGAAAACTTAGGATATTTATAGGCCCCAAATTACGTTTAAAATCGGAGCCAAAATCCAATAGTATCGGAAAAATCTGGGTACAGGCGGTTCACCCGCCGACCTGGGTGGCTCAATCGCCCAAACACCTGGGTATATGTGGTTTACCCACCGGCCCTGGATGGGTCAACCGCCCTAAGTATCCAAATTCCTAGGTACGGGCGGTTTAACTGCCTAGCTTGGGCGGGTCAGCCGCCCGAAAACCTGGGCGACGACGCTACGCCCGTCGCTTACCAGCGATTTACCCGTCAGAATTTTTGTAAAAGTGGTTCGCTCTACTTTTCAAATTTCGGCTTGAACCTGATGTTGACCAACCCTTTGGTAACCTAAGCTCAATCAAACCCCAATAGTGGACCCGATTATCTTAATGAGTTGATTTGGATTCCTTCCAAATGTAACTCAATTTGGACTCAAACCCTAACTATGACTCAATGATTACAACACTTAATGACCAATCAATATAATTAAGACCTATCTCCCGCCAATCCGGCAGCCTCCGGCATTCTTGCGGTGAGTCTTCTGGTCTTCTTCCAGCAATCTCCCGACGTGTTCCTAACAAGCTTCCCGATCCCTTCAGTGAATCTCCTAGTGAACTCCGGCGAGATCCCACTACATCGTCCGAACCCTAGCCCGGTGCTCAAGCTTGATCTTGACCCATCATCTGGTTGTAACACCATTGCTCATGTCATAGTTAGTCCTGTACGATGCTAATTATGATTTAATTAAATATAATCATAATTGCCAAACATCTATTACAAGACCATCCTAACTCCCGACAAGCTTTTCGGTTACCCCGGACAATCTTCCAGCGAGTCTTGGTCTTTTTCTAGCGAACTCCCTTGCGCTATCCTGGCAAACTCCTGATACCCTCGGTGAGCTCTCGATGCACTCCTGGCGAGTTCCAAACCGCATCGACCCGATGCATGAACTTGACCTTGGCCAATCCTGATTGTAATAATCATTCTGTCATAATTAATCATGCATCAATCAATTCTAACAATCATATTAGATCAATAACTCATCAATTGATTTCATTATCAAAATTCGAGATTCAACAATCTCCCCTTTTTTTATGATGACAATCAATTAATGACAGGAGTTAATCTTAACTCCCCCTAAATCCATGCCACTTAAATTTAAGAGAAGCACACACTGGTAAATTCAAGCAATCAACATTCTATACAAATTTCAACATAAATTTGCATCAAGTCATCAACTTATGAATAAAAAAGAATTAAACATTTATATCCAAGATGTCCAATTCATATCCTTATCCAAGATATCTATGTATTTCAACAAGATCATGTGTCATCAATATATATTTCTCCCCCTTTGTCATCAACAAAAAAGTGAAATATAGCTAATAATTTCAAAGCACAGGATGACATTACTCCCCCTTAGTATATTCATTATAAAATTTTCTTCCCCTTTAATAAGGAGAGAAATAAGAGAGGTGTTATTGAATCATTTCATCATAGAGAAGAACTCTTAATAAATTTTAATATCAATACTAAGATGAGCTCAAAAGTTCAATAGATTTAAAGATTACTTATGGATTTCAAATATAGCAAAATTCATCTCTTGATATCAAAAATTATCTCTTATAAATTTCAAATGTGGTACATCTTCATGCAATTCTTTTTTCTCCCTTTTTTGAAAACAATAAGATAAAATCATGGAGAAAGTTTTCAAACAAAAATGTTATTACAAAAAAGCTTCATTTCATGAAATCTATTTTAGCAATTTATATTTTCATGATTTAAAATTTCTAGGTCTCAACCTCAATCTTGTATATATAAAATTTTGAATATGAGCTTAACAAATTTTTCTCATGTAAATTTCAAAAAAATATAGCAAATAAATCTGAATAATAACAAATCATTATCTTTATGTAAAATTTTAAAATCATCATTACATGCATGATCATCATACATGATTTCATATCATTATACCTTCTCCCTCTTTGTCATTAATAAAAGGAGAAGTATAATTAGCAAATTTTTGATATATATGAAAGCTTAGCAATTTAACAAATTTTTTATTACTTTAGAACATGCAAGCTAGTGAATTCATTCTTCTCTTTTGAGAAGTGCAAGCTAGCAAATATTTGCTTCCTTTGTAATATTCAAGCTAGTAATTTACACCATGCAAGCAAATAAGTTTTGCTCCCCCTTGATAATTTTATTATCAAAAAATTATATTCCCTTTCTTTGAATAATAAATAAGAAACAAGGGAATGGGGTGAGAGACATTGTATCACAAAAATAGGGCTCAATCTTTTAGATGTAAATTCTAAAATCTACGAATTGATATCTACCTATGCAATTTAATTCATTTAAATCAAGAGTAGCACATCAAGTGATTCATTAAAGATTTAATATCAAAGACTTATTTCAAGCATCATAGAAATTTATGTTATATATATTTTCCTTTATAAACATTCATCAAGATTCATGAAACAAGAATAATCTTTTAAAAAATCTTATTACAAAAATTTGAATCCTCTTCTTATGTTCATTTTAACTAGAGTGATTTTGAAAATGAGCTAAAAAATCTAAGAAATCCAAGAAGAATTAAGAGCCACTCATGCATTTAAATTGTGTGATTTTCTAACATAAATAGCAAATCATGTATTTTTGTAGATCACCTTTCATTTATATTTTGATAATAAGCATAAAAAATTCCAAAAGAAAACATGATAGCTTAAATTGTTAATCAAGAATTTTGCATGCATATTTTGAAAAGAAGTGTAATTTATAAAATCCAAGAAATCTAAAGGAAAATATGATAATACATCAAGCTCAAATTATGAAATATGCATTTCACATGTATTTAGAAAATTCTAAATTTTCTTCTAAGCACATTGTTTCTCGTTATCATATCCAATTTGCTTCCTATCATATTGAGAATTTTATCTCCCCCTTTGTTAATGTCAAAAAGAAATATGATTGCATAATTTCTTCTTGACATCCATATTCAAATTACGTCAAAAAGTATAAGGGGATCATGTCATTAAAGATAAAATTAAATTTTTAAATATCAAAAGATATGATTTTGTTTAATAAGTTTCTTTTTCCTTTTTATAAATAATAAAAATGAGTCTTAGGGGATAATCTCAATGCATCCCAGATAAATCTTTTTAATAAAAAAAAAGAATGATCTTGATAAAAATTTCAATTATTATTGTTAAGATCATAAATCTATTTTTTTAAATAGAAATTCATAAAGATCAATAACGTGATTCCCATAACGTAAAAGTCAAGTCAAGAAATTAAGAGAATATTCATGATAATACAAATCTATTTCAATTTTCAACTTATCATAAATTTAAAAAATACTAATTTTGGTGATAAGTTATGTCATTTATGAGTTTTAAAATAAATCATATCAATAAAGATATTGATATGAAAAGACATTCATGAATACCAAAAGACATTATTTAAGTTAATAAATTTACCCCTCCTTATTGTTTGTAAATTTTAAAATAAGTAATCAAGAAATCTTATATATTCAAAATTCCAAGTAAAATAGAAATCTATAAAATCTCATATATTTAAAATTCATAATTTTAATTTTGGCAAATCGTTCCTTATTCAATAAAGATTTTTCATAATTAAAATATTTATGTAAAGATTTCAAGTTTCATTTTTTTAACTTGCCAAAAATCATGATAATAACTTATCCATGTTCAAATCATCTAAATCACTTTCATAGTTTAAGAGATTCATAAAAGATAACATAATTGATTCATTAATTTTTTTTTAAAGATTTATAAGATAAAGAAATTTTTAAGTAAAAATATATTTTCTTTATTTCATAAAAGCATGTCTTTGTCTTTTAAGCCAAATAAAAACACTTATCTTCATTTAAAACCAAAAAGGATTTTCATTACGATAAGGATCAATAATCCATAAATCACATAGATCATCGTGCATAATTTTAAAATATAAGCATAATCACTATGCATCATTAAATCATGGTTTTATTTAACATAAAATATCTTCAATCAAAATTCAACCTATCTCAATTTCAATATTTAAATGAGTCTAACTCTTTACACATAATGCAAGGAGTGGACAAACTCATTTTTAAAATACATAAAAATGAAGTATATATGTTTTCTATGTTTTTTCATTCAACATAAGCATTCAATCATCATGGCATTTCAATCAATGTAACATTTAAATCAATCATTCCACGAACTTACTCAATATTTGAAGTATTTAATAATAGTCTTTACATTTAAACAAGCCAATGATTTTAGCATTCACTAAAAATCTCATTTTTGTAAGTTTCAATATATTTTTTATACTTGTATACTCTAGCTATGCATCATCAATATTAATTGAATAATGATGAACCATTAAAAGATTCATTGCCAATAATTTTAATTCCAATAATTTTCTTATTACTACTTAGTCTAGTAAGCTTGAAGGAGTGTTAGATCTCAAGTAATATGACTTGAGCATCTACTTTCAAAATAATTTTATTGCTCCTAGCCTTGTTAGGAAATAATTTTATATTATGGGAGGTTTTGATTTAGGTACCCATTTAACATTGGGTCCTTCATGACATCTTCTTCCTATTTTCTCTAATAGTATAAGATTGTTTATGATTCCTTTAGGAGCCCAAACTAACTTGTAAGGATTATAATTTTTAAATGGATATTTGTAAGCTTTATGTCCTAATTTTTTACAAGATTTACACTTAATTTTTTGTGGCACATTTAATGTAGATCATTTTACAAAGATGGTTGGCTTTTGTTGAACATTACCAACAAAGCCTATGTCATTTCTATTATTAATATGACCATTATTGGCAATGATCATATTTAGAAATTTATTCTCTATCTCAAATTTTTCTAGTATTTTTTTAAGCATGTAATTCTCTTCTTTAATGTTGCCTAGCATTTCACATTTAGAACTAGGATTATGTGATGCTAATAACTCATGCATTTCATCAACTTTGCCAATTAATAAATCATATTCATGTTTAAGCAACTTAAAAGATTTATTAATTTTTTTAAATTCATCAAACAAATCATGAAGCATATTTAATAATTCAAAAAAAGAATTACTAATCTCATCGTCGATGGCCATAAGAGCAAGGTTCTCCACTTTTTGGTTGTGCATTTGATCTTTCAAGCTCCTTGACTTATTGCGTTCATAGCAAGAGGTTTTGTCCATCTTTAGATTATTCTTAAGGTTCAGGTTCATTAATTTTTCCAGTTTATTTGTCAAAAGTTTAAGGTCCTCATCACCCGAGATTTCACTCAAGAAGTCATATGTTCTCAGTTCAAATTCCTTCCTGTTCTTTGGAAAGTGTTCTTCAAATTCATTTTTGGAAGATATTTCATTCATTGATTCATTTATATTAATTATGATTTCATATGTGATTTTTAAAGTATGTTAAATATCGAAAGCCGAATCACAAGCGGAAACATGATTAAACTCATTCTTATCAAGAGCACAAAGCAAGACATTCATAGCCTTTGCATTTAAAGAGAAAGTCTTATCCAAATTATTCCAATTATTCATTGGAAGAGAAGGCTTTTTAAATTTATTTTCAATAATAGTCCATAAATCAAGGTCTAAATAAAGTAAGAAAACTCTCATCTTAGTTTTCCAATAAGTGTAGTCCGTCCCATTAAATATGGGAGGACAAATGATAGAAAAGCCCTCTTAAAAGCCAATAAGAGTCATTTCTCTTGGATGTTAAACCAAATGAGAAAAATCGAGGTTCTGATACCAATTGTTAAGATCAATTGGCACTAAGAGGGGGGGTAAATTAATGTAAGTGTAAATATTCTTTCTAAATAAAATCTTTTCGATTAAGCCAAGATAGGAAATCCGAAGCTTTTCGTTCTTAGTGAAACGAGTGAGTGATTAAAAGAAAGTTGCTAAGTTAATAAGGAAACCAGAAAGATAAGCAACGTTTAAAAGAAAGAACTTATCTTAAAAACTTTGATTTTAAAGAGTTGAGTTAAATCGGAAGTATCAATACAACAAATATGTAAGCAATGAAAGCAAAGAACCACTCACAATTTTTATAGTGGCTCGGCGCCAAAGGCCTATGTCCACTTCCGAGTCCTCATTCTTGAGGCACACCGACGTCCACTACCGATATTCTTTGGGTGAAGACTAAACCCTTACATTTGAGCTTACATGAGAGACAAGATTTCACTCTTTGATCACTCCCTTACCCCTTTTCTTTTTTCTTACAATTCTCACACAATATTTTCTCAGAATATAATCTCCCAAAAGTGTGTAGTGAATGTAAGAAAACTTGAGATATTTATAGGCCTCAAATTAGTTTCAAAATCGGAGCCAAAATCCAACTGTATCCAGAAAATCCGAGTACAGAAGGTTCACTTGTCGACCTGGGTGGCTCAGCCACCCAAACACCTGGGTACGGGCGGTTTACCCGGCCCTGGGCGGGTCAACCGCCCAGCCTTAATGAGTTGATTTAGATTCCTTCCAAATCCAACTCAATTTGGACTCAAACACTAACTATGACTCAATGATTACAACACTTAATGACCAATCAAGATAATCAAGACCTAACTCCCACCAATCTGGTAGCCTCCGACATTCTTGCGACGAGTCTTCTGGTCTTCTTCTGGCAATCTCCCGGCGTGTTCCCAATGAGCCTCCCAATCCCTTCGGCGAATCTCCTAGCGAACTCTGACGAGATCCCACTACATCGTTCGAACCCCGGCCCGATGCTCAAGCTTGATTTTGGCCAATCATCTGGTTATAACTCAATTGCTCCTGTCATAGTTAGTCCTGCACGATGCTAATTATGATTTAATTAAATATAATCATAATTGCCAAACATCCATTACAAGACTATCCTAACTCCCGGCAAGCTTTTCGGCTACCCCCGACAATCTTCCAGCGAGTCTCGGTCTTCTTCTGGCGAACTCCCTTGCGTCATTCTGGTAAACTCCCGATACCCTCGGTGAGCTCCCAATGCACTCCTAGAGAGTTCCCAATCGCATCGACCAGATGCATGGACTTGACCTTGGCCAATCCTGATTATAATAATAATTCTATCATAATTAATCCTGCATCAATCAATTCTAACAATCCTGTTAGATCAATAACCCATTAATTGATTTCATCATTAAAATCCAAGATTCAACACACCCTTCAGTGGCAACAGTCCTCGGAATCAAACAGGGAGAGGAAAGAACGCTTGTACACTTCAACACATGATCCACTAATAAGATTCGAGGAATAATAAATGCTCACTCATCACCCATAATATATACTTCCATGATGGGGCTTAGGCTCTCTTATCTCTTTTAGTCATGGATATAAAGACCACCAACGATTGTACCTGAGATATTTCAAAGTGTCAATCAATATATCACCGCCTAGGCAATTATCTCCAATAAGTGTTTAGAGTCATGCAAGAGGCCAAAATAGGAGTGGCCATAATCAACCCTAACCCCTAAGGTCACCACCACGGACGAGAAATGAATGACCTAAGTAACATTGCCCAAGGTCTGAGTTGACATCTCTAAATATGACTAAAATTAAAGATTTTCTACAAATAAAGAAACTTGAGCTCTTAAGGGACCCTCACCCAATGAAGACTCCATTACTCAAAAGAGACAAGTCCAAATACTATCAGTTCTATCAAGATTATAGCCACGACACTAAAGATTATCATGCTTTGAAATAATAAATTGAAGAGCATATAAGTGGGGGCACCTTGGGTGGACCTCAACCTCAGAAGCCAATAAAGAGATAAATTAATATCATCATTGGTGGACTTGCCTCAGAAAAAGGGGTGGTGTGGGATATCTCCTCGGGTCATAAGGTTTATGCCGAGCGACCATTGAAAAGTATCTGAGGATTAAAGGGTGACTCAGAAATAACATTCGAAAATGAAGAGAAAGAGTACCTTGACCCAAATTATGATGATATCTTAGTATTCATGATCAACATAGGTACTATCCTTTACTTTGATGTTTTTTGAAAACTTGGGTTTGCTTGTTACAAGTGCCTTGCAAGTTAATCATGTGAGTGACGACACGTGTGACACACTGCATAATCTTTTTATATATAATTATTATTGATATTTTTCTCACTTTATGTTGTATGTTATATATATTGTGATGTCCTTCAATCTGTGTAATGAGAATTGGATCATGATGAGATAATGATAATAAGATCAATTCACCTTTAAGCATAGATCCCAAATAATCCCGGTCATAGATTACTTGAGAGGGATATCGAGATAACCGAATAGACCGATGTGTTGTATACTCATCCATATGATAGAGTCAGTTGGTCTCATAGCTACTTGTGTTGAGACACAAGGGACTCATTGAAAAATGAGTTCACTGATTGATCCACTTACAGAATGTTAGATAATTAATGACACTTGATGTCAGATAATGATTACATAGTCCTAGTTGTGTGTCTAGTCCATAGACTTGGGACACTAAGGATGTGTTGTTTAAGCACTCATTTCTTTGATGAATAGTAGTCAACCTTACGAAGGTAATTGAGTATCAATAAATAACCGTCCACTATTGGTATCATGAGATGAATATCTTGTGTGCTCTTAATCAAGTAAATCTCTGGCTAGGGTCGTTAGGATTGAAAAATAAGGAGTTCTATGGAAGGATCTGATTAGAGCGAGAAATGAATAGATTTCGTATGAGGTCTGATAGTACCAGACCCGATATATGGTCTTTGAGATATTAGATGGATAAGGGACTATAGATATATGGTAACTAAAGATAGACAAGTTCAATGGATTAAATCTCATGTACTGTTTGAGGATTATGGCATAATGACCTATTATGTCTATAGTCGATGAGTTGAGTTAATTGTTATAGGATAATAATTTACTGAGTTAGAAGGAGTTTTGATAGATGCAACTCATGGCCAGCTCGATATTGGGCCTAGAGGATCACACATATATGATAGATATTGCGACAAGTAGAGGTTCAAATATGTGATATCCACGGAGCCCCTATTTTATTGGATATCCAATAATCTCATATATTATTATATCCTATGGATGAGATTCAATAAAAGCTAATAAGATATTATTGGATAGAGATCCACTAATCTAAGAGGCTTGGATAGTTGGATAGAGATCTAATACTTAATATGACATGATCCATTAGGGTTAATTTGCCAGACACTTCTATAAATAGGATGGGGTCATAGGATCATGGGCTAGAGGTTTCTGTGGCTACCCCTCCTATTCTCCTCTACCTCCTCTCCTCCTCAATAGGCAACTCCTGTTTAAGGCATGTAGATAGCTAGAAGGGGCAACCCCTTCTTGAAGAGAAGTGTTACCTTGTGGTGTGTGTGGAGAGGAAGATCCTACAATGATTTGAGGAACATCGTCGCCTCATCTATCATATGGATCATCGCTAGAGAGGAGGAAGTCTGACCTCCTACATCTGCATTATAGGATCTGAAATTTTCTGGGATATGCGATCTCCTTAAGTAAAATATCTAACATATAATACATAGTTTTCAGTTTTATAATTTTCTCACTCATCAATCATCACACAATGATTTAATAAGATATGAGAAATCGGTTGTATTTTTATTTTTCACTACACATATGATGTCCTATTAGGTTTCCCAACAGTGGTATTAGAGCCAGGTGCACCGTATGATAATTGGCTCTAAACTACATGAGCCGATGTCTCGTGTAGAATAGTTTAATGTGTTGTTGTTGTGATTTTGTAGTAGTTCTTAGATCTGGATAGCACCCTTTCTCGTTGTTAAGATGTTCTATGTAGAGGTCTTTTGACATCAAAATTATTGATGCAAAAAGGGAGAAAAATGACAGCAACTATTGTTGCCCTAAGGTTTGGCTGAAGGCTGCTTGTAGCCTTAGCCAAGAGCCCTAGAAGAGGCTCTAGATCATGGCTACCTACTGCAAACTAAGAGCAACCATGCTGGTCTTAGCCAAGCAGCAATCCCCCATGCGGCCAAGGAGTCCTGGTCGTGTGGGGAATCCCCTGGTGGCTCGAGTTTCCTAGTCGTAGGTGGTGTCCTTACGACCGAGAACTCTTGGCTATAAGGGGAAGCCTGGTAGCCAAGACTTTACTGGTCGCCCATGGCAGCTTGCAGCTAGGACTCTTGGCTGCAAGGGACACGTTGGAAGACATGGTTCCTTGGCAGCCTAAGGCTGTCTTGTGGCCAAAGACTTATGGTCGCAAGGGTACCCCAAACGACTAGGGTTTCCTAGCCGCATAAAAGACTTCCTGCCATGAGGAGCACCCTATAGTAGGGTTCCCTAAACAATACATATAATTAATTAATTAGTTTATTTAATTATAATTATATAGTAGTCTTATATGATAATATGTATATGTGATGTATGATGTGCATGGATGATTATAGATCATATGATATGATATGTGTATATGTGATTATTATTATTATTAGAGCCTGTGAGCTTTCGAATTTTCTCATTTATTATTATGCATGTGTGCCTCTAGTTATATTGTAATTACACGAGGAGGTGCGACAGGAGCATGGAGGTGCCAACGGAAACCACAAGGCTGAGATGGACGATCACGACACTTGAAGACGCACTAAGATGTCGATGGTACCGATGATGACGAGATAGACGATCATATGGCATGAAAATGTGACGATGCACACATAGACCATGTGTGTTAGTGATTGGGTCCACTAGCTCGAGCCTGATCACATTAGGCTTTGGTTCATGATCATTTTGTGTGATTGCTCATATGTGATATATGGATGTTAGTACACCTACTATATATATATATAATATATTTGTATATGATACGTCATATTAGGAGATAGAATTAAAATCCCCTCCTAAAATAATATTAAGTCAGTAAGCATGAAACAATTAGATTGACCCACATAGTCTTCTATCACTATAGGAATAAATTAAATCCAAATATAGGTTGAGTTGGTGGAGTCCCTCGAGCCTCACCTATATTGAGATTCGAGATCTTGCTTATGACATAGAGATGTCACTGGTGACATGAGGACATGGTATGCTTGGTCGAGTCCCTTAATGGCATATCATCGAATTAGACTCATCTTGTAATAATGGTGATGACTTAAGCGAATATCATGGTTGGTCGAGTCCATCGAGGCCATGATGGTTCAAAGGTCGAATAGGATATAAATCATAAGGAGTTGTGATTGGCAAGAGTTGCTTACCTTTTTGGGCTTAGTGTGATTGGTCTAGTTTCTCGAGGTTATACTAAGATGTCGATTGAATCTCGATCCCACCAAAAAAATATGTCGGATATTTCTATTTCACTCGCTAAGGGTGTTGTGTGCTTCGCTAGAAAAATAATGGGGGTAGAGATATAAGTATGTATCTTAATAGTTTATTTTTATAAAATCTGTATATTATTTATTTATGCTACATCTCTTGTTTGTCAGAAACATATTGCTTTTGACCCCCCTACATGGTACTTGATATCAAATGTTTCATTGGTCTAAACTATACAGATTAGCGCTGCAACCTGATAATCGTTCTCACAACGATGAAAATCACATATGCCCTTGACATGATTATGCCCACACTAGAGGAAAGGGCAAGCGAGGATGAGATGCTCGTAACATGAAGTACATAGATGATTACGCTCTAGCTAAATGCTATATGTTGGCCTCTATGACTCCTGAGCTATAGAGATAATATGAGAGCATGGATGCAAATTTCATCCTCCTTCATCTTCATCGACTGTTTGAGAACAAGGAAGAACTAAGTGATATGAGATATCCAAGAGTCTCTTCCGTGCTAGGATAATAGAGGGGACATCAGTTTGAAACTATGTCTTGAGGATGATTAAGTGGATTGAGCAACTCATAGGTCTAGGAATGGTCCTAAAGGATAACTTGTGCATAGAACTTGTAATTCAACTCCTCTCAAACTCATTTTCATAATTTACATGAATTTTAACATGAACAGGCTTAAGGTGACTCTCCCTGAGCTCCTCAATATGTTGAGGGAGGCTGAGAGCACCATCAAGAAAGAGAAGCTATTTTTCTACATTAGTGAGACCAAAAGGAAAAGGAAAGCTGATAAGTCCCTTAAGTAGGGCAAGGGCAAGGGCAAACCAGGTAAGGCAAAGGTGTTGAATCTCAAATTTTGATGATGAGACTAATTGATAAAGTTATGATTTAATATGCATTTGAGTGACGTAGAACTAGCCTCGATCAAGGAAAGGCAAATTAATTAAAGTAGTGGAATCAGATGTTGGGCCGGAATTGAACATGTTAGAAGATTGGACGTCGTGCCAGAGGAATGGTCAACGTGCTGCTAGACGGACTTCGTGCCACGAGTTTGGGCATCGGGCCAGAAGGATCAGACATTGCGCTAAGGAGATCGAATGTTGCGGAGGTCAACATGTCGATTGGACAATACACCGCAAGAGAGACGATGTGCCGAAGGTTTGGATGAAGCACCAGATGAACCAATGACATGCTGAACAACTTAGTATTTTTGTTTGTAATCGATTATGTCTAGAGTGAAGTAGTTGTAATTGTAATTGAGTTGGTTTTAAGTGTAACCATGCTAATTCAATTAAGGTCCCATTGGACCATGATTAAGCCCTAATTAAGATAGATTTTAGCCCATTAGGAGGCTTATTTTGTTGACTTAAAAGGAGGTACAACCAGGTTAAGAGATGATATAACTCTAGTATGAAAAGTACTTTTCTAAAAAACCTAAACGGTGGTACCGTCGGTTGCTGGTGATAGTACTGCCTATTCCAAGCGATGGTACCACCCTTGCCTAGAAACTTGGGCTATATTCGATGGTGGTACCGCCCGTATCCCGAAGTCTCGGGGTGTCTAATTTTTTGGCTCCAATTTGTGAAGCCAATTAGGGTCTATAAATAGCCTAGGTATTCTTGCTTGAGATAACAAGAAAATAAAAAAAAACTTGAGAGTATCTTGTAGAGAAGGTAAAACAAAAACTTAGAGAAGCTTCAAGTATATTCATGATCAATCTTCATTTATTAAATTTTTATGATAACACATGGGTATTGAATGCTAGGAGTATTTATCATATCTGCAATTGTTATAAGATCTAGCAAGACCTAGGAGATTGGCGAGAGACGAGATGGACCTCAAGATGGGCAATGGAACAAAAGTTGCTAGAGTAACTATTAGCGATGTCATTTTACATCTGTTTAGTGGAACTACTATTATATTAAATGTATGTTATTACGTTACTTCTATTATCAAAAATATTATTTTTATATTATTTTTTTATAATTAGTGAATATAAATTAGTTTTTGAGAACAATAGTTGTTCATTAATTTTGGATGACAAGATCATCACTAAAGAAACATTGGATAATGGTGTGTTTGTTCTAAACATTGCTCCATATATCATGAATGTAAAGTGCCTAAGAAGAAATGAGATGAGGTCAATACATACCTTTGGCATTGTAAGCTAAATCATATCCAAGAGGGAAGAATTCAAAAGTTGCTGAAGGATGGATACTTTAATCCATTCAACTATGAATTATATGCAACTTACGAATCTTGCCTTCGTGAAAAGTTAACCAACTTCCCATTTCGTGGAACTAAAAAGAGCCACTGAGTTATTGAAACTCATACATAGCGATATGTGTGATCGTATATAAACTCAGGTCATAGGTGATTACTCCTACTTCATTACTTTCACTGACAATTTCTCTAGGTAGGAGTACGTGTACTTGATAAAGTATAAGTCCAAAGCCTTTAAGAAATTCAAAAAATACAAGAATAAAGTAGAGAACCATATTGAAAAAAGTGTTAAGATTCTTTGATCGAATCGAGGAGGAATACTTGAGTACAAAGTTCACTTATTTCGTCAAGGACCATGGGATTCTATCCCAATGGACACCTCATTATACACCTTAGCTCAATGGTGTATCAGAAAGGAAAATTACACGTTGTTAGATGCGGTGCGATCCATGATGAGTTTCACCGACCTGCCCGTCTCATTTTGGGGATATGCCCTAGAGACTATTACTTACCTTTTGAACAAAATTTCATCTAAGTCTGTAGTGTCTACACCATATGAGATATAGAAATGAAAGAAATCTAATCTTAAGGTTGTTAAGTTTTGGGACTACCCTACCCACGTTAGAAGATATAATCCCGACAAGTTGGAATCAATG
The DNA here is from genome assembly GCA_029747655.1 of Ensete ventricosum. Lineage (NCBI taxonomy): Eukaryota > Viridiplantae > Streptophyta > Magnoliopsida > Zingiberales > Musaceae > Ensete > Ensete ventricosum. The sequence goes on along the minus strand of JAQQAF010000005.1, from coordinate 43,690,347 downwards.
ACGGAGCAATGCAAGTTCATGTGATACACCAAAGAAACTTGTAGGTACTATTTCTATTACCCGAGGATTCAAAGGTCTTTATTGTCAAGAGGGTAGTGTTCCTTAAGAATGAACACATTCTTGGTGGAAACATTGGGAGTATGATAGAGTTGATGAATGTTAGAAAATCTAGCTTAAACATCACTCCGAAAGCCGAGTTTATTCAGGTACCTAAAACACATGTTTCCACTTTGCATAGGTCTGGTAAAGTATTTCATCCTCCTGAAAGATATGTGAGATATATCAGTGGAGAGAACTATTATGAGTATAGACTCCGGAAAGTAGTAAGTAACTATGAATTCTAAGATAGATTCCATGGTTGGTATCTCATAACAATTTACTCAACTCATCGACTATAGAAGTACTAGGCTATTGTGTCATAGTCTCGAGATGGTACAGGGGATCAGTTCCATTAGACTTGTTCATCCTCAGTTACCGTGTATCTATAGTCTCTCATCCATCTAATATCATAGAGATCGTATATTATAAATGGTACTGTCATGCCACATACGAAATCCATCTGAGTCTCGTTCTAATCGGATTCTCTTGGCTAACTCATTCTCTCTCAATCCGAACAACCCTGGCTAGGGATTTGCTTGAGTTATAATATACGGGATATTCCTCTCGCTATATCGAGAGTAGATGATCCTCTATTGACACTCAATTATCTTTATAAGTTTGACTACCAATCATGATAACCAATTGTATCGAATCTGAAACTTTTTAGACCTATAAGTTCAAAATCGAAGAAATGAGTACTCAAATAAAATATCTTTGATTATTAGATCAGACATACGATTGAGACTATAAAATCATCATTAATCCCTCGCCGTGTTGGCAGCTATATCAGATGAGGACAACTTGGATGCGGAGGACGAGATGCCTCGTTGGCAGCCTCGGGGAGGAGGACCAATGGGTGCAGATTTGATGCATGGGGCAACCGGAACTTGACGTTCGCCATACAAGTGGATGACAAAGGTAGGTGGGAGTGAGGGTACACAAGTGAGATAGAGGGGAGAACGAGAGCGTGAGAATAAAACAGGAAAGAAGCCATAGGCAATGATTAGGGTGGCGGAGAAAGAGAAAAGGGGCGACGACAAGTGTAACGAAAGCAACGATTGATAAAATGAAAACTAGAGATAATGTCATCTTTTAATAAATTTATATAATACACAAGTTGGTGAAGGAATACACGAGAAAGGTACAATGCTTAAGGCTACGAAAAAAAACATTATAGTGATAATGATAATAATAACAGTAATTATATCAATTATTACTTTTATAACGTATGCTAATATATTTTAAGAAAATAATAATACTGTAGATGTGTTTCATGTTGCAAGTCTGACTGACCAAAGACAAAGAAAAGAAGACATTTTAAAAAATCATAGATATCACAAATCATAGATATCACGAAGGGAATAAACCATTCGTAGAAAATCAAGCACGACTTTTCAACTTCGAAATTAATTATATGCAAATGATATCACAAAAGCACTGGCTATGATTCATAGAATTAAATCACCTACTATTTAAACACCACCGAGAAGAATGCGAATACTATTTACCTACACATCGACACCCATCATGCTTTTATCTAAATTCCACAAAGAAAATTGTGAATACATAAAACGGTGACAAAGTGGAGTTGAAATGATACACTTTGATGCTCTGATGTCACGAGGAACACTTTAGAACAAACTAAAATGCGCAGTCTCAATGCACAAACAATCGACTTGTACCTATCTGTCATTCTGTGGCTTAACCAGCTCTACTACATGACTTCTGTACTTGACAAACAGATCCCTGCTAAAGACGATCTTTTCTTCCGTAAGGAAGAGAAGAAATATGTCATGCACAATCATATCTCTAAAAAGCATAAACATACCTCCTCTGATTCAGTTGTTGCGTGGTTTCTTCCAGCTTAATCTTCTGTTCCTCGACTGTCTGTGGGCATCAGAATGGATCAAACAACTAGTGTGACAAACAAATTAACCAGATGTATGCGGGGAAACGAGAAAAGGACTCCAACGATCAAAATGGGCACCTTGAATATCCACCAACTCTCATGGGATACATTGAATAACGAACGTTAGCCACAATCCAGAAATCCAGTTGTTTATCCAAATATTAAGATTATCTAAAATGCATTTTTCCTCTCCGTTTCTCCCTTATCTTTACTGAAAAAGGGAGTTCAAAACCATATTTACACAGGAAAAACAAATGATTTATATGAAATGAAAAACTTTTGCGTGCAACCCACCAAACATGCATGTGTCTTCTTGTAGCTTGGAATGCGACGACAAGCTAAAGATGCAAAGAATAGCTACCGATTCCGTGTGGAGATATTTATGCACCATTTCTAAATGTAGTTAGCAGATGATGATAATAGAGTAGTGAGTTTTCAAGTTCCATTAACTTTAGTTCGCCATTCTGTCAAGAACGATGGTCGCTCAATCGCAACATCTTCGCCTCAGCAAATTGTTCGTCGCTTTTGCTTGTATGTACAAATGTTTGGGAGCCTGTTTTGTCTTGATTTTATGTGATTTTTCCTAAGAAATATGAGCGAAACAGTCTGTAATGCTGCAAAACGACTGCTCACTGCACGAAGCTAAAACTACCCAAAACAACTTCGTTTTTTGGAGTTTTCACGTGCTGCGATAATCGTTCTGAGTGGCACGAAATGTCAATCATCTCAGCACCCTGGAACCCCCCGGGGTGGCACAGGGCTGGATGAGGCTTCGGTTATCTGTCGGGCGTGAGCATTCATCAAAAGTTGAACTTGGCTTGCGTCCGACACCTTGGGAATCGTCGTTTTTGGACTTGCAATAATTCATACAGCCCTCTAAAGTCTTGTTTCGTTCATTTCTCTCTTTTCTCTGTTGCACTCAAGGTGTTCGACGAATTGCTTATAAAGTTTCCCTCTTCGCGAGATGTCGGGACTTGTCCGTCCCTCGCTTTCAAGCTAATCAACTTCTCTTTTGTAGGTCCTTCGGGACCAACACGAGGTTATAAGTGGGTTGACCCCCTGCGGACGAATAATACTTGGGCGTTTCATGACTTAGGCAATCCCAGCTAAGTCCGAAACATTGGGTAAGGTTGCTTCACGACTTAAGCAATTCCAGCTAAGTCTTTAAATTTACTGTAAGAGTGCCACAACTTAGACAAATTCAATAAGCAGTGAGATAGCATGTGATCTTCCTATAGCTTGGAAAGCATGGAATGTGAAGACATGCTAAAGAAGCAAAGAATAGCTACCGATTCCTAGTGCGGAGATATTTATGCACCATTTCTAAATGTAGTTAGCAGATGGTGATAACAGAGTGTAGTGAGTTTTCAAGCTCCATTAGCTTTTGTTCGATATTTTGTCACGGGCTTAGCTGAATTTGCCTAAGCCGTGCGGCACCCTTGCGGCCCTCCCGAAGACTTAGCTGAAATTGCCTAAGTCGTGAAGCAACATTGCCCATTGTTCTGGACTTAGCTGGGATTGCCTAAGTCATGAAACGCCCAAAGCGTTATCTGTCCGCACAGGGTCAGCCCTCTTACAACCTCTTAAGGTCCCGTAGGACCTGCAAAGAAGAAGTTGATTAGTTTAGAAGCGAGCGACGGACACGTCCCGGCGTCTCGCAAAGCGGAAAGCTATACAAGCAATTTGTCGAACACCTTGAGTGCAGCTGAGAAAAGAGAGAGAGAGCGAAATAGGACTTTGGAGGGTTGTAGGAACGGTCGCAAGTCCGCAAACGACGGTTCCCAAGGTATCGGACGCAAGACAAGTTCAATTGCTGATGAACGACTACGCCCGACATATACCCGGAGCCCCATTCAGCCCGGTGCCACCCGGGGGGTTCCAAGGTGCTGAAATGGCTGACATTTCGCACCGCTCAGAAAGGTTGCCGTGGCACACGAAAAAGACCCAAAAATAGGGATGTTTTGGCTCTGTGCAGCGAACGACCGTTCTGCAGCCTTCTACACTACTTTCGCTCACATTTCTTAGGTAAAAACACATAAACTCAAGGCAAAACAAGCTGTCAAACATATGTACAAGCAAGAAAAAGCAACAAACGGTTTACGAAGCGAAGATGTTGCGGTTGAGTGACGTCCGTTCGTGACATTCTCCCTCACTTAAACTGTCGACGCCCTCGTCGACGCTTGTTGGTAGGCTTTGACATGAGCTTCTTCATGTCGTAGGGCATCTTCTGGCTCCCAACTGGCTTCTGCTTGAGGAAGCTTTTGCCATTTCACCAAGTACTCAATTTGCTGTGCTCCATTGAGTAGCTTTATCTTGCGATCCGCCAGAATAGTTTCAACTCGCTTCTCGTAAGAGGCTCTGGTGGGGGGTAGTCAAGTTGGAACATTTCGAGAATCATCTTGCGGATCTGAGTGGTAGGCTTTCAAGTTGCTCGCATGGAAGACGTTATGAATTCTGAACCATGCAGGCAGTTACAACTTGTATGAGACATTGCCTACCCTGCTGATGATTGGGAAAGACCCTTCATATTTGCGCATCAATCCTTTGTGCACTCTGTGCCTAAAGAACTGGAGTGATGCTGGTTGGAGCTTCACCAACACCATGTCGCCAACTTTAAACTCTTGTGGTCGCCTCCCCAAGTCTGCCCACTTCTTCATCTTCTTGGCCGCCTTCTCCAAGTAAGCCCGCGCAATACCTGCATTGCGATGTCATTCCTTTGCAAAATGATAGGTTGATGGGCTACTCCCTGTATAGCCAATAACCAGGGTGTGAGGAGTTGATGGCTGTTGTCCCGTAATAATCTCAAATAGGCTCTTGTTGGATGCAGAGCTCCGCTGCAAGTTATAGGAGAATTGGGCTATGTCCAACAGCTTCACCCAATCTCGTTGGTTGGCACTTACGTAGTGCCGCAGATATCGCTCCAAGAGCGAGTTGATTCTTTCTGTTTGGCCATCCGTTTGGGGGTGGAGGCTTGTGGAGAAGTATAATTTAGATCCCAACAACTTGAACAACTCGGTCCAGAATCGTCCCAAGAACCGAGAATCTCGATCACTAATGATGTTGTGTGGGACTCCCCAAAACTTCACCACGTTCTTCATCATCAACTTAGCCGCCTCCTCCGCTGAGCAATGTAGGGGTGCAGCAATAAATGTTGCATACTTCGAAAATCGATCAACTACCACGAGTATCGATCCAAGTCCCCCTACTGCGGGCAAGTTTGATATGAAGTCCAAGGAAATGCTCTCCCAAGGCCTTTCTGGTACGGGCAGCGGCTCCAAAAGTCCCACTGGCTTCTGCTGCTCTACCTTGTCCTGTTGACAAGTAAGGCATGTTCGAACATATTCCTCCACATCTGTCCCCATTTTCGGCCAATAGAAGGCCCTCTCCACGAGAGTCATTGTTCGGTGGATACCCGGATGTCCAGCCCAAAGGGAATCGTGACACTCTTTCAGGAGTTCACGCCTCAAGTTATCCGCTCGCGGAACATAAACTTTGTTCCCTTTGGTATAGATGAGTCCCTCCTGGACCCAAAATCGTCGTGCCTTGCCCTCTTTGATGAGTTGCATCAGAGTTACTGCCTGAGGATCTCGGTACAGTCCATCCCTGATCCTGAAAAGGAAGTTGGAGCGCAATTGACTTGCTTGGCCTCCGCCCTCCAACTGTATAGCATTCACTAGCTCCACTTTCCGACTCAATGCATCGACCACGACATTTGCTTTTCCGGGCTTGTACTCCATTACCATGTCGAACTCAGCCAAGAAGTCCTGCCATCGTGCTTGCTTTGGGGAGAGTTTCTTTTGAGTTTGGAAGTAACTCAATGCGACATTGTCTGTCCTTAGCACAAATGGTGCTCCCAGAAGGTAGTGTCGCCACACTCGTAGATAGTGGACCACCGCTGTCATCTCCTTCTCATGCACAGGATATCGCCGCTCGATCTCGTTGAGCTTGCGACTCTCGTAGGCCACCGGATGACCTTCCTGCATAAGAACTCCTCCAATAGCAAAATCAGAAGCATCTGTATGGACTTCAAAAGACTTTTCATAGTCCGGTAATCTGAGTACAGGTTCCTCCAACACAACAGTCTTTAGGTCTTGAAATGCCACCTAACATTTGTCCGACCATCTCCAGGACTGCTCCTTCTTTAGCAACTCCGTCAACGGAGCTGCGCGCTTCGAATACCCAGCTATGAAGCGCCGATAATAGTTGACGAACCCAAGGAAGGATCTCAACTCTGGCACCTTCTTTGGTGTTCGCCAGTCCGCCACAGCTTGCACCTTAGACTGGTCCATTCGGATGGAACCATGGCCGACTCGATGCCCCAAGAATAAAATCTCCGTTTGGGCGAAATAGCACTTTTCCCTCTTCACGAACGTGTTCTCCCTGAGAACTTTGAAAATTATTCGGAGGTGTCTAACATGCTCCTCAAGTGTTTGGCTATAAACGACGATATCGTCTAAGTAGACGACCACAAACTTGTCCAGATACTCCTTGAACAGCTGGTTCATTAGAGTGCAGAATGTGGCCGGAGCATTGGTCAAGCCGAAAGGCATCACCAAGAACTCGAATGCTCCATACCTGGTCACACAGGTAGTCTTTGCCTCATCACCTTCTGCAATGCGCACTTGCCAATACCCCGACCAAAGGTCGAGTTTGGAGAAGTACTTTGCCTTGCCCAATTGATCGAACAAGTTCGCGATGAGCGGGATGGGGTACTTGTTCTTCACCGTCATCTTGTTAAGGGCTCGATAATCGATGCATAATCGGAGACTCCCATCTTGTTTCTTCTGAAAGAGGACTGGAGCTCCGAAAGGTGCTTTGGAACTGCGGATGAGACCACCGCTTAGCAGTTCATCTAACTGCTTCCTCAATTCCGCCAACTCTGGAGGAGCCATGCGGTATGGTGGTCTCGCTGGAGGCTTAATTCCCGACTCCAGCTCAATCCGATGATCCACGCCTCTACGTGGTGGTAGAGTTCTCGGCAACTCTGTTGGCATCACATCCGAGAACTCCTTCAGGATATTCGCCACAACAGCAGGTTCCTGAATGGCTTCCCCATCAGGTGTCTCTAGCTTCATAGCCGCTACAAAGGTTGATTCACCTTTTCGTACCCCTTTCTTCAATTGTAAAGCCGATATTTGTTGTAGGTCCTTGGTTCCTCCCCGAGAAACTGGAACCATGCAGGGATCATCACCTCCCATTAGACACAAGAAGTTCAGGAACGGTACTGGCACCAACTTCGCTGCGTGCATAAACTCCATTCCGAGAATCACTTGGAAGTCGTCTAGTGGCACTGCCATCAAGTTTGTGCTCCCGCTCCATGTCCCGATCTTGATGGGGATCCCTTTCGCTTGTCCGGAGATCCGCTTGGCCTCCGAATTCACCGCCTTCATACGACTTGGGCCCTTCTCCAAGAGTAATCCCAGTCGCTTAGCTTCGCGATCGGCAATAAAATTGTGGGTCGCGCCCGTGTCCACCATTGCACGGGTTGTTCGGCCATTAAGCTTGTTGTCCACATACATCAACTCGCTGTTTCCTGCCTTCAGTGACTTTGCCTTTGTGTTCTCCCCCACTTGACCCCGCAACGCATTCAACAAACGCATTGCTCCCATCCTGGGTCCTTGCGACGCCTCACTATCGCTACTGGAGTCAGAACTGCTCGAACTAAGGGCGATAGCTTTGCCCTTGTCTGACTTACGGGATAGAACCGATGCTGTTAAAGCATTGAGTGCCTGTTTTTGTGGGCACTCTCTCACTTTGTGTGGTCCTCCACACAAGAAGCATCCACTAGACTTGGAGACTCTACCTCTTGAGCCCAGTCCCTTGTGGAAATTCTTCTTCTTTTGCTCGCCCCCAGACCCTTTCGCTCGAGAGTATTTAGATGGGCGATTTCCCGAAGAGTGTTTCTTCTTTCTCGAATCCTCCGAAGAAACAAAGTCAGTCAGCCTTTCCGCGACTGCAATTGCCCCGACTACGTCGGTGACATTCCTCCGATGTAGTTCTTGTTGTGCCCATGGCTTCAAGCCATCGAGGAAGCTGAATAGCTTGCCTTTCTCAGACATGTCCCGAATATCCAGCATCAGTGCTGAAAATTATTTCACATAGTCTCGGATTGTTGTACTCTGGCGGAGTTGTCTCAGTTTCCTTCTTACGACAAACTCTGTGTTCTCGGGCAAGAACTGAGTTCTCAACTCTCGCTTCAAGTCTCCCCATGTATCCACTCGACATCGGCCTTGTTGGATCTCTTCCCAACGGGTCCGCCACCAAAGTTTTGCATCCCCATTCAGATACATTGTTGCTATCGCAACTTTGGTTTCTTCAGAATCGAGCCTTGTAGCACGAAAATACTGTTTCATGTCGAACAAGAAATTTTCAAGCTCTTTGGCATCCCTAACACCTCCGTAGCACTGCGGCTCTGGTGCTCTGAAGTGTTGTGGTGGCACATCGCGGGTGTTGTTCCCTCCCGCATCAAGAGTCTTTGTTAACACCATCACCTTAGCCGTGAGTTCCGCCACAACTTCATGTAGATGTCGTACGAAATCTTTGGTGTCCTCTGTCAGTTGATCAATCAGGGATTCAACATTCTCGATCCGAGTTTCAGCTTCTTCTTGCGAGCTCTCTACCCCAAGTAGCCTTCCTCGGCCTTGGTAGAGTTCCTCCACGCTCGCTTCAAGAACATCGAGGCGGGTTTCCGCCATTGTAAGTCTCTCTCTGTGGCCCTTCTTCCCGGTTGGCGCTCCAGATGGCGCCTCCTCCCCTCGAGGAGAATACCTAACTTTACGCTCGTCTTGTTCACTGTCGCGCTCCTCATAAGCGGCTCCAGCAGTTTACGAGCGAGTTTGCACTTGCAGCCCACCTGCGGCTGCTTGGAGCAAGGGTCCCGCTTGCCCCATCTTGCTCGATTCACCACGATGTCTCACCATGGCGAAATTATGAATCTTCTTCGTTGTTCGTATGAATTGCTTGCCTGCTCTGATACCACACTGTCACGGGCTTAGCTGAATTTGCCTAAGCCGTGCGACACCCTTGTGGCCCTCCCGAAGACTTAGCTGAAATTACCTAAGTCGTGAAGCAACCTTGCCCACTGTTCTGGACTTAGCTGGGATTGCCTAAGTCATGAAAGGCCCAAAGCGTTATCTGTCCGCACAGGGTCAGCCCTCTTACAACCTCTTAAGGTCCCGTAGGACTTGCAAAGAAGAAGTTGATTAGTTTAGAAGCGAGCGACGGACACGTCCCGACGTCTCGCAAAGCAAAAAGCTATACAAGCAATTTGTTGAACACCTTGAGTGCAGCTGAGAAAAGAGAGAGAGAGCGAAATAGGACTTTGGAGGGTTGTAGGAACGGTCGCAAGTCCGCAAACGACGGTTCCCAAGGTATCGGACGCAAGACAAGTTCAATTGCTGATGAACGACTACGCCCGACATATACCCGGAGCCCCATCCAGCCCGGTGCCACCCGGGGGGTTCCAAGGTGCTGAAATGGCTAACATTTCGCACCGCTCAGAAAGGTTGCCGTGGCACACGAAAAAGACCCAAAAACAGGGTTGTTTTGGGCTGTTTTGGCTCTGTACAGCGAACAACCGTTCTACAGCCTTCTACACTACTTTCGCTCACATTTCTTAGGTAAAAACACATAAACTCAAGGCAAAACAAGATGCCAAACATATGTACAAGCAAGAAAAAGCAACGAACAGTTCACGAAGCGAAGATGTTGCGATTGAGTGACGTCCGTTCGTGACAATTCGGATGCCCAAATGTTCAAAGCAATAATTCAGTATGTTGCTAATGGATGTCCTGCAACACAACAATTGAATTCTCGATTACATTAGCCAAAAATCAAGCCTTGGGAACATGCGTATAAACACATATATGGACGCCCTGTAATACCTAGACAACAATAAAAAAACATAAGTTTTGACTATATAGCATGCAACGGGTAGCACACATCAGTTTTAGAGGCCAACATAAGACGATTTAGCCAGAAAAAGAAAAATGTCAAACCTCATTATAGGAATGCATTGAGCATAGTGAACATTTTTTTAGCTTTCGAATAGCTACGTTTACATGTCAAGAACGAGGACATGCCACCAATTAATGGACTACCCATGAAACAGAAATTTTAAATTTAAGGTACCATACATTTACTCCCCAAGGTGGTTACTGCCAAAGAAGAGTCCATCATAACAAAGGGCATAAGAATGACTATAAACTCATCAAAAAATCAGTAGATGCTCTCATCGCACAAGGCCAGCATCAACTGAATTAATTGATCGTCGAATCCATATATGAACATCCTTTTAGGTCTGATAATTGACCAACTATCAGTATACTGTACCTTTTAGACAAATCACACCAGGTACATTGACCCATACATGTTATGTATTCGTTAACGTAGACAAAACAGTATGGATGAAGGAAGAACAAGTAATGCAAAAAGGAATAGATACGGAAGTGTTCTCGTTTTTATTACCTGAAACAAAATATAGTAGATACTTTGAGAACGAAGAAAACAACTAGGGAGATCTATTTCTGGCAGTATATGGAAGAAATATAAATACAGCATAGTCCACTTGACTAGATTCATCCGATAGCAGGGGAAAAATAATTTTAAACCAGAGGGAGGGAAGAAAGGAGAGAGGGAGGTCATTTAGTAAGAACACATAGCCAGTATAAACAATAGACTCAAGTGTATTTTGCTTAGTCTTTTTCTAGCAAGCCTATCTAACAAGTTTAGTAAAATAGTCTGGGTGATGTGAAATATCAATGGCCAATGAAGCAAGTTCCACTGACATGTGCATTTATTTGGTACCAAACTTTTCTTCCAAGCGAACAGGTAAAACATACACGTAAGTGTGGATTTTAGTGTATGCATGACCTGCTTGGAGCATCTATTGGTAGACAACAACAAAGAGGATGAAAGGCGAGCTCTCATATAAACAAATCCAAGCAATGGATGTAAACTATTTATGTCTAAGCATATATTGGGATCATATTTTTACATATCTGTAAGGAGTCTGGACGAATATTTATCATATACCATATGTATTCAGCTCTACTTGATTTAAATAGATATTAGTCAAAATCTGCACCCAAATCTGACTATGCAAACAACTATGCAAGGACAACTTTGAAATAGTTAGCGAAAATTATAGTAATACTAGGACAAGACATAACAAATTAATTTATCCATATTCTACAATCAATATATGCTCTCGTTGACTTAGGACTAGAATTGAGAATATTATTACATTCCATTGAGAATAGCACTTCAACAGAGTCAAACATAGCTATGCAGGGTATGATGTTGAGAACTTGAGGTGTGAAAAATCAATCTGCTGTACTTACCATAGACTTGGTACTGAGGGTTTCTGAAATAGAGTATAAAAGTTGCTGACACCTTTTAAATTGGGTGGTCAACTCAGTAACCTGGAAAAAAAAGATAAGATGAATAGGCTGCCTGCTAGCTAGAAAGCCAAAACACTACATGTAGGAAAATTTCTATGTACACAATGGGACAACAGGCTGGTCATCAAGCAATTTGGTGAAGATAACGTACAAAAGGCATAAGCTTATTGAAATTACTACAGAGAAGGTAAGAGAGAGAGAGAGAGAGAGAGAGAAAGATAACCAGAGCCTCATATTGTTGATCGCGGTAAATTCCACCAGAAACTGCTTCTGCTAACCTTTCCACTAACTGCAAAGAAAAAGAAGCAAAATCATCACCAAGAAAGACCAACAGTTGTTGCCATTCTCCAAAGACAACCAATAGCTGAAGAATTTAGAACACGGTAATCCACTTCCAAGTGGCACAGAGATGGGAGACTTAGGGTATACACTTTCCCACTTCAATGTGATATTGAAGCAACAGAACTTACGGGAGGAAACAGTTGCTGAACTGATGGACCACGATAGATAAACAACCAAAATAGGAATTAGGAAGCCAATTTGCAGAAAGAGTAAACACGGCTAACAACTGGATGTGCATTATTGTAATGGTATCTACACCTCCTCTAATCATCATAAAGCCCATTTGCAAGAATGAGCATGGTATTATTACTCGGAGTCTAGTTTTAAGAATAACTTCCTAACAAAAACCTTGAGAATGGAAGAAGGCAACAACCTTCCAGGACTTGTTTTAAGCAGTGGTTTACCTTTCACCACTGCTCCATGACTTGAACAAGCCAGCCAGCCCCAAACACGAATGATCTTTCATGGGGAGAAAAAAAAAGAGATGTTACGATTGTAAGATGAATGTAAGATTATGTTGTTAGAATACAAAAATAAGTTGGTTTTTTACCGGATCAGTTATTTAAAATGGAGATATCCAGATAAATTCCTCTTGTTCCGCCATTATCTTCCACATCGTAGTAAGAACCAAAAAAAAAAAAACAATCTAATGTTTCGAAGTGGCAGTTGTTGGAAGAATGAATGCTTAGATTGATTGGAATACTAAAAGCTCGATAAAAAGACACAGGAGAGATAAAGCATCTACTAGTACCAGACAGCGGTCAAGGTTATCGAACTTATGTCCAACCGAGACTCGGGAAATATAAACATAAATCAAGAGATGGGGCGGAACAAAACCAGATGGGAGCACTTACGAGGAGGAGATGGAAGTGAGAGGGCGATGCTGGTGGTGCTGCTGAAGCGGAAGGGGAGGCGGCGGCCGGCATTGGTGTTGGAGAGAGTGGAAGTCCTGGTTGGGGATCATCATCCAATCCAACTCCCCCCACCATTTCTCACGCGAACGCCTCACCAGTAAATAGCGTCTCCGCTCCGATCGCTTGATTTAAGGAGTCCAAAAGAAGAAGAAGAAGAAATAACAAACAGAAAGAAACGACGGAAAAAGGAACGACCATCCGCTATTTTAGTCTCCCTTTCACAATAATATCTCGTACGAACAACACAAGTGTGTTTGTTTGATGCATCATAACGGGAGAAATGTTATCTCGAGTGGTGCCTCTGCTCCGCAACAACACTTGACGCACCGGGCGTATACCCACGTGACATCCATCCATCCCACGTTTGCATTCAAGATATAAATATTAAAGCACCACTCACTCATGAAAATATAAGAAGTGACTTAAAAAGAAAGGTAAACAATATGATAAAATAATTATTTTTATTTTTTTTTAAAAAAAGTATAACAAAATGGCATGCCCTATCACTCTCTCGAATAATCAACCCCGTTCTCTGATGACATAAATCTGATGTTGAATTGCTACGTACATTATTCCTAAATAACGTGTTCGGAGTTCCTATATGGGATGGTGCATCCTGTCTGTATCTTATTTAATCTTTTCAGGATATTATTTTGTTGTTGTTGGAAGAAACTTTATGGACAAGGAGAGAGAAGTCCCAAGGAAGCTGCTGTCATATATAACTTTATTATATGGACAAGAGCATTTTTATGGAGTTTGGTGGCTCGACCAACCCTGCACCATGTTATTTTCAGAAAAGGTGGTGGCGAGTCAAAAGGTGAGAGATGTCAGGAAGCATTAAAGGTGTCCATGATTAGCTTCATCGTGATGAAAACCAATCGACTCCACAACAAAACAAAAAAAAAAAACAAAAACAAAAACAAAAGGAGGTCAGTCCTTACATTTGGGATTTAAGCAACAACACACCTATTTATTAGGTGATATAATACAAGTCTATTGTTTTAAAAAGCTGTAAAATATATATATATATTTATTTATTTATTTATTTACTTTTTGCCTCGCAGGTTTTGACAGCAACCAAACATAATCGAGTTTCATAATTCGTATGGACCAACCAATCCTCACGGTCATATTGATGCATTGATAACAATTTTGCTGGTTTGGATAGCAGTTAATTCCAATTAACATAACCGTATATTTTTCCTGTTAGGCTCTCTGTGTTGATAATGATGCATGTAATGCTTAGAACAAAGTTTAGGAGTTATTGTATATCGGCAATCTGATTAGCACAAACTATATATGTCATATCTTCATAGGTGATGATGATGAAAAAACTGAAAGCGGCAAATACCAAAGATAGAGATAGTAAGAACAAATGTAGCCCAAAGCTTTATATCAAAATGGAAGATCAAGTTGATATACAGATAGGAGCTTATTTTATTTACAGTAAACTAACTATCAAGTTATTGTGTATGTCGGGAGCCTCGTATGCCAAAAGATCGATACCAACAAATATTATGAAAGAATGAATGAATGATCTTAACGATCTATGCTCAAAACTAGATATCTAAGTATCACGTGAGGAAAAGAGAGTCCAAAAATATAATTTGTTGATGTTAACCGAATACATCTTTCTTTCCCCTAATATTGATTAGATAAATTATGAACATACACAATTGAACTCCTGATATGACAAATGTTGACCTGACCGCCTAGTCATCACACCCTCGGACAGCTGGCCCGCCGACGTGGTCGACCCGACGCAGGTAACCGGCCGGATATACCGGGGGCGCCAGTGCTCGTACAGCAGACCTGACACAGGTAAGGTCGGCACCCCCCACCTGCAAACGCACGCCTCGATGCAAGTACAGCAAGCATGGTGGGAGGGTACAGCGGTATGGTAAGCCATAAAGGCAGTAAAATTATCAGGTACGAATGATCTACAGCACCCACTATAAAAGTTCCTGCACCTCTACGGGGCAGGGGATGGCGAAAACAAAATACTGAACTAACTTGATCGTCGGATGGGTCACGTCGGGAACCTACCCGACCCGACCTCCTTGCAGGAGTTGGCGGCCGACCCAAATTGGATTACTCCCTCTTCACCCGGGCTCCACCACTCCAATAGCCGACCTTCCACGTCGAGCCCTGAATCACCGCTCATCCGGACGAGCTCCCACTCCGTACTGAAAAGACCGCGAGGCGGGTGAGCTAGCACACACGGGCCTGAACCAGCAAATGCCTGCTCAGCAAATTTGAAGGCGGGACGCGTCTACTAGGCAAGCACCAGAAACGTCCCTATCATTTTGGCGCTAGAAGGAGGGCCCATGTCGCCAGAACGCCCACTCACGGATTCGGGCACGGAGCGCCAGACGGAACCTGACCACCCTCGACTGGCGGAGGAAGTCACGGTCGCCATGCCAACTCCCAACCGTTTTTGGAGGATGATGACCGAACCGGGGTTCCCCTCACCCGCATCAAACCCCGCGCCACTCATGGTCACGGCAAAGGCTTTCCTTGGCCTCACCAGCCAGGTCCAAGCACTAGCGGGGATGATGCAGACCATAATCCCATACCTACCCCAGCTGGCGCATTCGGTGGCTCATCAACCAGCACCCCCGCAAACGGAGTCACCGACGGCCCCGAGCCGGGGAATCCCGCCAGTCGTCGAGGCGCCATCACCTCGGGTCACCGAGGTGCCACCGCCTCGGGTCGCCGAGGGGCCACCGCCTCGGGTCCCAGTTTCGCCGACCCCGACGCCAACCCGATCCCAAAGTCGCTCTTATAATCCAGCACCGACTGAACTTGACCTCGACACTTTATCGACTGACTCTACCAACTCTTTGAGGGAACAAGTCCGCCGAGTCCATCAGCGACTTGACGAGGTCTAGAAGGAAGTCCTCAGATCGAAAGACGAGACTGGGGAAAGCTCTAAAGGAGGCTCCCCGTTCACCCCCGAGATACAGTCCAAGCCTCTACCGGCCACCTTCAGGCTCCCAGCCCTCAAGCCCTATGATGGCAGTGGCGACCCAATGGAACATGTCGCCACATTCCGCTCCCAAATGGCCCTTTACGACACTTCGGAGGCACTGATGTGCCGAGCCTTCCCGACCACCCTTAGGGGATCGGCCAGAACCTGGTATGCTCGTCTCAAACCCGCATCCATACCGTCATTTGACGTGTTAGCAAGGGAGTTCAAGTCGAACGTTTTGGCAAGTGCACGCCCGAGGCCTACCACAGCCTCGCTCCTCGGGATGGCCCAAAGGAGCGACGAGCCCCTCTCCCAGTTCGTAGGAAGATTCACGTCACAAGTACAGGGCATTCCCGACCTCCATCCGTCCCTGGCCATTCAAGCATTTCTGACGGGGCTGAAGCCGTCAAGGTTCTTTTGGTCGCTGATCGAGCGACCACCAACGACTATGCCCGAGATGTTGCAACGGGCGCACCAATATGTGGCGGCCGAGACCCTAATAGCTGACAAGCGGGACGAGACGAAACGCCCTCGGGGGGAACAGTCTCGTGGGCATCTAGCCCCACCTCCGAAGAAAAGAGAGGACAGGTCGGGCTTGCTGCCAGCCAGACCTCCCCCGATTCCCCTCAACTCAACCTGAACGAAGATCTTTTTCCAAATACGAGAGAATGGGCTCTTGAAGGCACCAAGCCCGATGAAGTCGCATCCCGAGCGGCGCGACAAGAGGAGGTACTGCCGCTTCCATCGAGAGTACGGTCACGACACCGAGGAATGTCGTGACCTTCAGTACAAGATTGAAGACCTTATCCGGCGGGCACCTGTGGCGATACGTCCGCGAACAACCCCCTCTCTCGGACGGTCTCCCCGACCGTAGGGCCCGGTCGAAAAACAGATCGACGTCATCTTCGGCGGCACAGCATCAGGCGGCAATAGCTCCTCGGCGCGAAAAGCATACGCGCGATCCGAGGCCGGAAAGAGGCCGCTACATCTTGAAGACCTCGACGTCACGTTCAGGTCGGAAGGCGAGGAGCACTCCTCTCACGACGACGCGCTAGTAATCTCAATCCGCATGGCCAATGCCTACGTCAAGAGGGTCATGATCGACACGGGAAGTTCGGCTGACATCCTGTATTTCGATGTCTTTCAACGGTTGGGATTGACCGACCTAGACCTCACCCCCTTAACATCTACCTTGACAGGGTTCACTGGTGATTCCATCTCTCCCGTGGGAACAACTACGATCCCCGTCACGTTCGGAGGGGAGCCGAGATCAAAGACTCTGCTAGTGTCATTCATGGTGGTCAAGCTCCCATCTGCGTACAACGCCATCGTCGGGCGCCCGACCCTCAATCGGCTCAGGGCGGTCGTATCAACGTACCACCGGGTCTTGAAGTTCCCGACTCGAGCCGGGGTTGGCGAGGTCAGAAGTGACCCGAAGGAATCCAGGCAATGCTACTTAACGGCGACAACGCTGTGCAAGAAACCGAGAACCGAACCGTTCGACGCCCCGCCCCCAGGTCCGGAAGAAAACACCCGAGACACCCACTCCGCGGAAAAAGTCCTCGAGCTATCACTAGACCAGAACTGCATGGACAAGCTGGCGAAGGTCGGATCGGAGCTTGCGGAGAATCAACAAGTTCAGCTGATAGATTTCCTGAGGAAGAACGACGATGTCTTCGCGTGGACCCCAAACGACATGCCAGGGGTCGACCCAGAGATTGCCCAACACTACTTAAACATCTCCGCCGACGCCTGACCTGTGAAGCAGCGTCCGCGGAAATTCGCTCCGGATCGCCAGAAGGCCATAGAGGACGAGGTCACTCGCCTGTTGGCCGCGCATCTCATCGAAGAAGTAAAATACCCGACCTGGTTGTCCAATGTTGTACTTGTCAAAAAAATAAATGGAAATTGGCGGATGTGTGTTGATTATACTGACCTCAATCGGGCTTGCCCGAAGGACTGCTACCCACTTCCCCGCATCGACCAACTTGTGGATGCCACGTCAGGACATCAGCTGCTTTCCTTCATGGATGCCTTCTCAGGATACAACCAAATCCAAATGGCCCCGAGAGACAAAAGAAACACGGCCTTTATCACACATAATGGGACATATTGCTACAAGGTGATGCCGTTCGGATTGAAGAATGCCGGCGCGACCTACCAGCGTCTCGTGAATCGTATGTTCAAGGACCAGGTCGGAAGGAATATGGAAATATATGTAGACGACATGATAGTCAAAAGCCGACATGCCGAGACCCACCTCTCCGACCTGGAGGAGACATTTCGCACACTGAGGAAATATAAGATGCGTCTCAACCCGGCGAAATGTACTTTCGGCATCACATCCGGGAAGTTCCTCGGCTTTATAGTACATCAACGAGGAATCGACACCAATCCCGACAAGATAAAAGCAATACAGGAGATGCAGCCCCCTAGGACTGTAAAGGAGGTACAGCGACTTACGGGAAGGTTAGCAGCCCTAAGCCGCTTCATTTCCCGAGCCGAAGACAAGAGTTCAACCTTTTTTCGCGCACTAAAGTCGGCAAAAGACTTCAAATGGACCCCCGAATGCGAGGAGGCCTTCCGCCAACTCAAGAGTAACATCGAGAACCTGTCGCAACTAGCCTCGGTGAAGGATGGCGAGCCCCTCGGCTTATACCTCGCTGCGACCGACCTGGCGGTTAGCTCGGTCCTGGTAACACTTGATAAAGCTGGGGAAAGGCCGATCTACTACACTAGCCATGTTCTGGCGGGGCCTGAGCTCCGCTATGCCCTCATAGAAAGGATAGCTTTGGCGCTGATCCTGGCCTCCAGAAAGCTGAGGCCATATTTCCAGACGCATCCCATCAAAGTAATAACCGACCAACCCTTGCGCCAGATCCTTTCCAAATTTGATGTCGCAGGTCGGATGCTAAAGTGGTCGGTAGAGTTAGGGGAATTCGATATTGAATACGAGCCAAGAAAGGCAATCAAAGGCCAAGTGCTCGCGGATTTCCTCTCGGAGCTCACACCGCCACAAGTCCTGCAAAACCCGATCCCTGGATGGACTCTACATATCGATGGTTCTGCTAACTCGGAAAGAGGAGGAGTCGGCTTGGTGCTCAAGGACCCCTCCGGCCACATCTACGAACATGCCTCGCGATTAGGATTCAGAGCTATAAACAATGAAGCCGAATACAAAGCGCTCTTGTTCGGTCTTAAGGTCGCAGCTGAGCTGGGAGCGGAAGACATAGAGATATTCACCGACTCCCAACTCGTCGCTGGGCAAGTTAACGGCACATTCGAGACCCGAGAAGCAGCAATGGTCAAATACTTGGCCGAGGTGCGGCTGATGACAGCTCGGTTCCAAAGGTGTACCATCACCAAGGTACCTCGGAGCGAGAACGCGTAAGCAGATGCCTTGGCCAGGTTAGCTTCCTCCCACGCGACCGACACACCAACCAGAGCAATGATGAGGACCATCGGGCCCTCCATCGGTCCGACCATGATGACTGTTGATCAGGAAGACGGAGGCTGGACCGACGAGATCCTCCGCTTCAAACAAGCGGGAGTCCTCCCCGAGGATAAGGCGGCTGCCCGAAGAATCAGAAGGACGGAATCATGGTACTGCATCATCGATGGCCGCCTCTACCAGCGAGGCTTCAGCCGACCCCTACTTCGCTGTCTGAACCCGACCGAGGCGCAAACTACCTTAGCTGAGATCCACGAGGGAATATGTGGAGACCATGTCGGTGCTCGCACCTTGGCACACATGGTCCTCAAGCAAGGTTACTATTGGGCCACACTACGAAAGGATGCCCAAGCTTACGTTCGAAACTGCGAGCCATGCCAGAAGCACGCCCGACTCCAACATAGATCGATGGTACCACTCACGACTGCCGACTGCGCCTGGCCCTTCGCCCAATGGGGAATGGACCTCCTCGGCCCCTTCCCCCCAGCCTCGGGACAGAGAAGGTTTCTGATAGTCGGAGTCGACTATTTCACCAAATGGCTCGAAGCCGAGCCGCTGGCCTCCATCACCGAGAAGCAAGTTGAAGGGTTCGTATGGAAGAACATCATAACCAGGTTCGGCCTCCCGAGGGCGATCATCACCAACAACGGCACGCAGTTCAACAACGCAAAGTTTAAAATATTTTGCCAGAGCTACCGCATCCAACTGAAGTTCAGTTCGGTTGCCCATCCCCAAGCCAACGGGCTCGCCGAGGTAACAAACCAAGCCATTCTTGAAGGGTTGAAGAAAAGGCTCTCCAACGCCACGACTTCTTGGGTGGAGGAGCTCCCGAGTGTCCTATGGGCATTAAGAACGACTCCAAAAACCCCGACGGAGGAATCACCTTACAGCCTGACATTCGGGACTGAAGCCGTACTACCTCCCGAGGTGGTTTTCCCGACCCTTCGAGTCCAAACCCAACATCAGGAGGAGTCCGATCAGTAGCTCCATAGAAGCCTCGACCTATTGGAGGAAAAACGGGCCGATGCTCATCTCCGAGCATTTGCCTACAGAAGAGCTGTAGCAAGAATCTACAACCGACGAGTACGCCCACAGCACGTCAGGTCGGGCGACTTGGTGCTCCGGAAGACCGAGGTCAGCGATCCGACCCGGTCCCGCGGCAAGCTGGCCCCGAACTGGGAGGGTCCCTACCGAGTTATAGATGTTATCCGAGACGACACTTATACATTGGCAACCATGGAGGGACAGGTGTTGCCAAGAACTTGGCACGTCACAAACTTGTGAAAGTTTTACGCATGACAATGTCAGCAGAGTGACCTGAGTTGTATTACCATTCATGCCGAGTTGAAATGCAACTATGTCAGCAAAATGTCTTGACTTGTATTAACTTGGGAAAAACATAAAACATGACGAGGGCCAATATGAGGGCTACTCGACCCGAGCTACAAGCTTCAAAAAAAAAAAAAAAACAATTGGAGAACACAGTCAGGACTCGGGAGGCGCCGAGTCGTCAAAATCCTGTTGCCGCTCCATCGGCACTGAGTCATCCTTGGGGTAAATGGTGAACGGATCTTCTTCAATGTCAGCATCGGGGTACCGGGCACGAAAGCGAGCCAGCGCCACCCGATACCCGTACTCATAAGTGACCCGCCCCATCCGTTTCAGACCCTCTTTGAAGCCGAGGGACCCCTTGTACTCAGCAACAGCCTTTCCCGGCAGCTCGGCTCGGGCATGCTCCAGGTCCTTCACAGACTGCAGCAGCTCGTCATCCATTCTCCGAGCCCTGGCACGGGCCTCCTTCAGCAGATGCTGGGCATCACACAGATGGCCACGTAGTTCTCTTTCTGAGGCCTCGCGCCTGAGGAGCTCCTCGGCTCTTTCGGCCTTTGTTTTCTCGAGCTCCTCCTTCAGTCTGGACGCTCGTTCCTCGGCCTCGGCAACCGCCTCGGGCCCGCCCTTAGATTTCAGGACATCGAGCTCCTCTTACAGCTGCTTGACCCGATGGTCCATGAAGGTGATCAGTTGACCAGCATCATGGACCTGGTCAACCAGTGCCATTTGAAAGTGCTGGCTCTGCACGAAAGGACAATCTTTAAGAAAGAAAAAAAAACAAAGGAAGATAACCTTACACTATGGAGGCACAAGTCGGTAGAATTACCAAGACGATCTCCTTGGTGGCTCGGGCCATCAAAACCTCCGAGGGAAGCGTGTACAGCTCCCTCGCCAATTGGGGATGGAGAATTCCCCTTTCGTATTCCTCGGCGGCCGACGAAGTGTGCCACACCTTCGTCGAATTTTTAAGCCCCGCCCACCGAGCCTGTAGCTCCTTCTCGGGGTCTTGATGCCCCAGGTCAGACATCAGCAAGGCGTAATAGCCATGGTCGCCCTTGTAGACCTTTGTCTTAAAGAGGTCCTTCATGGACCTCGGGCGCTCATGGACCGGAGAAGCGGCCCCCTCTTCGGACTCAGCGGGTGCCTCCGGCCTCTCGGGCGATGCAGCAGGCTCCTTACCCTTGGAGCGGGAGCGGGACCCCCCTTCGCCGACCTGGGACTTGTGCTTCCTCGACAGCACCTTCGTCTTCTTTTGTGGTTTCCCCGCAACGTCGGCCCGTTCAGTCGGGGGGGGGGGGGGGGGGGGGGGGAGCCGGCCTTTTCGACGGAGCCTTCGGAGCCTCCCTAGCAGGGGACGCACCGGCTTCACGAGCAGTGGGGCGGCTCGGAGGGGCCCTTCCGCCAGCCACTCTCGGCATCCCGCGAAGCTCCCCGAGATCCATCCGGTCTGCATCACAACTTACAGGTCAATAAGAGATTAGTGAAGCTTGAGCAAAGCAAAATGCTAGTACCCTTGGAGGCCGGACTCAAACCCGCCTCAGCGAGCCAAAGCTCGGTCATCTCTTTGATCGCACGAGAAGAGGAGAGAATCCCCTTCAGTCGGCCGACCAGGACGGTCTCCTCCTCGAACAGATAAGAGGGGGCGTTGCCGATCGGATGAGCCGACCAGCTGAACCCGAATCCCCAACCCAGACCACTAATGTAAAGATAGCGGGACTTCCAACCTTTGTTGCTGGAAGGTGCCCCGCTAACTCTAAAACCAACTCGGGCGGTGAGGTAGTAACCGCCCCGACTCTTGCACAGGCGAAAACACGCCATTAACAAGTCCCGAGTCGGGATAATCCTAGCTCCTCTGCACTCACCCAAAAAAACCATGAGGTAATGCCACGAGTTGGGCGCTACCTGGCTAGGAGAAATTCTCCACCATTTCAAGCACTCCTCAATCAGAGGGTGCAAAGGAAACCGAAGACCGGCTTTCAAGGCATCTACCGAGATGCACATGCCGGGGACGTCCAAGCTATAAGGACGTTGCCCCGGCTCTGGGACATGCAACCCGTATTCAGTCGGGATGTTGTACCGTGCCCTGATCGCGGCAAGTGACCCCTCAGTCACCGTCGAGTCGAGGTCATGATCTGACATCATGACCTCCAAGTCCCTTTGAACCCGCGCGTCGACAGGCGACGGGGGCTCGGAAGACGCTCCCGAGGAACTAACCTCGGGATCACCATGACTAGACCCCCCCGACCCCGAGGGAGAAACGACCCTGACACTAGTGGAGGAGTCCG
Organism: Ensete ventricosum; assembly: GCA_029747655.1. Classification (NCBI taxonomy): domain Eukaryota; kingdom Viridiplantae; phylum Streptophyta; class Magnoliopsida; order Zingiberales; family Musaceae; genus Ensete; species Ensete ventricosum. Next base: position 43,667,643 of record JAQQAF010000005.1, on the reverse strand, counting down.
ACGAGGTCATCGCGACCTGTTAAAAAGGGTTGCCGAGCTGAAAGGGCGAAGGGTGGCTATGGTGGTCCGAGACGGAGGCAGGAAGAGGGCAAAATGAGCAAGTGAGGTCTCTGCCCAACCCAGCAGCTAACTTATAGCACCCAGGGGAGTCGTTTCAGCTTCCCGAGGTAAGAGGAAGCGCCGCCACCCCGAAAAAGCACTCAGCGCATTAAATGCGCCATAACTATGACCGAAACCCTAGGCAGGGGACGAAAAATACATATATATATATATATATATAATATTGTCGCATAGGCGCATATCCGGATTTGCGCTCGAGTTCACCCTCTCGGCCAAATCTCTGGATTTGCGCCCGAGTTCACCCTCTCGGCCAAATCTTCGGATTGGCGCCCGACATCACACCCTCTCGGCCAAATCTCCGGATTTGCGCCCGACTTCACCCTCTCGGCCAAATCTCCGAATTTGCGCCCGAGTTCACCCTCTCGGCCAAATCTCCGGATTTGCGCCCGATTTCACCCTCTCGGCCAAATCTTCGGATTGGCGCCCGACTTCACCCTCTCGGCCAAATCTCCGGATTTGCGCCCGAGGTCACCCTCTCGGCCAAATCTCCGGATTTGCGCCCGAGGTCACCCTCTCGGCCAAATCTCCGAATTTGCACCCGAGTTCACCCTCTCGGCCAAATCTTCGGATTTGCGCCCGAGTTCACCCTCTCGGCCAAATCTTCGGATTGGCGCCCGACTTCACCCTCTCGGCCAAATCTCCGGATTTGCGCCCGAGGTCACCCTCTCGGCCAAATCTCCGGATTTGCGCCCGAGGTCACCCTCTCGGCCAAATCTCCGGATTTGCGCCCGAGTTCACCCTCTCGGCCAAATCTCCGGATTTGCGCCCAACTTCACCCTCTCGGCCAAATTTCTGGATTTGCGCCCGACTCCATCCTTGGCAAGAGCCCTACATCATAATTCCCGAGCTCATGCTCGGTCGGATCGACTCTCGATACACCGTAATTCTCGAGCTCATGCTCGGTCGGATCTACCCTTGCTGCATTACAATTCCCGAGCTCATGCTCGGTCAGATCGACTCTCGATACGTCGTAATTCCCGAGCTCATGCTCGGTCGGATCTACTCTTGCTGCATTACAATTCCCGAGCTCATGCTTGGTCGGAACAATTCCCGAGCTCATGCTCGGTCGGATCTACTCTTACTGCATTACAATTCCCAAGCTCATGCTCGGTCGGAACAATTCCCGAGCTCATGCTCGGTCGGATCTACTCTTACTGCATTACAATTCCCGAGCTCATGCTCGGTCGGATCGACTCTCGATACACCGTAATTCTCGAGCTCATGCTCGGTCGGATCTACCCTTGCTGCATTACAATTCCCGAGCTCATGCTCGGTCGGATCGACTCTCGATACGCCGTAATTCCCGAGCTCATGCTCGGTTGGATCTACTCTTGCTGCATTACAATTCCCGAGCTCATGCTCGGTCAGAACAATTCCCGAGCTCATGCTCGGTCGGATCTACTCTTACTGCATTACAATTCCCGAGCTCATGCCCGGTCGGAACAATTCCCGAGCTCATGCTCGGTCGGATCTACTCTTACTGCATTACAATTCCCGAGCTCATGCTCGGTCGGATCGACTCTCGATACACCGTAATTCTCGAGCTCATGCTCGGTCGGATCGACTCTCGATACGTCATAATTCCCGAGCTCATGCTCGGTCGGATCTACTCTTGCTGCATTACAATTCCCGAGCTCATGCTCGGTCGGAACAATTCCCGAGCTCATGCTCGGTCGGATCTACTCTTACTGCATTACAATTCTCGAGCTCATGCCCGGTCGGAACAATTCCCGAGCTCATGCTCGGTCGGATCTACTCTTACTGCATTACAATTCCCAAGCTCATACTCGGTCGGATCGACTCTCGATACGCCGTAATTCCCGAGCTCATGCTCGGTCGGATCTACTCTTGCTGCATTACAATTCCCGAGCTCGTGCTCGGTCGGATCAATTCCCGAGCTTATACTCGGTCGAATCGACTCTTGCTACATCGAATTCCTGAGCTCCTGCTCAGCCTGATCGATCGTCGCACTCGGAACTAGTTCAGGGCGATCTCGAACCAGCGGTTAAATGCAAGACCTCCTCTTCGACACCCTCATCAGGCACCTCGAGAAGGTCTTCCCGGGGGGGGGGAAGAATGATATGACAAATGCTGACCTGGCCGCCTAGTCATCACACCCTCGGACAACTGGCCCGCCGACGTGGCCGACCCGACGCAGGTAACCGGCCGGATATACCGGGGGCGCCAGTGCTCGTACAGCAGACCTGACACAGGTAAGGTCGGCACCCCCCACCTGCAAACGCACGCCTCGATGCAAGTACAACAAGCATGGTGGGAGGGTACGATAGTATAGTAAGCCATAAAGGCAGTAAAGTTATCATGTACGAATGATCTACAACACCCACTATAAAAGCTCATGCACCTCTACGGGGCAGGGGGATGGCGAAAACAAAATACTGAACTAACTTGATCGTCGGAGGGGTCACGTCGGGAACCTACCCGACCCGACCTCCTTGCAGGAGTTGGCGGCCGACCCAAATTGGATTACTCCCTCTTCACCCGGGCTCCACCACTCCAACAGCTGACCTTCCACGTCGAGCCCTGAATCACCGCTCATCCGGACGAGCTCCTACTCCGTACTGAAAAGACCGCGAGGCGGGTGAGCTAGCGCACACGGGCCTGAACCAGCAAATGCCTGCTCAGCAAATTTGAAGGCGGGACGCGTCTACTAGGCAAGCACCAGAAACGTCCCTATCAACAAGGAAGCATATGTGAATTAAGGGGTCGAGCTTCGCAAGAGGTAGAATTCGTGATTGCACCACTATATGTCTTCCTTCTAATGCTTTTCACGTTTTGGGGATCATGATCTTGTCTTTTTATTTATTTATTTATTTATTTTTTTATTTTTAATAAATAATCGATTCAAATGACATCGATAAGACGGAAGACGAGCTTAACTATTAAGTTATGGACCCCTGCTTTAATCAGGTTGTCGAACGCTTGCTTTATAGCCGCAAAGATTAAAAGAGGGTTCAGATGAGAAGGTAGCGGTTTCATAACAAAGATGTGTGATGCTCATAATGTGCGTGCATCACAGTAGGCAGCGAAGGGGCCCGCTCCCACCTGCAACACCAACCAGTTCTGGCACCCAACACCCGTGTGAGTACACATGGAAATGCCGCAGGAAGATTTCTTGTTGAGTCATGGGTCGACACGAGCATGAAACCAGAGACATAGATGGGGGCACCAACGGAAGGAGATAGCAAAATTTGTTTAGAATCAGCACATACATACATACATACATACATACATACATACATACATACATACATACAAGAGGTGAGCGTCCTTGTTAAACCACGGGTGACTGACGGGGAAGTGAAAAAGGAAATTTAACCAATACGGCAACTCTTAACAGAACAGTGACGGAAGAGAGAAATGGAAAAAGATGTGAAGGCACGTCTTGCTTGGACTAGTGCCGTATTCTTTTATTCCACAGTAAAACCTCCTCGCTAGAGGAAAAAGGAGGGCCTCGTCCCATTCGATTCCCCCTAAATTATTTTATGTTGCCTTTTGCATTCTGCTTCATTTTTTTTTTTGTTATGGCCCTAAAGTTATATACTCGGCCCGCTTCTCTGTCACACCTCCCTCCATCCTTCCTTGTTAACCTCTAACCTCGCGACACACCTCTCTTTCTGTCCCGAGAGAAGCAAAAGCGACCCAACCGAGAAGGAACGATTGAGAAGAGAGGATGGTGATGAAGAAGCCCCGCGTCGTGATTGTTGGGGCGGGGATGGCGGGCCTCACCGCCGCCCACCGCCTTCACGCCGCCGCCACGGGTGACCTCTTCGACCTGTGCGTCGTGGAGGCCGGCCACCGCCTCGGCGGCCGCATCCTCACCTCCGTGTTCGCCGGTGACCGCGTCGAGATGGGCGCCACCTGGATCCACGGCATCGGAGGTAGTCCTATCCACGCTATCGCCCGCGACATCGCTGCCCTTGCCGGTGACTGTGTCCCCTGGGAGCGCATGGACGGCTTCCCCTCGGATCCCCTCACCGTCGCGGAGGGCGGAGCCCTCGTGGACCCCTACGTCGTCGTGGATCCCGTCACCTCCCTCTACCGCCGACTTATGGACTCCGCCAGGGCGGGCGACGCTACCGTGGACCCAAAGAGACCTGGCGTCGGGCCGTTCCTACGCCACGGCCTCCAAGAGTACCGCTCCTCTCGCGGCGGGAACAGCTGCTGCGACGAGTGGAGTCTGGAGGAGCTTGAGGAGTCCGTTTTCGCGATGCACGAGTTCATGGAACGGACATGCACCTCGGCGGACGACCTCAACGAACTCGACCTGGCCGCAGAGAGCGAGTACAAAGACTATCCTGGGGACCAGATCACCATAGCCAAAGGCTACTCGCAGATCGTCGAACACCTCGCCTCGGCCCTTCCCCCGGGCATGATCCGCCTCGGTCGGCGTCTCCGGCGCATCGAGTGGTGTTCGGACGGCGGACCGGTGAGACTTCACTTCGAGGGGGAGCACTCGGCCATGGCGGCGGACCATGTGATCGTCACGGTCTCGCTGGGGGTGCTCAAGGCCGGACTAGGGAAGGGAGGCGGGGATACGAGCGGCGTGAAGTTCTCACCGCCGCTCCCCGCGTTCAAGCGGGAGGCCATTGAGCGGCTGGGGTTCGGCGTGGTGGATAAGCTATTCATGGAGATCGAGGGCGCCGCCGATGAGGGTGGAAGATTCCCGTTCCTCCAGATAGCGTTCACCCATGAGGAAAGGGAGGGAAAAAGGCGCGTGGCGGGGATACCGCGGTGGATGAGGAGGACGGCGTCCATCTGCCCTATCTACCGCGGCTCGCGTGTGCTGCTGGCGTGGTTCGCGGGGAGGGAGGCCCTGGATCTGGAGGCACTGCTGGACGAGGAGATCATCCGTGGGGTCCACGCGACGCTCCATGCCTTCCTTCCGGCGGATGTCACGTGCGGCGGCGGCGACGACGACAAGGTCGATCGGGGATGGAACGAGAGAGGAGCGGCAGCGTCGCCCCCGAGGATCGCGAGGGTGAAGCGAAGTGGGTGGGGAAGGGACCCCTTGTTCCTGGGATCCTACAGCTACGTGGCTGTGGGATCGAGCGGGGCCGATCTGGATGTGATGGCAGAGCCGCTGCCTCGTCTGTGCGGGGACCCGAAAGAGGAGGAGGAGGAGGAGGAGGACAGGGGCGCCAGTCCTCTACAGATACTGTTCGCCGGGGAGGCGACGCACCGGACGCACTACTCTACGACGCATGGGGCGTATCTAAGTGGGGTCAGGGAGGCTAATAGGCTGCTCCAACACTATCGCTACACATCAGCGGCCTAACATAGCCCCAGCTCGCTGTGTTTCGTCATTTTTATTAGTGTGTTTGAGAGGGATGGGTTCCAATAACAAAAGCTGCTTTATCCATCATCGACTCGACTCGACTCGACTCAACTTTCTTGTTTCATAATATCCTTCGCCATCAAAGTATGTTGCGCTTATCGATCTCTATTCTACTGCATCATTCTCTTCTTAAGTTGGATGGATGGATGGATGGATGGATGGATCTGACCCTGCGCTGGAAACCTTAACGATTTAAAATGCTATTGTCATCGCAAATTTAAGGTGAGCTTACACAATGGAGTGGCTCCCTCGAATCGTCGTAAGCTACGGTTTGCAGGACAACTAGTCGAATCGAATGACGAATAGGAACCTGAGAATGATACAAACTCGCTGCAACGGGAAATGTGGCAGAAGAAGAAGAAGAAGAAGAAGGGGAGTGGGGCGGGCTCGTCACGGGAAATGCCTCGTGTCGAAGCTGCATGCGCTGGGCGAGGCCACTCGTGGTTAAAATCTCAGTCTCATGAATGTCTCTTTTCTTTGAGGCGTCCGTAGGCAGGACAGCTAGCTAATGGGGGACCACCGAATCAAATGGCTGGCTCTCTCTATCCAAGTCCGGGGGGTGGGTGGGAATAGTACGGTAGGATCCGGCTTGCTCAGCTGGCTAACCCGCCTTTCTAGATTAAGTCTTCCAGGCTGGATTCTGATCCAATACAGTCATCAATCCCAGTTCCCAAAAGACATGAACTTGTTGCAAACACCAAACGCCGCGCATCCATCCATTTCAAAATCAGGCTGCGGCTTTGGTGGTTGTTGGTTGGTTGGTTCTACACCAAAACCAACCGATGGGCGTCCCTGTTTTGTTTTTCTTTGTTTCGTTTGGTCATTTCTTCAGCATGGCCTTTCATTACTACCATCTCCATTATTGTGTTGGCACGTGTACCACGGGAGGTGGGGATCCCGAAAGCTGAATGAAACCAGACCTAACCTCTTTTCGACCCACCGCCCCATCAGATTTCTCTGTGCATCTCTCGGCAATATTTAGTCCCTGGTAATATTTATTATTATTCAGAGTAGATTATATATATATATATATATATATGCAAATTGTTTACACACACGCACACACACACGCACAAGAGTGCGGTATAGTGTTAGTAAAACCGCTTTGTAAGGCCGTGGTTTTGGTGAAAGCCTCTCCCGGATAGCAGTTCCTTTGACTGTTTCTTTTGTATAGAAAACACCATATCCAACTTTAACCATCAGCAAGTTGTTTCTAGAAATAGTTTGAGGAGGAAAAATCTAAACATATCTTCCAAAAGAAAGCAATCCGAGAAAATGCATTCAGAATTGTTCATATATATATATATATATATACTGAACCACCTATGCATGTGTTTCTTGTCGCCTGGGCTCTCAATCCACACAACAAACGTGATATGGGGGTATTAATGGACTCCACATATCATCCATAAGTTCATTATATAGAGATTCTTGCAACCCATCAAAATAGTTATTATTGACATAGACATCTTCAACGTGATTGCAGTGACTCCTGAATCTAAACAAATTCATTGACCTATTAAAATAATTATGCATCACGATTTGACCTTTCCAAGTCATCACGGACAATATTCACTGAAAAGATCTTTTGTTTTTTTGACGCAGAGAGGCATATGTTTCCAATCCCTTGGACTCCTGCTTCTTCTTGAAGATTTTCACTCTCTCTCTCTCTCTCCCTTATTTATTTTTCTATTTTTAATATTTTAACCAAAGCATTTTAGGGGGGTATGATTATGGACACTCCTTGGCTTCTTGGAAAATTACCCTCTACGAGTTTTTAAGACTCTCGAGTACTTGATCATTATTATACTCATTTGTCCTCCCTTTATCCTCAATATAAGGATAATAATTTAACCATCATAGATAATCTAGATAATCAACCTAAAAGGCAGTCTTAAAAGTACAGAGGGAGCTCAACCACCTTGCTAAAGCGCGTTGCAGTTAAGTTCATTTTGATTAAAGAGATCCAAATTGAAGTGATAACTAAAAATTGTGCGATGATCCGGTCGGTCTGTTCTGCCAGCTCCGTTTGCAGCAAAATCAAGTGAGAACTGACCCACTGAAGGCTGCGATCGTACACCTTACTTACTACACGTACATCCTAAAAGATCTCGATACTACAAAATCAATTGAGCAGTAAAGCTAGCGTTGCATGCAGTAAACAGGACGTCGTCGCCCTTCTTGGTTTCAAACCCCACGCAATCACACAAGCCGAAACAAAAGCAGGGATCTGCCGGCCCCACAGGCCCCAGTGTTTTGGACCTTTCTAGTAGGGAACTGACATTAGGTGACCTAACGTGACGTCGCAGCGGAAGCTTTGTTTTTATGAGGATGAGCGTGAGGACCTGCCCGTCCTCGGTTTAACGATCATTATCCTCAGTATTAATAAGAAAGCTAAAGGTTATTATTATTATTATTATTATTATTATACTCGAAAGGTTTGGTTGGGGAGCACATACCTGGAGCTCGGCATGCTTCGATCATAGTATAGTGGGTGTCAGTTGCGTGGGGCCGTTGCATGCATTATGTTGTCGGAAGCGTGGACCCACCCACCATCGACAGCCATTACATCAGATCTTGGAATGCCCACCTATCATAGCAAATAGTGCCAAACCAATTCTTAAAGGACAAGCTTGTTAACAAATGGGTAAAATTACAAAAAGGAAGTCCACTTCCCCGTCGTCTATATTACTAATTGCATATGGGTACAACCGGGTGGAAACGGTCCAAGATTGGTCAGGCATCAACCATGTCAATGCGATAAGCCCATCAAAGAAAGATGCACGATTTTTTTTATTTATTTTATGAAACATGGTGATAGATAGAATTAAGGAGGCCAGACCAGAGGTCTGGTCCTCAATCACCCCTGAAAAGTTTCAGGGTTTACGTGGCCTCACACGCATCTCCAACTGGCAGACGTTCCAATCGGTGTCTTGTTAAAAAAAAAAAAAAAAAAAAAGCCCAAGAAAGAAGTAGAACCACGTAAAAACATGATGCCGAAAGCGTCCAGATTAATAGAGAGATCAGTTTTGAACTTTTTTGTGCAATTATTGCATCGAATGGAACCCTGTCTTCGCAATAATCGTTATAAAAATTGGCTCGGCCATACTAAAAGATTTGGTCGAGTTATACAAAATAACAAGAAGAAAAATCCCCTGTACCAAGTCTTACCGTCTTGAGGTCAATCAGGGAAGCGAACGAACCAATCCTACCTAATATACACGCGCCTTAGCACATTGAGTTGTGACAAAAAATAAATAAATAAATAAAGGATACTTGCTGAATGTAGGGATGGATGATGGCCATACTAACCCACCCCCCCAGGCATCATATTGTGCCATCAAAGGTTTGCTGGACATATTGAACAAAAATAAAAATGTGGACTTAAGATAAGCTAAGAATTGTTATCGATAAGGCGCCAACGGCAGTATTTCTGCCAACTCTATTTTTTGGACACAATAAATTAAAAATTAATTATTTATGACCTTAAAACAATTACGTTGTACAATGTTCGTATAAATATTACAGGTCTGATTCATTGTGCTACGAGTAAAATAATCCTGTCAAGGATCTAAACGAAAGGCGTTATGGTCATATAACAAATTTGTAAGTGCCCAACTGATAGTAATTAATATATGAAAAGAAGTAAACACAACTATGATTACTTCAAATAAAAACAACCAGAGTTTTTCATCTAAATTCTAAGGATAAAGTTAGTTCGCAAGTGCGTACAAAAATAACTCTTTGCTCAGTTTACAAAAAATCCGCAACTGAATCCTGATTTATTGATGATATCGTACGTACCCAATTGTTAAGAGTCAAAAATGAAAGTCTGAACCCTTTCTTAAAAACATTAAGTTTTTGAAATTATTGCTAAAATAGCTAAAAAATTTATTGTGGTATCGGTGCAAATACTGACTCATCTTGCACGCGAGGTTGGGATCCATATTCCTTCCGTTCCTAATAGTTTAAACTAAATGATAACCCAACTAAATTTTTATTATCATAAATTTACATCGTATTGAGCAATTCAACAAATTGAATTGTATACTTGTATAACATTTGTGGATAACAAGAACAGAATTAGTAGTGTCACAATAGAAACAGATAGAATATTGCACTGTGGCGACGAATATTAACGCGTCGTAAAGACCTCAAATCAAGGGGAAACACACTAGCAGTAAAATTCAAAAGCAACGATTTAAATGAGAAAACTCAATTGGTGATCGAGAAGCCAGACAAGCGATTCTTTCACTTAGGTCTTAATTAACATCGAGCAACCAGTCTGTGTAGACATGAGTAAGATGTGATCATAGGAAATGGTGAGGTGACCGAGAAAAAAAAAAAAAAGCCCAAGGTTTAGTGCAGATCAGAACAAGAATTATGCACTGGTCCAGATTATGAACATTAAGAGCCTGGAGTTAAAAAGCAAGCAGATGCACCAACAAAAAAAAAGTCAGCTAAATTCCTTGATTAGATCAATAATTTTACTACTCTCCCAACCCACGGAGAGGTCTCAACTTATCTGAAGATGGCCAGGATTCTCCAAGAGACGAACATACCAAAGAGTTGATGGCAGTTGAGAGAAGTTCATCTTCAATCAGATGAAATGGTTCTATCGAGATTATGCAGGAAGCTGTTGTCATCCATCACATTCAACGATACGTATTAATCAAGGGAGAAGAAGGACATCGACGGATCTCGATTTTAGAAACTTCTTTAGTTAATCTGTACCGTATACTCACTCCTAACCGAATCGAATCAGCTTTTCTAAAGTCACATCAAGGGAGTGGATGAACACCCATAGATTAAAAAAAAAACCCGATAAGACGAACAAGAAAGTCTTGATTCCACAGGTGTCGCCCAAAGAATCAGACCCAAAACCACGATCGAACAGGTAACTTGTTTAAAATCAAGTCACTTCCTCAACACAAGCGATCGATTTCTGGTACCATGAATTAGAAAACAAACCTCAGAGACAATTAAACCAGCCAAGGGATCGACACAAACGAAAGGGAATTTACAAATCGAGGAAAAATGATTTGCAAGAACAGATCGATCGAGTATTAGGATCGTTCCAGCCGATTCCAACAAGGATTCAGAGATGGGAAACACATAGTCCAGATAGAGAGAGAAAAGATTAAAAGAGACTACTCTTACCGCCTCTTATCCGGTGGTGGAGAATGATTGCCGATCGCGATGGTTTTCGTCGTCTCTCTCGCACAAGTCTCGTTTGAAAAGCGCAGGGGCGCTTTGGCTCATTTATAAGACGGTTAGAGTGCTTCTTGTGCCGCCTCATCGGGCGACTTAGCTCACGCTGGGAGGATGTGGCATTCCTTTAAACTTAAATTTGAATTTTTATCATCATAAAGTATTAAAAATTACCAATCTCATGCCATTGTTATCAATTTTCGTTGGATAACTATCATTTGACTATTATTTAGAATACTAAATAATTTTAATATTTTTTTTAGATAAATCATTATGTGTATGAGAATATTAGGGTTATCTATGTTTAACTCTGTCGGTGTCCTAATTTGACAGCGTCAATCTAGACTTGCTAATTCGATGCCACCCATTTGGCTTTCCCATATATCAATTCCGAGCTGTTAAAACAGCAACTCACATGGACGGACAATGGCGATGACTTGCCAATACGAAACCCAGTAAGGCATCAGCTCGGGCTTAGGTTTGGGCCCACTCTAAATCGCAGGCCACCTATTCCATCATTGTGATGTCATCCTTGGAGGGAGGAAGATACGTAAAGAGTGGAAGAGGGACCCGACGATCGTGCTGACGTATTCATGATGTGCACCCACTGTAAGAGTGGAATTTTTGCGTAGCTCAATTATCTTGCTCTTGCAGCTGCCTACAAAAGGTTGTTCCTCGGATCGGTCGTATTAATTAATACGATTCGTCGCCGTTGATTCGGGTTATCGTTTTGATGAGCCTTACATCAAATCAGGAGTTGGGAGTGTACAAGTGCTCGGACGGCTACCCCGTGGCGGTGGTGGAGAAATCTGCTGCCACATGGATGGATGTTGCTTCGTCGTGGAAATTATGCAAAATCGTCATGTCCTTCCAATTGGTTGGATTTTTTTTGTTGTACTATCACAAAGAGTATCTCTATTTATTCCATCCATCCATCCATCCATCATTGTCACCAATTCACCACGCACGAAACCAACTGGCGACACGTCTCACGCGGTTCGCCACCCCAATTCTCGCTCCCGTTACCTTCGCCACCTCCTTATTATTCTCCTACTGCCGCCACGACAGCGGTGGGTCTCATTGTGTGTGACACACGGTGAGAGAGAGAGAGAGAGAGAGAGAGGCTATCGATGCGATGGAGGCGTCGAGGCAACCCAACACCAACCCTCCCCGAGACGCCAACGGTAATGGCACCGCCAACGGCGGCGCCGCCACAGCCAACGGGGCGCGACCCACCTTCCCGCCAACCAAGGCCCAGCAGTACCGCCTCCCGTACCATCCCCAGCCGCCGCGGCCCCGCCGCCGCCGGGGATGCTGCTGCGTCTGCTGTCTCTGGCTCACCCTCTTTCTCATCGCCCTCGTCTTCCTCGCTGCCATCGCCGCCGGCGTCGTCTACGTCCTTTACCGCCCCCAGCGCCCCACCTTCTCCGTCTCGTCGCTCCGTCTCGTCGCCCTCAACCTCTCGGCCGCCGACCTCCTCACCTCCCGCCTCGACCTCTCCGTCACCGCCCGCAACCCCAACAGGAAGCTCGTCTTCGTCTACGACGACGTCGCTATCTCGGCCTCCTCCGGCGGGGTCACGATAGGCGAGGGGACGATCCCGGGGTTCGCACAGGGCACCGACAATACCACGGTGCTCAAAACCACTGTGTCGAGCTCAGGGCGGAGCCTGGACCCGACGGAGGCGTCCGATCTGAGAAAGAGGAAACGGTACCCCTTGGAGATCGAGTTCGACACCAAGGCCGGGGTCAAGATCGGAGGGTTCAAGTCGAAGCGCCTCGGCATCCGCGCTTCGTGCGACGGGATCGAGGCGATGGTCGCCAAGGGCAACGCCACCGCCGCCGCCACAACCACCGGGTCGGCCAAATGCAAGGTGAAACTTCGAATCAAGATCTGGAACTGGACGATCTAGAAACAATCAATCACTGGCTATCCAGGTTAAAAGCAAGGAAGATAAATTAGATTTCGAGGAAGGTATCTATATAGATTTTTGGGCCTCCTTCTCTCTCTCTCTCTCTCTCTCTCTCTCTCTCTATGGAGTACAGTAATTTTTTTTTTAAAAAAAAAATTTCCCCCGTTGTAATCCTCCCTCTATTTGATTCGTCAGTTCTGATGGCTTTCTTGGATCTTAATATTTGTGTTCTTTTGGGTATTTGGGGGTTGGAATTCTTCGATGACCGATGTTGACAATTTGCCTTGCTCGAATCGTCGTTATCACTTTTGAATGGACATTATCAAAAGTAAACAAAGGGTGGTGGAGGGCATGCTTTCATGGTGATGTGAAGTGTCGCTAACACCCATTTGCATTGGCACATGATGGAAAGGGAGGGGGGCTCCACGGGGTATGGTGGTGGTGGTGGTGGTGGTGGTGTTGTGTATGTGGATTAAGTGTTTGTGTCACGATGTATCCACTTCAGTAACAACGCCATCGATGGGTACTGCAGAGGGAGCACCGCTGTGGTGTGGACTGTGGAGTGTGATGGGCCGGCTTCAGAATTTTCCTTTTCCTCCTTTTTTTTTTTTATAAATTTTATTTAAGTGCGTGGGTGGGCGGTCGAGTGCTGATGACGTTGTCTTTTTTGTGTGTGTGTGTGTGTGTGTGTGCAGCATCGGGTGCAGGGTTTCACACGTCGGTGTATAGCGTATGTATGTAATATACGGAATCCAATAGAGGCTTCAGTGGGAACGAGTGCATAAGATTAACCTCAAGGGGATTGGTATTAGAAAGTAGGCATTGCGTTTCTCATATAATGACCGTCATATAGACGACACACGTATAATAAATATCCTCGACTGCTGCTCGACACTTTGGGTTTGGTTGTTAAGTAAGGATGGCGATTAAAAAAATCCCAACCTCCGAAACCTCGAAGTTGGTTCCTCCTGTGGGCTTCGGGTTACCCGCCTTAATCGTTCGTTGTACAGGACGCGTTGCACCTGCGAGCGCACGTGAGGGCACGAGGCCGATGGACTTGTGGGGTGGATGACCGTTACTAGGGATGTGAAGGAGGAATTCCCAACACCCATGTGCGGGTTTTCTTTCCTCCATACTAATCTTTCCGCGTCAACAGTCGTTACGCCTATCGGGCATCATTATCTTCACTTTTTTTTTTTTTTTTAAGCCAGCCAACCACACACTGGGCAAAATAAGATGCTATCCTTTTGCGAATCACGCATCTACTGATGTTTTAGAGGTGCCCTCGACGACCAAACCAACAACAGGCATCTTCATTATGTATCGTCACTAATCTACGTATATATATATATATATATATACACACACACACACCTTCGCCTGTACATCCACGGCCATCTGGTTGGTCCATGCATGGATCAGATGCCATTGCAGTCGATCCGACTGCCGCTGACTGCAACTTGACGATCCACCGTTACCGCGGTCGGGAAAGAGCCCCTGGGCTATTTATTCCTCTAATTCAGCTATCCAACCATCGACGGACGGACGGACGGACGGACGGACCGCCTCATCCCCGGGCTTCGTGGGGAACGCGGCGGAGGCGGCACACTCTCCGCCCGTCTCCTCCCCTCCCCTCCACACACGTCGCCTCCTCCTTGGCCTCATTCTGTGTTATTGCTCTTTCATTAAGGTGCGCGCCTGTTCCTTGTGTTTGCCAAGACTAGCTCATCTCCCACGAGAGGGACAGACAGAGTTGATACCGTGTCATACGAGGCGAGGTGCTCGAGTCTCCGGGATCATTCATGGTCTGCAAATATGGACTGCTTCTCATCCACATTATGCTGTTTCTCAGAATTCTTGGTATAACCCGAGGTCCGCTTTTCTTCTTCTTCTTCTTCTGCTTCCTATTAATCGCGCTCATCTTTGTCCTGTCCCCAAGAAAAAAAAAACAACAACACTTGCAGCGGGTGATCATTTCATATTTGGAGCTTGCCATCGATTTCCTGGTAGACATTTAAAATTGGGAATTTTATGACCCTGTTGGTCCTCCAATCAATTTCGTAGAAGATGGAATTTTTCTCTCCAGTAAATGCCAAAGATGTGACATATAACCAAAATTAACAAGCTTAATTCTATCTTGTAAGATGTTTAAGAAAATTGCTGATCAGACCGTTCTTGTTAAATGATAGAGATATACAAGGTTTTCCATGTGTTGAACACAGAAAACTTGCAACAATTTGATCTCTGCACCACCTTTCTTACTCTTGTCTTCTGCTTGATTATGGTTTGTTCTTGTCGACCTCATCATCGTTTAATTATTACTCTTCACACGTACGAATTCTTAATATTCTTTTGACAAAGAACTTCTGACGTGGATTCCTTTCATCTAATGACAGACACAAGTGTTAACATCACAGACGTGTCTTCTACAATAACAATCAATCAATATCGATAAACAAAAAAGTAACGATAATAACAACGTTCATTAACCTGTTTCTTGCTTTATGGACCTCCAGGAAGCCACCCTTATGTCAAGGAAGCGAGCAGCTTCTCATCAACACCAGAAGAAAGCTACGACTACATCATCGTGGGCGGAGGCACAGCTGGTTGTCCCTTGGCTGCCACCCTCTCCCAAAATTACAGTGTTCTGCTGCTGGAGAGGGGCGGCTCTCCCTACGGCAATCATAACATATCTTACTTGCACAACTTCCTAGCCTCTCTGGTGGACACCTCCCCCGCTTCCCCTTCACAACGATTCATTTCCACCGACGGCGTGATTAATGCGCGGGCTCGAGTCCTGGGTGGTGGTACTTGTATCAATGCTGGCTTCTACACCAGGGCCAGTTCGAGGTACGTGCCACATTTTCATCATCCGGCGGTGGCGGCTTCTGTTGCTGAGAGGAACCATACGAATTCATCTTAGCCTCTGCTTTTTTTGTTTGTCTTGTTAAATTTCTTTCCTTTTCCAGCTTCGTGGAGGAGGCGGGCTGGGATGGCAAGCTGGTGAACGAGTCGTACCTTTGGGTAGAGAAGAGGATAGTTTACTGGCCGGAAGTCGCGCCTTGGCAGGCTGCGCTGCGGGATGGATTGCTTGGAGCTGGCGTCTCGCCGTTCAACGGGTACACGTATGACCATCTCTACGGCACAAAGATCGGTGGCACCATCTTCGATAAGGATGGTTTCCGGCACACTGCGGCCGATCTCCTTGACGCCGGGAACCCGCAGAACCTCAGGGTCTTGCTTCATGCCTCGGTGCAGAAGGTCATCTTCGACCCCCAAGGTAAAATGTTCTTTCTTCACAACGACACAACCAGATGGCTTAGTTGAAGCAAACCGCAGGGCGGCAGCCACAGGCGGTGGGTATTCAATTCAAGGACGAGAGCGGCAAGGAGCGCAAGGCACTCCTCAAGGATCCCAAGCAAAGCGAAGTGATCTTGTCGTCGGGCACGATCGGCAGTCCTCAGTTGCTGCTTCTGAGCGGGATCGGGACGAAGAAGGAACTCGAGAAACTGAACATTCCGGTCGTCATCGATAACCCGGATGTTGGAAATGGGATGTCCGATAACCCCATGAATACCGTGTTCATGCCCACTAAGGAGCCCGTGCAGCAATCCCTCATCCAGACCGTTGGGATCACGAGAAACGGCGTGTTCATCGAGGCCAGCAGCGGGTTTGGCCTGACATCGGACGGCTTCGGACGCCACCACGGCATCATATCAGCCGAGGTGGTTAGCAGTTAGCAGCATTCATTCAGCGTCCATCACTAATGTCTTAGTTTTCATTATTCCCGCCCCGCAAATTCCATCTCGCTGACATCCGGTTCCTGTGAAATAATATGCCTTCAGATTGGACAGCTCTCTACCACGCGTCCAAAAGAGAGAAGTCTGGAGGCAGCCGAGAAGTACGCCAGAGACAAACGGAGCCTGCCTAGCGAGGCATTCCAAGGGGGCTTCATACTCCAAAAGATCGACGTGCCCCGCTCCAAGGGTCATCTGAGCCTGGTCGATTCCGACGTCGACAACAACCCATCCGTTACCTTCAACTACTTCAGCCATCCCGATGACCTCCAACGATGCGTGTCCGGAATCAGGAGCATCGAGCAGATCGTGCGGACGAAGCACTTCGCCGACCTGACCGTGGACGACACATACACGATGGAGAAGTTGATCAACATAAGCGTGCCGGCGAACATGAATTTGATGCCCAACCGCACCGACGACACCGCATCCCTGGAGCAGTTCTGCAAGGATAGCATGCTTACAATATGGCACTACCATGGGGGCTGCCATGTGGGGAAGGTGGTCGACGGTGAGTACCGTGTTCTGGGCGTGTCCGGGCTGAGGGTGGTGGACAGCTCGGCGTTTCACCGATCCCCCGGAACTAATCCTCAGGCAACCGTCATGATGATGGGCAGGTACGGACGTGTATCATCAAAATTGAGATACTAGAGTCACTGCCGATCACTAGAAAATATAAGTTAGAATTATATATATACATTGCAACGAGTTAGGAGCCTTTCTAAAGTTGTTCCTGCTCTGGTTTGATGCGCAGATACATGGGAGTGAAGATACTGAGGGAGAGGCTGGGAAGAGCAGCAGGGGATCTGTAGCTGTGTGAGCAGATTACCCGATGGACGTGCTTTCGGTTGAATTGTTGGGAAATAGCGGTCTTCTTCAATTTGTAGGGAAGTTGGGACATCCGGGAAGAGATGTAAAAAAAGGAAGAAAGTGAGATTAATTAAAAAAGGATCGAGTATATATTACTTGCGTCTTGCAAATTACTAGTGAATTGTAGTGAGAAATTTGCTGCGGTTTGTTAATGGAACTGAAACATATATCGAAGGTGAACCTGTTGACTGGATATCACGCCGGTGACTCCTCAAAACACAAGAGTCATAACCAAGAAGACTGAACCAAGTCATAACCAAGAAGACTAACTTAAAGCTAGCAGACGCTGGAGGTCCTTGACTGTTGAAAATACAGAGTCACCTTCCTTGACTGGCATGCATGGATTACATACATGACTATTGAAGATGGGACGTAACAACGCCTAAGCATGCATTTGCTTCGAATGGATTGAACCCAAAGAAGTGAAACCTTGCTGATGGAAAATAATACTCATACTAATTGTTAACAAAATAATAATAGGCGCCACCCATCTTTAGGAAGCATCCCGACATCCTTCCAGGACCGCCGAAAGCCAATCCGACACACACGCTCGGATCTCCGACTCCAACTCCACATGCATATCTAAATGCAGAGGTGTGACAGCGATCTGCACCGCGTGAAAACAGTCACAGTTTAGATTGCTAAAAAGCGCGAACCCAAAAAAAAGTAGCAGAAGCTGGCGAGGAGCACTCACGTAGCCATTCTTCAAGGCCCTGAAATCGACATCTTCATCCGGACCTTCCTGTTCCTTCTCAACAAGCTGCCACGGAGAATAAAACCCGTAGTTAATTTTCTAGCAGTCATTCTACAGCATGCAAACGTGCCACGAAACGTCGAGTCCATGATGCAGAAGCTTAAGACACCTTAACCATTCACCCGCTCTGCTGGAAGCTGCGTCTGTCTGCAGCAAAGTGGTCTCTTCTAATGCAGCAAAACGACACCAACATGTTTACGCTATCCAACAACAAAGTGGTCTTTGTTTTTGCCGTGTGATTTGTCAGGGGGAGAAGAACAACTAAGGAAAGCGTACCTCTAGACGGAACACTTTCTTCACCACTTCTCTCTGGTCGGGTTTTCCAGCAGCTGCAACTGATTCTGTTTCCAGCATTTTGCTTTGACCGCCACTGCGGCGAGCTGCTCCCTGGAAAGAAGAGATTCTTCAGTAGAGAATAGAGATGTGCCCCGATACGACTCCACAACACGGATACTGACCGCAGCCGAGGCATCTCGGTTAAGCTGTGCAAGCTGTGCACCGAGGCCTTGATTCATGGACATGAAATGGCCAGCAGGGTGCCTATTTCTGGGTACAGCTTGCCAACAACTCCGGGTAGACCTCCAGAAGCTGTGCTTGGTTAACTTGAAGCCCTGTCAAAAATGTAAATGCAACAAGTCTTCTCTGTACGATATTAAAGAGGAAAATTAACATCTATGCGTACGATATTACAGAAGCACAAGAAGATGCAGTGCCTGGAAAGTTTCTCAGTTTTATTGTAGCAGACCTTGTTTTTAGATGGAGCTGTGGGAATTTCTATGTTCAGCAGACATTTCCTGGGGAACAGACCCTTTTCGATGTCCCTCATCGCTGCTTTTATCAGAGGTAAACAAACTTCAACTGCGTCCTTGAAATCACTTTCTCGACTCTCCTCCTCCTGCCTAATATTGGTTACCACATTTGACCATGTTTAATGTTTAACAGCCGTCGTACAAACAAAGGTCAGAACCGATGCGTTCGCAGTGCTCACCAATTCAAGGAAATTGCTACAGAAGGTACTCCAATCATCAGAGCCTCTCGAGCCCCGGCAACAGCTCCAGAGTAAAAGCTAAACCAAGATCCAGATCCACATATATGACAGGTGAGAAATCAAGAAGCTTATGCCATGATGATATGGTGACAACGATATCTGATCAGATGCGAATAGTAACGTGTTGAAGGCATGAACAAAACGTTTGACATGATCGGGTGGTCGTGTCATAGGATCGATCATAGTCATCCTAACCCCTTTAACGCAGAACAACACGTAAAGCTTGATTATTTGATCACTAAATGTACGGCAAAGAGGAGTTGCGATACTTACATCCGTTCCCCGCAATTTGGTCCCTTGTTAATTCCGGAGATAACCTAGAAACAGGATTTATATACTCTTAGAATCGTGATAAGAAAGATCCTGCGTTTTTTTTTTTTTTGAGACGATGGATGTATATACCAGTGCAGGGTTGGACCAGGAAAATAATGCCCCGGACAAAGCTAAGGATGTGCAATCAGCAGGATATCCTGTTCAAGACGCAACATTCATATGCAAGATCTAAGACCCAGAACACGCCGACCAACGGTCACTAGTATTATCTTCTGATGCACCAAACGGAGATGGACGTGGAAACCGAGGAGCCCCGAAGAAATCTCTTACCAGATAACTCAAAAGCTTTGGCGCCTTCAAGAGGAGCGGACGTTGCTGCAAGCGTCCGATGAACTGTTACTGAATGAGCAGAGGCAGACATGTCCCTTCAAACACAGGCAATGAATATTACGACCATCATGCAACAACACTGTCATCTGACCAAAAATTTATAAGCAGCCGAGCAAGGCAAAGCGCTCGAAAGGAAACCAACGAAGGCAAGCGTTCGACATCCGGGGAAGCTGATAAAAATAATACTTTCGGTACAGCCTATGCACATCCCGTTGCGAGATCAAAGCCCGAAACTGATAGCGGAAACAAGTGAAATTGGTGTAGACCCACAAGAAACATGCAGAAAAGGGAAGCCAGAGAGCTCACGATTCAGGAGCGCAGACGTAGACGTCATATTGCCCGATGCGAACGAGCGCCTCCACGAGATGGGTGAGCCCCGGGGAGCTGATCCCGTCGGCGTTGGTTACGAGAACGACAGGCTTCCTCGGTCCACCCACGGCCGGTTCAGAGTCAGCGGCGGCTTCGACCGGTGCCGCAGACGAATCCCCCTCCACGCCATCGCCGTCGGGGGGCTTTCTTCCGGCGAGGACGCTGTGAAGATTGGCGACGAGGGAAGGGGGCAATTGGCGGTTCCTTGTTGACGTCGGGCTCGTCGTCATCGGAGCTCTTGGAACCAAATCAAAGAAAGGACGTGGCCTTCCTGTGGAAATCGGAAGCACGAGTAGATGGGTGGAAGTGGGTGAGAGGGCATTAGTAGTATCGTATGGTCAGGGCGGTTTGAAAGCCTACACGAGAAGAAATGGGATAGATTGACTGGATCCGATCGTCCGCCACCAGGGACGGGGGTAGAGAGAGAAAGAGGAGGAGTCAGTTGGAATACCGTCACAACATTTCCGAGTCAAAAGGAGTGACTGAGTGGGTGAGAGAGAGAGAGAGAGAGAGAGAGAGAGAGAGAGAGAGAGAGAGAGAGAAGGTAGTGAACAGCGACACCGGCAGCATTACCGACGACGAATACATGG
The DNA here is from genome assembly GCA_029747655.1 of Ensete ventricosum. NCBI lineage: Eukaryota > Viridiplantae > Streptophyta > Magnoliopsida > Zingiberales > Musaceae > Ensete > Ensete ventricosum. The sequence continues at coordinate 43,646,953 of JAQQAF010000005.1, read as the reverse complement.
CATTTAGATATTGTTGTTTGTGAAATCCTATTCATTAATTAAGCTGACTCGACTAATTACTTGTTTATTCAGAATTATCTTAAATTTGATTGACGACTTATATGCCCGATCATAATCGCAATCTCAACTAATGAACATCTTAAAAGATTCGATTGGAGTAAGAAGACACATATACAAAAAAAAAAAAAAAAGGGTCAGACCTATCGTCATACATATAGGATATCAACCATTCTCGTCCTATTCATAATTAAACTCAATTTAACCATCCATCCATCCACACATCCAATCCAAATCGGTTCCAAAAGCTGAGCTCGAATAGCTAATTATATCCGTCCTAAGCTCAGGTGATAAGTGTGTTTGTCCCATGTTAAGTGGTTACAACAACAGTGGACCCGAAGGAAGCGAGCGAAGCTTTCATCGACCTCCACACGAAGCGATACATCATTTTGGACGCATTGTGAGAATGCAACAACGGCATCTGTTTCTCCAAAACGGGGTCGTCTCATATTCGTCCATGAAGAAGCCAATAAAAAGGGAAATGCTTCGCGATCCTCCCTCCTGCCTGTTTTTTTTTTTTTTTTTTTTACTTGGAGGAACTCTCCATATCTAGGAAGAGACGTACGGTCTCTTCTTATGATGTCAGATTAACACAAAGCCTCAATTGGACTTTTTTAAGGCAGCGTGTTATGCAAATGTCTGCTAACAAGGCAAGATACTTTGAAATCGAAGTCTAATACAAGTTTAGGTTAGTAAAGTTATGGGAGTATAGTTGCCTACGTTTCGAAGCTCGATGCCGATTGCATGCATTTGGTTAGCAAATGCAAATAAAACAGGATAAATAAACAGCAGATTATTTATTTTACCACTAATTATGTAGGTCCATACTTCAACAGAATATTTGTGTGTAAGGGATAAACATTGAAACATCAATAAGGAGAGTATAGTTGCATATTATCAATTGAAGAAGAAGAAGAAGAAGAGTCACATAAAAATACATATTACTTTCCGTAGTACATAATAAGCTAACCTTCTATTTTGCTTTAAAACCATGCACGCACGGGTAGCTACGACAATATATTATACTTCTAATCATAGGAGGGAAGCGTTGGGGAGCGGCAGAAAGGACCACTAGAACCAGAATCAAAATAGAAAGAAGAAGAAGAAGAAGAAAAAAAAGAGAGAGAGTCAAAGATCAATAAAAAAATAAAATATTTGTCAATCTCATTTTTACATGAAGCTTATACAACAGATGGTTTTTCCTTTTCCTTTTTTGTTTTCTCCCTCACATAAACCGAGAGGCGTGAAAAGCTACATTACTACAATGGCTATTAGATGAAAGCGTATCTGCCCGTCATGCAGCATAGCAAAGTAGAGGATATCAGAGCTACACGGAGGAGTACTGCTGCTAACTACGTGCGCCACCAAGGGGGTTCAGTTCCACCGAACGACACACTTGATCTTCCGGCCTGACACCGAGGCTTTCAACACGACCGGCGTATCGTGGAATTGGACGTCGAAGAAATGCTCCCAGGTTCCCGTGCTTTCCTCGTAGTAGCTATCCGTCTCCAGGATCGTCACCTCGACGACGACCCCCTTCCTGTCGGTGGTGAAGATATCAGTAGAGTGCACTTCCACCATGGCCATCTCCTCGTCGGCAGTCACGGTCAAGAGGAGCCCCTCGTACTCCGTGCAGTCGTACCAATCTCTGCCGTCAGTATACCGCCGCATTGTTGATGATCTCCAAACAAACTGCTTCCCAGAGAGAGAGAGAGAGAGAGAGAGAGCGAGCGATCAAAGGACAAGAGTGCAAGACGAGAGACGAGAATTCACGGCCTCCAAGTTGACGGCAGCAGAACCCGCCCTTCCGTTTCAGTAATGTGCCTATTTTGGAGTAGAGGACAGAAATTTAGAAAACAAAGTGCACAACAGCCATATACATCTATCATACATAGTGATAGTGCCGTGGCTCGCGAGTGTCACGGCTCGGTCCGACTTGGATAACGCGAGAGTGTAAGTTTAGCTTTTGAGAGGAGCAAATTTTTTCGGGAAAGGAGGTAGTGATGGTGGTTGTCACCTCCACATAAGTCTACAAAAAAAATTGCTTTCAAAGGTCGTCGACTTCACATCCCTTCGCAACAAGTAAATATCGAAAAGGGAATTTCGATGTGATTACTCTTATATTTAAGTCAGGTTTTAGTGGATCTAAAATCTACCCCCTGGATTTTGTCTGTGGATCATTTTTATATATGTGGTGGGGAGTTTGTTTAGTGCCTCTGAGATTTTGGGTGAGCAGTTTATCTGTTCCAAGGTATTTTTCTATTTTCATCTTTTGCACGGTGCATACTTGATGAGTGATATTTGGTTCTAAATGGCATGGGTGTGTCTTGTCTCGATTTGGAATCAAGTTACATCTTTCCAATATTGAGTCGGTCACTTTCAGGTTGGTTCGGGGTACGCTTATGGTTTTTGTCGAGATGGCATCACATGTGATCAGAGGTGACCTGCCAGTTGGAGCGTATCAAAATTTCTTCTATGATATTCTCGTACCTACATAAGCATACCACGTCCTTCTCATATGCGGGATGCATATTTTCTAGTCTAATTGATACGTTCTATCTTTGAACTTTTTCACCGAGTGTATGACTAGGGGGAGCACGAAGACTTAGCCTTGGTGCAACCCTTAGCCCTTTATACTGAGTGCATGACTAGGGAGAGCTCGAAGGCTCAACCTAGGTATAATCCTCAATCTTTTACACTGAGTACATGGCTAGGGGGAGCCCGGAGGCTCGACCTAAGTGAAACTCTCGACCTTTTATGTCGAGTGACAACTAAGGGGAGCGTAGAGGCTTGATCTAGGTGCAACATTTGGCCTTTTATACTAAGTGCACGGCTAGGGGGAGCACGGAGGTTGGCCTAGGTGGGAAGCGCGAAGGCTCAGCCTAGGTGCAATCATGGACCTTTCTATGATGAAGACCTTTTTTATTTGGCCAACCAAGTGTACACTATTTTGTTCATACATCCCATAGGTGTGGCTTTTGCAGATGTTGAGAGCCTGTCTGTAGGTGTAAAACTTCAAGTTTGATATATGCCATATTTTTTATAGTTGTCTCCTTCCATAGTTGCAAGGGATAGGTTTCTTTATGGATTATGTCGGTTATTCGATAAGGACCTTTCCAATTGGGTGCTAGCTTACCTCGGGCTCTTGTTGGACGCTGATAGAACCCTTGAAAGAGTCCTATAGATTTTGATCTCTGAGGGGGATTAACCCTTGGAACGCTAGGGGTTCCTCCCTCCTAGAACTCGGCACAAGACTGAATAAAAGATTAATCTTGCTTGATAAAAGAGAGGGGGCAGCTATATCATTATATAAGGTTCTAAACCCTTGACCATGGGATGCTTGCTTAAGTAAAATTATCTCTTTACCCTTTCTATAGACGACCTACCTTAGTAGGAACAAGGGGCGGCTAGGTTGGTTCTATAGCCGACCTAAGCAGAGGAAACCATAGCCGACTAGCTCAGTAAAGGGGGCGGTGGCTACTAAGCCCTAAGGCCCCAATCTAAACCCTAGCGACACTTCTTTATATGATAGAAGTGGCTAGGTGGAGTTTTATTACAATCTCATAGGGTTTTATTGATTACTCCTAGGGTGATTATGACTCAACCCTGCTGGAGTCCTATCAAGCTCGCCTTCTTAGAATTAGCCTAGTCCTCAAGGCTGAGGGTCCATAAACTCTGAGAATCGGGTCTTCAGCTCCTCTTGCATCTTCGGATAGTAAATTATTCTACTTCACGAGTACTTCAGTTTAAGGGCGTCAACGACACATTACAATCCTCCAATCAAGTATAGCTTCAGGTTGAGTTTCAATCTCGCCATCATTTGTAGTGTTCGGTAGGTGAGTCTGCGTCAACTCACGTTCTCCCAATTTTGGCTTTAGCAAGGATATGTGAAAGATGAGATAGATCTTAATATCATCTGAAAACTTTAATTTGTATGTCATAGCTCCAATATGCTCCAAAAAATCTGATATGATCCATAAAATCATAGAGATAACTTCATCGATGCTCTGGTGTTGATTGATAGCTACTTGTATGGTTGTAGGCGAAGGTAGACCCAATCTCCTACTGAAAATTCTCGCTCATTCCGGTGAGTGTCTGCTTGTTGTTTCATGTGGGCTTTAGCGATAGTTATGTTGTCTTTCAGCAACTGCAGAAGCTTATCCTTGTCAATTAAGTTTTTGGTCGACCTAATCTACTTTGGCCATACCAATTATATATTTCGGTATAACAAGGAGCGGTCGACCATATAATACCTTATAAGGGGTATATTTAGTTGATGAATGATAAGTTGTGCTGTACCACCATTCGGCCCAAGGAAGCCACCTTGTCCACTCTTTAGGTCGGTCACTGGTGAAGCACTGTAAGTAAGTCTCGAGGCATCTATTCACCACTTCTGTTTGGTCGTCTGTCTGTGGATGATAGGCTATGCTCATCCTCAATTGGGTGCCTTGTAGTTGGAAGAGCTCGGTCCAAAATTTACTTGTAAACACCCTGTCACACAATTGACCTTGGCATCCCATGCAGTTTTATAATATTTTTTATAAAAAGTTGAGCAATACTGGTAGCGGTATAAGGATGTCCCACAGCACAAAAATGAGCATATTTGGTTAAACGATCTACCACCACAAAGATCGTGCCTTTACCTTGAGATGATGGCAGCCCTTCGATGAATTTCATGGAGATGTTGGTCTATGCTGAGTCCGATATGGGTAGTGGTTGTAATTTTTTTGGATTTGCCATTGTTTCACCTTATTGCTATTGGCATATATCACATTTAGATACATAATCATAAATTAATTTTTTCATGTCTTTCCAAAAGAAGTTTTGTTTCACCCTATTGTATAACTTAGAAAATCAGAGTGCCCTGCTGAAGGTGAGGAGTGCATCTCATGCAAAATAATTTTGATGCAAGGGGAAGAAGGAACAATCACAATTCGATCTTTGTAGCGCAGTCCTTCGAATCCCAAGTGTAGTGGCCCATGGAACCCAGATTCTTCTCCAACTTTTCTATGATGTCTCGGGTCTTTGGATCACTCTTTTATTCCTCGCTAATGTCTTTCACGAAGTCGGTGGAGGGAAGGGAGATGGCTAAAATTTTGGCTTATCCTAGTAGTCGTGATAGAGCATCTGCAACAACATTCTCTTTCCCCTTTCGATAAATAATTTCGTAATAAAAGCCAAGAAGTTTAGTTACCCATCATTGCTGCTTTGGGAAAAATATTTTCTGCTCCAAAAAATACTTGAGGCTTTAGTGGTCGGTCTTAATCTAGAAGCGTTAACCAATCAAGTAGGGTCTCCACTTCATGATGACGTGTACGATAACAAGTATTTCTTTATCATACACATATATTTTAAGATGGGAGGGAGACAAAACCTTACTGGTATAGGCAAGAGGTCGACCATCTTGCATTAGAATAGCCTCAATCCCAGCTCCGGATGCATCAGCCTCAATCATGAATGTGCAACTAAAATCGGGCAGCGCTAGGATCGGCATCATCGTCATAGCTTCCTTGAGTCGTTCAAAGGCTGTGGAGGCTTTATCCGACTACAAGAATGAGCCTTTCTTCAGTAGGGACATGAGTGTGGCATTGATCTTGTCATAATCTTTCACGAATTTTCGGTAGTAGCTCATGAGTCCAAGGAAGCCGCATAGCGATTTTATGTTCGTAGGTCTCGGCCAATCCTTGTATTGCTTCAATCTTCGTTGGGTCTACCGCTACTCCATCCTATGACATAATGTGTCATAGATACTCCACTTTATACTATAAAAAGCTAACTTGGATTGTTTAACATAAAGGGTATTCTCCCGAAGAATCGTTAAAATAATTCATTAGTGTTGAAAATGCATATCAAGAGTAGGGTTGTAATTGAGGATATCATAAAAAAAATACCAATACGAACTTATGTAGAAACCTCCAAAAAATATCGTTCATCAAGCTTTGAAAAGTAAAAGGAGCATTCGTAAGTCCGAAGGGCATTACCAAAAACTCGTAGTGGCCGTTATGTGTGCAGAATGCAGTTTTCGGTACATCTTCAGTGCATACCCGAATCTGATGGTAATTGGAATGGAGATCCAATTTAATGAAGACTCAGGCTCCTTTTAGTTCATCCAAGAGCTCATCTACTACTAGTATAGGGTAGTTGCCTTTGACAATGATGGAGTTCAAAGCCCGGTAATCAATGCACATCTATCATGTACCATCCTTCTTGTGTACTAGCAACACCGACAAGGAGTAAGGGCTGCAGCTTAATCGAATTACTCTGGTGTCGAGCATCTCCTTGACGATATTCTCAATCTCATCCTTTTGTAAGTGAGAATAGTGGTACGACCTCAAGTTTGCTGGAGTTTTGCCCGACAAAATAGGAATATGGTGGTCATGCGGTCGGTTAGCAGGAAGCTCACACGACTCCCTGAAAATATTCGTGAATTCGTCCAGTAAGAGGGCAAGCTTAGGATCTGAATTTTGTACTTTTTCCTCCTTTGATGGCTGTTAGATATGTATAAAAAATCCATCATTTGTTTTGTGTAGCACCTTCTCCATTCGTTGCATTGAAATGGTGGAAATATGGCTCCCGCGCTTGCCTCGCAATGTGACATGTCTCCCTTTACAGTAAAACTTCATGATTAGTTTAGAAAAATTCCAAGAGATGTCACATAATATTATGAGCCATTCAATCCCAAGCACGACTTTGTAGTCAACGATGGGTAGGAGGAAGAAATTAGCTACTACTTCTTGGTATGTAGGAGTAATTTTACCCACGAGCACTGTTGGTCGCAATTGAGGATTCGGCCATCGACGACCTTTACATTGAACTTGTTGTAACCTTTAATTTGAAATGCCATACGTGCAGCAACCATGCTATTGAGGAGGTTATTTGTGTTGCCCGTATCAATGAGAATGGTGATGGGTTGCTATTTAAGAAGTCCTCTAACTTTCATCATCTGCGGGTTGGAGTAGCCGGCCAGTGCGTGCACTATGTAGTCAGCCGATTATGGCTCTTCCACGGAGGCTTCATCTTCGGGTTCAAGGCTTTCTTCAGATGGTTCACAATCCTCATCCTCTGCTGGTTCATTCATGAAGAACCGGCCCTTTTTGCAACAATGTTCTCAGCTCCACGATTCATCACAGTGCCAACACAACCCCTTGGCCGATCGTTCACAAAGCTCATCTTTTGTTAATTTTTTGGTATGTCATCTCGGATGGTAGTAGAGGTGGCTTAGGGCTTTGGTATGGCTGGTCGGGGAGCAACCTTTGTCCTTCGTACTTTATGGTTCAATCGTTCTTCTTGGATTCTTGCGAAGGAAATCACTGTCATAAGATTGTACGGCTGCCGCGCCTTTAATTCTCCTTAAATCTTCAGCTTTAGGCCCTCAATAAAAGTCCATAAAAGTTAATTTTTAGACCAATCCACTGTTTGGATAGATAAACATTCAAACCTTATTTGATATTCATGTATTGTCGAGGTTTGCCAAATCTTCGCTAATTATCCGTCGATGTTGTCGAAATCAATTGGTCCGAAGTGATTTAGTAGTCCTTCCTTAAATCACTGCCAAGAGAGACCTCTATGAGTGTGCTTATACTAATTAAACCACTGAATACCATCTCCCTCAAGGTGAATGATAGCAATCTCCACCCTTGTAGCATCAATGGTTCAGTAGAACCGAAAATAGCGTTCCGCATGCGCGAGCCATCCAATCGGGTCTCCTTCTTCCCATCTAGGGAAGTCAACCTTCATGAGTGAAGTGTTTGGATTAGGGATGATGTGGACATGCTCTTAAGGATCATCACGATGATATGAAGTTTCTCCTTGTTGTAATTTCTTCGGGCTAGGTGGTCGGCCCATACTGAATTCGGCGAAAAGGGATCGCATCTTTTCCTCCATGTGGCTTTCAAAGGCTTCAAACTTGGCGTTGATGGCCTCCTCTGATGCCATGGTGTATGCCTCTAGATTTGTAATATTTAGATCATTTTTTTGTTGTCGGGTTGTGGCATGAGAATTTTTGGAGAGGGGATGGCCGGTTGGATGGGTGGATCGGTGTAGATGGGGGTAGGCTGCGGTTTAGGACTGATTTAAGAGACTGTTTGGGATCGGTTTATGGTGCAGTTTGGAAGGGTTTTTAGTGAGGATGGTAGAGTTTGTAGATGAGAGAAGGAAAGTCTGAAAACTTGAAAAAAAAAGCACTCAAATCCGATTAATTTGACAAAGAAAGGTGTTGCGATGTGCTATCCCGTCGAACAAATTATACGTCAGAGTAACAATGAATTCTTGACATAAATTTTAGAGGAAAACTTAACGAAAATATGCAGAAATCCTCGGTTCAGATGTGGTCAATATCAGCAAGAAGTTTGACAAAGTTTTGGTAGAGTAACGGTAGAAAACTAGAGCAAAAGACAAAAGACAGATTCTTCATCGTAAAATTTCAGCACTGCGTAACGATAAATTGAGGCACAATAAAACTGATTTAAGGAGGAGTTTTTTTCAGAGATCAATCTTAGATGAAAGCTAAGATGATCTATGAAATTGTGTAAAAGTTTTGGCCAAAAAGGAGAAGCAATAAATTGGTTTCAAGAGGTAAATAAGCGATTAAAAATTTCTGTAGTGTTTCACCTTCGCAACAATGATAACATTTGCGATGATCAAAATTTGCAGCAGATAAAATATGTAAAAACTCTTTAACATGTAAGGTAAGAGATTTTGCAGTATTGAAGAGGCATGATTAATGAAAATGTACCATATCTCCTGTTTAAACGCAGGGGGCAGCAGCAGATTGATTTGATATGTGGCTTCAGGATGACGGTGGATGCGCATGTCGTAGTAATTGTGGGAATTGCTTGGAAAGGTAGGGGCAGCAGAGATGGATACAGGGGCAGCATGAATGTTGCTCTAATAATATATGATAGAATCCCTGAAAGAGCCATATAGATTTTGATATATGAGGGAGATTAACCATTGTAATGCTATATGGGTTCCTCCCTCCTAGAACTTAGCACAAGGCTGAATAAACGATTAATATTGCTTGATAAAAGAGAGGGGATGACTATATCATTATATAGGGTTCTAAACCTTAGCCCATGGGGTGCTTGCCTAAGTGAAATGACCCCTTCATCCCTTCTATAGTCGACATGCCTTAGTAGGAATAGGGGGCAGCTAGGTTGGCTCTATAGCCGACCTAAGCAGGGGAAAAACCCTGGTCGACTAGCCCAGTAAAGGGTGCAGTGGCCACTAAGCCCTAAGGCCCCAATCTAAACCCTAGCCACACTTTTTTATAGGATAGAAGTGACTAGGTGGGATTTTATTACAATCTCACAGGATTTTATTGATTACTCCTAGGGTGATTAGGACTCAACCCTGTTGGAGTCTTATCAATCATTGATTTTGGTCTTGCATAGGATAAGATCACATGTTCTAACTCGTCGAGGGCAGACTCTCTGATTATGAAGCCTAGCCATCACCTTCTTGTATATCAAGGAGTGTAGATGTGCTACGACTCTATATTCGTCGATGAGATCTGGATTAGCTCATAGTCTCTGTTGGGAAACCACTTGTAACTAGCAGTCCCTCATAACATATTTTCTTCAAAGTGTTCGACCTAGAGTGTCACGGACTTAGCTGAATTTGCTTAAGTTGTATGACACAATTGCGGTAAAGTTTCAGACTTAGCTAGTATTGCCTAAGTTGTGAAGTGTCCTTGAACTAATGTATCAGACTTAGATGAGATTGCCTAGCTGAGATTGTCTAAGTCATGAAACGCCCATGCATTATTCGTCCGTAATTGGTTAGCCTATATACAACCTCATGCCGGTCTCTAAGGACCTACAAAAGAGAAGGTTGATTAGATTGAAGTGATCGGCGGACAAGTCCCGACATCTCATGAAAAGGGAAGCTTTACAGGCAATTTAGCAAACACCTTGAGTGCAAGAGAGAAAAGGAAGAAAGGAGTGAAACAAGAGTTTAAAAGGTTGAATGAACAGTCATAAGTTTACAAACGATGGTTCACCGGGTGCCGGACGTGAAGACTAGCTCAATTTTTGATGAGTGCTTAATGCCCGATATATAATCGAAGCCCCATCTAGACTTTGTGCCACCACATGGTTCTAAGGGGTTGAGATGATTGACATTTTGTAGCATATCGTGGTTTGTAGAAATCAGGCCATGGTATACGAAAAAGGAGCTATTTTGGGCAGTTTTGGCTCAGTGCGGTGAGCGATCGTATTGCAGCATTGTAAACTATTTTCGCTTACATTTCTTAGGCAAAATCACATAAAACTAAGGTAAAACATGTTGCCAAACATCTGTACAAGCATGCAAAACTGACGAAATATTTATTGAGGGAAGATGTTGCGAGTGCGCGATAACCGTTCGTGACATTCTCTCTCACTTAAATTGTCGATGCCCTTGTTGACACTTGTTAGTAGGCTTTGACGATAACTTCTTCATGTTGTAGGGCATCTTCAGGCTCCCAACTAGCTTCTATTCAAGGAAGCTTTTGCCACTTCATCAACTACTCGATTTGCTCCGCTCTGTTGGGTAGCTTTATCTAGCGATCTGCTAGAATAGTTTCAATTATCTTCTCGTAGAAGGCTCTAGTGGGGGTAGTCGAGTTGGAACATTTCGAGAGGCATCTCACGGATCTGAGTGGTAGGCTTTCAAGTTACTTGTATGGAAGACGTTGTGAATTTTGAGTCATGTCGGTAGTTGCAACTTGTAGGAGACATTGCCTACCCTGCTAATGATTGGGAAGGGCCTTTTATACTTGCATACCAATCCTTTGTGTATTTTGTGCCTAAAGAACTGGAGTGATGCTGGTTGGATCTTCACCAACACCAAGTCACCTACTTTAAACTCTTGTGCTCGCATTCCCAAGTTAGATAACTTCTTCATCTTTTTGGTCGCCTTCTCCAAGTAAGCTTGTGCAACATTTGCATTCTGACGCTATTCCTTTGCGAAGTGATATGCTGATGAGCTACTCCCTGTATAACCAATTACCAAGGTGTGAGGAGTTGACTGCTATTATCTTGTAATAATCTTGAAGGGACTCTTGTTGGATGCAGAGCTCCATTGCAAGTTGTAGGAGCTATGTCCAATAACTTCACCTAATCATTGGTTGGCACTCACGTAGTGCTGGAGATATTGCTTAAGGAGTGAATTTATTCTTTCAGTTTGGCCATCCATCTATAGGTAGAGGCTTATGGAGAAGTATAACTTGGACCCCAACAGTTTAAATAGCTAAGTCCAGAATCGTCCCAAGAATCGTGCATCTCGATCGCTGATGATGTTATGTGGGACACCCCAATACTTCACCATATTCTTCATCATCAACTTGGTTGCCTCTTCTACCGAGCAGTATAGGGGTGAAGTAATGAATGTTGCATACTTTGAGAATCGATCGACCACCACGAGTATCGATCCGCCTGTGAAACATAAATTATGTTCCCTTTAGTGTGTATGAGTCCCTTCTGGACCTAAAATCATTGTCTTTCCCTCTTTAATGAGTTGTATCAGGGTTACTGCTTCGAGATCACTGTGCAATCCATCCTTGATCCTGGAAAGGAAGTTGGAGTGCAACTGACTTGCTTGCCCTCTGCCTTCCAACTTTTATGGCATTCACTAGCTCTACTTTCTGACTCGACGTATCGACAATAACATTTGCTCTTCCCGGCTTGTACTCCATTGTCATATCAAACTTAGCCAGGAAGTCCTACCATCAGGCTTGCTTTGGGGATAGTTTCTTTTGGGTTTAAAAGTAACTAAATGCGATGTTATCTGTCCTTAGCATAAATCGCTCTCTAAGGAAGTAGTGTCGCCAAAATCGTAGACACTGGACCACCCTTGTATCTCTTTCTCATGCACTAAATATCGTTGATCGATCTCGTTAAGCTTGCGACTCTCATAGGCCATCGAGTAACCCTCTTGCATAAGTACTCCCCCAATCGTGAAGTTTGAAGTATCTGTATGGATCTCAAAGGACTTCCTATAGTCTGACAATTGGAGTATAGGTTCTTCCAACACAGTAAGTTTTAGGTCCTGAAATGTCGCTTCATATTTGTCTGACCATCTCCAATACTACTCCTTCAATAACTCCATTAGTGGAGCTGCGCACTTCGAATATCTAGTTATGAAGCGTCGATAATAATTGACAAAACCAAGGAAGTATCTCAGCTCTGACACCTTCTTTGGTGTTCTTATTCTGCCATAGCTTGCACCTTAGATTTGTCCATTCGAATGGAACCGTCATCGATTTGATGCCCTAAGAACAAAATCTTCGTTTGAGCAAAGTAGCACTTCTCCGTCTTCATAAACAAGGTGTTCTCCTTGAGAACTTTGTAAATTATTTGAAAGTGCTCGACATGCTCCTCAAGCATTTGGCTGTAGACGATGATATTGTCTAAGTAGATGATAATATTATCTAAGTAGACAACCACAAAGTTGTTTAAATACTCCTTGAATAGTTGATTTATTGGAGTACCGAATGTGACCGAAGCGTTGGTCAAGCCGAAAGGCATTACTAGAAACTCAAATGCTCCATCCTTGGCCATTCAAGTAGTCTTTGCTTTATCACTTCTACAATGTGCACCTACCAGTACCTCGACCGAAAGCTAGTTTGGAGAAGTGCTTTACCTTGCCTAATTGATTAAACAAGTTCGCGATGAGCAGGATGAGATACTTGTTCTTCACTGTCACTTTATTAAAAGCTTAACAATCGAGGCATAATCGAAGGCTCCCATCTTATTTCTTCTGGAAGAGGACTAGAGCTCGGAATGGTGCTTTTAAGCTACAGATGAAACCACCGTTTAGCAGTTCATCTAACTGCTTCAACTTTGGAGGGGTCATTGATAGAACCCAAAGATTTCTATCAAAGATAAACAATCACTATATGGGCGATGATGGAGTGGATGAATAGTGAGATGCCAAGAATGTTGCTTTGATACTAATTGATAGGAACCCATAAGGTTCTATCATGGATGGAGATGGAAAAGGAGGGATAAACGATCACTTCGAGGGCATCAAGCCTCTTTGATCTCTATAAGGGATCGGTCCTCCTTGATTTCTATATATGATCGTCCCTCCTTGATCACTATAGGGAATCAACCCTCTTAAGGTTTTGGCCAACAAGCTAAAATATATTTTCTTCTTTGATTGGTTAAAATAAAATAGTTACACCCTTATTTATAGAGACTCTTAAACAACTCCTAATTGAACTTGGACTCCTAAAATAGACTCCTACTTGCACTCCTAATTAAATAGACTACAACTCCTACTATGACTCCTTATCATATAGACTCCAACTCCTACTAGGACTCCCAATTAACTTGACTAGATCGACCAACATAACTCAATAAAGAACATGACTCAATAGATGATGACTCAACATTGTTAGGGTCCTATCATACTCGCCTCTTTAAATCAGCTTTGTCCTCAAGGCTGAGTAGCATCAAATTTCGTGAGCACTTCAATATTTGTCACGTATCATAACCCTTTAATCAATTAAGTAGGATCTCCACTTATTGTAAGCAATGAGCTAATCTTCTAGTATAGTAATCATTGTAGTCTTTTGAAAAATCTTCTCCATCTGATGGTTAGTAGTAGTTTCATGTCTTCTTTTGAGGATCATCACTTCGAAGTCTTTCAAAGGTACAAAGAAATTCACAAGTAGTTTTTGCCTTGTATGATCAGCTTTATCTTTGAACACTTGTCATTATAAGTTAGGATTCGTTCAACATCAACATTGACTTTGAATTTATGATAGCCTTCAATGTGATAAGTCAATCGGTCAACAAGCTTTCTATCCATCAAATTATTTGTGCTACCAATATCGATTAAAATAGTACAAGCTGATGTTTCATAATTCCTTCAATTTTCATGGGTTACAGGTTAGAGTAGCCGGTGATAGGTCCAATATCTTCATGATCGAATCTCACATCATCAGTTTTTGATTCCTCCTTAATTGGCTCAATCACTAGAATTTTATCATAATCTTCATGATCATACTCCATATTGTTAGTTTCTCTATCCTCTTTAATTAGCTTAATCATTAGAAGTTTCCCTTATGTGTATTGGTTTTCAGCATAACACGAGCATAAATCCTTTGTTGATCTTTCTTTGGGTTCTTCTCGGATCGACTTTTGGATGGCTGGGTTTTGGTTGGGAATAGATAGGGTGGTCAGTTTGTTGATTACCTGTTTGTTAAAGCTTCTATTTCAATGAGTGTCCATATTGATTTTTTCCTCATGCACGAGGGCGAATGATATGACAATCATCATGGTGCGAGGGTGGTGAGCTTTAATAAATGTTCTCACCAATTGTTTCTTAGACCAACCTCAGGTTTGATTCGACAAGCACTCAAATATGATATGGTACTCCTGTATTGTGGAAGTGTGACAGATTTTGGCGAACTGTTCATTTATGTTCTTGTATCCGACGGTCCAAAGTGAATCAGGAGCTCTCTCTTGAACTGTCCCCACGAAGGGACTCCGTGATAGGTCTCGTACAAATCATACCACTGGATTGCATCACCATCAAGTTGATTTGAAGCTACTTCCACCTTGGATTCTTCTAGAGTTATGTAGAAGTTAAAGAACTTTTCAGCCTGTGAGACCCATCTGGTCGGATCTCTATCTTCCCATTTGGGGAACTTCACCCTCATGTGTAGGGTATCTTGTGTCTTGCCCTTGATCATATTTTTCAGATTGATTCCCCTTGAGATTAGAATTTTCACCATGCTTAGATTTGTTGAGGCTCTCTGATAGGCTTCTTTTGAATTCGTTGAAGAGTTCTTGTAGTCTATTCTCTTTGTAGGGTTTTAAAAAAAACTTTAAATTTTGCTTCCAATGAGTTACTGATTGCCATTGCGTAAGAGTGCATATATGTAATATTCAATTCCTGTTCCGGTGTTGGTTCGATGACAGTAGTAATGTCATATTCAGTGTGACTGCAAAGGAAGTGGGTACTTGTGGCAGCAAGGGATCGCTGCTGTAGAGGCTATGGTGGTTAAGGAAAAAGGCGCGGCGCTGGTGCAACTAACAAAGGAGGAAGATGGCAACGACTGGGAGTTGGAAGTTGCCTTGTTTTAGTCACTACAATGAAGGAATGTTGTGTTGAATCTTGGATTTTGATGATGAAATCAATTGATGGATTACTGATCCAATAGGATTGTTAGAGTTGATTGATGCAGGATTAGTTATGATAGAAGGATTATTACAATCAGGGGTTGGCCAAGGTTAAGTCCATGCATCGAGTCGATGCGTTTGGGAACTCGCTATGAGTTTGTCGGAAGCTCACCGAGGGTATCGAGAGTTTGCCAGGATGGCGCAAGGGAGTTCACCAAAAGAAGACCGAGACTCCTCGGAAGATTGTCGGGGGTAGTCGAAAAGCTTGTCGCGAGTCGGGATGGTCTTGTAATGGATATTTTGATAATTATGATTGTATTTAATTAAGTCATAATTAGTATTATGCAGGTCTAACTATGGTAGGATCAATGAAGTTACAACCAGATGATGGACCAAGATAAAGCCTAGGCATCAGGCCAAGTTCAAACGATGCAGTGGGATCTCACCGGAAGTTTGCTAGGAGATTCGCCGAAGGAATCGGGAACGCGAAGGGAGATCGTCGGAAAGAAGACCGGAGGCCTTACCGTAAGATTGCTGGAGGTTACTGGAGTATATGGGAGTTAGGTCTTAATTAGGCTTAATTAGTTATTAAGTATTGTAATCATTGAGTCGTAGTTAGGGTTAGAGTCTTAATTGAGTTAGATTTGGAAGGAATCCAAATCAACTCAATGAGACAACCGGATCCATTACTGGGTTTGGTTGAGCTCAGGTTGAGCTCAATCAGTTGACCAAAGAGCTGGTCAACATAAAAGTCAAGCTGGAATTCGAAAAGTGGAGAGAACCAATTTTACGAAAATTTTGACGGGTAAACCGTCGATGAGCAGCGGTTAGACCGCTTGTACCATAGAATCCGAGCGACGGGCAGCAGCTTTCGACGGGTAAACCACCCAAGTGGCAGGTGAATCGCCCGTACCACAGAATCTGGGCGGCGGCCAATTGCTGACGACGGATAAACCGCCCGTACCTGAATTTTTCAGATATAGTTGGATTTTGACTCTGGTTTTGAAGCCAATTTGTGGCCTATAAATGCCCCAAGTTTTCTTACATTCAGAACAACACTTTTGGGGTAAGGGAGAGAGCTTAGAGTTGTAAATCTAGTCTCCCTTGTAAGCTCAAGTGTAAAGGTTTGATCTTCACCCAAAGAAGATTGGTAGTGGATGCCGGTATGCCTCAAAAAGGAGGACTCGGAAGTAGACGTAAGCCATTGGCGCCGAACCACTATAAAATTGTAAGTGCTTCATACTTGCATTGCTTGAATGTTGTTGAATTAATGCTTCCAACTTAACTAAACTCCTTGAAAGCAAGACGATAAGTTCTTTTCCTCAAACGTGATTATCTTTCTGGCTTCTTACTTTTAATCACTCACTTGTTTTATTAAAAATGAAAAGCTTCGGATTACCTATTCTATCTTATTCGAAAAGTTTTTGCTTTAGAAAGAAAAATCTTAGCTTGCACTAATTCACCCCCCCCCCCCCCCCCCCCCCCTCTCTCCCTCTCTTAGTGCCAATTGATCCTAACAGGTTGCTACCTTATTTTTGTTGTTGCATGGGATGAGAGCGTTGCGGGTTCACTAGCATCAGGGGTTGGAAGGCAACAATGTCGGCATAGAAAGCGAAGGAGGGCAGCAATGGTATCTCTGACGAAGGCGTAGGTGATAATAGTGGCAAGGGAAGAGAATGTCGACGGTGCAAGATGGAGCAACATTGATAATAGATGGCAGCGAGAGATCATTGCTATTGAAGAGGAAAAAGGAGATGGTGGCAGCGAGAGATCATTGCTATTGAAGAGGAAAAAGGAGATGGTGGCAGCGGCAAAAGAGTTGTAGAATCGCAGTTGGAACTAGCATGACGAGGAAGGAAAGGAACTGCATCAATCAGTGGTTGCATGGCTGTAGGCGACAGTATCGACAACCAATGACGACATGGCGGGTAGAGGAAGAAGAGAGCAGTGGCCGTTAGAAGGTGACGTTGGTAGTGTTGTGCAGGCAACGATACTCGTTGTAGCTGAAGTGGAAACGAGAGATAGCACCGGGAAGTGCAACGTCATCTCTGCTGAAGGTGTAGGAGATGGGCTAGGTTGTGGTGGTTGTAAAACAAGGAGGCAGCAATGGCAATTTTATAGGAGGCGGTAACGATGGCTGAAGGCGGTTGTTACGGTCGCTGAAGACAAGGCTGCACGACTGCTATGATCGCCAGGAAAGGAAACACGGGAGGTGGCCACTGTTGATGACAGAGGGTTGCGATAAGGAACAGAAGAGGAAGAAAGCATGATTGGAGTGGAAGGCAACAGCGGTGTCGTGGCTGTGAAGTAGTGGCTACAGGTGAGGAAGCAGTGGTTGGCGAGCGACGAGGAAGAAGAAGGTAGTAACAACAGTGGTTGTGGAACATGATGGTAGTGGTGGGTTGGAACATAGATGGCAGCGGTGTAGGGAAGCAAGACGGTAAGCGGGATTAAGGCGCATTGACAGCGTTGGACAAAATAGGAACCGAGGACAGTAGCGGTGGATCTGTAGGCAAGGGAAGGATAGCAACACAAAAAAGGAAGGACAACAAGCGATGGCTGTTGTCACTGTTGGTGGAGAAGAGGAAACGAGGGCAACGTTGATGGTACAACTGTGGTGGAGTTGGGGAGGAGCAATGCTGGAAGCAGCGGAGGAGGCAGGGGAAAATGGGATGATGATGAGGGTAGCGACGACCGAGGGACAATAATGGCCCACGTCAATAAGTGTTGGAGCAGCGTTGGAAGGAGACACTAGCAGCATCGTCTCCTGCGGAGGCATAGTGGTAGTGGCGGTAGACGGCTGTGGCAAAGGAGGTCGTGACCGAGGGTTGGGGCAGCGCAGAGAAGGGAGTGATTAGGAGTGACAAGGGAGGTCTTGGGCAGCAGCAACAAGCATGTCGAGCAGTAGGATGGGGCACCGCTGGGTAGCGAAAAGCAACGATGACGAGTATGGTGGACGTAAGAAGATGAAGAAGACGAGGGAGGTGGTAGCAACGGGATCAGTGGCGATGAGGAAAGGCAGTATGAGCAAGGAGAAGGAAGAGGGCAGCGATAGTGCTAGTGCAGCCACGGCAGTGACAATCGCTACGGGAAAAAGAGGAGGAAGAAGACAACATATATGATGACTGCGGCAGAGAACAGTGTGGCTGCATGGGCTCCAAGCAAATGGAGCCGTGATGGAGGCGTTGGGCTCCACAAGCAAAGGGCAGTAGCAACAATTGAGGAGGGCTGAAATAGAGGATGGGCAGCAACAATAGTGGTTGCATGGACTACAGGCGACAGATGAGGACAACAATGACAGGTGGACAGCGATGGCAGTGCTGTAACGATGTGAAACAACTTATTTGAAGAATGCAGTGAGATGGCAGCACTAGGTAGGGGTGTGTAGGTAGCGAGCAGATCGTTGTTGCAATCTGTTGAAGGCAGCATTGATCACTATAGTAGATTAGCGGGGGATGTGTTGGCTGACGAGGTGAGATCGATGATTACTGCAACGAAGATGGTGAGAAATTACAATAAGGTGGCTGAGATGACGACTAAGGAAGGTGGTACTGTTGACGGATGTGATATGAGGTTGGAAGGCAGCAGCGACGACAACACAAGATGAAGAGATGATAGGGTGATAATGGTGTTATTGGTGGCTGCGATCTGAGGTTGGGAGGTAGCGACGGTGATAACACCAATATGATAATCTACGCCTCTGAGTGGTGGCATAGTTTTCAGCAACTCGGTTGGAACTTCATGATGTTCGCCACTATGGTAGGTTCTTGAATGGCCTCGTCATCAAGTGCCTCTAGCTTTATAACACTACAAAGGTTGAATCACTTTTTTGTGCCCCTTTCTTCAATTGTAATGTCAATATTTGTTGTGGATCCTTGGTTCCTCCTCAAAAAATTGAAACCACGCAGGAATCGTCACATCCCATTAAACATAGGGAGTTCATGAATGATATTGGCACCAACTTCACTGCATACATGAACTCCATTCCTAGAATCACTTGGAAGTCATCCAATGGCACCATCATTATGTTTGTGTTCCCACTCCAATCTTGACGGGGATCCCCTTTGCTAGCCCGGAGATCTGCTTGGCCTCCAAGTTCACAGCCTTCATATGACTTAGGTTCTTCTCCAAGATTAGTCCAAGTCGCTTTGCTTCTCGATCAGCAATAAAATTATGGGTAGCACCGGTGTACACAATTACACAAGTTGTTTGGCTATTGAGTTTGATGTCCACGTATATCAACTTGCTACTCCCTGTCTTTAGTAACTTTGCATTCGTGTTCTCCCCTACTTGACCATTCATTCGGGGCTCTTGTGACTCCTTATCGTCGCTGTTAGATTCTGAACTACTCGAACTAAAGATGGTGACTTTGCCCTTATCTAACATGTGGGGGTGTAATGATGCAGTTAAGATATTGAGTGATTATTTTTGTGGACACTCCCTCACCATATGTGGTCCTCTACACAAGAAATATTCACTAGGTTTCGGGACCTTGCCTTTTGAGCTCAGTCCTTTTTTAAAGTTCTTAGTCCTTTGTTCGCCCCCAGACTCCTTCACTCGGGGATAATTGAGTGGGCAGTTTCTGAGGATTGTTTCTTCTTCCCTAAGTCCTCCAAAAAAACAAACTTAGTTAGCCTTTTCTGTGATCGCAATTGCATCGACCACATCAGTGACATTACTTCGATTCAGTTCTTGTTATGCCCATGACTTTAGGCTATCGAGAAAGCTGAATAGTTTATCCTTCTCGGACATATCCTCTATGTCCAACATCAACGCAGAAAATTACTTCACATAGTCTCAAATGGAAGTACTTTGGCGGAGTTGTCTCAGCTTCCTTCTTGCAATGAACTTCATGTTCTCAGGTAGGAACTAAGTTCTCAACTCCCGCTTAAAGTCTTCTCATATGTCCACTCGACACTTGCCTTGATGGATCTCTTCCCAATGGGTTCGCCACCAAAGTTTTGCATCTCCATTTAAATACATTGTTGCTATTGAAACTTTAATTTTTTCATAATCAGGCCTCATAGCACGAAAATATTATTTCGTGTCGAATAAATTTTTTTGAGCTCTTTGGCATCCCTGGCACCCCCATAGCAATGCGACTCGGGCGCCCTGAAGCTTTGTGGTGGCGTAGCGTGGGTGTTTCTCCCTCTCATATTAAGAGTCTGTGAGCAATGTCATCTTGGACGTGACTTCCGCCACAACTTCGTGCATATATTGTACGTAGTCTTTGGTATCCTCCGTCAGTCGATCGACTAGAGACTCAACCTTGTCCATCCAAGATTTAGCTTCTTCTTGTGAGCTCTATACCCTAAGGAGCCTTCGTTAGCCTTAATAGAGTTCCTCCAAGGTCGCTTCAAGAACATCAAGGCAGGTTTCCACCATTATAAGTCTCTCCTTGTGGCTCCTTTTTCTAATTAGCGCTCTAGATTGCGCCTCCTCTGCTCATCGAGAATACACAACTTCACGCTCGTCTTGTTCGTTGCCACGCTCTTTATAAGCGGCTCCAATAGCTTACGAGCGAGTTTGCACTTGCAGCTTACCTGCGGCGGCTGCTTGGGGCAAGGGTCTGGCTTGCCCCATCTTGCTCGATTCACCATAGTGCTTCGCCATGGTGAGATTAAGAAATCTTCTTCGTTGCTTGTTCAAATTACTTTCCTGCTCTAATACTACAATGTCACGGGCTTAGCTGAATTTGTCTAAGTTGTGCGGCACCCTTGCAACAAAGTTTTGGACATAATTGGAATTGCCTAAGTCGTGAAGCGTCCTCGCACCATTATCTCAGGCATAGCTGGGATTGCCTAAGTCATGAAATGCACATGTGTTATTCATCCACAATGGGTCAGCCTACATGCAACCTCGTGCTGGTCCCTAAGGACCTACTGGTTACAAGTGCCCTGCAAGCCAATCACGTGAGTGATGGCACGTACGACATGCTATGTGATCTTTTTACTTATAATAATTACAGGTATATTCTCACATTATATTATCTGTTGCATATATATTGTGATGTCCTTGGTTCTGTGCAATGGGAATTAGATCATGATGAGATCACGATAATGAGATTGATTCACCTTTAAACACAGATCCTAAATAATCCCGGTCATATGTTACTCGAGAGGAACATCAAGATAACCGGACAGACTAGTTACTATATACCCATCTATATGATGGAGACGACTGGTCTCATAGCCATTTGTGTGGAGATACTAAAGATTTAGTACATGTGCTTATTGGAGAATGAGTTCACTGATTGATCTGCTTATGCAATGTTGTATGGTTAATGATATCCAATGTCAGACAACGATTCAATAGTTCTAATTGTTAATATGGTCCTTAGACTTGAGATACCAATAATGTCTTGTTTTTGTACTCCTTTCTTTGACGCTAAAATTATAGGTTTGGAAAGTTACAGATCTGGTACAACTGATTATCGGGATTGGTAGCCAACCTTACGAGAGTAATTGAGTGTCAATAAAGGATCATCCACTCTCAGTATCACGAGAGGAATATCATATATGTGCTTGCTCAGATAAATCCCTAGCCAGGGTCATTCGAATTGAGAGAAAAAGAGTTCTCTGAGATAATCTGATTAGAGCGAGACTATGATGTATTATGTATATGACCTGATAGTACCATATCCATTATACGATCTCTGGAATATTAGTTGGATGAGGGATTATAGAACACGGTAACTATGGACAAACAGGTCAGATGAATTTGATTCCCCCGTACCATTTGGGGACTATGGCGTAGTGGCCAAGTACACCCATAGTCGATGAGTCGAGTGAATTAGTATATAGATAATAATTCACTATATCAGAAGGAGTTCTGATAAAAGCGACTCACGGCCAACTAGACATCGGGCCTAGAGGGTCACACACATACGATAGATGCTTCAGCGAATAGAGGATTAGATGGAGATCCAATTAGCCCATATTCTCATTAAATGAGACCTTGCACTGATGGGCTCATTGCATAAGGCTCAATTAGAGATCAAAGGAGATTATTGGTTTTGTTTTGATATTTCATTGTGCATGTGTGCTCCCGATGAGGTTTCCCAACAGGACATGCAAAAAAAAAATGTTGATTAGATTGAAGCGAGCGACGGACAAGTCTTGACATCTCGTAAAGAGGGAAGCTTTATAAGTAATTCAGCAAACACCT
This sequence comes from Ensete ventricosum, assembly GCA_029747655.1. NCBI lineage: Eukaryota > Viridiplantae > Streptophyta > Magnoliopsida > Zingiberales > Musaceae > Ensete > Ensete ventricosum. The sequence goes on along the minus strand of JAQQAF010000005.1, from coordinate 43,624,619 downwards.
TAAGTGCAGGAGAGAAAAGGGCGAAAAGAGTGAAACAAGACTTTAGAAGGTTGAACGAACAGTCACAAGTCCACAAATGACAGTTCACCGAGTGCCGAGGGTGAAGACTAGCTCAATTTGTGATAAGTGGTCAACGCTAGACATATAACCAAAGCCCCATCTAGCCCTGTGCCACCCAAGTAGTTCCAAAAGGCAGAGATGGTTGACTTTTTATGTAGTGCATTGTGCTCTGCAAAAATCAGGCTGCGGCATGTGAAAACGGAGCTGTTTTGGGTAGTTTTAGCCCGACACGGTGAGCAGTCATATTGCAGCATTGCAAACTATTTTCACTTGCATTGCTCAAGCAAAACTACATAAAACTAAGGCAAAACAAGTTATCAAACATATGTACAAGCATGCAAAAGTGATGAACGGTTCATTGAGCGAAGATGTTGTGAGTCCATGATAATCGTTTATGACAGGAGGGTAAGAAAAACTATCTCTAGGGGGAGCACTACTTCTATTCTGAATACCAGACTGTATGAAGATTCTCTTGAAGTCATTTTCGGGGTAGTCCATGATGCCCATAAAATGTTTAAAAGTTCACTAACCCCCAAGTGTTATGGGCTTCATTGATTCATTTTTTTTAATCCTTCGAGTATAGCTTGATTGGTTACTTTTACCAGGCTGTTTATTTGAAGATTCGCTACTGAGTTGAACCTCACTGGATCTTGGAGGACCAACAAAAGTCTTTAAATTTGGCATTATTAAATTATGTTCTATTATCGATAATAAGTAGCCTTGGGTATGTCGTACTGCATGATTATGTTCCTTTAGACGAATCCTTCTGTTTTCTTCTCGGTAATGGATGTTAGTGGTTCGATCTCTACCTATTTTGTGAAGTAATCAACCCCTACGATAAGGAAGCTCTGCTGCCCTAAGGCTGGGGGAAAGGTCTATGGAGGTCCATGATAGAACCCAAGAGAAAGTCTATGCAGATTGATCTTTGAGGGGAATCAACCCTTGGAACGCTATAGGGGTTTCTCCTTCCTAATAGTCGGTCAAATGACTGAATTATAGATTGTTCTTGTTTACTCAAAAGTGGTGGAGGCTACATGCTTATATAGGGCTCTAAAACCCTAACCCTTGGGAGGCTACTCCATAAAGTAAAATATCATCCTTACCCTCTACCCTAGATGACTTGTAGGGGGCTGCAAAAAGCTAAGCACCCATGCTAGAAACGCTAGTCGACCTGTCTAGTAAAGGGGGTGGTGGCTAGGAAGCCCTAAGGCACTAGATATAAACCCTAGCCAATCTTCTTTATAGGATAGAGGCAGCTAGGCGGGGTTTGTTATAATCTCATAGGGTTTTCATTAGTGGCTACTTAGTTGAGTAGGACCCAACCCTGCTAGGATCCTATCAAGCCCGTCCTCTTAAAATCAGCTTTATCCTCAAGGCTGAGGTTCCATGAACTCAGGGAACCTGATCTTCGGCTCCTCATATGATTCTCATGTGACATCTTCAAGTGGTAAATTATTCCAATGCACCAGAGTAGAGGGACATCAGCGACGCATCACAATCTTGCGATCAAGTATGGCTTGTGGTTGGGCTCTTATATATCCATCATCAGTGGTGTTGGGCAGTTGAATCTGGGCTGACTCGTGCACTCCTAACTTGGGCTTCACGTAGGACACGTGGAAGACAGAATGAATTTTGGCATCATCAAGCAAGTTAAGTTTGTACACCACGGCTCCAATACGCTATGTGATTTGATAGGGCCGATAAAAGCGCCTTCACCATCATGCAAGGCGTGGAGGTCAAGACACCCGAACTTCACCATCACCTGAGGTATAGAGGTTTTGATGCTCGACCTTTGCCTCCACTAGGCATGAAGGTTGAAAAGCCCGACCTCTACCATCGTGCTAGGCATGGTTGTTGGGATGTCCAACCCCCACCTATGCTCGAGGCGTGAAGGTCAAGAAGAGACGAAGAAGTCAAGAAATACGATCTCGTCCGACTCGTATGTCTCCCAAAAATACAAGTGGCAGATGGGCAATGAATGGATCACCATTAGCAACATTGGTGGGAGGTGGTCTTGGATGGGCATACCAAATGAACTTATAACAAATGATATGAGAGGCACGATGGACTAGATGTGTTGGATGAACTAGACATTGTATATCGAACCTTGGGGGTACAAATGATAGGGAATACACTATTAGCTAATCATCATCCAACACATAACCATCACATGGAGTCTAGGTCACCTTCCACCCATATGCTCCCGTGGATAAGAGTCCAAAGAAGGGATCATTAGGGGCAGTCAGAAAATGCTCCCCCAACCTTTTGCCTTGTGGATGTCACGAAATAGTCTACCCCTCTACAATCAAGTAGAAAAATACATCATTAACATAATGAGAAGCGGATATACTTCTTTTGGCCACTAGAGTCTACACTTATACACCGTGGATTATTAACTTGAGCATTAAAAGGATCGGATCGAAAAACCTCTCCCGACCTTAGTCTTTGTGTAGATGGTACCTCAGGACCTTAACGTTTTCATCTCGAACTCACATCAAATAGCCCTATGCATACAAGTCCAAACCACGTTAGGCTGACTAAGACGTAAATGACTATTTCCCATAATAATTTTAACATCTTTTATCTTTTTAAAAATAAGATTATCTTAACTTTTATCGTACCATGATCCCCTTCGTCCCTCCCATCGCCTCTACTTGGTCATAGTCATTTAATGACGTTCAACACAACAACAAGAGACAAAAGCAACCACAACGAGATGATAGAACAAAGACAATCATGACGAAACAAATGCCAAAGATAATCTCATCTTTTACAAAAATAAGAGATGCTATGAGAAAATAAAACAAAAAACAAGTACTTTGCAAGAAAAAAATAAAAATTTAAAATAGAAATTTACCCAAAAGAAGAAACTCAACCACCATTTTCCTGTCCGTGCCATCATCCTACACTTGCAACAGTTGACAAGCATAGACAGACTCGTTTAACAACAAGGAAGAATCAAAAGTCTTCCTGCAAGTCTACAGCACAAACGGCCCACTACATATACTACACATTAGAAGCTCAAACAGAATCATTTCAAGGACAGCTGATCTCATGGTTAGATACATATACAGTTGGCTTCTCATGACAAAAAGTCTCACTAAATTTTAAAAGATACTGCAAGTGTACAATTAAACACCAGAACTTTCAGCAATTATAATGAAATAACCAATGACATAGCAGAGAAGGCATACCATACATCTAAGGCATTCTTTCTTTGAGGGTTGAGCCCACCTTGTAATTTATGTTTCACATCTGGGGGGGGGCACTTCACATCGACATAGTGGTGAAGTCAGTCTAGTTATTCATCCACTAGTCGATGGAGAGAACATGAATTTCTACAGAGGAACATGAAAAAGAAGTTGCAACAGGACTTGCAATCGCTATAACTGGTTCCTTTCATTGCTGTCAAAATTTAGGGCCTCCATGCCTTTGAGCGCAGACTCGTAATTCTTAATGGTAGATATATTTCTCCTGGAAGAAGTATGCCTGTGGTCCGCGGAACTAATTGGGGATCTCTGAGCATTTGAAACCTTGCGGAATGTCCTTGGGCTGGCCTCTGCTGTACGACTGCGAGATTGATCTGCCTCTGTGCCAAACAAATCTCTACTACCAGAAACAGCAGCTCGCCTTGAGGATCCGCTTGACCGTCCCAAAAAAGTTGAACTGGAAAACTAATAAGCATGCATTCGAGGTCAGAGTTTACATAGAATAACTTAAATATATTATGCCAAGAGAAATCATGCATCAGTGGATTTAAACAAGAAATACAACTTAACTTTGTGCCATATACAACCTCAAATCACAACAGCTACCTAATAATAATCTGAGAGATATATAAAACAGAGTTTGAAAATTGCAGTACACCCTCGAATTTTATAGTTGGTCGACATATTTCTGAATACTATATTAATCCTAGACAAGAATCACAGTGAAGCAGCAAAAACATTTTGCTCAGTGTCTAAGATTTTTACAACCTTACTCATGTATGATAATCGTTTTAATTCAAAGTTCCCAAATCTCATTCATATTATAGTGAGCTTCAATTGAGCATTTCAACAGTGGCCAGACTAAAAAATTTCAATAATTTGACTTACAACAACTTGTTATGGATCTCTATGTCAACAACAATGGGATTCACTTCATCCATTTTGTAAGGTTTGTCAAGCACATGTTTAGGACAGTTGCTAGATGATAAAACCAAATCTAAAGATTTAAAACTAATTTCAGACAAGTAGACACTGAATCTGATCTAGTTTTCATAAGAGTTGCAAATTCTTATTCCAGAATTGTCATTTTCTTGTTGCTCTTCCAAAGTGATTATTTCATAAGAGTTGCCCTTCCATGCGAGCCACAGGTAAAACCAATGAAGATCGCATTAACATCCATGAAAGAAAGAGAATAAATGAAGAAACATAGAAAAAAACTGAATTAAAAAATCACCATAGCATCTCTACCGGCAGGCAGATCATTCCCTATAGGAGCCTTCTGCTTTAATAAGCTGCCTACATTTTCAGCTGGAGGTGGAACTTGTGCACGATTAGAAGAGTCCATCACCAACCGACCATTTGCCCACACTTCTGCACCACCTGAAATGCAATCTCAAAAGTTTATCCCTCCAAATTATAAAAATGGACTATGTAAGCTCTGATTAACACACTAGCACAAGTAATATATATAAGCAACCACATAATTTTGCAGCCATGCAACATGAATATGATAACCAACAAAATTGACCGAGACTGACATATTAGCACAACCGAATGAAGAAAACTGTGAGAAGAAATGGAAGAGAACTTTACAAACAAGCAGAATAAATTATCAACGTCAAAATCAACAGATACAAGATATGATGAGTTAATAACTATAGTAATGTGTTAGCAGCATGTTGTGCATTTCCAAACCTGTGAAAGGAGAGAGAAAGGGAGAGAGATCACCTGGCCGCCTATCATTGGTGATGGGAGGAGCCAGGCCAGAGCTAGGGCCTGCACTTGGACCCTAGAAAATAGTAGAAAAAATTAAATACTTGTTCAGCAAATAAGGAAAAAGAATAGCAAACAGTTTCTGCTGCCTTTGACTAACAATAGCACGTGGAGGAGCACCAGATATCTGCGACTGCTGAATCTTTAAAATGGTCCAATCAAACATATAATCAAACTGAAAACCTGCAGAGGAGATATAGAGATGAGGATTGTTACACCCAGCACATATATTTATCAGCCATGTCACTAAAAGAAAAAGGCTGCAGTGAGAAGATAAATCAACCTTCACGGATAAAAAGGTCACGGAATAATCTCTTGAGATACGCATAATCAGGCTTGTCCTCAAATCGCAGTAAGCGACAATAGTGGAAATACGATGCAAACTCTGAAGGATATCCCCTACATAGAGCCTAGAAGAACAAGAACATTTTCCATTGTCATAACTATAGGGAAAAAGATAAAAACTCAAAAAGGAATTTACCTCAATTGTTGTGGCAACTTTTTTTTCACTAATTTTTTCATATTTCTGTTTCTTATTTCCCGCTTTTAGACCCTGCCATGGAAGGCTGGAAACAAAAAATTGAAAAACCAATTGTTAAACGGGTTGAAAAATTTTAGACATAGACAAGGGGCAAAAGGTTCCACCAAATGAACATACCTGCCCCTTAAGAAGTACATAAGAACATACCCAAGAGATTCCAAATCATCCCTCCTGCTTTGTTCTTTGCAGAATAACAACACCAATCAGAATCAAGATGAAAAAACCAAAGAATAATCATATAAAAGTACAGAGAATACAGGTAGAACAGTTGAGATAAACAACAATAGGCTATATATAACAGAATAAATAAAAAGGTGATCAGAAAATATTCCGTGTACCTATGCCAAGATGTGTGTTCACACTTGCATACCTTGCTGTTCCAGTCAAGTTTTTGTTCTCTCTGCAACAGATAAAAAGAATTACCATATCAGTGCTACAATTAAAAATACCGTTGACAGTTTAAATAAGCTGGAAATAATGAGATGCAAGCTCCAGAAAAATAGATAGTTTGTTCTTGCAACAAGCCCAATTATGGAACCATAACATCAAGTCACAAGCCCTAGATATGAAAAGTGTGATAAAAGAGATCAACCAAAATGAAAACACACCATATAGGATAGTAAAAATTTCACAATAGCCATGGTCAACTAAGGTGAAGCTACTCAGAAGGAAACACAAAATTTTTGGATCATAGGGACTGGTCGTTGAATGCTATTCATTTGAGATCAAAGAGACAACCCCATTAAAAAAGAATCAGCATTGACGGCCATGCTGTAGTATGTATGTATGATGTGCCTGAAAACAAAATTCTGTCCTTTTACATGATTGTTTATCAATTTAAAAGGCTTGTGTAAATGGTGACTCTTTCGTCTTACTTATGTTCCTTTCCTTGTTCCTCACTAATCTCACAAAGTATCCATCTCTTATTTGACTTAAACTTATTTATCTCTTACATCTCCTCTAAGAATATCAGGACAGCAAACTATATAACTGATCAAAGTTTGTTCCAGCTGTAAATTTATTCCAGCAGTGATGAATTCATAATCCTCTCTTTCAAAGCTTCCCCAGCACCACAGGAAAGAATCAATGCAGTTTAAAGGTTCATAAATATTGCTTGTGCAAAATTGTATGGTGCAGCTGCATATTGTTGGTTCATAAAGACATGAAAAACTGGAGTTCTTCACCACATAACTTTCTATCTATTTTTTCCCATAGTTTATTTAAAAAATCAACAAAGAAGCTGCCTTATACCATAATGCTGCCTCCATAGGCCTCCACCTTGTTTAACATAAGCTCATCTTATAGAAAATATTACAACAGATATTTCATGACAAATGTTTAAAGAGCTAAAATAACAAACCAGATATTTTCAAACATACAATGTCAATAACTAAAACAAAATATTTTCACATATTGTTTAGACATAGTTTAGTCAATTATATCTTACCTATAAGGAATATGCTGATGAGTTGAAGTATCCCTATACTTTTTGGCAAGGCCAAAATCAATCATATACACCTGGATGGAAATGCAAAAGAAATTCAATAAAGAAAATGATGAAATTGAACATAGTGGATAACTAAAAGGAAAAAAACTAAAGAAAATTTAGAGGCATACCTGGTTAACTCGTCTACCAAGACCCACAAGAAAATTGTCTGGTTTAATGTCTCGGTGAAGAAATGACTTTGAATGCACAAATTCTACTCGATTAATCTGAGGTGAAAAATTTTTATGGATCAGATACCCGCCAGAGTCCAGCAATATGAACAGGCATGAATAGTGTGGCAATGGAAAAGTAAAAAATATTATAAGGATACTATTTCATTCAGGGTAAGGAGCAAATCAAGAAACACATTAGTTATTGGCTGATGAAACTGAGGAACAAAGGATCATATCTTCGATTCAATTAAGAGTATTTGAATATTTATTTATTAGTTCTATTAAAGTTTTTTAGATCTCCCCCAACCACCCCTCGTACTACTACTAATAATAATCGTTTCATCTTCTCTCACTAGCATATTTGTAGATCTCTTGAGCATATGTCAATATCATATTAAATGATTCTGCCTCGTTTAATCATCTACCGAAGCAGCGCCTGGTTATTCACAAAGATATAGAAATAAATGATATTGCCAAGAAAGTCAGAAAAGTAAAATTATGACAGGTCGTTCATAAAAAGAAGAGAACTTCATTTAAACAAAGAAAGGAACCAACAAAAGAATATTGAAATGTCATAAGTGGAAGCATAGTGAGAGGATATCGTAATGGCAGCTACCACTAAAAGAATTTTAAACATATGAAGGACAGAACAAACATGATCCAAATGTTCAGAAGCACAGCATTATGTCAAAGCAAAAAAAGGTGCATTACAAGAATAGCATACCATCTGATCTGCAAGCATCAAAACAGTCTTCAGAGAAAGTTTTCGGCTGCAGAAGCTGAATAGATCTTCAAGACTTGGTCCCAGTAAATCGATCACGAGAACATTATAATCACCCTCAGCACCGTACCATTTCACATTTGGAATTCCAGCTGCAAAAAAAAAAAAAAAATGGAATGACCACTTAAAAAGATAAAAACTTGAAGTAAACTGCTTGAAACAAATGATGTTGAAGAAAAACATTACTTCCTCCTTGCAGGATCCTGTACAACTTCGATTCATAGAGCAGCTGGGGATGTTTCGTCTTGACATTTTCCTGATAAATAGAATTCAATGTATACACATGATAAAATTTATCAATGCCATAATTTAGTACTTGACATATCCAGAGAAAAAAAAAATTAAATCCTAACCTACAAATCACTGCCGTATACACAGTCATTGGAACAACATCAGATTGTGGTGGTACTCAAAAGATGAAAAGAAACAACAAACAGCAAACTGTGAAACTACCCAAAAGACCAAAACAGGATAACAGAACTGAACCAGAAACTCCAATTGATACTACCAAAAACCAAGAGAGCTTGTTCTTCTACCTGGCTTAAGCAGGGACATCCACAAGGCAAAGTGAAGTCTGTCACACAAGTCTTTGCCAAATTTAGACAGAAGTCACAGAACGCCCATAGTAGTTTATGCCATTGATTTGAATTTTAAAAAAAAACATAGAAGGTTTTATTTTGCTAATATAACCTATTTTCTATGAAATATCCACAATCTGAAGGATACTATTAACTTGCACCAGCATGTATTTCCAGTTAATCAGCTTCAGTATTTTAGGGGAAAACGGGCCACCCCGGTAAATTCTCTCTTAATAATAACTATAAGATTTAAAAAACTCAAAACTAAGAATAAACCGTGACCTGAGAACAAGTTCACGGTGAAACAAAAATAAGGTGAGCAAGTAGTATGAACATAAAGAGAATATTTAGATTGAACAGCAGATAAAAATGGGATATACTTACGAGTTTGATTGCAACTTCCTCGTTCGTTTGGATATTAGTACCTGCAAACAAGACAACAGTCACAAGACCCCCCAAAGAGCACGCTGTAGAGTTTGAAAAGCCGCAGACAATTAGGGGAAGAAGCGATCACCGACCTAGATAGATCTCCCCAAAAGACCCGCTGCCGATCTTGCGACCAAGGCGGAATTTGTTCCCGACGCGAGGCTCCATCACACCAACGCAATCACGAGCAGGAGACTGGTACAAATCCAACTGTATGCCTAGCGTCAGAAATCACCGGAAGAACAAAGCAACAAGAAGGCCCTTTCCACCGATCTCAAGAAGCCGCACAGTGTCACGCAAGACCAGAAGGAAATCAAAGCAAATCCAGGAGGCGGGGGTTGGCGATGAGTTCGACGCCCATCATTTGATCGCAGTGTGGACGGAAACAGGGAGTGATCAGGGCCTTGGGGATTCCAAGTCCGTCGAAATCGCTCGATGAAAATTAGGGTTTCGGACGCGGAGGCCTACAGCCAGAGGAAGGGAGCAGATCGGACGATCGAGAACGAATGCGTCACAATCACTACGATATAAATCCTACACGGGGAGCTAATGAGCCCATACGGGACGGCATGCCGCGTCGCTGCGATGCCGCTATATAACTATTTCTCAATACCATTTATTATTTGACTTATATATATATATATATATATAATAACATGTTTCCTAAAAAACGCATGTCATTATTATTTTTTATTATTATTTTTCGACAGTGCCACCTGACTTAGATTTTTTCTCATAGAGAGTTCCTACCTTTCAAAATAGTGAAAAGTATATTCAACTTTTTTTTTTTATTGTTTGTCTTCTCTTTGAACCTCATTCCAATTGAACCCGTCCATTAGGCAATTTCAACTGGATAATATTAAACAATAATATAATCTCAATATCTTTAAGAATTGAATAAATAAAAAAATATTTATTTATCGACTTTAAAATAGAAAACATAATCATTTACATTTCTGTATGGTATTTTAAAGATTTCTAAACATTTTTATATTTTAAAAGAATATGAGGTAAGTTACATATATTTGAATGAGATAATATTGTTTTAAAATAGGACCCAAAATTATTTTAACTCATGTCACCAAAAGTTTTTGTTTTCCTTAAAACTTCGAAAACCTTTTCAAATAATATTCATGCGGCTTTTTTAGCTCAAAGTGATTATGAATTTACCTTAAAATTGGATAAAATAAATATATATACTTTTTATCCTTTAGCGTATGAAATTAATAAAAAATAATTATTTTGTTCATCTAAAAATAGAATAAGTTGTTATTTGGTTCTATGTAAGTCATTTCCTCTTTTTTTAATTTAAAAATTCAAAAAATGGAAGGCTATTTACACTATTAAAAATAATGTACCACATTAAAAAACAATATAGTTTGAGTCTCAAAACAAAATTCCTCAAAACTCCAGGAAAACTTCTCTAATAATATCCACGTGTCTTTTTGTCTATAGTGATAATAAATTCACATAACTTAGAGAAAAAATAAAAAAAAAATATTTTTTTAATTTTTTTTAAGAAAATCCTTGAGGAATAAACATGTAATTGCACATGAGTAACTTGAGCTGACTAGTCAAGCATGTAATTTCGATATTAATATCTAGAAATTGTGAGAGGGTAAGAGAAATACATTCACGAGATCATCAAGAATTAAATATTTATCGATATTATGTAAAATCTATAGTATAATTGTCATATTAATTTTAATGATAAATTTCAAATATACTTCTTTTAAGAATATAATATTCAGAAAAAATATGAATACTATTTTGACTCTCAAAAAATAGCTTAGGATTTCTAGATCTTTGATAGAGAATCAATATGTCAATTTAGTATTTTTTTTTTCAAAGAAAGAGCTATCGAATTTAAATTTGATGAAGTTAGTTAACATAAAAATAAGCCAAGTTAGATATACCAAGCTCTTGGAGCTGGTTTAAATCCATAAATAATTTTTCATAGTTTACAAATATGGTTTAGATATTAAGGTATTGAGAGTGGATGAATCCAGGAGGTTGCTACATAAAGACATCTTCAATTAAGATCCCTTGCAAGATACATTGTTAATATTTAGTTAGTGTATATGACGACCTTGAGTGATAACTAAACTCATAATGAGTCGAATTATAATTAATTTAATAATTAGACTAAAGATCTCTTTGAAATCAACACCTAGTTGTAAGTGAAATCCTTTGACTACTCGACTTATTTTGTATCTGGTAATAAATACATCTGGATTTTACTTAATTGAAAAGATTTACTTATACACAATGATATTTTATATGAGATGAGTGATACAAGGGGCTATGTGGCATTGTGGAGTAAGACATCATATTCCTTACGTATAATTTTATGCCGACATGAAGATTTTTAAGCATGAGTGATACTTGTGGATTCAGTACAGTCGAGTGGAGAGCTTGTGATAGTGTGAATATCAAAGATTTAACATGGTCTGAAGATGTCATTTTTGGAGCATGTTGTTATGTGATATTTAGGCTCGGTGATATTATTAGACTATGTCCACGGTATGAAAATTGATAAAGAGTTAGTGACATATATATGATCAAGCTGATGTGTTTTGATATCATTTGATCGATGAGAAGATAAAGATATCATTTATGGTATCGAGTGTGTTACTTTATCAAGTGTTACAGAGTGAGTTGGTAGAGAGGTGAATGAATAAGTTACATAATAGGTGAGGTGCTAATAAACTAGAGTAATAAGAGAGTACAAGTCTACAAGAGAATTGATAGTTGGTATAGTAAGAGGTGCTCTTGAGGGGGTTTTAAGGTGTACTTGTATAAATATAATGATAGATGATTATTATAGTAGCTCATATTACTAAAGGAGCAAAATTTAGAGGGAAAGGTGGGCTCAACATTTAACATAATGTAATATAAAGACCTTATGAGTTAGAGGATCAAAGCACTAAAAAATATTATATTAAAATTAGTACCTGATCAAGATGCACGACTAGGATCTTAGTGTTAACTTGTATGAAATATAATGATGTAGTTAGGGATAATATATATAAACATTAGTCTTTCAAATGGTGGTTGGTGTTGTAGGATTAGAGTGACCATGTAGTTGATGCAATGGACTATAGTTTAAAAGACTATTGACTAAAAGATTAATAGTATAGAGATTTAGTGTAGGAGGGTGAGACTAATTTTAATTTATATGATGGTGTTTTTATTTGATCGAACCAACTAGTTGAGATGTGTGCGATAGTGACTTGAGATATTATATATCACATAATGAGAGATAAATTGTTAGAGCTTGATATTCACATCATCCATCAGTATAAACTAATTTAATGGTAGACTAAAAAAAATTTCATCATTTTTTTTAAACGAATAAAGACTATATTAACTTAAGATTTATATTTCAGAGGATAGAGCCATACATATTTAGTAACATAATTTATGAAAATAATAAAATTTAAAATTATTATAGGAAGTGGTTGGCCCAGGGCCTCAAACATCCGTATAAATAATTTAAAGTGGTTTAAAGCAGGTTATGAAAGACATTCTAGAAGATAGTCTTTGATTTTTATTATTAAAGCAAGCATAGTAACAAATTTACTTGATTTGAAATTTGGAAGAGAGTAATGAGAAATTAGTTATTATTGAAAAGAGAATAACAAATTGAAGCAACAACTAAAGCAAGAATGATTGGTTGGGCGATTTATAAAGTTGACAATCACTCATAGATATTGTCTTTATTCTAGTCTAAGACCAAAGATGCCCTCATGCTTAGATCGCATATAAGAACTGAGTCAGTAAAGAACTCAATAGAAGTACTATTTTATTTACAGAATGGAGAGATATAAATAAATTTTCTTTAAATATGAAGTGCACATAAAAAAATTCATATATGAATTAAGTGTCATAAAACCAATGTAAGTGATAAGGATTTCATTAAATTACTAATAATGATATCTCCATTATAGCCTGAACATATACATACTATAGATCAAAAGTAATATAGGAAAGCACTAGAGTCATGATGCAATTGCTTAGATGAATAATTAAAATAGTTACGATGTTTGCTTGAAGCTAATTGGATGTGACAATAGGCTTGGGTCAAGATAGATAAACTTCTGATGTATATCCAATTTTGTCAAAGTTGATAGATAACTTTTTGAATATTGTTATTATTAAGATATTAAAGCTCTTGGTAGTTGTAGTGATTATTATAGTTGAAGTTATTTATTGAGTTGTTTAGATCAAAGTTCTCATCATCATTAGTGTAACGAAAGATGATGACTTTGTGTATTACTCATATATCCATGCGATATCTTATTCGGTCTTTTATTAAGGTTCTTGTTGTTTCGATTATCATTTCCTTTATATTTCTAACTTAGTTGAGTTATGATAATTGATCTTATCTTTCTCTCTTCTCATTTTAGATACATTTCATAAGTAATCAATTTGTCAAATGATCATGTGTCTGAATTGCTATAGCTAGTTCCTTATGTTTATCTCCAAAGCTGTTAAGAGCACGAACAATAACTATTTCATCATCAAGGGATGACTTATTAAAGCCAAGTCATCCATAAGTGCATGTAATCAGTAATAATACTTTTCTCTTATGTTATTTTCATCAAAGTAGATAAAAGACTTAGCACGCGAGTGTGAGAGTGGTTAGTAAATGTGGTTTATAACTTAAATTATGCTATTATTGCATGAAGAGATTAATGGTGCTATGTAGTCAGTAAATGTGGCTTGAATGACTTACAGAATAAGATGAAATTTGAGTAGTTATAGTTTGTGATCAGGAAATGTAATTAAGATTGGTTATCCTGATATTTAAATATTTTTTAGATAGATAGTTGAGGGAGTTATTGACATAGTCCAATAGATTATATCCAAAGAGAAGATTGATGAACTATGCTTGTTAGGGTACATAGTTGTCACATTTGAAAAGTTTAAAGGTATAGGAGAAAGAAGATCATATAGATAGTTGAGTATGAATGGAGATGGGTTCTATAGGGTATGAGAGGAATCTTGTTCCCTGAAGAAATAATCAACAAAGCATTAGAGCTACAAGAGAAAGAAGACATGGATGCCGGATGTGGTTAGATACCGCATTAGATGAAGGAGTTGTTATCGTGCATCAACAGGAGGTCGAGCAACGTTAGATGGTTAGGTTAAAGTCGATCAGATGGAACACCATCGCTGGAGGCTAATTTGATCAAATTAGAAGATCATGATCTATGGATTAGAAGATCAAATAGATGGGATTAGCTACAGCGTCTGCCACCACAAATCAGGTTGTTACTGCGAGTGTTGCAGTTCGCAGAGCAGAAGAGAGGGGGATGACGATTGGTGGCGGAGACCGATCGTCAAGGAATGAAAATTTTCATCGGAGGAGGCAGATCAAATGAGCATCGCCAGAAGGAGGGGGGATTGATCGTTGGAGGATATTGATAGTGAGCAGATTGTTGACTTTTCTACATAACTTCATGGAGAAGAAGAAGAGAATAGTAGAAGATACCAGGATTACTTTCAATCAACAGTCTGCAATACTCTGGAATGAACCAAGAGCACCTATTTATATTGATTAAAAGATAGAATACAAATATTTTAAAATACTAAAAAATCTATCACATCTAAATAAATATTATCCTCATCTAAACTACTTGAATTATTTCGAACACACCCCCTTAATTCAAGTAGTTATAATTTAAAATTATTTTCAAAAAAATATTTTCTTTGTCAAAATTTTTGTGAAGATGTCGGCAAGCTGATCTTCGTTGCTGCAGCGGTTGTCTTATGTTTTTTCTCTGTCCATAGATCTTTGAGAACTTCTGACCTGAAATCTTTTATCCTTTCTCTTGACATTTTTCTCTTCAGTAGCCATCTTTGATAATATGATGGAGACTCTGTATTTATAGGATTTAATCCCTTTGTATGCAGAAGCTTTCTCTTTCTTTTTTTTCTCTTAGCTTTCTTCACATCATCATAAACTTCTACCAACCCTGTATGTGTATTTTTATTATTGTCCTTGAAGTTTAGAGCTTCACCCCTTTTCTGTACATGTGTGTCATCAACATTATAACCTGCATAATCTGAGATAGTTTGCATAGATCCACACAAATTTAGATGATTATAACTTTTATGTCATAATGTTGATTCATCAGTAGGAGTAGCAAAATCTGAAAATAATAAGTCAAACATCTTGTTTTTTGTCATTCTTACAGTTGCTATCAATTTACCAATTTTCTTATCATAAATCAGGTATTTTTCATTATCAAAAATAACATAATATCATTTTCTCATTAGTTGTCCTATACTAATGAGATTTTATTTTAAATCAGGAATAAATAACACATCATCAATATTTTTTTACTTGAACCTTTTTACCATTTCCTATCTGCACAATAGATCTGACTGAATCATCAAGCTTCTGAAACAGACTTTTATCCCCTGTCATATGATCACTATATCCATTATCCAAAAACTAAACAAATCTATAATATTCTTCATCAGATGCTATAAATAAAATATTATTTTCATCTTTTTTATCATCGTTATTTTCCTCATGATAATTTGTTTGATTTTTGTTCCAACAATCTTTTTCAAGATGTTCATATTTTCTACAATAAGAACATAAAGGAACATTTGAATTTTCTGTAGAATTTTGATTTTCTTGGAACCATACTCTGATACCACTATTGGTTTTTCTGTAGAATTTCAGGAAGAATGAGAAGAGCACCTATTTATATTGATTAAAAGATAGAATACAGATATTTTAAAATATTAAAAAATCTATCATATTTAAATAAATATTATCTTTATCTAAACTAATCTCATCATCATCTTAACTACTTAAATTATTTTCAATACAAATCCAACACAAATCTAATGTGATAAAAGCTAAGTATAGGGAGGGCTAAAGAATCAAAGGTTAGAGACGAACTCGGCAGTGAGGCCAGTAATTTCAGTTTTAGTGGATATTTCATTGCATTGTGAGGAGTTCGAGAGGGCAGATGATGCTAATGTGAGAAGAAAGAGAGGGTAGATTGTCCGCTGCGGATACGAGCACTACGTGAGGAGAAAACGAGTCGATTGTTAGCTGTGAGTGCTCTTTCTTTCCGAGTATTATTAGGGCTGCACCTGTGGAGGCAAACACGTCCCCGCCGTGAAAGAGATCATTTCGAGTGCATCAGCATTTCTATCCTCGTACGGGCCACAGTGATTCCTTTGTCCTTGTTGGTCTGAACAAATGTTGAAGTGGTAGATTGCCGTCGATGCTACAGAGGATCCACACGACAAGGTGTCCTTTTTTTTTTTTTTTTTTCTTTCTATCCCACAGTTCTTCTCAAGTAGCAAGCAGTCACTACAAGTCGATGCCAAAGCAGCTTGATGAATACAACGAGTTGTTGCTAATTCGTTTCATTCAACCAAATTTTTTGTAGAGAAATTTTAAACTTATTATTGTTCTTCTACTTGAGGTACAGATAAGGATGATGATATGAGAGGAAGAATCTATTCTTCTTCTCAACTATTTCTTTTCATATTGTGCCTACATACAGTCAGCGCCATCTTTTAAGTTCATTTATATTTTGGACATTGAAGGCGTTGATGCCATGCCTTCCCTGCCACAAGGCCTGCAGCTAGCTCTTCAATATTAATATGGAGGTTGTGAAGCCATGGAGAAAAGTCGAGCAACTTATTGGAGGCCACTTGCTAGATATCTAGCAAGACCTTCGGTGGTCACTCATGTAAGATAAATTGCAGCATCCATGTCCAAGATCCTTCGTTTGAGGTATCTGGTTGGAATGGAGAAGGTAAGCCTGCTGCTGTGATCCTGACCGCTGTGTTTAACAGTGCATGCTACGCAAATGAGCATCACGAGAGCGAGCGACTTGCTTTTCTTTCGGGCTAAAGTTTCCGTGACGCCCCACGTATATTGTTGGTATCAGGTGGAGTCCGCGGATGCAGAGAGAGATAGGAAGAGATGGGATCGACGCAAGTGCTCCAAATGGGTAATGCATCAAACGACAGGCGAGTGGAGGGGCGTTCGATCCGTCGCGACGAACATAGAGATGGATCGGCGTTCAGATCGATGATCGCAGCGGCTCAAGTCGAGAAAGTGGTCCTCCACCTCCAGACCCATCCTGTGTATACCACCACTGTTCGTGCATGAAAGAAAAGGAGAGTGTCCTCTCCGGTGGAACAACAATCGACCGCTTCTGTTGATGCATGAAAGAAACAAGCGTGTGTCCTCTGCGGTGGAAGAACAATAGACCGCCACCGTTGATGCGTGAAAGAAAAAAGAGTGTTGTCCTCTCTGGTGGAAGAACGATCGACTAGGACCGGGGAGTGAACACGATCCGACCGCCTGCTTCGACTTGGTTCCCTGCTGAATATTGGGAAGGGGAGACACAGAGAGAGAGAGAGAGAGAGAGAGAGAGAAGAAGAAGAAGAGCAACAGATGAAAACAAAAAAAGACGGGGGGAGTTTCTTCGAGATGGGTATCTAAGGAACAGACACAATGTCTTATTCTTTGTCTAAAGATGATGATACCTTTCTTAAACGAGCAAATGAAATGAATCCATCGGGAAGAAAGAAGAAGGTGAACCGGTCGGCTCGACGGCTGACACCACTAGTTTCCTTTCTTTTTCTCTAATTTGGAAACCCCAGCATCGGAGTCTTAGCTTTGCATTGCATTGCATTACATTACATTACATTACATGCGAGGCGACTGTAGGCTCCGACTCCCAGCTATAGCTGTACGCAATCGATTCGGTGGTCACTGTTCATCGATTTTGACCTTCCCAACGTATTCTTCGGCAGGTGTCGTCCTCAGGTTTGGGTTCACGAATCTTGGAACGAACCCGATGCCGACGGTAGACCAAAAAAAACCCTCTCTCTCTCTCTCTATATATATATATATATATGCAAATATATGTCAACCACACCAAAGCCTCCATCCATCTCTTTTTTTCTCTCTTCGGTGGCCCTGCGAGAAGCGCGCAGCCCGGTGGTTTCCAATCCCACGTGCCAGCTTCCTTTCAGCCAATACGAGATGGCCACGTCGTGCGCGGAGACGTCAACCCCACGTGCCATCCCCGTGGGTTCTGGGAGTCAATAATGGGCGGAACTTGGAGGGCTGGGCCCACCGGCTTCGCTGGGCTGGTCCACCGTATCACGCGCAGATCCGTCCCACCCATCCCCGAAGCACCAGGCGCGGCGTGGGACCAGTGGTCCGGAAGTCTGGTTGTTGCTCGGTGCCCTCAGGAGGGGCCCGCCTGGGCCTTATTCTTTTTCCCAGTGGGCCCCATCTTCCAAAAATTCTATGTACTTCTTCGCATGTAAATAAATTTAGGGACGACGAAAAAAATATATATAAATGAAATATAAAATAAATAAAAAAAATTGCAGGAAGTCTTCCTTTTCTCTCTTCTGGATTTATATGTATGTATATGTTGTGATTATGAATAACTTTAGTCCATTTCTCTTATCGATGAAAGTTAAAAGCTGAACATGTTTTCCTGGTTCAAAGGCAGATGATGCCCATTGCTCTCTCTCTCTCTCTCTCTCTCTACATGCAATCTTCTATTCACAATTCAGCAGTTTCCCCCCCTTTTTTTTTTCTTTTAAGAAAGAAAGCTGAATTTTGATGTTGCTTTTCTTACTATCTCGAAAACAACTAAAAGATCTCTTGTTCATGTAAAGCTTAGATTGCAACGGCGAAATGGATTTGAAGGAAGTCTCCCTTCCTCTCTGTCTCTGTCTGAATGCATATCAGAGAGAGAGAGAGAGAGAGAGAGAGAGCGAGAGAGGCTTTGTCGTCTTTTAGGTGATAAGAAATACATGAAATCGGTGTATTGAAGTCATAAACATGGAAGTATATATTCCAGATGGTAGGAATGCCACAAACAAAAGAGGAGGGATAGCTACAGTACATCACAAGAAACACCAAGAAGACAAGTCACATCTATTATTATTCTAAGGATACATATGATGAGCGTGGTGATCGATCCTCACCGATGCCAGCGATTTAATAGACGACGGGAGTAAGCGGGTCTACGCCACCGGACTAAAGAGCTGCAGTCACATTTTTCCGCCGGAATGAGTTCTACCCAATCTCCTTCTCCTCCTCAGAAGTCTCACGCGCTTCCCAGACGCCGGAGTTCCATAAACCCAAGGGAACGGAAAGGAAAAGTTTCTTCCTCCTCAGTCGCAGTCGAGTCTTCAGAAAATAGAACCTCCATACAGCTCCTTTAAGGAACCAACTTATTATTAAGCTTGGAAACTGACCATATCACAGAGAGAGCAGAAACCCTCCTGCTATATCTCCGCCCTTAATACTTTGGACGTGATTGATTTGGTTTTCGTTATATAGGCAGGTGATGGAATTTTGATGGCTTTTGTATCTTAGGACATAGCAGGGTTTTCCTTTGCCAGCAGTGACCTGTGTTTAAGCTCTGCTCCGTGGCGGTGGATGTCTTCACCAGTGATGGAAACAGTGGCCAGAAGAAGGTCGAGATGAGTACGCTCGGTCCTTGGCTGCAGGCTTCGAGTTCCCTCCCGAGACCAACAGGGAAATCCCAAGTCAGATTTTTAGCATTTGAGAAGCTGCATCTGCACGAGGTATGTATATATAATTCGTACGCAGTATCTAAGACTCGTTATTACGTAGATATCATCAGTACATAACAACAGCCTTGTTCTTTCCTCTTTCCTTTCGTGAAGTGCGTGTTTGTTTGATTGATAGAGTTAAGGCATGGAAGAGATTCCAATAAATTTGTAAGAATTGGACTATAATTGATAGATAATGGGGGTTTCTAGATCCGGAAGCACGACATGAACAACTTTGGTTGGGAGAATCCAGCAGCCATCAGAAGCGAGATCTCTGTGCCGCCATGTATATATTGGAGCAATCACTATGACAACTTCACAGGCTCCGGTGAAGGGCACAGCAGCAGCTTTAACGAGGAGTCAGAGCCCCGGGAATGTGTCCTCGGCTCAGAGCTCCACAGGATCATGGGTTCAGGTGTTGATCGAATCAGTGAGTCGGTGGAAATCTCAGGTCGAGCTTCCCACTCCATAAACGATAGCTTGAATCTGGACTTGTTGCAGTATCAAGAAGCGATAGTGTCGGCGGCTGACTCTCTTCTCACGAGACCAGTATTAGGTGATGCTGCTGCTGCTGCCTCTTCTTCTCGATTTGCCCACCCACTCCCGGAGAACTTTGGAACATCCGAGGCACTCCGAGGAGTCGGCAGCAATTCTTCTCGATTTGCCCACCCACTCCCGGAGAACTTTGGAACATCCGAGGCACTCCGAGGAGTCGGCAACATCGATGGTGTTCAACATGGCATCTGCAAATATGCGTATGGCAAGTCTCTGAACCATGGTTCGCAGGGATCCTCCAAGTCGGATACTCGACGAGTGGAATCATGGAAGGCAAAGACGAATGGCAAGAGAAAATTCGAGGATTCTGAGATTGTAAGAGAAAGCAGCAACTGGGTTGGCAGTGGGCTCCGGTCAAATTCTTCTGCCAGGGAAGGAGGATTTCATATCCATTTCGCAAGGGAACCCAAATCGAAGGAGCCGAGGCCAGAAAAGGACTTAGTTGGGGAAAGCACTGATACGGAGATGATGGCGGAATTGAAGGAGATGATGGTCTACAGGTCTGCAGCTCTAAGACCAGTGAGGCTGGGTACGGAGGAGGATGCAACGAAGAAACCGAAGAGGAAGAACGTGAGGATATCAAGCGACCCACAGACCGTGGCTGCAAGGCAGAGGAGGGAGAGGATAAGTGAGAGGCTGAGGACGCTGCAAAGACTGGTTCCAGGGGGAAGCAAATTGGACATTGCATCTGTGCTGGATGAGGCTGCCAACTATCTCAAGTTCCTCAAGTCACAGGTCAAGGTTCTGGAAACCCTAGGTAGGTAACGACGGGTCTGATCCACCAAACCGTACTAGTAGTAGTAGTACCGCAGTAACACCACCATTCCCATTGCCTCTGTACCAGGCATTTCCAATTCCGCCACCCAAAACCCACCTAAACTCGTGCAAAAATGGTGTGGGGCAGCAGATTTAAGCCTTCCTTATTGTATCCCTATTTTAGGCTTGGGGTCTAGGGCTCATGAACTCAAATTCTTTTACCCTGCACACATACTTTCTCTTAACAAAAGAGAAAGGTCCCTAATTCCCGAGAACCAAAACCAAAAAAAAAAAAAAAAAAAGGAGAAAAGGCCAACCTTTTGATCAACCAAATCAAAACCTTCCTCCTCCTCCGGTCGACAATGCCTTTTATCGTGCCCATAACCATTCCATCCCTTCATCATCATAACCCTGAAGTCTCTTTCTTTCGATGGCCACTTCCACCCGAATGAATCCTTAAACCAAAGTAGTGATCCTGGTGAAAAAGAAGACCTCGACACCTGTACCGGTCCTGGTCAGTGAAACTACATACTAACCTCACTTTTCCTACGCTTAAGGTACTTACTCATGCACGTGCTTAATGGACGTCGGACATGGGGGTTTGTAACTTGCTTCAGGTGTAATCTGGAGGCCTGAGCCCCAGCATGGGTGAGAGCCTTTCGAGACCCCAATAACAAGCCATGTTGGTTTGGGAACACGACCTGTGGTCTGAGCCCACAGGTGTAACTACATACTAACCCCAATAACAAACCATGTTGGTTCGCCTCCTCCTGCCTGTGCTCTCCCTCCCTCCCTATCAAGGAGTGCAAAAGCTTCCGTCACACCGGAGTCAAGAAGCCCACAGCCCAAGTAGCAGTGGCAGCTGGTCCAAAAATATATCCCCAACATGATGATGAAGAAGAAGAAGAAGAAGAAGAAGAAGAAGAAGAAAGGTCCGAAGAAGAGAAAGCCCCATCAATATCCATATTATAATTGAAATTAAAAAACTATATTATATTCATGAGAGAGATCCAAACCCTTCACTAACCTTACGAATGAAGTTTCACCATCGTCGGAAAGCTACCATGGAAACTAGAAATGCGCCTGAGCTGGCTTCCAGACCAAAAGCCCCACTATATAATTCATGAAAGAAACGATAACTTTAGACACGATACAAACCGCACACTCGAGTACTAAACATATGGAATAACTGATCCACGGAAATAGGCAGAAGATAAGAGGAAGTACAACACATCAACAGATGGCCTAAACCAGATGCTCTTCCATAGAGTCAAATATGAGATCTTATCGACTATGCAACAACATGACAAATCTTCGTGATGGCTCAAGAAAAAACTTTTGACATGTCAATCACCAGTGCATATCACAACATTAAGGAATAAGCAACACACACACGAAAATGCAACATTTCTTATAGCTACACCAAGCATGTCGCATATTCTCACTTCCAACCTACATGTTGTAAGATACAGCATGGATTCTCAACGAAAAAGGCATATCTTTGCATGAAAAATGGTAAAGGCACCTGTGATTATGATGGGTAATATCAACCAGAAACCATATTGTACATACACATTTCTTTTCTGGTGGGTGATTTAGAGTAGTGCAATAGATTAATTAAGTGGTTTGGACATGTCGACAATTAGTTAAATGCATTGGTAAGGATGAGAGAGGGAAGATATAAAAAAGACCTTGTTGCTACATGGGAGATACCTTCCTTGGATCCGAAGACTTCACACTCCAGAGAGCGAGATGGCAGAATAAGCTCCATGTCATGCAGAATGGCAAGGACCGAAAGCTGTTATTGCAAATATACTGACATGCAGAGTGATTACCCCAGGTGAAGGCCTTGCTATCACACAGCACAAAAAGGCAGCTAGGATCAGTTTGAAAAAATCAGTAGCACAATCTCTCTCTTGTGGATTAGGCAAGTGAATGTGTTCATCTTTCCCCAACTGAGCATGCTCCCCTAATTATTGAGTTGAAGCTTTCCTTTGTGCGAACGTTTCTCAGGATTTGATCCTGTGACCTCAAGGTTAGGACCTTTGCAAGCTACCAAACTGCTCTACTCCACCCTTAAGAAGCAGGAACTTATGGACAAAGAAAGATTGGATACACCCATCTACTGTTTCTGTACAAATAGAATACTCCATTTTGTACTGAATGGTAAAGAAGGCTGTTCTCTCCCATGATCCGAAATAAAATATTCAATTTCCCAAGCCGGAGACGTTGGAGAAGAGAATGAAATTTACAAATTTATTACTAATGACTGGAATAAGGCAATACACACTAACTAAGCATATCTCATTATAATATTCTAAATAAATACTAACAATTTTGTATGCAACAACTCTCCAAATAATTGCCCCCAGATATTTAAAAGCTTTAGCTGTTAATATGTTGTTATTGGTTTTTGTAGGTAAAACCATGTAAATATCTCCATAATGTCATCATGAGTTAATGGTTAATCACTCGACAGTAAGATAGTTATGTTGTAATTGCAAGCTTGCAACAGATGTTCCCATGTAGATGTAGATGTCTCCGTAATATCGTTTAAGAGTTATTTTCTTGCTAAACATATGCAAGAGCAACCAAGAGAATTAGTTAAAACCAACTAAATTCAGTTTATTCATAACACTATTCCTCTAGCATGCTGTCATGGATGATCGTCATGTGCCCACAACACCTTTGTCAACGGACCGTTGGTCGCTTTTGCTTGCCTGTACATATGTTTGACAGCGTGTTTTGTGTGTTTTTGCTTCAAAACTAGAACAGTCTGCAAAGCTGCAAAGCGATCGCTCACAAATATGGGTAAAACTACCTCAAAATGGCCTAGCTTTTTTGTGTCATGGCTTGTTTTCTATAGGCTATGGTGCGAAGCAAAACGTCAACTATCTCAGCACCCCAAAACCCTCAGGGTGGCACGGGGATAGATAGGGGTTTGGGGTAGTGTTGAGTGTTGATTGCTTTCATAAGTTCACATATTAAACTTACGAGAACTTGCCAACGCGCCCGACACCCGATGAGCAATCGCTTGCGGACTTGCGACTGTTTGCTTACCTTTTAAAATCATTGTTTTCTCCTTCCTCTCTTTTCTATCTTGTACATCAAGTGTTTATTGAATTGCTTATAAAGTTGCCCTCTTCACGAGACATCGGGACTTGTCCATCGCTCATTTTCAAAATAATCAATTTGCTCCTTTATAGGTTCTTCGGGACCTGAGCGAGGTTGCAACTAGGCTGATCTTTTACAAATGGATAACGTAAGGGTGCCTCACGACTTAAGCAATTCCAGCTAAGTCCATGATAATATGCTCATAACATTTTTATTATTATAACTTTCTTAGTCCATAAAGAAATAAAAAGACTGGAAGCTAGTTTCATATTTTCTAAATTAGGTGGCATAACCAACATGATTCCAAAGGTTCACATCCACAAGATTGAACTGCCAAAGAAATGAAAAATAAAAGACATGACAGATCAAGTTGCAGAAGAATACACATACACGTATCACAAAGATAGTATGAGATGATTGATTGGGAACATACCTATGCAAGAGAGATTGGCAATGTAGGTCTGAATCTTGAAGATTTGAAAACTAAGTTTACTGTTTCCAACATGTTTCTCATACTTGTGTAGATCGATTCAATCTATGTTGAACATCTTCCTCTTTGATCAGCAGAGACCTATACAATGACATGATCCCAATAAAGCACACACATTTATTAGAAAGCACTAGTTATAGAGCATCAACAAATAAACAAGTATCTTGGGTATCTTAAATAACAACAATAATACGTAGTATTAGCTCAAGGGTGCAGAAAACTCAGATCAGATCGAATATTAACTGAGCTGCTTTATAATGCTTTTTGGTGTGAACTTTTCAAGGAGTTCACAGTAATAATATTTTTTATGTGAACTGAGCTGCTTTACACTGCATAAGAGGAGGGCATATGGAGGGAAGGAAGACACTAAAGCTCAGTAGAAGTTAGCTATTTTTCAGAGAGAACATATAATACTCCATCTCACCACATGTTCTACAGGTCATTGGTTTATCATTGGCACATAATTTGTGCTACTAAATGACAAAAGTAATATAAAATTACTATCATTTTAGTCTATTTAATGATTTATACCACAAGTTACCAACAGTCATACTTTAGTTTGATCATTTAAATAATCCAGTTCTATGAATACAGGTAACGATTTTTAATATTTATTTTAGTAACTCATTAACAACAGTGTTTCTCATTCCCTATTTTAGGAATTTCGACACTATTCCTCTTTCTATTGTTTCCCATATAAGTTGTGCTATGTTCTAGAAATTTAAGCCCACCACAAGAAAGAAATATTATATTCCAGTGGCTTCAGTGCAAGACATAAAAACTAGTACTTTCCTATTAAATGGAGAACAAATAGCAAAAAACTTGGCTTCCTACAATATTGATAAAATTCATTCATGATAAAAGTAAAATTAGAAAGAAAAAAGATGTTGAAAAGAATTTATATCAAATGGCAGCAACTGAAGAATATGTGACCTTTAAAGACAAATTTAAGCTAGTTAAGGAATCAGATATCAAGGTTGAATTTATAGTTGCACTCCACACCAACTGTTTTTTTTTTTTTTTGGTATATCATACTGGAGTTACAAAGTAATAGGCTATCTAATGTAGATTTTGTGAAGTAGCAATCTACCACTCAGTCAAAAAAATCAGCAAGCAATTGCAGACACATCAACTCATGAAAAGGTACAACGGTCTGGCACTTAAGCACAATGATATTAAGAAATAAAGAGGCCTTATACTGCCATTGCATCAGCTATTCCTGACTCAAGCAGGTCCTCCCTAAGTGTTTGATCAGGATTGACAGAAGTAAACTGTTAGCTAGCTTTTCAAATACTTCAAGTCTGATTTGTACTACCTCCGCTTTAAGAGTAATCCGGCCTTCAAACTTTGTGCCACCAGATTTGTTTTGCAGATCTACAAAACTATGCATCCAGAGCTTTTAGAACAATCCTACCTGACTTAGAATCCAGTAAAGGGGATAGTCCAAAATATTACCAAAGAATCTTCATCATCCAGTTGAGATTTAATTTCCGCAACCTTCTGCTTTTTTTGCTCTGTTATTTAACAACTCAAAAACAAATTCAAAAAATAAAATCTCAATATCATGATTCCTGATGAGTAAAGTTACTTGCGCAAAATGCTTAAACCAAGTTAATGATTCTTCACTCATTAAGTCCTTATAATCTAACTTAAGTATTCACCCAAATTCGATATTTCAATCTACCTTAAAGATATGCCATCCTATCTAATATAATCCATAAAAGTAAAATCCTATCATGGTGCATGTAAGACTCACCATGGCAGCTCCCGACTGATGTAATTAATGACCATTAATTTATTGGGTCTAAATTTAAATTAATGATAATACATTCACCAAGCTCTGATAAGTCAATTTAAATTTTTACACTGAGACTAAACTTGAGTTATTATGCATAATCACAACTAAGCCCCAACATCTTACCTCCACGAGAAGAGCAAACAATGTGCACTTCCGCAAGAGACAGCCGCCGAGATCACACAATACTTGCGCTCGTAGCTCCAAAATCTTCGCTCATTGCGAATTTTATTTATTTCTCGATGCAGTTTCTAGAATCACAGTTGAATGTTGATGCTGTAAAGGAGGGAATACGTCCAGCTTAGAAAAATGACGATCGAGAGAGAAATCAGTTGATGAAAGACAACAAATTAATTCTCATTCATAATTCTGAAGGTGTACGCGATTATCGATCCGTGCCCTAAAATCGGAAATATTTTATTTTCTAGAAAGTGAAAGAAAAAACTAATCATCGACCGACTGATCCGGATTGAACTGGCGCAGAAGAGAACGAGACCAATCATAAGAATAACAAAAAAGAGAGAGTGCGAGAAAGACTCATCGATCAAAAATTAAGCGTCGTAAATTGCGATTACAACGCACGAAAGGACTTGAGAGAGACCGATGGGTGAGAGGCGACTTCTGATTATTCTTTTTAAAATTCGAAAAGGAAGTGGAAATAGGACAGAAGCCACCAGAAAGCACACATCCACGCCGTTCATCCGAAGCGGTTTTCCTGTCCGCCAATCTATACCGTTCAATGATAAACGAAGGGCGTCTGACGCGGCATGAGTCCCAGCAAACCGCGGTCAAGTTTCCATCAAACCTCAAATTAATAGGACGTTTTAACGGCGTTCGACAACAGCGTCAAATTCTAAAGCGTAACGCCGCTCCCACTGCATAGAAGGGGCGGCCAACAGCAAACGGAACATCATATAACGAGCTCCTCGTTGAACGGAGGCCGCGACCAAGAGAGCTGCTCTGGCCGCCATTCATCCCAGAATCAAGGCACGGGAGCGGCTCGCAGTGGATACGATGATCCCGTTTTGGTGAACGGGAAACGGAGGGCAAAAGGGTGTACAAAGGCCATTGATGAAAGGGGAGCTGCAGGGAGAGAAGCATTTCGTTGATCAAGACTCGCAGGTCGATCGCACTCTCTTTGTTCTTCCCGAATAGTAGAAGACGACGATCCGAGAGGGAAAGATTCTGGATACAGAGAGTTCTGTTGCTATTCTTCCAAGTATTAGAGTTTTCTTCTTCTTTTTTTTTCTTTTAGTTGCAATGAATTCTCCTGTTAAATCTCATTGCATCGTGTTCCGATTAGAGTTTGATCGAAGGATTTAAATGGCTTTTGAGCCATTGGGTGGTTTGCATTTCGTCAATGATTGGATTTGTTCGAAACTGCCGGATGAATTCTTCTGATTCATTATTTGCTGTTGACTTCAAGATTTGCGGAGGACAATTGAGGAGCTTTCAGGACTTGATCTGTCGGCCTGTTTGATATTGGAGTTCAGCAACGAAGTTGTGCTCGCCCTTGTTGAAGGTGAGTTCTCCGTTGTGATGATTCAGACTTGTCTCTTTATTACTATCTTGTTCGTTGTAATCTACCAAGATAAGATTTGATCTCTTTAACCATTTAAACAGATGCATTTTCCTCTTAATATCGATCCGCGAATTCCTTGTTGAATCGTATACGAAGAAGCGGCGATCTCTGGATTACTTACGCGAAATCTGGTGAAATCCCTTCGAACACAGGCGAAATCAGGACATTACTCAAGGGTCATCATTTTAAACTTTAAACCTATTGATGCTCTTGCAATAGGCTTGCTAGAAGAATTCTAGGTCTTTCCTTGGCCTTACACTATGTTGTCAATATGTTGTTCATCTCCACAGAGCTAAAAATCGAAGAATCCTCAACGAAGGCAACCAAGATCTTGGGTGTCGGAGCTACTCAAATCAGGAACCTCCAGTTCACTACCTTTGTGATCTCCTTTCTGTTCCTCTTTGGAAATTGATTTCCTTCCCATCATTTTGGAAGACAAAGAAACTACACCTTCTCCGCAGGACAGGTAAAAGATCACATAAAGGTAGAATTTTCTTTCCCGTATCACTACTCGTCGATCATTCTAGGCTATTGAAATCTCCATTACCATTTTGTGAGATGTTTTCTTCACCTCACTATCCTCTCCGATCATTAGTCTCTTCGTAGTTCTCCAGCCGCCCTTTCGCTTCTGTAATTTTCTGTATCAAAACAGGAGCGACGATCCATTTTCGCCTATTCTTTGCATGTCGAACGAAAGCTCTCGAATTCTTCTCACTTAAGACTTGGGGAAGCATGACGACAACTCTGCGGCTACATGCCCAAATTCTTCTCCTCCGCTTTCTTTTGGTCACGGACCCTTTGGTATCTCTCCCGTTTGTCTAATTCTCAATCATTCCACCAGTTTCTTCTGATTCCACAATCAGTTTACTGTACAAATCGTGAATCGGAAAAGAACCCTGTTTCCTTGGGTCTTCTTTCATGATACTTTTTTCTTTACAAGTTTCCTCCTTTCTCCTCTTTCATCTGTCCCGCTGCAGTCGCTCATTCTTTCATATCCGATTTAGTTATCCAATTCAAAACTCTTACCTTCTTTATTGCCCCTCTTCTCTTTATTTTGTTCTCTTCCGGTTCCGTCTTCACGGCAATGAGAACAAAATTGCCTCTCCTGGCGATGATTCATCGCGTACTTGGTTGACACCGCAGGAGATGGAAAGGGAGGCGACGAGGTATCGCTATCGCGTGCGAGGTACGGGAGGAGGCGGTGGTGGTGGAGCAGTCGAACCGTCGCCTACGAACGATACCAACAGCAAGGGGGCATCGGCGTCGCCGGAGTTGCTGTTGCAGTGGGGGAACCGGAAGCGACTACGGTGCGTCAAGTTCCAGCGCAGGGACGATGACGCCGCACCCGGCCTCCATTCCACCACCGCCGCTGCGGCCGCTCGCGTCGACCGCGCCCTACGGGGAGCCACCTCCACCGCATACAAGCGGGTCCTCAGGTACGGCTCTTCCCGGTCCTTTTTTTAGCATGTGTTGTGTTCTCCCCGTGGGTGGCTAATTACCATCTGCCACTGTGTCCGGGTATGGGGAACTGGCGTCGTCACTGGGGGCACCTCTTCCATTTCTGTATTTATTTTTTTTTCTATTCCCAAAATCCAACCGCGAGTGCGGGAGACGTGGGGGAGGTCGATCACGTGCCGTCCGTGTCAGAGCAGGTGAGTGGAGAGAGAAGCATACGCGTTTCATCTCAGTCCACGTCATCCATTTCGCCCATCCTCAAGATTGGTTTCTTGGGGAGGGGGGGGCCACGTGAGTGGGAAGACCGGGTCCTTACGTTTTTTTTCTGGGTCCATTTTCTCCGTAATTTCGATATCTTTTTTTTTCATTTTTTAAATACTTTATTTAATTATGCAAGCCTAAATAATAAATGATTGCTTAAAAGTATCTCCTTTTAGTATACCATTATATATAAATTTGTAGGTCTTGTGTTAACATTACTTTTTTAATTTGTTCCGTTGAGATAAAAGATGCCACAATCCGCTAAGCATGTTTCTTTGTTTGTTTATTCTCGCAGGAACAATTCAGAAGCGACGGGAGTTGCTACAAGAGCTAAACGTGGGGTGTCCCTCCCGGAGAGGGAGAGGGGCGGCCGGGGGTCAGCTTGCACTGAGGGGACGCATGAGAACGAAGGCGGTGGCGGTGGCGGCGGCGGAGGTGGAAGAAGAGGAGGATCGCCGTCGTCTGGGAGCGAGGGGGCTGCAACGATATGGCCCAAGTTTGCGCTGGCATTGACGAACAAGGAGAAAGAAGAGGACTTCTTCGCCTTTAAGGGGTCCAAACTTCCCCCGCGCCCCAAGAAGCGGGCTAAGCTCCTCCAACGGACAATCAACGTGAGCTCGCTCGCTCCTCTTCTTCGTCTTCTGTCCATTATACTTATTATTTTGAGTGTTCAATGAATCGGTGATTGTTTTTTTTTTTTTTGATAAATCTTTTATTACTTTGTTAAGAGCATTGCTTCTCTTACCCGATCGACGTGTACTACCTGCAATGCAATTGAAGCAAGGAAATGGGGCCACTTTGCGGCCCATGTGTGCTCCACTGCTTGTTCTAACTAGTAATACTAAGACAGGATGGTATTTGTGTTTCTGTTTTTGCTCTTTTGTGGTGTTAGGTGACCGTGAAACAGTGGGCGATTGGGTGAAAATTCGGTGGTGGTGGTGGTTTGTTCAATGATGGCTGGATTTGTCTTCATTTCAGGGTAGGAGTGGGTGGGACCAGAATTTTCCATGAATCTATTTATGCTTTGTTTTAACGATTGGGTCCATGATGGCATCTCTTTGTTTTGTGTGGTTGTCGTCGATATGATTAGAAGAAAGCGGTTGTATTGTATTCCGGAGAAACGATGTGGTGGGTGGATGGTTCTTTGTTTTGTAAGAAAGCATGAAGCGCTAGACTTTGTGCTTTACACAATTGAAATATGGACTCTGTGTTGTATGAAGGTTGTGATGCTTGGGTCGGCCGATTTTGCCAAATAGCCTCTTCCATCCTCTAGATTAACAGTGATCAACTGGTTAGGCTTTGCGTCAAAGATAACATTTTGCTGCTGAGGTAGCAAACCTTTGTGCTGCCTTGAATGATTAGGATTTATGGACTCCGATGTGAACTAATTCAAATATGAACATGTTGGAGTCACAAGCCTTGGGCTCGCAAAAGGCAAATGCCCATTTAATAGTCGATTTTGTAATTTGTCTACTTCTTGTTTATTTCCTGGTTAGATTGCAAGGACACTTAGTTTTCCTCTCTGCAAAGAAAGATCTTCTTTTCCAACAGCATGTAAGATTGTCTTTTTTTCTTCGAAAATAAGGTGGCATATATTGATTATATCCAGACCTCATATTCTTGAGGGCATCATTTAGTGTCTAGGATACCAGACCCACACTAGTCCCTTTAGGATTTGTGTACATGGTGTATCGACCTACGGTATGTTTGTACGTATCATGGAACTTTTTATAAAATCAGACATGGTAATGTAAGGCATGTGCTGCAGGCCATACCACTGACCCAAGAGATCACATATTGGGATGGGTAACATGTAGAACCATGGTTGAGAAACTTATATACTGTACCATCATTTTTTAGGTGTGTAAATTAGCTTCCTACGATATTCCTAGCTGTTCATGGCCTCATATTTCAGTTTTCTGAAGATTTACATGTATATTGTATACAAATCTACATGACATGTGTTGTACTACATAAATGGAAAGCATCACATATTTGCTATCTGAATTCTTTTACAAATTCTAGTTTTGGTTGATGGCCTTTTTCTCTTTTGGCCTTGACTTGTATAGAAGGTTAGGTCATTTAGATTTTGTTAATTGTGATAAGTAATTAATCTGTCTATGCATTTATCTTGGCCCTGGAAATTTGCAATTTTCAAGATAACAATACCCACATATATATCTTGCTGAACGAATATCCAAAATGAAGTAAATCATGGACTAGCATTCTCTATGCTATGCACAGAATATATGCACATATGGTTGTCAGTCATAAATCTTGTTCTCACATATTTCTCCTTTATTTCAAAATGTAATAAGCTACCATTTAGACAAAAAAAATTTCATTCATTTAGTTGCTTGTAATTTTTATCAGTGCCATTTTTGTTTAAGCATTCATCGTGAGGTTTTTAGAGTGTTCTAACTGTACTAGTATCATTATCTTAACATGAACATTCTGTTATCTTAAAGATTTGTCGATTTCTCCATATTACCCAAATACTACATGTGGAAAACAAAAAAATGTGGGCCTAGAGGTACTTATAGGAAATTAAGAATGTCATTACAAGCTTTGGATATACATCCAATTCTTTGAGCTGAAGATGAGACAACTTTATGTTTGAAAGGGGCAAGGAATGCTTCATTCTCCCTAAATGGAAAGGAATTAGAAAAGAATGGAAAGTGAATGAAGAAGTTTATTCTTTTTTTGTGATGGTATGGAAATTCTACAAAGTCTACTTTTCATCATCATATATTCATGTAACTTACGGCTGTCAAGTGTCTAAAGTGGTTGATGTGGAATGTGCATTATATGTTGCAACATGTCACAATGGAGCATCTTGTAAAATGTTGTACCTTGATAAATGTTAGTTTGTGCTTGCTTGTGCCGGTCCATTAGGTATTATGTAGCAGAATAATGGCTGCATTAGTGCACGACTGCACAGCGATGGAAAAGTCTTATTCCAGAGCATGAACCTGAGTACCATGCTATGCCATATGGTGCCTACCCATCACCAGATTCTTGAATGTTTGTCTTTAGCATAGTCTAGTTTTGTGTATGTTTATTTGGAACTGGATATTTTTATCCTCTAATATTGCTCATAAGTTATTGTATACCAGAAAATAACCAGAAAAAATATTTTGGATTCTCTTTTAAGACTTCCCAAGTGACTTCACTGACAGTTTCTGTAGCCAAGCTATTTATTCTGCCATAATGGCTTCAGGCACTTATCGCTAAGCATCTTTGCAACGCATGAAGCCTCAGCTATATATGGAAGAAGATGGTCTTAATATTGTTGAAACTTATATTAATTAACACCGCATCAGAGTATCTTATACTGGCTTGTTCTTTTTATCATTGGCATGTCCTATCATGGACATGCACCTTAATAATATATGTATTCGGGTTCCACTGCTGTGCCAGAATATAGTGGGCCTCGAGTGACCCATGGCCTGTATCTTGGCGTAAGATTGTCTCACTCAAGTACAACATTTGTCATTATTTTGTGACAAGATGAGGACCACCAACCTAGCTCTTTTGTCCAAATCTATTATAGTCGTCATGAAGTTCTCAGTCGATTGAACTCTTTTTCCTCAGATTTGTGGATTTTTTGTATACCATATATGGCCAGTACCAAACAGGGAAAGGACAAGCATAAAAAACAATTTTGTTGATAGTGTTAAGATTTATTATTCAGAACTTAGAGCTCTTCTTTTAAGGAAATATCAGTGTCTTTTATGAGTTAAACAAATATGAGTTTCTCTATAATTATGCATCTTCTTATTTATATCCATTGAGAATCAAAATCTTGTTCTTTGATTTCATTTACCATGGTATACTCTGAACGCTTCTTATGATTAATCGCATTTAAAGGAAAGCTTCTACCTACAGTGGCTACCAAACTGATGTAGTCCAAATATACATCATATGTTGCAGGCTGCATGGCTTTATGTTATTTAATTTTTCTTATTGTTTTCATGATTTTTAACTTTATTTTGCCTTTTATGAAAAGCTGGTGAGCCCAGGTGCATGGCTTTGTGATCTGACATTGGATCGGTATGAAGTCCGTGAGAAGAAGATCTCAAAGAAGGTTCGTAGTTCCTTTCCACATACAATTAGAATTAAAAACTTCAGAATTTGTCAGAACAGAAGTGATTAAATTGACAACTGCAACACCTTTGATTTTGTTCTTATCTGTTCTTTTACAGAGACCAAGGGGGTTAAAGGCAATGGGAAACATGGAAAGTGACTCAGAATAGCAGAAAAGGAGAATTTAAAATAAAAAAAAAAAAATTTGAAGAGCAGTCAAAAGATTGAAGTCGTGTTATTAAGGTGGTTATCTGCATGGGATGTTCAGAACTTAGGGTACCTTTGTTTTGTTTGGTTTAAAGATAAGATGAGGATGGGAAAGAAAGTAGGAGCAACTAGTGAAATTTTGTGGGAATTTTACCATTATGCAAATACAAGTGCCAGAAGCAATCTCATGTAGTAACACTAGAAGATGCAGATATCGAGCTTGTAATTTGTTTCTATTTGTCTTCCCTAGTGATCTCTTTATGGTTAGTGAAACTATTTAAGGATGAAGGAATGCCATATATGTCTTGTTGTTGAGTAAGTCCGATGTATTTGGTCACAGTCAAGCTAGTTTTAGCTGTGCTGTTCGTTTTTACCTTTGCCTCAGCTTATCATCTACTGATCTGCATCTTTTGGTCAACTTGTGTTGACGTGAGATTGATTGAGCAGGGTGATTGCAATATGTTGGCCCCATCCCAGGTTGAGGCTACTGTTGATGGTGTAGAATTAGATTGTCTGGGATTCAACAACTGCTAGGTGCACCATTACAAGGTCCGTCTCGGTTCATGATGTTCAGTTATTTGCAAAGGCATAAAGCCACCATTGTTTATATGCGTAATACCTCTTGTTGTGTTTTGAGGCTGCAGGGCACAAAGATGCTTTCTTAGCTGGATTCTGGACCAACCACAGGATGCCCAACTGAGTGAGACACAGCACGTTGGCTGGCTTGATGAATTCTTTCTTAGACAATGAACTGCGTACATTCTCCATCTGTGCACCTCTGATCACATCTTCATGAGGTGCTGCAGATTGTGGCACTGCATGGAAGGTACTTCAAAAGTAATTGTTTCCAGGTGCTTTATTAATGGAGTTTATCTGGTTAAGATGTCTCCCTTCTATATGATGATAGCCATTTGGGATCGCCTGTAGCTTTTGGCATTTCAGTTGTGAATTTGAGTGACATAGTTTCTCCTTGAAATGATGATATTTATGTCGCATTTATTTAGAAATAGTTGCCACTTGAGACAAATAATATGCTTGCATAATTTTTTTTTCTCTTTTCGTCATTCTGCATGTAATTAATTGCTCATTACTTCGGTCCCCAATATTCAGAATTTGGAATCCGAGTTAGTCATCATCGAAGGTGCTGCAAACATCTAACAACTAATTATTTACTCATACATTATAATCACCCCACATTGGTTACTTTTTGTTTTTATGTTCTTGCTTCTCATCCAACTTTTTATTTTTCTGTCATGTTCATTGTCGTCACATCCCCTATCGCTCGTTACCATGGAGGTCTGTATCTCAACTTCTGTCGTGATATTGATTTTAATTACTATATTTTAATTGTCCTTGTCTTCTCTTGAATAAATGAGTCTCTGTTATACCAACTCTTAATAAATGAATCAACATTGCATATTGATTTTAATTACTATATCTTAATTGTCTTTGTCCTCTCACAGTAATTATATTCTTCTTTTAACAATAAACAAATAGTGGTTATAAAATATGGGAACGGAGTAACAGGGGGTCAAATAAGGACAAGTTTTTTCAGTCATCCATACGGGTTTTGTCTTTGTGTATTGCACGAATTTGATGTCTATTTTTTTTTTTTTTTTTGTGTGCAGAAATATATTGGATAAACTTTGATAATTTTATTTTTTAATAAATGAGTTTGATATAAGACCAATATTTAACTGAGTGTATGCCACCACCACCGACAACCTTTTCTTCTTATTTTGATTGTTAAAAGTACTGAATTCAACAGCCACCTTTGTTTTTTTTTTAAAAAAAAAATCTGAGATTGCATTTGATTTGGATCAAACTAGTCAATTTAAGTTATTTTAATCTTGCTATTTTCGTTTTTATTTTACTGCTAAAGATTGAATCTACCGATTGGGTCATTAATGAAAAAAATATCAATTGGATTAGCAGAAAGAATTAAAAATATATATATTTTCATCCAACAAATAAATGGTTTCTGGACGGGTTTATATTTTTTTAATGTAAATAATTGTGTTTTTTTATATTTTAGAATATTTGACAGGATAAGTCAATAAATACTATCCTCACGCAATCTATCTATCAATGTTGCATCAAACTCTCATCCCTTTACATCTGTTGTTAACCTGATAGATACTACTACGTGACGGTGGCTTGGCCTGTCTTCCTGCTCACTTATAGCACACGTGCAAAAAATTATTCGAGGACAATAAAAAAGGGAATAAATGATTCATATTTTATAAAAAAATATATGATATGATAAATAAATAAAATTCTGTCGAGATATTCGATTCATTTAGTATAATGTTCGGACACATTTATTTGATGTAATGAAATTTTTTTATTACTTAAAAAATATGATAAATAAAGAATAACCCATTCGTCACTACTACTACTATCGTAGCACTAAGTACTGAACATTTCATCCAATCCAATCGCTCGTTCGTAGGTGCGGCGTTCCTCCCATGGACGGAACATGTAACCCAACCTGTTAATTGGAGGAGAAAGTGGGACCCGTTTTAGAGACAAAATAGGTATGGCGTTGGGTAATCGAATCGGCAATCCAAATCCCGCCTCTATAAACTCCATTAAATTATCCCCAAACTCCTCCCCCGGGGGAGGAAACAAATAGGAGCGACTTTTGTAGAGAAGGGAAGAGGGCAAAGAGAGTTAAGAGACGCTCGTGATGGGCTTCTCCAAATCGATCGCTTTTATTGTGCTTTTTGATCTGTTGTTCTCGGCACGCATCGCCAGATCGGATCTCGATGGTGCTGTGGGGTTCCTGGAGAGGGCCAAGGAGCCGGAATTCTTTGATTGGATGGTGGGCGTGCGGAGGAGGATCCACGAGAACCCCGAGCTCGGATACGAGGAATTCTTGACCAGCGAGCTCATCAGGAAGGAGCTTGACGCCTTGGGAATCCCTTTCCGGCATTCCGTCGCCGTCACCGGGGTTGTGGGCTACGTCGGAACCGGGAAGCCTCCGTTTGTCGCCCTCAGAGCCGACATGGATGCCCTCGCGATGCAGGTCTTTCTTAAAAATAGTTTTTATTTATTTATTTATCTTTTTGTACAGGGATTGAGCAGGAATTTGATCCAAAAACTCCGTTTGACTTGTATTGGAGTCAGTATTTACGTGCTCAAGTATAAAAAGGGGAATTTGTTGCTTTATTAATTTTCAAGTTTATTTGTCTTTCATTGACATTGATGGAATATATACATTTTTTTTTCGGAGATCAAGTGATTAGGCTTTCTATTTCGGTACTGCCGCCGATTGTTAGTGTATGGTATCTTTGCTTGCATGGGTTTAATGTGTCTGTTGTCACGCTGAAGATTACATCTTTGACAGTCTCTTCTTTATTTCATGTCGTTGATGTTGCTATGAGCAGGAGGAAGTGGAGTGGGAGCACAAGAGTAAGGTGCCTGGCAAGATGCATGCATGTGGCCATGACGCACATGTTGCTATTCTGCTTGGTGCTGCTAAGATCCTTCAAGAGCATCGTGATGATCTACAGGTTTGTTATTCCTTTTTAAATCAATGTGTTTCTGTGATGTAATCTTAACAAATGTTGGGCTGTTTCTTTTGGGAACAAAAGCCTACAGAACACCAAATGTGTTTTATGCCTTTAATCAACACAACATTTTTTTTTCTGAGTTTGTGGTACATGGCTTGCCAACTTCCGTTTTCACAAGTATATTATTGAGGGAATTCTTTGCAACTGAGATAAGAATAAGTTCCCTAACCAATTCAGTCTTAATTACTTTTTATTCCTTGATGTTGCCTATAATGTAGCCCTTAGAATAGACAATATCAAACAGTTGACATGTACAGGAGAGTTTATGTTTTGTCAATATCACAACCCAGAATACAGGAAACAACTTCTGTATATTTAGAGGTAAAACTGCTCCAGACACCGCATTGGTGGGGAGCTGTGTGCATTGGGTACACCATTTTTAGAGTCCAATGTGATTCTTTTGGCCTCTACGATGATTTGCTCAGTGTGTTTGCTAAAGCCTTGAAATTTGATTTGATACTAAGAAGCTGCTTCTCGCTATCCTTTAGTTAACACATTTTCTGATGATGTAAACTCTAGCTCGATTTTACGATTCTATTTATATATTTTGACTGGTAAGAACAAATCTTTTATGATGTGAAATTCTTCTGATTCTGTTTATATGTTTTAACAGTTGACTGATAATAGAATCCTTTTTGTACCTACTCATTCTCCCTGGAGGCTTCATCAAGTCAATTTTATTCTATATAGGTTGCTAATAAATATTTTTATCCATTTTGTATTTTCCATGTTAAAAAATTGCCTAACTTACCAAATATTTTGTCCAGTCTCATTTTGACATGATTATGATCATCAAGGAAAAGAGATATGTTTCTAGTGCACTCTTCAATAAGACTTGATCAATTATGTAGTCAATTTTTGTTTAAACTTCTCATTAGTACTGTTTCCATTTTCAAAGGCAAACCCACTGTGTATGTGAAGTACTTCTGTTTTGCTAAAAGCTCAGTTGTCTTGAAATCTTTTTACAGTCATACTTGAGAATATAGAGGATTCATAGCCATCTAGTTTTTAAAACAATTAAATTTAAGTTCATTAACAATCCATGAGACATCAAGGGCTCTAGGTCATCCGGGCATGCTTAGTACAACGGCTCTAGGGGGTACTATGCCAGGCTACTATATGCTAGAAATTGCAAACTGTCATTATTGCATTGGGACTTAAGTAATGCTCAGAGGTATTTTACAGGAGTGATGCAGTAAAAGAAATTATTTATTTCTTGATAGATATTGTTAATCTGTGTTGTTGTTTTATTACTTAGAAATATCTGGACATGCCAGTTGATCTTCTCCCAGCTGTAAATTCTATAATATTCCATACAATAACATCAACCTTTCTCTGATATAGTTCGTTGTTTAAACTTTATAGTATGAATTTTGCTTATAAAGTACGAATGGTGTACAGAATTGGACAAGGTTTTCCTTTAAAGGCCTGTTTGTCACTCAGTTAGATTTTGCCTTTCTGCCATACTAATTTATGTATACCATCCTATGCTGTGCATGCTCAGCATCCTTCTATATTCTTTTGGAACATGTCCCTACATGTCTCAGACAGCACGTTACATTTATCTGAGAACAATACAGAACTCCTTCCTCCATAAAAGTTTACCCACAACATTATGAGTTTTGATTGACTTATGGTCACATTGATCCATTTAATTTTCTGCTATTGCAATTAACTGAAGTTCTTTCTCCCAATGAAATATCCTTACTCCTTGTCCTTTTGGATGACTAGCTGTCTGACACCTTTAATCACTAGTGTAGAGCTAACCTCTGAAATTATGGTGATATCACAACTTCATAATCATGGCCTCTCAAAGACTGCATTAGGGTACCTTCTATTTCTTCTATGAGTCCACGCTACACCCTTTGCTATAATTCCAGTCTTGAAGTTCTGTCATTACAGTCCATAAAATCTAATCTTGATTATTTTTTTATCTACTTGTTTTTATTGTTCTAACCATGATTGTTCTTTCAATAGGGAACTGTTGTCCTCATTTTCCAACCTGCTGAGGAAGGAGGTGGTGGGGCCAAGAAAATGATAGAAGCTGGGATTGTTGAAAATGTTGATGCTATTTTTGGATTTCATGTAGCGGTTGATATACCTGTTGGCACTGTGGCATCCAGGCCTGGCCCTATAATGGCTGGGAGTGGTTTTTTTGAGGCAGTTATAAGTGGAAAGGGTGGTCATGCTGCCATTCCTCAGCACACAATAGATCCAATCTTGGCTGCATCAAACATCATTGTGAGCTTGCAGCATCTTGTTTCTCGTGAAGCCGACCCTTTGGATTCACAGGTATTTTTCCCCGATATAACATAAAAACTGCTTAAAGAATCTTGCTCATGTGCATTATTTGGTTCAGCATAGCATAACTGGTATTTCTCCTTTTGGCCTTTTTGGTCCCTGTGGGTACACAACCCACACTGGTTTAGTACGGAATCAATCAAGAATCAATGAAGCTCATCATGAAGCAAAACATTTTTGATGGACCTACTAGGCTCATACTAGGGGTCCATCAGGCAAGTGACTGGTTGACTGGTTGAGAATAAGAATGATGACTACTTGTATTGAATAACTTATCTATTGAGCACTTGCGAGCAACACTATTGTTTTTTCCTTGTTTCGTACTGGATGCTGGCTACAACAACAACAATATAAGTCCCAATTATTTGGGTCAGCTACATAAATCTTTTGTCGCTATTGAGATGCCTATATTGGAATTGGTTAAGATCTTTGTTCATGATATCTAACAGTTTTACGTTGGTTGTCAGTGACCTAACACAACCCTCCACCTTTTTCGTTCGGGCTTGGGACTGGCATTGGTGGTGTTGTATTGGATGCTAACTACAATATAAATTCCCACAAACTATTCTCTCTCTCTCTCTGTGTGTCTCCAAAGAAG
This sequence comes from Ensete ventricosum, assembly GCA_029747655.1. NCBI lineage: Eukaryota > Viridiplantae > Streptophyta > Magnoliopsida > Zingiberales > Musaceae > Ensete > Ensete ventricosum. The sequence goes on along the minus strand of JAQQAF010000005.1, from coordinate 43,584,227 downwards.
GCTGAAGAGAGTCTCAAAAACAAACAGAGCTTTAAGAGATGCCAAGCTATTTTAATACTTGGCCTGGCTGACCTTACCCTCTCATTAAGAAGGGCTGGCTGATTCCTTTTCTAGTCAGGACAGTGTTAACTTCACTTGGGTGGCAGCCCCTCCCTTTCTTGTAGTCAATATAGGAAAAATGGTGACAGCCTACTTTTCTTCTTCCGTAAGTGATATATCTGTCCAGATGAGTTCTCTCTCTCTCTCTCTCTCTTCCTCTTCCATTTTTCTTCCTCTTGTTAGGTCAGCATTGGGTCATGATGAGGTTTTTGATGTTTGGAAAATTGACAAAGAAAATGCCAGTCCCAACATGAGTCTTTCATTGATGTAGGATTTGGGAGAGTCAATGTCATACTTTTCTCTTGTTCTAAAGAGGAAAAAAAATTAAATTTGTTTGGTGACAAGAAATAAGACAGTTGATTCTCTTTTTTTTTTTTAATTGAACCGTCTAAAGTTAAACATATAGGTTACTTATGATTTACTTTGTAGGTGTGTTTGGTAGCACACTGTTTGAGACGTCCAACTCTAGTAAATGGATTGATAAAGAATAACAGTTGTTTCATTTGAGAAGCGAGTGCTTATGCACTATTCTTAATCTTTAATTTTTAACTATTGCAAGTGTTCAAGATACATGCTACAAGAGTATATAACAAATTGCCAAACCCAGCCCTCTTCATGTCCCTGTCTCTGCCCCTGGCATTAGTCTCAATTTGTTTTTACCGTACACACTTGATTTTAATTGCAGGTAGTAACAGTGGCAAAGTTTCAAGGAGGTGGTGCATTCAATGTAATTCCAGACTCGGTGACCATCGGTGGCACCTTCCGAGCTTTTACCAAAGAAAGCTTCTATCAACTCAAGCAGCGAATTGAAGAGGTCTGACATCTTATTTAATGTAAAAAGCAAGCTTCTCGTGGTCTTGGAGGCACTTTTAGGCATTTGATTTAAATTGTATATTAATTTGCTTGATTCCTTTCTTCTCTTGGTTTCTCTAACAGGTCATTGTTGCACAAGCATCGGTGCAGAGGTGTAGTGCAAGTGTTGACTTTCTCAACAAAGATCGTCCCTTCTTCCCTGTTACGGTCAATAGCAAGGATCTTCATGGGCATTTCCAGAAGGTGGCGGCGAAGATGCTTGGGGTCAGCAACGTAGGAGATAGGAAGCCTGTAATGGGGGCTGAAGACTTTTCATTTTTCGGTGAGGTCATCCCTTCTGCATATTATTACTTTGTTGGGATGGTGAATGAGACGCAAGGGCCGATGCACCCGGGACACTCACCATACTTCACCGTCAATGAGGCGGCACTCCCTTATGGTGCAGCCCTTCATGCGTCTCTGGCGATGAGCTATCTGTCTGAAAAGCACACTCCTTTGTCATCCATGGAGAAAGTTCACGATGAACTCTGAGTAACTTTAACGGCTCCGCCTCACGACCAACCAACAGCGACGTTCGAGTGGTGATTATGTTGTATATCTAGTCCGGCCCGGATACGTTTTGATATGTGTTTTACTGCAGACAAATCATTTTTATCTCATCGGCTGTCACCTTGTTAGAAGGAACAGATAAATCATTGTTGGATCATTTCTTGCTTAATTTCTGATGAATAATGTGGGATCGAACAGTATTATGAGTCACTTTATTACTTATTATGACATCCCAAATGATGATGATGATGTGTTATTGGCACCAAACAAGATGATTTCAAGAGTGAAAATCTGATGTGATACGTCGGTCATTTCATATCATGGCGTGTGAGTGATGATCTTATTTTCAGATTTTATCCGATGCTTCGACCAGATTGGCGGGAGGAGGAAGAAGACTCTCAGGCACTGAAACCCCTGTGGAGAAGGCTCCAGATGTTGGAGGGAACGGTGGGACAAGCTTCGGCAGCCACCTTGGCCATGGTTTCCACCCTCACACCCGCGTTGCAGATGTTGGCTAGCGATCGCATGTGTTTCATCCCGTATCGTGATAGAGACCCGCAGTATGTCTCAAAGGCTCGTACCTGCGCATGCACAGAGGTCAGAGATGAGGGAGGTGGTGGTGAGATGAGAGCCACGATCTAATGAAATATTGCAGAATAGTCGAAGATGTGGCATCCGAGAAGAAGAGGAGGCACTTGGAATGGTGGTACCATCTGAAAGCAATCAGGGCTTGGTTTTATGGTAGGGAGACAGAGACTTAAACTAAACTAAATCATAAGACGCGACGATCAAGGAATGGCCAAAAAAAAAAAAAACAAAGTTTGGCGAAAAGATTCACCATCGATTTTAGGCACGCCCAATCGCCCACCAAGGGTTGTCCTGCTGCTCCGACGCTCCCCAGCACCTGTGGCCCGAGCTGGGAACCAAAAAGAAGATTCCCAATAAGCTGTACGCTCCTATCTACGTGCCATCGATGCTCCATCACTTGGAGCAATTGCTTTTGAGCATCCAACCTGCGAGGGGAACCCTGGGATGCACTGAGCATCTTGGAAGACAAACAAAGCTGTCGTTAGTTGCTCCTCCCAATGTTTGGGGACCCATAACATCCATCCATCCAAGAAAATTCGGTAACGGTGGATCACACGAAGAAACACAACCCAACCCAACCTTGAGCCAGAAATGAACCAGTTCTGCGTCGCGCTGGTTTACCGTCCCCGTCGACGATGGCAGAGGATTAGCGACGGGAGTGACACCGTCACCGGAAGGATTGAAACCCATGTACAAAGAGAGTTGCTGTGTGTTTAGATGCAGATCCGCATATTGCATGACGTGTGAGCCGAAGTAGTAGGTGTTATGAACTCCGGTTCTATTTTTGACCTGCAATCACCACCGAAAGAAGCACCACAACGACAAGTAGTATATATTAGATCCACAGCTGATAGACGACAAGGGAGGAAACTCCTCCAGTATAGGAAGCGCTTACTAGCTGATACTGTTGCGCTAGGGTTTCGGTCCGCCAATCATGGACGTAGCTGATCGATCATGCAAGAAAAATGACCCACCCTGTGAGATAACTAAGAAAAATAATATTTGACATTGAAGATTGCATGAGTTTGTGCATCATCATCAACACATCTTCATGACAGTATAAAAAAGCATGATGATTGCATGTTGTGTAGGTTCTTAAACTCTCCTTTTTCTCCAAAGAACCAAGGCATGGATGAGATATGATAGGAGGAACAGTTGGTTTAGTAGGAAGATGAATGCACCTCCTACCTGTCTTCCATCCAGGAAACACTATACAAGTCGCCCAAACATGTGGTGAATTGTGGAGGAGGGCTGGGGAGCATCCCCGGGCAGTAGGTTGCATAGCTGCTTTCCATGGCGTTGGCGGCTGTGGTGGCATATATATTTATATTGTTGGGGAGAAGGCCCTCGAAGATACTCCCAGATTCACAAGCTTCCACATAAAACACCTGAAATCTTATGGTACATAAGAAAGAATATATATATATATATATATCCAACATAAATGTAGGTAGGATGTTACCATGCTTTTATAGGATCCAGATGCATGCTTGTGTTTCAACACTGCAATCAGGTCATCGGCATAAAGGTAAGGATAAGTGGGCATCCCTACCAAAATGTTAGGTCAATGTTTTAGTTTCCTGTTGTCTCCAATATCAACCACCACTTAAGAACAGTTAAAAAGGAGTCCCACACTGACCAAGAACTCCAGGGCCACCGTGATCGGTGTAATAGACGAATATGTAATCATCCGGACCACTGTCGATGACCTTTCCGCTTCCTCCGGTCAGAGCAGTCCTGTTTCCAAGGAGAACGGCGAAGAAGTTGTTCACATTAACATCATCTCCGACGTAGTCCTGCACTGCAGAGCATAGGTTAGATAGATATCATGAGAAAGGATGGATGGTGGAAGATGATAATTCCGACCATAAACGAAGAAAACGCAAACCTTTGGTACTCCCGCATACACGTCCTCACCCTGGGGATCGTTGATTACGACTCCGGGTATAGGATTATCCTCGTTGTCTGCAATATCATCGTACATGAAAACTATAATGTTCTCATCTTTTAGTCCGCCCCTCCTCAAGATTTGATATGCATGACAGACATCGGCCTGCAGAAAGGTTTAAAAGATAAAAGACAAGAAAAGATAAATAAATTGTGGAGTTCAAGTCAAAATCCAACCGAAAATTGAATCGAGATGTGTTTGTTCACTTTATACTATCACAAACACGCATGCATGCATCTTTAACTCTACTATAACAATACAACAATAACCTACGATTGATAAATGAGAAATATATGCATGCATCTCCAACTCTACCATAACGACGATATGTATGTAATAACCCACGATTGATAGATGAGAATGGTAAGAAGGAAGACATCAGAAAGTAGAGATACAGTAATTTACGTGGAAGAAGAAGGATGGCGGGGTGGGGGTGGGAACGATGCACCTACCTGATGACGATAGTTATAATAACCATTGGATCCGGCGATGAGCACCGCCCATCTCGTTCCCACGATCTCGTCATCGCCGTTGATCGTGTTCGTCGCGTGATCGGACGACACCCCAATATGGTGGTCGAGGCGGGAGTCGACGAGGAACAGTGGCAGGAGGAGGATGAGGCGAAGTGCGCCGACGGCGAAACGGGTCATCGTATCGGTTTCGGACCACCGAAGGCGAATGTATCCGATCAACATCGCCTTCTTCGTAACAGTTCCCAAAAGGAGGGAAGGGGAGCGAGTGAGAGTGAGAGAAAGCTGGTCGAGAGCGACGCGTCTATATAGGTGCGTTCTCCCCCCGCGATACGGTTGTCTCCGCCGCTCCAGAGCCGACGTGGCCGACCGTCGTCCGTCGCTTTTGGCTGAATAATCACAACCGTACACGCTCGAGCTCGTCGAAGGTGTGTGTGGGACCGGGTGAAACAATCGCAGGCCAGAAAGAGAACGCATTCGCTTGCGGAGTTACGGCGCCTACCCGCCTTCCCATTGGGGACAGAGGTTAATGCTCACCAGGGCCCACCTGCGTCTCCATATCTGCACATGGCGTTTCCTAGTTAACTTGAGGTGAACGATATGAAGTTTTCCCACGGATACCTCGACATCGTAAACAAAACATCCTGGAATGGTGAATCCCTCGGGGGTAGAAGGTATAAAAGTTGCATTAGTAAATAATGAAAAAAGATTTCTCAAATATAAATAGTTCTTATAGAGTTCAGGTTTGTAACTAATTTAATCAGGTCGAGCTGAAATGACCCTCTATCTGACTCAAGTCTTTTCTGTAAGACTCAATCACAATCTAAAGATCCAAAAGGAAAGCCATCTGTGCGTCGTATCTTCTCTGCAGTGTACTTGTACACATGACGTGGACCAAATCGAAGACAAAACATAGAATTCGGTGTAAAGGACTGCAACACTAGGATATTTATGATGATCAAATAAGAGATTAACTTCAATAATATATATATATATATAAACTTATTTAGAGGAATAAATTTGAAAACCATGGAATCCAAAGTTCCACGGAAGAGAAATAGGAGCGCCTGCCTAGGATTTGCTTGTTTGCGACTCCGTTCAATATCGAGGCACAAAGTTAATTAGCCATGGACATGGTCGTTTCATGGTGAGTCATCCATGGGGAACCTTCAAACCTCCAAGCTTGAGCCACAAGGGAAGCTGGGCGAGTTATGGAAGGGGATGGAGTGAGATGCAGGTGTGGAAAGCATCTTGAGATCTTTTCGCCCCCTTCATCTTTCCATCTATCGAAAAGTGCTTTGTGATTTAACAATTGGCTTTCCAGAAATCGAAACAACACCAAAATAAACTCTTGTCAACACTCATCAATTTGGATTCCTAGCAAAAGCATAGATAGGACAAATCGTAAACAGCCGCACTTAAGATGTAAGCCATCGCGGGCGAGAAAAATGAGAGTTACGTTTGGTATACAATCACGGAGTCTGTCATCACACATCAGTTTGTGTTCCTAATAAAGCATAGATAGGACAAATTAAAACCAGACAAACCCAAGATATCAAGTCATCGTGCATGATAAAATTGTGGGGACTAGACCTTTTGCTACGCCACCCAAGAGTTAGAATGATGTTGTGGAACTTGATGTCGTGATGGAGGAGTTAGCACAGCTCGGTTTCACCTGTGTGCGTCGTTCGTGTCGATCATGAAGAGACTAGGAAGCTCAAGAGAGGTCGACTGAGCCTGTTCGAGAACATGCCTCAACTGGGTAACTCGAGAGCGCGTCTCAAGCTCCTCCTTCTCAAGATATGCCGAGAGATCCTACACAAAGGCCTCGTCGGGGTGGGATGCCCAATGTGGCCCCTCCGACGATCAAGTTAGTGCCCTGGTCGAGATGGTCTTCAGGGTTTAAAATGTAAAGCGGGAGTCCGAGAGGGTGAGAAAGAAGAAGAGAGAGCGATCCCTTATCCCTATTCTCAAGAAGGATTTTTATACTTGTCAGGCGTCCGATCGACCATACTCCCACCCTTACCTTTGCCGACGTGTTGGATAAGGTAGACGTGCAATCTACCCGAGTACCCACACCATCGTACGTCCAGTCGATGTGGAGCGAGGATGTGTGCATCATCCTTCATTTATGAACATTCCAGCTTGACTCCTGCTATCGTGGTAGCCCGATCAGCAGCACTGTGCTAGTTCGGTCAAGTATTGTGCCTACCGAGTTGGTGTCAGACTGGCTACTGTCGTGGTCCACCGAGTTGGCGGGTCTTAGTGAGTTGGGTCGGCATTTGTTCTCGGGACACCATGAAGAATGATACGAGGAAGATCCCAGGCATTTGTTGTCATGGGCGAAGACTTTTCGCACACTTGGGTTGATGCTTGATTTGTCTTCGTGGAGATGCTGGAGGTGAACCTGCTGGGGAATTATTATGAAGTGTGGGGCTCGTTGTGGATCTTTTCTTCAGATAGATTGGCCGAGTTATTGATCTCAGGAACTGATGGACTGACTGAGTTATTGGTCTTGGGAACTAAGGGACTACCCAAGTTACTGATCTCGGGAATTGCTAGACTGGCCGAGTTACTGGTCTCAGGAACTGAGGGATTGGTCGAGTTACTGATCTCGAGAGCTAATCGACTGGCCGAGTTATTGATCTCGAGAACTGCTAGACTGGTTGCATTACTAGTCTCGAGAACTAATGGACCGACCGAGTTACTGATCTCGGGAGGTGATGGACTGGCCGAGTTACTAATCTCGGGAACTGATGGACTAGCCGAGTTATTGGTCTCGGGAACTGATGGACTAGTTGAGATACATAACTCGGGCAAAGACTGATTGGATTGACTAAAATACACAACTCGGACAAAGACTAACTAGATTAGCCGAGATACATAACTCGGGCCATAATTGACTAGATTGGTCGATATACATAACTTGGGCAAAGACTGATTGGATTGGTTGAGATACACAACTTGAGCAAAAACTAACTGCATTGGCCGAGATATACAACTCATGCCAAGACTGACTGAATTGGTCGAGATACACAACTCGGGCAAAGGCTGACTGAATTGGCCGAGATACACAACTCGGGCCAAGACTAATTGGATTGGTCAAGATACACAACTCGGGCAAAAACTGACTAAATTGGCCAAAATATACAACTCGGGCTAAAACTGAATGGATTGGCCACGATACATAACTCGGGCAAAGATTGACTGGATTGGCCGAGATACACAACTCGGGCCAAGATTGATTGGATTAGTCGAGATACACAACTTGGGCAAAGATTGACTGGATTAGCTGAGATACACAACTCGGGCTAAGACTGACTGGATTGGCCGAGATACATAACTCGGGCAAAGACTGATTGGATTTACCAAGATACATAACTCGGGCTAAGACTAACTGGATTGACCGCACGTATTCCGTGCATGGTCAACGCACGAAATAAACAGATAATACGCAAATGGCGCATTATGGACACGTGGTGTACGTAAGAAATTATGTTGTTGAGTTGGCGTCTGATGTGTAGGGCTTACGTGGTGGTTCCATTGCCTCACTCTTCATTCGTACTTAATGTAGTTCGTGTATTTCCCAAGCGAAGTCATTGTGCCGCTTCGTGAAGTCAAAATGGTCCTTGATGAGATGAGGACTCTCTTTATAAGCTTCGCTGCGTTGATGGTGAGAGGTTACCTTTATTCCTTTAGCCTTTCTCTTCCAGTCCCCGGACCTCCATATCTCGATCACCAAGGTCACCCACCTTCAGTCATCTTTGTCCGATCAGGTTGGAATGGCCTCCTCGGTCTCTTTTACTTCTTCTGGTCCTTCTTCCTCGATCCCTCTACCTCAGGCGGAGGAACGCCGGCCTTGCAATCCTGAGGAAGGTCAGTCCAAACCTCCGAGTTCATCCTCAGCCATAATGACCCGAACAGACGTGAGGGCCTTCAAGGCCTTGGAAATAATGACGTTGTGTCACGACTTCAACTCAACTGTGAGTGTCGAGTCCCTAGTGGCGGTTCAGAAGTGCTATAGCATCCCGAACGAGTATGCTTTATATGATCCACTGCTCAGGAAACGCCCATACCACACATATCCAGAGAGGTTTAGCATCTTCGTTGATGCTCTGGAAGCGGGATTGAGGATTCCTCTTCACCCGGTGATAGGGAATGCCTCGGCTGGTGGCGGATCTCCCCTAGCCAAATGGCACCAAACTCTTGGCGTTATCTCATAACATTCCTTGGGGAATGTCGAGGATCAGGGATAATCCCGACCCAGGACCTTTTCCTATCATGTTTTCATTTATGCAAAGGTCAAGCGGCTACTACCTAACCGCCTAGACTAGTTTTAGAAACGGGGGCACTCATTCCAACAACAAAGGTTCGAAGATGCGATACCTATTCATTAGTTACTATCGGGGTTGGGACTTACGTCTTGAGTGATCAGCCCACCCTGTAAGCAACATGCCCCCTACCTTACTGACGAGGAGTCCGTCCTAGTCGGGCGGCTGAAGGAAGTTTTATCCACTTCTCGGGCGATCAAAAATCTGACCGAGCTATGGTTGGTCGAGGCGGGCCTCAGTCCAGCTTCTCGAGGTACGTTATATAACTTATTATCCTGTTGTTCATGTTGCAGAGATGGTGAATCTTGACATGATTCGTGGCCTACCGAGGGTGGGGGGAGGACGCTCTAGACTTGCTGCTCGAGCCCCCCACCCCTCCTGCTATAGCCATAGCCCAGTTGTCGCCCGAGTCGAGGAAGTTCGAGCAAAGATGGTGGCCAAGAAGAGTATCGAAGCCTCTAGCAGGTGACCGACCAAGGAAGGTCCACGCCCCCGGAAGAAGGTCAAAGTCTCGAACCGATATAAGTCTCGACATGGAAAAGAGGGTTCCAAGTCTCATGCGTCCAAGGGCAAGGAACGGGTCGGAGTTACTAGCAAACACAAACCCCCCATCCCGTCGACCGAAGTCGATGAAGGACTTATGCCTTACCTCCGCTGGTGAGGGAGATGAGGGCTACTATGCCCTGCGGATGACAGACCTATCGTCGTACGACCTTGAGGCATCGCTAGAAGCTCGGTGGTCCACATTGAAGCAAGGGACCCAAGTCTGGGTGGATGGGATGACGTCGACTGAGTATGCCTGGGGGGTGTTGATTCCCTGGTTAGCGACCGAGCTTTACTCTTCACCGTCCGAGGTGTTGGTCGATCAGGCACTTAAGACTTTAGTGTTGGTAAGTGTTCTCTTGGGCTCATTCTTTTTTCTTACGTCTTAAGTTCCATCTCGGTGATTTTGACCCAACTTCTGATTGCAAAGCCAATATTACTGTATGGCGTTGGTCGACCACGTGCATGATGCAGGTCGAGTGATCGACCTATAGACAACAAAGCCGAAGGCCTTCAAAGGGAGATCGCTGAGCTGAAGGTTGGGTCGGGGCCGGAGGCCATTGTTACGGTCGAGCTACGGGCTTCCAAGGCACAGGACCTCACCAATCACCTCAAGACTGAACTTAAGGAAGCGAATCGTCGTCGAGAGTCCCTAGAGATGGAGTTAGACAACTCCCGTCTCCTCCTGACTAACTCCCAAGAACAACTCAAGGATGTCTGGGCTCAGGGGCGGGTGATGGAAGATGAGTTGCTGAAGATGACACGCGCCATGGAGGGGCTGAGGGTCAAGCTACCTAAGGAGGCTATCCCTGAGTATAAGAAGTCGGTCAGCTTTGAGATGGGCCTGGTGCAGACGGGCCAGGTGTCTTATGAATATGGGTATCGGGTTGCTCTGGCCCGGTTTCGGGCTCGATAATTCGAGCTTAAAATCTAAGAGGATCCTTTCAAGATCCTACCCGAGGATTCAACTGTGCTGATGGAGGCCGAACAGTTGTTTGACGATTCCCTGCCCCCGCCCAAGGAGTGAAGACTTTTCTTTCGCCCATTTTGTTGTCAGGGTTCTTTTGTGGGGATGGTGTCCGACCATTTTGCTTGCTCTATTTTTTTGCATGTCGGAACCTCTTTGATGTCTCGATCCAAGACTTGAATATGTAAGCCAGCTTTTTCAATGAATACAAGTAATCATTTTATCTGAACTACCATGTTCTTATATATATAACTTTAGCAAGTTTGATGTGTGTCATGTTATCGACTGTAAGTTATATGTGCCCTACAAGCCAATCACATGAGTGATGGTACCTGTAATATGCTGCAGTAATCTCTTTGCATATTATTGGTATATTCTCATATATATATTTCTTTATATTATGATATCCCTGGATTTGTGCAATGGGAATCGGATCATGATGAGATCATGATAATGAGACTGATTCACCTTTAAACACATATCATAAATTATCCTGGTCATATGTTACTCGAGAGAGACATCGAGATAACTAGATAGACTAGTGTGTTGTATACTCGTCCATATGATGGAGGTGGCTAGTCTCATAGTCGCTTGTGTAGAGACACTAGAGATACAGTGCAAGTGCTCATTGGAGAATGAGTTCACTGACTGATCTGCTTATGAAATGTTGTATGAATGATGATATCTAATGTTAGACAGTGATTCTATAGTCCCAGTTGTGTACCTGGTCCTTAGACTTGAGACACCAAGGATGTCTTGTATAAGTACTCCTTTCTTTGACGCCAGTCTTACAGGTTTGGAAAAGATCCAGATCTGGTATAGCTGGTTATCGGGATTGGTACCCAACCATACGAAAGCAATTGTGTATAAATAAAGGATCATCCACTCTCCGGTATCATGAGAGGAATATCTCGTGTCCTCGCTCAGACAAAATCCCTGGCCAGGGTCATTGAGATTGAGAGAGGAGTTCTATGGGAGTATCCGATTAGAGCGAGACATAAAAGGATTTCGTATGTGGCCTAACAGTATTCATACCCAATATAGTCTCTGGGATATTAGTTAGATGAGGGACTATAGGTACACGATAATTATGGAACAGGGAGGTCCGATGGATTTGATTCCCTTATACCGTTTGGGGACTGTGACATAGTGGCCTAGTACGACCATAGTCGTTGAGTCGAGTGAAATTATTATGGAGATAATAATTCACTAGATCAGAAGGAGTCCTGATGGGTACGACTCACGACCAGCTCGGTATCAGGCTTAAAGGGTTACACACATATATAGTAGACATTGCGACAAGTAGATATGCAAATATGAGATATTCGTAGGGATCATGATATGGATAAGATTGGATGAGATCTAATCTAGATAAGATCCAATGGCATAAGGAATATTTCATGAATATTCTATTTGAATAAGATCTAAGAATATTCTAGGAATATACTATTCAGATAGGATCAAGAATATTCCAAGAATATACCATGAATATTCTATATGGATAAAATCTAAAAATATTTTAGGAATATAACATGAATATTCTAGAAATATGTCATTTGGATAAACATATATGGATAAATATCTAATGTGAATGACATTAGATTGGCATCAAGAATATGCTTTTTACCTCTATAAATAAGGGGTGCCCTTTAGTTCATAGTTCAGAACATTTGGGTTCAGCTTCCTGTTTCTCCTCAGAGTCTTCTTCTCCTCCTTGCTAAGAGTGTGGAGAGGTTGATCTTACTACTGAGGTGTTATCGTCATATCTGTTGTGTGGATACCGTTATAGAAAAGGATCACGCGAGTGTTCCTTCGATATCTTTGTCGGATCTAGAGGTTTCAGAGATACGATCTCCTCAGATAACACATCAGTTTATTTCATACAATTTTTCAAGTTTTTATGTGTTATACACACATCAATCATCGCACTACAGCAAAAATGACTAACTTCAAAAATCTAGAATTTGTTTTCTATTTTTCGTTGCGCATAATGTCGATCCCCGTATTTTCGACAGTGGTATCAGGCTTGTCGTGCAATGATTGACTTTATAAACTACATAAGATTTGTTAGTTTTCGTAAAAGTTGTTTTAAGTGATTTTAGTTTTCGTAAAAGCAACCTGCACAAGTTGGCCATCCCTAGCTTGGGGCCAACCCACATCCGGTAATCGGCCGCAGCGCTGGTAAGCAGACTGCACAGCGGCCAGCAGGCACGCGGCCAACCCACGACCTGCATGGCTGCCATCATAGGCGGCCGCCTGCGTGGCTGCCAGTGCAGGAGGCAGCCCCCGCCGGCACCAACGCCAGCGGTAGCTTGCGCAGACAGGCGGGTTGTTGCCTCTGTGCGAAACGACACCTAGCGCTGCCTCCGAGAAAGGCGGTGGCCGCCTCTAGGTGACGTGGCGGCCATCCCACCGACTCGGTAAGGCGGTGGCCGCCTCACGCGCCCACTACCGCGTGTGGGACACGCAGCAGCACTGCCCATGCCACGCGACAGCCGCCACGTGACGTGTGGTGGCCATCCCACCGACTCGGTAAGGCGGTGCCGCAATTCTATGGCAGCAACTACAAGGGTTGCAGCCGTCGCATGCAAGGGAGAAGGGAAGAAGAATCTAGGGCATTTTTTTTGGCAAAATGATGATTTTACCGCTGAAAATTTATGAAATTCCAATTATGTCCTCTAATAGAATTATGAAAATGCCCCTAACATTTCAGAAAATTCCCTTCAAGTCCCAAGGCTTAAGAATTAGTTAATTAAATTATTTAATTAACTAGTATTATTTATTTAATGATTTTATATCATGATACATATGATAGAAAAGATGTTTATGGACCATAAAATGTATAAAATTGATTGTCATTCTCGTTTATCGGATCTGGATGCCTGAAAGGGATAGTGGGACACTTAAGGCAGATTACGACATGGTGATGTGTCCAAGATATGATGAAAAATGAGATAGATAATCACAGTGCATGGAGATGTACTAATACACGTAGATCTGATAGAAATAGGTCTATTGGCTCGGGCTTTATATTAGGCAGTATGGTCTATGATCATTTGATATATTTTGCATGTGATGCAAATACATGCGTGTGACACATATGAGACCAAATTATGAAATCCCCTCCTATGTAATATTGAGTCGGTAAACGTGAGATAATAAGATTGACCCACGTGGCCTTCCATCGTTATAGGAAGAAATCAGATCATGACGAAGGTTGAGTTGGTCGAGTCCCTCCAGGCTCACCTATCCTCATGGTTGGAGATCTTGCCTACGACATAAGATGTCACCAATGACCTGAGGACATGGTATCGCTTGGTTGAGTCCCTCGAGAGCATATCATCGAATCAGACTCATCTTGTAACGATGGTGCTAACTTAACTGGATATCATGGTTGGTCGAGTCCCTCGAGACCATGATAGTCTGGAGGCTAGAAAGGACGGGAATCACAAGAAATTCTGATTGGCAAGAGTTGCCTACTTTTTAGGCTTAGTGTGATTGGTCGAGTCCCTTGAGATCATACTAAGATGTCAATTGGATCCCGATCCCCACTAGAAGTCTACCGAGGGCTTCTGTTTCACGTGTTGAGGGTGTCGCGTGATTCGATAAAAATAGTGGGATGTCAAGATAAAAGTTCATATTTTGATTATTTTCTTTTTTCAAAGTTTGCATACTATTCATTTATACTACATCTCTTGTTTGTCAGAAATATGTCGCCTCCCTACGTAGCATACTTGATGTTAATCGCTTCACTGGTCTAAATTTTGCTGATTGGCTTGGCAATTTGATAATAGTTCTCACAGCGGAAAAGATAGCATATGTCCTAGATATAGTCATACCCAAACCTAGTGAAGGAGCTTCACAGGAAGAGTTTGCACGATATGCGAAGTATATAGATGATTCCATTCTTGCTCAATACTACATGTTGGCTTCTATGACTCTCGAGTTACAGAGGCAACATGAGAATATGGATGCAAGATCTATACTCATGCACCTCCGTAAATTATTTGAGGAGGAAGGACTCAAAGATATGAGATATCTAAAAGTCTCTTCCGTGCTATGATGACTGAGGGGGCATCGGTTCAGAACCATGTCCTAAAAATGATAGAGTTGATTGAAAAACTCACAGGTCTAGAAATAATCCTAGATAATGACTTGTGTGTTGATCTTATACTCTAACCCTTACTAGAGTCTTTTTCCTAGTTCATAATAAATTTCAATATGAACAAGATTGAAGTGACTCTCTCTGAGCTCCTCAATATGTTAAGGGAAGCAGCGAGCACTATTAAGAAAGAGAAATCAGTTCTCTATATCGGTGAGACCAAAAGGAAAAGGAAAGCTGGGAAGTCCTTTAAGAAAGGCAAGGGCAGACAGAGAAAGACAAAAGTTGCCAAGAAAGACCCAATAAAGGACAAAGGACAATGCTTTCATTGTTGTAAAAACAGATATTAGAAGAAAAACTATAAGGAGTATCTTGCAAAAAATGTGAAACAAAAGCTTAAAGAAACTTTAAATATATTTATGATTAGTCTCCATATGTCAGATTTTTATGATAACACATAGGTATTGGATACCGAGAGTGCTTATCACATCTGTAATTCCTTGCAGCTTCTGACAAAGCCTAGGAGACTGGTTAAAGCTGAGATGGATCTCAAGATAGGCAACGGGGCAGGAGTTACCGCTATCGCCATCGGCGAGGTCATTTTGCATCTACCTGGTGGAGCTACTATTGCATTAGATGCATATTATTATGTCCCTTGTATTATCAAAAATGTTATATCCATTTCATGTTTGACATTAAATGGTAATAAACTGGTTTTTTTAGAATAATAGTTGTTCAATTATAAAGAATGATGTGATCATCCGAGAGACATTACATAACGGTTTATTTATGCTAGATACAGCTCCACATATCATGAATGTAAGCATGTCCAAGAGAAAAAGGGATGATGTGAACACTGCATACCTGTGGCATTGTAGGGTGGGTCATATCCATGAGGGAATGATTCAAAAGTTGCTAAAAGATAGATATTTGAATCCATTTGACTATGAGTCATATGTAACTTGCGAGCCTTACCTTCAAGGAAAGATGACCAACTCTCCTTTTAGTGGAACTGGAGAGAGAGCCACTGAGTTACTAGAACTCGTACATAGTGATGTATGTGGTCTTATGTCAACTCAGGCTATAGGTGGATACTCCTACTTCATTACATTCACTGATGATTTCTCGAGGTATGAATATGTGTACTTGATGAAGTACAAATCCGATGCCTTTGAGAAATTTAGAGAATATAAGAATAAAGTGGAGAACCAGACTGGAAAGAGTATTAGGACTCTTTAATCAGATCGAGAAGGAGAATACTTGAGTATAGAGTTCACCCAGTTCCTCAAGGATAATAGAATAGTATCTTAATGGACACCTTCTTATACACTCCAGCTTAATGGTGTATCAGAAAGGAGGAATCATACATTGTTAGACATGGTGTGGTCCATGATGAGTTTTGTTTACTTACCCATTTCATTCTGGGGATATGCCCTATATACCGCAGCTTGTCTTCTGAACAGAGTTACATCTAAATCGGTAGTGTCTACGCCATATGAGATATGAAAAGGAAATAAGCCTGATCTTAAGGTTGTTAAGATTTGGGGCTGCCCTGCCCACGTTAAAAGACACAATCTCGATAAGTTGGAATCAGGGACAGAATTGTGCTAATTCGTGGGCTACCCGAAGGAGACTTGTGGGTATTACTTCTATCATCCTGAAAATCAAAAGGTCTTTGTTACCAAGAGAGCAGTGTTCCTTGAGAAGGAACATATACTTGGTAGGGATAGTGGGAGGATGATATAATTGAGCGAGGTTAGAGAACCTAGCTCAAGCATCGTTCTAGAGTCTGGATCTGTTCAAGCACCTGACACACAAGTTCCAACTTTGCGTAGGTCTAGCAGAGTATTACATCCTCCTGAGAGATATATGGGACATATCAATAGAGAGGACACTCATGATGCTGATCCTCAGACCTACGAGGAGGCTATTACGAGTATAGACTCCAAGAAGTGACAAGAAACTATGAATTCTGAGATGGATTTCATGTACTCTAATAAGGTTTGGAACCTTGTGGATGCACCTGAGGGTATTGTACCTATATCTTGTAAGTGGATCTTCAGAAAGAAGATCAGAGTAGATGGGAAGGTAGATACCTATAAGGCATGGCTGGTGGCTAAGGGGTATCATCAAAGGCAAGGTGTTGACTATGATGAAACCTTCTCGCCTGTAGCCATGTTGAAATCCATCAGCATTCTATTAGCTATTTGCAACATACTATGATTATGAAATCTGGTAGAGGGACGTAAAAACTACATTCTTCAATGGTAACCTCACAGAGGAAGTGTATATGACACAGCTTGAAGGATTCGTGTCCAAGGAAAGTCCAGACAAAATATACAGATTGTTTAAATCTATTTAGATTAAAGCAAGCTTCCCGAAGTTAGAACTTAAGATTTGATAAAGCTATTAGATCTTTTGACTTCGTTAAGAATGAAGATGATCCATGTGTGTACAAGAAGGTAAGTGGGAGTGCTATCACATTTTTGGTGTTATATGTGGATGACATCCTAGTCATTGGGAATGATGTAGGAATGCTCTCCACAGTTAAGGCTTGGCTATCTCGACACGTCTCCATGAAGGACTTAGGGGAAGCATTCTATATATTAAGGATTCAGATCTATAGAGATAGATCCAACAGAATGCTCGGCTTGTCCCAGTCCAGGTACAAAGACTCAATTGTTAAAAAGTTTAGTATGAAAAATTTCAAGAAATGTCTCATACCAATAAGACATGAAATATCACCTTCTAGGAGTATGTCCCCAAATACTCCTGAAGAAAGGGTAAACATGAATATGATACCATATTCTTCGACCATAGGTTCTATCATGTATGTCATGCTATGTATCAGACCTAATATAGCGCATGTTCCAAGTGTCACGAGCAGGTATAAGGTAGATTCAGGCTTAGAGCACTGGAAAGTAGTAAAATATATCCTTAAATACTTGAGAAGGACTAAGGATATTTTACTGGTATATGGAGGAGGTAGCCTCCAGGTTGAAAGTTACACAGACTCGAGTTTTCAGTCTGATATCAATGATAGCAAGTCTAATTTAGGACATGTATTTACCTTGAATGGAGCAGCAGTAAGCTGAAAGAGTTTCAAGCAAGATACTACTGCTGACTCAACCATTGAGGTGAAATATGTTGCTGTAGTAGAAGCTACAAAGGAGGGAGTCTGGATGAAGAAGTTCATCACGGATCTGGGAGTCATTCCTAGCAGCATGGAACCGATCCCTATATACTGCGACAATAATGGGGCGATCACTCAAGCAAAGAAACTCAAGTCTCATCAGAAGTCTAAGCACGTTCTAAGGAAGTTCAATCTGATTAGAGAGATCATGGCTCGTGGAGATGTAGTAATGGAAAGAGTTTCATCCGAAGATAACATTGCAGATCCACTGACTAAGCCATCCTCAGACTGTATTGAGTGTCACAGACGTCTGATGGGGATCAGACATGTAGATGATTGGCTTTAGGTTAAGTGAGAGATTGCTAGTTATAGGTGCCCTACAAGCCAATCACGTGAGTGATGGTACTTGTAATACGCTGCAGTAATCTCTTTGCATATTATTGGTATATTCTCACATATATATTTCTTTATATTGTGATGTCCCTGGATCTGTGCAATAGGAATCGGATCATGATGAGATCATGATAATGAGAGTGATTCACCTTTAAACACATATCCTAAATTGTCCTGGTCATAGGTTACTCGAGAGAGACATCGAGATAACTAGATATACTAGTGTGCTGTATACTCGTCCATATGATGGAGCCGGTTGGTCTCATAGTCGCTTGTGTGGAGACACTAGAGATGCAATGCATGTGCTTATTGGAGAATGGGTTCACTGACTGATTCGTTTACGGAATGCTGTATGGATGATAATACTTAATGTCAGACAGTGATTTCATAGTCCTAATTGTGTACCTATTCCTTAGACTTGAGACACCAAGGATGTCTTATATGAGTACTCCTTTCTTTGACGCTAGTTTTACAGGTTTGGAAAAGATCCAGATATGGTACAATTGATTATCGGGATTAATAGTCAACCATACGAAGGCAATTGTGTGTCAATAAAGGATCATCCACTCTCCGGTATTATGAGAGGAATATCCTATGTGCTTGCTTAGACAAAATTCATGGCCAGGGTCATTCGGATTGAGAGAGAAGGAGTTTTCGAGGAGTATCCGATTAGAGCGAGACATAAAAGGATTTTATATGTGGCCTGACAGTATCCATACCTAATATATGGTCTTTGGGATATTAGTTGGATGAGGAGCTATAGGTACATGATAACTGTAGAACAGAGGTCCGATGGATTTGATTCCCCTATACCGTCTAGGGACTATGGCGTAGTGGCATAGTACGACCATAGTCGTTAAGTCGAGTAAAATTATTATTGAGATAATAATTCACTAGATCAGAAAGAGTTCTGATGGGTACGACTCACGGCCAACTCGGTATCGGGCCTAGAGGGTCACACACACATAGTAGACATGACGACGGGTAGAGATGCGAATATGAGATATTCGCAGGGATCCTGATGTGGATAAGATTGGATGAGATCCAATGGCATAAGGAATATTTAATAAATATTTTATTTGGATAAGATCTAAGAATATTTTAGGAATATATCATTTGGATATGATCCAAGAATATTTCAGAAATATTCTAAGAATATACCATGAATATTATATACGGATAAGATCCAAAAATATTCTAGGAATATGCCATTTGGATAAACACATATAGATAAATATCCAATGTGAACAGCATCAAATTGGCATCAGGAATATGCTTTTCACCTCTATAAACAAGGGGTACCCTTAAGTTCATAGGCCAGAACATTTGGGTTCAGCTTCCTATTTCTCCTTAGAGTCTTCTCCTCCTTGCTGAGAGTGTGGAGAGGTTGATCCCACTACTGAGGTGTTGTTGCTATATCTGCTGTGTGGATACTGCTATAGAGGATCACGCGAGTGTTCTTTCAACATCTTCGTCGGATCTAGAGGTTTCAGAGATACAATCTCTTCAGGTAACACATCAGTTTATTTCATGCAGTTTTTCAAGTTTTTATGTGTTATACACACAACAATCATCGCACTACGGTAAAAATGACTAACTTCGAAAATCTGGGATTTGTTTTCTGTTTTCCACTGCACATATGATGTCGATCCCCATATTTCAGACATCAATAACTATCTTCCTGCCATCGTGACCAACATATAAGTCCCTTCTCGGAGGGTGTTGGTTACTCGATAAGGGCCCTCCTAGTTTAGGGCTAAGCGCAATCAGAGATTGAGAGTGAAACTATGGGTTGGTGTTAAATTCTGACATGTCTCTAGCACTGTTCACATTTTTGTATGTAAATCTAGGCGTCTCGATGCATGGTCGGCCAATACTACCCCTTCCTCATTATCTTAAGTGCGAGGGTTCAGGCGCTGATATGCTCCCTGCAGATTCTTTCATATACTTCGGCCAATGTGATCTGTACTTCAATCGGGTGCAAGCAACGGAGCAGAGGTTGGCTGAAACCCTGCTAGTAGAGTCATCTGTTAACCATGCAATACCACGCGCCCGTCCTTCTTACTCGTTGGGCAGCGACTATATCTCCGGGCAATGTGCCGTCATTCTTGAATTTGAGCATTTCGTCAATCTAGTCGTGCCCGGCCTCGATTGTGGTCACCTTGACTGGGTCAATGGTTGGTCTGAGGATTCCGGCTGTCCATGTCGGGTATTCGTCCGACCCGCGTATAGAGGCTAGTCTCGCCAATGCATCAACCTGGTAATTGTTGAACCGAGGTACTTTTGTGATGGCGAAGTGGCGAAATCGACTGATGCGACGCTGCACCTTAGTGAGATATTTGGTCATTGATTCCTCTCGAGTTTCGAATTCTCCATTGACTTAGCCGACGACAAGTTGAGAGTTGGTGAAAACTTCAATATTCTCCATATGTAGCTCATTAGTGAGCTTTAGCTCGAACAATAATGCATCGTACTCGGCTTCGTTGTTCGTGGCTTTGAACTCAAGTCGGAGCGCATGCTCATAAACTTGGTCAGGGGGGCCCTTAAGGACAAGCCCGGCTCCCCCCCCGTTCAGCGTTTACCGAGCCGTCAACATACAATGTCCATTTCGGGCTTCGTTGATATGAGCTTTCTGAGACGGTTAGCTCCAATATGAAGTCGGTTATTGCTTGAGCTGTTATTATCATTCTTGAGACATATTCGAGGTCAAACTCCCCGAGCTTAACCGACCATTTGAGCATCCGACTTGTAGCGTAGAATTTCGAAAGGATTTGGCGTAGGGGTTGGTTGGTGATTACTTTGATAGGGTGTGCCTGAAAGTATGGCCTCAGCTTCCTTGACGCTAGGACTAGTGGCAGAGCTAGTCTTTCAATCGGGGGGTAGCGCTCATCGGGACCATTTAGGATGTGGCTGAAGTAGTATACCGGCCTCTACCCATCCTTGCTGAGCTTCACCAAGATCGAGCTAACCGCGGCCTCTGATGCCATGAGATACAACCTGAGAGGTTCTCTAAGAGTGATTGATGTGAGTTGTTATAGATGGGTGACATGCGCCGTTAGCTGTAGGAATGCATCTTCACACTGGCGTCCATTTTAAGTCTTTCGCTTGTTTCAATGCTGGGAAAAAGGGAAAGCTCTTGCCTCCAGCTCGAGAGATAAACCGGCTTAATGCCGCCAATCTTTCGATAAGTTGCTGGACCTCTTTCACCATTCAGGATAGTCTCCACATTTTCGGGATATGTGTTGATTCCTCGTCGATGTATGACGAATCCGAGAAACTTGCCCGATGAGACGCAGATGACGCATTTGGTCGGGTTGAGTCGCATTCCATATTTTGACTTTTAACTATCATATCGTCAACATAGACCTCCATATTTTTTTCAACCTGGTCTTTGAACAAGTGGTTGACCATCCTTAGATAAGTAGCTCTGGCATTCTTTAGTCTGAATAGCATGGCCTTATAACAATATATGTCATGGTGAGTGATAAAGGTTGTGCTTTCCTAATCTCCTGGTGCCATTTGGATTTGATTGTACCCTGAAAATGAGTCTATGAACGAGAGCAGCTCGTATCACAATGTAGCATCTACCAGTTGGTCGATTCTCTGTAGGAGATATGATAGGACTCCAGCATGGTTAAGTCCTAATCTCCCTAGAAGTAGTCAATAAAACTCTGCTAGATTGTAATAAAACCACTCCTATCTTATAAAGGAGTATGGCTAGGATTTAGATTAGCCCTTAGGGCTTAGTGGTCGTCGCCCCCTTACTGGGTTGGTTGGCTAGAGTTTCCCCCTACTTAGGTCACTATAGAGCCAACCTAGTCACCCCCTGTTCCTATTAAGGCAGGTTGGCTATAGGAGGGGCAAAGGGGTAATTTTACTTAGGTAAGTACCCCTTAGGCTATTGTTTTGATCCTTATATAATGATGTAGCTGCCCCCTCTCTTGAATCAAGCAATTATCAATTTTATTTCAGCCTTGTGCCGAATCTAGGAGGGAGGAACCCCTACAGCGTTCCAAGGGTTGATCCCCCTCAATGATCAAAATCTATAGAGCTCCATCTGGGGTTCTATCAGGATATCAATCTTTTGGACAAGTCCGATTGAGGTTGATATAATCAACGCATATACACAAATTCCCATTAGATTTTTTAATGAGTACAACATTGGACAACCAGGTCGAGTACTTGACTTATGTGATAAATCCTGCATTAAGCAGCTGAGCGACCTCATCCTCAATGGCCTTCTGTCGATCAGGAGTGAACTTCCTCAGCCGTTGCTTCACGAGTCGAGTGCTAGGTGATATGTTAAGGTGGTGTTGGGCTACTTTTGGACTGATGTCCGGCATGTCATTCGGGGATCAAGCAAAGATGTCAATGTTTCTTCCGAGAAACCCCACCAATTGGACTCATTATCCTCCGGGAGTGCCAAGCTGACCTTCACAGTTCTACTTGGATGTTTGGGTCGAGGGGAGCCTCCAGCACTTTCTCAATTGGTTCAGGATTTAGGGGACCCTTGTCGGGATCCCAGGGGTCGATGGTCGTTGTCGGAGTCTTGAGTCTCTTGGGTAGCGTCGTCGTCGTCGTCAGGTAGCATTGTATGTATTCCCGAGGATCACTTCTTGTTTCATCGACACCTACTCTAGTCGGGAATTTCATAGTGCGATGGTATGTTGAAATAATGGTCTTGAGCTTGTTGAGTGTCAGTCGACCGATGATAATGTTGTATGCCGATGGGAGTCCGACCACCATGAATGAGATCATGAATGTTTTTTTACCTCGATTTCTCTATGACTGTGACTGGAAGGGTCGTCGTACCGAGGGGGGAGATGGAGTCCCCCGTGAATCATGTCAACGCAGATGTCATGGAAGCAAGGTCTTTGTCAATCAATCCTAATTTATGAAAGGCATCAAAGTATAAGATGTCGGCTAAACTCCTCGTGTCAACCATGATTCTCTTGACTTGGGCGTTCGCAATCCGTACCGAGATTACTAAGGCGTCGTCGTGATCTGGGTACTCCTCGTTCCCCACCCCAAAAGTGATCTCGCGGTCACGATTGTGTCTCGATCTTTTATCCACTGTAGATCGCGCGTAGGCTTTGTGCCTCGATGAAATATCACCTCCAAAAGCATGCCCACCGACAATAACATTGATTTGTTTTTCGATGGGTCCCTTCGGGTGGGACGAGAAATCCTTAGCAGGTCAACGGTTGTCATCGAGGAGTGGTCGTTGGTTTCGAACATAGCATCAGAGATGTCCCTACCGAATGAGGTCTTCAATCTGGTTTTTGAGGTCATGACATTCCTTCATGTCATGTCCGTGCTCTCGGTGGAAATGACAACATCTTCTTTTGTCATGCCCTTTGGGACATGTTTTGATTGGGTTAGGGGTCCTAAGGAGTCCCTTTTCTTGGATTTGGAGGAAGATATTTGTTTGGGTTGAGTTGAGAGGGATCGATGATAGCCTTGGTGGTGGCAATTATGGCCTGTCAATTTTTCTTCCCGGGGATCCCGAGGGTTGTCCTCGGGATTGTTCAGTTCGGGGGCGCTTCTGATCGTCCCATTTCCCAGCCACCAGAGTCTCAACAGCTATGTACTGGTTTGCCCGTTGTAGCATCTCGGGCACTATCGTCAGCGGTCGTTCGATTAACGATCAGAAGAATATGGAAAGAACCTCATTAAGAATGTTTGGATCACCAGAGAGGGATGTGCGTCGGGCACTCCTCGGATTTGCGTCGTGAAACACCAACGAATTGGGTGAGGGACTCCTCGCTTCCTTGGGTTAGGCTGAGGAGCGAAGCAGCTATAGGTCTCGGATGGGCGCTCACCAAAAAGTTCAGTTCAAACTCTTCTGCAAGCAAATCGAACGATGAGATTGAGGACAGGCACTCCCAGCGGTTGTTGGGGCGCCGCTGACTGCATGAGCTGTAAGATGTGCAATACGATGGCTTGCATTATCCCGACCAGCGCTTGGACTTGGTGGGTAAGGCCGAGGAAGGCCTCGGCTGTACAAGCGAGGCGTCCGGGATTCACCGCCAGGGGGGAATCCCAAATCGTTGAATAGTATCCAATAGCAGTTCGGGGTGGGTGTTGACACGTTTGTTTCCTCGGTAGGAGGGAAAGAGCTCGACCCCCTGATCTGCAAACTCGGTGGAGGAATATGAGTCTGTTCGTCGAGATGTTCCGGGTTCGCATTGCTCGACGAGCGCTCTTGCGACATCGGACCCTCCTAGTGCCAAAAATGTTGTGGAACTTGATGTTGTGGTCGAGGAGTCAACACAACTCGGTTCTGCCCTTGTGCGCAAGCTCATCCGTGTTGGTCAGGAAGAGGCTAGGAAGCTCAAGAGAGGTCGGTTGGGCCTGCTCGAGAATGTGCCTCAATTGGGTAGCTCGGGAGCGCGTCTCAGGCTCCTCTTTCTCGGGATCTACCGAGGGATCCTACACAAAGGGCTCGTCGGGGTGAGGGCGCCTGATGTGGCCCCTTCGACGATCAAGTCAGTGCCCCAACCAAGATAGCCCCATATCCATGTTCCTATGAGGGGTTTTTATACTTATCAGGCATCTGATCGATTGTACTCCCGCCCTTACCTTTGCCGACGTGCTGGGTAAGGCAGACGAGCAATCTACCCAAGTACCCACACTGTCGTACGTCCGATCGACGTGGAGCGAGGACATGTGCACCATCCTTCATTTATGAATGTTTCAACTCGTCTCTTGCTGTCGTGGCAGCCCGATTAGCACTGTGCTAGCTCGGTCAAGTAATGTGCCTACCAAGTTGGTGTCAAACCAACTACTACCATGGCCTGCCGAGTTGGTGGAGTCTCAGTGAGCTGGGCCGACCCACAACTTGTCATATCATATGAAAAATAGCCTGTTCCTGTATCTCTTTTTCTCTATAAACCATTTTCACTAACACATAGCATCAATATTATGGATGTTTATAGTGGCTCTGTATACAGAAGGAAGCATCACATAACAAAATGCGTGCAAACTTTGAAATGAAATCCCAGGCATGTCGCTGTAGGAAATATGATGCAAGCTGTTCCAAATTCAAATGCCAGTGATCAAGCTATTAATTCTGGGAAACCAATGCGAAAGTAATTGCTAATAACAAGTTCAAGGATCAACGAACCATTAATTATGTACCTGGGTTGCAATTGAAGCCAAGTGACAGTATCTGGTATTGATGATTGCATATGAGATTGACATATCATTGACAGAGACGCCCACCCCTTCCTTTCACAGCCCAATGGCGATCGATCTATATATCTCACACCAGCCTTATTATGACAAAGATGCTGCAGTGGCATATACGAAAGTAATCCTGTGAAGTATCTATCACCTTACACCAAAAAAGCTACACAAAGGACGGTCGGACATTGAAGTATGTACTTCCCCACAGATGTGTGTTTAACGACGAAAGCTACAAAATATTTGGATGGCTGAAATATCCAGCTGACATCTCTAAGAATTTTTCAAAATTTTATCATCCCAGCTGCTAATATAAGACACTGCAAATGGTAATGCCAGTTTGTAACCGAGGAGACCGGTACCACCGTCTCCAATCAATGCAAGAGATGCATCCTAAAAGTTGCTTCTCGGACTTGGTTGGTTATCAGAAAGGAAGACATGATGGTCATCAGAAGAATCATGTCTTGAGTAAACACGTCAGAAGAGGGAATTCCTGAACGCAGAAATCACTCTAGGTGACAGCAACAGCACAAATGCAAAGATTGATCCAAAAAACAAGTTGATCACAGGTTCTGTCTCAGTCTCAGATTGACTAGGCGCGCTCCTTGTATTTGATATAGCAGCACGAGGGCTTCGATCACTGCATCCGCTAGATCTGAGATGAAGGATGAGGTGCAGCCCAGAGCTGGCACCCTGCCCCAGTTCTCAATACCTGATTGCAGAGCCAAGTGCTTGTACTCCATATCAATCTCTTCTAGTGTTTCAATATGCTCACTCACAAAGCTGGTAAAAGAAATGACAGCACACAAATATCAGAATCGTAATCGTGAAAACACAAAGTCCAAGTATATTCCATTTTATGATTCCTTCCCACTAGGAATCACTGTTGATTGAATCCTGCACTACAATTTAGCATGAGAGTCCCTCTTGGCATCCTAAATATAAGTAGGTGAGGGTACAACACTGGATTTCAAAAATTGGCAATGTTGAGCTAGTCAAGCAAAAGGCATAAACCCTCGACCAAACAAATCTTTCGTCAAGGCAGAGGTTTTTTTGTGACCTACAATTACTATTTAGAAAAGATGAATTTAGGTGACTATGCCATCACTGTAAACAGTAAATCAGGAGATGGTTCTCAATTACTCAGAGCAAGCTAACCAATTCATGAATTGCTATAACATATGAATGTGATCCAACAAATCTCCTAAGAGAAAAATATGGCATATAAATGTATGTGCACTAAGGGAACGATATAAAGGCTGCAATTCGCTACCAAAAATCTGATGCATGAAACAATTATATGGGTGTAATCATGGAAAAATCAATCGGGACAATATGCTTGACTATCAAAACAACCATCCAGCAAACAAGAGCCCAGTATGATCGATCAAAATACCCTGATGATAGGAAAGAGGACATTCTATATTAATGGGAAACAACAAGGATTCTATTTTGCCTATTGGTAAAAAAATCTGTCACGTAATGGTAAAGAAGACAATAATTGGTACAATTATGCAATGCAGCATTGATAGACTATATTATTAAATAGCCATTAAGAATATGATATGTTGTCACAATCATAGTCAAATTGAGCTCAATCTCATAATGATTTTCAAGGGTGAAGTTTAACATAATGAAATGTTACCTTACAGGTACAGCCAGAAGGCTCTTTATACCTCTCTAGCCAAGCTCAACAATTACTTCGTCAGTATAAGGCTTCAACCATTGAACAGGCCCAACTCGGCTCTGCAAGAAGTAAGAAAAATGATGAGGAAACTACAGGATCAAGTGATGAGATTAATTCTGAAGTCTGTCAGAGAAACCATGGAGATCTTGACACAAGGCACATACAGGCACGTACAAAGCTTTGAGCGCCTATATAAACTCCACTACCTGATAAGCCAGAATGTGGTGATTGTGAATTCCTCTAGATTTCAACTCATCCATGATCAAAGCGAGACACTCTTCAATCTGATCTCTGTATGGATCTCCTGCATCCTCGACATAACTAAGTGGAACTCCATGTGTGCTAAAGAATACCATGACCTACCCTCACAAGCCAAATAGAAACATGCCAACATAAGTATCCAGAAACAATGCTGAGCTACTCAGGGCATCATATCACGAATATGGGGCAAGGATAAATTCATTAGCAAATGCATGAATCTCTATCCGGTGCAGCAACAAAACCTTTTGATATCTTAGCTGACTTTTTTCACCAACTGATCCCTAAATGAATATGCTGCAGAAAAACACTTTATGCTTTACCAGCAGTATCACAAACCATAAATGTAAGGACAGAAGTGTCCAAAATTAAATATGAAAATAATCTTTATGCCTGATTGTATATGCCGCAATTTGTGTTTCTTTTGCATCATCGAGTTAATTTCATCAATCCAAATCCAAAGAGAACACGAAAAGCATGTTTGGGCAAACAATTTTTGCTCTCAATATGAACCAAGCAGAAAACAGAGGTGAGAAGGAAAAAAAAAACTGCAAGCAAAATCAGAGCACCACATCATCACTTTTCAATGTTGTTCATTGGCTGTCGTTCACACAAAAGGTTGCTGGTTTAACAAAGCAACTTCCATGGCTCTCCTTGCATAGTTTATGAAGGCTTAGCACAAAATGTTGATAAAAATTCTATACAATTTGGAATTAAAAATGTTGTGGTAGATATAATACATGTGAGGCTACAAGAAAAACCACCATATGACATCATGGCATAACTGACAAAGTAGAAGAAAGCTGATTAACATAAATCACACATTCACAAGATCAGCATGAATTACCTCCTCTGGCTTAGAGAAAATTAATAGCTCATTTTCTATCAAGTCAGCCATTGAGTTAATATACCCTTCACGTTGATACCATGATTCGATGATTAAACTATATATATATATATATATATATATATATATATATATATATATATTGCATGAATACTGTCACCACATGAAGAAACAAGATAGTTTTGGTTTGCCTATGATAATGATGTATAGTTTTAGGATTGAAGAGCCAATTGGCATCAGATGAAGCAATTATAAGATAATGAGAAATGCAGCAGATGACTACAGCAAGGAGGGATGTCATATTGAGCATTGAGCAACCTGTTTCCCATGAGCATGCCAAGTACAATGACAAACCTGATGAAGAGCATCCTCTGTGAAAGGGTGCCAATATCGCATACCAACATATACATCAGCTTGCAGATCCTTGTCTTCAAGGGCCAGTTTCAATGCTCGCACCTGCAGATTTCTCCAGTGATCAGCTTGTCATTAGCAAATTTCTGTCTTTGTAAAATAACACTTCTAAATTCTAATAACAAAACATTCCACCAAATCACCAGGCCTTTGTGATGTGAAGATATATCTCCAGGAAAAATAAGGAAATGTTACCAAATTAAATTGAAAACTTGATCATCAGTAACTCTTCGTAATGGTGATCCACCACCAATGGCAGCATAACCCTCCTTACTTTTTGGAGCTCTGAAAACTGATATTAGCTGGGCCAGTGGTCGCTGGAGAAACCGGAATAACCTAGGAAGTCGTATAATATCCTAGTAGAGCAGTAGAAAAGAACTCTTAAGTCAAAACAATTGAAAATGAAATAAAATCATTCCAAAAGAAAATATTATGTGCAGCATTAATGACAAAAATTTTCAAAGGCATTCGTGAAATTGGAAACAAAAAACAATTGGTTTTTATCACATGCATGTTTAGATAATTACACTATTTGCAATAATATTGGTGATGGTACACCAATTATGACCATTGCACCATTCCCTGATATAAAAATTGTATTAGCAATGTGCCAGCCAAGAGAAAAAGCATGCACACCCACTCTATGATTTGTTTTCAGCCTTCTGCTTCTTTCCTTATCTGCAATGTTATACCTATTTTTCCCTCATGGATATCTTTATTGTCCCTTTTTATTATCCTAAAGAATGACTTTCCTTATATAATAAAACCCTTTATTAGGAATGCATTGCCCAAATATGACGAAGGATTCCTAGAAAACATGTGGTTGTCCTATAAAAATTTTCTCCTTTGAGGCTGCTTTCCTTACATGAACACCAATTTATCATCAGTTCATCTTATATACAGCTATCCTATCCCAGTTGTAGCATGCATTAGCATCTCTAAAAGGATCAACATCTGTTGTAGGCTGGTAAAGATTGAGGAACATTTGCTGTCTTATTCACACAGAAATCTTCTATTTGTTAATCATGTAAAAGACTTATAACAATTAAAAGATTCTAGCCAGCATAATTTATTTTCTCAAATTCTTATTTGCTCAAAAGCTTGACTATTGCAAGTAGATTAGTTACTAATGAAGTCAACAGAATGAACCAAAATTCCAAATCCAAAACAAGTAAGCACACACAAGATAGATATAAATCCTTTTTTTTTTTCAAAAGTTGATGAATTGACTTACTGGATCAGCAAATAAATTGAAAAGGAATGGTTGAACATCGTTAAGGGTCTCTGGACCTCCAAGATTCAACAGCAGCACCCCAACCCTTTCTTGTGCAGCACTTGAAGCAGTACTGAGAACTTTACCATCATATGTACATGCTTCAGCTGAATAATTAGTTCTCCTGGATTGGTTATGCTTCGTGACCGGCATATGTGTTTGTTTAGCAAATTTCCTTTTGCCAAAATCAGAGGAAAGACAGGAAAAAGATGGTAACTTCAGAGATTTATCAGTTTCTTGAAGACCATTATCTGATGAATGGAAGGTAAATTTCATACAGCAGACAGATGTACTGCGCCTGCGCATTGACCTGAAATTGAATTGGCAATAAGCTCTCTTTTTTATCTTTTTATATAGGAAAGATGAACGGTTTACTGAGATATAAACCACAAGTCGATCTCAATATTAGGTTCATCTATCAAAAGCAACCAAGAAAATGGGAAGCATCACTTACAAATCGAGAGAGTCATTATTGTTTCGACCCCTTAAATCAAGGAGCTTGGTCTGAGCAACCACAGAATTCACTGCTTGCATGCTTTCAGAATGTGGCAATTGAGCTCCAACTCTAAAGTAGCAAAAGTGAGAAAAAGATTGGATTCACCAACATATATAATCCTTCAGATCATCTAGAAATCAGAAAGAGAAAAAAAAAAATGGTAACAATGAAGCCAACGGAAATTGGCACATTAAAAGGCCAAGAACACCTAGATAATTCCAACATACACAATCTAATAAAAAAATACCCACGAAATATAACATTAATGATAACCAGATCACAATCTCATCCAATTTATCATCTACCGAACAGACTCGCGCATTTTTTGGTTCTCCCATCAAGCCATAGCTCGCGCATACGATTCGTACATGGCAACGATTATGACTAAAGATGGAAAGGGACAAATGATTCGTCATTTTGACCGGTCCATGCATCATAAATTCAACGGATTCTGATCGCAAACACTAAAGGAACGGTACCGAGGAGACCGAGCTCGAGGCAGACGAAATCAGAAGGCAATACCGCTCGAGAAGGAACGGAGAAACGGGATGGAGGAGGACGCACCTTGCAGTTAGAGAAGGATCGAAAAAAGAGGACGAGAACTCAAACAATCACGGTATAACACGATGGATCGATCGTCTCGTCTTCTTATGATGGTGGGCTAAGGTTAATAGCCAGTGGTCGGAGAAAAAGGGGCGGGAGGGGGGGAGGCAGCAACGGGTTGGCTGCTTATTTACGTCAAGGGGAGTCCCCGAGCTCGCCCCCCCCCCCCCCCCCCACCGACCGAGCAACCATCAAAGAGACCGAGCAGTCCTTATCCGCGTTATGTTGTGATTGGGGAGACATATGGTGGGGCCCAGCGAAATCGTCGCCCGCGAACAAAACCGGGGCCGCGTCTGGTGCGTGAGTTTGGCGGAACCAAATCAACAAATCGGACCATCTACCTTCCTATTTTGTTTGCGCCCGAACAGCGAATAGCGAAATCCACGACGCAATGGCTGCCACGCCATCAATGCCGTGGGGACGCAAGGGTTGAGATGGAACCCACGGTGGTGACGTCATGCTACACGTTGTGAGCGGGAGAATTGCAGCGTCGACGTGGCGCTAGGTAGTACACGTAAAGGGCTATCTCTGTCATTTAGAAAACCATTGTTTTTTTACCCTGCTACAGTTTACCCCACCTTCCTCGTGATTGGCCATTACTGACGAGGTCATCTGGGACCTACGTTTCGCCTCCAGATCCTCCGGTGTGGGTTTGACACAATAGCCAGGTCGGTGGGTGAGAGACACCGATTAGCATATACGTGTAAGGGAGAGAAATCGAACGCCACTGCTTGCTTCCCACGCAAGTCAGAAACTGAACGCGTGGCGTTTTGGGACGTGGCACTGTTTCGCAAGTCTACGCACGATGTGAGCGTGTGGGGACCGAAGCTGTCTCTGTACACAAGACGGGCCCACACGCCGATCGCCGGGGACCGGAATCGTGACTGGAGTAGGGCCACGAAACCTTCCTCCTAATTCCGGCGGACCTCTCACGACTTCGATCCGGAGAGTAAAAGATGAAGCGCATCCCGAAGATTCGATCCCCCGGTGGTAGAGTGGCCAAGTCGCGAGTTAATTCGGGAGGCCAAGTAGTGGTGGATAGTCCCAAGGAAGGAGAAGCCAACGACTGTTCCTGCATAGTTGAACCAAGCAGACGACAGTGAAACAATCACAGCAAATGATTTTGAACACTTTTCTGCAAACAGGGAAGAGGAAGGAGTCGCTAGAAATCCCCACCGTGACTCATCAGATCTGCCGGACTCTTGCACCACCAGCGTGGCGGTGGCTTGCTCTGACGGTATATATATCTTTCCCAACACCCTTCCCCGGCAAAAGGCAAGACTGAAGTTATTGGAAATCCTTGTCCCTTCAAAAGCCCTCATCCACCTGCTATGGGGAACCTATGTTGTCGTTGACTCTTTAGGAGGCCCTAAGCTTCACTGCTTTGATCGTTTTGATGACTATACCAACAGAAGAACTGTGAGTGAGGCTGGGAGCTTCAGCTTTTGCACCAGCAATTCACAGTGATTCATCTGTCGCATTGGCCATCTTTACTGTCATCCATCGCCTCGCTGTGGTATTTGTTGGAAATAATGTAATTAGTTAACATGATGATGATATCAGTTTAGATAAGGAAAAAATTTATTTAGATATAATAAATTTTTTATTATTTTAAAATATCTGTATTATATCTTTTAATTATTATAAATAGGTGCTCTTGATTTATTCCTGGCCAACAGTGGTATCAGAGCCTAGTTCAGAAAAAATCAAAAGGAATACATCGGTCAAAAAAACGGGAAGACTAGTAGATCCAAAAAAAGAAAAAAAAACGAGTAGATGGCAAGCCTTACAGTAAGTGTTCCTAATCAACTTTTTCTTATCCTCAAAGATAATAATTATCAGTTTTGGGATATTAAAATGATCTACAGAATCCTAAGACTACTAAGGATCAAAAGCATCAGATAAATGATTCCCTATTTTTCAGAATCATGATGATTCCCTATTTCCCAGAATCATGATGGCATCAACATCAACAGAAGCTTGGGAGATATTAAAAAATATGTTTGGAGGCATAGAGAAGGTAAAAATTTCAAAGCTTCAAATTCATCGTCGTGAATTTGAAACACTTATGATGAAAGATTCAGAATCTATTGCTGATTTCTTTTTAAAAGTTTCTTCTATTGTGAATCAAATGAGATATTATGGTGAAAATCTAAAAGATCAAATTGTAGTAAAATTTTTTTTACGAAGTTTATGTTCAAAATTTGATATGATCTCTACTGTTATAGAAGAAGTTAAAGATACAAGTACATTATATATTGATGAATTAATATGATCTCTTTTAGTCCATGAACAAAAAGTGAACAGATCTTCAGATGAAACTTTGGAACATGTTCTTCAAATGAAGATAGATCAGAAGAATGATCAAAAAGAGAATTCAGAAATCAGATCTTAAGGAAGAGATCAAAAGGACAGAGGACGAGGCCGACCAAATAAAGGTAACAAAGAAACTCGAAAATATTTTTGTTGTAAAAAAATAGGGCATATTGAAAAGGATTGTTGATACAAAAATAAAAATCCAAATGTTCCTCTATGTTCTTATTGTGGAAAATATGGACATTTTGAAAAATATTGTTGGAACAAAAATCAAACAAACTATCATGAGAAAAAAAATGATGACAGAAGATATAAAAAAAATATTTGTTTATAGCATCTGATGAAAAATATTCTAGATTTGTTTGGTTTTTGGATAGTGGATGTAGTGATCATATGACAAGGGATAAAAGTTTGTTTCAGAAACTTGATGATGTGTTATTTATTCCTGATTTAAAACAAAATCTCATTAGTATAGGACAACTAATGAGAAAAGGATATTATGTTATTTTTGATGAAGAAAAATGTTTGATTTATGATAAAAAAAATTGGTAAATTGATAGCAACTGCAAGGATGACAAAAAACAAAATGTTTGTCTTATTATTTTCGGACTTTGCTACTCCTACTGAAGAATCAACATTATGGAAAAATAGTTATGATCATTTAAAATTCTGTGGATCTATGCAAACTGTCTCAGATGATGCAGGTCGTAATGTTGATGACACACATATACAGAAAATAGGTGAAGCTCTAAATTCAAAGGATAACAATGAAAGTACACATACAGAGTTGGTAGAAGTTTATGATGATGTGAAGAAAGCCAAGAGAAAAAAAATAAAAATGAAACTTTCGCATACAAAGAAATTCAATCCTACAAATGCAGAGTCTTCATCATATCATCAAAGATGGCTACCAAAGAGAAAAATGTCAAGAGAAACGATAAAATATTTCAGGTCAGAAGTTCTAAAAAATGTGTGGACCGAGAAAAAACATAAGACAACCGCTGCAGCAGCAACGAAGATCAGTTTAGATAAAGGATAAGATTTATTTAGATATGATAGATTTTTTATTATTTTAAAATATCTGTATCCATGAATGTGATCGAACCAAAATTAAAGAATCCATGAAAAATTAGGTGAAGAAAGCACTGAGATTAAACATAAAATATAATACAAAATATCACGCAGCAATCCTTGGGTGTGCAAATTATGATCAGTAGTGCGCTTGGTATGTTTGTATATACAATCATTTATAATAGACTATACAATCATCCTAATAGTAGTTATTATAATTGCTATTTTCAATTGTATAGGGATAAACTTTTGGTTCATATTTCAGTACCATATGGCTAACACATCAGTGTCAGGCGATCTAATTCTCAACACCTCATAAGGATACCTTAGTTCCTCATGATTTATAAATTGACCGGTCAACAACTAGACAATCGAGTCAGCTAGGCATTACAGTATATCGAATTCAATACGATATAATCACAATTGAGCCCAAGAGAATCGCTTAATTGCTTTCCATAGTCAATATAGATCGTGGAAGTAATATTCTAATAGCCCACATTATAAAAAGACTCCCTTCAATATCGTTTTAAACATAGATCGAATCCTCCAAATATAATAAATACTAACTTAAGCATTTAAAGAACATTACCCAAAATGCTTTCGACATAATTTTATAGGGTTCGACATCTATAGAGTCAGATGAACATATCATGGATCTAGATTGGAACAAACACACAAAAAAAAAAGAATCTTGATGGACTCCAAATCAGTATCTAGGGTGATCACCCCCCATCACTGAGTTAAGCGAGCAATGTTTGCTTTTGACCGTAATTACTACTTGAAGTACATTCTAGTGCAAGTGACCAATGGCCTCTAATTAGCTAAAACTTGTCTAATCGCTTAAAGAATCTTGCTTCTTTCCTATTATATAATAGCAATAGTTTACTACTCAACCATTTCCCATAGTGGTGTGGAATTCATAATGATTCTCGAGTGGATCATCAATCATTCGTATTTCGACCCATTTCATGTGAGTCACGACAATTGTTGATTGCAAAGGCAAAATATCCAGGTGACTGATTAGAAACTGAGAGGTCCATTTACAGCTTCTGTGTACATGCAAAGAAAGAGGTAACGAGCTTTGGCTTGACTAGACTACTCCATGAAGAGTTTGAAGGCCATCTTATATTGGGCATGTCTTTTGGAGCCGACGAGACATATAACGCGAGATCCTGAGATGACATTGCATGCACCTCTTATCTTCTCTCTTCGTGTGCAGATTTGTTTTTCAATCGATCAGCCTTGTCATTTAGATCACGACCAACTGATGTCCATACAATCTACACATAGATGGAGAAAGAGAGAGAGAGAGCAAAGGTCGTGGGAGAACCATGAGGCCACGGTGGTGTGCCGCTTTGGCGTGTGACACCGGAAACGTTTTATGTGAAACGATTGCCGCTGCCGTCGGTGGCTGCAATGAGATGATGCATGCTTTGTTGCTATCGCTGAATCCACGCAAAATGTGCTTCCCACTGTACTTTTTGCACCGCGTGACACGAACAGCTGCCGTCGGCCATGATTCACGACAGTATCAGCTCACCTGCCTCTCAACACCAAAAATGGGGATCTTCGTGACTTTGGGTCTTGGAATCTGTGGGCGTAACGCAGATCGAATCTGCCATGGTTCTCCCGTATTCTCAGTTCGTATTCCGGTCCGACACGTACATGGCTGATTACGAACCCACACACCACATTTTGAAGCTGACTCGTTCCACAACGTGAAAAACTACTATGTGATACCAAAAGCCATCTGAATGCAAAGTTCATATTGGTCAAACTATCATAAAGAGGTACTGGAATTTTGGTGGATGGGATGGATATGACTGTTATGTTGATTGCTGATTGATTCATCGATACGAAGGAAAGAGCTTAGAGCGTAGGCAGCACAAACCATGAGAAGAGATGGCGCCTGTGTGAAGAAGGTAAAGGTGGTCGTATCATTGACCAACGGCTGCTGAATCGGGAAGACATCGAAGGGAGCGTGGACACATCACATCGTCTGAATGCTCCATTTCTCGTTGACTGTTGGAGTCAATTAATGTTGCCCTGTGTTGACGGCACGGGAATTCCATAAATCATTCCGAGGGCTTGGAAAGACATTTTTGTCGACCATTCTTCTTGTTACATACACTCTTTCAGAGTTGCATGGTCGATC
The DNA here is from genome assembly GCA_029747655.1 of Ensete ventricosum. Lineage (NCBI taxonomy): Eukaryota > Viridiplantae > Streptophyta > Magnoliopsida > Zingiberales > Musaceae > Ensete > Ensete ventricosum. The sequence goes on along the minus strand of JAQQAF010000005.1, from coordinate 43,547,989 downwards.
CCCAACGTGATTCATGTTCCCAATCCTATGATCACTGGTTAGAGATATATATATATATATATATATATATATATATATATATATATATATATATATATATATATATGTATATATATATTGATCTCCTTTGCAATAGAGTTAAGCTTGCGATCGTTTTGCTTTTGAGGATAACACGTCATTCTCATCCTAAACTTCACCTTTACCAGAGTTGATCGATACAGATAAATAAACAAATATATATATATATATATAGTGGCCAGTCAAACGAAAAAAAAACAGAACATCATGAAATGGCCACACGATTTCCCTCCCTCTCATAAGTAACCTACTTCGCCCTACACGATACGTTGGCGTATATAAAGATCGAAGCTCCTTTTCTCCATTCCACCCAATTCCTGTCTCCTTTGGTGTGTCAAGAGTCGTAGTGGATTTCTCGTCCGGTCGCTCTCTCGTTCCCCCAAGACCGGGAGATAATGATGAGTTAATTGTGTATCCACACCCGAAATTTCTACACGCGCCGTTTACCTACCCGACATAGCAAGTGTCGTCAATCCTCCGCAACTGTTGCGTCGCGGCGCTCCAATCACCTGTCTCAAGTAGCTTTGGGTGACGACAACTTTTATATATTATTATTCTATTAATTAATTTTCAATAACTGATATCGTCGTGTTTATCCTTTTTAATTTTTCGTTTCTAATTTCTAATTTAATATTATTTTTTATTTGCGTCCTCCACCCGCACATCTCCGTGGTGGGGTGGGGAGGGGACGTGCGTGTGGCGCCTAACGGGGCGACCCACTCCAAATCGGGTCCCACCTCGATGGGATTCGATGGTAATTATCTGGAACGTTAGGGGTGAAGTAACGAAGAGATCTTATCTTTTTTTATATATATTTTTCTTTTTGGGATATCGGGCGGTGCGGTAACCGAAACATCCGCCGTACGATCACGGGGCATCAATTCGCCGTGATCATCCTCGCTAGAACGTGAAAGCAACCGGCGGTGCTGCCGTCAAGTAACGGAAACGCCGTCACTGAGTGGACCAACTTGGAGTCACGCTGAACACCATGTGATGTTACGAACACCGTCGTCGGTTTACCTCCCGATGACGACAGAGAAGGCACCGCATGGGAGCGTGGGAAAGCTATGAACGCCCACCTCGTCACGACCACGAGCGAAAAGCGCTGGGGGGGGGGGGGGGGGGGGGGGGGGGGGGTGGGGGGCGATTCGGGTGACGGGAGTTCTCTTCCTCCTTTAGACTTGCCTCGTCCCTCTCTTTCCTTTCTCTTTCGCTCGCACGCTTTGTTGGGTGGTGGAGAGGAAGGAGGGAGAGGGTCTCCGTTCCGCGAGCAGAGGAACCGAAGCGGCGTTCGGCGGTTTCGCGGGGGGCAGGGGAGCAGCAGACCGCGTGGGGGTTTCACTTCGCGAGGAGGACGGCAGTGGGCGAAAGGCCAGGCCTTCAATTCGTGCCGTTCTCCTCTCCTGACGTGCTCTGCCGCTTCATGCTTTTAATTCGAGCCGTTCTCCCCTCCTGACGTGCTCTGCCGCTTCATTAATGGCGTGAACTAAATTCCTTGGGGGAGAGCCCGAGGGCCAGAGAGGTGGGCTTCTTCTATTTTTCGACTCCCTAAAATCTTTGCCTTCGTCACCGTGGAGAAGAAAAGGTGGGAGCTTTGGAGCGGTTAAGTTGGTCTAATGGCCGCTGGATCGGCCTCTCGAGCGACCGAGAGGCTGAAAGAAGGTAAGGATTGCTTCTTCTGTGGCTTTTAAATCCATAGGGCGTTCTCTTGTTGATTCCGAGTTATTTGTGGTTGTCCTGTTCATGGAGGAGATGGCCTGTACGAAGAGCTGTGGAGGGCGTGCGCGGGTCCTCTGGTGGAGGTTCCCCGTGTGGACGCGAGGGTGTTCTACTTCCCTCAGGGTCATCTGGAGCAGGTGGGTTTCTCCTTCTCCTCTGTTCTTCTCTTGTTCGCTTTGAAAGCAAGCTACGCAAGTCCCACCAATTCTACTTCGATCTTTAGACTCGTTGTGAATTCGCCGGTTTATGTGCAGTTGGAAACTTCGACAGATCAGGAGTTGAACCAGCAGATTCCCCTGTTTAATCTTCCTCCCAAAATTCTCTGCCGCGTCGTGAACATTAATCTGAAGGTCAGCTCCATCTTCTCTTCGACGTCTGTTCGGTAATAAATAGCCGCTTACTATAGGCTTTTTCCAGGCCGAGCCTGAAACGGATGAAGTCTATGCTCAAATCACTCTGATCCCTGAATCGGATGTAAGAAACAATATGAATTTTCTTCTGAAAACTCTTCCTTTATAAATTTGATGAAGGGAAAAAGAAACACTTTTGCAATATTATGCGAATTGAGTTTGTCGCTTTGATTTCATTAGCAAAACGAGCCTACCAGCCCTGATCCATGCGTTGTGGAGCCACCGAGACAAGCTGTTCATTCATTTTGTAAGATATTGACGGCTTCGGATACAAGTACCCATGGTGGCTTTTCAGTTCTTCGTAGACATGCCACCGAATGTCTTCCGCCTCTAGTAAGTGTTTTCATGCCTTCCTATTATCTGTTTCGGTTGCTCAGGTGTTCTCACAATTGGATCTGTGTTTGCTTGCTATGAACAGGACATGTCACAGCAAACCCCAGCACAGGAGCTGGTTGCCAAGGATCTGCATGAACAGGAGTGGCGATTCAAACACATATTCAGAGGTATCTGTTTCATTCTCTTATCTTTGATTTGTTTGTGACCAACCAAAGTGACGGTTCTCTTTATGATACAAAAGATTGTCAATTCTCTATTTTGCCATATTATTGAATTGGTGGAATAAAAAAAGGAGGCTTTGTTCTCCAAATTCATGTATTCGTTGAATTCCGATTGACAGGTCAACCGCGGCGTCATTTGCTTACAACAGGATGGAGTACGTTTGTAGCTTCTAAGAAATTAGTGGCTGGTGATGCACTCATCTTAATGAGGTTAATGCTGCTGAGAAGAAAAGGCTGTTTTTCTTCCTCTGTTTTGAAGTGCTTATGCTTAATTTTGAATCTTTATTGTGTAGAGGCGAGAATGATGAACTGCGAGTTGGAGTGAGACGCCTTGTCCACCGCCAGAACACTATGCCTTCATCTGTAATATCTAGTCATAGCATGCACGTCGGAGTGCTTGCCACTGCATCACATGCCATTTCGACTCATACTCTTTTCACGGTGTACTACAAACCTAGGTTGGGACTAGTACTTGGATTCAGAAAGCACATTTATTCCTTTTTTCTTTTGTGCATTCTCAATATGATTGACTCCCGCATTAATGATGTCGTGGATGATGCATAAACCAGGACCAGTCAGTTCATTGTTGGTGTCAATAAGTATTTGGAGACGATTAAAAATGAGTTCACTGTTGGAATGAGATTCAAGATGAGATTCGAGGGGGAAGATGTTCCAGAAAAAAGGTTATTCCTCGTCATTTTTATTATTCATTATAGATTGTCTTAAGCTTATTGCTAGTGGAAATTTACTGTTCTCATTTCTTAGGTTTACTGGTACCATTACTGGAATTGGAGATATCTCGTCACAGTGGCCAGGTTCAAAGTGGAGGTCGTTAAAGGTTAATCGCTAACCTTTTTCTGTATTCATTAACTTGTATATGAATTGTGCATGAAGTCTGCTAGTTTCAGGTTCAATGGGATGAAGCATCTAGCATTCTGAGACCAGAGAAGATTTCTCCGTGGGATGTTGAGCCTTTCGGTGGCTCCATATCTACTTCCAGTGATGCTCAAGCAGGTTTTATTAAGAACAAGAGAGCTCGGTCACCGTTGGGCCTCCCAGGCCATGGTAATGAGAGTGAAGTTTCTCCTTTACTCTGCTTTCCTTTTATATCGATGTAATTGAAACTTCTCTTTCCTCTTTTTTTTTTTTTCCAATGCACAGAACCTAGTTCATCTATTTGGAATCCTGCTACCCAAATATCCGACTTAGGATCCATGAGCGGCATCATTGCTCGGAGCTTGGAGAAACGATTTCTGTGGTCTTCTGGGCAGACAGAGAGTATTGACAATAATTCTTTGCACAGTCCGAGCTCTTGCGATCGAAGGTTGTCAGATCACTGGTTAAGGGACTTAAATTCTCCTTTGGAGAGCACATCATCTTCACTGATAAATGTGTCACTGAAACTCTCAAAGGGCACTGTTGCTGGTGACACAAAGACCACCCTTACTTCATGGCCGCCTGCCTCCAATCCTGTAAGTGAAGAGCCCTCATTAGAGTTGCAATGCAAGATGGAGAATCAGAAGAAGCCGAAGAGTGGCAGTGGATACAGGTTGTTTGGGATCGACTTGGTCACTCCTTCAAATGACATATCTCCCACCATGAAGTTATCGGTTGACCCAGTGAGCCAATCGAATGCCACAGTTGAGGATCCTGTTCCTGAGACTACCCTGGTTGAGGATGTTGATGGGCAATCTGGACCATCGAAAGCTTCAAAAAAGGTAAAGCAAGTGCTACATGTGTCTCTAAAGGAGGTCCAGAGCAAGCAGAATAGTTCTACCAGAAGCTGCATCAAGGTAAAATGTAGCTCTTAAATATGCTATTACTGTCCAGGAAGGATTTTGATTGACACTTGGGCAATTACAAGGTTCACATGCAAGGAATTGCAGTTGGCCGAGCTGTGGACCTGGCAAACTTGGAAGGTTACGATGAGTTGATGCTTGAGCTAGAACAGATGTTTGAGATCAAAGGAGAGCTTCGCTGTCGCAATAAATGGGAGGTGGTCTTTAACGATGATGACGGAGTTATGATGCTCCTAGGCGACTGCCCATGGCCGTAAGCATCCAGGAGCCCTTTTATTTCTATAGATACCGAGGCACATTAACTGCCTTATGAACTAAATTGGTCCTAAACACAACTTGGCAAGGGTATTCTGCAAGCTAGCAAGGAAGATATTCATCTACCCAAGCGACGAGGTGAAGAAGATGGAACCAAAGAGCAACCTTCCTGCTGCTGCTGCTGCTGCTTCCACGGATGGCGAAGCTGAGTAGCCTTGCTGATGCTGCCGCTGTTTCCCAGAAAGAAGGATTGTGGAGTTGAAATTTTCATTTTTGTTCATCCCTATGGTTGGTTCTATTGGCTGGGCAACTTATCATCGTGCAATGGATACGGTCAATAAGTGTTTAATTACTCTAGTTTTTTTTGTTTTTGTTTTCCTAATTTGAGAGGTTAGTGTTGAAAACATAAAGGTATTTTTTTTTTTATTGTTGCATGCTCAGCAATTTATAGTGCTAAATATTGAGTTTTGTTTGGACGATACAAGAAGTGTCAAAAAAGATCCTCCATGGCTGTGAACAGGGATGATCGCGATAGTTATCTTCGTGGATTCCTCCCTGATATATAAGCTCGTAATTTTTTTTATCGTTCGACTGTGTGTGTGTGTGTGTGTGTGTCTGCCATTGGCACTATCACTTGAGCTTGGCCGGTTGTTGTCAGCCAAAAATTGGTAGGTCTTCTTCACTCACGGGATGGTTGATGTACATATATCTCATCACAAGAGAACATATGTACCCTTGGCAAGCATTGGTTTCCGCTTGCCAAGGGTACATTACTGCGTGATCTCTCTTCCAAGAAATGGCGTGCACGATTTGTTCGACATGGGCAAAAAGCGTTTCGTTACTTTTGGAAGACTTCGCCCATAGTTCCGTTGTTCAAAAGAGCTTGCGGAATTGAACTGAAAGGTTGCATGGCGCGGCGGCTCTTCTCGTGACGCAGCAGCGGTAGCAAATGGAGAGGTGTGAGGAGGAGCGGCCTTGATGCACGCCCGCCTTATCACGTCGCCTCTCTCGTCCCCGCTCTCCGCCAGCCTCGCCGTATTAATAGCCTTTCATAGTGTGCATCATCCATGGCGTGGGGGAAGGCTGAGATCAGATCCTCCATGGATCAGAGCTGCACCACTCCTCCCAAGCTCTCCCTGTCCTCGGTCCCCGGCCAGCGGATGAAGCCACTTGGCACGGCGACGCCGCCGCCCCGGGTTCTGGTATCCGTGCCCTTCATGTGGGAAGAAGCTCCGGGGAAGCCCAGGAAGCAGCAGACTCCGGGTGGGCATGGCATGATGCCCGGCGTCGTCCGGAGTTTAGACCTGCCCCCGAGAATGGTGGCGGCGATGATAGAGCTCAAGTCCAATAAAACGCTTTCGCCCACCACGGTTCTCGATGGCCCAGAGCATGCGAGCCGTCACGTCCCACTCGGCTCGTGCTACTCCTTTTCCTTCGGAGAGGGCAGGACTGTTGTTACCGTAGGAGGTAAGAAGAAGGGAGTGGTTTGGTTTTGTGGAAGAAAAAGCGGGACGAAGACGATGAGGGATGGAACTTGGGAGATGAGCGTGGAGGGGTTGGAAGAGAAGGATGTCACTTGCTCTTCCATGTCTTCTTCGCCTTCTCGCAAAAAACATGGTGGAGAGCACGAGGAGGATGGAAATGTGGAGGGAAGGATAAGGATCACAAGGCTGAGGAGGAACAAAAGCCTCGCAATCGTTTCCACCTCTAACCTATGGGTGAGTCTCCAGTCTGTGGTCACAGTTCCATGTTCGACATGCTTGCAGCTATACCCAACCAGTGCTTCCTCCATCTTGTCCATTTGTTTGCTTATTCGTAGTGACTTAATCTTTTCCACTGTTCTAGGAATGAGACATCGGTGAGCCCACCGCGTGGTTTCTCCGACGGTCCCCTATTATGCATTCCGTAGATCAACTTTTTGTAATGGTGAGATCATTACTCTCGCGTGATGCCTTTTCTTCGACTCCAGGCAAGCATTTATGGCGGCCTGAAGCAGGTGGTGCCGCTGCCATGGCGAAGGGACCGCAGAGCTTAAGTTCTCAAGAACGACCGACGACGTGCAACACCATTCGTGGGAGGAAGCCAGCCGGCGGTGGTGGTCATCTTCGACCTTGGTACCCGTGTCTGATGGCTATGCCTCGCAGTAATCGGATTAGAAGAAACACCATTTGTGTCACTCATGTCGCATTCTGATAATAATAATAATAATAATAATAGTGCAACAACATGGCAATATCTTTCTTTTTACCTTCTCCAGCACCAATAAAAACGACTAAAGGACATCAAGAAAAGTATGACCCAAAGATGTGATGGCTGTCCGTACATGATATATTAGCTACAAGCAGGGGTGGGGTTGTGGTGCAACAATCTCCTCCTCTTGTAATTGGCCTTGAAGCATGCCTGCCTCAGTTTCTTGGTTCTCTCGGTCAATTGAATCTGTGGATTCTCCTCCATCAGCCTCCTGTGCTCCTCCAAAGTCTCCAACTCTTTCCTGACGCCCTCCTCGTATGAACCCTTTCCCATCTCCTACAGCACCACAAAGCATTACCCCCAGAAAGAAATGTTGCCTTTGCAAGCCATGTGGATGGCTGTGGGTAATCAATCACTCGACAGAGAGAAGAACGTGCATGCATTGCACCTGAACGTTACGGATGAGGGACTTCAAGCTCTTCATCTTCCTATGAGGCCATCGGGCAATCCCGAGCTCCCTGCATCTTTTCTTCAGGACTGTCAGCCCTACGTTCATCGCCTTGGCCGCCTTCGTGATGGGCATGTCGAAGTAGTTCTTGATCTCGTGGAAGCCTAGGCCGTTCAGCCTCGACGCCCGTCCACAACCTCTCTTCTCGCTCGTCTTCCTTCCGTTCCAAGTGCTTACACCGCCAACATCGCCCCCCTCACCACTGGCTTCGAAGGCTCCAAACGGGAGGTCGCAAGCGGGGAGAGGTAGCCGAACGTCTACGGCGTCGGAGGAAAGCTTGCAGGACCACGCAAAGGAGTCGAGATCGATGTCATCCAACTCCATTCTCTCGAGTGATTCTGAACACGCATTGCATTGGCAGGGAACCGTCGCCGAACAAGTTTCACAGAATAGCGAGGGTGGGGAAAGGCCCATGGTGTCATCCAACCGGGCGAGACTCTCCGGCAGAGGCTTCAGATCTGTCTCACTGCATCAGAACCAAACATAAATATAAGTAGAAGAAAAAAAAGCGAGTGTCACACAAGTAAACGTGTCCTGTGTAGATAGTCGCAGACCCGAGGAGATATCCAAAGTGACGCCACTCTGAGTAGAGCTTTTCCTCCGGCAACAGGAGATCGTTGATACAGTCGAAATCCATGCTGAAGAAGGAAGCTTTGCTCGCTGGCATACGCGGGTGATTAGAAGATTACAGCGACAAAAAGGGAGTAAAATTGGAAAGAGAGATTTCCTTCTTCATTAAAGTTCGATCTTGGGATGGCTGTTGGTGTGACAACAGACTAGAGAATACATACATATAGATGATCTATACGCGTGCAGTAGGGGAAGGATTAATGGAATCAACCACATAAGGACGTGCTTGATTCTGCGGCTAATTATTATTGCTGTTATTAGCGCCGTCATTGAGAGTTGTCAACTTCAACGTCCCCATGCATTTGCATCTAATTATGATGGTTCCCAGGAGATTAAAGATATCTCATCCCCTCCTTCTCTCTCCTTGCGGCATTAATCCTCGGAAAGAACGCTTTTGGGTTGGATAAGTAAGAGAGAATCTTGACATCCGCTGAATAAAGGAGCAGAAGACCGATTCAACACCAAACTGCGGACTTCCGTCCGTAAACCTATCTATGTGTCCGCGGCCCCGCCATGAGAGGGTGTGGCCGTGGCCGAGTTGACTTAATCTCGTTTCGGTTTGACCCAATCGTGTTTGCGAAGACATTATGCATCCTCCCTCCTCGGCTGATTTAGATAAAAGGCCAACAAGACCCCGTGCGAGACACCTCGTATTAGTTCGAAAATAGTATCTCATTCTTTTCGATTTGATGCTATTTGATTAACCTCTATCATATTATTTCATTATTGTTGGAGTAGTTTCTTATGCTTCTATTTAGTTTGGTTGTGCAAAATTAGGAGGAAAATGAAAGGTCGATTACTATCAAGAAGAGGAAAATAAATTGTCCACAAGGTCAACCCAAATAGCTACACTTCAAACCATGAGTGTCTTCTTCCATGTTCCCAAAATGACAGCACGGTTCCAGTGCAGTGGTGGAAGAATAGTTGATAACTTTATGGAATTTTGAACATGTTGTTGAAGGATCCATCGGGCTCGAGGAGTCGATACGACATGGTTCAATTTGCATGTGTAAGACCAGCTCAATGAGGTACGGAACTTGAAGAAGACGTGAGGAGGTTGCTTGGCTCGGGTCGTCGCGATAGTGGGGGATACTCTTCCTTGTTTCGCAGTCGGACTCCTGCAATAAAAGACCTCCATTGGGGGTGAGGGAGTCTCTTGACGAGGTCCCTCCGATGGCTAAGTTAGCACTATCAATGGGAGTGCTTCCGATGCCCTTTTCTAGTGTCGGATCCTTTCTTTTTTTTAAGGTCAAAATGGAGAGAATCTTCGAGCCCCTTTGAGTTGTTCTCAAGGGTGGCTTTTATACCTGCAAGTTGGGGATGATTCGTTGAGCTTGAGGGGTCGGCACGATGTGGTTCGGCATGCACGTGCAAGACCACTCAACGGGGTGAGAAACTTGGAGAAGACGTGAGAAGGCTGCTCGGCTCGGGTCACCACAACGGTGGGGGATCCTCTTCCTTGTTTCGCAATCGAACTCCTACAAGAAAATACCTTCGTCGGGGGGGGGGGGGGGGGGGGGGGGGGGGGGGGTCTGGCGTCGAAGCCTTTCTTTTTTCTGAGTTCAGAATGGAGAGAATCTTCAAGCCCCCTTGAGCTGTTCTCAAGAGTGACTTTTATACCTGCGCATTGACGGTCGATCATACTAGCGTCATCAATGTGTGTCGTGTCTCCTGCTAGGGTATTTAATACTGTAGGCAACGCCGGCAGCTACCCATACCATGGATGAGCATGTCACGTGTGGTTTCTACCCTGCTGTCATACAACCTTTTCTTATCCCAAGATTTGATAGAGATTGCACGGTGCCCGATGACGTTGTGCATCGGGCTTCTCCCCCTGTTATGGCGCCTCGTTCGTGGATGTCAGGGGTCCCATCGCGTGCCCAGTCAGTCGGTCCTGCTCTAGGTCGGGTCTATCTAGGCTATATCGACTAATCGAGGAGGGGGCCCATTATTACCCCTATCATTCTTTCCCCCCGGGAGGAGGCTTCCCCGAGGTTTGGTGAAAGCGCGGAGAAGGGTCCTTCGGGTTTAGAGTTCAAGTGTGGGAGTGATCTGCATGCTTGCGTGGAGTTGCGTCGTCCGACTGTCAGTCGGTCCAAAGCCGACGTGGTTATCATGCAACCATCGGGCTTCGAGCGGGAAGCCTTCGGGCGAGGCGAAAAGTTCGTTGGGGCAATGGTCGGGACTAAGCTCACATGGAGATGCTCGAAACAAAAAACCCTTAGGCGAGGCTGGGAGCTTGCTTAGAGATGCTCGGGACTGAAAGCCCTTATGTGAGGCTGGGAGCTCGCTTGGAGATGCTCGAGACTGAAAGCTCTTGGGCGAGGCTGAGAGCTCGCTTGGAGATGCTCGGGACTGAAAGCACTTGGACGAGGCTGAGTGCTCGCTTGGAGATGCTCAAGACTGAAGGCCCTTGGGCAAGGCTGAGGGCTCGCTTGGAGATACTCGAGACTGAAACCCTTTGCGCGATGCTAAGGGATCGCTTGGAGAAGCGAGCCCTCAACCTTGCTCAAGGGCTTTTAGTCCTGAATGTCTCCAAGCGAGCTCTCAGCATCACAAAGACTGAGAGCTCGCTTGGAGACATTCTGACAGGGAGCTTTTTTCTTGGGACTGATGATGATCTGTTCACCAATCAAGAAGACCCTTTGGAAGGTGATGTGTGGCCTGCACAGTATCTCATCGGGCGCGGAGCGTGAAACGTCATAATGAGGTCTCGCCTTTCGGGCAGGTGAAGCACTAACCGGTGCTGGGGTGAGATATTAATCCTCTATGGTTCCTTCGCAGTCTCTCGCTAATCTTTATGTGGCTTCCGCCTTCCACGTTGCTGACGATCTCTGTCACCTCCGGCACCGGCTGCTCCAATGCTTCCTGCCTTCAACCCCTTTTTTCTCCCCCGACAATTTCTTGAGTAGGTCGGATGACTTTCGCCTCCTCCCACTCCGAGTCCCGTTCGATCAAAATTTTGGCCCATCGGTCTAGGGTTTTAGGTCGTCCCTCAGAGGACTCTAGGCCAACCGTCGTTCTTTCATCGTCCGGGGTTACGACTCCTGCTGACTCCGGAGTGTAGAGGCTTTGGCGGCGATGCGTTCATGTTTTAATATTAATTCGACCGTGACGACTCATCGGTTGGTCGAGATTATGAAGAATTATTATATTCCCTCAGAGTACGAACTCCATGTTCCCCTACCGGGAGAGCGTCCTTACGATGTCTTTCCGAACGGTTTCAGTCTATCGACTGACGCCCTTAAAGCAGGCCTAAGGTTCCCGCTGCATCCCGTGATCGAGACGTGCCTCGAAGGGTGGCATATATCTCCTTCCCAAATGACGCTCAATTCATGGCGCTATATGATTGCCTTTTTGTGGGTATATTACAGGTCGGGCATAGTGGCGACCCGAGACTTGTTCATGGCTTGTTTATGCTTAAGCTGAGGATAGGTCGGGTATTATCTGACCGCCCGTGACGGATTCTGAGTGGGAGGTGCACCCTCCAGCAATAATGGTTGGAAATCACGCTTTTTCTTTATCTTTTACCATTGAGGCTCGAGCTTCCCGACCGAGTTGACATCTCGGACGGTGAATAATTCGGTCCCGACACTTTTGACCAACGAGATCGAGCTGGTAGAGATCCTCCGAAGGATCCTTTCTGTTTCCAGGAGGATGAATGACATGAACGAGGCATGGTTGGCCGAGACGGGCCTTAGCCCGTCCCCCCGGGGTATGTTTTTTCTATTTGTTCATTATGTTAGGTTTTTCCTGATTATAACTTGTCGTGCAGAGATGTTCAACCTTGGAAAGATGAAGTCTGGTGGCGGGGCGAGCAATGGATCGACGGTTCCATCGATGGCCAACGTGTCCGCCACTATAGACGTTGATGGTTCCGTAGTTGAGAAGCGCCCCAACACCAGTGAGGGGGCGAGTATGAGAAACACAGCAGGAAGGCAGCTCCCAAGTAGCTTGTGGATGCCTCAGAGAGCATCACTACAGTCCCCATTGAAAAGGGGAAAGGGTCGGTGGAGGTCGAGGAGGCCCCGAGCGGGGTCCACCATTCGGGACCTGTGCGAGGTGGAGGACCATGCGGGGGCCGATAGATACTTCGCTTCCATCATGATGCGGTTGAAGACCGTCGAAGGCGAGGATCCTCTGGTGCCGAGGTGGTCGACAATCTTCGGGTTGACCCAAGTTTGGACCAACGGTCTATTGGCTGCGGAGTATCTGCGGGGGGCTCTGCACCCCGTCCTGGCAAAGCAAGTGTACTAGTGCTCCTCCAAGGAGCTTATGAACAGGGTCGGCAAGTCGATCATCTGGGTAAATAGCCCTTCTTCTCTTTTCTTCTCTCTCTCTCTCTCTCTCTCTCTCTCTCTCTCTCTCTCTTTTAATCTTTGCCCCCTTTTCCTTGCAGGGGCTCTACTTCGTGACTGCCCTCATCGATTAGGTCCATGATGCGGATCGACTGGTTCAGAGTTAGCATGAAAGAATTCTAACACTTCGGGCCGCCAATAAGAAGCTTAAGCTTATGGCCAACCAAGAGTTGGTCACGGTCGCCGAGCACCGGGTGAAGGAGCTAAAGGAGGATGTGAAGAAGTTGCGAGCTGAGTTGGAGTCCCTCAAGAACCAACGAAAGGAGCTCGAGCAGGAAGTTTACATTTTGCGCTCCAGCCTGGATGGTGCTTGTGATGACCGAGCCCGCCTAGAGGGGGATGTGCTGTCGCTGACTGAGATGACGACGCTCCTTGAGGCTGAGGGCCGAAGACAGTGGACGCCTACAAGGCATCTCGAGGATTCAAGTCGGGCCTCGAGAAGATGGGGCGGGTCAGCTACGAGTTCGGGTACCGAGTGGCGCTCGAACGACTGCGGGTAAAACATCCAGAGATAGAGATCGAGCAAGACCCATTCGTTGAGTGTCTTGAAGACACCAATATGAGGATGGACCTCAACCAACCCTTTGACGATAGTAACCCTTCGAAGAAGTAGTTGACCTTGTAATAGCTTCTTCTTTGTATGTCGGACGCTGAAGCCCTGTTATTGGTCGTCTGACCGTTTTGTGTAGTTTTCCCCTCTTCAAATAAAATTACTTTTTAGATGTCTTACTTTGTTGTTCGGATTGCCCTAAGGCGCTTTGAGTCTCCAATTTGTTATTTAGACATAGAATTTTTTTAAATTCGATACATGCCAGGTCTGAGAGACCCTCCACGTCCATTGTCACTAGAGTGTAAGTCTCATCTTAGATAACTTGGACGATGCGATAAGGACCCTCCCATCTCGGGGCGAGTTTTCCATGGGAGTGTCCAGGATCGTTGACCTTGGCCTTCCTGAGTACTAGGTCTCCCATGCCGATCGTTCAGGGTTGGACATTTTGATTGTAGAGTCGAGCCACTGTCCCTTGGTAGTGCAGTCTTTAAGTACGCTTCGGCTCTATGATCTTCCAGCAAGTCAAGGTTCTCCTTGAGGCCAGCTTCTGATGCTTCAGGGGTTAAGTGTTTGATCCTTAGGGTTGAGAAAACTACCTCAAACAGCAAGACGGCTTCGGTGCCAAAGGCTAGATTATAGGGTGACTCTCCCGTCAGGGTCTTCGGGATTATGTGTAGGGTTGGGAAAACCACCTCAGGTGGCAGGATGGCTTCAGTGCCAAAGGTCAGACTATAGGGTGACTCTCCCGTCGGGGTCTTTGTGGTCACGCGTAGGGCTCATGAGACAATTGGGAGCTCCTCGACCCAAGCAGTTAGGGCACCTATCATCCTTCTCCTCGGTCCCTCAAGTATGCTCCTGTTAGTCACCTCAGCAAACCCATTGGCCTACGGGTGAGCGATTAAGCTGAACTTCAATTTTGCAGAAGGTTTTGAACTTGAAATTGTTGAACTACATCCCGTTGTCGATAACTGTGACTCTCGGGATGCCGAACCTCGTGATGAGGTTTTTCCATACGAAACCCTCCACTTGTTTCTCCGTGGTCGAGAGGCTAAAGGCTTGGCCTCGACCCATCTGGTAAAATAATCTACCCCGACAATCAAGAACTTTTGTTGTCCTATGGTTAGTAGAAACAGACTGAAAAGATTCATTCCCCACTGCGTGAAAGGCCAAGCGCAGTAGATCGAAGAAAGTTGTAATGCCGACTTATGAAGAACGCAGGCATACATATGCCATTCCATGCACTATTGAACGTAGGCCAGTGCTGTAGGCCAGTGCGTCTGTCCGCATGGTCGGCCAATAGTACCCGACGTGGAGGATCTTGAAAGCTAGGGTGCGTCTCCCAATGTGTTCGCCGTATATCCCCTCATGGACTTCGGTGAGTACCGTGTCGGCTTTGAACCTTGACAAGCGTCATAGTAGGGGCTGATTGAGAGCTCTTCTGTAGAGGCGTCCATTGATGATGTTATACCATGCTTCAACACTCTTGACCCGACGAGTGGCCCCCTTTGTCGGTCGAGAGGGTTGCATCTTTCTTATATCGCAGTATATCCTCCCTATAGTCCCGGTGAGTGGCCTTGGCCGCCTCCTCGATTGTGGCAATCGTCGGTCAGTGAACGCTGGGGATAACTGATGGCTCGCCACCGGGGGGCGTCAGCGAAGGCTGATTTGGCCAGGGTGTCGCCCTAGAATTTTTGATGTGAGGGATCTAAGAGATTTTGAAATACTTGGTCATACCGATCAGCCGACGGGCCTCAATAAGATACCGAGCCATATTCGGCTCTCGAGCCTCGAAACTTCCATTGACTTGGCCAACGACCAGTTAGGAGTCGGTGAACACCTCTAGATGCTCCGCTTGCAGCTCGATCACCAAATGTAGACCGAACAGCAACGCCTCATACCCTGCTTCGTTATTGGTGGTCGAGAACTCTAAGCGCACGACGTGCTCCCAAATCTGCCAAGAGGGATCCCTCAGGACTATCCGGGCCCCTCCACTAGAGGCGTTCGCCGATCTGTCAACGTGGAGGGTCGAAGTCAGTCGCTTTTGGACAGACTCGGGAGTTGTTAGTTCCGAGGAGAAGTCGGCAATTGCTTGAGCCTTGATCGCCCTCCTCGGGGCATACACAAGGTCGAACTCGCTGAGCTTCATTGACCACTTGAGCATGCACCCTGCAATGTCAAACTTAGAGAATATTTGACTCAACGGTTGGTCGGTGATTACCTTGATGGTGTAGGCCTGGAAGTACGATCGTAGCTTTCTAGCTACGAGGACTAGGGTGAGCACAAGCTTTTCAATTGGGGGGTATCGCTCCTCGGGGCCCTGCAAGATATAGCTAGAGTAGTAGACAGGCCGTTGGTTGTTCCCGTCGAGTTTGACTAGGACCGAGCTAACGACTCGCTCTGAATTGGCGAGGTATAGCTCGAGCTGGTTGTCCGAGTTGACCGAGGACATCCGAGGCAGGACTACAAGGTGGATCTTTAGCTCCTGGAAGGTTTGATCATAGTCGGGGGCCCCAACTAAAGTTTTTATTCCGTTTCAATGCCTGTAGGATGGGGTACCTTCGATCGCCAGCCCGAGATATAAACCGTCTGATTGCAGCCAACCTCCCGATGAGGCGCTGAACCTCCTTGATGGTCTAGGGTGGTTTCATATCAATGATGGCTCTTATCTTCTCCAAGTTCACGTCTATCCCTCGCTGGTGAATGATGAAGCCGAGGAATTTTCCCGATGTTGCGCCAAAGGCGCACTTGGTAGGATTGAGTTTCATTCCGAACCTCCTAAGGGTTCGAAATGTCTTAGCGAGATCCATGAGGTGGGTCTGTGCTTGTTTGTTTTTGACGATCATGTCATCCACATAGACCTCCATATTTTTGCCTAGTTGATCTTTGAACAGCTTATTGATCATTCTCTGGTAGGTGGCTCCGACGTTCTTTAGTACGAACGACATCGCTTTGTAGCAGTAGGTGCCCTGATGTGCGATAAATGTTGTCTTCTCTTAATCCTAAGGGGCCATTCGAATCGATTGTAGCCCGAGAATGCGTCCATGAAAGAAAGAAGTTCGTAGCCCAAGGTGAAGTCCACTAGCTGATCAATCCTCAGCAATGGGTAGCAATCCTTCGGGCAAGCCTAGTTAAGATCTGTGTAGTCAACACACATGCACCACCTTCCATTAGCTTTTTTCACAAGAACTACATTAGAAGCGAAGTCGGGTACCTAACTTCCGCTATGAACCCAACTTCTAATAGCCGATCTACTTCTTCTTTAATAGCCTTTTGTCAATTGAGGGTGAACTTCCTCGGCTTCTGTTGCACTGGGCGAGCTCCCGGGGCGGTGCTCAATTGGTGCTGGGCTATTTCCGGGTGGATGCCTGACATGTCGCTTGGTGATCAAGCGAATACATCCGTGTTACGCCCGAGGAAGTATGTAAGCTGGATACGTTGGTCCTCGGGGAGAGTCGACCCAACTCGGACTGTCTTCTCCGGATGGTCTTTTTCCAGGGGCACCTCCAGTATCGGCTCGGTGGGCTCGGGGCGAGTGTCTGGTTTGATGAGCTCCCAAGGGTCGGGGGCCGAAGTTTCCTTCATGCCTTTCTTGGAGATGGTTGTTGCTGCCAGATAGCATTGTCTTGACCCCCGTGGGTCGCTCCTAACATCTTCGACCCCAGCGCTGGTCGGGAACTTCATGCTGTGGTGGTATGTGGAGATGACTGCCGAGGGGAGCTCGACCACCATAAGGGTCTTGGTTCTTGGTTCATCGTCGAAGATCATTGGGAGGGTTGCGATACCTACGGTAATTATCGCATCCCCGGTGAACCCTGTTAAAGTTGAAGTCATGGGGGTTAGATTTTGGTTAGTCATGTCGAGCTTTAAAAAAGTGTCGAAGTAGAGTATGTTGGCGGAGCTCCATGTATTTATCATGATCCGCTTAACGTGGGCATTTGCAATGCAGGCCGTGATCACTAGGGTGTCGTCGTGGTCGAGGTATTCACTCTCGAACTCGAAGGTGATCTCAAGATCATACCGTGCTCTGGGTCTCTTTTGGACTTTCTTGCTGAAGAGCTATCACCGAAGCCTTTCTTGCTGAAGAGCTATCACCACCCATGGCTGGACCGCCCACTATGACATCTATTTGCCTCTCCACGGGGCCTTTCGGGCTGAGAGACAGTTCACGTGGCTTTCTTATGAACCGATCGAGGTGGCCGCGATGGATGAGGTCTTCGATCTGGTTCTTCAGTATCATGACCGTAGTCACGGTGGAAACGACAGTAGCGCCCACGGTCATGCTCATTGGATCAAGTTTTTATCAGGTTGGGGGCTTTGAGAAGTCTTTTCTCCCATATTTGGAGGAAGATCTCGGTCCGGGTAGAGTTGAGTGGAGTGTTGGGGAGCTGGGGGATGGCTTGCTCGATTCTCTCCATCCTCTTTCTTGATAATCCGGGTGGTGGCCCCTGGGAGGATTCGGCCCCGGGGTCGCTTTTGGTCTTCGTGCTTTTCTGCCACCAGAGCTTTGGTAGCGACATATAGGTTGGCCCTTTGCAGCATTTATGGCACAGTCATCGGGGGTTGCTCCACGAGCGACTAAAAGAGGTGGGAAGGCCTGATCCCGACCATGATTGCCTGGATGACCAATGATGGGTGCGCGTCGGGAATGGCCCTGATCTCTTTTGCGAAACAGGCAAGGTATGGGCCTAGGGGCTCGTCTTCCTTTTGCCTCATCCCAAGGAGACATGCGGCGGTTGGCTTTGGCCGGGCGCTAGTGAGGAAGTTGGCATCGAACTCTCTCGCGAGCTGGTCATAATAGTGGATGGAGGCGAGCGGTAGACGATTGTACCATCCTTGAGCGACCCCGCGCAGAGTCATTGGGAAAGCCCGACACATTATGGCGTCTGACGTGTCATACAAGGCCATCTACGCTCTAAATGCAGTGACATGCTCCATTGGATCAGAGCCACCATCATACGCTTCCAGTGTTAGGAGGCAGAAGAGCTACGGGATGGGCGTATTTTAAATTTCTTGAATGAAAGGAGAGCCACAAAGGGGGGTCTCGCCACACTCATCTTTCGTCCTGATGACCTTGTGGACGTCGTCTATTTTCTGATTCATCAAGCACAGTTGTGCCCTCAAGAGAGTGTATTGAGGTCTGGGAGGATGTGGACTGATGCGTTAGGTGTGGATGTCGAGCGCCTAACCGCGTCGTCCAAGAGGGCATGGTCAAACTCCTGTGGGGGTCGAGGCAGGTCATCGGCGTGTTGCATCGCCGGAGCCTGACCTTCAGGCAGCGACATTGCCCTAGTTAGGGCTAGGGGGGTTGCCTGGGGTTGCGAGCTTGGCTGATGGGTGAGCTGTTGGATGCATGGGACGATTGCTTGGAGCATTTCTACTATGGCCTGGACCTAGTTGGTAAGTCCCTTAAAAGCTTCAGTAGTTCCTGCCGAGACCCTGAGATTCAAAGGGGCGGAGTTAGTCCGGGGTCATTGAATAGGCGCCAATATCGTCCGGGAGTGTGGGAAGGTGGGTTCCTGTCTCCGAACAAGGGGAGGAGAGGCGGGGGTTGCGGGCTACCCCCGAAGCCTGTTGCGTCACGGAAGGGACGTCTTCCCGGAGGTTGCTAGGTGTTGCATGTTCTTACGACATCAGGCCCTCCTTCTACCGCCAAATGGTTGTTGGATGATTTATCGAGCTCGAGGGGTCGACACGACGTGGTTCAACCTACATGTTGTCACGGACTTAGCTGAATTTGCCTAAGCCGTGCGGCACCCTCGCGGCACTCTCGAAGACTTAGCTGAAATTGCCTAAGTCGTGAAGCCACCTTGCCCACTGTTCCAGACTTAGCTGGGATTGCCTAAGTCCTAAAACGCCCAAAGCATTATCTGACCGCAAAGGGTCAGCCCTCTTACAACCTCTTAAGGTCCCGTAGGACCTGCAAAGAAGAAGTTGATTAGCTTAGAAACGAGCGATGGACACGTCCCGGCATCTCGCAAAGCGGAAAGCTATACAAGCAATTTGTCGAACACCTTGAGTGCAGTAAAGAAAAGAGAGAAAGAGAGCGAAATAGGACTTTGGAGGGTTGTAGGAATGGTCGCAAGTCCACAAACGATGGTTCCCAAGGTATCGAACGCAAGACAAGTTCAATTGTTGATGAACGCCTATGACCGACATATACCCGGAACCCCATCCATCCCGGTGCCACCCGGGGGGTTCCAAGGTGCTGAAATGGCTGACATTTTGCACCGCTCAGAAAGGTTGTCGTGGCACACGAAAAAGACCCAAACACAGCACTGTTTTGGCTCCGCGCAGCGAGCGATCGTTCTGCAACCTTCTACACTACTTTCGCTCATATTTCTTAGGTAAAAACACAAACTCAAGGCAAAACAAGCTGCCAAACATATGTACAAACAAGAACAAGTGAAGAACGATTCGTGGAGTGAAGATGTTACGGTTGAGCAACGACCGTTCGTGACAACACGCAAGACCAGCTCAGTGGGATGCGGAACTTGGAGAAGACATGAGGAGGCTGCTTGGCTCGGGTCGCCGCGACGGTGGGGGATCCTCTTCCTTGTTTTGTAGTCAGACTCCTACAAGAAAAGACCTTCGTTGTGTGTGGGGGGGGGGGGTGGGGGGGAGTCTCCCGATGAGGTCGCTCATATGGCTAAGTTAGTACTATCGATGGGAGTGCTTCCAACGCCCTTTTCCGATGTCGAAGCCTTTCTTTTTTCTGAGGTTAGAATGGAGAATCTCCGAGCCCTCTTGAGCTGTTCTCAAGGTTAGCTTTTATACCCACGCGTCGACGGTCGATCGTACCTTCATCATCAATGTGTGTCGTGTCTCCTACTGGGGTATTTAATACCGCAAGCATCGTCGACGGCTGTCCGTACCACGGATGAGCATGTTGCGTGTGATTTCTACCCTACTGTCGTACGACCCTTTTTGATCCCCAAGATTTGATGAAGATTGCGGGACACCTGATGATGATGTGCATCAGGCTTCCCCTGTTATGATGCGTCGTTCATGGATATCAGGGGTCTCATCGTGTGCCTAAACAATCGGTTCCGCTCCCGATCGAGTCTGCCCAAGCCACATCGACCAATCAGGGAGGGGGCCATTATTACCCCTATCAGAACCTATTTTTCTGAAGCAAAATCTCCAATATATTATGCTGGAATGGAGCAATGATGGCTTTGTTCTTTTCATTGCAATATGAGGCCACCCAAAAATTATAAACAATCTGTCCAGAAAATTCAGATGTAAATGAACTCGAATGATCCCATCAAGGTCATTCTTCTTTCTCTCCTTTTACGACATCAACACTTGATTCGATTTCAGAAGACTCGCATACAAGTAACATAAGCTCCTTGAAAAAGAAGTCTAGCTTATTGCAGTCAAAATCTCCACCTGCCGATGATATTGTCGCTTGAAATTTTCCTTCTGATCTTTGATGAGATCGTGTAATATTTTTTTGTAGCGGTTGAAAATGATACATTCCTAGAGCATCGTCGGTAGAAATCTCTTGAACGGGCTTGTAAAGACTTTGAAACCTGCCTCTGTCCTCCAGCTTCTTGACTAACTTCTCTTTGAATTGATCTGGGAGGCTGACAAATGCACTGCGAAATAATGTAGGAAAAATAAGATACCAAAATTCTTCTGCAGAAAGAGATCAGAAAAATACACCTTGTGATGCCTCTAACAATTCCCCATTTGTAACCACTGCTTGCAGATTGCTTAAAGCCAATGTTGAAGCCCTCTTGTGCGGAAGCTTCCTTTCCTGCAGATATACCATCTCTATAACCCATATAAACTTTTTGTCAAGGGATCCATATGCAATTTTAAAGCCCTAAAAGTTTTACCATGAAGAGTTTTGGACAAGGAGTTTACATATCATTTATAGATTGCAAGGATACTGTATAAAATTGATCATAACGCCTCTTCTGTTCTCTGTTTAAGTCAGCATCTGAGATTTCATTCAGAAGCCCATCATCACACCAAGAATCATCAGAAACATGCTCTGCAACCAAATCTAACTCTTTAGCATACTAAACTTTGTATTTGGTCAAAACAACTACAGCAGTATATCATACAACTTCCATGAAAGGCATCAATGTAAGGCTACATAAACGCCAAAGAGACCAAAAAGTCATCTAATTTGAGGAAGAATAAAGTCACTAATTTGAGGAAGAATGAAATTAAATTTTAGTTTCTTTGAAACTATACTCTGCACATGAACTGCCAAGCATGCATATAGGACAATAAAATTCAATCCTCTTCGACTTTTAAGGAACAACTCATCTGATCACACAAATCTCCACATTTGTAGATCGCTTCGAGGGGATCTGCCTCCTAAGGTTTCTGCCTATTGGCCAAAATAATTCTTCATTAATTGATCTCCATAAAAGAGTTTACATCTTTATTTATAGGGCCCTGCCAAGAGTCCCGCTAATCTTCGACTCTTAACTAGCCTGATAAACTCCTAACTGAAAATAATATCTGATTCTATCCTAACCGAAGATAAAAACCAACTCTAACCACTTATAACTGACTTGATGGGGTTCACCCGACCCATAACTGACTCTGACTAACATCACTCAACCTAAATAGATGGACCCGACTTAGCTAGGGTCCTAACAGACCCGCCCTCTTCAAATCAGTCTTGTCCTCAAGGCTGAGCAACATCGAACTTCAGGGGTACTTCGGTCCAGGATATTTGTCATGCGTCACAATCTTTTGATCAATTAAATAAGGTCTCCACTTTGTGTAAGCAATAGGTCGGCCTTCTAGTGCAGCCGTCATTGAAGTCCTGTGAGGAAGTCTCTCCATTCGATGGTTACTAACAGTTGTGATCTTGCTTCCACGTTTTGCTTTGAGGATCACCTGCCTTCCATTAATAAAAAACTTTATAATTAGTTTAGAAAGATTCCAGATGACATCACCTAGGATTGACAACCATTCAATTCCAAGCACTATTTCGATATCCTCCAAGGGTATTAGAAAGAAATCCACCCGTAGTTCTTGGCCCTGTATCATCAGTTTGATTTTTGAGCACTTACTATTACAAGTTAGAATTCGACCATCGGCAACCTTGACTTCAAATCTGTCATAATCTTTAATTTGATAGGCCAATCGGTCAGCAAGCCTTCTGTCCATAAAGTTGTTAGTGCTACCAATATCGATTAAAACAGTAGCAGGCTGTTGTTTCAAAACTCCTTCAGTTTTTATGGTTTACGGGTTATAGTAGCCTACTAATACATGTACTGTATATACGAAAGGTCAATTACCGTTATCAAAATCCATACCTTCTTGATCATAGTCCACGCCATCATTTTTTGGTTCCTCCTTAATCGGTTTTATCATTAGAAGATCACCCTGTTTGCATCGATGTCCTCTACTCCATTTTTCATCACAATGCCAGTATAACCCCTTTGCTGATCTTTCCTAAAGCTCTTTTATGGTAATCTTCGAGGGTTTTGAGTGGAGGGAGGTGGGAATATCGGCTTGCTTGCTACTGGTCGATTTATGCTTTTATTTCTGCGATTGTCCCTATTGAGCTTTTCTTCGTGTATACGAGCGGATGATACGACAACCATCACGGTACGGGGTTGTTGAGCCTTAACTTCGCACCGAATCTCTGGATTGAGCCCTTCAATAAATGTTCCCAACAGTTGTTTTTCGGACCAGTCTCGGGTTTGGTTTGAGAGGTACTCAAATCTACTCTGGTATTCCTGTACGGTAGAAGTCTGACGGATTTTGCCGAATTGTCCATCCATGTTTTCGTACTCCGATGGTTCGAAGCGAATCAAAAGCCCACTTTTGAATTGCTCCCACGAGGGTTCTCCATGAGTGTATTCGTACCAATCGTACCACTGGATCGCGTCTCCTTTAAGTTGAATGGAGGCGATTTCCACCTTGGATTCCTCCGGAGTCCTGTGAAAACGAAAAAAAATTTCAGCACGTGAAATCCAGCCGATCGGGTCTCCATCTTCCCATTTGGGAAACTCCACCCTCATGCGTGTGTATCCTATGTCCTGCTCGTGGTCATACTTTTCAGATCGATTCCCTTTGGAACTTTCACCATGTTGAGTTTTGTTGGGGCTCTCTGATCGGCTTCTTTTAATTTCACGGACGAGCACTTGAAATTTGTCTTCTATGCGGGCATCGAAAGCTTTAAACCTTGCATCAAGTGCATCATCTGTAGTCATCGTATAAGATTGTAGATCAGTGATATTTAGTTCTTTTTTCTGCTGTCGAGTCAAGGGCATGAGTTCGATGTGGTACGACTTGGTCGCAACGAGGTTGTCAGCGTAAGAATCACCAATATGTCGAAAAGCTGGTTGGAGATGGTGGGGCAGTAGTGGTAGCAAGAGGAGGCGACGGCAGGGAGGGGGCAGCGGTTGCTACAGCAACCAGGTGAGGAGTAAGGAGCGACAACGGTGGTAGTAAGGAGGTGCAGCGGTGGCAACGGCAAGGGGCGCAGTTGGATGCGGCTGTGGCAGCGAGGGTAGCAGCGGCAAGGGAGGAGGCAACGACGTCGTGAGGAGCGCCCAATAAGTGGGGAGCAACAAGGTAGCAACGCCGTTGTTAGTGCTTCAAAGGGAGGGGGCCGGTAGCAATGGAGGAAGAGGGTTGGGCGG
The DNA here is from genome assembly GCA_029747655.1 of Ensete ventricosum. Lineage (NCBI taxonomy): Eukaryota > Viridiplantae > Streptophyta > Magnoliopsida > Zingiberales > Musaceae > Ensete > Ensete ventricosum. The sequence continues at coordinate 43,524,316 of JAQQAF010000005.1, read as the reverse complement.
CGACTGCTGCGAAAGGAACAACGGTGCTGGTTGTGCTCCGCCGAGGGCTGGCCGGCAGATAGCAGCAAGATCAGGAGGGTTGGCCGACAGCAGATGAGGAAAAAGGAAGGGGTGCGGCTGAGATGGCTGGGCAGCGACGGAGGGCATGGCTGGGAGCGACGAGCGGCAGATGGGCACTGAAGAGGAGGAGCATGGGGCCGACGGTAGGGGTGGCAGCGGCGGGCGGCTGATGAGCACTGGAGAGGAGCGATGGGCCGACGGTTGGCAACAGCTGCAGGGATGGTAGGGGCGGGCGACTACTGCGGCAGGGAAGGAAGAAGGGGGCGGCAGATGAGGGAGGAGAGGAAGAAGGGGCGACGGTGAAAGGGGAGGGCACGGCCGAGGAGGAGGTTGCGGCAGCAGCGAGGGCTACAGTAGGGGAGGTGGGCGACGACCACGAGGGGAGGAAGGTGAGGATACGAATGCGGCTACGGCTGTGGTTGAGGAGGAAGGAAGATGGTGGCCAGCGGCTAGGAAGAGAAGCGACTGTGGAAAGGATGGGGCTTTTGATTGCTGCAACAAGGGAAGGATGGGAGATGGCAGTGGCAAGACGACGATGACGACAATGACGGTGACGATGATGGCAGCGATGACAAGGGAAGTGGCTACGGAATCACAGCAGGAACGCTGCTCTGATACCAATTGGTAGAACCCTAGGGTTCTATCGTGAAGGAAGAAGGTGGAAAGGGGGATAATTGATCTCTTCGAGGGGATCGGGCCTCCTAGATCACTTCGAGGGGATCTGCCTCCTAAGGTTTCTGTCTATTAGCTAAAACAATTCTTCATTGATTGATCTTCATAAAAGAGTTTACAGTTTTATTTATAGGGCTCTGCCAAGAGTCCCGCTAATCTTCGACTCTTAACTAACCTGATAAACTCCTAACTGAAAATAATAACTGACTCCCTTCTACCGAAGATAAAAACCAACTCTAATCACTTATAACTGACTTGATGAGGTTCACCCAACCCACAACTGACTATGACTAACATGACTCAACCTGAATAGATAGACCTGACTTAACTAGGGTCCTAACAGAGAAAAAGAAAGAAAATACAGGGAGAAAAATGCCTATAGGTATTGTACAGTTTAGACTTTGCAGAACTTCAGTTACCTCACAGTTTACACAAGTCAACTTGCTAGCGATAGCTATTGCAATGAAAAGATGCCTATCACCTTGCCCCGTTGCAGGTAATCCATGTTCTCTTCCAGGGTATAAGCATGGAGTAAAGCATAATGCACCAGAAAATGCATCTCCCCATCGATTAGGTTAGGTCGTTTAACCAATATGTTTCTGTCCGTCTAACATCAAATATCTTATATTAGCAAAAAAGTACACCAACATGTAGCTCTGTCACCTACCACGAAATATGACTAAAAGGTAGATCTTGCAATAGCGACTGATGCCTATAAAAACCAAGCAGCACTTCCCCCTAATCCTGCATATCCATACAACTACAAAATTCCCAACGGCTTGATCAATTACCAACATGTTTAACTAATTCTAGCCAACAAAACCCTGATCAACTTGGGGCTGATCCCAGTGATCTAATTACAAGAAAAAAAACATGATCAAATTCAACAGTTTGGTCAATCTAAAACAGTACTGATCCTAAATCTTATGATTGATTCCAAACACAAATCCAACCTTGCAAAGTTTGGATCTAGAGTACCAAGCATTCGGTGGTAGCTAATTATCGTGGAAGAGTGACCGATGCACATACAAGAGAAGCGTTAACTTTTATGTCTTTGCCTTTCATAACTTGACAATCGCACCATGCTCTTCACAAATGGTGCCACTATTACAAGCCTAAAAACAAGAACCAACACTAAGCATCAAGAGATAAATTGGCATATCCAGACAAACTCTCTTTTGATATTTTTTTTTTTAATGGCCTAATTTTGTTTCTTCTCAAATGAATAAATTCAAATTTCAAGACCTCATGATCATGTTTGTGTCAAGTGCGAACTAAGCCGATGTGATTGTTAAATATGGGCTAAGCTTATTCATCCCAGCTGTATATGGTTTAGCCATGTCTTCCAATGGGAAAAAATAGGTCATACCTCGAGACACAAGTTATCCTGAAAAGCTAAACTTCAATATCATATCCTTTCATTTTCTCCTCCGTGACTACCATAGCCCACCGATAGTGTCAATCTTCCGTAGACTCTTTTGCTAAAATTTCCCTCCAATTTCTCGAACTAAGCATCACATATCGGTGAGCAGGAAATCACATCATACCGTCAGAGCATAAGAAACCATCAAGCACTGAATTCTAACCACTGGCAACATCAACAACTGCAAACTAATGGAGAAAAACAATAAACAAACGTAATAAATCATAGAACAAGTGCGCTCAAGCATCTCCGATCGGACCGAATCCGCGGTCGGAGAAGTTGATCAGGGTTTCATCCAATCAGGGGAGGGATCGGTACCGATGCCGCCGGCGACAAGGCAAGAGGCGGCGACGACGGGATCTTGCACCACGGAAATCTTCAGCTTCTCCATCGCCCGCTCCATCCCTCCCGTTCGCCCTCGCCCTTCGCGCTCCCGATCGGGATCCGACGCAACCGCACGGCTACGCTACCCCGCTCGTTCGGGTCGGATCAAATACGGCACATCATCAGATGCGCATCAACAGCAAGCAGCCGTCGATCAGCAGCCGTCCAAATACGATCCGCTTAACCTGCGTCCCGCGCCCATCAGTCGACAAAACGGGCCAACTCGGCGCCTGGCCTTGTTGTGTACGTGTTTCGATTTCACTTGTCTTCGTTTTCTAGTGATTTTGAGTTCATCTGTCTTGGCTTACATATGAATGATGTTCGTCAAAAACACCTCACATCACACATCAATCCGTTTCCTAATAACATTCAAATGATTTCATGAAACGCAATGAGTCTTTCTAATCTTTTGTGTTTCTTTATCCTAAAAAAAAAAATTATGATAAGAGATGCTCTGTCGAGTACAATTGCGATGTAAGCAAGAGAACAGTTACCACAACTGGTCACTCTCACTTCCAATTGCTGGATGCAGTAATAAAACATATAACTAAAGTTGACTAAAGATGTCGGACGATTTTACAATCTTTACATGCTCTCGTACATAATAATTGAGAAACCATGTGTCTTCACATCAAAACATGAATCCTCTTTTACATCAACTAGAAAGCATGGGCCAATTGCTTATCTGCAATGACAAACATAAATCCGGCATAGGTCGATGGAGAAGAAAGTTAAACATAAAAAAAGATTTGATGGGAAGCAATCAGCAGATGGTCCAGCCTAAGAGCAGACCCAATCCAACAGTAAGGGCAACTACTGTGTGTTTGGATATATTGCATTTGCGGTTTTTTCCTCCCTTTTTGGTTGTCTGATCTTTACCAGCCTTCGACGGCAGGAGGACAAGTGCTGATATCTGATGGTCCTTCATCTTGGACAGTTTAGCCGAAGGTTCTCCAGCTGCAGCATTCGTAGCCACTGCTTGTATGCAAGTAAATGAGATGCCTGTCTGAAGAACAACTTCACCATATGTTCCTTCTCATCGTAGGTTTTCTGGGCTGCCATTTCAGCTTTCCTAGCCCGGGTTTGGGAATGGCGAAGCTCCTTCAGCAGCTGAGCTCTGATAGGGTCGTTCTCAGATGTCTGTTTGCTTTCAGCTTGTTCTTCTTTAACATTACCTTGCGTGCCACTGCATGATTTTTTGTATCACAATAATGTTAGTAAGCCTGTGTGTGACTGCAAACTTTTGTTACAACGAATTATATTCATTAAGCTTGTCGACACATGCAAGATCTCTCCCTACAAGAAGTACTTATGGCAAGGAAGGAAAAAGCAGGAACATTCCATGTAGAACAGTATCAACAGTTAGGAGCATGCGTAAGTAAAACTGACACTGGTTGGATGGACAGAGAAACTGGAGGAGGAGCATATCAGAAGAATATGTGATGGGGTTCAAAGTATCGAACATATTATGAAAAATATCTACTGTAGAAAATATTATGCAAATATGTTGTGATTCGATATTATCAACTTCTTCCAATAGGTGCAAGGATTATAATGCAGATTCTTAGTGTAACAATGCACGCTTAGCTTCTGCTCTGGTCTAGCATCTTCATCTGTAAGGCCAAGGCAATTCTTTAACTCAACCTAAGAATCGTCATGCAAAAAACCATGAAATTAGTATACTCTGGTCAGACTTACATATCGTCTGTCATAATTGGGTTAACATGGACTAACCTAATTAAAGGATGAGTTAGGTTCAGGTGCAGGAAACTGACTTAAACGACCAAAATCAACTAATTAACAATCGTGTTAACAGCATGCATCCTTTTGGCTTACTGTGTCAAGCATATCATCCAAATATGCCATTTAAACAGGTTAGATCATGCCATGTTTTACTCAGCCTAATCTGACTTGTCTATTAAATGGTTCTATAGGTTGGTCGCGAGTTTGGTTTAAATTAAAGCTGAAAGAGGGTTGGATGATCTCCATCCGGCTTTGTTTCTATATCGTGCTGGAGCCACATATGGTTGCATAAATGTGTATATGATGTATTTGTCTTCATATTACAGTGCAGCTGTCCAAAATCTACCATATTATTGATCATATATCTACTTAATCTGCATAAGATGCTTTCTACAGATTGTTTCTCTAATCTTGAGTTAATCCAGACTCCAAATGGTATTAGAAAACAATACACATAATAGAACTTTATTTGAGCAGGTGTGCTCATCCATTTCAAGTGCAAATAGACAAGGAACTTAGGCTAACAGTTAATCCATATAATTACTGATGAATTTATTAAAACTAAGATGAATATAAGTATGATACCGTGCAGTGCGACGAAACAACAACAAGAACTTGCAGAGAGATAAAACAGAGTAAGAGGTGAACAGTGGCTTGCCTGTACAATTTCTCTGAATCATGCAATAAACAGCCCCTTTCACCAGAATTCATATCATCAGATCTCCTAGTAGATGAAGAATCATGTGAATACTCATTGGCATTGCATACGCCAAATGATGATTGAAATATTTCACTAGCATCCAGATTCTCAATAGAAGAAAATAAGTCCTTCATATAGTGAACTGTTCGGGTGGGTTTGGGCAGATCACAATTTTCAATATGCTGCAGTGATTTTTGGGCAACCAACAAAGCCAAATCATCTTTATCTGCAATACGCCACCATGTCTCAGGCTTATTACACCCAGCCCAATGTGTTTCAAGGTATGAAAAAGCCTTCTCTGAGTTCCTCAAAGCTAATTGATCAACCAGCTTCAGATCCAAAAGTTCTTCCACCTTGTAAACAAAATCCATATTTGCCTTCTGCTTTAGTGACTGTTGTGAATAGATGGTTGTTGGATTCATCTCTTTGAACCTTGTTCCAGAACCACTCTTCATGGAAGCTGTTGACACCATATCTTCCCTTTTAAGAACAAATTTGATAAAGTCAACTGGCAAGGACATCCCATCCAACTCTGGTGTTGGGACTGCAGTTTCCGTATACTTCCCGTCAGCTTCCCGATCTATGGAGCTTAGTTGCTCACAAGTAAAATCCTTCGGGCACCCAACAATGGGGAGCTGAAGCGGCCCTTTTGTTTCAGGTGATAGATTAGGATTCATGGGATTCCCGTTTGAAGGCATGAACTCCGGGAAATTATAATCTTGTGCGATTGCAGTATTCTCATAGCCCAAAATGTTCACCGAGGTAGATGATGGACAGCAAGCTAATCTTCGAGCTCCTTCTGCGTCGTCCTGGACTAAGCAAAGACTTGCAATGTGCTTCTGAGCTGGCCTTGATTCTGCAGCTGCCATTAGTGTCTCATTTCCTCAGACTTGTGTAATAAAATTTATCTACCAGAAGCAAACAAGTTGGTCATGTACTTGATATGAGGAAATCAAACAATTAGTCAAAAAGTGAGTATATCAAAATAAATCATCTAAATTCTCCATGTCATTCATAGTTTACAGCAGATTGATGTTCAAAGCATCATGTGGTAATAGATGACACTTCACACAGATAAAAGCAATTTCCAAGTTCAAGAGCTGTATACCGGGTAACACAAGAAACATGTATCACCTACTCCAATTAGATACAAGCATAAAATAAGGAATAATAGATATAGTCCTTGAAAATTACTTCCAGCCAATATTTCAAGCATATGGCAAAGAGCAATTGCATATCTTAAGATGACAGTAGAACATATAAATTTAATGAAACAAAGAGGTTCCTATTCCATAATGACCATTAAGGCATGTTTTGTCAAAACAACAGCAAACTTCGTCAAAAAAGAAATTCATAACTATAAATTTATATTTATATGGACATAAATAGTCCTCTAAATGTCAGATCACTACCACTGAAGCATTAAAGTGAGTCTCCGGTCATGACTCTTGGCATTATATTTTTGTATTACGAATTTTAAGAGTCTCATAGTCTGGCCTAGCATTCTATCTTAAATTAGGCAAACTTACAGTATGCATTTTGTTCATAAGAAGTTATATAAAAATAAAAAAAAAGGTGAGCATTGTTCGTAGATTTATGGAACTTCTTCTTGGTTTTTGAGATGACAATATTGAGCTCTTGTACAGAAAGATCTGACTAACCAGATGACTTCTAATACATTCCACCATTATCCTGGTCATCCATCTGACTAACAGTCGGTAATAGTGCGGAATAGTACTTACTCTACATGATCCAGTAAACCTTTAAAATCAAATGATCTCAAATGATTAGAGAAGGAAACCAAAGCTAGCAGGGCCAAATTTGGGAGGAGACAATCAAACAAAACAAGTAGAAACATTCTACACACTTAATAGAAGAGAAAGAACAAAAAAATCATGCGTATTCCCACCAAGTTATTAACAGCAACTACTCACAAGCAAATGAGGGTCGAACCCACAAGCTAAACAACTGAAGCCACCAAATAGAAGCAAACATGAAAGCATTAGCTAAACGCGTGAAACTTATACGAAAGAACAGGAGAAGGAGAAGGGTTTCGAGGAGAAGACCCAACTCCGGCATCTAAATAAAACGTGAACTGTGAACTCGGAGGCCTAGGCGATCAACATTTGGAGTTACGCCGATTCCATCGTTCCATCGGTGAGGCGACGATGCAGAATCGAATCTGGTGTAAGGGAAAGAAGCGATTAAGATTCAAAGAAAGAGAAAAACGATGGGATCACGATCCATCGCTCGCTCGCTCGTTCGTTCGCTCTTACTGGCGTTTTCCATTTTTTTTCTCTGCTTGATTCCTGCAATTCTCTTTTCCTATATAATTAATACCAAAAACTTAACTTCCCCAATTTTTAGTACCGTAACTGAATCAGCCAACAAATTTGTGCGGGTGATTCCGTTATCTTCAGCCATTATGATAAATGTGTAGGCAAAGAGGAGGTGACGTGTGCTCCTTGCAACGGCATCATCGACCCTCCGACTCCCCGGTGGGGCCCACAACCACCGGTGACCGCGCCGAAGCGGTGGGGTCATCTGGAGCGTCACGTGTACATGAAAATTTCGACCTGGGCCTGAGAACGGGCCTCGGTCTGCTTGTTGTCGCATTGGGTTTTCTTCGGGATTCGTGCAACAGCAGATTCACTCGCGTCCATCCCCACTGAAGTCCCTCTTGCATGAGAAAAAGGCCGTGGCCCACTGACTAAATTTTTGGACTCCGTAGCCTCCACGCCATCCTTCGAACACCATATAAGAAGGGCTCAAATAGGGGGGAAGGGAAAATAAAAAGGATCGAGCGCTAGGGTTAGGGTTGCGGTCGACGCCCGCCAAGGATGCCGAAGAACAAGGGTAAGGGAGGGAAGAACCGCAAGCGCGGGAAGAACGAGGCCGATGACGAGAAGCGCGAGCTGGTCTTCAAGGAGGACGGCCAGGAATACGCCCAGGTTCTCCGGATGCTCGGCAACGGCCGTTGCGAGACCATGTGCATCGACGGCACCAAGCGGCTCTGCCATATCCGCGGTAAGATGCACAAGAAGGTCTGGATCGCCGCGGGTGACATCATCCTCATCGGCCTCCGCGACTACCAGGACGACAAGGCCGACGTCATCTTTAAGTACATGCCCGACGAGGCCCGCCTTTTGAAGGCCTATGGAGAGCTCCCGGAGAACATCCGCCTCAACGAGGGCATCGGAGGACTCGATGAGGTGGACGAGGGCGGCGCTGATGACTACATCGAGTTCGAGGACGAGGACATCGACAAGATATAAGCGGTCCAAGGATCGATTGCGGTTTGCCTTGCCTTTCTTCTCTCTATCTCTTGAATGACAATCCGTTTCTTTAAAATTTGCTGCTGGAGTTGGGTTATCATATAGAATTAAGTACAGATATGCTTGTATGATTTCAAATGATTAACTTTGTCGATGAGTGCTGCAGCCGTCAAAGATTTTTAGTCTATCTGGTTAATGATGATGCTTATGTTGCACTTTGCTATAATAATACATATTATCTTTGAGTATCTTCAATGGTTCTTGAATGCAGGTTTCATGGTTTTCTTATTTCGTGATTTGTATTTTTGTGCTTTTGCAATCCAACCATGATCAAAGTGTTTTTTCAGTTCCATCTAGATTGAACTAGATGTTCTATGGTGTTAGATTGACACCTATCCTTTTTCAGATCTTTAGCTGTTTATGTTAATCTTGTGGAATGTATAGATGAGCTGACAAAAAAACTATAAAGAACCTATACAAAATCACATTTGATGCATGGTCTTTGATATGATTTCATTTCATTTTTTTTAGGTGTTCTTGTCAAACTTACCTTCGTAGTAGGTGGCTTGGTACTCTTGATTCTTCTGTTCTGTTGGTTTCATGCATTCTTTACTTGAATCTGAAGCTTTGTTGGTGGAACATCAATTTTAGCAGACATGTCTGTGTTTACTGATTTGCGACTCTAGATCTGAATCCAGAAGCTGCTTGAATGAAGCCAATAAAACACTAAGATGACTGTATTATTTCTGCAAGATATTTTGTTGCTCTGTGCAGTCCATCTCAACTGGCTTATTGCTCACTTTTCATACTCAAACTACTGTATTCTGGGTATACTGTATTGAATATCATGAATTTTGGATATAATAAGTGAAGACTGATAGGAATGTTTTTGTTCTTATACTTGTTTTTGCATCTGCTGGAGAGTTTTGAGTCCAACAGAAATACAGAAATAAACAAGTACTAGTTTATGGTGCAATTTATGGTGCATGAATGTAGTTTAGTTTTTACGGCATATTAGGACAGAAGAATATTACTTTATTCAGTAATTTTAGCATTATATGTATGCTTGTTTGCAATTAGATGGTATACATTCTGTTTGGTGTGCTAAAATACTTGGACACACAAATCATCTTTCTAATTGTTTGCGGTCCTTTAAGGCCCATTCTGTTATTTTCTATTTCATGATGATTTCTTTTATTCTTTTACAATCAGGAAGTAGTCAATTTTGAACATGAAGATTTGAGGCAAGCTGTTTCCACATTCCTGCTGTCTTTAGTTAATCACCTATTGTCAATGAGAGCAGAGGACATTGAATATAATGCTCTCATGCAGGGTAGACTGGTTTGAGATCGTCAGATTCAAGAGATTACTAGATGGCTTCAGAGATAGATTATAGAAGAAAATAACTTGGACAAACCATATGCCCTTCCATGCCTAAGGACAAATAAGCATGCAACCACATGAAAGCTGTGGATTTGGTTTGCAGGGTTTCGAGTTTTGTTACTCTTGGTGGTTTATCTATCTTCCAGTTATCCTTGATGGCCTTATTGACTTTCTCTGGCCTGAGTGTTTACCAGCACCATATAATGGAATTTTATTTTCTAAATGATTGATGAGGATTACCATAAGAATTTATAAACTTGTTAGGGCAGTGAAGAATTTTTTTAGAATTGTGATCGCACCGGAACTAGTGGCAGGGTGCAATGATAATGGTAGGTTGATATTTGTATCAGGTATACTGTAGAAGAAGGCTTGTATGGTCACATGCCCATACCTATGGACAAAAAAAGAGCACACCCAAATGAAAGCCCTTAAATTGCTTCACAGGCTTATGTCACTCTAATTGACATGTAATCTTTCACCATCTTTCATGACCATAGTGGCCTCTATCATACTCATCCAAGTGTTTTGATGAGGTTTGTCATCTCTCTTTTTGGAGTTATGGCACTTTTGTTTGGACTTGTTATTGGCACTGAAACTAGTTGGTGGTGTAGTATATGTTTGCCAAATTTCATGGTAAGCTTGCTTAGGTTGATATGATGTGGTGGCTCTGTCGAGTGGCTGGGGATGGATGCCAAACTGGGGAAGGAAGAATAATAGATGACAATATGTGTTCCTGCACCGAAGCTTTCAATCCCTCCTATTGTTAGCCGACCCCCTCAGCTGAAGAAATTAGCAAGAGAAGAATTTCGTGAGGGATCGGCAAAGGGTCTATGTGGGCGTTATGATAAATTGTGGAGCCTAGAATACCATTGTAAAAAGGAGAGGTCTCTGATGATTGTGCCCACTGAAGAACCCAAACTTGAATATACGGCTCTCGAGCCCAAGGAGAAGGATACCATATGATAGAACCTTAGAGGAATTTTATGTAGATTGATTTTTGAAAGGGATCGACCTTTGGAACGCTATAGGGGTTCCTTCCTCATAATAGTCGGCCAGATGGTTGAATTGTAGATGGATCTTGCTTATTCTAAAAAAGATGGAGGCTACATACTTGTATAGGGCTCCAAACCTTAGCCCTATGGGTTGCTTCCTAGCAGTTAGGCTACCAAATGTGAGCTTGATCAAATAAGTCGATGAGTGATTAATATTAGAGCTCTATTTCTAGATGGAAGAGATACTGTTGTGTTTAGATAAAGGACGGTTTGGTCATCTCTTCTTGTGGGCATGGGCACAGTTTGGTATATGAAGAAGAGCTTCTTTTGCTAGAGTTAGGATGGGGGAGAGGAGGTTAGGGATGATAGCAGATTGGATACTTCCCTAACCCAACTATTCATATTGTTGAACTGAACCTAACTTGGGTATCTATTTTCCTAATTGAAGATCTAAACCTGATTTAAGTGGGTTGGGTAGAGGTGGGTACTCCCTCCCATTGTCATCCCCAACTCATATGCGATAACTACCGCAATAGCTAATTTTGAATCTGGTTCAGTTAACTCACTTGTTGATCTATAACAAAAATAATTGACTGTTTGTGATGTTGGTTTTCTGAAACTTAGTATGCTTGGATTGGTGACAGAACAGTAAAAAGCTCAAGAGATTTGTCCCTCCTGGAATGCAGAGTTATGTTCTCTATTTTTCTTTTTTCCTTGAAGCTTTCATTCAATTGGAAGTTAAGTAGCTTGTTTATCATGTAGCAGATTAATTATCCTCTTCACTTCATTTTTGGCATCATTCACTCTTCCGTAATTTCTTCTAAAACTAAGAGCTGGTGAAACTTGACTGTTAGGACGCAAGAAACATGCGGTTGCTATTTTGAAGCACTTAATTTTCGATGTGTTTGTTTATGCAATAAAGGAGGTAGAAAAAAAGGGAAAGAAATAGTCATGTAGGGAAAGTGTGATAGAGGAGGGCCTCTGCAAGAGCTTGAGAGTTCCTGAGATTCTTTTTTGCTTTTTAGGTTTCTGATGAGCACAGACAGCCCTGGTGGGGTTGGTTGGCTTCTTCTTCTTCTTCTTCTTCTTCTTCTTCTTCTTCTTCTTCTTCTTCTTCTTCCTCTTTTGGGAATTTTTTTTTTAAAAAAAAAGAGAGCCTCGAGAGAGCTTTCACATAATCTGATTAGACAAACTTAAGGCTTTTGGGAATGAATCAAGGCAGGAGAGTAATAAGTTTTTGAGTGAGCAGGACATGGATAAAGGTGCTTGGAATCACTGAAAAGTTTTTGATATCGTTTTAGCGAGATGGATGGAAGTTGTAAAGATTAAATTAATATGGTGCAAACCCGTTGGGTAGCAGACAAAACTGTTGTTGTTTGGGATCTGTTGGGTGGCTTCCGCATCCAAGCATGTGCCGCCATCTAACGACCGGCCCTTTTAACACTCCTCGTTGGTGTCAATGTTTTCTTTGGTGATTCGTGGGTTTTGTCAAAGAGGATCTTTTCCATTGCCTGCATTAAAGAAACCAGTGCACATGGAATAAATGTTTTCTGTGCAATTGGGACGTGGTCTTGTTGGAACTAACTCGCAACCACTCGGCGGTGGCTTATTGTTTCCCATCGGTCACTGCCAATGATGAATCTCGTTTTATGATTACCACCGCCACCACCACCACCACCACCACCGAGGATTAAAGAAATAATATCCCCTATCTCCTCCTCTCATGTACAGACCACAGACGATTGCTTTCGTGAGTGAGCTGTTGCCTGCATGTGATGATTGAGCCGATCCTCGTAATGATGGGTCACATGTTAGACATGTCCTTCAAAAAGAAAGAACTATTATAAATAAACCCATCGGATCAGATACACTATTAGTTGTTGTCATCTCAATGTTCCCCCCCCCCCCCTCTTCCCTGGCACCAAAGCGATGTCACACATCCACGACTCGGGTATCAGAGAGATTTCTCCGACTTGTTGCCTCTCGCTAGTTGGTGTAGATTACCATCCCAAGCCAACAGGTCAACTCTCCGAATCAAGGATGGCGGCAGCGTCACAGCTCGACCGTCAACTCCGGCGAGCTCAATAAGCAATAGTTGACTCGTCGGATCTCCTGACTTGATTTGAATCAGAGGCGAAGCAGGACAAGCAATGTGTTCGTTCTTACTTACTTGGATCATGTGCTCTATGCTATGCGGACGAGATGGGGTGTGTGACGCAGTCAACGCCATTGAATTGTGGAGGAGGAAAAATAAAAACGGAACAGCACGCCTCGAGGAACACGTTTCCTTCTTATTCGTTCCACCAAAAACCAAAAAAAAGAACACCACCACCACCACCCCCCTCCAACAAGTAAAGCAGTAAATGATCGATCATAGACTTACTTGCATCTTTCATGAAACATGTGTGTACAATGGTCGCGATCAATCATCACCCTGAACTTGCGGGTTTGTGCGCTACCATCTGTCTCATCGATGCGCGGTGATGAGCGTCTCGATGAACCGTAGCCCGTCGAATCTGGGAGCGAATCCATCTCCCGACTGTTGCTGCTGCTCCTCCTCCTGCTTTGATCGACTCGCTGAGTCCTGCGCAATCGCAAGAAAACCAATTCGAGGAACTATTTCGTGAGGGGAGTCAACTGATGTCCACGAGGGCCAATTACCTGGCTTGAAGCTCCGAGCCTGGAGTCGGAGAGCGAGCCGGCTAACGCAGTCGAGTACGAGGCGGCGGCAGTGATCACCGTCGACGCAATCGCCACCGCGCTTGTAACCTTCATGCCGGTAGGACCACCTCTCTCTCTCTCTCTCTCTCTCTCTCTCTCTGTAAAACCGTTCCTCCCTCTCCTTCGGCACCTCTTTAACGGGATAAATATATATATATATATATATATATATATATTATATATATATATATAGAGAGAGAGAGAGAGAGAGAGAGAGAGGAAAAGAACGAAGAGGAGGGAAGGAGTTTATACCACCAACCAAAGGGAGAAGAACGAGAGAGACAAGGAAGAAGGTGAGGAACCCGAGGGAAGGAACTTATCTCCTGCTTCCTGTTGATCAATTCGAATCCCACCTCGAACCAGGTTGGCTTGCGACCCCCCCCCCCCCCCCCCGCGGTGGTGGGGGATAATATATATATATATATATATATATTAGTCAGCCCGACGAGGTTACCCATGTGCGCAAGTTCGCTTCCTTGATATGTCGACGTGACACCTCGATCCCGACCCCGGAGTCAGCCCCTCCGTGAAAGATCGGTACATCCCTCATGCACAAAGGTCCGGGCCAAGCTATTGGTGCTCGGTTGAGCCCCTCCGACAATCAAGTCAGGGGTGAAAATGATTGTGTGAGAATGGCAGTTAATACGTCCCCACCCCACCCCCCGCGTCGACTAGCGTGGTCTGAGGGCATTTATACCTGTGTAGGTGGAGCTCATTATATGCCTGCCACATCATTGCTTCAGACACGTCGCTAGTCGCCTATTGACAGGAGTGCTGTAGGGCGGTCGGCCCATCGTAGTCGCTCTGCCATGTCGCCTACTATCAGGGGTGTTGTAGGCTGGTTGGTCTATTGTAGTCGCTCTGCCATGCCGCTAGTCGCTTGTCGTCGGGAGCGCTACAATATGGTTGGCCCGTCGCGTTCACTTTGTCATGCCGCCAACCGCCTGTTGTCAAGGGCACTATAGACAGGTCGGGGTTTCGAGTCTCCCAATTGGTCGGGTCGGCTCCCGACGTGTGTCCGACTTGGAGACAATGTACGTGACAGGGGTGGGGGTATCGTGTCCTGGTGTTGATGGGCGGATCATTATTGGCCCCATCAATATATATATATATATATATATATATATATATATATATATATATATATATATATATATATATATATATATATCTTTCTGGAAATAACCTCGTAGGGCCACGATACGATGGAGGGGCGAAAGAGTAAATTCGGCTGCGGGCGCTGCCAGCAGTACACGTTGGCTGCCGACTATCGCAAGGAATGATGATTTGGTAGGAGCCGTCCAATTAATCGGTCATAATCATCAATCCTCCGTTGCATTTAATGTGATGGTAGTACATTTTTTTTGCCATTTATTTAGTATGACTTACACAACCCTGTCATGTCGCTGTGCCTCTCCTCTCGAGAGAGTCAATTGTTAGTCATATCTTATGAGCATAACTTTGTATCGATGTCGCAGCCGAAATAGTAATATTAGGCACTACCTATTGCTTCTTGTTGTATTTAAAATAATAGGATGTTGAACGTTTTGAAGGAAAAATATTGCATTTCTAATTAAATAACTTTGACATATTGGTTTTACACTCATTTGATAGCTTCTCTAAGAGGGAGTAGGAGTGCATGACCAACATACGTTGCGATCACCCAAAAAAAGATTGAGATGTTCGACCTCCCCACCTCAAGTAGAGAGAGGTCAAAGTGCCCGACCTTAGGAGCATAGGAGGTCGGCGTCTGACTTCTACACCTTGAGCAATGAGAGAGGTCGATGCCCAACCTCCCCACCTTAAGCAAAGAAGGGGTTGGCGCCCGACCTCTGCACCTGATGCCTAACCTCCCCATCTTAAGCAGAGAGGGGGTCGATGCCCGACCTCCATAACTTGAACACTTATTCTTTTTTGTTTCATGTCATGATGAATTTCTTCTCATGAGAATAGGGTTTTCCAAACTCATGCATCTCGAGCACATTTTCATTTGTATTTTTCATCGTGATAAGTTTCTTCTCATAAAGGTCGGGTTTTATTAACTAACACACATTGGGCACATCTTTATTTGTATTTTTATCGTGATATTTCTTCTCATAAGGGCTAGATTTTTTCAACTTATGCACCTCAAGCATATTCTTTTTTGTGTGCCTCTTGTTGCGATGAGTTTTTTTTTCATAATAGTTAAATTTTCTTGACTTATGCACTATGAACACATTTTCATTTGTGTCTCTAGTCGTGACAGTTTTTTCCTCATGAGACAATATTTTCTAACTCACACACCTTAGCCATATTTCTGAGGGAGTTCTTCTTTGCACATCAAGCATATTCATGCTTTTTGAGGTATCCCTCGTAGAGTTGGAATTATCTTCACTTCCAAGAGATGTATGATTCTTGTGTTCCTAATATACTATCATGTAGTAATTAATTAGGGAGTTAGGGCATGACCACCATTATTAGTCTGTACTCCCAAAATACCATCATTAATTATTGTCTATTTGGAGCTTCCTCTTCTTAGCCTCAATCTTCCACTCCAAGGTAGGTCGATCTTCAGGCGTCTCAACCTCCATTTGCATCGGCTCACTAATACCTCGATCTCGAAGCACTTCGTTTGCCTCCGCAGATCGGGTGATCTTTTATTTCACACACAAGTTCTTCATAATCCCACGGTCATTGAATGATTGAGGGGGTATATGCTTCTTTCTTGGATAGCCCAGGCGTATAGGAAGTCTCGACGTCCCCCTCATGGAGAGAGTTAGTCCTAATGAACCCCAAAGATCCTTTAGAATTTAAGGTCAACCAAGAGCTTATATGATTAGTACTCAATATGACTCCAAATCTCTTGGGTCGTTGGCAAACCAAGTATTCTATCTCAATTGAGTTTGAGTTATATCTCAATCGAATCATCACTTCTATGACTCGATGTTTTTGCTTCTTTACTTGTCTTATGACGCAATGAAGAGAAAGTTTTAGTTTTTTCTTTATTAAGTGATTATATCTTGTTTCCAATGGTGAAAAATATCATCTTTCAAGATAACACCCAACTCGTGATGCTATATGAGGGTATTCGTCGAGATATGTTACCATTCCAGTATTATCCTGACCTACAAACTCTTTGTTGTTTGTTTTTTATTATATATGTGAAAAAAATAATTATTACCTGATTATTCGAGAAGGCTTCAAAGTTAATGATATTTAGTTTAATAATAAGAATTAGAAGAAATATTTTTTTATAGATATACAGGTCAGAATTAGCGATTCAATCTCATTTAATCAACACTATCTATATATAACACCAACCAAGGATAGTATACCTACAGACCCTTGAGGGACTCATTGCGAATCAAACTAACTTTGAGAAAATAGTAAACTTTAATTACATAATTGAAATGTGATATGGTTGTACTCAAATATCTACTACCATCTAATTCAACTATCTCATCATCTGGCATTACACCACAAAACCCTTCAACAATTCATATTTGTATAATTCATATAGATTCTGTTATGGAACTTTGTGTCATGGCCATGGAGTCAGCACGGTTAGATTTTGCCCGTGTGTGCAAACTCGTCCGTGTCGACCTCTAAAGGGGGGTGGAGCTCAGAAGAAGTCGGCGATGTGCGCTCCTCGACTCGATTCAGATGAATGTCGTCTACTCGTGGGTTCATCTCGGGTCAGTGTTGATTGAGCCCGGGTCGATGGAAGATTCATGCACAAAGGCCATGTTGAGGTGGGGGCACCCTGTGTGGTCCATATGACGATTGAGTCAGCACCCCGACCGAGATGGTTTCAGAAGTTTAGTATGTAGAGAGAATTCCCAAGAGAGAGAGAGAGTCCCAAAAGTCCCCTTTCCACAATCTCAGGGGTGATTTTTGTACCTGCCTACCGACGTTCGACTATACCAGGTTCTTTAATGTTGCTGGCATCCTTTGTTGCGATGTTGTACGACCTTGTATGGTCCAAGGTCCTTGTCGATCTTGCACCTATACCTTATGATACCGTGCACGGGGTTCACCTTACTGTTGCGCCAAGTCAGTCATACCTACGCTAGGTCGATCATACCTGTACTAGGTCAATTGTACCTACGCCAAGTCAACTATACCTGCACCAAGTTGATCGTACTTACGCAGATCGACCATGCCTGCGTCAGGTTGATTGTACCTATACCAAATCGACTATATCTACATCAGGTCGACCATGTATGTGCTAAGTCAGCCCAAGATATAGCATCTGACATGTCAGCTCATTATTAGTCCTATTATATACCATATTAAAATTATTATTATTTCTTTTTATATACTCTCTCATAATTTATTCGCCGCAAATTAAAATTGAGGCACTACCAAGCACGCCGTACCGGACTCCAGACAAGGCCGCCAGCTCAAGGGCCTCATCGAGTATCTCTCTCGGCTGAGCCACGAGTCAGGGGACGAGCACGATATTTTTCACAAGTGACGCCATACCGACGTTGTCGACCAATGACGGTATGTCTCTCTCCCTGCTTCCTGGCACGCCCAAGACATGCGAACGCAACTGGGCCGAACAATCAGATCGTATGTGATGCGAATCTTCCGTCGCCGAGATGGGCCACCGACCGACCACGTGGTGGCCCGTCACGTCAACCAATTCCACCGTGACAAAGAAGGAAGCGTCAGCGGAGTCGAGTCCGCAGCGAAAGCAGACAAAACAGCGGGTCATAAATGACGCGCGCGTCGTGCGAGTTCACCGTCTCCGGAATCCCTCTTTTTTGTTGACTTCCCACCCCACCGAACCCAACCTTCTCTGCGAGCGACTGGCCCAATCCTCCTCCTCCACTCGCCCCGCTGCCTTCCTTCCTCATCCTAACCTATCTCGACTGCTTTAAGCAAGCAAACGATCTCCTTCCTCTGCTTGCCAATTCCTGAAACGCGAATCGAAGGGAGGAAGGCCTACTCTGCGGCGGCGACGACGACGACAACGAGAAAGAAAGGAATAGAGGAAGGAGAAGGATGTGCTGCTGCGAGTGCGACTGCGAGTGCCGGCCGCTGGGCTGGCTGCTGGGCCTCCCCTTCGCCTTTCTCTCCCTCCTCATCTCCATCGTCGGCGCCGCCATCTGGATCGTCGGGTATGTCTAAAACACCCCTGCTCCATTTCCATACCTCCTTTTTAGATCAATAGAGTTCTTCAGATCTGTGCTGACGGCCAATCAAGGAGACTCTGTTTTCTTCGTCTTATTATTATTATTATTATTATTATTATTATTATTCGGTCGCGTGGGACTGACTGCAATTGCAGGTTACTGCTGTCGTGCATCTGCCCCTGCTGCCTGTGCGTGACCATCCTGGTGGAGTTCGCCATCGAGCTCATCAAGGCGCCGCTCCATGTCATGAGGTGGTTCACCTCCCAGATCCCCTGCTAGTATTCTTTGATAGATCGGCCGGTCGGTCCTCCATAAGAGGGATGTTGTGCCTCAGAAGATTCATAACACGCAGAGAGAGAGAGAGAGAGAGAGAGAGAGAGAGGAGGAAGTGTTTCCTAGCAGGTAGTGTGTAAAGATCATTGATCCGTGTTTGCTGCAGATGTTGATTCGTAGTCCATGTCATGTTGTTTCTTATAAATCATTCATTGGATGCTCCCCCCTTTTTGCTTGGATTCATCGATGCTTTTGGGTTTCCTCCTGCATCTCAAAAACACAGCCACTACATATGCATGCTATATGTCAAAATTCGTTTTCGTCTTCTTCTTCTTTTCTCAGGTTGTTTTATTTGGATTTGGGTTCTGTATTGAGAGATGAACTGCTTCACGGGCAGAGGGCAGAAGAGGGGATAGACGTGTCTACTCGGTGCCATGATGACATCACTGTAATCTCATATAAGTGAAGACTCTGCAAAGAGCATCCATCCTTTTAGCCTGAGGAAGCAATGAATGATATGATGATGGCTTTCTTTCCCAAACCCATCGTTGCCCCTTAAAACAAGACCAGTATGTATTCAATAATTCAATAACACGGTTGCATACAGTAGATGCCAGTGATCACATGAGATCCATCATGATTTGTGATGCTTTATAGTTTTTATTTTTTATCAAACTAAATAATATATTTCATTTCATTATCATTGCAATGCAATCTGGCTCGTCCATCCAAAAAGAAAGATGTAGTTTGAAATATCAACGATCATCAGGTCAACATGGCATGCATTAGGTCGAGAGAAAAAAAAGCATTTGCTCACATGCAAGAAAGAAAGAATTTTTTTTTTGGTTTGTTTTTTCTTGGGAGACGAATAACGTAGAAAGGCATGGCATGACCTTAAAAAAGAAAAAAAAAAATTCAAAGTACTAAAAAGCACACGCACACGAATTGGGCGCTGCCCCCTTAAAAAGCACAGAGAAAAAAAATTCAATGAATCACTTCCGTCTTTGACCAGTCTTCTCCATACGCACCACCGCAGCCATAGCTTTGCTTGGCCACCTCTATTCCACCCTCCCTGTACAAACCTCGGGTGGCGACCCTCATAAACCTCTCGCCCAACCAACACGAACGTCACCTGCAAATAAAATGGAAGAAAGCGGAGAGCTGCATTCTGCTGATGTGGTGCGTCTGGTCGCCGCCGGATGTCTGTGAAACTCGTTGAAAAGTATCAGCACTTGGAAGTCAAGGAGGAGACGTCTTAAGACTATTCCACCGGACGGCAAACGATTACCTGCCTCCGCGAGCAAAAGAGCGGTTTGCGTTTCTCTTTCCTCCCGGCGGCGACCGTGAAACCTCAGTTGTCTCCTTTCGTCAGGTGCGCAACTTCGAGGTCGTAGATAATCTAGTTTATAATCGCATCTGCAACTATATCTGTCACCTAATCCCGTGTGGTGGTTTGCGTCATACGTAAGCTTATTGGTTTCTTATGCCCTCCGCTTCTAGACCACGCATCGGACGGGTATTCCCGAAGACCCCCCAATCGCATAGTTCGCCCCCTGGTTTGGGTTCTCCTCTACCACAGTGCGGGTGTTCCTGCTTTCGGACCGCAGTTTTCCCGCAACCCCCCACCGATCCCCTGTTCCTGCTTGGAGACCACTGATTTCCCACCCCCGCCCGCTCTTCTCCTCTCCCTTTGCTTGCTTTTCTTGTAGATAAGAACCTCGTTCGACTCCCCACATCACAACCGGCAAGCGACACGTCTAACAAACAAACAAGCAAACACCTTCTCTGCTCCCTCCCACGACAACTACCGGCAAATGCAGGACGGACTGGCCAACGGCGGCCGACCTGGGCGGCGGAGCCCCGGGACACTGGGACGGCACCTGGCCCGCCGGCTGGTGCAGGTCGGCGTCCGGGACGTGTTCGCCGTCCCCGGCGACTTCAACCTCACGCTGCTCGACCACCTCATAGCCGAGCCCCAGCTCAACCTGGTGGGCTGTTGCAACGAGCTCAACGCTGGCTACGCCGCCGACGGCTACGCCCGCGCCACCGGCGTCGGCGCCTGCGTCGTCACGTTTACCGTCGGCGGCCTCAGCGTCATCAACGCCATCGCCGGATCCTACAGCGAGAACCTTCCCATCATCTGCATCGTGGGCGGGCCCAACTCCAACGACTACGGCACCAACCGCATCCTCCACCACACCATCGGGCTCCCCGACTTCTCCCAGGAGCTCCGCTGCTTCCAGACCGTCACTTGCCACCAGGTTGTTCTTTCTTCTTCTTCTTCTTCTTCTGATTACTGACATCTCATAAAGCAAATGCGTGGAACTGAAGGGACTGCTTGTTTATGTGCTCCTATTTTGTAGGCGGTGGTCAACCATATGGATGATGCTCACGAAATGATCGATACCGCGATCTCGACGGCTTTGAAGGAGAGCAAGCCAGTGTACATCAGCATCAGCTGCAACTTGCCTGGGATACCGCACCCTACCTTCGTGAATGAGCCGGTTCCATACCTTCTCGCGCCCAAGTACGTCTTCTTTAGCTTGATCTCTCTGTCACATTTGTTCTTGTGTGTATGTAGAATGTTAATTTGTGTGACGGAACAATCTTATTTTTATTGCCTTCAATCAGTATGATCGAAGCAAAACAACTGTCACTTCTCTACGATTTTAAGCATAAAGATGATGTTTGTCCAAATATTATTCCTTTAAGAAGGTTATATGTAGAATCCTTGTTGTTGTAAGTGGCATTGGGTTTTTTTCTTTGTTTATTTTTTATCTGTTGATCATCTTTCTTGGGTTCATTCTTACATTTGGTTCGCTATCAATCAGCACACAAGCATGCCTAATACAACCACAACACTCCACCATGAGAAGAGTCCTATAAATTCAGTTCTTTTATGGAGTTGCAATGAAAAATAAGATGGTTGATATATAGTGTCTTGAGCTCTTTGCGAATTGTGCAATAAGTTTCTGTTCTATGCATGTATGTTTGTTTATTGATAGCTAAGAATTGTCTAGTTAGCCATCGGTAGAACCAGTCATACTCGGATTCAGGTTTTATTTGAATTTGAGTGTCTGTTGTATTATTAATATCTGTCGATAACCAATATACTCTGGAAAAGGAACATGCAGTCAACAGTATGAAGGTATTACCGATGTCCTAAGAATCTTCCATAAGTACAACGGCTAATAATTCTAATAAGAACCCTCCAGTTACAGGTGAAAAAAAAACATATCTTTTGTTGTGTGGTTTTTCCTTCTAGGAAAATTAAGTAGGTCAGAAGTTATGCAGTATATTTTAAGTTGGATATTTTACATATACTGCAGATGCGGCTCTGTAAAGCAAAGAAGTTTTCCTTTGTTGTGTAAAACTGCTGAAGAATATAATTCTTTGACCCCCCTGTAAGGTCACTCAGTGTCTGATTTGGAGGTTTATTGAGAATAGGAAATGATCATGAATTAGATCAAAATGAAATATCTATTTTTTACTTGTGTATTTCTGAATCTAATGACTTGCTACTTGTGAAAAACTGGAAACTTAAGATGTATAGGCAGTCCATCTTTTATGCATGTTTTTAATATCATTTTAAATTTGCTAAACGTGGGCAATGATTCATCAATTTCTTCTCTCAATTTTTTATCCTGAAACTATCAATCGTTGGTTGTGGAATTCTAGTGATGGAAACTGTGTTGGGTCAGAACAGAACTAAATTCTTTTTATCAGTCCACTAGTTCCACATCAATTTAACTGCATAATACTGGTCTATTATTTTATGATCTATGTAGGAAACAAAGACCGATAAATGAGCCTCATGAGTAGAACTGATATATTGACACTTAGGAAACCCAAAATCTTTGTTTTCGCTTAAAATTCTTGCACTGTCATTCTACAATAAGTGCATACTTGTAAAGTCGATGCAATGGAGATTGGAGAGCCAATGTTTGTGCAGGTAACAGTTATGGTCTGAATACTTGATTATAATGTCTGTCGTATGATTTTGTTATCATAGGTAGTGATGAACATACTGTCATGTCTATTAAGTTGATCGTGTGACATCTTGTGTACTTGATGGGCTCATGCTACCTCTAAAGATCAGCGAGTGACATCCTACATATGGTCTCTGTAATGCATTATTTTGTGAGATAGGAAAAGAATAACTGCAACTTCAAGGGCATCTCGAGTATGTGTGTTTGGAAATGACAGACTTGTATCCTTTGCAGGGTGAGCAATCGATCAGGACTAGAGGCTGCTGTGGAGGCAACGGCACAATTTTTGAACAAGGCTGTGAAGCCAGTTTTAGTTGCAGGTCCAAAACTGAGGGTAGCAAAAGTCAATCAGGCCTTCATGGAGCTAGCGGATGCATGCGGGTATCCAATAGCTATTATGCCATCAGCTAAAGGGATGGTACCGGAGCACCATCCTCATTTCATTGGTACTTATTGGGGTGCAGTTAGCACCAACTTCTGTGGTGAGATTGTGGAATCAGCTGATGCATACGTCTTTGTTGGCCCAATATTTAATGATTATAGCTCAGTGGGCTACTCATTACTGATTAAGAAGGAAAAAGCAGTGATTGCACAACCCAACCGAATTACTATTGGCAACGGTCCTTCCTTTGGTTGGGTTTTCATGGCGGATTTCTTGACTGCACTATCTCGGAAGCTCAAGAAGAACACTACTGCCTTGGAAAACTACCGCCGGATCTATGTCCCACCCAGTATGCCTCTCAAACGAGAGAATGATGAACCTTTAAGGGTCAATATACTTTTTAAGCACATTCAGGCATGCCTTCAACCGTTGTTCGTGCTACTAACTTTTTATTTATCCAATTTTTTTTTCCTTTAATTTGGTTGAAAAGCATCTTTTCTCTTCACCCTCTTTGTTCACAAGAAACTTGCAACTCCTACTAGGTTCGACATTGTACTGCTTGTTCCATTTGTGCAATTGATCTCATCACTTTTTCTTTCTTGTCAAGCAGGATATGCTGAGTGGAGAGACGACTGTTATTGCAGAGACTGGCGATTCATGGTTCAATTGCCAAAAGCTTCGGTTGCCAGAGAACTGTGGGTAAGTGATTTATATGGTTAGGTTGTTGCCAATTGTCATATCTCCCGATTGTAAGTCACCAAATTGCTTGATTAAAATGCAAACTACACAGGTATGAGTTCCAAATGCAGTATGGATCTATAGGATGGTCAGTTGGTGCCACTCTTGGATATGCTCAGGCTGCTAAGGAAAGGCGTGTTATCGCTTGCATAGGGGATGGAAGTTTCCAGGTAAAGTGAGAGGGTGACTACCTGCATGGTCCATGTGAGAAAAAAAAAGGTTTTGATAAAAAAAGTAAAGTTGATGGCTAAACTTGCTTTTGCATTTGGATTGTCTTTTGAAGGAGTGGGGTCTTTCTTCTTTCTGGGTTAGTGGTATTGACAATTTGAGCTCTTATAGTCCATCCACCTAGTATTTGTTGCTATGTGGAAGATTTGAGGAAATATGGACCCATTTGCTTATTCAGTAGTCACCGGTTAATTATTTCCTTCATTCTGTAGGTTACAGCACAAGATGTATCAACAATGATCCGGCATGGACAGCGGAGCATTATATTTCTCATCAATAATGGTGGATATACCATTGAAGTAGAGATCCATGATGGGCCCTACAATGTGATTAAAAACTGGAACTACACTGGATTTGTCGATGCCATTAACAATGGGGAAGGCAAATGTTGGACTTGCAAGGTGAGTTTGCGTTGACCACGGTTGGCTGATTCTATGACTCTTTGGTACCAAGGTGTTTTTTTCTTTTACCATGTATGTTTATGGTGTGAGGTTGACAAAGAAAATTCTGCGGTAAACTATTGTAGGTGAGGACGGAGGAAGAATTAGAAGAGGCCATCGCCAAAGCCACAGGAGAAATGAAAGATAGCTTATGCTTCCTTGAGGTAATTGTGCATAAAGATGATACAAGCAAGGAGCTACTGGAGTGGGGATCTCGAGTCTCGTCTGCCAACAGTCGCCCACCTAACCCACAGTAGAGAAATTTGTACTAAACAAACGATAAGAGTGGATGACTAGTACTGTGTTGATATCCCAATGTTGTAATTAGGAAAACCAAATAAATTTAACTGTTGCAATTCGAAAGTAGTATTCCATTGCGTGTTTGAGTTGCATATCAGCAGCTGTGGATTCTAATCGGCCATCGCGTGGGATATTCATAACCTTTGGGATGGATGCATCAGCAACTGGTTTTTGTGTTCCAAAGTGGTTTTTGCACTTCAATTCTCTCTTTTTCTTTCTTTTTTTTCATGGACGGATGTTCTTCAACTTTTAATCTGAACTGTTGTTTCTTCCGTGATTCCACCATCACAATTATTCGTCCCCTTTTGCCGTGGCCACCAATGCTGGTCTCAAAACTTTCGATCGATCCTCTGCTTGCTTTTCCTGGCCACAACTACTGGTTTGTTCATGGTTTCCCCACCTCGACTGCAAACTTCCACCACCCATACAAATGGATGCTTTAAAACTGTGCTTCTGCTTCGATAGTGCATGCAAACGTCGACATCTCCGGTGAGCTTTTTACACTCCACCCAACGAGTCTCTTAGTTATCTCATCCTTCAACTAGTTAGATGCCACATGACAGGTCTCGGCAAAGTCCATGCCACATTACATGAAGCCAGCCAGTCCCCCCCAACCCTTTTTTTTTTTTAATTTATAGAGAGAGGGGAAAAAAAAACTAATGACGTCATGCCTTACGTACTAAGTGAACTACGATGATTGGATCAGAATCCGACTCTTTTCCGGGCCTCGGACTTTGGCACGACTCAACCGTGTGGTGGCAAAGCCAACCCACCCGGACATGTCAGCTGCTTCTTCACGTGAACGTCGAGTTCCATCTTGTGACCACACTCGCGTGATATTTACATGTCAATCAATGGAAGAAATAGTGCCTTTACATTATAAATAGGTTAATTAATTTAAGTATATGTAGAATTACATTGTGCACAAGATGGAGCGTGCACTTCGTTCTTCAACAGCTGTAGACTGTATCTTGCTTGTTACGCTGCAAACGCACTCGCGGCGAGGGAGGCCTCAGAAGCTTCCAGAAACCAACGTAGCTTTAAAAGGCCGCGACTCCCCCATTTCGTTGCCGTCCGCTGCTTTCCATTTCTTTTTCGATTGCCTTCCCATCCGATCCGATCCCTTTGTTCTGGAGCGATGAGGAGCTTCGTTGTCAGATCCGTCGAGTTCGCCCTCCGGCGCCGCGGGGCCGCCTCATCTAACCGCCGTCTCTTCTCCTCCGACTCCGCCCCCGAGCGCAAGGTTGCCATCCTCGGCGCTGCCGGCGGGATCGGCCAGCCCCTTGCCCTTCTCATGAAGCTTAACCCCCTCGTCTCCGACCTCGCCCTCTACGATATAGCCGGGACCCCCGGCGTCGCCGCCGACGTCGGCCACATCAACACCCGCGCCCAGGTCTCCTCTTCCTTCCTCCGTCCTCCACTACTTCTAGATCTTACCCTTTTGTCTACCCACCCTTTCGATCCTGTTTACAGTGTGTGGATCTGATCAGATCTAAGGGTTTTCGGTCTGTTTCTTGATGGATCTCCAGGTCGCCGGCTATGCTGGCGAGGAGCAGCTCGGTAAGGCCCTCGAGGGCTCCGATGTGGTGATCATCCCGGCTGGCGTGCCAAGGAAACCCGGCATGACTCGTGATGATCTCTTCAACATCAATGCCGGCATCGTCAAGTCGCTCTGCACTGCCATTGCGAAGTACTGCCCCAGCGTATGTTCTTTCTGTCGCTTCAACCCACACGATTTTCTGCTCTCTCTCTCTCTCTCTCTCTCTCTCTCTCTCTCTCTCTCTCTCTCTCTCTCTCTCTCTCTCTCTCTCTCTCTCTCTCTCTCGCTTCCATTCCGGGCACGCCTTTGTCCCAACTAATTGGAATTCTCTAGTCCATCCGAGGAGCTGATTCTGCTGTTGTTTCTTTTTCCTAATCGGATCAGGCTGTTGTTAATATGATAAGCAACCCAGTGAATTCAACCGTGCCAATTGCATCCGAGGTGTTCAAGAGAGCGGGAACGTATGACGAGAAGAAGCTGTTCGGTGTCACTACTCTCGATGTTGTCAGGGCCAAAACTTTCTACGCTGGGAAAGCGAAGGTTTCGGTAGCTGGTAATGCCGTCTTTTGCCTAATAGTAGTTTTGTTCTTTATTAGCTTAGCGAATGTCTGCAATTGATCGGTGAATTGTTACTTGCAGACGTTAATGTTCCCGTTGTTGGTGGGCATGCTGGCATAACCATCTTGCCTCTGTTTTCCCAGGTAATTTCTGTGGAATCGAGATCCTCTGAACTTTTCTTTTGAATGTGAGGATCTTTTGTGCTTCTATATATGTCTGAGCAAATAGAGATATATGCTCAACAAAATATTAGTTGACAGGCAACTCCTGCTAGTAATGATTTGTCCACCGAGGACATCAAGGCTCTCACGAAGAGAACCCAGGATGGAGGTACGGAGGTTGTGGAGGCAAAGGCTGGAAAAGGCTCAGCAACGTTGTCTATGGCGTAAGTCTGTGGGATATTTTTCAACTATATTGTTCTGACTCTTCTTTATTTTAATGTATCAATACATGGTTAGCTTCTTCCATGTGATGTTTATTTATTATTGTGTTGTCTTCTTGCAAACACTATCAAATTTGGGATTGATATTTATTTATTTATTATTTCTTTTGCCATATGATATGTTGACCACATTTGTACAGATTTATCTTGTTTTTTTCATTTTTGAACAGTTAGATCTTTGGTTTGAGCTAAATTCCCAAGGAGATTTACTATTAAATTTTGCATAGCCGTGTTAGATGTTTCATGTACTTTAACTTCGTTTCTTTTGATCATTCTGTTGAGACATCACATATCTTGTAACTAAATGGTGACAGGCATCTGTTTCTTATGATGCATAAGCAGACAAAACAATTAAAATATTTTGTTCTTTTCTATAATTCTGGAGCTAGAACATTACTAAGTTTACTGGTAGTAGCAGGTGAATCAGTCAAATGTGTCAGATAACAACTTCAATATAGTGAGAGAGCATGTGGAAGACCTAGGACTATCAAAATTAGCTAGAATAGACACGTTGGCCTTGGTTATCAGATGATATGGTGACCTTAATTATACCTGATATACATGTTATGTTGCTTTCTAGTATTATAGAAAAAACTTTGTCAAATTATCCTTTTTTTCCCCCTAGAAGATTCATCATCCACGATAGTGTCAATGAATGCCATCTAAGCATCTCAAGGCTATATATCTCAGGGATAAAAAAACTAAAGGATAATTTTCTTTAGAATTATGGATATTGATAGTTCTCGTACAAAAAATGAATGTGATGTTTGACACTAGAGGAGATGGACTATATATATAATTTGTTGTTTTAGATATTCTTAATTTTAGTGCTTGTACTCTGTTATCTTGCGAGTCATAAGTTCATTAGAGATATCATCATTTCTTGGATTCTTTTAGCAATTTAATTAATTTGAATTCAGGGCTAAGGGCTCCTATATTAGTGACTTGTTGCCCCATTCTCTTAAGTAAATCATTGATGGAGGTGTTTAAGGTGGTGGGTGTTGGGACCATTAGTAACTGGCATTCTGTTGGCCCATGGTCCATATACATGCAATAATATCCTTTAAATGGTTGAAAACAAAATCCAATTATCTCTCTCTCCCTCTCTCTCTCTCTCTCTGTCTCTGTCTCTCTAAATACAGGTGCTTCAGCAGCATATTTGTTTCCTGCTAATATAGTAAATACATAATTTCTTAGGTTGCTAGAAATAATATTGGATGAGCAGGACATTTTTATGATTCTTGTGCTTCAGGCCTGTATATTTGGACAGGACATGACTTGTCTTGTTAGCATCCATCTATTTTGTTGTTCATTGCTTAATGAATAGCTTGATGCAGATATGCAGGAGCTATCTTTGCAGATGCATGCTTGAAGGGTCTTAATGGGGTTCCTGACATTGTTGAGTGTTCATTTGTACAATCAAGCATCACAGAGCTGCCATTTTTTGCTTCTAAGGTGATTTTTTTCAAGCTTATGCCAGTAGATGAAGGATTTTCTTAATATTGTTCAATGATGTTAATTTTTTTTTTTTAATTTGACAAATCCTCATTGAGCTTTTCAGGTAGATGTAAGCATCTACAGAGATACACTTAACTTCTACAGCTTTTACTATGTCATGAATCAAATCTTCTGTAATGTTGTGCAAGAAACTATTTCAAAGGTTTAAAATATTGGGGCTAGAATAATCTTATCTTTTGCAAGACCAGATGCTTTTCTTAGAATTTTAAGGAATCTGTTAGAATTCCTAGCTATCTATATATGCAGTCGATATTGTAGTTTTTATCTGTGGCCATTATGCCTGACATCTGCTAGGTTGTGATGTGTGGGAAGTACACTGTTCCTTGTATTTATTTACTTGTGTTAATGTCACTATAAGTTATTTCTTTTGTAATATATGGTTTAAGTATATGGCAGTTAAAGATCGACGACTTGTTTGATGTGCTTACCTATGACCGATGGATTCTTGTAATTACAGATCTTTTTATACTTGTATAATGCTGTTTTAATCTAATGATATATGATGCATTTGAGAGAACCATCATTTGTTGGGAAAACCTATGAAGTTGATGATCGTATAGGACCTTGTGGTGTCAAATAAGAGTCAAATATGGGGTCCAAATAGTTGGTGCTTGCTCTTTTATTTGGAATTTTTTCTGTTTGTATTTTCATCCATGCTTTTATTGTAATGTTGGATAAGGTCCTTATCTACCTACCCTTTCATTAATTTTTTCCTTCAGAATGTTCACATGACTGAATTTCCTAATACTATAATGCTTTATACTTGGGAAGATAATTTGTAGTGCATGTTTTTTTTTTTTTTTTTTTTTTTTTGTAAATTTGTTGTTATGACCCACATATTTTTCGGAATTGATCATGATTTTAACCAGAAAATTATTACGTATGAGTGAAGTTAGCATTGGTGATTCCAGTCCTTCTCCATTAGTGAAATTAGTCAGGAAAGCCATGTATCCTTTCAGCTGCTTACCATTAGTCAGGAATGGCTTGTATGGGGTCGTCTATCATATAAACTTTTTTTTTCTTGTCCTTTTTCCCTTTTTCTAGTGTGGAAAAAGGCTCCTCTAATGTGGGTTCTGTGTTGTGTTTATCAAAATATAGGTGCTTTATGGTTTGGTGGTGTTGAATTTGCTAACTTAAATTATTTTGTTTATTACTGTATATTTCTGGTTGATTATTTATCTTGAGCATAAAAGTTTTGTGTCAATCCTACACAGGTGAGGCTGGGGAAGAACGGAGTGGAGGAAGTACTTGGGCTCGGGCCTCTGTCTGATTATGAGAAAGAAGGATTGGAAAATCTTAAACCTGAACTTAAGGCCTCCATTGAGAAGGGAATCAGGTTCGCAAAGGACAACTAGTCACACCTTTTTTATTTCCGAGTTCTTTTCATAATCGACCATCAAAATTTTTGTCAAAGGCCTTTCTCTTTTTGTTGCTAATTCCGGCATTGAAACTTGTTATAATAAAGCCATGCTAACTGTGGTGAAACATAATCACTGTCCCACAAACTGGTTTTGATTTATGTAGACTTCTTCGAATGAAGTAAACCAATAATCACAGTTATTCTTTTACCATGTTTATGGCTTTGGTTAGTGCCTTGTTGGAGAAGTCTACGATGATGCATAATCTTTTAATGTGTGAGATGAGGTTAGGCTTTCTCAACCAACATAGTACGAACCTTACCAGGTGAGTCTAACTCAACTTTGATACAAAGAAAAGAAAGGTGTAAGCTTTATATGAGCTACGGAATAAATGTAAAATATTTCTTAAAGAGCAGGTACATCAGAGTAAACTAGAAATCACACAAGTCCTGTCCAAGTAGGATTTATTATATGCATACAAATCATATGGCGCGGCGATATATGCACTTTAACAAGCAGAATACATCCAAATCAGTAGGCACGTAACGATGCATCCATTATATTTTGTGCGCTTGTTGGCATATCAAATCTGCAAGAGTTTTCATCAGGGACTTGGGTTCAAAAATTGCCCCCACCTTAGGATCATGTATAGAATCTACAGGGACCTGCAACGGTATCCAGAAAAAACCTCAGTTAAGCATAAGCTCCCCGAACAATTTAACAATTAACAATAACAGATAAAATACACACACATATATATATAAGTTTTTATTTTTCCTAGTTGGTGCTCCTATTTCATGTAAACCTGTAATATTAGTAAACATCCATTGCCACCTTTCGTCATGTCGATCGTAGGGCCTCCCAACGCATTATGATCGTTGACCTCAGTGGAGAGAGATCATAATTGGGCTTCCCCTCCCTCCTCTCTCGCATTGTCATGAACGGTCTCAACCGCAACATCTTGCCTAAGAAGTGTGAGCGAAAACAATCTGTAATGCTGTAGAACAATCGCTCACTACGCGGAGTCAAATCAGTCAAAAACAATTTCGTTTTGGGTCGTTTTTGCATATTGCGACAACTGCTCTGAGCAGTCCAAAACGTTAGTCATCTCAGCATCTTGGAACCCCTGGGTGGCACAAGGCTGGATGAAGCTTCAATTATATGTCGGTCGTGAGCATTAATCAAAAGTTGAACTTGTCTTGCGCCCGACACCTTGGGAACCATCGTTTGTGGGCTTGTGACGTTTATACAACCCTCTAAAGTCATGTCTCGCTCTCTTTCTCTCTGTTGCACTCAAGGTGTTCGACGAATTACTTATAAAGCTTTCCTCTTTGCGAGACGTTGGGACTTGTTCGCCGCTCGTTTTCAAACTAATCAACTTCTCTTTTGTAGGTCATTCGGAACCGACACGAGGTTGCAAGTGGGCTATCCCTTTGCGGGCAAACAACACTTCGGTGTTTCATGACTTAGGCAATCCTAACTAAGTTCGGAACATTAGGCAATGTTCATTCACGACTTAGGCAATTCCAATTAAGTCTTCTAGTTTGCTGCTAGGTTACTGTACGGCTTAGGCAAATTCAGCTAAGTTCGTGACATTATAGTATTAGAGCGGGCAAGTAATTCGAACAAGCAGCGAAGAATACTCACAATCTCGCCACGACAAAACATCGTGGGGAATCGAGCAAGATGGGGCAAGCCGGACCCTTGCCCTAAGCAGTCGCAGATAGGCTACAAGTGCAAACTCGCTCGCAAGCTGTTGGAGACGTTCATGAGGAGCGCGACAACGAACAAGACGAGCGTGAAGTTGGGTATTCTCGTGAGCGAAGGAGGCGCAATCTAGAGCGCCAACCGAGAAAATGAGAGACTTACAATGGCGGAAACCTGCCTCGATGCTCTTGAAGCGAACTTGGAGAAACTCTACCAAGGCTAACAAAGGCTCCTTAGGATAGAGAGCTCTCAAGAAGAAGCTGAATCTCGGATCCACAAGGTTGACGTTGCTCACAAGGACTCTTAATGCAAGAGGGAGCAACACCCACGTTGCATCATCATAAAGCTTCAAGGCACCCGAGCCGCATTGCTACGAGGGTGCCAGGGATGCCAAAGAGCTCAAAAAAATTTTGTTCGACATGAAACAATATTTTCGTGCTATGAGGCTTGATTATGAGGAAACCAAACTTTCAACAGCAACAATGTATCTAAATGAAGATGCAAACTTTGGTGGCGAACCCATTGGAAAGAGATCCAACAAGGCAAATGTCAAGTCTGTGTTTTAAATAGGCGCTCGAGCACTCACCTAAGCGCCCGGGCGAGGCGAGGCGAGGCCCGAGCGCCTCAAGCAACACCCAGGCGACACACTTCAAAGAGGTGCCGCTTGGGCGCTCGCCCGAGCCCAGGTGACGGGCGATTCGGGCGAGCGCCCGGTTTAATCCAATCGACTGAACCAGGCTTTTAGCTCTGGTTCGGTCGGTCACATTAGTTGGTTCAATCAAACCAACTAACGCAGCTATATATTTCCCGTTAACCCTAATCCTGATCTAGAATCAGGATTAGCATCTCGTCGCCACCGTATTTGCTGCCGTTGTCTTCGTCGCATCGCTGTTGCTGTCTTCGCTGCCGTCATTGCTCTCGCCCGAGTGCCCGAGAGCCTGCTTCAGTCGCTTGGATTACGTCGCCGACACAATCTTCGCTATCGTTCACTACAGCTCGTCGTCGTCACTGTTGTCGCTTGCCACCGTCTCTATCGCTGCTACTCCTCTCGCGATCAGGTCAACTCATCATCTCGATTCTACTGTTAACAGTATATCAACACTTAACAATACTAATTATTATAACTAATTATTAATAGTATCTTATACTACAGTATAATAGTATATTGTTAATATACTGTTAACACTTAACAATATATTAACAGTATATTAGTCTACTTGTTAATATTTATTACATATATAATATATTATCCATATTACAATATAGTTAACATTAAATATTATACTGTTAATATGTTGTTAACACTTAATAATATATTTAATATATTTATTATATTAACAGTATACTATAATAATATATTTTATTATATTAACAATATATTGTAACATAATGACACATTACATCAATATACTGTAATAATATAATATATTTATTATATTAACAATATACTACAGGTACATATATAATATATTTATTATATTAACATTATATTGTATAATGTATATTAAATATTAATAGTATATTTGTTAATGAACAATATATTATTAATGGATTGTTAATAATATATTAATATTTAATGGTATATTGTTAATTTATTATTAACACTATATTATTAAGTATTAAATAGTATACTAATAATAATATTTTTTATTTATTAGATTAATAATATATTCTATCGATTTTAAATTTTAATAATATTAATCTTTATTTATTTGAAATTATTTTCAGCGTTCCAAGATAAATAACAAGTGTACAGAGCAACTCAATAAATTCTTCAGTGGCATCAAAAAATGATCCAGCATGGAAGTATAACTATCTAAAGGATCCTAAATATCATAATGCAATTACGTACATATTCTGTGATAAGACTACTTGAAGTGGGATTTTTCGTACAAAACAACATCTAGTAGGAAATTTAAAAAATGCAACAGTTTGTAAGAAGTGTCCACCTGAGGTAAAAGAAGAGTTGCTGGCTTACATGAATGAAAAAAAGATACAAAAGAATGAATCTTATGAAAATTTATCATAGGATAATGTTGAACATATCATAGATGATCAAGAAGATTATTCCATAAATGTTAATTCAAGTGAAAAAATATATATATGACAGAAGAGGAAAAGAAGTTATGAGCAATACTACTAAGAAGCATAAAAAAGGATCGATGGATCTATATATGTTTCAAGTATCACAAAAGCAACAAGGGCAAGCAGGAGGTTCAAAATTAAGACAAACAAATATAAGTGATGTTTACGATAAAGAAATAAGAGGAAGAACAATTCAATACATTGCTCGTTTCTTCTATCAGGCTGGTCTTCCACTTAGTACCACTCGTCTAGACAGTTTTAAGGATATGATTGAAACTATTGGAAGATATAGTACAGGATTAAAACCTCTAAGTTATTATGAGATGTGAGTTTCATTGTTGAAAAAAGAATTAGAATATATAAATAATTTATTAAAGGGTCATAAAGAATCATGGGCAACATATGATTGCTCTATTATGTCAGATGCTTAGACCGACACAAGACGTAGAAATATAATTAATTTTATGATTAATTATTCTTTAGGGGCCATGTTTGTGAAGTCCATAGATGCTTCGTCTTTTGTGAAATAAGATATATGATTTGCTTGACAAGTTTGTAGAAGAAACTGGAGAAAAAAATATCGTCCAAGTCATAACCGACAACGGAAGCAATTATGTATTAGCTGATAATATCTATTTTTTAAATATTTTTAATATTTTATTTATTTTTATCTTCAATTAAATCTTATAAATTTTTTATCGTTTATTTCAGGTAAATTAATTGAATAAAAAAGACAACACTTATATTGGACTCCATGTACGACACATTGTATCAATTTAATGTTCGAGGATATTGGAAAGATCCCGGACATTAAGAAAACATTAGAAAGGACAATCTTTGTTGTTGGTTTTCTTTATAATCATATTGGAGCTTTGAAGATGATGAGAGAATTTACAGGCAACAAAGAATTGTGAGATATGATGTTACCCAATTTGCTACATCATTTTTGACGTTACAGAGTGCATCGTCATAAACATAATTTGATAAACATGTTTACTTCTAAGAAATAGGTGACAAGTAAATGAGCAAAAGAAGTAAAAGGTAAAAGAACCACTGATATAATCTTAATGCCATCCTTTTGCAACCATATGGTTTACATATTAAAGATAATGTGCCCTCTTGTTCGTGTCATTCGATTAATGGATAATGAAAATAAACCTGCAATAAGATATATTTATGAGGCTATGGATAGAGCAAAAAAGATGATTAAAAAATCTTTTAATAAAAATGAAGAAAAATATGAGAAAATTTTTATAATCATTGATGAAAGATTAAATTGTCAGCTTCATCATCCTTTACATGTAGCAGGATATTATTTGAATCCAGAATTTTTTTATAAGTTTATATCTATTGGGTTTGATGCAAAAGTTCTAGATAGGTTATATCAGTGCATTATAAGATTAGTTCCAAGCGTGAAACGCAAGATAAGGTTATTCATGAATTATCTTTATATAAAAATACTGAAAGTCTTTTTGGAATTCCAATGGCAGTTCGATCGAAGACAACTACATCCCCAGGTAGTAACAATTTGATATAAATAATTTCATCTATGGTAATTGGTATGCTATTATATTATTACTAATAATAACATAAATTTTACAACTGAATGGTGAAGTCTCATTGAAAATTCCACTCCAAGCTTACAGCAATTTGCTATCAAAATACTCAGTTTGACATGTAGCGCTTCAGGTTGTGAGCGAAACTAGAGTGTCTTTGAGCATGTAAGAATCATTAAATACTTTTCTTTCAATTTATTTATTTATTTATTTATATTAATATATTTTTAAATTATATTATGAGTGGTTGGTGGAAAAAATGGGTGTCAACTTACAGGATGTCGAAGACGAGCTTGTATTTGAAGATGATAGATTGACATTGAGAGATGTAGCAAGAGCCTCAGGTGCTAAAGAATTACAAACATATACAAGGTAGATGACAAAAAGAAAATTGAGTGCATCATCATCAAGCTCAACTCATGTTATTATTGAAAACACAGAGAATGAGACATATTTTGATGAAGAGGAAGGGCAAGAGGAAGAGGATGTACTTACTGAAGATGATTTGTATGAAAATGACAATGATAATGATTATGACGAGTGATTTTGATGTAAAAGTTTATTATTTTGAATTTTAAATTTTTTGTTAATGTGACATTGTGACTTTGTAATTTATACTTCAGATTTACTTAATTAAATATGACATTGTTATTTAAATAATTATATTTTTTTAATGGTAATATATATTTTTTAATATTTTGGTACCTCGCTTCGCTCGGGCGAGCGCCTGCCGCCTCGAGCGTTTTGGGACCCTGGTACCTAACGCTTTTTTAATCACTGTGTCGAGTGAACACATTGAAAGACTTAAAGAGAGGGTTGAGAACTTAGTTTTTGCCCGAGAACATAGAGTTTGTCGTAAAAATAAAACTGAGACAACTCCGTCAAAGTACATCAATTTGAGACTATGTGAAATAATTTTAAGCACTGATGTTGGATATACAGGATATGTCCGATAAGGACAAGCTATTTAGCTTTCTCGATAGCCTGAAGCCATGGGCATAACAAGAACTACATCTGAGGAATGTCCTGACGTGGTCGGGGCAATTGTAGCCACAAAAAGACTGACTAACTTTGTATCTTCGGAGGACTTGAGAAAGAAGAAACAATCCTCGGGAAATTGTCCAACAAAATACTCAAGCGAAGGAGTTTGTGGGCGAACAAAGGAAGAAGAACTTCTATAAGGGACCAAGCTCAAAAGGCAAAGCCCTGAAACCTAGCGGATGCTTCTTGTGCGAAGGATCGCACATGGTGAGGGAGTGCCTGCAAAAGCAGACACTCAATGATTTAACTGCATCAACACCCTCACAAGTCGAACAAGGGCAAAACTGTTGCCCTTAGTTTGAGCAGTTATGAATCCAGCAACGACGATGAAGAGTCGCAAGGACCCCGAATGAAAGCAATGCGTTTGTTGAATGCATTGTAGGGTCAAATGAGGGAGAACACGAAGGCAAAGCCATGAAGGTAGAGAGCAATGAGTTGATAAACATGGACATTAAACTAAATCGCCGAACTGTTGAATCTTAGATTTTGATGATGAAATCAATTGACGGATTATTGCTCTAACATGTTGTGTTAGAGTTGATTGATGCAGGATTAACTATGATAGAGAAAGTTACAATCAGATGTTGAGCCAGAGTCAAGTCCGGGGCATCGGGCCGTGGTTCGAACGATGCAGTGGGAACTTGTCGAAAGAATCAAAGGCTTGCCGGGAGTTCGCCAGAAGCTTGCCGAAGGTATCAAAAGCTTATTGGGAGTTCGTCAGAAGCTTGCCGAAGGTATCAGAAACTTGCTGGGAGTTCGCCTGAAGCTAGTCGAAAATATCATAAGCTTGTATTGAATCTTGGATTTTGATGATGAAATCAATTGATGGATTATTGATCTAATAGGATTGTTAAAGTTGATTGATGCAGGATTAATTACGACAGAAGAATTATTACAATCAGGATTGGCCAAGGTCAAGTCCATACATCGAGACGATGCGATTAGAAAGTCGCCAGGAGTGCGTCGGAAGCTCGTCAAGGTTATCGAGAGCTTGCCAGGATGGCGCAAGGGAGTTTGCCAGAAAAAGACCGAGACTCCGAAAGATTACCGGGAGTTATGATGGTTTTGTAATGGATGTTTGGTAATTATGATTGTATTTAATTAAGTCATAATTAGCATCGTACAGGTCTAACTATGGCAAGATCAATGAAGTTACAACCAAATGATGGGCTAAGATAAAACTTAGGCATCGAGTTAGGTTCGGACGATGCGGTGGGATCTCGTCGAAAGTTCGATAGGAGATTCGTCGAAGGAATTGGGAAGCTCACTGGGAACGCGAAAGGAGATTGCTGGGAAGAAGACAGGAGGACTTGTTGCAAGATTGCCGAATTATGCGGAAGTTAGGTCTTATTTAAGCTTGATTGGTCATTAAGTGTTGTAATAATTGAATCTTAGTTAGAAGTTGAGTCCTATTTGAGTTGGATTTGGAAAGAATCTAAATCAACTCAATAAGGCAACCGGATCCACTATTGAGTTTGGCAGTTGACCAAAAAGCTGGTTAACGTAAAAGTCAAGCCGGAGTTCAAAAAATGGAGGGAACCACTTTTGCAAAAATTTCGACGAGTAAACCGTCGGTGAGCAGCAGTTGGACTACCCGTACCACAGAATCCGGGCGACGGGTAGCACCTTTCGACGGGTAGCACCTTTCGACGGGTAAACCGCCCGTACCCAGGTATTCGGGCGGCTGAGCTGCCTAAGCCGACGGGTCAACCGCCTGTACCCAGATTTTTCGGATACGATTGGATTTTGGCGCTGATTTTGAAGCCAATTTGAGGCCTATAAATGCCCCAAGTTTTCTTGCATTCAAAACACACTTTTTGGGGATTATATTCTGAGAAAATATTATGTGTAATTTGTAAGAAAAAAATGCAAGGGAGAGAGCTTAGAGATAGTAGTTTTTTAAGTCTCCCTTGTAAGCAAGTATAAGGGTTTATCTTCACCCAAAGAAAACTGGTAGTGAATGCCGATGTGCCTTAAGAAGGAGGACTCGAGAGTAGACGTAGGCCTTTAGCGTCGAACCACTATAAAATCATGAGTTGTTTCTTCGCTTTAAATTGCTTACATTATCTTGTATTAGCGTTTCCAATTTAACTCACTTTTTGAAAGTAAAATTTTCACGTTGATTATCTTTCGAGTTTACTTATCAACTTAGCAACTTTCATTCAAATACTCATTCGTTTTTACTAAAGACTAAAAGCTTCCATTTTCATACTTTGATAGTGTCAATTGATCCTAATAATTGATATCAGAGCAAGGTTATTACTCTTTGGATTAACACCCACTTGAGTAAATGACTTGTTTTGGCATAAATGAGGGACATTCCATCCCACATCCTCTCATGTTCAATGAGACGGATTACACGTATTGGAAAACAAGAATGCATATTTTTTTTTTATCTCTTTGGACCTTGATCTATGGAATATAGTTGAGAATGAATTTGAAAAATCTTACAAACCAATAAATGAGCTAAATGATTTGGAAAGGAAGAATTTTTCTCTAAATGCAAAGGCTATGAATGCCTTATTTTGTGCACTTGACAAGAATGAGTTTAATCATGTTTCCGCTTGTGAATCAGCTTTCGATATTTGGCATACTTTGAAAATCACACATGAAAGCATAATTAATATAAATGAATCAATTAATGAAATGCATTACAAAAATAAACTTAAAGAACACATTCCAAAGAACATAAAGGATTGTGAACTAAGAATGACATATGATTCCTCGAGTGAAATCTCGAGTGATGAGAACCTTGGACATGAACTTTTGACAAATGAACCAAAAAAATTAATGAACTTGAACCTTATAAAAATTATGGACACAACCTCTTGCTATGAACGCAAGAAGCCGAGGAGCTCCAAAGATCAAATGCTCAATCAAGAAGTGGAGAACCTTGCTTTAATGGCGATCGAAAATGAGGTTAGTGAGTCTTTAAATATATATTTTCAGAATTATTAAATATGTTCCATGACTTGTTTGATGAGTTTAGAAAACTTAGCAAGTCTTTTAAGTTACTTAAGTTGATCATGATTTGTTAGTTAAAAGACTTGACAAAATGCATGATTCCTTAGCATTACATAAACTATGTTCTAAATGTGAAATGCTAGACAACATTAAAGATGAAAATATCATGCTTAAAACAACATTAGAAAATTTTGAAATATGAAATAAATCCCTAAATACGATCATTGCCAATAAGAGTCATATTAATAGAAGAAATGACATAGGCTTTATTGGTAATGGTCAACAAAAGCCAACCATTTTCGTTAAAGGACATACTTTACATTTACCATCAAAAGTTAAATATATTTTTTATGAAAAATTAGGACATAATGCCTACAAATGTTCATTTAGAAATTATAGTCCACATAAATTAATTTGGGTTCCTAAAAGAACCGTAAACAACCTTAAGCCATTAGAGAAAATGGGAAAAACATGTCACGAAGGATCCAATGTTAAATGGGTACATAAATCAAAATCTCTCATAATACAAAGTTGTTTCCTAACAAGGCTAGGAGCAATAAAAATATTTTGAAGGTAGATGCTCAAGTCATATTACTTGAGATCTAATACTCCTTCAAGCTTACTAGCCTAAGTGGTAATAAAAAAATTATTGAAATTAAAATTATTGACAATGAATCTTTTAATAGTTCATCATTATACAATTAATATTGATGATACATAGCTAGAGTATACAAGTATGAAAATGAATTAGAACCAAAGAACATTAGTTATTGAAAAACATATTGAAACTTACAAAAATGGGATTTTAAATGAATGCTAAAATCATTGGAATGATTGATTGAAATACCATGATGATTGAATGCTTATGTTGAATGTTAGATCATAGAAAATATATATGCTTCACTTTTAAGATGGGTTTGTCAACTCATTGCACTGTGTAAAGAGTTAGACTCATTTAAATATTAAAATTGAGATTGATTAAATTTATACTTTAAAAATATTTTATTTCTTATAGTAATGACCGTGTTGAAATGACTTTTGATTTTTAGTCTTAAACAAAAAATCATTGATTTAAAAATTATTCTTGAAAGAAATCATATGAAACAATAAAAAAAATCTTAAAAATATTTCTATTCTATGAATCCTTCAACAAGAGATAAAATGATACTATTATTATTGAATATCTTTAACTATAAAGATGAATTAGAAAAACTTTTAACTATTTCTTTTGGAAAACAATCTATGATGACTTTATTAAAAATTTTAGAAAACTGATTTTTGATGATGATTTTGGATATGTTTTCAAATGATTTTATTTTAAAGAAGAGATATGTTTGAATCTATCCAACTTCATTGATATTTTATTTTTAATTATTTGATAACTTAAATCATGATCTTGAAATTTTAAAAATTATAATTTGAGATCTATTTATTCACTAAGATTTCTACCCTTTATTAAAGAAAAATTTTCATCCTAATTATGATATTGACTTCTCAATATTTATAACTTGATATTACTATAAGAATCAAGATCCTTCTTACTGTCTCCTAAAATTTTAAAAGCTTTAAAATTTCATCTAGAAATAAATGTGTCAAAATAAATCATGTTCTTGACATTTATGTTTTGATAATAATATTCTTCATGACATGATTACTTATAACTTTCTTCTTAGTATAACTTATCACCAAAATTAATATTTCTTAAGTTTGTGATAAGTTGAAAATTAAAAGAGATTTGCATTAATCTGAATGTTTCCTTAATTTATTGACTTGACTTATACATTATTAGAATCACATTATTGATCTATATAAAAAAAAGATTTATGATCTTAATAATTATAATTAAAATTTTATCAAAATTATTTTTTATTAAAATGATTTATCTTGAATAAATTATGATTATCCCCTAAGACTCATTTATATTATTTACAAAAAAGGGAAAGAAACTTATTAAATGAAATCATGTCTTTTATATTTGAATTTTTAATGACATGATATCTCTTATACTTTTTGGCATAAATTGAACATGGATGAAAATAAATTATGCAATCATATTTCTTTCTTGACAATAACAAAAGGTGGGAGATAAAATTTTTAATATGATTAGAATCAAACATTGAATGATGAACAAGTGCTTAGAAGAAAATTAAAACTTTCTAAATGCATACTAAATATTAGGTTTACAATTTGAGCTTAATCTAATATCATATTTTCTTTTGG
Organism: Ensete ventricosum; assembly: GCA_029747655.1. NCBI lineage: Eukaryota > Viridiplantae > Streptophyta > Magnoliopsida > Zingiberales > Musaceae > Ensete > Ensete ventricosum. The sequence continues at coordinate 43,482,504 of JAQQAF010000005.1, read as the reverse complement.
AATTCATGATGATAATTATCAAAATCTATATAAGATATGATTTGTTTGATTTATTGCCTTGCTTTAAATTTGCATAAGATAAATTAAATTGCATGGGTAACTGTTGATTTTTTTCTTGGATTTTGGAATCCAAATCTATAAAATTAAGTATTTTTGTGATGTTTTTCAATTATCTACCTTGATTCTACCTTCGTATTTACACAAAGTAGAGAAAGAAAATCACTAACATTTTAAGAGACTAATAAGTCTATTGATTTCATTTTGAATCTCTTGAAAATGATTTTGATGATTGATTTTACCTTCATATTGAAAGATACTAATAAGTCTATTAAAATTAAGTATTAAAAAGATTGACTGACTTTATATCTTTGGAGGACTTGAGAAATAAGAAATAATCCTCGAAAAATCGTCTAATAAAATATTCTCGAGTGAAGGAGTCTGAGGTGAACAAAGGAAAAAAAACTTCTATAAGGGACCAAGCTCAAAAGGCAAAGCCTTGAAACTTGACATATGCTAAGTCTAAAATATTGAACAATGTTGCTTCACGAATTAAGTAATTCTAATTAAATCTTTTAGTTTTCCGCTAAGATGCTGCACGACTTAAACAAATTAAGTTAAGTCCGTGTCAGCGTAGCCTATTGCATTGCATTAGGTGACACCCTCCCACCACTCCACTCGAACATCGTCGAGCACCTCCTCGCCAAAACCCTTGTGGCGTCGTCTTCCCTTCTACCTATCAAAATTGCTCGCGGCCTCACCAAGTTGACCACTGATGGTTCGCTATGCTCCACCTGCCCAAGCGACATGGAGGGAAGGTACATAGCTAGGTCAAAGTCGTTATTGATACCCATAACCTCACCTCCAGTGCCGCCAACCACCACCCCATCCCCTCCTTCCCATCTCTCAGATCTCCATGCCTCTTAGCTTGTCCCCTAGGCCCTCATCACCGTTGGACAATGGTGAGGCAGAGGCGATGGGACTAAAGTAGCCATGTGGAGACGACGAGGCCTCACGGTTGGATGGAGGCAGCAGACAACAGTGAGGGGCACCCATTTCAAGAATAATAAAAAATAGGGGTATCAAACGAAAAGGGTGAAAATTAAAAAAAAAATCTTCCTAGAAAAGCCCAAAAAGGAGCTTTTTTAGGAAAAATTACCTAATAGATTCTATATCATGTTTCTGGTCAAATACATTGCGATAATTTATATTAACACTTGTTATATCGGTAACATGAGAATCAACACAAGTGCCCATTAGATAACATTTTTCCACTAATAGCATAAAGTCCTACCTAGAATAAGACACAACACTAATCATAAACAAAATCATGACAGTGAAACAAATTTGAGTAGGGTCACTCCTCTGATCCTTCCTATTCAAATAAATCTCTCTCTGCAGCTATTTATCTATTTCTTCCATGTTCTATGAACGCCTCTATCGACTAAAAATCAAAAGTTGGTCTAAACAATTAAAAAGCTCATGGGGACGATATATTCCAAGGAGTCAAATGTTTGTCATCTATGTAACTTTCTATTTTACTTCAACGATGAACAGCCATTTGATGACCAAGAAGTCTTCGTTTGCTGCATGCTAAATATTAAAATAAAACCCACACCATAAAATGACAACATGAAGACTTCATATGGCAAACAAAGTACCGAGATACCAAAGACATTGTTGAGTCAATATCAAAGTTTGAGTTCTGTGGAATTTGTGGTATCCTCAATATAGTCCTTTTGTTCCTTCTCATATCATTTAAAACATTGTTGAGTCACAATACTAGTACATATCTAAAGAAATTAATCTTAACAACGATGCAGTGTGCAAAGATAAGAGGAGAAGATTCAAAACATAAAGCACTCATGTTAATGATACCAAGAGCAGAACAGGATATTAAGATCAAGTGACATCCAACCACCATCTCTACGTAAGCATAAACATAATGTCATAAAGTGAAATTAACAAGTTTATATATTGTTCCTATTAGTTGCATAGTAAGATAGGAACATATAAGTAGCTTCGATATGAGTATTTTAATACAAAAAGAAATTGAATCGCTTACCACATGAAAGATCCCTTGAGTAGCCAAACATTGAACATCTATAAGGATTTGACCATCACGAGGAACCAGCAAAGCATTGATGTAATCACTAGGCTGCACAAGATAAACACAAAAACACTCAATTTTCTAAGAAAAGGTACTGCTTCTGATTTTGATAGGTTGACACTGCATCAAGAAGATTATCACATATTTGAGTTGTACAAAGTGTGTTGTTCTATCATGCCTATGAATCATGCAGAGTACAACCAAGATTAACTAATAATCATCAACCAAAGGTTGCTTCAAATAGCATAAGGCAGAAATTTATGAAGCATGGAGACAAATACAGGATATGGCTATGATACATAAATGGATATGGACATGGTTAGTACGTGATACAAAATCAGAGATACAAATTTTAAGAAAGTAAGATATGATATGGAAAGAACACCAAAGACTTCAATTTCATCCGGACTTGTCTGGACCGGTATCTATAGGTCCAGGTGTGAACCGAGATGCGAATTGCCCCATTTCAGAAGGGCCAGTCTGCTTTAAGTCATCTAGTTGGATAGATAAATGAAACCAGAATATTGGCTGAAATAACAAATTAGAATTATTTGATACACTTACGGTGTTCTTTAAACTTTTGCCAGGGTCTCCATAAGTTCGATTTAGAGCATCTGTAATTGCGGTCACAAAGCCAGAAGCAGACAATCCAGTAGTTTCTCTATCATGTGAGCCATTCAACAAAAGTACCTATATTCAACAGAACGTGCATTATGAGTGCTAAAAACTAAAGTATTTTGCACATAGAATTACTCTTGATATTTATTGCTGATAAGAAAAGCACAAGATGTCAGCATGTCCCTCATGATGCAGTAAAAATCAATTATTGCAAATAAGACAGTTCTACAGATACTAGTTTCAATATACAATTGGATGCCTCAACAAACTGGAAAATAGGATCTTTAGCCAGAATGAATTGCTACAAGTTAGCTTCATATGATCGTTAAATAAATCATATAAAAGTATACACTCAAAGTTCCATATGAGCAACGCAAAGAACTTATGTTCAACTAAATGGGGATTTATGATGTTCACACACTATTAGGAAAAGAAACTTTCTGTCATTTATAATCAAAATACATAAATAAATTATTAAAGATATTGAAAAGTTGGCTAGGGGCAAAAGCAAAAGAATATTACACATATTTACACTTTAACTAACAACATCTAGATATCTATAGCAATAAATCACATTGTAGTTTTCAAAGATCACAAGAACTCTTTGAAGATAAGGGAAGTAGTATTCATAACATAAGATCCTATTGGTTACAAACGACATGAATATAAGCTTTCTACAATGTTCCAATGTATTCAACTGCAAGCTTTTTATTCCACAGCATGCTCCGCTGCTGGCATCATGCCAAACATCGATCGACACATTCAGAAATTGCAATTCATGCTCCAATGTTAGGCATAAACAGCTCAAAACCTACGTTACCTGGATCACTAGTTTCACCGGTTTTAATGCCATGACAACGGTACCTATACAATACCTAGACATGCATCCATGCATTGATTATTATGGGTACTCCTTGCATCTGACATTGTTAACACTTAACAGTACCTATGAAAATAGCTCAATAATAAAATAGAACTTAGGTTATACTTGAAAATCTAACGAGTCCACCTCCTTGGTCCATCCCAAGCAGGACATAAAAATGAGAGGGATATAAACATTGAGAAAATTAAAGCAAGCAAATGGCCAAATGATAATAGCAAAATATCTTCATATATAAGAATAAGAACTTCTTTTAGGTTTCAAAAAATAGCACCTTGGGAATAGACCTGGAGGCAATGATCTCACCAATACCATGCAATACCTGTAAAAATCTTAAATGTTACAAACTCCATAAAGATGTCTTCGTGTCAAACCATCTATTGCAGAAATTGCATATTGTAGAACAAGGACGAATATGAATTATATAACATCATGTGGTACACAAATGAGATGACCTCTTTCACTTAAAACAATTAGATACTAATCCAGAGTACATCCTCTCAATTCTACATCCCTGGCTGTCCATGACAGCCATAATAATCATGTAGGTATGGGGCTTTCCATGACACTGTTTTCCAGTGTCATTATAATGCCTACATGACAATGCCCATTGAAAGACAAGGTATTAGCATGGGCTTATTAATGGACCTATAATAATGATCACCATGAATCTTGTCTAACACAAGAAAGTTCTCATATATATAGTGGACATGAGAGGTAATGTCTCCTCCATTTTCATAGGATGGCATTCAATTCATTATATTCCATTCTATAGATATGCCACGTGAAACTTAAGCTTGATGCATTTACACATCAACAGAATCTTTAATGAAAATTAATTGAAAGAAGGATGAACAAAGCCATATAGTATGGAAGTATAAAATTTTAGTGTTGTTGGCTCTTGGCCATACAGGCTTATCATATGAACCCAAATGAGACAATCCAAATTAGTATGAGATATTACAAATTTACAATATCATTGATTGACAGGCCGCCAGAGGCAAGATGTAGAAGATCTAATTGGAGTGTAGTCATACCTATATGCTAAGTGAATGTATTTATTAAGCATAAGCAAAATTTTCAGATAAGATGACATGATTATCAAAATATTCAAATAAGATGCATTGTTTTGTATATAAACAAAGCTAAAGAAATATTATTACCAACGATGGACATATGGAAGTGAAGAGAGAGCCCATAGCATAAACAATGCAATCCACTTTCTTCAACTGCTCCAGAACTGTAGGGTTAGCTGCAGGGAAAACCTACACAGGAAAGGCAATGGTTATGTTGGTGATAATTTGTTAATAATAGTGTTGTTATTGTTGAAAATTTTGTTGGGATTTACTCTAAAACCAAGTTTTTAATATGACAAGAAATATGGTCACAAACAGAAACTCAGGGATGGAAAATATCCATTAAGCTGATCCCAAATAATTGGTAGGTTGAGATTTTTTGTTGTTATAAGGTAATTATCAGGGATTTAAAACAAGCGCCCTAGTGCTCGCCTAGGCGCTCGGGCGAGACAAGGCGAGGCCTGAGCGCCCGGGTTAAACCAGGCGATCGAACTAGGATTTTAGGTCTGGTTCGATCGCATTTTACGTTAGTTGGTTCAATCGAACCAACTAATGCATCGATATTAGCTCCCAGCGCGAGTCTTCGCCAAGCCTAATCTACTTGCGACCCACTCCAACTGTCGCTACCTCTCTCCCCTACTGCTGTCGCTCGACGTCGCCTCTCTCCACTACCGCTCGATGCCGCCTCTCTCCATTGCCGCTCGACGCCACCTCTCTCAACTGTCGCTCGATGCCTCTTCTCTTCGTTGTTGTTGTCCCTGCCGCTGCCTCCGTCTCTACTTCCACACTTCTCACATTGATTCAAACTGTTAATAGCAAGGTTTGACTTACTGTTCCGTACCAGTGTACCGATATATTGTCGATACCTGTACCGGGCAATATGCACAATGTGTACCATCCGGTATATTAAAATATGATATAATATTAATATATTAAAATATATTTAAAAAAGGAAAAGGGGCGAAGAAAAAGCGGGCTAGGGTGCTCGCCCGACGACGGCACGTGGGCGACCCGCGGGTGGCGACGGCGCAAGGGCAGCGACGGTGCGTGGGCGAGGACGACGCTAGGTTTTCTTCTTCTCTTCTTTGTTCTTCTTTTCCTCTTCTTCTTCTTCCCTTTTTCTCCCTCAATCGATCGCCGATGGCCGAAATCAACAGCCGACGATCGATTTTTTACGGTACCACTTGATAGCAGGTAGTCCACGTATCGGCAACCTGACGAACCAGTATGTACCGCCCGGTAGGTCGAAATTGCAAACCTTAGTTAATAGTATATATAACAGTATATTTATAGTATATTAACACTGAACAATATATTGTTAATAGCATTTTTTATTTATTTAAATTTTATTTTATAAATTTATTATATATTTTTTATATTTTAGTGTCTCGCTTCACTCGGGTGAGCGCCTAGTGCCTCGAGCGTTTTCGGACCTTGGTGCCTTTTAGCACTTAGCGGTTTTTAAATCACCGGTAACTATAGCAGAATTCTTATATTGACCACCTGTTATAAGTTGTAACCAATAACTATCACAACATTATTTTTATGGGACAACCTACAAGCCAGTGTAATAGTAGCTAGTTGAAGTAGCATTTTAGAAACTTCAGTACATCATGCTTTTGTAGGACAAGTGCATACTAGTCAGCAGCTACTAGTATTTTGGTGTAAAATTACCTAGAATTGATTTGTTATAAAGATATGTTTGCTTTTCTATAGCACTATTGTAAAGTGATAAACACATCTAACTCTCGTCCTCTCGTGGAGTAGTTGCAACGAAGATCAAGAAAATAGTTAGCTCATCTACAACAAGGAGAAACTTTTTACATTGGTTCTGTCCACATTGAATTTGGCTTGAAAGGTAAGAAGATTCCACGATGGTAAAAGTCACTGATAATCGGAAAAGGACTTGATGATTAAGTTTTCTATCATAGAAAACTAAGGGTTGTGTACTCGACTGTTCCTAACAAAAACAAACAGCAGAACAAAATACAGTTAATTAAACAAATAAAATGGCCCTTGTACTTCCAAACTGAAAGCTGCTATATCCAATACGAAATTATATTCAACAGAAAGACAAAAAGAATCAGAAAGTATCAATTCATGGAATTAAACTGTTCAATTGTAAATACAGAGAACATATAACTCACCTCGTGCAACAAGTTGCAACCCTCACTTGACATGTAAAAAACCCGCTTAATTCCAGAAGGCAGGCTTAAGGTTGAAGCACAATCCTATCCAAGAAGAGCACAAACTTCACTTAGGTTGTTCGAACCAAAATCATGTAAAATAAAGAAGTTGGACTATGGAAACATCTTTAAGATGTATGCTAATTTTGAAACAGCAACTTTATAGTTGCAACACCATCAAGATAACAATGACATAGCAACTCATCATGGAACAAAACATATGGCAAATCAGTATACATTACATGAAAGACAAATCTTGAATCAATAATGATAGAGGGATGAGAACTCTGAGAACAACACAATAAAGATGGCTACCTACGCTTAACTGCTATCAAGTGGCCCACCATCTCTGCTAGGTAATTATGGACTGAAAAAACTGAAAGAAATCATTGATGCAGAACCGTTAATGGACATTATTTATTACAACACAATGCAAAGGATAAGCCAGATGGCAGAAATCCTATCTCTATTACATAGATGAAATGAGGGATAATAAAATTTTCAAGCAACCTCATTATGAATGTGAACATCAATCAGCAGCACTGGTAAGAAACAAAATGTTTTCAGGTATTCCATCAGTCAAGGAATTTATCTTCGTATCATGATTTCATAAACGATGAATCTCATTCAAGTTTCTAGTCATTATCAAATTCATGATCTAGCTCAATAAATATGGAGGATAATGGTCAGAGTCTGTATTTCTTAATTCCTCTAATTCTATTTTCCCTTTTCTTATTTTGATGAAGTACCTACAAATTTGGGGGAAAAAATTGAAGCATTAATTGCTCAAATGAAATTTCATTTTATTTCATTAGTGTGTTTAAGTGGTTGTATGCCATGTTCCCCTTCCCTGCATGAACATAGAATCTTGGAATAAATACAAGGCTTCTTTCTTCATATTCAATAATATGGATTTCCATGTCAAAAAATCCTTCATACCAAATGCACTAGAGGGTTGTTTCTTCATCCTTCTTGAAGGGGCCTAGTTATGGACACCTATACATGTCCGATAAGAAGACATACATGCATGTGTGTAAAAATTTGGAAAAAGAAATTTTAACCATTTTAGTAAACAATCCCATATGGCCAAGCACAAACCTTAACTTGGAACCTCTCATGTTATATGTCTGTTCACTCCTCTAACAATAATTTTGATCATTCATATTGGCACAACTGAACCATCAACCTCATCCTAGCTACATCAAGTGAGACTATCAGAAATTTATCACTCACTAGTAGCAGAAGAGAATAGAGAGGAGAAATGAGCACCTAAGCAACAAGGTTGTAAGAGGTGGGATAAATAAGCAAGGTAAATGGTAGAGCACAAATCTAAGAAGAGATACAGAACACAATTTGTCGAAGATGGAATGTTGAAGGAGTGTTCGTGTGCTCAAGGAAAGAATGAAAAGCAACACAGAGAAGAAGTCAAGCAATGGGAAGGCAGTAAAGTAGTCAAAATCACTCGAGCACTGATAAAAATGAATATCATAGATCTAGTAGCTAAGAACATGGAACAAATGTTTTCATCTAAAAGAAAATAAACCAATCGCATGCAACAGATACATCTAGTAAGATACTATTCAACTTCGGCACATCAATCCTCTCTGTGGTGATCTATATAGAAGAGGAATTTAGGAAGCACATAAAAAGAGATGTGAAATTTTAACTTATCAAACCAACGTTAAGATTAAAGCCATCGGTTAAGCAACCCCCTTTTTGTGAGCCAATGACATGAATCCACTAATCCCCTAAAAACTCATCATTAACAGAGAGAATAAAATACACCAAAATATGAAAAACAATGAAATAAAAGGAGTGATCAACATGGCTAATGTATAACCACAGAATTTAATAATTTAGATAATAACTTCTGAAGATAAAAAAGTTAAAGATGATGTTAGTGTAGGAAGTCAATGTTGACTAAAACCTGGATGAATAGGAGAAAGCACTGAACATACCAGGTATGCATATAATGAAAGGAAACTTTTGTTTAAGAAAACATAGTATTTTGCAAGTGAAGCAAAGGCAAAGTGAGCCAATGACTTGGCAATGATATGGCAATGGCATCTTACATAATCAATAGACCGAAACAAGGTTTTGGTCTTTTCGTCAAAAGACAAACTATAAATTAATTAAGTCTCGTTTAGAATAATATTGACAATTTCTAAAAATCACTGACTTCATGATCTCTTAACCACACTGCAATACAGGAGGTGCTTTAACCTTTTCTACATGTAATAACTCCATATCTATTCAACATCGAAGTATATAAGATCTCCTGTATAAGTGATATCTAAACAGAAATCCATAAGTGAAAAGAAAAATCACCAGCAAAGAATGTGCACAGACCTATAAAGGCAATCTCTGCTCCACTAGTATACCTTGTTAATAGGTTCCATGCATCCATTAGTTGGGTGTGAAATTTCATTTTGACCACGAATAATAGTTCCATCCTGAGAATTGAAAATTACAGAACCCATAAAAAATAAATATTCATTACACCTGCTCTATAAACTTCCAACTTTACAGCAATAAGTTAGAACAAATTGCAGAAGATAGAAGCATTAGTAAAATTGATATGATTTTCAAATGAGGAAAAAACAACTATAAACCCTTAAATAAACATTTATTATCATATAACAGTGACAGACTTTTAGCTTCCCATTGTCCTTTTCTTCAGTGTTATGCATTACCGTGTACTCTCCATCTGGGCATGCTTATTCCCTATAGTGACAGAATTAGCTACTTTGTGACCTAGATCGCTAAAGCTCAAGTGAAACAATCACGAAAAATCTCTCTATTAACAAGAATAAAGCTGAATATGTTTCCCATTCCAGATTTCCATCTCTGGATTAACGGGAGTCTTTTGCATTGGGCTGCCTACTTTTACAGCCATGTTCAATCTTCCAATGCCAGAAAATGCTAATCTAGTGGAAAAATAATTATCGCATGTTCCAACAAACTAGAGGACATTTGAATCAGCAGTCATCTTTTCTCTAAGTTGTATTCCCAAAAAACCATTTACTTTTAATATTCTGATACCATGATCCGAAAGATCGCTATTTGTTTAAGTTACAACATATGAAAAGAAAAGGAGTAAAGGACCTCTCAAACAATACTATCAAACTAGTAAAAGATACTTATACGATAATGTATTCTTAATCTTCCAAACAGCCTTAAAAGGCTCCAAATCCAATATACATAATTAAGCAAATAAAAAGGACCATGGTTCAAAAGACCACAATGTACCAATCTGTATTTCACTGTAGTGCATGGATTGGGATATGATTGGTATACTTTAAACTGGATGAATTGGCATTAAGCTGGTCAATGTATTATAAGATCCAAACATTTTGGAAAATCTGGGTTGAAACTAAATATCCTTAAACCAAAAAAGAGCCATTAAGAGCATGAGGCTCCAATCAATGCAAGATTAGATCCAAGTATGCAGCATAGACCTATAATACAGGTTGTTTCAAGGGCATGAACTCTAACTTAAGTTGCAAAGTAGCAACCTTGACATGGTGCAAAGCTTGGCCTCTACCTTCAACTCAACCAGTCAAAGGATTATATATATGCCCCATGATCACAAGTCACAGCCCACTCTCTCATCATTCCCCCTTCATTGCCAAAAACCCTGACAAGGTAGCAACAAGGGATAAAATTAATGAGAAGAACAGGAGAAGATGAAAGTGGACCAGAGGAGGTGGTGGTGGTCTGGCCTTTAGTTCTTAAATCTCTGTTGATGCAGTAAGAAGGGCGGAAATCAAGATCTACTGCTTATCTTATCTTTTTTTTTCTCTAGGTATATACCAGCTGGTACAATGAGCCCATATTCACCCAAAGGCAACTGATATGGGTTCTGGTATTAATATTTAAAATCTTGGCAAAAAAATCACTACAAAAGACCATGACAGCAAAACAGGAGACAAATACAAATATGTAATCATAATAGTCTCTGGATTTGAAAAAAGGAAGATTAGCATGAGAATACCCATAGTTCACAGCCCAGTGTTAGTCTATCATTGGTGGAAATCACAGGAAGAACTAGACTTTCTGTTGGAATATCTGAAACACGCGAAAACAAAAATACAGCAGCATCTAAAGACTGAAAAAATATCCGCGCTCCAGCAAAGAAGAAATTTCCAATGCTGCAAAAACAAATTCATATGTTATGTCAAACAGATAGAGTTAACTACTTGAACTAACTAGTAACTGCTTAAAAGTCAAACATGAGTACAAATGTCAAAACAAAGGATTCTCTTAAAGGCCCTGTGAATATCATACCAAGCAGTGATGTATAAAGAACTTGTGCTGTTTCCACATGTAAAATCTAAAAAAACATTAACTTATTAACCATGTTATAACTGAGAAATTCTTTATCCAGACTATCTTAAAGGAAAATTAATAGCTTCTACTGCCCTTTTAATAATAAAATCAATGGCATTCACATGATTCATATTTACTTTGGTTCTCATGGCAAGTTTCCCAAAACACTAACCCAAGAGTACAGGATGTAGTATTTGATCTATCATTGTCCTTCTCAAAAAAGGTGAACAATCTGGGCCAAAACTTTGAGCAATTTATGTCAACCATGCATGTAAGTATCAATTTGTACTCTACAATAAATTTCCCATGCCAGTGAAGTACTTGCATGATAAAAAGGTGGTTACCTTATGCATGTTCCAACTAACACCAACCTATGACAGCCACTAACAAGCATCAGTTTGTAATTAAGAACGCTGGCATATGAACCAACATATGCCGGAAAATGTAGGCAGATCTAGCTATAACATGCCATTGAGTGACCAGCACAAGTATCATACACAGTGAATTATAAGATAAAGTTTTATTACACTACATGCCTAGATCCAAAGATGTACTAATCCTAAACTTAAATTCCAAACAATTACCTACGACACTTTTAACTAGTATAAAGTTTCAAATTATCACAGACAAGTGCTGAATTGCTAGGTATGATGCGCCGTCACGATGACTTGGTTATGTCTGCTCATGTTGATTTTGTCCCAGGAGTTACATGAAAACTTAACAAGAAATACAGAGGCAAGGGAAACAGTGCTGAACCTGTTGCCCAGCTTAATAATTATTGAACATAACTATGACGAACAAGCCTTATCGGTTTCCAAACAATTCAAACTCAACCAAACTGCTTATGTGAAATCATAGGGAAAAACAAAAGCCAAACTGAAACAAAAGGTCTACTTTCACATAGATTGAATCAAACAACGTCTTTAGGATTATTGTTTTCCTTTTGGAAATTTCGCAGTGATTTTCTGATACTATAGTCTACAATCAAAGATGTCTAAGAAGGGCAAGACTAGTGGTTCCTAAGTGGCCAATTAAAGCCCAAATGATAAGTAACCATTGTCTAGTTTACTTCTTCATCAATACATAAGTTAGAATTCTATCTAACCAGCAAATCATTCATTTCCTACTGTCTTCCTGATAAAAAAATAATATCAATTATTTTTTATTGGCATTGGCATACAGTGTGCTGCAATACTAATCAGATCTGATCAATTCATCCCCACATGTGGCCAACTAAATGCTGTATAAATATTGAAATGGCACTGACATTAATACACATGTACATTCAATAGGTTGTCTTCCTCGATATCTCAATCAAGCTACCATAACTTCAGTTATATAGCTCTAGCAAGTATGCATTAAACCTCTAATGACTGTCATGCAAATTGGTGGGAAAACATTGTGTTAAATAAACTCTTTAAACAAGGGTTTGATGTACCGTTATATAGCTCTAGCAAGTATGCATTAAAATTCTAATGACTGTCATGCAAATTGGGGGGAAAAACATTGTGCTAAATAAACTCTTTAAACAAGTTTGTTGTACCGATGTGTACTGCTTGATAGGGGTGGTACATACTGGTCCAACAGGACACTGGTATACAAACCACCCTCTACCAGGCGGTACCGGTCACTTGACCCTATATCAAGCAATACAGGGGATGTACCAAGCGATAATGGTCGATAACAATCGGATTTCGATCTTTACCGATCAAGGGCTGAGATTGTCCTATTTTAAATGGTCAATTTGATCGTTTGAGACTTAGAAAAAGGTTTTTAAACCCTTTCCTCCCCCTCTTTCAATTCATTTCACTCTCTCAATTTCTTAAGCTCTTTTAAACTCTTTTTCATTAACATCTCTCTCTTATTCTCATATTTTTCACTCTCCTAAACTCAAGAAAGCTACGATTTATGGATTGGACCAAATTTAGGAGGCTAATTTAGGAAAATTAAGAGGAAGAATACTCTAATCAAGATGTATGTATTCTCTTTCTATATTTTTACTAATTTATGAGATGATTAAGCCTATTCTATGTGGTATATGACTTAATGTCTAAAATGTTGTTTGATATATTTTTTATGATAGAATAGTAAAGTAATTAAAGTCTTTAATATTGTAATGTCTGTTTAATATCGATTTTTTTGAAATTAGACACTTAATAAATCAAATCTTTATATTTCATGCATATAAAAGATTGGATCTTACGTTTGTGATGATATAATTGGTTTAGTTAGGTTTTGTTTAAGTTTTATAATGTTGTTATTAGTGGTTTTAAAAATGATTTCATCAAAAATTGATCGATGATGGGTCAATTTATATTATTTTTGCTAAAATTATACTAAATTTATATTTAATTTTAACTTTAAAAATCATAATCTAGCTTTTTTCTATATTTCAGATAGTTTTGGAGGTTTTTCTTTTATGATTTTGGGCATTCCGTCGGCATGCCCTGGCATGTCGTTGGTACGCCTCAATCCATACCGTACCGAGCAGGGCCGGTACGAACCAAAATTGAAATCCTTGCTTCAAACTCTTCAATAAACAAATTCCATGGTGGACGGCTGTAACAAACATCAGCATAGCTTCAATCAAAAAAGACATGAGCTGAAATCTGCAGAAATTCAAGCACATTTGTAGCAAATGCATACACGAATCAGTACATTGGATTCATCTAAAATCAAAGTGAATGTATTATTATGATCCGATTGCTTAACTCCACAGCTAGTAATAATTTTACTTGATTTTCACCAACAAGAAAATAAGCTAATCACATCGATTTAATCTCATCAACCACAAAGCATAAAGCAGAAAATAAATTTAGATTGTTCGAAGTATTATTCATTTGCAAAACCTGACATCAAAAAAACAAATGACAAAAAAAGAATCTTGTTAGCATTTAAGGCAGCACCTGCCATTGCTGAAACAGAATGATTCATTAGAGCGTTGAAGTATCTGCATAAAAATAACTACAGTAAGTTCTTGACGAATCAAATATGCCAAAGAATTAAGTTAAACAACAAGACATCAAGTCCATAGACTAAACAATTAAACTCAAATTAGCATCATATCACTGCAGTGATAAGATCATGGTTTTGCAGCAATTAAACTATCTAGAACAGGGAATGTGAAACATGACAGGTAAAACCTCAGAAAGCAAAAAATGAAGTATTAAAGTTAATTAATGATATTCTGACACTTAATATCATAAGCAGGAAAATTATTTTTGGTTAGGACGTGCATAAGCAAAATCCATAGAGTTTGAAAAGAATTGGATGAATATTTGTCTAAAACAACAACAAATAATGTCAATTGACCCTTTGTTAACACTCAGAAGATGTGTGACTAGCTACATAGATAAAGTGGATATCCGAATGTCACCTGATATTGGAAAAAAGCCAGAAATGCACGAATTGTTTCACCATAAGGTCGTGATACACCATCCCATAAACAATGTTCTCCTTCGACAATCTGGTACCTGTCAGATTGTCAACTCAACACATGATTATTCAGTACCACCACTGATGCAGCAAAATGATAGAAGATGTTCAGAAAATACATTGTAAATTACTGATAGGTCGTGTGCCAGGTAGGCAACATGTTAAACAAACAATGATGAATGAATCTGAAGATGTTGCACGGTAGGTTGAATTATTATCTAGAAATTGAATCTGGATTGGTTTTTGTTGCTGATAAATTGAACTTTAGAATCTGAAGTCATATTTCATGTAATGGAGCTTAGTTCAGATCCTAAAGTTCTGTGAAAAGAAAATATATGAAATCATTATTCTGTGTCTAACTGCAGCACTAAAATAAGGACAATACAAACTTGTCAAACATATGCATGTATTACAAAAATCACGAAATGAAGTTCAAGTGGATCCACCTATATTTGGGACATCCTTAAGATTGACAGAAAGAAAAGAAAAAAAAATTAAAAGAGGTTAAGCTACATAATTGATCACTGAGCCAATAAGAACTTCATGTGGTCAAAATATACAGAGTTAGAAGCTTCATATTTAGTCTTACATCTGTTATGATATAACTATTGATGTGATGATAAGGATACAGCACATGAAATTCATGTTACTCTGTTGGATATAACTAGCTTATCAAGCCGAAAGACGAGCTTACAATGACCTCAGATAGAAATAGAAGAAGATGAAATGACCAGGAATCTACCAGCAATATATATATATATATATATATATATATATATATATATATATATATATATATATATATATATATATATATATAGTTTTCTATGGTGCAAGCAGATCTAAAAGGATGATTACATGCCATTATCTTGAGCATGTTTTCTCATTGTAGTATAAATATTAACATAACTACCATTCTGACTTAGCTTCTGCTGCGTCAAGAGACAAACGATGACCAAGCAACTTTTTAACAGCAAGCGCTTCAGAAGTGCTTTCATCAGACAATCTCAAACATCTCGACCGAATGTCCCCAACAGCTGGTCCGCCTATGAGACACACGCAAGATCTAAACATTCGATGCCTTACCACAAGCAAAAAGTTCATACAACATAAAACAGAGGTAAAGCATAAAATTAAACTTACCGAGCACGCGCACGATCTCGGCAGTACTCCCTCCATCATCGGAGACAGGAAGCACATGCGCCACTCTGGTCGTTAGCTTCTTCAACTCTTCCACGACACCGTTAAACGCAGTGCCACCTAAAGCAACGCCAAGACCAGCACCAATTTGAGAAGGACTACGGGGTTGTTACATACATACAAATATATATATATATATAATATATATATATATATACCCCGAGCTGAAGACAATTTCTACGGGGTTGCACGGGAACGATAATCTAAAAGAGGAAATGCAAAGGCGCCGATCCGTGAACCCCGCGATTGAGATCGCGAAAAGGGAAGGCGATGTGCTCGGGAGGGGAAGAAGAGTGAGACCTGAGAAGACGAGCAACGAGGGCGGATCAATGAGGTTAGGACCGGAGGAAGGGGAGGAGGCGTCGGCGCCGCGAGGAGAGGTGCCGCTGCTGCAATGCGACGCGGCCATGGGGACGACGGAGGGCCAGGGAATAGATCTGGCGACGACGGAAGGAGAGGAAGAGGGAGAGGGAAGAGGAGTACGGGGCAAGGAGGAGCGGAAGAAGGGCGTCGGCAACGGCGCGGGTCCTCCCGATAGGCCGCCCGCCACCATGGATTGTGATCAGGCCGCCTGCTTATATTCCCCCCCTCTCTCTCGCTCTCTCTCTCTCTCTCGCTGCAGGATGTGCCGCGGGGGATAGCCTACATGTGGAGTGTAGTAGTGGGCTGGAGGGGAGGGAAAAAAATCCACCGTGGCCTTTTTATCTTCCGAGAAGGACGATGCCCCGCAGGAACAGCACAACGTTTCTGTTTCTTCCATTTCTATTTCTTCTTTTGTGTTTTCTTTCCATTAAAGAAAACAATATGGAGGCATAGTTTGTTACCCGCAGCGACTCAGGTTCCCCGTTTCCATTTCCGTTTCCGTTTCTTTGGGGGTCTCAATTCGGGGGCATGGTTGGTCCCTCTCTCTTTTCCCTCCGAAGGCAGGACGCGGGTGGGAAGACGGTGGGGGGCGTTGAGTGGTGGGGTCCACCGCCGATGGGTGACATCACCTGGCCAGGGGGGAATGGGAGAACGGACCCCACCACTGGTGGGCCCAGCATTTAATAGATATTTCTGGGTCGGGGTAAGCGTCTGTGGGCTGGGCTCATGATGTACGTCGTGCCCTCGAACGTTGGGCTGGGGGATGCTTAAAGCCCGTAATATAAACAAATAAATTGCGCATGCTCGATGCAACATCGGGGAAGGGCATCACCAACAATTTTGAGGAAGTTAGCAATCGCTTTACACTCAAAGACATGAGGTAGTAGTAGTGAGTGTTCTCTGTGACCCATGCTTCCAGCACTGACAGATGAATCCAACAAAAAATGGACGTAGCTATCATATAAAATGAGTATGAACTTTGCGGGATGGTAATTATTTCTTCGGGAGTAAAAAAAGAGATGCAACAAGAACCTTTTTCACGACGTGGAAACGCTCCTCGGCTTTATCGAAAGAAAGAAGAGAGGGACAGCCATCAGAACTATATGGAGCGGTGATGTCATGAAACAAAAATGGTTCAGACCATCGTCTCTAATCTCAACTCACTCCGTCATATCAGTCCACATAAATTTTGTACGGCGCTGGTGATCAACAGCATTCGTTCCATCTACCGCCGTCTGTTTCTTGTTCTTTTTCTTTTAAAATCTTTCTTTTTTTCTTTTCATTCGTCTTCATTTATTTGGCTTGCTTCTCCGACTCTTCTTTCCTTCCTTCCTGCTTTCCTCATCCTCGTGTCTGAAAGCTACCGGTTATAAAGCCATTTGAAGAAAAAGAGATGTTCCTTTATGTTTGAGCCACCCATGAAACCACATAGCCTTGTGAAGTCACGGGAACCACGACTGACGTCCAACCCAAGTCTAATGGTAGGCAGTGTTGGCAATGAATGAACCATGTTAAAGCAGTCCCACGGCGTCGATGGTTTCCTGGGCAAGCAAGACATTTGCAAGCGACGAGCTCCGCCGACCCTGTAACATGTGACCATTGACGACTGCGTTGTGATGGAGCCAATTTTTCAGAATTTGTTGAGAAAGAAGGCTTTTTTCTTATGGTGGGTGATACATACACTGATCTCGAGTGGCTTGCCATTTGATGCAAGGCGACACCATCTTTTCCGCGGCTCATAATTAATTGCATGGGTTGCCAAATTCGAAGCATCTCATCCATCTTCCTGCACTCCTCTACACTTATTAGGTTGGCAGAGTCAATTGTTAGATCCAATGATCTAACAATTATGAGCCGATCCCCAGTTTCCATTTCCCCATGGGGTTTGCACTTAATCCAGCAGACAACAAACACACTCCATGCCAGCCATTATTATTATTTAATTTGGTCTTCGTCAAACACTTGAACGATCCATAATGTCACTCCAGATCATGCTTCGAGTGCTATGTATACAATGTCTAATTCACACTCCCTCGAGGACGGATCTCACATGCCCAACAACGTTACGCGTGCGTCACCACTCCCTATGTAGGAGAAGAAGATGCACGGAACCGAATCATAACAAAGCAACTCACCTCCTCCTCTCTATTCATTCCTCTTGCATGCGGATCCACAAGCGAAGAGAGGCCAACTAATTTGTATTATGTTCCACTATTGCTTCTTGATTTATTCTATTCATATGAACAACAGCAATATTATGTACTTTTTGTTATATCATAATCCATTAACTTTTCATGTAAAATGTGATGATATCTATTTTATTACAATCTGAATTCCAAAGCAATTTCTTACCACTGGGTGGGGTTTGAAAGAGACGAAGAGAGCAATTTCTGTAGAAAATTGTCTGTGTATTTTCAAATGTGAACTATGTTATGCACCAGTCGAAAGCATATTTATAGATGTAAATATGCGTATTCCTTTGGGAGAAGAGTATATACAGAATAATACAGAGATAACTCTCTAGTCTTTGAGAACTACTACTTTGCAAAACAACTCACAGGTAAACTTATTCCGACATACACGAAAACCAAAACAAAAAAACAAAAAAAATGTACGAGTGTTGGAAATAAACAAAAATAGTAAACGGAAAGACGGTAATTAAAGAAGCAATAAATAGTCGTCGTCTTGCCTTTTCTCGTCTGTTCCATAAACAAGTCTGCTGTCACACCAACCCCTCTGCAACTTTACCCCCCAAGACCGCCGGAAATGAACAGTTTAGGTGCACCAAAACCCTTACCTTCTCCAATTCTCCCCTCTCCTGACAGCCCCTAACAAACGAATACGGTAGCAGAGGATGCACCACCAGCTCGTCCGTGCAATGGCTCTGCTATAATCTGTCCCATTCCGGAGCGAGATCAGAGACTTGAAGTCCTAAAAAAGGATTGAGATGTCAAGTTCCGTCATGGCGTCCTCGAATAAAGGATCAAACTGTTCAAAAGTAAGAGAGAAAAAGTCCAACATGCACTAACCAATCCCCCAACCTCTCCCAACCAAAAGGACAACTGCTTCACTCCTAAGCATTGACTCCAGCTTCCGCAGGGGGTATCGTGCTCGCATGGAGTCCCTTCCACCTCCCCTCGTCAACCGCAAGTGGCTGCTCTGCACCCTGGGCTGCTTCCTCGGCTATCTCCTCATCTCCTACAGCCTTCAGAAAGTGTACCGCCCGAGCACCACCATCGCATCTTTTCCTTACCTCGACGGCAGTGCTCATCTAAGCAAAAAGCCCTCCACCGTGCCTTCGCTTGCAGAAGCATCGGCAGAGAATTATGTCGAGGTTCCACCTGTCAGCACTGCCCCCGTGCCTTCTGAAGCTTTTGTGCAAGAGTTGGAGCCGACGCCTACTCCACCACCGATCATCGCGGCCATGTCCCCACGGGCAACCGCTGAGGCGGATGCCTCTCCACAGCCCAGCGCGGTAGGAGGGATGGCCTTCTCACCATCCAACAGAGCAGAGCTTTTGTCTTCGGATTCTAGCCTGGTGCATGTCACGAATTCCTCGGGGTCTCCGATCATGGCGCTTCCACCTGAGCAGTCTAAGGATTTCGATGCAACCAAAGAAATCCTTACAGCCGAAGAGACGACACCGGGAGCTCGCGCCACCGAGGAGGGAAACGTGGTGAAGGAGAAGAACAAGTGCGACATGTTCGATGGCAGGTGGGTGTACGACCGGGAGAGGTACCCGCTTTACCGGTCGCACTGGTGCCCCTTTCTCACCGACCAAGTGAGCTGCCAGAGGAACGGCAGGCCCGACTCCGACTACGAGCACTGGCGGTGGCAGCCTAGCGGCTGCGACCTTCCGAGGTCAGCACCTCTCATGCCATCAACTGCTACACAGAATCTGCTGCGTTCTGCGAGATTCTGAAAATTGTTGCAATGAAGGTTTAATGGGAGCGAGATGCTGGAGAGGTGGAGAGGGAAGCGAGTGGTGATCGTCGGTGACTCCCTCAACAGGAACATGTGGGAGTCGCTCGCCTGCATGCTGTACTCGTCGGTGCGCCGGAAGCGCGCCCACGTCAAGTTTCACGGCTCAGACTACAAGGTGTTCCGAAGCCTGGTACGTTGCCGTACTTACTCTGCTTGCTCGATCAGTATAATTTACCCGTACACTTTTGTAAACTGTTCGCTTGCTTATGATGGATCGAATAGTTCTTGTCATGAGGTCATAGATTCCACCCAAACAATAAATAATAATAATAATAATAAATGTGCACTCATTGCACCCATCACTTCAGCGAACGTAGATAGAAAAGCTGAGTTTGTTCACTGCATCATTCTGAAATAGATGCTTCGGTTCGATCTGAATAATTTCACTTGCAAGTTTTTATATCGTTAAGGATTTAGGAGATGAGTCGATAGTGTTTGAAAAAAGTGGAACACCAAGCATTTTATTATAAGAAAAAAAGCTCGTGCATGATGCACCTAAAACGGCTAACCTTAGAACACAGCACCAAGTAGTTGATAAGCTGGTGTGCACTTGATGTACCGGAAGTAGGTTCATCGACGCACGAGCCGATTGAATTTAACACGTTGCATGGTAGGTTGGGAGTTGGTGTATTTTGTAGAATAAAAAATGCTGTTCGAGTGGCTCAATCACGTTGGGCGAGAGTACATGTAGGTAATCTGTCTTGACTTGGTCACCCTTAAGCTATCTCCAATGAACTCTCGACACGTTGGGCGAGAGTACATGTAGGTCACCCATCTCAATCAGTATGATATCATTCGGTCTGCGTACGTAGGATCGTTCAAGCTGGATTTAAAGACTTGAGGTGGCTCGATCGGAATGTCGGGTATTGCTCTGCGGCAATTCCTCTAGTCGAAAAGTCTATTGGATTGGCTCTTGTAAGATAACCCTTATCAAGATGATGTGTGTCCGACATAGCTCATTCAATGGTTGAGTTAGCTTTCAGGGTATGGAAATTAGAAGTCGAGATGGTGAAAAGATGGAGAGAGTTTTGAAGAGAAACTTTTGGCCAAAAGGTCTCCATCTGTGGGCTACAATGAATGAATATTTATATATACGGGACGGAGGGAGGTCGATGAATCCAATATTTACCCTATCAGTATGTATGTATGCATGTATTCATAAACTTGGCCTTATCGCTAACAATTTAGATAATCGAATTTTACTTTGGTACTGCTAATATGCCGATCCATATTCAATCAATCAATCAATACTTCTGGCTAGGGTAGGGATGATACTTGAAAACCTCCCAAGGTTTCTCTACTTGCTTGTCTCGGACTCTCTAATCAAGTCTGAGGGACAGGGATCTATATTAGCTCCTACTGAAGATTGATTAATCAAGTAATGCTTCGTCGGATGCATAGTGTCAATGTTTAGGTTAACAATCTGTATCAAGCCTGCCTTTGTCTGGGAACTATGTCCTGTCGCTTTCCCTCAAGGATTATGATTGCTCGGTGGAGTTCTTCTGGAGCCCCTTCCTGGTGGAGCTGAAGGAAAGGGAAGACCATGCCAAGATCCTGAGGCTCGACAAGCTCCCGGCAGAAGGACGCCGTTGGTTGGGTGCCGATGTCATGGTGTTCAACACCGGTCACTGGTGGACGCACCGCGGCAAGTTGAGGGCGTGAGTAGTGTACACACCACCCTATCTCCTTCTCTCTCTCACAGACTACACGACGGTACGAGCTCTGTGTAGGTGCAATTAACAACGGATGCGCATGCTACATGCTACAATGCTACAGGTGGGATTACTTCGAGGGCAGCGAACAGTTGATGGAGGACATGGAAGCCGAGGAGGCGTTCCAAAGGGCACTCCGGACTTGGGCGCAGTGGGTCGACCGAAACGTCGACCCCGGCAGGACCGCCGTCTTCTTCAGGAGCATCTCCCCCGAGCACAAGAGGTGCGTACATCGGACCCACTACTCTTGTGATCAGATTACTTACTGTCTTCTTTTTTTTTTTGGGGGGTTCACCGAGTCATCTCAGAAACTTTTCTGGGTCGCACTGCGATCGAGCAGCGTCCTTTTTTGTTTTTTCCAAAGAATGGTGTGAGTGTCATCAAATGTGTTGACTTCGTACGCTAACACGCGTACATTCAACCCGGTCATACTTACCTGATATAAATAAATATATATATATATATATATAATAAAGAGTACAGCGCCCATGGTTGCCAACACAATGCAACGGCTGAGAAATCCAAAGACCCACAAGTCCATCTATATTATGGCCGACTACTGTCCTTCCCAAGCTGCTGTTCTCATGGAGCTTCTGTAGGATCAATCGCCGGACAAGCTCATGTCCAATGCATGTCATGCCTTGCCATGGAAGCACCTCCAAACAACAACGTAGTTAAACTTGGCTAGGCCGGCTTCTGAACTGCTAGCTCCTGTAGCCAGCGTCCACAAAGCTTCAGGAACAGCCAGCTCCTGTAGGACTTGCACCTTGGTGTCATAATTGCATTTCCGGTACGTATACATGCAGGGAAAACTTACACTGGTGCTACAACCAGACCCACCCCATCACCAACGAGACTTATCTGCAGTGGTTTCCGAGATCCATGGTGTCGCTTGTGGAGACGACCATCCGGAAGATGAGAACCCCGGTGACGTATCTGAACATCACACGGCTGTCGGAGTACCGGCGAGATGCCCACACAGCCATTTACACATCCAGGCAAGGGAAGCTGCTGTCGGCGGAGCAGAGGAAGGAACCCGAGAGATATGCCGACTGCAGCCATTGGTGTCTTCCGGGATTGCCGGATACTTGGAACGTTCTTCTCTTTGCCTCCATCCTCATGGGAACATCCCCCACCGTCATTTCATAGATCTATTCATCGTGCAGTGTTCCTTCAGGATTGCCACTTATTTATTTTCTGAACATTACAAGGATCGAATTTAAATTTACGATCTCAACTCAAAAGAATCCACGTAGCTAATTTTAAATATATACCGAACGTACATATACGAGGAAGAAGAGAACGAAGCAAGGGAATGAATGCTACATTCACTTCCACTGGAAACATTACTTGATCATAACAGCTGCACATCTCTGCAATTTGACCTTCCGTTCATATTTTTCGGAGGAAGACCGTAATTTTCAAACGTGCCCCCATAAGATCTCCCCTTCCGCAGAAGAAGGTTTCGTATTAGTTTTGATACGTTGACTTGTTGTAGCAGTCTTCGGGTCCACAGATTTTGGTGTACACTTGTGAATATTAATTAGTCCCATGGCATTCTGCTCATTCGATTTCTTGTTTCACAATCAGACATTTAAAGAAGCTCAACCGACGAAATAAGTGTTCGTGTAAAATTTTCCTTAAAATAATTGATGTTTGCCTCTCTTTTTTTCCTTCTTTTTATCAAAAAAAAATTCCTTTTGATACAGACCCAAAAAAAAGTGATAAAATCCATGTCATTTGGTTTTGTTTCTAAATCACTCTTTCGATATTTATTAATATTAGACTATTTGATAAGTATAATTATATATAATTAATTAATACAACCCGACTCGATTTGTTTGTCTCTATTAAAGGTCCTGAAAACTGCCTGCCCTACGAAAAAAAAAAAGTGAGTGGTTGTCTCTGTTGAGAGTGCATTTGTTGTTGCATAAATTAGTTTCAAATAAACCACCATATAAGCTATTTAATGTAATAAGAAAATATTTATAAAAAAAAAGAAGAGGATAAGTGAGTGGTTCACCAAAGTATAGCTTGTGTGTCACCGTTGGATGAAGATGAAGGTCCGCATCACATGCCGTTCGTCTGCGATCCGCTGGGCATTATAATACTCCCCTGCAACTGCTTCTGATATAAACCTTCCATCCTTTTTTTATTTTTTTTATGGCGATCGTTACAAAGAGATGGGTGCGGGCAAAGCCAACTCCACCAACTCCGCGCTGTGATCGGTCAAGCTTGTCGCTCGCTGGAACAATGGTTGCAACGTACTTCAATTAATTTGCATCGCCAAACGCAATGTTCCCGTCGGTGCAACTTTTTTGTTTTGGGCAAACCCACGGTTAAGGCGCAGCGCTATAAACCGTGTCAAAAAAGCACCGACCCTCCACAGGTCTCCCACACTGTTCCGCAAAGGAGGCGTCCGCCATCGAGAAAAGCTATAGCGGTGAGGTTTGGTGCGTTAGCTCAACCTCTTGCCCTGCCCCTCTCGTTTTCTTCTACTCTCCTCTGTGCCTCTTCGCTCTCGGTGCTCCTCCTCACTCCTCCATGGAGCTGCAAACGCTGAATCTTGGCGGCCGGAGACCCCGATACCGCATCGAAACCAAGTCGTTGTCCTACGACCTCTCGACCACCACACGGAAGGTTCACCTTCGTTGCTGCGGCTTTCCCAGCACCTGCAGGTCTGTTCTGAAGAACGTGAGCTGTGAGGCCCTTCCCGGTGAGCTCTTGGCGATCGTCGGCCCGAGCGGAGCTGGAAAGACCACGCTGCTCTCCGTGCTTGCCGGCGTGATACACCCGAGCCAAGTCTCCGGCGACATACTCGTTGATGGACGACCCATGGACGTGTCCCGCTTTCGAAGAGTATCCGGTTACGTCACGCAAGACGATGCGCTCTTCCCGCTGCTGACGGTCGAGGAGTCGCTGGCGTACAGCGCCAGGCTGAGGCTCAACGCGACGGCTTGCGAGGCCGCTGCCCGCGTGAGGGAGCTGATCAAAGAGCTGGGACTGGATCATGTGGCTGGTTCTAGAATCGGTGGTCACGGAGCTGGCGGCATTTCCGGCGGTGAGCGCCGCCGGGTTTCCATCGGGGTCGACTTGGTGCACGATCCGGCGGTGTTGTTGCTGGACGAGCCGACCTCCGGGCTAGACTCGGCCTCCGCCCTCCACATTGTAAAGCTGCTCAAGTCCATGGCGTCAGTCCAAGGAAAGACGATCGTCCTCACCATCCATCAGCCCGGCTTTCGGATCCTCGAGTTGTTCGACCAGGTCTTACTCATCGCCGGCGGAACCGTTCGCCACCAGGGGCCGATCCCGCTCTTGGAGAGCCGGCTGAAGGAGGCAGGCCATCGCATTCCTCCTCATGTCAATGTGCTGGAGTTCGCCATGGATGCCATGGCTAGCCTTGACTCAGAGCCCACTTCTCCCCAGGAAGAGGTCATCAGAGCTCCCAACTGCAGCACCAAAGAAGACAAAATCGTCTACGCCAATTCGCGGTGTGGCGAGGTTTTCATTCTAACCAGCCGGTTCTTCAAGAACGCTTCGAGGACCCGGGAGCTGTTCACCGCGAAGGTGATCCAATCCATCGCGGCTGGGTTCGGCCTCGGAACAATCTTCATAAACGTGAGCAACCTCCAAGCCAGGGTGGGTTTCTTCGCTTTCAGCCTCACCTTTCTTCTGTCGTCCACCAACGAAGGCTTGCCCATCTTCTTGCGGGAGAGAAGGATTCTGCAGAGGGAGACATCGAGAGGGGCCTACAGGGTCTCCTCCTATGTCATAGCCAATGCCCTCGTCTTCCTGCCGTTTCTTCTGGTAGCCGCACTCCTGTACGCCACTCCGGTGTATTGGTTGGTGGGACTGAGGAGGGAGATGGATAAGTTTCTCTACTTCTCGTTGGTGATATGGCTGGTGATGCTGATGGCCAACTCCTTTGTGGCGTGCTTCAGCGCCCTGGTTCCTACCTTCATCATGGGCAACTCCGTCATCTCGGGGCTGATGGGTTCCTTCTTCCTCTTCTCAGGCTATTTCATAGCCAAAGACAACATACCCAGGTACTGGATCTTCATGCACTACCTCAGCTTCTTTAAGTATCCGTTCGAGGCTTTCGTTCTGAACGAGTACGGCGGAGCAAGGGGAAGAAGGGAATGCTTGGAGTGGGACGGAAAGATGTGCGCTCTCGACGGGGGGATGTTCTTGAGGGAACAGGGCGTGGTGGAGTCTCAAAGATGGAGCCATGTGGGAGTGATGCTTGCTTTCATATGCGGCTACAGAATCCTCTGTTTTCTCATCCTGCGGCTTAGATGCTACGATATGAGAAGATAGAGAGAGAGAGAGAGAGAGAGAGAGGACATTGCTGTCCCATCTTCTTTCTCTGTGGTAGAAGAGTTTGCTAACTGGTCTCTCTTCAGTGTTTAATATGTTTATTACGTTTTACTGAGACGAGAATGGGATTTCTGCAATGCCGAACACTGATGATTCCTGGACATGACACGCAGCACACTCATGTCGTCGGCCCAGCGAATCATCTCGGAGTGTGCAAACAACTTAATATACTTTGGTGGTCTATCTACTTTTTCTTCTCACTACCAAGGCAGAAGAAGAGTCGTGGCTCGTCGTCTACTTCACCGTTCGCCCATTTATTGCTTTTACGAAGACGAAGGTCGATTCCAGTTGCATATGGTCATTAATTATCCATATATATATTATATATAAAATACTTTGTGGGATTTTTAACAAAATTCAAGGGTTATCAATTGCCTTCCCAAATGAATGTTCTGTCTATCTAACTTGAAGCTGCCGGAATTGATGCCGGAATGCTGCACAAAAGTACCACCACCATCACCATGATTGGCCTTGGGCCATCTTATACAGGACATGTAATCTATCGGCCCGGAACAGCTCTCCACCCTGGATGGTGTTTGTTTTACAGCAGACTTCCTCGTGGATGGTAGAGAGTCCATCCGCCCACGGCAACCCATTTTGGTGTTTCTTCTCCAAGTCACACCCACCCCATCTTTCGCGGAAGAGGAGCACAGCGGCAATCGCATCGCTCCATCGCAGTACGCCGGTCGAGGTCTGGTCCTCTGCACCGATTCAGGAAGGTCGATGATCGCCCTGCTACCAAGTGATGAGTGCGCAGAGAGATGCCTGCCCTAGCTGTGAAATGGGAGCCGAATGAATCCATCCATATTCCCACAAACACAACCAGCCACCGTCTTCCATCGTCGTCGTCGTCGTCGTCATCTATCTCGGTCGTAGAACCCCATGCCTCGATCGGCATGCGGCGCACGTGTCGGACCAGAAACCTTGACGTGCCCCCGTGCAAACCCACATGCCGTCCCCACATTTCGGAGCCACAGAAAGCTCTTCCTCCCGACCACGTGATTACGTCACGCACATTGAAGCAACCAAGGAAGGAATTAACTCTCTCTCTCTCCTCCTCTTGTACATGATGTATACTCGCTGACTTCCATATATGGTGATTGCTGCTACCACTGATACAAATTGTTAGCGTCCGCGGCTATCGTGTGCTGCATATATTTAAGGCTTCTTTGCGTCCGAACGGAACGGAGCTGTGCCATGCTGTGGGACATTAGATTCCGCTGCTTTCTTGGGAGACGAGTACATTTGTTTGAAGTCAGTCTCGTCTGATGCCGCTGGCTATTACTTTTGGATGGAATTGGCTTATGTAATCAAATTTGTGTGCATCCCTCTTCTTCTGTGTGAATCATAGGAGGGCAGGATATTGTGAAATAACAAGCGTTATACAAAGAATCAGCAGCGAATGGATCGAAGATAAGAAGACAAGACATGGTCGAAAGCTGAACATGCATGGCAGGGATCATTTGCAAGTTAAGGCCACTAATTCCTTGGAGCTACTGTGGCCACAGGAACCATCGGATAGGTAAGGATGCGGTGAGGGAAAAATAGGGACTGCAATGGACCTTAAAGAAGTCCACTTATCGGAAGCCATGTACCAGCCAGCCACACACCTCTGAGAGAGAGAGAGAGAGCGAGAGAGAGAAGAGGGGAAAGCACGTACTGTTCCCCAAATAACACAATAAATGAGAGGAAAAATATAAATTAATGAAAACGACCTCATAGTATAACAAGAGATTCTGATAAATCTCTCCTCTAGAGTTGAAGTATATATAGCATTCATATAGGAGGATCCTTCTTTTGTTTGGATCTACTCAAGGATATTTATGAACCTCTCGCCTTCCTTCTTCTTAATGCGCTTAAATCTGTCTATGGAAGGGGAAACACATAGCTTTTAGCACTTAAAATCTGTCCATGCACGGGGAAACATAAAGCATTTATAACTCAAGAAATCCAACGCTTTAACCATGTGATTAGGGACCAGGTTCTTGAAATCGCTTTAACTGCATGCCCGAAGGTAGAAAAATAAAGTAGTACGGCTTTTAGATAGAAACAGTGGATTGCTTGCTGTGTGCTCGTCATGGCTGGCGAAGCATGGATGTTGTTGGGAGTTCCCAAAAGTTGGAATCTGGCTATTTAGTTCACTGCGTGGGAATTCATTGCCTCCATTTACTGCTTGGGCAATAGAAGAAATTAAGACTTCGTTTCAATGCCGGCTTTGGATTCCTTTTGATGGCAGAGAATATTTAAGCCAAGGCTTCTCTCGACGTTGAAAGAAACTATTGGCGCTGCTGCTTCATGAGGCAGGCAAATCTCACCACCCGATGCAGCAGAATATGGTAAAAACTGTGCTTGCAGCTTGCAGTGGTCGATGGGATCGTTCACATCGTTTCCGTGCCCATCTCACTGCTACATTGATGGCTGCTTTTTCCTCATCCTCACCGGAGATACACCACCCATTCAAAAAGGGTCGTCGTATCCGAGTTCCTAACATTTAATCATGATGTTTGTATTACTTTTGGATGACAAACCTTAGGCCTGCAAACGTTGTTTGCAATACCTCTGATAAGAAATATGCATGCATCTCCCCGCCGACATGTTAAGAAGATTTATATTCGTCGGAGGACAAAACGGATGCATTTACGTATTCAACGCTGCTTCCGCACAGCATATCACTATGGATTCTTGATAGGCACAACATTAGCATTTGTAGTATCCACCCACCCCCCCCCCCCCCCCCCCCCCCTTTCATTCCCGTTCGACTTTGGCAGCGCGTTCACGGCATACTTTGTAACCTATACTAACGCTCTTATCGGCTGTTGATGCTCGAAGATGAAGCTGCGAGTTCAACACGCTGAACATTCGTTAAAGAATGTGATGTGCTCTACTAGCATATCAAAACAAATCCCGCAAACCCTAGTAAAACGAACACGGAGTACAGTACGCCATGCACTTTGATGCTCCGCCTCGCAGGAGATATGACATTTTCTTCATTCATTCATTCATTCATTTACCAGTGACAGGGAATCTTAAAAGAAGAAGCCATCGTTACGAGAAAAAAACGAGAGGCCAACCAGGTTTGGAAGTCGCCAACCCAGACGAACTCCAGGCTTTAAATCTCTCATACACAGGAAAGGCAAGACGAACGGGCCTTGTTCCAGCAGATATGCGTATAGCTGATGTCTATTTTGATGCTTTTAAAGTTCCGTGTGCAGTAGGAGCTGCAGCAGTTGTTGCTGCCACGGCCATCGCCCGATCAGAACACTGACATCCCGCAGGTCTCCTCCTGCTTAATGGAGCGGCCGCCATGCATCGCTCGTATGAGCGAACGGGTTCGCCTCGCCGTCGACTTACCCTTGTCATTCCAAAAGAGCATCAGCTTTTGGTTTTTAAGAAGAGAAAGTATGCAAGTAGTTCGACTAACATGTATGGCTAATGTACAAACGAAACACATTAAGTTTGACCCAACATGATGAGTTGGGTGAAGAAAGCCTTCAGAAAACCTGAAGGCAAGCATCGTCTGCGACGCAACATGATTTGCTTGCTTGGGAGGCCGAGGAATCATGATGAAATAAATAAACAATGCGAATCGGGTGAGAGCAACAGAGATAGTGTTCGTTGATCACTAGATATTATTGGATACATGCATCCGGATCCCGGGATCCGCTTCTTTTATTAGCCGGGCCGCGCGGTCGGACTCGATCCATCGAACCGTGCGTGGCGCAGACGAACCGCAAGAAGATAAAAAATCATTTAGGATCTCATCTTTTCTTTTTATTTTTTCCCTTTTTCTATGGAGATAAATAAACATAAATAAATAAACAAGGGAAGATATTATAAGTTGGTAGGACGGGCGAAGGCGGAAGGATATCAAGATGACGGGGAGAAGGGGCTTCGAACGATGGCAGGACGGCAGTGTCAGCAGGGCGGGGTTGGTGTGGGTGTTGTATAAACCGGTTTAAAAAGTGTAATTGAATGATGAAAACTTTCCTCCTTTTTAGTAGTTTTTTTGACTCCGCTCTTCTCCTCCTCCTCCTCCTCTTTTTCTTCCCCTTCGTCCTTCCCATCCCTCTTCTCTGCTCCCTTTCTCCGACGTTACTCACATTCATTCCCTTCTTCCTCCTTTTTTCACATCACGAGATCCCCCTTCTCTCTCTCGCTGCTGGTCTGTGCCTCTTTTCCGTCTGGATTTGTACTATTTTTTGCCGCAGTATTTTCTCCGATTCCTGTAGCCATTACAACTATAGGAGCTACGGGCATTGATCTATCAGAGAGAGAGAGAAAGTGCGAGAGAGGAGATCTGAAGCGGAGGGAACGAGTCCCAGATGTCACGAGCCGGCGAGACGGGCCGGCCAGACCATAGGATTGGCTTGGACTCGAGGGCCCCTGGCCGCCTCGACCCCGTTGCCGACCGGTTCAAGTCGGTGCTCGCCTTGGAGGAGAACAAGCCCGACTTCCCCGATCTCGGCTCCCCCGTCTCCCCTCTCCGCCAACACGCCTCCACCCAAACCAGTAGCTGCTCCAGTTCCTCCGGCTCGGCCGTGCCGACCGCAGCCCGGAAGCCTGGCGCGGGAGCGCCCGACGCCAGGCGGCTGTGCCATTCCGGCGAGCTCTTCGCGGAGTCCAGCTCTTCCGCTGCGGAAGGACGGGATCTGAAGACCGCCACCCACCGGCGATCGGGCTCGGGGCCGCTGATCTTCTCCGGCGGCAGCGGCGGCGGCGGTAGCAGCAGCACGGCTAGCTCTCCCGTCACCAATGCGCTTCCGACCGGAAACATCTGCCCCTCGGGGAAGATCGGCAAGACGGGGATGATGCATAGGACGTCGCCCAGGAGCGATGTGCTCGGGTCTGGCACCGGGAACTACGGCCACGGCAGCATAATTCGTGGCGGGATGGGCGGAGGCGGTGGTGTTGCCTCAAGACCCGGTGGCGATGTTGGGATGTGGAATTCTGGGGGTTCGAATGCTAGAACGGCGACGGGGAGAATGGATCCTCTGGAAGTAACTAGGACAGGGAACGACCACTACAAGAAGGGGCAGTATGGCGAAGCGCTGGCGTTCTATGACAAGGCGGTCGCGATGAGCCCGGAAAATGTCGCATGTCGAAGTAATCGTGCGGCTGCCCTGATGGGGCTCGGCAGGTTAGAAGAGGCGGCGATGGAGTGTGAGGAGGCCGTCCGGTTGGATCCAACGAACGGCCGGGCGCACCAGCGGCTGGCATGCCTAAAATTAAGGTGAGACCGTGCGTGAAATGCCATCATCGTGTTCCAGATTACTCGTTCTTTCTTGGTTCACGTCGAGAGACTTAATAAATGCACTCTTGTCTCCGGTTATTAACGTGCTGCGCAAGTTAGGGTTTCACCGCTGTGCTCATCATTCATTGTGTTCTTTTCGCCGCTTGTTGATTCAAAGTCTCCACCACCCTGATGGGTAAACAGATGATGGCTTCTGTTCATCGGCTGTTTTATGTTCTTTCTTTACCTGCTTTATATTTTGGAAATCCTGCTCGTGTTCTTTCCGTTCTTTTGTCCCAAAATTTTGATCTTTGTGCTCGGCAGATCTCTCTTCCATGTCCCTTTTTGCTTTTTCTTAAAGGGGTTGTTTTCTGTCGACCCTTTTGGCCGGAAATCCTTTGCGTTAACTTTTTTGGTTGGCATGTGATGACACTGCGATCGGTAGTATGATTTGGTTACACCTTATCTTCCTCTTCGGATGTTGCAGTCCGACTAGAGCATGATTTCGATAAAAAAAACTATAATTTGGATATAATTCTTAGGGTAAATCGTGGTGATGTATGCTATCCATTGAAATATTTGCGGATTCTTTTGGTACCAAATGTTCTACCCAATTCACAGACTCTGCATTTCTGTCTGGCTGTTTTATGATTCTGTTAGAATAGCAGTGGCTGGCTTTACCTATGGCTGCTTTGTGATTTTACCGTAAACAATGTCTGCATAGGTGCCATTTTCCTGTAAAAGAAGAAAAAAGACAGAGGATGTGTTTCATGCTTGATTGATGCAATAATTCATTGACCCTCTCAGAACTTTTGTATATGCTTCTAATAAAATTTTATGGAACTCTTATCTTGCTTCACCAGTTGCTGTGGCGGCTGTCTGAGTCTGTACAGACTTCGATTTGTGGTCAGCTATTCATTCCCTTTTTAAGCCATTTCTTATTGCAGGCTAGGGCTACTTGAGGATGCAAGGAAGCATCACTTCTTGACCGAACAGCCTCCTGACCCAGTTGAGTTGCGGAAGCTGCAAGCGGTGGAGAGGCACTGGGTAAAATGTGGCGATGCCAGGAAGGTTGGAGATTGGAGGAGTGTGTTGAGTGAAGCTGGTGCTGCAATTGCTGCAGGAGCAGACTCTTCTCCGCTGGTAAGTCCTCAAGATTGAATTAAACTACTGTTATGTGCTGATTCGTTTATTATTTTCGTCGAAAATTGAACATACAATTGACCGAGTCCGATACTACAGCTTGTTGCATCGAGGGCAGAAGCTCTTTTCCATCTCCATCAGCTTGACGAGGCTGATTCGATTTTAACAAGATCACTAAAATTCGAAGACTCGTTCTCTTTCTTCTCAGCTGCCAAGATCTTTGGTATGCTTTCGCATTCCTATTTCTACATTGTTAAAGCACAGGTTGATATGGCTTTGGGGAGGTAAGCTGATATCTCCGAAGTTCTGCAGAATAGCATAAAATCAAAATTTGGGTGATGAAAATCGAATTGGAACTCTTGCAGGTTTGAGATTGCAGTCACGACAGCAGAAAAGGCCAAGCGGATGGATGGCAGGAATATTGGAGTGACAACAGTCCTGAATAATATAAGATCAGTGGCAAGTGCTCGAGCTCAGGGAAATGAGCTCTTCAAGTCAGGAAACTATGCAGAGGCCTGCACAGCTTATGGGGAAGGACTCAAGTATGATCCTTCAAATCCAGTCCTCCTATGCAACAGAGCAGCTTGCCGTTCTAAGCTTGGGCAGTGGGTTAAATCTGTTGAGGACTGCAATGAAGCCCTCAAAATCCAACCCAATTACACCAAGGCTCTTCTCAGACGGGCTGATTCTTATGCTAAGGTTGTAGATAACCATGTGGCTTCTTTGATATATAAATAATGCATCACTGGTATTGACAATATCTTGTTTTGATCGACATGGTAATTAGCTTGAGCGTTGGGCTGAATCAGTACGAGATTATGAAGTTCTGAGGAAGGAGCTTCCCGGTGATAACGAGGTGGCTGAAGCCTTATTCCATGCTCAGATTGCATTAAAAACATCTCGTGGTGAGGAAATCTCTAATTTGAAGTTTGGAGGAGAAGTTGAGGAGGTTACCAGCGCGGAACAATTCCGAGCAGCAGTATCGTTACCTGGTCAGTTTGCATTTTGCTTGGTCAAGTATTTTGTGCCATAGGACTTCTATTACTTAAGCTCCACTGCATTTCTTTAGGTGACTTCTATAATTTGTGTGGTATATATGTGATTTTTAGGCCATACTTCTCCTGTTAATATGATACTGTCTAGGAAGCTGATGCTGACCAAAAAAAAAAAAAATCTACCTGTTTTTGTTCTGACCAAGTTTGATGTCGCGAGTCATTCTTGGTGGTGTCACGCAGTTGATATGACTGTTTTATGCGTTTACATATGTCAAACAGCATAGATCGACTACCATACCTTATCCATTAGTTTATATATCTCCACTGAGATTAAAGATTCACTATCTCAGGTGCTTCTGTTGTTTATTTCATGACTGCTTCGAATCTGCACTGCATTCAGATAGCCCCTTTTGTTGATGCGCTCTGTACCCGGTACCCATCCGCAAGCTTTCTCAAGGTAAATAATGACAGTCATGCGTCACAATTTCTGCCTCACAATAAGTCCTCTTGTTCGATGCCATCGTCGTCTAATATAATTGCGTGTTTGTACCAAAGGTTGATGTCAAGCGGAGCCCTGGTATTGCGATGGCAGAAAATGTGAGGGTAGTCCCAACGTTTAAGATCTACAAGAATGGGAAAAGAATGAAGGAGATGATCTGCCCCGGTCAGCAGGTGTTGGAGTACTCGGTGAGGCACTACAGTCTTTAACAAGTGGGTTGTCGTGTGTGATACATCCTGGCAAGCCAGCCACCGGCTTTCTTTGTTTTTTATACAAATGTCAGCTCCCATTAAACAAACCAGCCACTGAGCTACAAAAATAATTGATTGTGCCAAAGAAAAAGAGCCCATTTTTTTCTCTCCATTTACTTGTACATTTTTGGTGCCTCAGGCGTCCTCATGTATTATTTCCTTTCATTTGCGGCGCTCTCGTGTATCATCAAATCCAGTGTCATCCTTCTACCCGGTCAGGCCTAGAATGCTCATCTTTCTGATGTCCCAAACCAACCATTATCTTCTTGAGAAGCTTGATTGTAATATTAATTCAGTTCAGAGGCTGGTCCGGATTTATTGCATGTATATATTCCATGTATTTGAAGAGACAAAAAAAAAAAAAAAAAAAAAAAGCCCATTGGAAGCCATGGAGGGAGGGGGAGGTGTAAAAAGAAAGATGATCAGCCATGTTTTTTATTTTTTATTTTGGGCTTGTGCAGCACACCTCTCTGAAAAAAAAAAAAAGGAATCCACAGATTTTTCTCACTTCAGGATGTGGGTTTATTTAAAGTTTTACTTGCTCATTTTGTTTGTAGTTTGGGGTTTATATTGATTGCTTCTAGGATGACATGATGATGCCAATCCTCTCCTGTATCATGCTTTTCTTACCCCCAAAAACTGTTGGTTGTCTGGTTTTGAAGGTTTATTAGATGTAATTACGGGGCTGTTGGATGCATGCATTGTATGGAAATGAGCCAGCCCGCCCACCCCCCCCCCTTGTTGTTGGCTGGACTCCTCGTAGAAACACTGCTCCAGTACAGTGACAGCTTACAAAGGAAGATGCCTCACAAGCATCCAAAAATGTGAACTTGTTTCACCTTCCTCCTCCTCGTTTGTCGATGATCCAAGTATACTTGCTGCTGCTGTGTCCTGCCAAATGTGAACTTGTTTCACCTTCCTCCTCCTCGTTTGTCGATGATCCAGTGAGTGCCAACGCGGAGGAGATGCGAGTCGGGATGCTCCACATCGGTGACATTTGTTCCATGTAACCCGGTCCTCGTCATGGCTCTCGTTCCTCGACATCCCTGTGTCAGGCACGCACAGCCAATTACTAAACAGCACGCCCTCATTTTCAAACAAACCGGCGGGCGGGCGGGCGGGCCGCATCGCATCTCGCCCGTGATCTCTGCCGGTATGGGCTCTTCCACCATCCTCCTTGTTTTCATTTACTTCTTCCTGCGCTTCCTACTGCCCTCTCTCTCTCTCTCTCTCGTTGTGTTCGAAAAGCCCATTTTTTCGGATGATCCCATACATCTCAAGCTGTCGTTTAGCATCGCTCCTGTTAAAACACACCTCTCTCTCTCTCTCTTTGCGTTGGGTGGATGCTCGTCCTTCAAGTTTACCGTCCTTGAGCCATCACGATCGACTCGAGGACGGTCTCCATGGGGAGCCGATAGCTCGCGATCCCAAAGAAGACAAGACAATGCCGTGAAACGACGACAGGTGGTGGTGCCACCATCCAGGGGCACTAAATTCTCTGTAAGCAATCGGAATATGGCATTATTAGGAGGAGGCTAAGGCGGAGATGTAAATAAAATATAGGGGTCGAAGTCATCGCATCGCATCGCATCAATGATGTGTGACTGCCCATCTGCATGCATGCATGCAGGCAGGCAGGCAGGCAGGCAGGCTGCAGCTTTACCAAGCTGTAAAGAGCACCGTCTCGTCGTCACCTGATGACTTTGCTGTGGGATTCTTGGATCCCAAGCGATGCCACCAACCCTCTCGCCCCCATTCTAGCGAAGATTCACTTGAAAAGGAGGGTCGGTGGGCATATAAAGCCATGCCCACCTCTAAGGCCTACTACTACTACTACTACTACTACTACTACTACAATGGTCGGTAGCGGACTAGGATTGGATCCACCTGCTTTCTTTACCTGGTTGGGAGAGAAGAAGGACTCCCCTTTCAGTCATGGCCAGCAGAATCACACACCACTGCAGGCAGGGGAGGGGCCCTTCCCGGAATCCATCCATCCCCACTCTCTCTCTCTCTCTCTCTCTCTCTGTGGGTGTGTGTCTATATATACTTTTTTTTTTTTTTGTGTGGATCCAATCCATCTTCCTTCTGGAATTATGATTTGTTGGGAATTTAAAACCTTAAACACCATTTTATTTTTATTTTTTTGGGGGCCCCATCTCATAGCCCATGTCGTTCACCTCAACCTTTTTGTGTTTCGTTTCAATTGGGCCAACCGTCCCTCCCAAATGTTGCTCTTAACGGGCCGGCAGTAGGCCTATGTGCCTGTCGGCCTTCCCGACTTGGATCCCGATCTGCTTACACGCCACACGTCGTCGACGACCCATTTTATTTGGCTTTCATTCCTCGAAAATATATGTATGGTATGTATGTTCCGAGTCGGTACCCAACACACAACACAAAAGCTCAAGTTTCTTTCCTCCACGCCGCTCCTCCCGGTCAGCAGAGTCACCGAACAAAAGAGAGCTCGCTCGTTGATCTTTTGGAAGAATGAAGAATCCTCCTTTCCTTCCTTCACGCGCATTGTCTCAAACAAATGGTGCGCTCATCAATCAGACTTGAACTCGAACCACGCATGCATGCTTGGTGGGCAATATAATAAAGTCGCAATCTGATCTAATCCAACAACGCCGATGGGTACCTGCAGTATGTCTCGTTCTTAATACACAGAAACAACCTCTCGTACGCCGACGCCATCTTGCTGGCGGTGAACATGGACTTGGCGTACTCCTTGCACGCCCTCCCCCTCTGCGCCATCCTCGCCTTCCCTTCGCCCACCACCTTCTCCAACACCTCCAGCAACGCCTCCACGTTGGGCGAAAACGTGTACCCGAACTCCTCCTCCACCACTATCGTCCCCTTGATGCTCGGGAACCTCGTCGCCACCACCGGCTTCCCGCACTGCATCGCCTCCATCAGCGTCAAGTCCAGCCCCTGCGGCCTCAGGGTGGGGTTCAAGAACACGTCCAACGAGTTGTAGAACCCATTCAGCTTCGAAGGTGGCACCGGGCCGAGCGCGATGACGTTGGCCCCCAGATCCGCGTACCGCTGCGCCCAAGGCCCCGATCCGGCCACCACCAGATACACGTTCGGGTGCCTTGACGCCAGCTTGGAGAAGGCTTCGAAGAGGAGCGGATGGCCCTTGTCCTTGACCAGCCGCCCCGCCACCCCCATCACCAAGGCTGCGCCGCCGCCGGGTAGTCCGATTTCCGCCCGGAACGCGTCGCCGAGCCGGGTGTCGGGTGCGAATTTGTCCTCGTCGACGCCGTTGAGGATGACGTGGACTCGGCCCGATGGGATCTGGTAGACATCGCGCAGCATCTCCCCGGTGCTGTCGCTGATGGCCACGTGGTGGGCGTAGCTCCGGAAGAACCTGATCTCGCTCAGCACCTTGTAGATGGACTCCGCCAGGCTGCGGTTGAATGCCGGCGTCATGGGCTCGTCGGGACCGCGGGCCAGGTCCTGGTAGATGCCGGAGTGCAGGGCCTCCAAGGAGATGCCGTGCCAGGACACGACCAGGTTGGGCACGTCGCGGGCCCAGCGGTGGAACAGCGCCACGCTCTCCGAGTGGACCACGTCGAACGGGCCGCCCCGCGCCGCCTCCGCCTCGTACAGCCCCCACGCTTCGTCGCACCGCCAGCGGGCGTCGGACAAGAAGTGGAGCCGCGGGCGGCCGGGCTCCTCCTCTTCCTCTCCGCCTTCCGGCGGACGCTCCCCGGACGAGGGAGCGGAGGTGAAGACGTGCACGCGATGGCCGCGGCGGGCGAGTGCGGAGTGGAGGGTGAGGGCATGGCGCTCCATGCCGCCGGGCGCGGTGGCCACGGGCCATTTGCGGGAGAAGACCGCGATTCTCAGGGCTGTCGGAGGGGGACGGTCGGACGTGAGCCTCAGGCTGTTCCAGGAGAAGTC
Source organism: Ensete ventricosum (assembly GCA_029747655.1). NCBI lineage: Eukaryota > Viridiplantae > Streptophyta > Magnoliopsida > Zingiberales > Musaceae > Ensete > Ensete ventricosum. The sequence goes on along the minus strand of JAQQAF010000005.1, from coordinate 43,444,210 downwards.
CACGTGGCGGAGGTCGCCGGAGAATGCTCTCCTAGAGGAAGAGGCGGTGGCGGTGGTGGAGCAAGGTGAAAGGGCGGGGGTGTGGAGGAAGATGATGGCCACCGCGGAGAGGGCGAGGAGAAAGAGGAGAACGGTGTGAAAGCTGGGGATGAGCGAAAGCATGTTGGAGTGGGGCTTCTTGGGGCGGTGGAAGGAGGAGGAGAAGGCCATTGATCAGAGATGGTTTAGTGCTGCTGTGATTTGTGTGGTGGCTCGCAGGGGGAGCGGCGGCCGAGAAAGAGAGAAGAAAGAGCAGTGGGTGGAAGGAGGAAGTTGGCGTCGAGTTAGGCGAATTGGAGACGGTGGGGTGGTGCGTTTCTCACGCCCCCAATTCGGTGCGGTGTTTGGCTCTTCTGCACGGATTCTTCTACCGTTGTTGGGAGTCAAACACAGTGTGCCTCGAAAATGTGATAACATTGCATTGCATCGACCTTCATTTTATCATGCGGTGGTGGGTGTCCCCCCCCCCCCCCCCCCCCACACCCCAAAACAAAGAAAGAACAATAACAAAAGCTATTGACTACGCTGGGATGGGGGTTGACTTCCCTTCCCTTATGAACATGGAAGAAAGATCACCAAAGCCCACCCGCCCAATGATGGTCGATATCTGAGCCGCCGATTTGTAGGATTTCTAATACACCCACGCATTTATTTTTTTTTTTTCTATCTTGCGAAAACATGATGATTGATGTCCGTTGAGTCCACCAGTAACAAATATTGTTGGTTTTGGGACGCTGGCCGAAGTTTGTAAGTTGGCTATCCAGCTTTTACCGAACGGCCCACTTCACATTCTACTCTAATAATACCTTTCTAAAATAACCCCCCCTCACCCCCACAAATAAAATAAAATAAAAAAAAACGATTAATCAATGCAAGAATAGTTGCATGCTACGTAACACAAATGTATAATATATCAAGCCGATATGAGGAGGAGGGTCCACTGCAGATCATCATCGTCGCCGCGTTCACTGCTTTTTAGGTTAGATCCTAATTAGCCGGCGCCATCGAATCGAGAGCCAGAAGCATTTATGACGGTCACGCAACTCATCCGATGGATCTGCCGACTAAAAGTTGACTTTGTGGTTGGTGTTAACAACGCGAATTGCATGGGTGACTTTTTCTTTCTAGTGTTAGAATAATAGTAGCGTCGTCCGAAAGGCGAGGCAGTAAGAAGGTACTGACTGCATCGCCGTTAAGGAAGCCGATACGCACATCCCACGAATTGTGTAGAAACTCTAACATTCCATCGTACACGCCATCGGTTTGCTATTCATACCATTACTCGGCTTCCTTGGCGGTGTAAGAAGAAGGTGTTCGAACGCTTGTTAGATTCGTACATGTTCAGGCCGGAGGAAGGGGAGGCAATGGTATCTATCTATCTATCTATCTATCTACCTATCTATCTTCAAACTGGAAGGACAGGCCAATCGAAAGCTAATCGTACTATTGCACCACATGCCACCGTATCACTATCGGAAGTTTAGGCTATCAGGAAGGAAGCTGCGGGCGTCTCCCTCATGGAGTGCGTGGATGCCGATGCCGATGCCGATGCCGATGCCGCACTACAAGGTTAAAAAAAGTGGATGCCGCCGCCATGAATGTGCTGCAGTCACCGTCTCAACCAACCAGTGTTTGAAGGATTCTCTACCAGCCAAATGGCAACTTCACTGTCCAAACTGCGAGCCGCGTGCTCTCCAAGCTACCCTCTTCCGCGGCGTCACGAGGAGCCCATCTTTCCGACCACAAACATTGTTTCCGGCATCCATCAGATAATTCCCCCACATCGCCTCCGGTACCAATAATTCTTACAAAGATGTTTCGGACATCAGATATCCGATTCTTTGGGGTCCCCCTCCCCCTTGCTCATCAATCACGTCTCCTCATCTCCTCTTTGGAATATCTCCGATACACACATCCAACATAACAACAGCATCACCTCTACTCACCATATATATATATATATATATATAGATCCTGTTGCACGTCCTACGATCACACAAAGCCATGAGCAGGGAAACCGATCCACTGCGTGTGGCAAGGGTAGTGGGCGACGTGTTGGACCCGTTCACCAAAAGCGTGGCCATGACCATAAGATACAACTCCAGGGAGTTAACAAACGGGCGTGAATTCAAGCCGTCGCAGGTGGCGAACCAGCCAAATGTTCAGATCGGAGGCCATGACCTCAGGACCTTCTACACTCTCGTACGATTCATTCTTCTTCTTTCTCTGTTGCTATCTCACAAGTGAAATTGCATTCACCCGATTGGATCGCCGGTGATAAATCCATCGACTATCTTTTTCCCCTTCCAACCAAGCGATAATTGGTTGGTTGCATTCATCGTCGTGAAAGACGTGTGTGTCTGTGTGTGTGTGTGTGTGTGTGTGTCCGTCTTTGAGTGAGTTGTCTGATGAAGGTGTGGCGAGTGTGTTTTTTTGGATGATGCAGGTGATGGTGGACCCTGATGCTCCGAGCCCAAGCAACCCGACCTTCAGAGAATATTTACACTGGTAATGACCGACCGACCATCCTCGAACCAGAGGTTTGACACACTTACACCGTCGTTCCCCGACGAGCAAATATTGTGAACCGCTGGCCATATGTTTGTCTCCCCCCCCCCCCCCCCACACACACACATAGGGGAGAGGAGTCTCCCAGAAAGCACGCACACATGCATGCATGCATGAACCGAGTACAGTAACTCAACTCCCGGTGAATGAATCAGGATGGTGACGGACATCCCTGCAACTACTGGATCCAACTTCGGTGAGCGCTCCCAAGGTTTAAGGCGCATGAGACCATGTAGTGAGTGATATCTCCTTTCCCCCATTGTCGCTGATATAATGTTGCATGTCCCAAAGGGCAAGAGACGATGTGCTACGAGAGTCCTCGGCCGAGCTCAGGGATCCACCGCCTCGTCTTCGTGCTCTTCCGGCAGCTGCGTCGCGGGACGGTGTACGCCCCGATGTGGCGCCAAAACTTCAACACCAGGGAATTCGCCGAACGCTACAATCTCGGCTCTCCCGTCGCCGCCGTCTATTTCAACTGCCAAAGGGAGACCGGCTCCGGCGGTAGGCGGATGTACCTGTCCTAAACTGATGCTACCGACGATCTCTTTGTGGTGGTCGAGTAGAGAAACTAACCAAAATCCCCCCATGTTGGAAAAATATTTTTAATAATGAGCTGCCGGGGGAGACAACATATCCTACCAACAAACAACGCTGCAAAAATCACGGGGGTTTTAAATCAGGCCCTGCCGCTGCAGATCCGTGAAGGTCTTCTTATTATGGATGTTTCCTTCCCTGTCTTCGTACTCTTCTTCAAGGTCCGGACTCCACTTGCTCGATCCTTGTCGTTCGTTCTTGGATTTTTCTCCCAAAGTTCTTTGGTTTCCTGGTGGGGGGTGGGGGTATGGGGAATTAGATTTAACCAAATAAAATGAGAGAGAGAGAGAGAGAGAGAGAGAGAGATTTATAATTCATCATCATACTTACATGGATGGATGTGATCTCATTGAAGTTCTTGGTGTTGGGAATGTTGAGACATCGCATTCCGTGCTGGTGACGCCCTTCGTCCCCGGTAACTTTGGTTCCCACATTATCTTGCATTTGAATACATGATGAGAGAAGCACAAAGAGAGTGGGTAGATCAACGGGCGACATGGATCAACGCCCCCAAAATAACATAACAATAATTATGTTATTGTCCATATGATATGACACCGATTACATAACCTTGGGGGTTTTAATGCTCCTTATCACGTACGTAGAGATCAAAAGATTGATTCTTAGCATAAAATCCCCCATCCTGATTTAGTTCTATCCATGTTGCTTGAAAGGTTATTATTTTTCTTTACAAGGTACTTTATATATTTTTTAATATATAAATATATATATATTTCCAATCGATATTATTATTATTTTATTATTTTTTAAAAATATTATCTCTAATTATAAAAAAATTAAAAATAATATCTCTATTTGTCTGCTTGCGACACTCAACATCTCAAGTCAACTTCATATACTCCTCAACTGGTTTGTTCTGCTGAACGCAAACATAAACACATTATTGAAACTGGATTAATACTCTTTCATCAAGCCTCTATGCCACTCATCTTCTAGTTAGCGGCTTTTCAAAATGAAGTTTACCATATTAATCGTATACCAACTCCTATCTTACAGCATCAATCACCATATGAAAAACTATTTTATAAATGTCCTAACCTGGAAACACTTAAAATATTTGGTTATTTGTGTTATCTGTTGTTATGTCCCTATGCCTCAAATAAGATGCAACCTAGATCTCGACCTTTTATTTTTATTGGGTACTCACTTAAACACAATGTTTTTCGTTGCTATGATCCTCATATTAATAAAGTCTTTATTTTCTGGCATGTCAACTTTCTGGAGTCTATCGTTCTCTTTTATAATCATAAACCTCTTCTCGTAACCCTGGTTCCGGTAATACAACTTCATCTCCATCAATCGAACCCTCTGATCTATCTCCTTCAGATTCACAATCTCCTGTTATTCCTATCTTGCAACTTATTCCTCCTTTTTCATAGGTTCCCTCCGTTCATGAACCATTGTCCCTAATATCACAACCTTCACCTCCACAAGAAACTTTCATAGTCTCTCAACCTGACTCCACCCGTGATGATGCACCGTCCTTATCGTCTAATTTTATTACTACCCCCACGCATCTCTTGCACACCTGCTCCAAGAGTGGTATTTTTAAACCATGATATGTCATTGACTTATGTGTTAGCACTAAACTTTTGCCCCAGTCTAACCGAACCAATCTCATTCGGTCAAGCCCAAAAATCTCCATATTAGCGTAAAACTATGTGTGAGGAATATGATGCTCTCCTTCCAAATTCTACCTGGATACTTACTCCTCCCTATTCCACACAAAATATTATTGGGTGCAAGTGGGTATTTCAAATTAAGCAAAATCCTGATGGCTCAATTGCTCGGTATAAAGCACGTCTGGTGGCTAAGGGATTTCATCAAAGACACGTTGTTGACTTCACCGAGACATTTAGTCTTATGGTTAAGCCTACCACTATGCAAAGTCTGGCGATATCTAAAGGATGGTGTTTACGCCAGTTAAATGTTAAAAATGCCTTTCTGTAAGAGACTCTCGGTGAAGGTGCCTTTATGGAGCAACCCCAGGCTTTATACATCTCAGTATCCATGACACGTCTACAAACTCCACACAATCATTTATGGCCTTCGTCAAGCTTCACGGGCCTGGTATACTAAACTTGGCCTATTCTTGTCCTCCATTGGTTCCATCAACTCCAAGTTTAATATCTCATTTTTTCTATGTCAACAACATGGAGACACAATCTACCTCTTAGTCTATGTAGACAACATTATTGTCACAAGTGACAACCCCATGATGGTCCAAATGTTTATCAAGTAATTGGCAGATCGATTCTCTCTCAAAGATCTTGGCAACTTGAGCTACTTTCTTGGTGTTGAAGCTATATTTATATCTTCTGGACTTTTTCTATCATAGAGAAAGTATATCCAAGATTTGTTATCCAAAACTAACATGCATGATGCTAAAACAGTTACTACTCCCTTATCTACAAGCGACTTACTAAAGTTATGTGATGGTAGTCCTCCTACATATTCTACTTAATAACGACAAGTAGTTGGCTCCTTACAGTATATATCTCTTATTTATCTAGATGTCTCTTTTGCAATCAATAAGTTATCACAGTCCTGCATCAGCCGTCTACCTCACATTGGACTACAGCCAAAACATATTTCTGTGATATCTCAAAGGGACCATCGATCATAGAATCTTCCTTCGCAAAACCTCTTCCATTCATCTTCATGCTTATCTTCATACTTTTGTCGATGCTGATTGGGTAGGGAATGTTGATGATCAAACTTCAACGTCATGATATTTTGCTTTTCTTGGTACTAATCACATTAGTTGGAGTTCCAAGAAACAAGAGACAATTGCTCGGTTTACAACTAAAGCTGAATATTATGTCATTGCTGCTACTATTGTCGAACTCAATTGGATTATGAATCTTCTAAAAGAGCTTCATATAACATTCGCTCTTACGCCTACTATTTATTGTGATAATATTGGTGCTACATATCTCTATGTAAATCCGGTCTTTCACTCCCGCATGAAGCATGTTGCTATTGACTTTCATTTTTGTCTGAGATCAAGTTGTTCGCCAGCAGCTTCGAATTTCCCATGTGCATAAGACTGATCAGCTAGTAGACTCACTTACGAAGCCTCTTGTTCACAAAAATGTTTCTTTGCATCGGTCAAAGATCGACGTCCTTGATAGGAGCTTGATCTTGCGAGGACATATTAACAGATTAAATCTCTAAGATCTCGCCTAGATTAAAGCCCAAGGATTATGTTCAGATCCAATCCCGAAGATCTCGCTAAGATCAAATCTTCAAAGATCATGTTTAGATCCGATTCGGATAACCTCTCTCAGATAAGATCCCTAAGGATCATATTGAGACGTTAACACATATCTCTATCAAAACATGTATAAATGGCTATAAAAATATATAGTTAAATGTATATTCAAATCAAAAGCTTTCTATTATTATTTTTTTAGTAAAGACATACAACAAATATTTATATTATATTAGAAAACACTTTCACAAGGATAAAGAAAATTTGATATTGTTTAAAGGAAGTATAAAGATTCTGAGAACATTGAAGTTAGAGACGGTGGGTGGTGCGTTTCTCACGCCCCCTATTCGGTGCGTTTACTTGGTGTGGTGTTTCGCTCCTTCTGCACTGTTTCTTCTACCGTTGGGAGTCAAAACACATCTTTTGTTTTGTTTTGTTTTTTTTTTTTTTCCGGGGGAGTGCCCCCCACCACCGCATGCTAAAGTGAAGGTCCCGATGCATCTATCTGAGATCTGAGCCACCGATTCGTAGGATTCCTAATTACACCTACGCTTTCTTTGATATCTTTGGGCCTCCCAACACCACCACACTTTTGATCGTGTAAGAAGGTGTTCGAACGCTTTGTTAAATTCGTACATGTTCACGAAATGGTATCTATGTTCGGGCAAAGAAACGATAAAATAGAATACTACGATCCAATTAACGAAAACGCTTTCAATCAAGAAAATGATGTAGTATTAAATAGGAGGTAAAATAACAAGAACCTTACAATATTATCTCCAAATGAACACAATCTCTTCTCTTCACACACTCTCTGCACTCTTGCTTCATTCTCTAAGGTCCTATTTATAGGACATAATAATAACTACCTCACACCACTTCCTTCATCCCATTATCTCACCCATGATTAATAACTATCCCCACTAACTCTTAAACTACCTCCATAACTCCTAAACATGAGCCACTACTCCTAAACATATTAACTACCTATGTAACTACTATGAATCAATTCTCAACCCTCCCCCTTGATTCATAGTTACATACACCAATTTGAGATATAAAATAAATATGTTTCTTAACTGGAAGTGACTTGGTGAGAATATCTGCAACTTGTTCATCCGTGTCATAGTACTTCATTATTATAGCTCCATTTGCCACAAGATCTCGGATGAAATGATAGCATATCTCTATATGCTTCGTTCTTCCATGAAATGTGAGATTTTTTGTCAGTGCAATTGTAGATTTGTTGTCACAAAATATTTCGGTTGCATCTAATTGTTTTTTATGAAGATCTTCAAGAAGTCTTCTAAGCCATATATAGCTTGACATGTTGCTGATGTTGCAGCTACATACTCTGCTTCCGATGTCGACAATGCAGTTGTTGCTTGCTTCTTTGAACTCCATGATATAGCTCCTGATCCAAGGCTAAAAATATTGTCTGAAGTACTCTTTCTATCATCCAAATCTCCTGCCCAATCACTATCAGTAAAACCAAATAATTTATATTCAAAATTATGAGAATACCATATTCCATAATTTGTAGTTCCAGCAATATAACATAGAATTCTTTTAACAGCTCCGAGATGATGTTTACTTGGGCTTTGCATGAACCTAGATACTACACCAACAGAGAAGGTAATATCTGGACGAGTATGAGTTAGATAGATCAAACCTCCAACTAAACTTCTGTAGTATCTTGCATTTGTCAAACCTGTATCATCTTCAAGTTTCAATTTCTCATTTACATTCATGGGTATAGCTGCAGCTTTGCATTTAATCATGTTAGATTTTTTTAGCAGATCCATTGCATACTTTATTTGTGAAATAAAAATTTCATCTGATCCTTACTTCACCTCCAACCCAAGAAAATAGTGCAGTAAACCTAGATCTGTCATTTCAAACTTATTCATCATGCATTTTTTAAATTCTGTCACAACAGAGTCAGATGAATCCATATATATAATATCATCAACATAAAGTCAAACCATAAGAATATTATGTTCACATTCCTTCTTTAGATAAAGGGTAAGTTCATTATCACTCATTTTAAATTCATTTTGATGAAAATAACAATCAATTTTACTATATCATGCTCTTCGAGCTTGTTTAAGCCCATAAATTGCTTTCTTTAGCTTATATACCTTTTTTCATGTCCTTTAATTAAAAAACCTTCTAGTTGAGCAACAAAAACCTCTTCTTGTAAATCTACATTTAAAAACGTAGATTTCACATCAAATTGATAAATAGGCCAACTCAAATAAGCAACTAAAGCCAAGAAGGTTCTCACGATTTCAAATCTAGTCACTGGGGAAAAAGTATCATCAAAGTCAATACATTTTTGCTGCAAATATCCTTTTGCTACAAGCCGAGCCTTATTCTTTTGGATACTTCCATTTGCATTATACTTTGTTTTGTACACCCATTTCAAACCAATAGCTTTCTTTTCTTTCAGTAGATCCATTAGCTCCCAAGTATCATTCTTCTCAATTGACTTGATTTCCTCCTTCATTGCTTTTCGCCATTCCTCTTTTTCAACTGCTTCCTCAAAACTTATAGGATCTGAAATAAATAAAGCAAATGTTGAATCATAAATCTATGTTAATGATCTAAACCTTCTTGGAGGGGTTTCATCTAAGGAATCATTTGTTGAATTTGAACTGCTACTGGGTGAGGTTGACGTTGAACTTGTTGGAGCAGGATCTGTCACTTGATTCGGTGGAGTGACTAGTTCTGCTGGAACACGAATTTGTGCATCACCTTCATTAATCTCCAAATTCCAACTTGCCCTTTCATCAAATATAATATTTATGTTAATAATGACTTTGCCACTTACTGGATTATATAATCGATATGCTTTGGATTATGCAGAATATCCAATTAAGATATATTTTTCTGATTTTTCATCAAGCTTATGATAATTTTGTGAATTTACCAAAGCATAAGCAATACAACCAAAAATTCTTAGATAGCTTACAGTTGGTTTTATACCATACCAAGCTTCAAAAGGAGTTCGATTCATAACAGCCTTTGTCAGTGAAATATTCAATAAATAAACTGCTATTGCAACTGCTTCTGCCCAAACTGATTCGGAAGATGCTTTCCTTTAAGCAAACTTCTTGTCATTTCAACAACAGTTCGATTCTTACGTTCAGCTACACCATTTTGCTCTGGTGTATATGGTGTTGTCAATTCCCTGCGAATACCATTTTCTTCACAAAAGGAATTAAACTCATTAGACATAAATTCACCACCTCTATCTGTTCGAAGTGTCTTTATGTATTTACCACTTTGCCTTTCTACAAGTGCCTTGAATTTTTGAAAGTTATCAAATGCTTCAGATTTCAATTCCAGAAAATATACCCAACTCATGCAGCTATAATCATCAGTAAATAACAGAAAATATCGACTTCCCCCAAATGATTTTGTATTCATAGGTCCACATAAATCAGCATGAATTAATTCAAGACAATTAGATGCTCTTCATGTTTTTCTAATAGAAAATGATTTTTTACTTTATTTGTCATAAATATATCATTCATATATATCAAGTATATTAATTTTAGGCAATCCATAAATCATTTCATTTTTATTTAACAACCTTAAACCTTTAATGTTAAGGTGTCCATATCTCAAATGCCATAAATTTGTCTCATTCTTTTGATTTGCAACAAGAGCATGTTTCTCAATATTTGAAACATCAATTGGAAACATCTTATTTTGTGTCATGCAAACATTTGCTATAATCAAACCAGATTTTTTATCTTTAATAGTGCATGAACCATCATCAAATATAACTGAATATCCAATATCTATCAATTGTCCAACACTCAACAGGTTATGTGATAAGCTAGGAACATAGAAAACATTATCAAAGTATTTTACCTTCCCTTGATTTGTCTTCACCTCAATTGTTCCTTTTCCTTCTACTTGGATTTGCTTGCTATCTCCAAGTTTAACTTTCAACTTATGAGTTTCATCAATATCTCTAAATATTAATCTTATGCCTGACATATGATTAGAACATTCACTATCCAAAAACCAAATGTCATTTGAGATATCATTAACTTATGAATGAGTCATAAACAACTTACTATTGTCTTCATTTTCTTTCACATAGCTTGCTTGTTTTTCTCTTTTCCAGTAATCTGCCTTCATATGACCAAACTTCTTACAATAGTGACATTGAATTCCACTCTTGTAGTTTTTCTGATCATAGTTTGATTGTCTTTCATCATGCCCATCAAAGTGTCCCCTTCCTCTTTCTCTTTCATTTCCTCTACCACGAAATCCTCCTCTGCCACGTCCTCTTATTGTTGATTTTTGTCTTCTTTGAAAGTAGAAGACTCTCCCTCAACCTGAAATGTTTTTTCTTCACTTTTTTCAAGTAACATGTTCAACCTTGCTTCATGTGCTTGTAAGGAACCCATTAGTTCATCAAATAAATAAGTAGATAAGTCATTTGACTCTTCAATTGCCGCAACAACATTATCAAATTTCGGAGTTAAACTTCTCATAACTTTTGCAATAATTATTTGATCATGTAGATGTTCACCATAGGATTTCATTTGACTAACAATTTTAGTCACTCGAGAAAGAAAATCTTGCACTTATTCATTGCTTTTCATAAACAAAATTTCAAACTCACGGCGAAGGGTTTGAAGTTTTACCGTGATCACCCTCGATGAGCCTTGAAATTCATTTTGAAGTATCAACCAAGCTTGTCTTGAGGTTGTCGCTGCTGTAATTCTTGAGAAGATTGTCTCATGCACAGCTTATTGAATGAAGAACAATGTCTTTAAGTCATTCTTTCTATTCTCCCTCAGCCTGGTTTCTTCATCTTGATCTGCATATTCATTCTTTATTAAGTCCCAACGATCCTGAGACTTGAATAGAGTCTTCATCTTGATACTCCAAAATTCGTAGGATTTGCCCGAGAAGATGGGAATAAGGGGTTGAAACATAGAATTGCCATTAAAAGCACAATGCCCAATTCAGATTGAAACAATACTCTAATACCACAAATGTTGGGGAAGGAGGAGCAAGGAAACGATAAAACAGAATACTACGATCTAATTAACGAAAACGCTTTCAACCAAGAAAACGACGTAGTATTAAACATGAGGTAAAAGAACAATAACACTTACAAGATTATCTCTAAATGCACACAATCTCTTCTCTTCACACACACTCTGCACTTTTGTTTCATTCTTTAAATTCCTATTTATAAGACATAATAATAACTAACTCATACCACTTTCTTAATCCCAATATCTCACCCATAATTAATAACTACTTCCACTAACTCTTAAACTATCTCCATAACTCCTAAATATGAACCACTACTCCTAAACATATTAACTACATATGTAACTACTATGAATCAATTCTCAACAATCTATCTATCTATCGAATCTATCTCTCTTCAAACAGGAAGGACCGACCAATCGAAAGCTAACCTTAGGATTGCAGCACAAGCCACCGGATCACTATCGGAAGTTTAGGCTATCAGGAAGGAAGCTGTGTGCGTCTCCCTCATGGAGTGCGTGGATGCCGATGCCGATGCCGATGCCGCACTTACAAGTTAAAAAAAGTGGATGCCGCCATGGATGTGTTTGAAGGATTCTGTACCAGCCAAACGGCAACTTCACTTCCTAAACTGCGAGCCGCGTGCTCTCCAAGCTACCCTCTTCCCCCCCCACATCGCCTCCATACCAATAATTCTTACAAAGATGTTTCTGGCATCAGATATCCGATCCTTTTGCTGCCTCTTTGGGGTCCCCCTATATATATATATATATATATATATATATATATATATATAGGTCCCATTGTAAGTCCTACGATATCACTAGCTCCTCCTCTCGAAGCCTTCATCTCTATCTAGCCGATAACACAGAGCCATGAGCAGGGAAACCGATCCACTGCCTGTCGCAAGGGTGGTGGGGGATGTGTTGGATCAATACATCCCCCACCAATCCAACACATCCCCCACCACCCTTGCCACACGCAGTAGGATAGGGAAGGCCTTCGAGAGGGGGGGCCTCTCCCCGCCACCTCTATTTTTGACGCAGATCGATTTGATTCCGGGCAAAGATCTTTTTTATCATCGGGGGGTGCGCGCCTTTTCTTGAGAAAAAGGGTTTCGGGTTTTGCTCGTTTTCCTTCTTTTTGTGTTTCTTGCTTCTTTTTGTGTTTGACTGTTGCTGAGTTGGTTTGTGTCGCGGTGACGTTTACAAGAAGTGCATGCGACGTTCATATGATAAGCCTGCCAAGATTTTTGTATGTATTGTTGCTCTTTGGCTTACGGGCTTGACTTTTTTTACTATCAACGTACGGTTACTTTTTGTTTAATTACTCCCGGTTTGGTTTGTCGCGGTCGTGCTTTCAAGAACTGCATGGGGTTGACTTAAATCTGCCAATATTTTTTTTTGCATACTGTTTGGATTGTCGATTTACTAATCTTTGCTCGAACAAGAAGAAGGGTAGGTATGTCTGAGGTGGAGGTATCTTTCTCCCCCTTCGTCTACTCTCTCTCTCTCCCTCTCTGTGTGCGACTGTTTCTTATTGATCTGTTACAATAATTTTATCACCATAGTAAAAATACTGAAATATACTTAAAAATGACATAAATAAGTCAAATAAAATCAAAATATACTAGAAATCATTTAATATATTATATTGTGATTCAAATAGGTGTTTGTCATAGCTTAGGAACACCATAATCTATATATATATATATATATATATATATATATATATATATATATATATATATATATATATATATATATATATATATATATATATATATATATATATATATATATATATATATATATATAACTTGTTGTAGTGTTTTTATCATCATAATGAAAATACTATAAAACTTACTCTAGCTCCAATCAAACTCATTTTGCAAGCATAAAAATATAATATTATCCTGGTCCCCAAATAATGACAACCAAAGAGATATAGTATGATGTTATGTATTTCATTAATATTTATAATTTTTTTAGTACGTTTTAGTAAAAATATTGTAGACACTATTAGAAACATAGTAATAATTTAAAACTGATAAAAAAATAGATGAAAACATTTTAAAGAAGAAAAACAATTGAGAGGTATTTTTAAAATTAGGAGTATTGGTTGAAAAAAAATTGTACCGATTGAAAAATACTCAAAATATGAATACTACCTTTAATTTTAGAGAAGATTCAAGTTTGCATTTTTGTCACGGGCTTAGTTGATTTTGCTTAAGCCGTACGGCACCCCTGCGTATCCGTCCGCAAAGGTCAGTCTTCCCCGATATCTCCTAGAGTCCCTTAGACTCACAAAAGAGAAAACGGGCCAGAAAAATCAATTCTCACGGGATCCACAAGCAACTGCTCAAGCAAACACTTCATAAAGTCATATACAAATTACAACCATGGACATTACAAACTCAGAGAGGTTGCACACAAAGGATAATGGTTCATTACAGACCGAAGTCCCCCACAAGTACTTACAAGGCATACTTGTATTTACAAGTCAAAATTGGCCATAAAGCAAACCAAACTCGGGCTGCTAAGCCTACTGCAAGCCCGCTACTTGCTGTACAAGGTATGTACACAAACCGAAGGACACGGACAAACATGAACATTTCATCAAACTTGTTTACATTATTGTCCATGACATTCTCCCCCACTTATTCCTTCGACGTCCGAAGCCGCTGTAGACGCTGCATCTCCGTGCATTTTGCTAAATCTTCAATCTTCTATTTTAGCTGCAACACGCCCCTTTGGCTCCCAGCTGCTCTCCATCGCGATTGTTAAGTAGTCGAACTCTGATCCGCCATGCTGCTTCAACTCACCAATGACTGAATCTGGTGTGGGGTTGGCTGAGTTGTACTGATCCTTGTTGGTTCTCGCGGATCCTGCTGATGAAGGAAAAGACCTGCCTTATTATATGCCAGTATCGTAGTATACTCATGTTGCTTGAACTGGGTAAATGCTTGTTGGAGCTTTAATGAGCATTGCCTCGCAGACTTTAAAGTTTTTAAGGTCCTTCCCCCACAATGTTTGCCCACTGATCCTTCCTCCATGTTTAGCTGTCACTTCCAAGTAGGTTTGCATCACTTCCGCTTTCGATTGGCATTCAATTGGAAAATGAAGCGGACAATCTACTCTCAGTAGTACCGATCATCAATGGTGAGGATTTGACAACTATTGTCTTCCGTAAGCTTTCTCTGAAGGGTCACTGAACTTATGTAGAGCTCCTCTGCCGGATAAGTAAGAGAACTGGGATACTTGACTTCACTCATTCTATTACTAGTTGAGAAGGCAAGATTACTTAGCTTCGCTCCCCTCCTCGAGTTAAGAGGATTGGGGCACTTGGTTTCGTCCATTCTCCTGAGTTGAGAAGGCAAAGGTTACTCAATTTCGCCTTCCTTCTCGAGTTTGTACTTCATGCATTGAGCTGGTTACTAATATTCGATCGCTTTTTGCTCACACTTCTGAAGCACTTGAAGTGTTTGCACTCCTTGCGTTGAGTTAGTTACTGTGATTCGTCTTCTCACTACCATTGAACTTCTAGAATGTAAAAAGTTTCGTCCGAAAAGAGTAAAAAGTTTACCCCAACTTGGAGTAAGTCTTTGATAGATTTGGTCGCCTCTGGGATTGTACCATCTTCTCTATCACCTTTTTCGCCTACTCCTTTGAG
Source organism: Ensete ventricosum (assembly GCA_029747655.1). NCBI lineage: Eukaryota > Viridiplantae > Streptophyta > Magnoliopsida > Zingiberales > Musaceae > Ensete > Ensete ventricosum. The sequence continues at coordinate 43,429,077 of JAQQAF010000005.1, read as the reverse complement.
TAGAAAGGTACAGTACCGTGTATTGTCTACTTCGTTCTTTGGTCGAGCACTCCTGCATCAACCCAAAGTCCCTCGCTTTCAGCTATCTTGATGAGAAGCCCTTCGACATCGGTCTTATAAAGTTTCTTTGCCTCTGCCCTTATGCCCTGTCTTGGTGCTTGGAGTTTACCTTTGCATTCTCCACCTCCTCGGCCCCTTTTACGACCAATGCTCTCCCTCCATGAGAGCAAGGGATCAATGACTCCATGGAAGTCCTGCCTCTGCGGCACCATGGTGTTGCCAAGCCCATAGCCCTACTATCCGTTGACTTGCATTTGCATCCCTTCCTTCACGATCGGTAGATCCGCCTCTGCGGCACTGTGGTGCTCCTCCGAGTTCACCTCCTTTCTAACTGACGCTTTGCTTTGGGTAGTTGAGCCCCACTGGACTCGTCGTCGCTTCCTCGCCCCTTTCGACCACCTGCTTCGACACCATTGTGTCTTCCTAGCAGTTCTCCTTGGTCGATGAAAAGATAGACTGCAACTCTCATGCATGGCCTCTGCCATCTTGTTGTAGGGCTCACGCCGATTCTGTTCTCCTTAGCTTCTTTAGTAGTAATTTTCGCTTACTCAGCTTTGTCCTCTGACTTGTCGGGCTCCCTTAAGCGAATGTGAGCAATGAAGCAACCCAACTCTCCAGCTGCTCCGATCATACTTTAGTATAATCAAGTCCCCTCCATGGGACTCACTGGTACTTGCAATCTGAATACTCCCTCGATAGTACACAGCTCCCATATGCTGATGACTAAGACTTTCATCTAATACAAGCTTCGATGCATATACACGGAAGACCCACCTTTGCGGTACTGTGGCATTCACTCCTTGAATCCACAACCCTTCTTGTCATTGCATTGTTCACCGAAGTCGAGCTATCAGTAGTTCCTGATCATTCACATGATCACGTCCCCCTCCATGGGACTCACTGGTACTTGTACTTGGACTTCTTCCTCGGTGGTACACAGCCTCCATATGCTGATGACTAAGGCTTTCATCCAATGTAAGCTCCGATGCACACACGAAGACCCGCCTTTGCGGTACCATGACATTCACTCCTTGAATCCATAGCCCTTCTTCTTGTTGTGTCTCGGTTTGTGTACATACCTTGTACAACAAGTAGCGGGCTTGTAGTAGGCTTTGCAGCCCAAGTTTGGTTTACTTTATGGCCAATTTTGGATTATAAATATAAGTGTGTCTTGTAAGCACTTGTGGGGGACTTCGGTCTGTAATGGATCATTATCCTTTGTGTGTAACCTCTCTGAGTTTGTAATATCCATGGATGTAATTTGCATATGGCTTTATGAAGTGTTTGCTTGAGCAGTTGCTTGTGGATCCCGTGGGAATTGCTTCTTCTGACCCGTTTTCTCTTTTGAGAGTCTAAGGGACTCTAGGAGATCTCGGGGAAGGCTGACCTTTGCGGACGGATACGCAGGGGTACGACACGGCTTAGGCAGAATCAGCTAAGCCCGTTACAATGATCATTATCCTTTGTGGAGCTCCCAGTAGTTTCTGATCATTCACATGATCATATCCCCCTCTATGGGACTCACTGGCACTTGCATTTGGACTTCTTCCTCGGTGGTACATAGCCCCCATATGCTGATAACTAAGGCTTTCATCCAATGCAAGTTCTGAGTTTGTAATGTCCATGGATGTAATTTGCATATGGCTTTATGAAGTGTTTGCTTGAGCAGTTGCTTGTGGATCCCGTGGGAATTGCTTCTTCTGGCCCGTTTTCTCTTTTGAGAGTCTAAGGGACTCTAGGAGATCTCGGGGAAGGCTGACCTTTGTGGACGGATACGCAGGGGTGCGGCACGGCTTAGGCAAAATCAGCTAAGCCCGTGACAATGATCATTATCCTTTGTGGAGCTCCCAATAGTTTCTGATCATTCACATGATCATATCCCCCTCCATGGGACTCACTGGCACTTGCATTTGGACTTCTTCCTCGGTGGTACATAGCCCCCATATGCTGATAACTAAGGCTTTCATCCAATGCAAGCTCCGATTCACACACGAAGACCCACCTCTGTGGTACCATGACATTCACTCCTTGAATCCATAGCCCTTCTTCTTGTTGTGTCGTACATCAAAGTGGAGCTCCTAGTAGCTCCTGATCATACCTCCGCATGATCTTGTCCCTCACGGGACACGATCGCCTGTGTTGCATTATCACGAACTATTCCACCACGATCCGCTGCACCATGTCGCTTCCTGGTGACATCTTCATTGTATACAGATTCTCGTGTGATGAACTCAGACTACGACTTATCCACGTGTGGCCTCTGCCAACACATCATAGGGCCTCTGTCATCTCCAATTTTTAGTTCGCTCCCTTAGCATTTCACCTTCGTCCACCCACTCTTGGGTAACACCTGGATGAAGCATAGCTCTAGGACAGTCCGTCGCCTAGTAGCTCATGAAGTCCCCCTGACTTCACTAGAATTGGTGCACCATTATTTGGATCCTGGGCCTCTATCACCTACCAGCACAATTTCTGCTATGCACCTCTTGTTCCTGACAACTCGAATGGCAACACTATGACATATTCTTCAAGAGTACCCGCCTCTGGGTCCTCTTGCCCTGTGCTAAGGTATCATGATCCCAACTTTGCCTCAGCAAGTTGAATCACCTTAGTTACTCCGTCAAATGCATCTCTGAGGTAGCTTACATGTGCCTCGAAGCTCCCTTCATCTTTGGCACCATGGAAGATAAGTCCGCCCCATCAGAATGAGGAACTCACGGAACGACATGATCTCACTCTTGCCTCTACAAGAGTTTATACCCTTGACCTCCGTCCAAAGAAAGCTCTGTGTCTTTGCTCCATGGTCCATCTTCTATGTCGACTCCCTTCATGCGGCTCTGATACTTCATCAAGTTCCACCCAAGTTGTTGCGCTCCTCGATTTGCATTGAGTTGATAGTGGCCCTCGCGTCCACCATTCCACGGGTCAGTCCTCCGTTGAGTTCGATTTCGACATCGACTCGAAGTGTGCATTCATATGATGTTGTCTTGGATTACTCTCCCACTTGATCTCGAAATGCATCCACCAATGCATTACCTCATTCGAGATCATGCGACGACTCTTCGTCGCTCGCTCGGTCCATTGAGCTTTTTGGAGATATTACCTTGAGAAACTCTTCCTCAATATGTGTGATCTGTTGCACATGATTCTCCCTCTAGAGAACTAGGACTTATCCCTCCTGGATATCTGTCCTATTGGAGCAGCTTTCCTCTTTACATTCTTCCCACTAGAAGTTTCAGAGACTATCATCCCCTTTGGACTACTCTGTCTTACTGAACAACTTGTGCCTTGTTCTGCCCCCGCAAATGTACTTGCTAGATTGTGACTCTTTGCCAATACAATCTCCACTTCACCCTTCAGGGTCTAGCAACATGCTGAACTTATTGCACATTTCAGCCGCCTACGGACGTATCCTTTTATGTCGAAGAGAAAGTTCTGATGCTCCATGGCACTGAGTTCTGATCGCACCTTAGGATGGCCACGAACACTCCGTCATCCATGTACAAGCCCTTGCATGAGTTCTGAATCCTTCGAGTTAGCAATTCCCCTCACCTCTGTGAGCTTTGCACAACTCTTTCGGTCGTTACGCAACACCTCCCACTTTGCACGGTCTCATCTATCACCAAACGCCTCACTTTGCCTTGAGCACCATCAAGTTTGGTTGCTAACGTTGAGCCATAGCTTGAACTCCACCATCCCAATCTTTGTGTGCTATGTATTCTTCTTTGCTTGCTTGTCCTCGTAGTGCCTCTTGCGTAAAGGGTTGGCCATTCCTCTGAATGCCAAACCTGGATGCCCGCTTCTCTGAACGACTCCTTTCCCTACATCTCGATGTCCATTTTCTCCCAAACGGTTGCATGTGTTGGCTGTCCTCCACACAGCCCAACTAGGTCCCCCACGTTTGTATGACAAGTGTCTCTACGTGTGCTTGTCCCGCTCTGATACCACATTGTCACGGGCTTAGCTGATTTTGCCTAAGCCGTACGACACCCCTGCGTATCCGTCCGCAAAGGTCAGCCTTCCCCGAGATCTCCTAGAGTCCCTTAGACTCACAAAAGAGAAAACGGGCTAGAAAAAATAATTCCCACGAGATCCACAAGCAACTGCTCAAGCAAACATTTCATAAAGTCATATGCAAATTACATCCATGGACATTACAAACTCAGAGAGGTTGCACACAAAGGATAATGGTCCATTACAGACCGAAGTCCCCCACAAGTGCTTACAAGATATACTTGTATCTATAAGCCAAAATTGGTCATAAAGCAAACCAAACTCGGGCTGCTAAGCATACTGCAAGCCCGCTACTTGCTGTACAAGGTATGTACACAAACTGAAGGACACGGACAAACATGAGCATTTCATCAAACTTGTTTACATTGTTGTCCATGACAATTTGGGAGAATTGTGCAAAGATCATGTGTTTCTTATTAGACATATCTTGATCGTCATGTTACTTTATGATAAGATCATTTAGTATTACATTGATTGAGAAATAAGAGGGTTAATGACTCATAAGCCCGTCAGTCTTCCTTACTCCTAGGAATATAATTTGAAACTCTAATCTTTGATGCCTATCGAACGTTCAATAGCAACAGTAGCTGAAAGACACTATAAACATCGGGACACAAGTGCAGTAATGACAACAGCAGCAGCAGCCATGTATTATTTAATTTGAAATGAAACACTACCATGTACTTTTTTTCTTTTCTTTTTCTTTGATATAATTAATATGAAACTATAAAAAAGGAAAGCATATCCTGAATATTTATATACCTTGGATACGTAGGAACACTTGCCCAAGCATAATGAACACTCTTAAAAATTTCACTACAAATTGAATGAGTTGTGTGTGAAGCCACATGCTTTCTTCTGCGTTACAAAGAACACCACTAGGCTTCAAGGCCCTTGCAATCTCATCTCGAAAAATGGTTTCTCGATAAGCTCTCGAGCTAGTCCTATAATCACTGCCTCGTGTGAGGTAGATCAACACTTCAGCACCATCGTTGCAGCCTACTGTTGTTGTCGCCGCCCTTGATCTATGAAGACTTGCACTTCTATCATAGTCGCGCTTCTACCGTAATCACTGTTGCTGATCGCCCCAGCCTTCTCACCAACGTCATTCCTTCCCCTCCTCTGCCTTCGGCACTGTGCTCTTCCTCCCACCCCCAATCAATATCTGCTATCTGATGATCCAATTCACCCGACACACCTCACGAAGCTAGCATCTGACGCTCTGCCTCGCAAAGCCTGCTATCCGTCGGTGTTGAACCGTTGTGTCGTTATTCCTTCCCCCCTTCTCTGCCTCCTGCACTACCCTCTCCTACTACAGCCGCTTCTCCTCTTCCCACGATGGTCGATCCCCAACATCCTCCAATGTCCTTATCCTCCCATTGCCATCGCCCCTAGTGTTTTTTTCTGCAACTGGGCCGCCTTTGAATCGACTACAGTCGTCTGGCAACACCTCTTCTTCTGATTTTCCTTTGGTGACTTCTCCCTTCACTAAGGAATAACTTCTTAACTTGGTCGCACTTCTTCGACCTCGTTTCACTGATCATCTTAACAGTGTGACTCAACATCTTCGATGTCTTCCTTGTCAACCTTTAATTCTCCAGCCCTCTTCCCTGTAAGGAATGCTAGTGCCTCCTCCCATTAGGGTCTTATCTCAGTCAATGATGCTTCTCTCATTCCCTTCAAATTGTCCAAAGGCGGCAACTACGCACCCTGACATGTGTAGTTTTCTAACATTTTATTTGGCTGTGGATTATTAGGTTATGTTGATGGCACATTCAGTTGCCCACTAGTAATGATTCACATTCTAAGTGACCCTTCGACTCACACACTCTGGTTACGCTAAGATCGTCTTGTTCTTCAAGCCATTAAAGACTCTGTTGCTGGATTCGTGGCCCCACTCATCTCCTCCGGTGCTACTACTGCAGAAGATTGGAACAAACTACATACTACCATAGTAAATTGCTCATACACTCGCATGGTCGAACTCCTCTCTAGACTTAGGAAATTAAAACAAGAGTAAAGTATTGTTGCTGACTATCTACTACATATAAAAATTATTATCGATAACATGGCTTTGATATGTCATTTTATTAGTGATGAGGAAGTCCTCATCTACACGCTTAATGGACTTAGTGACAAATTTAAGGAATTGGCAGCGACACTTCAAGCTCGTGACTCTCCAATCATATTTGAAGAACTCTACGACAAATTAACTGACTACGAGACATACTTGACGTGTGATGATAGATTGACAGTACCTCCCATCATAACTCAGTTCCATCACAAATCCAAAAAAATCAATAAATATAACAAGAATGCTAAAAAAGGGTATGGCCACTTTTCCTTCGAATCCTGTGGGCAATAGTCGATCCTTACCTCCTCCATACTTCAGAAAACATTAATATGGACCCTTCCATCCTCGCCATTATGCTTATGTGACTCAATAAGTCGTTTGTCAATTGTGTGACAAAATCAATCATACTGCAAATGTCTATCGGTCTCGCCCTCAACTGTCTGCTCCATAAAGATGGCCTCAAGCAAAAGTTATGACTACTCTGACTGATAGATAGTCAACCAAATTGGATCATGGACTCTGGTGTCTCTTACCATTTTGTCATGCCCCCCAAAATATATCGCATTCGAGAGGGGTGATCATGTCTTAATCAAAAATATAATATAATGCGTCCACAATCCGAACCCAGGATCCAAACTAAACTTGAGGATACTGATTAAACATTTTTAAAAATCATTCACATTCATTCAGAAAACCTATGCAATTTATAAATCTTACACCACATCACTTGATAATCCATAAAACTTGAAGATTAACTTAGCCAAAAACATTAACCATACTTATAAAACCATCAGTCTCAGAAATCTATACAAATGCAAAACCAACCATTTTCCATCACTTCATATAATTATAAAATTTAATATTCAAAGATTCCACATTAAGAAGTATTCTAATCTTTTTACAAGATACATCAGTTCATATTTATCTACAACATTTATTACATACAAAATATTCCTATACAACATCTCCCAAAAAGACTTGTCCAAAATCTACATAGCTTTCCACTATCTCAGCTTAGTTCTAGCTTTTTCTATAAGCGACAAGTTAACCTGTAAAATTTATATAGCAACAGGGTGAGCATATAAAGCTTAGCAAGTGACTAATATATCCAAGACAAAGAATGATAACTTTCAAATGAAACTTGATATCGAATGGTAAGCAAGGGTGTAAGAATCCATAGAGAGTATCTCGTAAATATATAATCACAAATCGTCTCATTTGAAACATACTTTGATCATAACAGTAGAGAAAGAGTAGTTGGAGCATATCATTGGGAATACGAAACATTTCAAAGTGTATCAAAGATGTATAAAGTGTTTCGGAACATATCAAAGGCATATGTAACATTTCAGAGCATATCACAAATGGTTAGAATATTTCAGAACATGTCAATGGCATGTGAAATATTTCAGAATATATCAATAGCAAATTAAACATTTTATAAACATAACAATGACATTCGAAATAGTTAGGAGCATGTCAAACACATGAAATGTTTCAGAATATATCAATGGCAAATGAAATATTTCGGAGCATATCAAAGATGTATAAAGAGTTTCGACCTTGTGTCGAGTTTAGGAGGGAGGAACCCCTACAGCGTTTCAAGGGTTGATCCCCTTCAAAGGTCAAAATCTATAGAGCTCCTTCTGGGGTTATATTAGATTTATATAATTATCCTCTTTAATGAAACTAAATTAGGACTCTCGCTAGAGTCCTAACAGACCCGTCCTTTTCAAATTAGTCTTGTCCTCAAGGCGGAGACTCCATAAACTTTGGGTCTTGATCTGTAATTCTCTTTTAAGCTTTCTTTTGATATCTACGATCGATATACTATGGATTTGATGATCCAACATTATCTTGTATCTCTAGTTCAATTATATTAATATTGGAATGGTGATAAAATGTGAAAAAGGGGATGGGACCATAAACAACAATACCAAAAGCTGTTGACTACGTGGGGGGAGATGGGGGTTGACTTCCCTTCCCTCCTCGACATGGAAGAAAGATCACCAAAAGCCACTCGCCCAATGATGGTCCTCGGTGAGATCCGAGCCGCAGATTTGTAGGATTCCTAATACACCCGCACTTTCTTTTCTATCTTTGGGCCTCCAACACTACAAACTTGAGAAAACATGATGATTGATCCCACACGTCCGTTGACTCCACCGGTAACACATGTTGTTGGTTTTGGGACGCTGGCCGAACCTTTTTAAGTCGGCCATCCAGCTTCTACCCAACAGCCCACTTCACATTCTACATAACAAAATGTATAAATAACATATCATCATGCCGATATGAAAAGGTCCACTGCGGATCATCAATTCATTGGATTCAAGACTCGATGCGATCGCGAAAAAGCAAAAAAGGTATTATTATTTGTGCTCATGAAGTCTGGTTGTACGCAGCTCTAGCAACTGTTTCGCAACAGGTGGTGCCCTGTTCTTTAATCTTCGGGGAGGGAGGCCGCCTCCTGCGTCGTCCCCGCGTTCACTGCTTTGTAGGTTAGATTGTAATTTGGCGGCGCCATCGATTCGAGAGCCGGAAGCATTTATGACGGTCACGCAACTCATCTTGGATCGACGACGACCGGTGGCACGACGCCACCGATGGATCTGCCGGCTAAGTTGACTTTGTGGTTGGTGTTAACAACGCGAATCGCATGGGTGGGTGACTTTTCTTTTTAGTGTTATAGCATCACTAAACTGCATCAACGATAATATTATCTATAATCGTTCGGATGTCTTCCCCCAAAACGCACATTTTTTATGGTGTAAGAAGGTGTTCGAACGCTTTGTTAAATTCGTACGTGTTCAGGCGGGAGGAGGGGGAGGCAAATGCTATCTATCTATCTATCATTCTATCTATCTATCTATCTATCTATCATTCTATCTATCTATCTATCTATCTATCTATCATTCTATCTATCTATCTATCTATCTATCTATCTATCTATCTTCAAACTGGAAGGACAGGCCAACCGAAAGTGGATGCCGATGCCGCACTTACAAATTAAAAAAGTGGATGCCGCCATGGATGTGCTGCAGTCACCGTCTCCTCAACCAATCAGTGTGTGAAGGATTCTGTACCAACGAAACGGCAACTTCACTTCCAAGCGACCCTCTTCCGGGGTGACGAGGAGCCCCTTGTTTCCGGCATCCATCAGATAATTCCCCCCCATATCGCCTCCGTACCAATAATTCTACACAAAGATGTTTCTGACATCAGATATCCGATCCTTCGCTGCCTCTTTCGTGTACCCCCTTGCTCATCAATCACGTCTCCGATACACACATCCAACATAACAACAGCATCACCTCTACTCACCATATATGCTTTCTTCATGCTTGCAGTGATTGCTACATTGCGTAATCGATGAACTAGAGCTTCTCCTGTCGGTTTTTACCACGTCGAACGATGCGAAATGGCGGACTAAGGTACCCATCACCTTTAGGGGGTGAAAGTGGCTGGGCCATTCCACGAAGATGAAAAGTAGATTCCATGTGTCGAACCTCCCATTCACAGGGTGCATCTGTGTGTGTGTGTGTGTGTGTGTGTCTACATGTATATGTATATATATAGGTCCTATTGCAAGTCCTACGATATCATCAGCCCCTCCCACCCATCCCCCCACCACCACCCCCGCCCCTCCCTCGAAGCCTTCATCTCTATCCGATCACACAAAGCCAAGAGCAGGGAAACCGATCTGGGAAGGGTGGGGGGGATGTGTTGGACCCATTCACTAAAAGTATGGCCATGAGCGTAAGATACAACTCCAGGGAGGTCAGAAACGGGCGTGAGTTCAAGCCGTCGCAGGTGGCGAACCAGCCCAATGTCGAGATCGGAGGCCATGACCTCAGGACGTTCTACACTCTCGTACGATTCATTCTTCTTCTTTATCTCTTGCTATTGCTATCTCACGTACGAAATTGCATTCACCCGTTTTTTTTTTTTTTTTTTTTTTGGATGATGCAGGTGATGATGGACCCTGATGCTCCGAGCCCAAGCAACCCGACCCTCAGAGAATATTTACACTGGTAATGACCAACCGACCATCCTCGAACCAAGAGGTTTGACACACTCACACCGTCGTTCCCCGACGACCATATGTTGTGAACCGCTGGCCATATGTTCGTCTCCCACACACACACACAAACACACACACACACAGGGGCGAGGAGAGTCTCAGAAAGCACGCACGCATGCATGCATGAACCCAGTAGTACACTAACTCAAAACTCCCGGTGAAAATGAATCAGGATGATGACGGACATCCCTGCAACTACTGGATCCAACTTCGGTGAGCGCTCTTTAAGCTTTTAAGGCGTACGAGAGAGAAAGAAGATGAATGAATCGTACGAGAGTGTAGAAGGTCCTGAGGTCATGGCCTCCGATCTCGACATTGGGCTGGTTTGCCACCTGCGACGGCTTGAACTCACGCCCGTTTGTGACCTCCCTCGAGTTGTATCTTACGCTCATGGCCACGCTTTTGGTGAATGGGTCCAACACATCCCTACCACCCTTTCCTTTCTTAGAAAACCTCGATATTTTTCAGCGTTATTTGTTGGTAGGATATGTTGTATTCCCCCGGCAGCTCATTATTAAAAAAATTTCTACTCTTTCCTTTCTTTTCTTTTTTTTCCTTCTTTTCACTGCGCGTTTGTTTCGGAGTTCAAAATTTTTTTTCCAACGGCGTGGTGTATGTATTATTGCATGCGCACCGCTCTGCACCCCCTTAAAATATTTTTTTTAAAAAAAAAAAATTTGTATCGAGCCTCTTTTAATTCTGACGGATTAATAAAAATATAAACATTTTAACCATCAATGACATGATAACGCAATTTGAACCTCATCCGAGTCGATCAGTCCACACACAGGAGGTCACCACTTATGGAATTTGGACCACACACGCATTCAAATTACGCTTTCCCGTAATTAGAGAAATTTGAAAGAACCTTTACATGATCGCATTCAAATTTAGTGGCGGCCACGGAATGGTGGAACGCCTCCCGTGGCCCTGCAGAGGCCAGTGTTGTTACCATCCTTTACATGATCGCAGAACCTTTATCAGCTTTGATGTGGGACACTCTTCAGGTTGATTGATTTCACCCTGACGGTAATGAAAACCAAAGCTATTGCCTCTACACAAAGACCGTCGTTACCATCTCCATGCAATTTTCTTTTCTTTTTGACATGTGCATGAGATATATATTATTTTAATACATAATCAAATCTCGTAATATATTTCAGATTCACATCCGTAATATGTACAAATTAATCAAATTTTATTCTTGTCCCAGCAAGCTAAGCTTTGTCGCCTGCGTAATTTGATGAGAAATTTAAAAATCAAATCCTACCCCTTTCAATCTTTCAGGTCCCAACTTCCATGAGTCCACTTCATTTAAAAAAATTATTTTAAGGGGGTGCAGACCGACGCGAATGCAATACACCACGCCGTCAGAAAATTTTTAAGTCCTAAAAAACACACGCAATGAAAGAGGAAAAAAAAAATAGTCGAAACTAACCAAAATCCAAAAAGGCTTGGGTGTGGTGCAACAGCCCCCCATGTTGGAAATTTTTTTAATAATGAGTTGCCGGGTGATACAACATATCCTACCAACAAATAACGCTGCAAAATGTCGGGGTTTTTTTAAATCAGGCCCTGCCGCTGCAGGTCCGCGAAGGTCTTCTTATTATAGATGTTTCCTTCCCTGTCTTCGTACTCTTCTTCAAGGTCCGGCCTCCACTTGCTCGATCCTTGTCGTTCTTGGATTTTCTCCCAAAGTTCTTTGGCTTCCTGGTGGGGGTGGGGTGGGGTGGGATGGGATGGGATGGGGGATATTAGATTAACAAAATAAAATGATAGAGAGAGAGAGAGAGATTAAAATTCATCAGCATCGTTTTAAATACCTGGATGGATGTGATCTCATTGAAGTTCTTGGTGTTGGGAATATTGAGACATCGCATTCCGTGCTGGTGACGCCACTCCTTGAAATGGCGTTCGAATGCCCTTCGTCCCCAGTAACTTTGGTTCCCACATATCTCGCATTTGAATTCCTGATGAGAATCACAGACAGAGTGTGGGGATCAATGGTGCCGTGGGATCAACCCCTCCAATAACAATAATTATTTTTTTAATAAAAAAATACAGCATAAATTACAGATGAACCAGAAAGCACAAATAGTGAAAGTCTCTGATAACATACAGCAAGGGGCAACAATGAGAAAGACCAGGATTATGGCTTCTCTATTTGCAGCAGCAGCAGCAAAATAAACATAAATAATAAAAGACTACTTTCCGCACAAGTCCCAAAATTTTATCTATGAGGAAAAAGAATAGCTGAAGCATATAAACTAAAGCTATCAGTCTAATATATAAATACATGTGAATGATGCTGCATACTACAGATAATGAAGATTTGCCTATGACTTATGGAAAATAAAAAAAACACCGGTTCAGCTCAACATTAATATGAATGAGGATAAAAACTCATAGCTAAAAAAACAAATACACAAGTTATAATGAACTGCATGAAGAAGTAGATTAAATACACAACAGTCCAAACCAGCATACCTGACCAAGTCCATGAAGCTTATAAAGCCAGTAGGGAATAGGCTTCCCATCCCAACCCATAGGTAACTTGAGAGGATTGTAGATCTGCTGCTCTTCATCATCACTTTCTGTATCAGCTTGTATAACCTCCTGATGAAGGTAAGAAGGGCATATCAGTGGAACTGAACTGACAAAAACAAAGTTTAAGGTGAATAAAAACAAATGCCAAATTCTAAAATACGGGCAAGGCATGAAAGATCACATGTGATACATAATCATCACAAACAAACATCTTGCTATTAACAACTACATCAGCCTCAGAAATTAAATACAAGTTAAACCTGTGCATACAAGAAGATATACTACAAAAATGGTTGGTACACTGATAAAGTAAGAACAAAAATATATAAATAGTATTTATTGAAACCAGTTCGCCAGCACACTAGTAACTGGTAGGGACTTGCATCCACCCAAGTAACTATCCTCTTGACGGAAAAGTTGCATGATTGAACGTGGTGTATCAAAACATCAACTTTCAATACAGGGTCATGAGACCTGGCTTAACTTAGCAAATCAGAGTTATATATAGAAGAAGAAACAAGTTTATTGCAACCTAAGTCCACAAGGTGCATAAATAAATATGAAAGCACAAGCATTCCATAAGCTGCAGAAATTACCAAAGCATGTGACACTATGTACTTGATTGAAAATATCTAAATAACAAAGTACAATGTATTAAAACATGAAAATCTTCTCCATCAGGAAAGGCCCAAACACAAACAATTTTTCGTTACCAGCCACCATCATAATGATTTCATAGTATTATGGATGCTTACCTCTTCCCGTTCTGCTTCCATTTCCTCATATGTTAAAGCTTGTTTCTTTTCGACATTTTCTTTTGTTTGTTCAATAACCTGCCAGCAGGATGAGAAACACAGGTAACCATATGTTATAAACACTAACAATGGACAGTCTGAACTTAAGCATACTTTGGGGTTGTGTGTGATGGTAGACATGCATATTTAGCTTATCAATATGTGTGATACACACAGAAAGAACAGATAAGACCAAAATTTTGCTTGTTTCTGATCCATTCCAAATTTAGATACTAGACATGGTTTTGATTTGCACAAAGCTGCATCCAAATTTAGATCTTACTTTCTCTGTTACAAAAGATACACCACAGAGATGTCATTTCTTGGCGTTCAAGAGGAAGGACAATTAGCATAGTTGATAACTTCCAAAACCAACACCAGGTCAGAACTCAAGGTCTCAAATATAAACCTAAATATCATCGGCACCTTTTCCTTGTATAAGAAGCTAGCATGCTTAACAGAAGCATTGACCACAATCCTTTCAAAATATAACCACATATAAATAAAACAAATCACACTATTAAATTGCATAAGATATTATTTTAGCAGCCATACTGATGATAAGATACTCACCTCTTTTAGTAACTCACATATTCGTTGCAACTTTGCCTCCATTAAAGCAATTTCTTTCTTGGAACTCATCTGCTCTGCAGCACCATTTTGTTGTGTGTTTCGTGAGCCTTTGGTGAAATGTTTTCTATCCAGTTGGTCTAAAGGTGTGTACTACACGAGAGAACAGACTGAGTATCAAAATAAAGTCATGATATCCTTGAAGCATCTAACAAATTACACAAGAACATGTTCGAGCAATGATGCATACAAGATAACATACACATTAAAAAGAATTGTAATCACTGTTACTAGGAAAATGTGGAAAAAAAACTTGGGCCACGCAAACACACCAACAATCTTAAGTTGAGCAAAAAAACAACTATATCATTGCAAGAAACCTAGATGCATTACGTACCAAGATGACGATGGCGCCTGCAGACCCAAAAATATGATGGATCCTCATCATTGATCCAATAACTATTGCAACAAGCTTGGACCTTGGGTCCATGCTTAATGGATTATATACACCCACTGTGCATGTATAGTGGTCGAGGGGTATCATAATCTAGGGCTTTTGATGCCCTATTTACAGCTTAGAAGTACAGTGAAGCCCAAAGAATCAAATCAATAATTATGCAACTTCAGATGTCAAAATCTACTGGCAAGATTATTCTCCAACTTTAAAATTCTTTTAGAATCCCACAAGGTACTAGCAATTCATGCTATTATCCTATGCAACATTCATTTTCTGTTTTCATGCAGAAAACAAGAAAAAAGAACACCACAAAGTTTAAACATGAAAAAAGATGACAATGCCAAATGAACACAGATGCGCGGAACAAACTTTTACATCGTATCATAAGCATCTTGACACCATATGTAGAATATTTGTCCATCTAAAAGGACAAAACGTAGAAAGAAATCTTTCAACATTATTCCTTCCTCACTCATTTTGGTAGTAAGGAAGCCACAAACAAAACAATCATGGTTTCTGCTTTATTATTATATTAATAACTAAATTATATGTATAGCCTCCGGTATTGAGACTACAAGCAGGAGAAATAAAGAAAGACAGAAAGAATGCATTAAAAATGCCAGGAGAAACAACAAGAGAAAACAAACGTGGAAGCACAAATGAAAGAAATCCTTCACTTAAATTTACAGAGCTAAAAAGGCTTCTTTACTCAAATATCCTTGTAGATAGAACACTCAACCAAGATTTGACTTACCGGTCGGTACCGGTATACCGAGTTTATCTTGGTACCAGTATGGTACCTGAACCGGGTGGTACATACAGTGCGTACCATCTGGTATATTAAAATATAATATATTTTTTATAATATAATAATATTAAAAATATTAAAATATTAAAAAAAGAAAAAGAAAAGGGGCTATGTCGCCTCGATCTTTCTCCCCGGGGAGAAAAAGCGCTCGCGACCCACGAGCGACGACGGCGCGATGACGGCAACGACGCGCGGGCGGCGACGACACGCAGGCGAGGACGACGCGCGGGCGCTAAGTATTATTCCTTTTCTCCTCTTTTCTTTTTTTCTTCTTTTCTTCTTCTTCTACCCTTTTTCTCTCCCTCAATCGACCGTCGACGATCAATTTTGGCAGTACTGTCCGGTAGCGAGCAGTCCGCGTTCTGGCAACCTGACGGACCGGTAAGTACCACCCGTACCGGGCGATATAGGTCGAAATTGCAAACCTTGCACTCAACGCCTCTAAGAAATGTACTGACCCAGAAGCCATTTACCACTGATTACTTATAAGTTAATATTTCAAGCTACTCAAGTAAGATTCTTATTCAACCATGGAATCTGGTTTACCTTAGTAATAGAAATGGTTTGAGACTTCAAAGTGGACTAAAATAAGAAATTGAGTATTTCAATTATCTCAAATTGCCTAAAATAACAATGGATGCAAACAAGAGAGTCCAAAACTAAAAATATGATAAGATAAGACCATAAAAGCATGCCTATTTATTTTAGTGGCACAAGTGACTATCAACACCAAACAAATCCATAAACTGGTTGCCCCACATAAAGGATTGCTTCTAAGATGATAAATCCTATTGTCATAAGTTTACCAGCCCATAAAATGTAAAGTATTTCATTTACCTTGGAACACCTTTCGATCTCATCTGAGCTACCAAACAAAGGAGGGAAAAACTATAATTATATTTAATTTCTAGAGAACAAGGATAACCGAACAGAAGTCTGGAAGCACTGAAAATAATAAAACAAGAGAAACCCAAGAGAGTTACCATTGAAATTTTTCTCACGTTATATTAAAGAAGTACATAATGTGAAATGCAAAACAAAACAAGACACTTTAAACTTCCTTAGGTCTTACCCACAAAGTACATTTACATGCAAAATATACAAAAACAAAAGTTCCCATAACAGTTATGTCAAAAATAAATAAATAAGATGAATGAAATATGTTTTGAGTAGAAAAGTGAAACCTAAGACATAGTATTTACGTATTATAAGTAAAGACAAGAAGAAATTTTAACTACAGAAACCTTTGTCAAAAAAAGCCGCTCTGCACGTTGCTGAAGTGTACCACCAGTTTTCAATCCCTGAGCAGCCAAGGCCTGAAAAATGAAATATTTATTTAGTGTACCCAAATAGTCAGTAAAATAGAAGGTTCATAAAAATTTCACAATTACAAATTACTAAGATAAGCATAAATCATGCTTATCTTACTAAGATAAGGACAATAATAAATTAGGAATGGTCCACTTGAACCCTTACAGATATAACAAGAGTTATTGGTATACTAAGTGTATCCATGTATTAAGTGGATTTGCTTTATGCTCTACAACAAAGACAAACCCCAGCTCCAAATATTGGTGGTTTGGTGGCCAACTAGTTGAATCTTTTTCGACCAATGAGATCTGCTGCGGACAACAGAGACCATATTCATAATCTTACAGATCTTATGATGGTATCAATTGCTTAACCTGTTTCTTTATCAAGTCATGGGAAAGCAATGGAAAAGACCAAACAATAAGCCCGACAATGAGAACTATTACCATTTGTTGCATAGACTGCCTTGTTGGTGACACTTCATAAAGCAGGATAAAATACTTTTTAAGGGATCATCCCCAGCAACCAGCTTCTCTAGTAAAGCTGTTGATCTGTGCTATATTCTACAAGAACAAATTTATGAAAGAACAGCAGAGCTATTGGAACCCAGACAGAGGTCTAAACTTACACATCATTTTTAAATATATAGAAACATGGGATTACTATGTTTAGGCAAAAAGCAACTGGGATTTAATTTCTCTATGAATATCAAGAAGGTGAAAAAAGTAGATTTGCCCATTAAACAATCATCAATGTGAATTTTTTTATAGTGCAAAATTATATGAGAACTGCAAAGATAATTGAATTAAGCTAGAAAACCTAGTAAAATAAATGGGAGAGTGAGAGAAACTGACCTCTCTCAATTTTTGTGGTCCGACTTCCATAAGTTCTTCAACAGAACTGTAATAATCAAGATCAATCACAGCCTCCTGAGATTGAATAAGACCATCTTCTAAATCCTTATTTTCCCACCCCAAAACCTTTCCATCAGCCCACAGCCGTTCGAACTCAGTTCCCACCTGTAATGGAAATGTAAACATCTCAATTTGATAGCATGAAAGATAAAGTTTGATGAAATTAAAGGATGCAACCAACAGCTTTTCCTCCTTTCAGATAGCAAGGTGATTACCATTTTTTTTTAAACTAAAGGCAAAGTGGTATATTGCACAAACATACAACTAACAATATATCAAAGGGTAAGGTGAAAATATCATAATTTGTTCACAATACTTAATAGATCAGGAACATCTATAGTTAGGGTAATGGAAAAGAAGAAATATAGAAAGAGAAACCTAACACATACACAATCCAGTACATGTTTATGTCAACGTTGTAACTATGATAACCAGAATTTGCAAATTGGAATGTTTTTATCTGATTTGGCATCTCGAAACTGCCCAACTTTAACCAACAGTAACTTAACCTCAGAAGCAGCCCATGCCAAAGAGTGTATTTATGCATCCAAGTACGTAGGTTACCCAAACAAATGAAATTTATAAATAAATGGATTGCTGAGAAAGAAAGTGCTTGGCTTCATGCAAAATCCAATAAAATGTTCAACAGATTGATATCAAAACGATTCTCCCAATTAATTAATGTAGCTCAATTAGAAGAGGATATTAAAAGAGACCTTGGCGAATAGCCTATCCAGATCTTGAAGGGGCTGAGTACGCTCCACAAATGATGTTAAATATTCCAAAACATGCTCCAAATATTCTCTGTATTGCCTGCAGAACACAACAAGAAGTAACGTCAGATATACCCATTAGTTCATGTCACTATTTTCACTCCCAACAAGATCTACCATCACAAGTTAAGCAATAACGTGTGAAAAATTATTCATAGATAAAGCAACAACATATAAAAAAACTTCTTTAAAATTTAGCCGGCAGACAACATGGTAACAAAATTAGATAAATCAAAATCGTCCTCCAATCTCCCAGATCAAAAGCCAACGAGATAAGAGTGATGCATAAGCAATACAAGAAGAAACAGGGTAGATACTGAAGATTAAGGTAAAAAGACCAACTGAACCAATACAAAGTCAATAATTACCAGTCTGATCAAGGACTGGGTACTGGCCCATATAGTTCAATAACAGTCAAAATTCTTTTTGTTTTCATGGTAGATATTCAAGATTAAGATACAAATATCAACCGAACCAATACACAGTCAATAATTACCAGTCTGATCAAGGACTGGGTACTGGCCCATATAGTTCAATGGCAGTCAAAATTCTTTTTGTTTTCATGGTCGAAATATGTCCTCGTGTATCAGTAACATACCAATCCAACAAGATATCAAAACTATTATCAAACTGAGACTTTAAACCTTACTGGAAAACAGTGAAGACCATTCAAGTTCATTTTGTGCAAATGGTAAAGATGTCATATCTGGGATGAAATGACATTGCAAAATATATCTAGCATAGGCTCTTACCTGCTCAACTTTAGATTGCAAGGAAGTTTTTGCGTTTGTGAAAAAGAATCCAAGAATGCAGTGTACTCCATGGTCTCCCCAAATTTTGAATTGATGTACTCATTGTATAATTCATGCATGTCTAGGTATCGACCAAAACCTTCCTACAAATCAAACCAAAATTTTGGAATAAGATAAAATTATCAGTAAAAGAAAGTTGACCAGAGATATTAACCAGAAAGAGCAATAAAAAGCTTTGCCAAAATATTCACAGGACCAAAGACACCCATATTTGAAAACAAGGCATCAGATAGTAAACGCATAATAAAATTCCTAGACCTTACCATGTGTGCTAGCGTGAACCTGCAAGAAAAATCATAAAATCCTGCAGAAATTAAAATACAAAAATCACAAAGGAGGTTGATTTTGTTCTGTATTGTGATGTATGGATGAAAAATACAACAAAATTGTGGCTCACAGAAGTTTCACATACACTAAAAAGAGTACACGAAAAAGAAAGCTTTAGGATGACCCAAGACTTGTTTCCCCATGTTGAGATAAGTCACACAAATCATCAATGTGTGGACCAATGAAAATCTGATAAAAATTATTTTTACTTGAATTCTCAAACACAAGTGATATTATGGGTGATCAATGAATGGAAGAACTTAACCATATTTAGATGCTTTTGCACATACCTGAACTGACATCAAATCTCAACATATACCAGATGACAATCATATCCATAGTGTCTTAAAAGAGAAGTGTTGACAATCCAAAGGTATTTCATGAGCATCCCAGAACTAGTGTATTAATTTTGCAATGTTAGACAGTAAATAATGTGCACAAAGAGAAAATGTACACACGGGAAGCCTAAACAAAATATAAAGGATGTGCAAACATATCAGGTACCAGTAAGAGATAGAATAGTCTAAAAGACTTCTAATAATTGTCATGACAATGATTTGGTTTAAATAAATTTACACATTTTGCATTCAACAAGAAGCAAACAAGAGATGCAGTAGCCAAATGAACCATGCAATATCCCTGTACTTTTGAAAATGTTTTTAAAATGCTGAGATGGACATGTGGAGTTAAGAAAGATAGGAATAGAAATATTTTTATTCGCGAACAATTAAGTATTGCTTCGACAGAGGATAAGATAAGAGAGAATACTTTAAAATGATACGTACATGTGCTTAAGAGATCTCTATATGCAATAGTTATAAGATGTGAAATGATTAATGTTAGCGGTACATGTGCTTAAGAGATCTCTGGATGCAGTAGTTACAAGATGTGAAATGGTTAATGTTAGCAATACGAGAAAGAGCTAAAAAGACCTAATAAAAATTATGAATAAAGATTTAAGTATTCTAAACCTAAATGATTTTTTATACATCTCAATGATGGCAAAAGATCCATGTAGCGGAACCCAAACAGTTGGAACTTACGACTTTGTTATTGTTGTATCCACCTGGCCCCCACTATTGATAGAGAAACTATCTAGAGGCAAGATCACCAAGATGTGTATGTATACTATTTGATAATTAGAAGAAAAGGACCGATAAACAACAGTAAAAAGATTCACAAGATTCAATCATAATTACTAATGTACGATTATCTAAAGATCCACTAATTTGTCAGGATACACAAAGTACAAAAATATAGATCCAAGGGGATTAGTGGCTGTTTGATTGGTTTTTAAATGCTATCCTCAATTCACACAACTTAAACCAACTAAGGCTCAGAATCAACTTAACTTGAATCAATAGAGGATTATTAAAATATTAACAAGGGCCCTAGTGTTTGCATCAGTTCATACGCACACAAATAGGTGTTGTCATCTGATCACCTCAGACAAGAATTATGCAGCTTCATTCAGTGGTAAGACAACACCCCTAAAATAATACTGCATATACAACATGGCAACATACTGAGTGTGCACAACTGAAATATGTTATCACATCTACAGGTCATTGTCGCATATGCTTCCCTTCATTCTTACTGCTAATTTTAGTGCTCACTGCTTACCAGTGATGTTTTTGGCATATTACACATGCCATTACAGTACTTCATTAATCTTGTAAACAGCTAAACCTATAACTACTTATTATTAAAATCACCAAAGATGGTCTTAAGGGTTACATATATAATACCGTTAAATGAAAATTCAACAAGGGCATATCGTCTAATTACCCCTCTGTTGTTACAGATCGGTAATAAAGAAACCAGTATATAAATTAAATCATGGAGTTGCCACCAGATAATTTTATAGAATAAGCTTGAACTGTGATAATTGTTCCTTGGTGGATAAATAGAATCAATTTTAGATATGCAGCATAAACAAAAATATCAGTAGTGCATAGAGATAGCAACATGAACTGACTACACATTCATAAACTCCTGAATTCTAATAGGAACTGATAATACCTCGCCGCTGAACTCAATATGTGGTTCTTCCTTTAGTAACTCTTCATACTCCTCGGTTGCATCAACCACGCGAGCAGCTGGATGTCTTCTGTGGTAATCACGAATCTGAACAACAAAACGGCTAATACGTGAGGTAAACACGAAAAAAGCTGATGACACAAGTATACTAAACCAAAAATTACCAAAACGTACATGCAAACTTAAGCAATGCCTAACCATTTCAAGATTAAGTTAGCCCAACTTCATCAGATAAAGCAACTATATGCGACAAGGGATGTAACATAAGCCCAGTGTCCAAGATTTTGGATGAAGAAGGTCCTAGTGGATGCCAGTGTCTTTTAACTCAATGTCAAGAATCACAATTTCTTGAAAATTGTGATTTTCTTTTCCAAGGGCTAGGGGCTTGAAAGAACGGCTACCTCCTTCAGACGATCATAAAACGCACTGAAGAGATTGGTTGTGCCACTTGCGGTCTGCCCTCCGAGGGCCGCAATCTCATCTCTCCTCGCATTGTCCTTGTCCTCGTATATATCAATCTTTCGAAAGACGAAATCGAAACCAAATTATTATAAAAGAAACGCACATAATCAAGAAAGCAGAGAACAGGAACATAAACAAAAGAAACGAGGGCCGTATCAAGGGGGAACCAGAGGGAAAACGCGCGAGAACTAACGAGCTTGTCAGTGGTGCTGGTGGTGACATCGATCATGTGGCGGACGCGGTGACTCTGGAAGAGGCGGTCCCGGTTGTTGGCCGGCTCGCGCTGAAGCTCCCGCACGATGAGCCGCTCGAGCCGCTCCACGTCCTCGTGGGCGGAGCGCGTCACCTCCAGGAGCGTCGAAGACATCCCCGCCCGAGAGTGATGGAGAGGCGAAGGGGCGCCGGAGGAGCGTTTCTAGGGTTGTTGGATCGGGCTGGGTTTCCTGAAGCGGCAGAAATAAGTGAGGGAGATAGGCGATGTCGTTGCTTTAATCGGACGGTGACGGAACGTCGGTTCGTGGGACGCGAAAGCAAAATAAAACCTACCTACTGGAGCCACGTGATGAAGCTCACAAGTGTAATCTACGGTCAAGATTTAGTGGATGCTTCTTTATGGTTACCCAAAAAAAAAGAAAACATTAAAATGAGGAAGTAAACAACTAACAGTTACCAGTAAGTGTAATCGATAAATTATGCATCAATGAAAAATGAAACAATAATAAATAGGAAACACATTGAACTCAAACGGCGCGAAGGAGCGGGAGGATCAACAGCAGTACAATTACATACCCAGTGGTTCTATGCTTTTATATATACGGGTATTATTATTATTATTACTTGCAATCGGTCATCACGAGCGGTGCAAGTTTGAAGTGGGACGGCCATTGCTCAGTCAACGTGGAATTCAAGGAGGTTCAGAATGTATAATATAAACCTTAAAAAGTTTTGGAAGCCAAAGGAGATAGATAGATAGATAGATAGATAGATAGATACCCACGACTGCAACTCGAAGTCGAACGCCATGAACGTATGGAACATGCAAAGGCGACCTTCATTTGTTCCGCCGGTCAGCAAACGAAAGCACAAAAAAATGACGAGGAAACAAGACCTGGAATCGATCGATTGGCGGCCAAGAGTTGGTTGCATCAGGGAGAAAGCTGAATCGACCCTAACGATTCATTCGCCTAGCTGCTGGTAAGTATTCTTCTAGTTGGTCAAGTCTTTTTAAGCCTGTGAGTTCCCTGATGCCAATTCCAAATAATGGCAGTCTTCACTCCATGCACCTGCATGTGGACTAAGATGGAAGTCGTCATCGCTTGTGGGCCTTTAGCGATCAAAATTCCTGACGTCGTCGTCCTTGACGGTAAGCCTCTGCGCTTGGAGTCCGCCCGTCTACATTGGCTCCTCTTCATCCTGACCTTCCAATCCTGAGGATTGACTGGCTTTTCTGTCCGTTTGAGCCGGTCTCTCTCCAGCCCTTGCTCCCCTATATTATTAATTCCAATGTATATACTCTCTCTATGTGTATATTTATATATCCGTTGTTAGCTGCTCGTCGCATCTCCCACCTCATCGCCCTATTTGCCTTCTCTCTCCTCCCTTCTCCCTCGGGCACTCATGGGCAACTGCTTGCCGAGCTTGGCTCATGAGCCCAGGAGACGTAAGAGCAAGAGCAAGAGCAGACCCTACGGCGCCGTGGCTGCACTGCACCACCGTGAGGATGAACCTGAGAAGGGAGGCCAGCCGCAAGCAGAGAACGACGGTGCGAGGGTGAAGGTGGTGATGACGAAGGAGGCGGCGGCCGTGCTGCTGTCCATGCTCGCCGGCAGCAACGGGAGAAAGGTGGAAAACATGCTGCGGGAACTGGAAGAAGACAAAGGCTGCAGCAGCTTCAGGTCGGCAATGCCTGCGTATGGCGAGGACCGTTGGAGACCCGCTCTCGAGAGCATACCGGAGAATTAACGTTGGATCCATGAAGATTAATGTTATAGATGGTTAGCAGATTAATGTTATATTTTACCCAGAATTAATCCGCCGCTTTGATATCACTGTCGATCCATTTGGAAACAAAGGCAGAGATCGTCCGCTTATGTTGTGGCAAACATTCACTGCGGACATATATGTTCTCTTATCGGATGTAGTTTCCAATTTCCAACAACATTCCCAAACATATATGCTGGAGTATAATTGCTTCTCTCAAACAAAGAAGTGGAATTGTTGGGTCCACCCACCAAAATTGATTGGGTTAAGTGCATGGCTTTCTCGTAAGAGAGTAGCGGGCCCCATTTTACACCGCGATCGTTGGTTCATTCAAATTACATGATCGAAGTTGCAAGAAAGAGCTAGCAATTTAGTCTTATATTTATTTATTTATATATATATATAAGGTTCTTTCTACATCATATAAATACGTAAAAAAGTTTGCAAACAACATATTCAAAATTTTGATGTATGCATAGAGATACTCGATTACATGCCATATGTATGTATACGTGAGTTGCTTTCATCAGTGCGTGTGAGTTGAAAAAGCTGGTGAAAATACAGAAGAATCAAGAAATACGAACCCAATAAATTTTAGCATCACAATAGGCGTTTAAAAGATATTAAATAAATCCAACTCTCCGTAACTTGAGATGAAGATTAGCTAGAACGACATACATCAGAGTCTTTTGAACCGAACCTATGTATTCACGCTGATCGGCTGGGTTTCGATACATGGCATTCCACAGCGCTTGAAGAAGACTAGAAACCGCATAAAGCAGCAACATCGATGAGAAATATAAGAGGTCCTTCGCATCTGTTGTGGAACTCTATGTCGTGTCCGTTGAGTAAGTGTTAAAATAGGAAGTAGTAATAAAATGTTCATTGAGTTCATTGATTTATCATCAATTTATATATAGGTGAAGATATGAGGGTTTCCTACGTGATTTCCTCATTCAGTTGCAAAAATCATATCTAAATCCTAACTTAGTCTTATTTTCTATCATATCCTCGCAAGATCGAGCTCCTATAAGGACGTCGATCTTAAACTAAAGACGTCGATCTTGAATCGATGACAATGAATATGAAGGAAGGAAGTCGTTGTTGTCAACTGCAGTAAAGATCTGACGGCAGTTGACTTTAACGGCGATGTCAACCTAGCTGAGAAGGAAACCGTTGTATTGTAAATTATGGTGAGGATCTAACGGTGGTTGACTTTGACGACGATGTTAGTCTAGTTGAGAAAGAGCAAATGATTTTGTTAAAGCGAAGTTCAAAAATTCTATTAGATCAGACTATCATGCCCCCACAAGATCAAGCTCTTGTGAAGGACGTAGATCTTTGAACCGATGCCAATGAATCTAAAGAAAGAAAATCACTATGTTGTCAACCATAGTAAAGATCTAACGACAGTTGACTTCGGCGGATATGTAAGCCTAGCTAAAAAAGGAGGATGTAGGCATGGCAGGAAGAGGAGATCTGGCATGGGGCAAGCGCAGCAGAATGGATATAGTAGAAGCTATCATTGGACAACGAAAGCGTTGGGACCTCGATGGCAGGAGGAGGTACAACGGCTACAGCATAAGAAGCATAGGATGCTCTGTTTCTGTTGCACTGCAAAAGAAGATGCTAGCGACGTCAAAAGGAAAGGTAAGAAGCTGTCATTAGACAGCGGAGTGGAGAACTGATAGGGCTAGGGCCGACTGTCATCGAAGAAGACCACGATGCAGCCGAGCATCGGCAGCAGATAGAAGGATCTCATCGGTGCTGCATAAATTTGTAGCAAGGTGACTAGAAAAGGGCAAGCGTTGGTAGAGAGTGGTTGCGGCGGTAAATTGGGAGATGGCAGCAGTTTGTGGAGGACTCAGCTGGGTGCGATGGGCGGCTGATGAGGAAAAAGCCACAGGAAGCAGAGAATGCACCGACAAGGGAGGAAGAAGAGGCAATGGTCAGGCATCCGATTGGAAGCGACTGCGGTAGCAGTGGGAGGGCGCTGCTGGGAGGGGAAGGAGCGGTTGACCGGAGATCAGATTTGGTCACGATCGTGTAGAGAGGTGGAGCACTGCACCTCTGCTGCTCGAGCACTGCGGTCGTATGAGCGTAGGAGGAGCAGCAGATCTGGTGGAAGATGGTCCCCACGAAGGCTGCTGGCAGAGTCAGCAGCAACTACACCGACGGCCCCGTGAGACAAAAGGGGAAGAGCAGGCAACCGACGGATTAGGGAAAGGAACCACGAGACTGTCTCGAAAGGCCTTTCAATGAGATTCCTTGGTCTCAAGGAATTCTGGGTATACTAGTTTGTTGATTTGGGAAGAGGAGTAGAGGATGATGGCAGCGAGTGCTACGGCTGGTTATGGTGGGAAGCATCAGCGGCAGGGTGGAGATGGCTAAAAGGATGGTCACTCGGGTCGCTGAACCTCAAAGGGCTACCATCGGTAGAGAAGAAGAGCGGGCGTCGTCGATAGCATCATGAACGGCCTCTGTCTCTTGCTGGAGAGGGAGATATGCACCGATGAGGAGAGAATTGCCTTCAGAGTAGAGGAAGCAAAGGGTGTCCGGGAGGGTGGCGGCGAATGACCCCTGGGTATCTGCGGTTTCGCAGCGGGGTTGTCCACGGAAAAATAGTGATAGAAGTTATCGTTTGATAGCGAATAAAGAAGAAAGATAATATCTCTTATAGAGAGAGGGGCTCTAATACCATGTTGAAATAGGAAGTAGTAATGAAATGCTCATTGAGTTCATTGATTTATCATCAATTATATATGTGAAGATAGGAAGGTTTCCCTACGTGATTTCCTCATTCAGTTGGAGAAAGCAAATCGAAATCCTAACTTAATCTTATCTTCTATCAGTAAGCACGGCTAAGTCCTGCCCGCATGTGCAAGCTCGTCTATGTCAACTTTTAGGAGGAGAAGGGCGCATAACTTAGGGGAAAGTCTAAGGTTGTGCACTCCTGGCTTCGCTCAAGTCAGTAACGTTTGCTTTAGGATCCACCTCAAGTCGGTCAAAAATCCTTGCACAAAGGCCATGTCGGGGAGGGGTGTCCGATGTGACCCCTCCGACAATCAAGTCAGTGCTCCTGATCGAGGTGCAATCTGGATAGAGTATATTTTAGAATGTTTTGAAGGAGAGCCAAAAGTCCCATGCACAGCTTCAGGGGCAGCTTTTATACCTACTTGCCGGAGGTCGTCAATACATGATGTCTTTAATGTTGCTGACGTCCTTTAGAATGGTTCGAACCTGCACTTGTACCTGATGAAGCCGTGCGCAAGGTTTGTGCTGCTCTTGCGGTAAGTCGACCATACCTGCTTAAGGTCAATCGTACTTATGCCAGGTCGACCATACCTATGCTGGGTCGATCATACCTGTGTCAGGCTGGTCATATTATGCCAGGTCGATCATACCTGTATCTGATCGATCGTACTCGCGTCAGGTGCCAACTGAAATCATGTTGAATCAAATGAGGATAGTGGAGTGTGACTAATCCGTACATTTTTTGCCCTATCACCGTCCATTTGATCTCATTTAAAACGGATAAGACATGGGTTGGAGAGTTTCACGCGTATGGGCGAGGGAGACAGACCTTGAGGTGCATGCATGCACAGCACGTGTGGTTCTGCGGGCCTAATAAAGCTGGTTTGGAGTTTGGACTGCATGCCGTCCGTCAATGGCCGGTTGCTTGCGAACAGAGAACTCAATGCATGCAGCATCATTAGGCTAAACTGTCTTGTTCGGAAAATGGCTCCTGATGTCGTCGTTCCTTGCGGCTGTCCCCTCTGCGGTGTCAAAGCAGGTTTTGTGTGAAAAATGCAGCCTCAGGAACCAGGTTTGACTGCAGTGAGCACTGATTGGTTCGGGGAGAGAAGTAATGGAGGTGTTGTATTTTCTCTGGTTAGGCAAGTTGTTAGAAATGGTGCCTTCTTCTTCTTCGTCTTCATACTCACATGCAGATGCCATGTTCAAAAACCTGAAAACTCTGATGCAAAGATCGTACGTGAAAAATGCAACTACAGTTGTGGCCACGAGGTGATAACAGCCTTGCAGACGAGTCCTCCGGCGACCAAAGTAGAAACTGCCAAAGGATTATATATTATTGTTATGACAAGGTTATACGCATGTCGGCCATTTCCGGTTTCATGCTCTCAAACCTTCTTCTTCCCTATTATTGTTATGACAAGGTTATAAAGCTACCAGCATTGCATGCGCTTCTTCTCATTTCACCGGATCTCATCTCCTTCCTCCTCACCACGCGCGTATGGGGAACTGCTTGCCTAGCTTGGCTCATGAGTCCAAGAGATGCGACGAGAACAAGAGCCGACGTCGTTGCTCCGGTGTGGCACAGGATCACGTGGAGGAGACGGAGAGGGGACGAGTATTGCCACAACCTGCTGCTGCTGCTGCGCCGAGCAGAAGGGTGCATGCAACGGATCGGCCTCGCCCGAAGCGATCGGTACGCTTTGCGGAGGGCGGCGACGGCGTGAAGGACACTGCAAGAGTGAAGTTAACGGTGACAAAGAAGGAGGCGTCTCTGTTGCTGGCCATGCTCGATGACGGTAGAGAGAGGACCCTGGAGGGCGTGCTGAGCCGGCTTCAAGAAGCCCGAGCCGGACACCGGAGAACTAATTATACCATCATGGTTTCGGCTGCTACGTCTTCACAGATTCCATAACATATCATCGTTATAAGCTGATTGCTGATGTTTGAAAAGGCATATGTTATAGTGTCCATATAAAAGTGATTACATATCATTGATACGATGATATCATATGTTTTCAATAATTGCATATCCTTTCCTCCACCACGGACTCTGATTCAAAATAATCATCAATAAAGTTTTCTTTCTCTCCTCTCCTCTTCTCTTCTCCTCTTCTAGCATGGGTATGAGGGCAGGATTCAAAATCCATTGACTGTTTGCACTCCATGAGACTGCCTTCAAGCGTGCAGTCACCGAAGGCCCTTTCCTGAGTCCATCATCTTTTTCATGTACAAACCATAAATCTTCGATTCCGCTCGTCCGCTGTGGTGTCACCGAAGGTAGTGTCATCCATGTCTATTTCTTGGTAGATCCTCTCAACCAGGCACCGCAAGCATCTTATCTTCGTAAAAGAATCGTCGATTCTGGGCAGTGTCAGGGGTGTTACTTCTTCGTAGATCTTCTCGACCAAGCATGGCGAGCATCTTCTCTCGCCTTCTCAAGGAGCACATCCTTCGTCATGGAGCATCCATCGTTGCAGCGCAGGATCTTTCTTCCACCATGTCGTGTCGAAGGGCGCTCTGCTCTCCCTTGGGCCGCCCATGATCTCTCTCATTCTGACTCCATGATGGATGGACTTCCTTTGCACACCGCTCTTATTTGCTCTCTAACGCATCACTGTTACAAATCACGTATACGACACGACCCTCCTCCGTCTTTTGATGGGAATAAAACAGGAATAAATTTTATATATGAACAAATATTAACATACCGTCACACATAGCGAAATCAAACATAAATCACAATCAGATGAACACCAAGATTTACGTGAAAAACTCCTTCAACTCGAAGGGTAAAAACCACGGGACAAGCCAGAGAAAATACACTATCAAAATAATGAATATACAGATCTCAAGGCTTTTTGCCCAAGCCCAAAGCAATAGCCACAAGAGAATCACAGAGATACAAGGACTATAATCCTAAGCACAATATCCAAAACATTCCTAAGAGATTACAGTAAGAATCTACTGCAAACTGATCTAACCTGAGATTTGAATGATTGAGAATAGTCTTTTCCTGCCCTTGTCTTTTTCCCTTTCCTAGATTTCTTGTTTTCTGGCCTCTACTGTCAATCTGCAGTCTTCTTTCTCTCTCCCACGTTTCCAGCCGTCGCTGCTCTCTTAATCTCAACCTCAGCCACCTAATCTAGGTTTTAGGTTAATATAAGTGAGGTTTTGGGTTGTGGACTTCACTAAAGCCCATTATGAGCTGAATCTGGGTCATCTGCCCAACAACCTCCCCCTTCAACCCATAAGGGAGGATGTCTCATGACTCCTCAATGTGAAGCCATGCCGACCAACTGTCGGCACATCTCCTGTTTCTCTTTTTATGCTCACTTTCAACTGCTTCCTGGTAACTCTCTGGTTCACCTGCATCAGTAAGCATCACATACTCATCTGTAAAGTATCTTCTGGAAGGTTGACGTGGTCTAGAAGATCTTCTTAACTGAGGTTCTGCGGGAACTTGCTCTCTTTCTTCTTCCTGCTCAACATGTCCTGCAGGTAGATCAACATCTGGCTCTGCACCATATTCCTACACATCTCCCCCATCACCTTGATATACTAGAGGAATAACTGAGTCACAGTCTACAAATCCCTCTGCAGAAGGTTTAGTTGGTGCCTCCTTCTTCAAATCCTCAATGGTTTGATCCTCAAATAAGACAACATCTCTGCTTCTGAACACATTCTGCTTTTCTGGATCTCAAAACCTGTAACCAAACTGATCATGTGAGTCACCAAGAAAAATACACTTTTTTTGTCTTACCATCCAGCTTGGACCTTTCATTGTTTGGAACATGTGCAAATGCACGACAACCAAATACTCTTAAATGCCTATAGGAGACATCTTTCCTTGACCATACATGCTCTGCAACATCACCATCTAGAGCTGTACATGGTGATAAGTTGATTATATCAACTGCAGTCCTCAAAGCCTCATCCCAAAACCTTTTGGGTAGCTTGGCCTATGAAATCATACATCTGATCTTTTTCATGATGGTGCAATTCATCCTCTCTGCAATTGCATTATGCTGAGGCGTACCAGGGACTGTCAACTCATGCTGAATGTCATGTGACATGCAATAATCATTAAACAATCATGTGTACTCACCACCATTATCTGATTTTATACATTTTAATTGTCTTTCTGTCTCCCTTTCAATTCTGGCATGAAACTCTTTGAAGACATTAATAACCTGATCTTTAGTCTTCAAAGTATAGGCCCAAACTTTTCTGAAAAAGTCATCTATAAAAGTAACAAAATAAAATGCACCACTGATACTAGGAACATTAATAGATCCACCAGGAGTTTTTGTCCTCAAAGGACCACACACATCTGTATAGACACGGTCCAAGACATGCATTTTTCTAGATAAGGCAGGACTAACAAAGGAAACTCTATGTTATTTACCAGCCAAACAATCAATACAAGGGTTCAAACGTGTACCTGTGAGGGATGACAATACCTCTCTTTTGGAAAGTTCTTGCAGCCCCTTCTCGCTCATGTGTCCTAGTCGCCTATGCCACAACTCCATGCTGGAGTCTTTCTCTGTAGCATTCAACTGCTCACCACAAGCTTTAGGTTGCAATCTATACAATGTATGACATTTCTTCCCATTAGCTAGAATAAGAGAACCCTTACTGAGCTTTCACTGCCCTCTATGAAATCTGACATCAAAGTCTTCATCGTCCAACTTTTCAACTGAAATTAAATTCAATCTTAAGTCAACCACATGCATCACATCCTTAAGCACCAACTTGCAACTAAGATTAGTCTTTATATGGATATCTCTCATGCCAATGATGTTTGCTGTGCCATAGTTGCCCATCTTGACAACACCAAAATTTTCAGACCTGTAAGTAGCAAAGAACTCTCTCTGTGGTGTAGCATGATAAGAAGCATCTGTGTCAATTATCCACTCGAGATCCTGACACACACAAGAAAAAATATCATCAGAAGTAGACAAAATCAAATAATCACTACCTTGTGCTGTAGTTGTGATATTCTCTTTTGACTCTATATGCTCCACTTCTTTCCCCCTTTTCTTATTCTTCTTAAGTTGCTTGCACTGATTCTTGTAATATGTCTTTCTCATCATAATTGTAGCAAATAATATCTTTCTTTGATCTTGACTTGCTTCTACCCATACGTGAACCACTTCTATCCTTTGACTTTGACATTTCTCTGTTCTCTCAGAAAAGTGCTTGTGAATCAATATGAGATTCTCCTTAGCTCCTAATTCAACAAACTGCTTGTTATTTGACTCATGGTGATAATATCATCTGGTGCCGAATTACTGAAGGAAACCACCAGTGTCTCCTAACTTTCTGGCAAAGAACTGAGAAGTAACAATGCCTGCAACTCATCATCAAGAGACATTTTCATAGAGGATAACTGACTAGTAATACTATGCATTTCATTCAAATGCTCAGGAATAGAAGTACCCTCTTTATATTTTAAGTTCACAAGTTTTCTGATCAGAAAAGCTTTGTTGCCAGCTGTTTTTCTTTCATAAAGACCTTCTAACTTTTTCCAAAGAGAGTAAGCAGAACATTCAGTAGAAACATGGTGAAAGACACTATCATCTAGCCATTGTCGAATAAAGCCAATTGTTTTTCGATCTAACCTCTTCCACTCATCATCTGTTATAGATATGGGCTTTGTACTGTCCCCTTGCAAAGGTCCATACAAATCTTTGCAATACAAGAGATCTTCCATTCTTGGTTTTCATATCATCAAATTATTTCCGTTTAAACTAATCATGCGAGAAACATTACCGGCCTCCATGTTCAGATACAAAAGATTAAATACCATCAAAATCCTGCTCTGATACCAGTTGATGGGAATAAAACAGGAATAAACTTTGTATATGAACAAATACTAACAGACCGTCATACACAGCAGAATCAAACAGAAATCACAATCAGATGAACACCAAGATTTACGTAGAAAACCCCTTCAACTTGAAGGGTAAAAACCACGGGACAAGCCAGAGAAAATTCACTATCAAAATAATAAATATACAGATCTCAAGGCTTCTTGCCCAAGCCCAAAGCAATAGCCACAAGAGAATCACAGGGATACAAGGACTATAATCCTAAGCACAATATCCAAAACCTTCATAAGAGATCACAGTAAGAATCCACTGTAAACTGATCTAACCTGAGATTTGAATGATTGAGAATAGTCTTTTCCTGCCCTTGTATTCTTCTCTTTCTTGGATCTCTTATTTTCTTGCTTCTACTGTCAATCTGCAGTCTTCTTTCTCTCTCCCACGTTTCCAGCCGCTGGTGCTCTCTTAATCTCAACCTCAGTCACCTAATCTAGGTTTTAGATTAATATAAATGAGATTTTGGACTATGCACTTCACTAAAGCCAATTATAGATTGCATCTTGCCATCTGCCCAACATCTTTGTCGTCGAGCACATCCCTCTCCAAACCAGTAGAACATGTAAAACTATCCGGTGCATTCGGTAGCCTCAGTTTGATGCATCGAGTTAAACCTGTCCTCTCGAAGGTGACGTCAAACAGAAGGATTCGACTGACTTCATCCGTTTAACCTAATGTCCGAATCGAAGAAAGATTCTGATCATCTCATCAAAGGTAATTCCATCAGAAAAATGGTTTGGATCCTCGATAAGAAGTAATACTTTAGAACCGATGTGCAAAACGAGAAGGCAGCATTCGAACACCATCAATCAGTCCTTTGTTCCAAACGTGGACAATACATTTGAAAAATCTTAATATATGAAATAACAAAACTGAATCATCAACAGTTGCATTCCCATTCAGGCCACCGGCGATGATGTGATGCAGCCAATTCTGTGGGCAAAGGGATGGGTGGATCCAACGGATTGTGTTCTGACCCCAGCGAATCTAGTTACTCTCACAGGGTATGCACGTGCTGGATCGCCGGAATCCATAGGTGACATCAACATGACCTCATACGGGCATGCCCCCCCCCCCCCCCCCCCCCCCCCCCCACCGTCGTTGACGGCTTCCACGGAGGAAGAAGGGAGGGCAAAGACCCCGTCCTCTCCTTCCCCCAAAAAAAAAAAATCCATCGCTATTATATAATCCATTCGATGCAAATTTATGCAACGCCTATGATGATTTATCTTGTTGTAGGATCCTGATTCGTGGAACGCACAGATGAAGTCATGCCGACCTCACCACCCCCGATCGATTTCTCCGGGCCGTCAAGGTCTACGTAGTCGTCACATCCCTCTCTCGCTTTCACCTTTGAACGAGTCACGAATGAGTTCTTCCCCTCTCCAACCGCTCTCTTAAATTCTACCTTACTATATCACATTCACTGCACTATAAAGCCGCTCCGCTTCTCCCCGCTTTCCTCCACCACTCAACAACGCTCATCAGCCACCGCCCAACTCGATCACTCCTCTCTCTCTCGCTCTCGCTCTCGCTCTCTCTCTCTCCCCCCTCTCTCTCTCTCTCTCTCTCTCTCTCTCACACACACACACACACACACACACGCACGCATGGGGAACTGCTTCACTCACGAGTCCCGGAGGAACGCGAGCGGATCTCCATGTGCCGTGGCTCCGCGAGCCCGCGTGGATGAGGAGCCGGAGAAGGGGCGGCCGCCACAGGCTGCTGAAGCGCCTAACCAAAGGGAGAAGGCAATCCCTCACCCCAAGCGCTCGGTTCGTTTCGCGGATGACGACGGCAAAAAGGACGTGGTAAGAGTGAAGATGATGCTGACGAAGAAAGAGGCGGCTCGGTTGCTGGCCATGCTCGCAGGCGGCGACGAGGGCGCACTGGAGCACATGCTGTGCGAGGTCGGAGGAGAGAAAGGGTGCAGTCGAAGCCCCACCAGATCCGACAGGGGCTGCTGGAGACCGGCGCTCGAGAGCATACCAGAGAACTGACGCTGGGGGATGAGTTTTTGAGGTCGATGAAACCATGCCACAGCGCGTGCTGTGATGCTGCTACACTTCGATTTAGGTCTCTTCGCTGGCCAAGCTCGTCCTATGCAATTAAATGTTATCAGAGGAGGATATACATACATGTCGTTCGGTAGCTGTATGTAAACATTATCTCTGTAATTACTCCCTCTTTCGTGATTCACATTATCTCTGTAATGACTCCCCTCTTTCGTGCGTCTGCGCGCGAGACAAGAGCGAGACGGTGTATATATATATAAACTAGTGGCGATTACCTTTTAGGCTTCAAGCTGGGAGTCAAAACATTCGACCTAATACGAAGCGAAAATTCCAGGGAAATTTGGTGACTCTTTTTGTCGATTTATTAATCTTTGCTCGAAGCATAGCTTGTCGACGGATGTATGTTGAGGTGGAGGTCTCTTCTCTCCCAAGTACCGATGGAGTCCAACTTTGAACTCTGCCGTCGGAAGCCCGAGGACTCGTTCAATAAACGCGTCGGTAGTCACTCCATCACACGACATCGTCTACAGCCACACACACTGGCTCCGAATATTATCACGATGAAGAGGCGTAACTCTCTCTCTCTCTCTCTCTCTCTCTGTGACTATTTCTTATTATTGGCTCCGTGCGCATCCGCCAGGAAAGAGGCGGGAAGTAGTTGTAGGCTCCTCCTCATGACATCTTTATCGTGGAAAGATGAGAACGACGGCAAGGTATCGTCGCCTTGACCCATCACCAACCGGTAAGGCTGCTATCGACGCATGACCCACCTACGCGCATATTTATTTTAGCGAACCTGATGAGGCCGACGGTACTGCTAATCTCTATTAACTCACTCATAGGGTTTTAGAGGGTAGAAGACAAGTTGGGAATTGGGAATTGTTGTGTCTCCTCCACCGCGTCCAGTGGATCCGCACAACAAGTTAGAGCCTTGAGCACGAGAGGCGCTCCACACCGGCGATCCGAGGTCGACGGGTGTGAACGCTCCGATTGTGACTTTGATGCACTAACCTCGATGGGCTGTTCCTGCAAGATGAGACTAAGACCTCCCAGGTGGTGGGTTCCCGGGGAGGTCCCTCCAACGATCAAGTTAGGATTGATTCAAGGGGTGAAGTATGGAGTCCTGCTTGAGCGCCTAAACTTCTTCTCCTTTTTGATTGAAGTAGAGAGGGAGAGTCAGAGTACCCGAGAGAGCCCTTGGGGTGCTACTTTTCTACTTGTATGTCGTTGATCGGTCAAGTCTCGACTTCATCATTCCTATGACGTTTTCTGCGAGCCCGTTTAAAGTCACCGGCAGCACCCGTTGCTATTCGTGCTACTGGTTGCGTGTTGCTTCTGCTATGTTGTCGTGTGGTTCCCTTTGGTTCTTATAAGACCTGATAGTGACTGCACGATACCCGATGCTGCCAGACCTCAGGTTTGTCTGTCCGTTTGTGATACGTCGCTCGTGTGCGTCAAAGGGCGGAGTCCAGAAAATTGGTCATTCGGCCCCGTCCTTTCACGTCGGTTGGCCTTGGGCCACTTCGTCCGGTTTGGGAGGGGGACCACTATTGTCCCTATCATTCTCTCCCCCCCCCCCCCCCCCCCCCCCCCCCCCCCCCCCCCCCCTCCGAGAAGGAGGATCCACTTAGGTCTTCTAGAAGGCGAGGGGGAGGATCCTTCAGGCACAGGGTTTGTATGATGGAGGGATCTATATGCGCTTGAGATTGTGTCGCCTTAGTTGGCCCGTGTTACGAGTAGTCGGGCGAGGGCTCTTGTGAGTGCTGTGTTATGCAGTCGGGTCTGAGAGCATTCGGACGAGTTCAATATTTGGTTTGTTGAGTGTCGGGACTATAAGCCTGGGGGCGAGGTTGAGAGCTCGCTTATTGATGGTCGGGACTGAAAGCCCTTGGGCGAGGCTGAGAGCTCGCTTATAGATAATCGAGACTAAAAGCCCTTGGGTGAGGCTAAGAACTCGCTTGTAGATGGTCAGGACTGAAAGCCTTTAAGCGAGGCTGAGAGCTCACTAGTAGATAGCCGGGACTGAAAGTCCTTGGGTGAGGCTGAGAACTTGCTTGTAAATGGTCGGGACTGAAAGCCCATGGGTGAGACTGAGAACTCGCTTGTAGATGGTTGGGACTGAAAGCCCTTAGGCGAGGCTGAGAACTTTCTTGTAGATGGTCGGGACTGAAAGCTCGTGGGCAAGACTAATAACTCACTTGTAGATGGTCGGAACTAAAAGCCCTTAGGCGAGACTAAGAGCTCACTTGTAGATAGTCGAGACTGAAAACTCATGGGCGAGGCTAATAACTCGCTAGTAGATAGTCAGGCCTGAAAGCCCTTGGACGAGGCTGCGAGCTCGCTTGTAGATGGTCAGGACTGAAAGCCCTTGGGCGAGGCTGAGAAGTCGCTTGTAAATGGTCGGGACTGAAAGCCCTTGGACGAGGCTGAGAGCTCGCTTGTAGATGGTCAGGACTGAAAGCCCTTGGGCGAGGCTGAGAACTCACTTTTAGATGGTCGGGACTGAAAGCCCTTGGGCGAGATTGGAAACTTACTTATAGATGGTCGGGACTGAAAGCCCTTGGGCGAGGCTGAGAGCTCGCTTATAAATAGTCGGGACTGAAAGCTCTTGGGCGAGGCTGAGAGCTCGCTTGTAGATAGTCGGGCTTGAAAGTCCTTGGGCGAGATTGAGAGCTCGCTTGTAGATAGTCGTGGATATTCTCCTTGGATTGAAAAAAATTTATTTGTTGATTAGAATCACTCGCGGGGTGCCACGTGTCTCGCACGGTAACTCGTCAAGCGCGGAGCACTAGGCGTCATGATGAGCCATCCCACCTTTTTTGGGGAAGGCGAAGAGTCAACGAGTGCTGGGGTGAGGTATTAGTTCCCCTCCCCTTATTATTCCACAGCCTTCTCTTACTCTGCGCACTTCTTCCCTATTGTTGTTGTTGTTTCTTCGTCATCTCCGGTGCCGGCTACACCAACGTTGTTGACCTTCATCCCCTCCCTTTTCCTCCCGATGGTTTCTCGAGTAGGTCGGATGTCTTCCGCCTCCTCCCATTCCGAGTTTCGGTCAGTCAAAATTTTGGCCCATAAGTCTAGGGTTTTGAGTTGTCCCTCCGGAGATTATATGTTAGTGGCTGTCATCCCGTCGTCCAGTGCTCTGGGCAACTCTGGGACCTTTGATGCCTTGGCGGCGATGCGATCTTTTTTCAATGTAGACTCGACCGTGACAACTCATCGGTTGGTCGAGGTGAGAAAAAACTATTTCATTCCTCAGGAGTACGAACTCCATGTCCCTCTACTGGGGGAGCGTCCTTATGACGCTTTTTCGTGTGGCTTCGGTCTGTCAACCAATGCCCTTGAGGCGGGATTGAGATTCCTGTTGTATCCTGTGATCGAGGCATGCCTCGAATAGTGGAGGATTTCTCCCTCCCAGATGACGCCTAACTCATGGCGGTAACTGGTAGCTTTCTTGTGGGAGTGTTATGTGTCGGGTATAAGGGCTATCCAAGAGTTGTTTATGGTTTGCCTCCGGCAAAGTCAGGGGCAAGTCGGGTATTACTTGGCTGCTCGAAGTGGATTCCGTGTGAGTGGTGCACCTTCCAACAACAAAGGCTGGAAATCACATTTCTTCTTTATTTCCTGTCGCCAGGGTTGGAGCTTCCCGACCGAGTGGACCTCTCGGGCAGTGAGCAGCTCTGTACCATCGTTGTCGGCTGACGAGACCGAATTGGTCGAGATCCTTCGGGGGATCCTTTCCATTTCAAGTGGGGTGACAGATATGAACGAGGCCTAGTTGGCCAAAGTGGGTCTCAGCCCTACCCCTAGGGGTATGTCTATTCTGTTTTTAGATTAGGTTTGGATTTTTTCCTAATCGTACCTTTTGTCGTGCAAAGATGTTTAACCTCGGCAAGATGAACTCCGATGGTGGAGTGGGTAACGGTTCAACGACTCCGTCGGCAGCCAGTGCACCTGCAACAAGGGATGCTGGGGTGTCCGCAGTTGAGAAGCGCCGTAGCTCCGGCCTAGAGGTGGGTTTAAGGAAACACCTTCAGAAGGTGGCCGCTGAACAACCTGTGGATGCCTCTAGGAGCACTGCGAGGACCTCTGCCGACAAGGGCAAAGGGATGGTGGAACTCAAGGAGGTCCCAGAGCAGGGGTACACCATGAGGGAGCTGTGCGAGGTCGAAGATCGAGCGGGGGCGGATAGGTATTTTGCCTCTATCATGATGCGACTGAAGTGCATCGAGGGCGAGGACCTCTTGGTGCCGAGGTGGTCGATCATCTCTGGGTTCAGTCCATTCAGGACTAAGGGGGCGTTGTCCGAGGAATATTTGCGGGGAGCTCTACACCCCACCTTGGCGAAGCAAGTGTATGAGTGCTCCTCCGAGGAGCTTATGAATAGGGCCGACAAGTCGGTAGTCTTGGTAAGGAGCGTCTCTTTTCTTCATCTCTTGTTCATTCAAGTTTAACTCTGTCTTCTTGTAGGGACTTCACACTTCATGAGTGCCATCATCGATCGGGTCCATGATGCGGGCCGACTAGTTCAGAGCCAGCATGAGAAGATTTTGGCCCTTCGGGCTGCGAACAAGGAGCTAAAGGCTAGTATTGGCCAGGAGTTAGCTGCGACTACTGAGCGGTGGGTGAAAGAGTTGGAGGACAAAATCGAGAGGATCAGACTGAACTTGAGTCCCTGAGGAGGCAATAGAGGGAGTTTGAGTAAGAAGTCAGGCTTCTGCGCTTTAATTTGGATGGAGCTCGGAACGACCGAGCTCGTCTGGAGGGGGACGTTCTCTCACTGACCGAGGCGGCAGCCTTCCTCGAAGCCGAATTGAAGGCCAAGGGCCAAAAGGCGATAGCTACCTACAAGGCATCCCGAGGATTTGAATCTGGCCTCGAGAAGATGGGGAGGGTCAGCTACGAGTTCCGGTACCGGGTGGCACTCGAGCGACTTCGGGGGAAGCACCCATACGTTATGATCGAGGTGGATCCCTTCACTGAGTGTTCATAAGATGCCAACGTTGAGATGGACCTCGACCAGCCTTTCGACGATGACACCTCCTCTGAGAAGCAGCCGACCCTGTAGATACTTCTTTTTTTTGGAATGTTGGGCGTTTGAAGATTTGCTTCCAACTGTGTCACCCGACCATTCTGTAACTTTTTGCCATCAAATAAAGTTTCCTTTTTGAATACTTTGCTTTGTATGAATGGCTCTGAATGTCGAGCTAACATTGTTGTGTTAGACGTTAAATTTCTTCAAATTTGACACATGCCAAGTCTGAGGGAGTGTTTTCCCTTCCGTTGTCGATAGGTTGAATGTCTTGTCCTGAATGACTTGGGTAACACGATACGACCCCTCCCGTCTCAGGACAAGTTTTCCTCGGGTGTGCCCTGGGTCGCTGACCTTGGCCCTCCTGAAGACCAGGTCTCCCTTCACGATTGGTTGTGGTTGGACCCTTCGGTTATAAAGTCGGGCAACCGCTCTTTGATAATATAGATCATTCAAATGCACCTTAGCCCTGCATTCTTCGAGCATGTCGAGATTTTCCATAAGACCTGCTTCTGATGCTTCGGGAGTGAAATTTTCAATTCTCAGTGTCGGGAAGACCACCTCGGGAGGGAGAACAGCTTCAGTACCAAAGGCCAGGTAGTAGGGAGACTCCCCTGTAGGGGTTTTTGGCGTCGTCCACAGAGCCCATAGGACATTGGGGAGCTCCTCGACCCAGGCCGTCGAAGTCCCCTCTACTCGTCTTTGCAGCCCTTCTAATATGCTTATGTTGGTTACCTCTGTCGATCCATTGGCTTGGGGGTGAGCTACCGAGCTAAACTTCAGTTAGATCTGGTAGTTTTCGTAAAAAGTCTTGAACTTAGGGTTGTTGAACTGTGTCCCATTGTTTGTGATTATGACCTTCGGTAGGTCGAACCTTGTTATGATATTTTTCCAGACGAAAGTCTCCATCTGCTTCTCTGTGATCGAGGCCAAGGGTTCAGCCTCAACCCACTTGGTAAAATAATCTACCCTGACGATTAGGAATTTACGCTGCCCAGCTGTTTGTTGGAACGAGCCGAGGAGGTCCATCCCCCACCGTGCGAAAGGCCAAGCGCAAGGAGTCGAGGAGAGTGGCAGGGCTAGTTGGCAAGGAAAGCGGGCATGCTTCTCGCATTCTACGCACCTCTGGACGTAAGATTTGGCATCTGCTTGCATGGTCGGCTAATAGTATATGAGGCAAAGGATCTTGAAAGCTAGTGTGCGCCCTCCAATGTGTTCGCCACATATCCCCTCGTGGACTTCGACAAATACTGTGTTAGCCTCGGGTCTCGATAAGCACCGCAATAGGGGCTGGCTGAAGGCTCTTCTGTAGAGGCGCTCATTGATGGTGGCAAACCATTCTTTGATCCTTTTGACTTGTCGTGCGACGGCCTCGTCCGTTGGGAGGATTGCATATTTCTTATAGCGTAGTATTTCCTCCCTCCGATTGGGGGCAGGCTGGGTGGCCACTTCAATTGTGGTGACTATCGGCTTGCAGAGGCTAGGGATGGTCGACAACTCAGTGGCTATGTCAGCATAGGCCGCCCGGGCCAGGGCATCGGCTCTGGCATTCTCAAGGCGTGAGATTTGAAAATTTTTTAAGTAATTGGTCATACTTATCAATTGACGGGCTTCAGAGAGATAGCGGGCCATGTTTGGTTCTCGAGCCTCGAAGCTCCTGTCGATTTGACCGATGACCAGTTGAGAATTAGTATACACCTCTAGGTGCTCGATTTGCAGCTCAATGGCCAATCGTAATCTGAGCAGCAATGCTTCATACTCTGCTTTATTGTTGGTAGTTAGAAATTCCAACCGCACAGCATGTTCCTAGGTTTGCCCGTTGAGGTCTCTCAGGACTATTCCGGCTCCTCCCCTAGAGGAATTCGTTGATCCATCAACTTGGAGAGTCCACGCAGGTTTTTCCTGAGGGGGTTCTGGGGTGGTCAGCTCCGAGGAGAAATCAACAATGACTTGGGCTTTGATGGCTTTCCTCGGGGCGCACTCTAGGTCAAATTCGATAAGTTCTACCGACCACTCGAGCATCTATCCTAAAATATCAAATTTAGAAAATATTTGGCATAGTGGTTGGTTGACGACTACCTTATAGTATGAGTCTGGAAGTAGGGCCTCAGCTTTCTGGCCACGAGGACGGGGGCGAGAGTGAGTTTTTCTATCGAAGGGTACCACTCCTCCGCACCTTACAAGATGTGGCTAGTGTAGTAGACAGGTCGCTGACTATTCCTGTCGAGCTTTATCAAAACTGAGCTGATGGCTCGTTCCATGGCGGAGAAGTATATCTCAAGCTGGTTGCTTGGGTCAACCGAAGACATCTGAGTTAAGGTTGCAAGATGGGCCTTGAGCTCTTGGAATGCTTGCTCGCACTCGGGGCCCCAGCTGAAGTCTTTGTTACGCCTTAGCGCCCGCAGGATGGGGTAACTTCGATCGTCAGCCTGAGATATGAACCGCCCTATAGCTGCCAACCTCTCGACGAGGCATTAAACCTCCTTGATGATTTGGGGTGGTTTTATGTCGGTGATAACCTTGATCTTCTCTGGGTTCATGTCTATTCCTCGTTGGTGAATAAGGAAGTCGAGGAATTTTCTCGACTCTACGCCAAAGACATTTGGCGGGGTTGAGCTTCATTCCGAATGTCTTAAGGGTCTAAAATGTTTCAGCGAGGTCCGTGCAGTGTGTCTCTG
This sequence comes from Ensete ventricosum, assembly GCA_029747655.1. Classification (NCBI taxonomy): domain Eukaryota; kingdom Viridiplantae; phylum Streptophyta; class Magnoliopsida; order Zingiberales; family Musaceae; genus Ensete; species Ensete ventricosum. Next base: position 43,386,683 of record JAQQAF010000005.1, on the reverse strand, counting down.
CTTGCTTGCTCTTGACAATTATGTCATCAATGTAAGCCTCCATATTTCTGCCTAGTTGGTCTTTGAATAGTCGATTGACCATTCTCTGGTAGGTAGTCCCCATGTTCTTCAACCCGGACGACATTACCCTATAACAATAGGTTCCTTGGTGTGTGATGAAGGTCGTTTTCTCTTGATCCTGAGGGGCCATTCGGATCTGGTTGTATCCTGAGAACATGTCCATGAAAGAGAGGAGCTCATACCCCGAGGTTGAGTCTATCAGCTGATCAATCTTCGGTAGTGGATAACAATCCTTCGGGCAGGCCTGATTAAGATCGATGTAATCAACACATATGCGCCACTTTCCATTAGCCTTTTTCACGAGAATTATATTAGATACCCAAGTCGGGTACCTAATCTCCATTATGAATCCGACCTCTAGTAGCCAATCTACTTCCTCTTCGATGGCCTTCTGTCGATGTAGGGTGAACTTTCTCAGTTTTGGTTGCACCAACCGAGCTCCTAGGGTTGTGTTCAGTTGATATTGTGCAATCTGGGGGTGTATGCCCGGTATGTCGCTCGTTGAGCAGGCGAAAACATCGGAATGACGTCCAAGAAAATTTATGAGCTAGACGCATTGGTCCTCCGGCAAAGCCGACCCGACCCACACTGTCCTCTCCGGGTGAGCCTTTTCCAGTGGCACTTTCAGTATTGGTTCGGAGGGCTCGGGTCGAGTGTCAGGTCTGTGGGGTTCATGAGGGTCGGGAACTGGAGCCTTCTTGCCTTTTCTAGGGATGGTTGTTGCCGCCATGTAGTATCACCTTGACTCTTGGGGGTCACTCTTGATCTCCCCCGGGCCTGCGTTGGTCGGGAACTTCATACTGTGATGGTATGTGAAGACGATTGCCCTTAGCTTGTTGAGGATCAGCTACCCAATGATCATGTTGTAAGTTGAGGGGAGGTCCACCACCATGAAATGAACCATAAGGGTCTTGGTTCTTGGCTCGTCGCCGAAAGTCACGGGGAGGGTTGTGACGCCTATGGGAGTTATTGCGTCACCGGTGAACCCTGTCAAAGTTGAAGTCATGGGAGCAAGGTCCCAGTTAGTCATTTCGAGCTTATGAAAAGCATCGAGGTATAATATGTCGGCGGAGCTCCCTGTGTCTATCATGATGCGTCTGACGCAGGCATTTGCAATGTGGGCCATGACCACCAAGGCATCGTCATGGTCTGGGTATTCGCTCTCAGACTCGAAGGTGAATCCCGGATCGCCTCAGAATCAGGGCCTCTTCTGAACTTTTGCGCAGGCATAAGCCTTCCTTGCCGAGGAGCTAACGCCATCCGCGACCGAGCCGCCCACTATGACGTCAATGTGTCATTCCACTAGTCCCTTCGGACAGAGGGATGGCTCGCGCGACTTCCTTATGTATCAGTTGAGGTGGCCGTGGTGGATAAGGTCCTCGATCTGGTTCTTCAAGTCGTAGCATTCCTCAGTATCGTGCCCATAGTCGTGGTGGAAGCAACAGTAACATCGACGGTCTCGGTCCTCGGCTCGAGACCTCAGTGGGTTGGGAGTCTTTAGGAGTCCCTTTTCTCGGATCTGGAGGAAGATTTCTATTCGAGTGGAGTTGAGCGAAACATTGGGCGATCGGGGCATGGTCGGTTCACTTCTCTCCATCCTCCTCCTTGAGAGCCCAGAGGGTTCACCCCGGGGTGCGTCTGATCTTCGCGTTTCTCCTCCACTAAAGTCTCGACGGCGATGACTGGTTGGCCCTCTGCAGCATCTCCGGTACAGTTGGGGGGGGGGGGTCGCTCCACAAGCGACCAAAAAAGGTGAGAAGGCCTGATCCCGATTATGAAAGCCTGGATGACCAACGATGGATGCGCATCGGGAATGGCCTTGACTTCGTCTGTGAAGCGGGCGAAGTATTGTCTGAGGTGTTCCTCCTTCTGTCTCATCCCGAGGTGGGATGCGGCAGTTGGCTTTGGTCAAGCGCAAGAGAGGAAATTGCTCTCGAACTCCCTTGCGAGCTGATAAAAGGAGTGAATAGAGGAGGGCGGTAACCGACTCTACCATCCTCGGGCGATTCCTCGGAGAGTCGTACGGAAAGCTCGACACATTATGGCATCTGAGGTGCCATATAGAGTCATCTAAGCATAGAACGCAGCCACATGCTCGGTTGGATCGGAGCTGCCATCATACGCCTCCAGCATCGGGAGATGAAAGTGCGATGGAATATGCACATCTTGAATTTCCTGGACGAATGGACAACCGCAGAGGGGACCCTCGGCATGCTCATCTTTCGTCCTTAGGGTCCTTAGGGTCCTTCGGACATCATCGATCCTTTGATTCACCAAGCGTAGTTGCTCCCTTAGGGAACCGGTGGAGTCCGAGGATAGTGTGTCGGGGTATGGAAAGTTGCGGGTCGACGCGTTGGGCGCGGGCTCTAGTTGCTTAGTTGCGTCTCCCACGGGATCCTGGTTGGACTTCGAGGAGAAATGGGGCAGGTTGTCTGCAGAGCGGGTTGTCAGTGGTGGCGATGTTGTTCTTGTATGAGGCAGGGGAGTTGCTGGGGGCCATGAGCTCGGTTGTTGGGCGAGCTACAGGATGTAGGGGATAATTGCTTGAAATATTCCCACATGGCTTGGACCTGGTTGGTAAACCCTTGAAATGCCTCAGGAGTTACCACCAGGGTCCTTGGGTTCGACGGGGGTGGAGTTAGCCCAGGGTCGTTAAGTAAGCTCCAGTATCACCCTTGAGTGTGGGAAGGTATGTTCCCGTCTCCGAATGGAGGGAATAGAAGCGGGGGTCGATAGGCTCCTCCCAAGGTTGGTTGCATTGCGGGAGGGGCATCCTCTCCAGGATTGACAGGCGTCGAGCGCTCTTGTGACATTGGCGGCTTTCCTTCTAGCACTAGATGTTGTCTCCTCCACTGCGTCCAGTGGATCCGCACAACAGGTTCGAACCACGAGCACGAGAGGCGCTCCACGTTGGCGATCCCAGGTCGGCAAGTGTGGACGCTCCAGTTGTGACTTTGATGCAGGTCTTTCTAACCTCGTTGGGCTGTTCCTGCAAGACAAGACCTCCCGGGTGGTGGGTTCCCGAGAAAGTCCCTCCGATGATCAAGTTAGGATTGATTCGACGGGTGAAGTCTGACGTCCTGCTTGAGCATCGGAACTTCTTCTCCTTTTTTATTGAAGCAGAGAGTGAGAGTCAAAGTACCTGAGAGACCCCTTGGGGTGCCACTTTTATACCTATATGTTGTTGATCGGTCAAGTCTCAACTTCATCATTCCTTTGACGTTTTCTATCAGCCCGTTTAATGTTACCGTTAGCTATTCGTGCTGCTGATTGTGTGTTGCTTATGCTCTGTTGTCATGTGGTTCCCTCAGGTTCTTATGAGACCTGATGGTGACCTCAAGTTTGTTTGCCCGTTTGTGACACGTCGTTTGTGTGCGTCAAAGGGGACGGGGTCTAAAAAATTGATCATTCGGTCTTGTCCTTCCATGTCGGTTGACCTTGGACCACGTCATCCGATTTGAGAGGGAGACCACTATTGTCCCTATAAGGAATGTACAAAACGCCCAACAGTTGGATCCGAATCGTGTTGACCATGGTGCCCGATGGTAGACGATGGATCCGAACCCGACGTTGTTTTTTTTTTTTTTTTTCTGTGACCCCGTCCCTCCCCCAGTGGGTAGCTGCCAACGGGAGACATGGATGTTCCGATGAATAATATACTGTTGCGAGTTCCGCCATCTCACCACCAATCACCGCAATCGTAATTTTATAATTTCAATTAGTCCATAAAACGAGACACCACCACTCCCAACGCACCACATCATTTTAGGTATCTCGCACGAACATCTTTGTGACATCATAATATCCATCATTCATCTTGCGAATAAATATGCATGGGATCAATGGGTTCACATCTTTTCACAGAATACAAGCAAGCAAAGCAACACACACCCGACAGAGATGTAGCCGTATTCATGCATATCAATTTTCACTTTATATCGTATGGACATAAAAACCCATGCTTAAGATTGTTCGGTAGATGGAATTGAAAGAGTTACAACAATATCGAAAGTTCCGCGGAACAACACAACATGCCACGCTATCACAAGACCCCGAATTAGCTTGTAGCCAAAAGTAACTAAAAACATTTATTTATACCTTATGGGGTGAGCCAAGGAACCAGCTCAATTCCTTTTTAGCAAATGATGGCAAAACAAATGCAGCCTTGTGCATCTGCACAGATGAAAGGGCAGTCATTGTCATGACATCATTGGTAACAAGATTTAAAAAAAACAAACATTTATTATGCATATAAGGTGAGTGCAAAGTAAAACTTTGACGAATACTAGTGTTTAAAATAGGGAAACAAGAAAAAATAGCCATAGTTCTACAAGCAACCCAAACTCATGTTTAGTTCATGCCGTGATCGCGACACCCTGTTTTCAGCCGCTTGTAAATTTTTTACAAACATGTCATGTTTGGTTCATGCAGTGATCGCCACACCCTGTTTTCAACCACTTGTAAATTTCTTTTACAAACATGTGAGTAATATCCTGTGCTCGCGACCCTTTTCCCCTCTAAGAAAGTGGGAACAACTGTGTTTTCATCATCCATAGTGACTAGCTGGGGGCTGCTAAGCAAGGGAGATATCTCATCTGTAAAGAGGCAGGGGTGTAGGAGAGGAGAGCAAGACAAGGCAGGCCTATTTACCATGTGGGACCTTGCCCCTTAAATAAATAAATATAAAAAAAAAAACACTGAAGGAGCATGCACTAAGAGTGGGATAGTGATTAATATATTATCTCAATGTCACAGCCAAACACTATTTGATGTAAAGGTCGTCTCAAGTCGGTTGGTCTTGTCAAAAGTTCGAAGTGCTCAACCAAAAAAATTGATAATCAATAATTGCACCAAAGCAATAATATTTATAAAATAAAAGCTACTAAAAGGAATAATCAATCCATAACGATCATCAACCAAAAAGAAAGGAAGTTACAAGCAGACATGAAAGTACCTCGGAGTTATAGAATCTCAGCTCCCTCTTGCTCTGAAGAGCCTCCTGTTTGTCAATTGGGTTTATTGGGTTCAAAAAATGGACAGGTGGGCCATTAGTCGAACACAACAAAAATCCAATCACACCGCTGCACAATGATTCTCATCAATTAAGGTTTTCTGAACTGAAGATATTATAGTAACATGCAGTTCTCTCAAGCAAAAAAATAATAATAATAACCTCAGAGGCTACAGCAGCCTTCTAAGAGGAAAACAGATATTGGAAATACGTTCGCTAATAGTAGAAACTAACAGAAGCAAAGAGAGGCCATTAAAGCAACAACATATATACCTTGCTGCTGCAAAATCTAATAGAAGTAGAACAAGACAAAAATAAGGCTAGACATCCAAGAACTTGGCATCATTAGTGAAAAGTTACAGAACTAGCAAAAACACAGGTAAATAAAACTGAAACTCGAATTTGGTAAAACTAGATGTAAATTCTCAAGTGACAATTGAAGTGCCTTACAAATTTGTAAGAAAATATAATCCAATAACAAACAAATGGATGCAATTTAATTAATTCATTCAAGGATGAATTTTAATTCTAACATGCAACTGGCAAAAACTTTTGGTAAACAAAGATAGGTCTGAGCATCAATAACTAAACAAAAAAATTGAGATCTACCTAAACTTCGGTTTGGATACTTTCTGAATATTCTGCATCAAGAAGAAAATTACTGCACCATTTACCCCCTACACCACACCAGCAAGACGCTCCAAATGAAAACTACACAGATGCTACATATAATGCCATCTAGTGAATGTACAACCAAAACCGACAGGCTTCCCCTGCCATATCAGGATCTCTCTATCTAGCAGAATCTTGTGTTTTATCATAAACTACAAGTGTGAAAGCAGCGTTCACAACTTAAAACTCATTATTTACCATCAGTGGTCCCCAAAAGGCTTGAAGAAAAATAAGAAAATGAATTTCAAGATAAAACAAGGGACACTCAGATTTATATACCTTGGATATGTAGGAACACTTGCCCAGGCATAATGAACACTCTTAAAAATTTCACGACAAATTGAGAGCATATCCTGAATGAGATGTGTGTGAAGCCACATGCTTTCTGCTTGGTTACAAAGAACACCACCAGGCTTCAAGGCCCTTGCAATCATCTCAAAGAATGGTTTCTCGACAAGCTCTCGAGCAGGTCCTACAATCACCGAATAGTCATGATGAAGTAAACAAGTTAAGACCAATAGTTGATTTGAAGCTCTAAAAAGTACAAATCTGCATGGAAGTTCTTTGCTTGAACCTCAGGTTTACAGGATAATGAAACAATCAGAAAAGGAAAAGGCAAAAGAAGGTATAAAATAACACCTGAAATGTTTGGTCAAGACATACAACAAATATTTATATTAGAAAAAACTTTCACAAGGATTAAAAAAATTGATGTTGTTCTACAGAATTATAAAGATTCTGAGAACATTGCAGTTGGTTTATTTGCATAGTCTTGCCTACCTCATACACCAGCAGGTTTATGGGCAGAGTCCTCTCAGTTTTTCCCTGGTTAGGAACAAATCACAATATGTTGAAAGGCATGAAACTTCTTAGCTCCTCTAATAAGCATACCTATATCCCTTTCAGGGACCAATACAGACAGGATGAGGCTAGCATATTTCTGTAATATACTAAAATAAGCAATTACACATGAATTCAAATGATCTCTGCCAACAAATAAATCAGTAGATGATCTAAGAAATCTTTGTAAATCGAGTCTTCAACTGAATTGGTAAAGTCACAAAACTTTCTGCAACCTCTATGCAGCATACACCATCAGAAACTGTTGACCACTGACAAGGATAGGTTTCTGTGCCCAAGAATATTTAAGCAGCTAATATATTTGTGGCTGCCATACAGGATTCCAGCAATCACTGTTATATAATGCATTAATAAAACCAAATTATACGTTAGGCAACAAAAAAAATATTTGAAAGCCAGAAACAAATGAACACAACTAAGCTTCATTATATTGCCTTTCTAATTGCAATCCAGCAAGCTACCTAATTCTTTCTAGGAAACTCAAAGGAGCACAGTGCACCCTTGACCAAAAATGGGGATCACAAATGAAACAAGCGATGTGGTCAAATATTTTTGGGAAAACTGGCATCCAAGGGCTGATAAAAAAACAAATTGGATGTTGGCAGACAAAATATTACAAATATGAGTTGCCATACTTTCTGTATGTTAATTAGCCACCATTTGTTTGGCAAAAGTTGTTAGGATTTGCTAGCAACATAAGGAGTCTTCCAAGGAACGATACCAAGGAGATCATAAGATGATATAGTAATAGACTTGTGTCCATCTCAAGATCGTAACCTGGTGCTCTTCTGCTCTTATTTCAATCTTTTCAAGTGGGAGGTTAGTCATTGCTAACAGATCTTCATTTATATCATTGGTGAAGAGTTTGATTCTTCTACGTGTCTTTTATCACAACCATGTTTGTGCAGATGATACTTTACCTTGGAAGAATTTTTAAAAAGTTGCTATGTCCTAGCACATGTTATCAGATATACTCAATCACAAGTATTTTCCAAATGGACCCTCTTGTGCAATTGAGATGAGACAAAAATTTATGAGTTTACCTATTGGATCAGACGAATCAACAATAATTACGTCATACATAGCTTCAGGAGCATCTCGTAAGAATTTAATCCCTGTAAGAGAACCATGAACCAGATATTTGAAAAAGTTAACACCTGGAAAGATCAAAGGCAATCTACAGAATACAAAGGCTTTAAATGGAATTACATTTCACATGCAGAACAAAAAGATAAACTAAACTATATCTATGAAAAAAAATTGTGATTAGAACTTCAGAGAGAGACAACTTCTCAGCCTACCATCAGCAACATGTAGTCGAACACGAGGATCATCAAAACCAACAGACAGATCAGGAAAAAATTGTTTGCAAACCTACAGAGACACAAGACATATGATCAATAGATCAAGCAACAAAGTAATCTTTTGGTATATGCACATGTAGATATAACTGCATACATCTATAACCATCTTGTCAATTTCACATATATCGATGTGCTCCACAGAACTGTGTCGAGCAATTTCCCGAAGTACACCACCATCACCACCTCCTATGACCAAGACCTGCAATAAGATACTCCACTTTTGCAGCCAAAGTTTAAAGCATTTAGAAAATGTAAGGCCATAGAAGGTGGAATTTTTCCGTATGTTCTTCAAATTCATTAGCATATAATCCAAACTGCAATGACTTGTGATAACGTAATTGAGGGACACCTTCTGTTTTGGCTACATTCCACCTACATGACCATCAGACATGGTCAAATAGGACTAAAAACCTTCATATATTTTTTGTAACTTATCAGCCCAATAAAAAGTATATTTCCTTCAAAAATATCAGCTTGGTATAGAAATCAAAGAAACAAGATTATTCTTGATGCTGATGATGATGGAGACAGTTAAAAAGCTGCAAGAACATGAAACATTGATTAGCTAGAAAATATATAATAGCAACAGTCTTTTTTATAATTAAGAGACAATTCATTGGTCTCCAGTAGGGATCCTTCAGTCACACATATCTACATTCCAAAGTAAAACCTTCAATTGTAATGTTGAACTAAGAACAGATAATTAGATTCGGCCACATCATCAGTAACAAACTAAGAGTTCATGATTTTCGAGGGGGCAACATTAACAACTTGCGTAATATGTTTTAATATAATATTTTGATTCTTTAAGAACATATAGGCATTTGATAAGACAACAGTTTTCCATGACAAATAAACTTTCAAAACCATAATTTAGCAACAAAGAACATACCAGCTTCTATAGTTATGAAAAACCCTCAAATTAAAATAAACCTTGATTGAATTATGTGGCACTACAATAATACACTATTGTTTTTCTTTTACTGGTTGTGGGGACTTCAAATACTATGTCCAAACAAAAGCCGTTAATGAGCAGTCGGTGTCATAACTACAAATGAAACTGGAATTACAACCCAACAATTTGATTTTTAATGTCAAAAACAATAAATAGTGAAAGGTTTAGGTTTGTAATTACAGTTTTGGGTGATGGAATTGAACAAAGGGGAAGGTGGGCAATCATCTCTTGGTAGGCACATTCGTCTCTTTCAGTTAACTGGACAATGCCATCAAGAACGAGAACCTTTCCATACATTGAAGACTGCAGAAAGATATGCAGAAATAACTCCTTAGCAGTATAAAGCTGCAAAAATAGAAATAGCTTTTTTAAAAAAGTATGTGCATTTGTATCAAAAAATTATTAGAACCTGAAAGACTAGAATTTCTTGGAACTCTGATTTCCCCTGATATAGAATCTTTTCAACCTTCAAAGAATGAGCCTCTCCTGCAAATATCATTTAAAATGCATCAGCTTATGCATATATATACATACATATATACGTAAAAACATATATATATATATATATATATATATATATAGAGAGAGAGAGAGAGAGAGAGAGAGCAACGATGATGATGAAGAATCATCTTAAGGAAATTGCCAAGACGTCTCCATCAAACAAAAGATACTCTCCAGAGTTCCAAAATGGATAGCATGCCTCCTTAAATGCCATCACCATATCAAGTATGGACACTTTATAATGAATCATAAAAGACAAAGAAGGAGAGTAAGTGGGTAAATTGTGAAGCTGAATTGTACAACTGCAGAGATATTCTGGTAGCTGTGTTTTTGGTTTCAAGATATACAAATAGACAGAGTGTCATGAAACGTAAATTGCACATGAACAGTAGGCAAACGCACTTGAAAAGATACCCACAATATCTAAAACCTCATGAGTTAACAAATACGTATGTCCCACAAATACGAAAGGCATAAATGAGTTAACAAACAACAGCTAAAGGTTTTACACCAGCAAACCAAAGAAGATACGGAGTGGTATATGAACATGAAAAAGTTGCTACTTTCTCATGCATGTCAAACGCTCACCTACTACAAGGAGAATGCACATATCAAGACTATATCTGCACTCTGCAAGATTTAAAGCTACTGCTAATAAGGAAGGGAGGGAGAGGATACCTGGCCACATAGGGTTGTTGAAGTACATGAAGTTGCCGTCATTATCTGCCCAGGAGACGGAACAAATGAAGAAGGAATTGAAATTCAAACAGTCATCGCAAGAGGAAGAAAAACAAGCAACATGCAGAAGCATCCAATCTAATCATCACAACACATGCGGGAGGATCGTTGACAGAGAAAGTTGCAAGGAGCTGCAAATCCAATCGTCTGACAAAGAAAAGATTGTCGACGACAGGGCCATAAGATACGGACCAGAGAGCGACGAATTGGAGAACCACCCGGAGACCACGGTTTCATGGCACTTAGCTTCGGATTCGGGAGCCGAAGCCCTGGCCTTCCTGCAGCAGGGAGGAAGTTCCTCCTCCGGGGTCCTGCGAGCATCTGAGTCGTTTCCTGCGCCATCTCCCGCCATGGATCCTGTTCCTCCTCCTTGGGGTTTCCAGCCTCTGGTCCAAGTAAGAAGAAAGAGAATCAACCATCGAACATCTCCGACAACCCTACCGCGAATCAACAAAACTCCGATGGAAGAGATAGTAAGATGGAGGGGATCGTCGCCTAGGGTTCATTCGTACCTCCCGAGTGCTTCGGACCGACGGGGCTACGACGAGAGAAAGAGGGAAGGGGGAGGGGATTGATTTAAAAGGGGCGCCGGGGCTTGGCTGGGGTTTTGGGGGGGGAGGTGACGATGGCTTCTCGGAGAAGGTGAGAAGAGGGGAAGGTAGCGATTCCCCAACGAGGCGCTCCGCTGCAAAAGTCTCTCTTCTCTTCTTCCTTTACAGGTGCTGTAATTAACGCGGACAATATATCGGAGGAATCGGCGAGTCATCCCGGTTTAATTACCGCTTTCCCTTTTTTTTTTAATTAATTTATTTATTAATGTTCTCTCCATTTTTATTTAATTCCGACTCCGAAACCATTGCAATGAGGTCGGGGGCGACCTTTTGCTAAAAAGGGCTTCTTCCGATCCACTAAATGACGTAAAGGGGGGGGGTGGGATTCGTGTCCATCGCCATGGTGGGTGCCATAAGCCAAAGGTCCTTTGAATTCTCTAAAGGTTAAATATGTCGCGCTCGAATCCTTTACTTTGGGGGTTGATGGATTCCTGTGGGTTCAAAATCGTGTGATTTTTGAGCGTCGGCAATCGCTTTTTAGATTAGATATTGCGGGAAGGAATCACTTTTTTTTTTTGTTTTTAATTGCAAACGCATCGACTACGACGACGACGGCGACGACGGGCAGCTGTAAGTTGTAACTCTAATCCGTACCGTAGAGGAGAGATGCGCGCGATACATGTGTCGGTGTCGGGGCAGCCATGAGAGCGAAAGAGACTGGCAGCCGGTCTCTTTGTATCGCTTATATTTCACTTCGTCTCACCTTCACCTTTGGAAGGATGAGAAGGAAGAAACCCACTCTCAATCTCAGATCTTCATACAGGAAAGGCTTAACCAACCTCGACTTGGGTCGATCAACGTTTATTCACAAGATTCAATAACTTATCCCTCATTAACTTGTGACTCTAGATAAGGGAGGCATTTTGATGGCTATGTCAGCCCCAATTGAGCACAGCAGAACCTTCCATGCTTAGATGTGAGAGTGGTATGCCCACTTGAAGTCACTTCTGATTAGCTCGTATGGTCGACTAGCAAAAGAATTTTAGCAACATTTCATTGGGAATGTACATCCTCGACGTTCGACAACAACTTTACTTGGACTTTGACAAGGGGAGGAAGAGGTATTCTCATATTTTGTTGCTCGATTCATTAATGAGATTTGAGGCATACCGATTATCATCTATCGCTCCTCATATAGACTTTTATGATGGAGCTTAGGCCCTTATAAGTATTCTAATTATTGATAAAGAGACTATTGATGACAATACCTGAATACTCTAGAGGGTCAAATAAATACATTATTGCTAAGGCGATGGTCTTGGACAACCATGAGAAATCATGCGAGAGACCGAAGCAGGAGTGACCATCGCTTGAATATCTCACTCGAGACATACCTAATTAAGCAGGCCTCGTAAGCTTACCTCCCTCCAATGGCTAGCAAGTCATCAACGATGAGGTAGATGAGTGGATAGGTGTTGAATTTATTTTTGAGATGCAATACCCTTACTAGCTCAGTAACATAGTACTTGTAATATATATATATATATATATATATATATATATATATATATATACATATATAATAAAAACTGACAAATGATCGTTGATTGTATGATCTCAATAAAATGACACTAGATTTGTCCCTACGAAGGGAGCGCTAGAAGATGCCTAATGTGCGCTCCTCAAGTATAAGCATCCCAACGACATTGACAAATATCTAAGGTACTATCAAGGGTGAGTATCTTAATAGTATCGATGTGATTATGAGAAGAGTTATCCGAAGATGTTAGACAAAATATTAATTACTAAAGCATATTTATACTCTCTAGTGTGGGAGGAATTTTGCAATGATATCAGAGAATGGGTACTCTCCGACAGAATCACCCTAGCATTAGTTCAAGAAAAGGTCAGTCCGTCTTAGCGAGAGCGAGTTATGCATCAGAGCTCCTCTCACACCACGCGAGGAGGTGAGGATGGTCATCACCATCTTCCTCCCTCGTGTGGAGTGAAGGGAAGGGAAATCCTATAACTCTCTCTCACATCCCGTTCAACTTGTTCTCCACATTTGAGTGGCCAGTGAGATGTTGTAACATCGAACCTCTGCGATACATCATCCGTTGGTGGTATTAAGATGGCATGCCGTCTGAGCGAACCTGTACTTCTGTGGCTAATCGAATCGCCTCACCAATGATCTAACTTTTTTGTCATCGCAACATGAAAGCCGCGCTCAGAGTGCCTCCCCCGTTTGATCTAGGTGTTCATATCCACACCACAGCAGTACTACTGACCACTGTGATTATGAACAACAGCCATATAGCAGCCCCCTCGCTCCGCTACCTCCTATGGAGGGAGGTGTTCCACCATTCCCTGGCCACAATCTCTATCGCCTGTTCGCCTGCATGACACGCTACAGCCAGTAGCCACCTGCGTGACATGCGACAACCGCCCGCAAGTGATGGCGCAAAATGAATCAAGGCTTTTTTTTTTGTTTCAAAATGATGATTTTAGCACTCGCAATTTGGGAAATTCCCAAACGTAACCTTCCAAATTACCAAAATGCCCCTAGAAAATTAAAACATTCCCTTCCTATCCCGAAGCTTAAAATAAAAATATTAATTAGTTAAAACATTTAATTATTTAATTATTTAATATTTATTTAATATTCCTACATGTTGATACATGTGATATGTGATACCGATAGATAATAATAAATCTTGTGATGTGTATAATTGATTATTATTTGGTCTACTAATTTTTATTTATTTATTTTTATTTATTATTGGACTTATAAGCATGTAATTATATTTTAATTACATAAAAAGGCACACATAAGCCTAGAGGTGGCAGCAAGACCCTTGAGGCTGATTCTGTCGATCGTGATGCATGGAGAAGCGTTAAGGTGCTAATAAATCCGATGAAGACGAGATGATTGATAGATCGATGCACACATAGATCTGATTTAAGTGATTGGGACTACTAGCTCGGACCTAATTATACTCGGTTGTGGTCCATGATCATCTAGTGTATTTATGTCTGTGCATGTATATACATATATATATATATATATATATATATATATATATATATATATATATATATATATATATATATATATATATATATATATATATATATGTATGATACATCATATTAAGGAGACCAAATCAAAATATACTCGTATGATAATATTAAGTCGATAAACATAAAATAATTAAATTGACCCACGTGACCTTCCATCGTTAGACGAGTCCATTAAGGCTCACCTATCTATGTGGTTCAAGATCTTACCTATAATATAGAGATATCACCGGTAACCTGAGGACATGATATTCTTGGTCGAGTCAATGGAGGACATATCATCGAATCAAACTCATCTTGAAACGATAGTGATGACTTAATCGAATATCATGGTTGGTCGAGTCCCTCGAGACCATAATAGTTCGAAGATAAGAAAATGATAAAAATCATAAGAAGAAATTATGATTGATAATAGTTGCTTACCTTTTGGGCTTAATATGCTTAATCGAGTCCCTCGAGGTTACAATGAGATGTCAATTGGATCTCGATCTCCATTAGAAGCGTCCTAAAGACTTTCGTTTCACGTGCCAAGGGTGTATAGTTACTCGCTAAAAAAATAATAGGAGCATATCAAGATAGAAGTCCATATCTTGATTATTTCTTTGCAAAATTTACATGTTATTTATTTATGATACATCTCATGTTTGTTAGAAACATGTCGCATTCAAACTTCCTATACGACATACTTGATGCCAATCGCCTCACTGGTTCGAACTTTCCTAATTGGAAAGTAACTTGAGAATAATTTTCACAAAGGAGAAAATTGTATATGTCCAATATAACCAGAGTTACAGAGACAACATAAAAACATGGATATCTAGAAGTCCATTTCACATAAGGATGACTGAGAGCATATCGATTCAGAATCATGTCCTAAAGATGATAGAGTGGATTGAAAAACTCATAGGTTTTATAATCCTAGATAATATGTACGTTAATCAAAGTTCTCCACCCCTATTGATTCCCTTAACAAATTAAAGAAGAGACTTGTCAAGGGATATTTAACCATGACTAACGAGACTTATCATTAATCCAAGCCATTAGAATCTCATTCCTAATCAGCAAGACGTGATAACTAAAACTCATTGAGTGGTTCAAAAAGTATCATTTAGGATTAACTAAAAAATTGATAATTGCACTAATGCAATACTATTTATAAAATATAAGCTCCTAAAAGGAATAATTAATCCATAAAATATGATTACGATCATCAACCAAAAAGAGAGGAAGTTACAAGCAGACATGACCGTACCTCTGAATTCTCCCAGGCCAAAAAATAATAGTAATTACCTCAGTGGCTACAGCAGTCTTACAAGAGGAAAACAGATATGGAAATATGTTCACTAATAGTAGAAACTAACAGAAGCAAAGAGAGGCCATTAAAGCAACAACATATATACATTGCTGCTGCAAATAGTTTTAGAAGTAGAACAAGACAAAAATAATGCTAGACATCCAATAACTTGGTAAACTAATCCAAATTACATAACTAGCAAAGCACACAGGTAAATTAAATGAAACTCGAATTAGGTAAAGCTAGATTTGAATTATCAAGTGACAAATTGAAGTGCCTTGCAAATTCGTAAGAAAATATAATCCAAGAACAAAGAAGTGGATGGAACTCAATTAATTCAATCAGGGATGAATTTTAATTCTAACATGCAACTGGCAAAATCTTTTGGTAAACAAAGATAGGTCTGAGGTTAAAACACCCATCAATAACTAAAAGAAGTCAAACCAATTGAGATCTACCTTAACTATATCTGAATATTCTGCATCAAGAAAAAAATTTACAGCACCATTTACCCCCTACACGACACCGCTCAAAATGAAAACTACACAGACGCTACACATAATGCCATCTAGTGAATGTACCACCAAAACCAACATTTTAATCTAAGCGCAGCTTAAAGTAGGCTTCCCCTGCCATATCAGGATCTCTCTATCTAGCAGAATCTTGTGTTTTATCATATAATTACAAAGTGTGAAAGCAGAGTTCACAACTTAAAACCCATCATTTACCATCAGCAGTAACCAAAAGGCTTCAAGAAAAATAAGAAAATAAAAAATTTCAAGATAAAACAAGGGACATTAAAATTTAAATACCTTGGGAACGCAGGAACACTTGCCCAGGCATAATGGACACTCTTAAAAATTTCACAACAAACTGAGAGCATATCCTGAATGAGATGTGTGTGAAGCCACGTGCTCTCTGCTTGGTTACAAAGAACACCACCAGGCTTCAAGGCCCATGCAATCATCTCAAAAAATGGTTTTCCGACAAGTTCTGAAGCTGGTCCTACAATCACCAAATAGTCATGATGAAGTAAACAAGTGAAGACCAATAGTTGATTTGAAGCTCTAAAAAGTACAAATCTGCATAGAAGTTTTTTGCCTGAACCTCAGCTTTACAGGATAATGAAACAATCACAAAAGGAAAAGGCAAAAAAAGGTATGAAGTAACACCTGAAATGTTTGGTCAAGACATACAACAAATATTTACGTTAGAAAAAACTTTCACAAGGATCAAAATATTGATGTTGTTCTACAGAAGTATAAAGATTCTGAGAACATTGCACTTGGTTCATTTGCATAGTCTTGCCTACCTCATACACTAGCAGGTTTATGGGCTGAGCCCTCTCAGTTTTTCCCTGGTTATGCACAAATCTCAATATGTTGAGAGGCATGCAACTTCTTAGCTCCTCTAATAAGCATATCCCTTTCAGGACCAATACAGACAGGATGAGGCTAGCATATTTCTGTAATATACTAAAATAAGCAATTACACATGAATTCAAATGATCTCTGCCATCATTAATATCAGTAGATGATCTAAGCAATCATTGTGAACCGAGTCTTCAACCGAATTGGTAAAGTCACAAAACTTTCTGCAACCTCTATGTAGCTTACACCATCAGAAACTGTTGACCAGCCACAAGGATAGGTTTCTGTGCCCAAGAATATTTAAGCTGCTAACATATTTGTGGCTGCAAACAGGATTCCAGCAATCACCGTTATATAATGCATTAATAAAACCAAACTATACCCTAGACAATAAAATAAAATTTGAAAACCAGAAACAAAATAACACAACTAACCTTCAATATATTGTCTTTCTAATTGCAATCCAGCAGGCTATCCAATTCTTTCTACGAAACTCAAGGAAGTTTGTGGTCAAATATTTTTGGGAAAACTTGGCATCCGAGGGCTGATAAAAAAACAAATTGGATGTTGGCGACAAAATATTACAAATATGAGTTGCGATACTTTCTGTATATTAATTAGCCACCATTTGTTTGGCAAAAGGTGTTTGGATTTGCTAGCAACATGAGTCTTTCAACGAACGATACCAAGGAGACCATAAGATGATATAGTAATACACTTTTGTCCATCTCAAGATCGTAGGCTGGTGCTCTTCTACTCTTATTTCAATCTTTTCAAGTGCGAGGTTAGTCATTGCTAACAGGTCTTCATTTATATCACTGGTGAAGAGATTGATTCCTCTACGTGTTTTTTTATCACAACAATATTTTTGCCAATGATACTTTACCTTGCAAATTTTTTAAAAAAGTTGCTATGTCCTAGCACATGTTATCAGATGTACTCAATTCACATATATTTTCCAAATGGACCCTCTTGTGCAACTGAGATGAGACAAAAAAATTATGAGTTTCAAGAAAAGAAACATGCAATGTACCTACCTATTGGAACAAACGAATCAACAATAATTACATCATACATAGCTTCAGGAGCATCTCATAAGAATTTAATCCCTGTAAGAAAACCATGAAACAGATATTTGAAAAATTTAACACTTGGAAGATCAAAGGCAATCTACAGAATACAAAAGCTTTTAATGGAATTACATTTCACATGCAGAAAAAAAGATAAAATAAACTACATCTATGAAAAAAGATTGTGACTAGAACTTCAGAGAGAAACAGCTTCTCAGCCTACCATCAGCAATGTGTAGTCAAACACGAGGATCATCAAAACCAACAGACAGACAAGGAAAAAATTGTTTGCAAACCTACAGAAACACAAGACATATGATCAACAGATCAAGCAACGAAGTAAGCTTTGGTATATGCACATGCACATATAACTGCATACATCTATAACCATCTTGTCAATTTCACATATATCGATGTGCTTCACAGAAATGTGTCGCGCAATTTCCCGAAGTACACGACCATCACCACCTCCTATGACCAAGACCTGCAATAAGATACTCCACTTTTGCAGTCAAAGTTTAATGCATTTAGAAAATGTAAGGCCATAGATGGTGGAATTTTTCCGTATGTTCTTCAAATTCATTAATATATAATCCAAAACTGCACACCTTGTGATAATGTAACTGAGGGACACCTTCTGTTTGGGCTACATTCCACCTACATGACCATCAGACATGGTCAAATAGGACTGAAAAACCTTCATATATTTTTTGTAACTTATCAGCCCAATAAAAAGTATATTTCCTTTTAAAAATATCATCTTGTTGTAGAAATCAAAGGAGCATGATTATTCTTGATGCTGATGATGATGGAGACAGATAAAAAGCTGCAAGAACATAAAACATTCATTAGCTAGAAAATATATAATAGCAACAGTCTTTTTTATAATTAAGAGACGATTAGTTGGTCTCCAGTAGGGATCCTTCAGGCACACATATCTACATTCCAAAGTAAAACCTTCAATTGTAATGTTGAGCTAAGCACAGACATAATTAGATTTGGTCACATCATCAGTAACAAACTAGGAGTTCAAGATTTTCAACGTTAACAAGCTAACATGAAGTTGATTCTTTATCTGTCACATCCCGAATTTATGAAAAATAATAAATCATCATAATTTACATAATACACTTTTTTTTTCTCTTTCTTTCTTGAATTCAAGTCATTGTCCTTACAATAATAAATATTCTAGAAAACAAACATATTCCTAGTAAGCTCAAAAATCAATTCCACCCAAGCTTTAGACCTTTGACAAAGCAGTTGATTACTGTGAAAATAAATATAAGATAAAATCATATCAGCAACCATACATGCTGGTAGGAACCTCAAAAATCATAAAAATAATCATAAAACATATAAAAATATCAATAATGATAATATATCAATTCATCATAAAACTTACGTATAAAAAAACAAGAATATTTTTTTATGTGATAATAAAATCATCATGCAACACATACATAACAATCATATAACAAAGACATGCATCACAGCCACACATGCATACTCCACGGGACGGATTTCTCCCGATAGCGAATGGAGATAATCCATATCACAACCACACATGCATACAAATCAGATATCAAAGACGTATATCACACCCGATGGTTCACTCTCCCAACAGCGGATGGAGAGGCATACTCCACGAGATGGATTTCTCCCAACTGCGAATGGAGATAATCCATATCGCACTCCCAACCGCGGATGGAGTGGTATCCCTCGCCCGCCCAAGTGGGGACACGTTCCTCCCAACTGCGGATGGAGGAGCCGTCTAATCATCACGTCTAACGACCTGCTAATCTCCGAAGGGAATCGCTATACCTGCCCTTGGCAGTGATACATAAACATCCATGATCACTCATTCACATACATTCATTCATGCATGCATCAATAGTATGATCAAATATTATAAAAATCCATGTTTGATGTATAATTTGCTATACTCTGTCCATTGGTGCCTCCGTACTGTGATGGGCCCGTAGCTCCTTTTGTAGGTTGCACTTCCAATATGGACTACTAGCATGGTCATATATACTACATGGTAACAACTATATCAATATCATAAAACTCAAATAAGGTAAAAACTAATAATCATTTCCAAATGATATTTTCATATAGAACTTTTAAATTCATCAAATCATAAAGATATGAAATATCAATCTCTCAAAAGTCCTCAATCAACCAAAACCCTAATTGGAATAGCTCAATTGACTTAAACCAAGCTTAATTCGATTATGACCTAACAAAACCAATCTCAAATCCTTATGGAACCTGTCTAGAATCACCCTAGACTGGTCTAATTTAGATTTGATTGATGTTGATTAGGTCAAGCAAGTTTAAACAAATAAGTTGTTTTGGAATCACCCTAAACCGACTTGAACCGATCAACCTATCTGATTCAGTCAATTAACGAGCTCAAACCAATGAAGGGATGAGAAATTAAACTAAGTCATATAGTGCTAGCCCAATCCAAACAAACCCACTTAAATCTTGGACGAATCACGTGCGTTGCACGTGTTTGTCCCAAGTAATAGGTTGGCTGAGGTACAATAGGCTAGAGAGGAGTGACAAGTTAAGCTAAGTCTCTCACCACTGAATTAGGTCATGCTTGGCTTGCGGGTTGGGTCATGCTTAGACATATGAGTTGCGGTTATGTCTAACCACACAGATTAGGTCGTACCTAGCCACATGAGCTAGACAATGCCTGACCATAGTGGTTGGATCGTACCTTACCACATGAGCTAGCTGCTACCTGGGTACATGGGTTGGGTCATAACTGGCCACATTGGTTGGGTCATACTTGACAACATAGGTTGGATCGTACCTTGCCATATGGATTGGGTCATACATGACCACATTGGCTAGGTCGTGCCTAGCCACACGGGTTAGATCGTACCATACCACATAAGCTGGCTCCTACTCGGCCACATAAGCTATGTCATGCCTAGCCATATCAGATAGGTTCATGCCTAGTTACATGGACTGAGTTATACCTGACCACATGGGCTGAGTTGACCCGACTTGACAAATCAACCCAACTCAAGTCAGACCCCAATTAAACTTCTTTTATCAAATTAGATAAAGAATAACTCAAATTCGTAATTTAAAGAATTTAAATTCATGATCTTAAAACTAATTAAAATCATTAAAATTCATACATAATTCTTAAAACACAAATTAAATAGACTAGAACTATTATACTAATCCAAAAGTAAAAATTTTAATAATCAAATCAATCTTAGATTTCACTTAAGCTTGAAAGATCAATCTAAATCAAATAATCATTCTAACATCATCAATCAATTATCATCATAAAATTTCGAAATTATAGCATTATTATGCATCATAAAATTTTAACAATCTTAATATCAAAATTTCAAAATATAAAACCATAAAATTTTTAACAATCTCAATATCATGATTTCAGAACATAAATCAAAATTAATAGAAAAGAATAGAGGATCCTACCTCTCGTCGACTATCTTTTCCTCGGGGATCATCTCCTCGGGAAGTTTCCTCCTCGATCCTCCCATTGTACGAGGGAGGAGGAGCCTCTTTATATAGGAGAAGATGAGATCTCCCCGAAAGGTAAGTAATAATTTAATTTTTATTTTTAATTTATAATTGTTATTCTTTCACACTTAAAAGAGAGAAATATAATATTCATTTCTCATGGTTCACACACGAAAATGGAAGGTAAACTATCTACTTCCTAAAACTCACGTCACTCATTAGGAAATAAATCAATTAATAATTTAAATAATTAATAAAATTTTTAATTTATTAACTTGATTAAGGAAATCAATTTAATCATTTTCTTAATTACAGTATATAAACATAGAAGTTAATAATAAAGTAATGTATTATTTATAATAATTAATCTATATTAAGAATGTCAATTATTGATGATTACATTATCTGCCCAGGAGACGGAACAAATGACGAACGATTTGAAATTCAAACAGTCATCGAAAGAGGAAGAAAAATAAGCAACATGCAGAAGCATCCAATTTAATCATCACAACACATGCAGGAGCATCGTTGACAGAGAAAGTAGCAAGCGGCTCCAAATCCAATCGTTTGACTAGGAAAAGATTGTCGACAACAGGGACATAAGATACGGACCAGAGAGCGACGAATCGGAGAACCACCCGGACACCACGGTCTCATGGCACTTAGCTTCGGATTCGGGAGCCGGAGCCCTGGCCTTCCTGCAGCAGGGAGGAAGTTCCTCCTCCGGGGTCCTGCAAGCATCTGAGCCGTTTCCTGCGCCATCTCCCGCCATGGATCCTGTTCCTCCTCCTTGGGGTTTCCAGCCTCTGGTCCAAGTAAGAAGAAAGAGAATCAACCATCGAACATCTCCGACAACCCTACCGCGAATCAACAAAACTCCGATGGAAGCGATAGTAAGATGGAGGGGATCGTCGCCTAGGGTTCATTCGTACCTCCCGAGTGCTTCGGACCGACGGGGCTACGACGAGAGAAAGATGGGGGCGGGGGGGGGGGGGGGGGGGGGGGGGGGGGGGAGAGGGGCGCCGGGGCTCGGCTGGGGTTTTGGGGGGAAAGGGATTCCCCCAAATTTATAGACGGAGGGAGAGCGTAGAGTCCGACATAATTATTAATAAGATTAAAAATAAATTTAATAAAAAATATTATCGATCAATTATAGTTTACATGAGATAATTACACAAAAGTCTAAACCAAACGGTTACTCTCCCCTTTATTACCCATCTACGTGTACAAGAAAAAGACTAAAGCAAACGATTTTACTCACATCTACATGTACAACAAAAAGTCTAACTCATCCTTCATTGCCATTATGATAAGATAGTCATAATCCTAACCTTAATTATCTTCTTTTATGATGATAAAAAAAGATAGTCATAAACTTTAGTTTATTTTGTTATGATGAGGAAGATAATACTACACTTTATTCTCTTTCTTTATCTCAAGCAATTACATTACAAATTTTATTTCCCTCCTTCAAGACATAAAAATATATTCTAAATAAAAAATAAAAATGATTAATAACTTAGCATCATATTACTAACTTAGAAACCTCCCTCCTCCCAAGCCTTCATGTAGACCGTGATACTTCCATCTTAGGAGCTCAACACCTCAAGAGTCATCTTGAAACGACGTCGAAAATACTTTAGATGGATTCTATCAAGCCGATCAAAACATCAATAATATTTTTCCTTAACATTGATATAAAAGATTATCTTTATGAATCGAGATGAGTCATCTTTGTACCACTTCTATTTCGCTTCATCTCACCTTGGGGCTAAATTGGAAGGACGAGATAAAAAAACTCATTTTAAATCTCGATCTTCATACACCTTAGTGCACTAACATCAGCTTTCGCAATACCTCCCTCATCACCTAGATAGTACCTCATTGTTCCTATGCACATATAGTCGAACCACAATGAGTTGACTTGAACGTAAATGAAATATATTTTTTGTAACATTTTGACATTAGAAGAGTCGTGCCTCAAGAATGACAATCCATTGACCCACTGAATGAGCGTTTCAGTGATGAGGCTCCACCCTTGACTCGCAATACCTTCACTCAAGGGAATAATAGGCGATGTTTTTGAACCTTGACACTTCTACCTCGATACAAACTCCGATAAGATATTGGTGTATGTTTAACGATACATGTCTCTCTCCCCTAATGATGACCTCAACCCACATGCTTATCCCCGTCGAAGTCTTTTTGAACCTCACACAATAAGTGCATATGCTGATTAGAATGATACAGATCATCTCTTAGCTCCTACCTCAGTTGGTCTAATCAATAGTGTCTCCAATCCTATTATAATCTGTAATACTATTTGACACCCGCTAAGAGTTCCCAACTTAACATGGCACCAACCCCTCAATAACACCCAAGGCTCGTCGAACCCCTAACAAGAGTTTAGCGAACCATACCATTCTCAATCTGCTACACCTGAGTCTAATATGCAGAGTGCAAAATATATGGAGGTCACCCTTTAGGCACAATTGTAGTAGGTAGACTAGTGCCTGAAGGACATGCATCAAGAGTTTTAAACTATCTAAGAGAGAAGACTTAAACCAACCTTTACGTGGGTCAATTAATGTTTGTTTAGAAGATTCAAGAAGAACTTAACCTCGTTAACTTTCGACTCTCGACCATGAAAGCATTTTGTTGGCTATGCCAACCCAATTGAGCACAACATGACCTTCCATGCTTAGATTGTTATATGACATGACACATGCTTTGATGTGTCATACCTTCTTTACCATGCCGTAAAGATCATCGTGAGAGTGGTATGCCCACTTGAAGCCACTCTTGGTTAGCTCGTATGACCGATTAACAAAAGAGTTGGAGCAACATATTGTCGGGAATGTATGTCCTTAGTGTTCGACAACAACTCTCCTTGGACTTTAACAATGGGAAGAAGAGGCACTCTCATATTTTATCGTCCGATTCATTAATGAGATCCGAGGCATACCGATTGCCATCCGTCGCTCCTCATATAGACCTTTATGATGGGGCTTAGGCCCTGCTAACCATCAATGATAGTACTTGAGTACTCTAGAGGTTCAATAAATACATTATTGCTAAGGCGATGGTCTTGAGCAATCATGAGAAATCATGCGAGAGACCCAAGCAGGAGTGGCCATCGCTCGAATATCTCACTCGAGAAGTACCTAATGAAGTAGGCCTCGGAAGCTTACCTCCAACCATTAGCAAGCCATCAGTGATGAGGTATTGAATTTATCTTTGAGGTGCAATACCCTTACTAGCTCACTAACATTGTACTTATTAATTTTTTTTTAATAAAAGCTGATAGGTGCATGATGATTATTATCGATGTCAATAATGCATGCAAAAGGGGTGAGTATCTCAATGGCACCAGATCTGCCCCTACAAAGTGAGCGTTCGAAAATGTCCGATGTGCCTTCCTCGGGTATAAGCATCCCAACGACACTATCATGTCCCTATGGCGATAAGCATACGAAGATGTGTGATATGCCCTCCTCGGTGGGTGAGTGTCTAAACGATACTAAGCGCTCTTACGAGAGCAAGCGTAAAAAAATGCCTAAGGTATTCTCGGGGGGTGAGTATCTTAATAGCATCATTGAGCTTATATGGGATGAGCATCCGAAGATGCTTGATGTGCTCTCCTTCGCGATGCTTGATGCTCGGTGAGTGGAGATCAAACAGGAGGCACTCTGAGCAGCGACTCTCATGTTGCGATTACAGGTTCGATCATTGGTGAGGCGATTCGACCAACCATAGAAGAACAGGCATTCCATCTTTAATACTACCAATAAAGGATGATGTATCGCAGAGGTTCGATGTTGCTATATCTCACTGGCCGCTCCAATTATTATGAGTTCAGACAGAGTGTAGGCTTTAAATTGTGTTCGAAAAGGCACACACTCAATTCACAAAAAGAAAATACACCGACTTCTTTGAACCCTTTATTTTGACTGTTTGAAAAAAAAAAAAAAGTCGATCTGTGTTTTTGAGGAAATATCCAGGTAAAAGAAAATTAATATCAACTTTTTCAGAGAAAAAAAAAGAAAAAAGAAATCCGTAAGTACAATTTTCTCATATGGTTTTAGATTTTACTTCCGAAGCAAAAACTAAGAAGAATTCCACAAAAAAAAGTTGAAACATTTCCAGTGACCAAATTATTAATGCTCAACATACAAATATCTATTAGATTCAAGCAGCTCATACCACGATTTGATGTAATACCGACGTACACAGACCCCCTCACCTCACAAATTAAGTATTCATGACACTATAACATTCAGGAACCGATATATTTCTTGGAAAGTTGCCCTGTTCTGTACACCTCTTTCATTGTAGATACTAATGTGAAAATGAAATATATATATATAAACCTTCAGCAGATCTTATCCCAACTGGAAAAATATGTTCCCTTTTCTTCCTTTTTCTACTCGATAAGGCCGCTCTGATCAACTGAGCTAATAAGAATCATATCCCGCAGCCAAAAAAAGATATTTTTGTTCTCCTTGGTTTCCCTGCAAAGTTTGATGTAAACTTAAAGGAGTAACTTCAAATTTCCATTCCCACACTTGATATATACCAAGAATTATCACAAGCTGTTCAAAAATTTGACCTACACATTGCATTACTGTACACTAGTTTACAGTGAGGAAAGAATTTGCAAATAATAGCCAAGGCGTTCTCTCAAGTCAAAGCAAGCTCCTCTTGCTGTTCAGGCAGCTGTACTTGTTGGTAAGGATTTAGGATTCTTTTAATCTCATCCGCACTGAGAGTTTCATATTTAAGTAGCGCAGTAGCTAGCGCATGTAATGCATTCTCATGCTGCAAAGCATAGTTAAAATCATGTGAGAAACAGAAACAGAAAAGCCGATTGACATCATGAGAATGCATAAAATTCGGTCAAAACACAGAAACATGAAAGAAAGCAAGCAGGTAATAAATTTCTTAAGCTTCAGGTCAGCCTGTTATCCCCATAGAATTGTGAGTATCAATTTGATGAGAAAATGCAAAATGCACTTGAGAAAGCAAATAATATCATGAAGATTGACAACAAGGATCATGTTACAATACATTGAAAGCGAATCGTAGATCACAAGACAAACCTTCTGCAGTAACCGTCTGACTCGATCATAAGCTTCTCGCAAGAGTTTGAGCACCTGAAACATGCGAAATATTCAAGTGTTCGATCAATAGAACTAACAACTAACCTTAATAAAGGAAACATACTTCTGCATCTATTCTTGACTGCAGCTCAGAACCTGGTCGCTCTTTAACAGACACTGGGCCAATCGCATCACTCATTCCACAGGTTGACACCTGCCAGACAGCAGATATACTCAACAATACGATGCTAAAAAAAACTAGGACAATTATGCTTAGACCGAAAAACAATACCATGTAGTGAGCAAGCTCTGTGGCTGTCTGGAGATCACTGCTGGCACCACTAGTAATACTCTCTTCACCAAAGATGAGCTCTTCAGCAACCCTCCCCCCCATGCAGACATCAAGACGAGCTAACAGCTGTCTCTTGCTGATAGATGTTTCATCTTGAAGAGGAAGCTGGGTTACCATCCCTAGCGCAGAACCTCGGGGGATAATGGTAGCCTTGTGTATAGCATGAGCACAGTCAGTATTGAGTGCAACAATGGCATGACCACTCTCATGGTAAGCAGTGAGCTGAAAGATAAGATAAGCATGGGCATAAAGAATTTATCCAGAATGGCAAATGAATAATTCAAAAATAACAAGAGTAATAATGGCATGGACACCTTCCTTGATTCTTCAGATATAAACATGGCCTTCCTCTCTGTACCCATAATCATCCTATCCTTTGCAAATTCCAAATGCGCAGCAGTTATCTTGTCAACGCCTTCTACTGCAGCCTTAATGGCACCAATATTTACCAAGTTTGCAAGATCTAACAAATAATTCAGGAAATACTTTTAGTTGAGTCACTTATTCTCTAAGAAACAAATCACTGACACAATTTCATCATGCATACTGAAATTAATACACCCCAATGTTTAACTAAATGGAAACAGATTACTGGCATTCAAGTTTATCTATGATTACATGCATCAGAAAATATACTTTACACGATAAAATTAAAACAACAAACCTGCTCCAGTGAAGCCAGGAGTACCACGAGCAATTACATTTACGTCTATATCATCAGCTAATGGTTTGTCCTGCAAGTAAAGCTCCAGAATCTCCTGTCGACCCTGCACATCGGGACTTGGAACAACAATCTAGAAAGTAGACTTTATTAGATTTTTTTGAACATCGTGCCCAGAAATGGATCCAGGAGCAAGAATATCATAATAGTAGTCTGCAAGAATAAAAATGTTTTAGTGCATGTCCAGAATAGTTCCTTTCCACCTATAATGACTATGAGCATATATTACTAAAAATGTAATGCTCCAAACTAACAACAAAATGTGAAGTGAGTGTGATGCTGCTTTACTGACTAGAATAAATGTATGCCTCACAATATCAAGGATTCATTTTCTTTATACTTCTGGGATAGCTTTAAATAAGATACATAGGGTCGTTCGAGAACACATCTGAAAATGTGCATTGAGGGCCCAATGCACATTTCAAATGCGATTGCAATTGCCTGGGATGCCGTATTGCAAATGCTCAAATGCTGGTCCTACCTTATGGTAGCATTAACATTTCAGCATTTATGGGATGCTAATGAAATTTTTTAAAATTTTCAAAATATCCTAAGCAAGGATTGCCATACCGGTCCATACCAGCTTACCGAGCTTAGCTCGGTATGATACAATACCCGGTACCAAGCGGTATGCACAGGACATACCACTCGATATAATATAATATAATATAAAAATAAGTTAAAAAAAGAACGAAAAGGATGCGACATCGCCTCGTTCCTTCTCCTCATGCGGGGAGAAGAAATCGCGCGCGAGCAACGAATCGGGTGAAGAAATCTCCAGGTCCAGGTTCTCTTCTTCTTTTCTCTCTCCCTCACTGATATGGCTCAAAATCGACTGACGACGGTCAAAATCGACTGTTACCGACCGACAACGACCGATGACAGACCGTTACCGATCGATTTCACGTGGTAATGGGCAAAAACAATCGCTACTTGGCGGTACCACCCAGTAGCAGGCGGTCTGCATACCGATCAGCTGGCGGACCGGTACATACCGCCCAGTACGGGTGGTACCGCTCGGTGTGGAAAACTTTGATCCTAAGGTATTTTCTAAAGTCACAAGATTGCCACTATATAATAGAAACCATAACCCTCATTTCATCTCCCTTTCTCTCGATTTTTATTGCCATCGTCTTGTTCTCTCACAAGCCCAATGCGTTGCTTGCTTCGGCAAGCCAAAAGAACCAGTTTGTAACATGACCATCAACTCACAAACCTAAAGCAAACTTTTCAACTGATATCCTCTAAATATTCATCCTCAACTAGCATATGCAATAAGAGAGTAAGGTGGCAACCTAAAAAGTACAGTCATGAATCAAACAAGTAATCTATACATTGCAGTACTACACCTTGTTAACTAATATGTTTTTGTTCTTTGTTGAAGCAATTAGTATTGTAGCACCAAAGAAATGTACTACATACAGAAAGAGTGATATAACTTACATGCAGATCGAATCTACCAGGTCTTGTCAATGCTGGATCAAGTATATCTGGCAAGTTCGTGGCAGCCATCAATAGTATCCCCTGAAAAGGAACATAACAGATGTTGAGAAGGATAGTTGTGGTACTTACAACAGCAATACTGTTTTTTCTTTACGATGTACCTCATTCTGCTCAAATCCGTCCATTTCCACAAGCAGTTGATGTAACGTTTTCTTAGCATGTCCTTCCCACTGCTTTCTAGTGGAACCCACAGCATCTATTTCATCAATGAAAATAATGCAAGGTGCCTGTGAATGATAAAAGCTGACAAGTGTGAGCTATTTGAATAATCAGAAAGTTACCAAAGTGAAAAGGATGTAGATGAAATTAAAAAAATGGGAAGGAGAAGATATCCTCTATTTATTTCTGCCCCATCTTATGTTCAGATGCATGCAACTATACATTTAGCAGTTCTCAGCATGGTCTCAAGTCTCAATTTCAGTTTCAGTGTCAATAATTTAAACTAAAACAATTCACTGACATTGGAGTTCTGAATTGGCTTTTGAAGTTTTTTGTTTTGGCAATGTACACAAAAAAAAATCTTGATAAAATCAGACGGTTGAATAAAAACAAAATCAGTATATATCAAGGAACAGGAGAGGAGTTAATTAATGATGGGTAATTAAAAATTAGGAGATGATAATAAAAAATGACTAAGAAGAAACAAAATTTCTTAAAACTCGCCAACTCGGAACATAAAAAGAAAAAATGAAGAGAACATATTCTTAGAAAAATAAAATAACATAGCTCAAGCGTTAGTAAAGAAATTGCATTTGGGGAGAGAAATTTCCACAATTTTTAAAAAAACTTCCAGATTCTTTAAAACTTCCATAACTTTCTGTTTATCAATTTCATGTCTTTGGAGGTTCTACCAGTTTTCTTTTGAATTTAAGAACATATTAACTGAAGCTCAGAATCATTTCAAAACAAATCAATTATGGGTTTTGCTCTTTGTTCAGCCCTTATCTGGCCAATAGCCAATCTAAAGTGGATAAGTTTCATCAGAAAATGGATACCATGCTTTTCATGGTGCACCTTACAATTTAATAAAAGAATTTAGCAACATGAACAACCCACGTGTCATTGGCAATTTGTTTAGTGAATATCTGATAATTTTTTACATTTTCAGTTTCACACTCATTTTTTGTTCAAGCATAAATGGATATGGGAATGTCGAATCTCATCATTTCTAGTATGGCTTATACAATAATTTTGCTACTTTATACAACTGATCAAAATATTACTAACCACATAAGGGCAATATGGGTTCTTACTCACGTCAAAATATTTAGAAAAAGAACAAACACAGACAAAAATAAAATAAAACAATTATATATATGCTAAACAAATCATGAACTATGGAATGGTATCGATATGAAATCATGAAAATGCTAAGCTATAAGAAACATGTAATGCGAATTAAACTAAATTCATATATCATCAATATTGTTATAAATAATCAAGGTTTTCCTTACCGAGCGGTAAGGCCCCGTACCGCCCGGTACATACCTATCTGGCAGCTGACCGGTATGCGGACCGACTGCTACCGGGCGGTACCGCTAAAATCGACCATCGGCGGTCGATTGAAGAAGAAAAAGGGAAAATAAGAAAGAAGTACCCGGCCGCTGTCCTCGCCTGCGTGCTGCCCGCGCTCCCTCGCCCGCGAGTCATCGCCGCCCGCGAGACGTCGCCACCCTCGCAGCCCGCGGGCGACGATCGTCCCCATGCGGGGAGACGAAACGTCTCCCCGCACTGGGAGAGAGACCGAGGCGACGTCTCTAATATTTTTTAATAATTCTAATATTTATGTTTATATAATATTATAATAATTTAATAATACTGGGTGGTATGCACTATGTGTACTACCATGGTACCGGTACCGTACTAGTACCGACAAAATGTTGGTATGTCGGTACGGACCGGTAAGTAAAACGTTGTAAATAATAGTATAACATTACAGTAGAATTAGTAGCGACCAAACCAAATAAAAACCAATATACAATTACATTTTCATACTTATGCAGATCAAATATGCACCAACCATTCAGTCACATATCCAGCTGCAAACACCGCATATGCAACTGCACTGCACATTGAAGCTACAAAGGCCTTGTGTATGATGCCGTCATATGACAGCACATGTGCATATGGCCCACATAAACAGCCACATTGACCACTTTTTTAAAATAAGGATTTTAATAATCAATAAATGATGGCCTCAAATAATATAAATAAGCTGCATAAGTTTTTAAAATTAGCTGGCATCTTGTCTTCGTTTACATGTACAATAAAAAATTAACTAGCGAAAATGATAACCTCATTCCAATAATGAAACAACAG
This sequence comes from Ensete ventricosum, assembly GCA_029747655.1. Lineage (NCBI taxonomy): Eukaryota > Viridiplantae > Streptophyta > Magnoliopsida > Zingiberales > Musaceae > Ensete > Ensete ventricosum. The sequence goes on along the minus strand of JAQQAF010000005.1, from coordinate 43,355,651 downwards.
AGATGTATAATAATACACTACCTATCATGTTTGAAATAGTGAACTTATAATTCATTAGTAGATAAATAAACCAAAACACAGAAGTTATCTGTAAGTTCACCCTTTTCTTAGCTGCCTGAAACAATGATCTCATACGCCGGGCTCCAACTCCGACAAACCTGGCAGGGCAGGTAAGTCAGAAAAGATTTTTTGAAAAGATTTTTTAACTTGATATTCTTGAGCAAAACTAAATTGTAAATCAATTGAAAAAGTAATAATTGGAATAGTAAAATCATTGATGCCTTTAAAACCCTCAACAAAAGGACAAGCTGGTTAAAGTTGACTTGAAAGCTACTATAGCAAGGAAATGTTGTACCACTAATAAACATCTACAAGGAGTCACGACAAGGTCACAGTAAACTGTAGTCAAATTGTAAATAGATGCAACAATTCATATCAACTAATATAAAATTGTGGAGTTAGTACCAACTTTTGCCTTGCCCCACAAAATGAAGTTAAGACTGCCAGAGTGTATCAAAGCCAGGACCATTTTGTAATAATATTAAGCTTCAGGAACAAGTAAACAAGCTTCAGAATGGCATTAAAGTAGTTCACAATGTACCAATGGCCAAATTCCTCGGTTATGCCTTTTTAGGACGATGCAACTAAAAAGCAAATATACTTAAACAACTAGTTCACCTAGTCAACTTGTTCCTCTTAATTCTTAATCATCTCCCTTGTTCCTCTAGTCCCTCCTGAGCACAACTTTAACAGCAATAGAAAAGAGTGATAAACTAAAGTTTGTGATAGAAAAATCCCAATGTTATTGCTTTGGAATTTTATCTCAAAAAGATCTTTCAATAGTACACTTGAGAATATGTTCCAATCTAGTTCCATGATAACTAAATCATTTCATCATATCATATTGAGATCTCTCAATTTAAAATCCTAACATGTAGTCTGATTAGTATGTATAAAATGCTACTGAACTAAAGCAAATATAAGAAACCAAACATATGTGGTTGGATATTATTTCCGTGTGTACTCTTACATTTCCTCAAATTCAGAACCTGCTCTGTAGAAGAATGGCACACCAGCTTCTCCAGCAACAGCCTGCACAAACTAGATCTAGTCACAGTCATAGAATGATTTAATACATTTACATACCAACCAAATCTATATAATTTATAAAGGAAAATTGCACCCACAAGAAAGTCTAGCATCAAAACACACCAACAGCATCTAGACTGACATGGTAGTACATATACTACGGACAGTTAGACGTTTAGACAATGCCAGCCATTTCTGAGTATGGCATATGCACATCAAGCTGTGTTGGCTCTCTCATGATAATGTTGGCAGGTCACTTTTGCACACATAATTAGGATCGGCAGTGTTATGTTTGTGACCAAGAGGTATGACGTGCATAGTCAAAAAAGTTGATAAAACCAAGGTTTGCAATTTCGACTTGTACCGCCCGTACCGGTCCGCCAGGTTACCTGTACGCGGACCACCCGCTACCGGGCGGTTCCACCAAAAATCGACCGTCGGCGGTCGATTTCGACCATTGGCGATCGATTGAAGAAGAAATCGATCGTCGACGGTCAATTGAGGGAGAAATCGACTGTCGTCGGTCGACCGAGGGAGAAAAAGGGAAGAAGAAGAGGAAAAGAAGAAAAAAAGAAGAGGAGAAGAAAGAATACCTCGCCCACGCGCCGTCGCCGCCCGCGGCCGCTTCTTCTCCCGCGCGAGGAGACGAAGCGTCTCCCTGCGTGGGGAGAAAGATCGAGACGACGTCGCCCCTTTTCTTTTCTTTTTCTAATATTTTAATATTTTAAATATTATATTATAAAAATATTATATTATATTTTAATACCAGACGGTATGCACTGTACATACCGCCTGGTACCAGTACCGTACCAGTACCAACAATATGTTGGTATACTGGTATGGACCGGTAAGTCAAACCTTGAATAAAACTACTATGAAGCATGTCCACTCAAAACTGGCATGTGGCTCATGACATGACACGAGGATCCTTGACTATACCTGACATAATAATAGAAATTTTCAACATCGCTTCTCTGCATATGTAGAAAGGATAGAGCAAAAATAAAACTTAGTTTCCTTGACAGTGTGACTTTTTATAAGAAAACTTTCTTTTTACGTTGAAGAAAGGGAATTGTGAGACTAAGCACATTCCAAAATATAGAAGATCACCAGCATACACATCTCACAGGTACAAACAAGTTATACAGGTCAAGTATATTGCAACATTGACGACCAAAATAATCTACAGTGTAAAGATCTGTAAATATATGAAACTATTGAACTGAAAAACAGCAGCTTAGTGTTGCTTGTAAAATTTCAAATTACATTAGGTTTGAACCTCTTTGTCAACATATAGCTAAAGAAAACTGTCCATGAAACGATCCTAAGTCCCTTTATATCATAATGTCATTTCTTATGTACAAACATATGCAAACACATAAGAACCGTTTAACTATGAAGACACAAACAAACTATTTTGAATACAGTGGCATATTCTCACCTTTGCGAGAAGAGTCTTTCCAGTGCCAGGAGCACCAGTCAAGAGAATTCCCTGCAAATTTATCAAAAAAATACAAATTATTGTTTACAGGTGCTTGGAAGTTGAAACCAATGTTATATATGGCATTCTTAGGATTCAAATTAAATAAGGGGTCAATCAAACATTACAACCAAGATTAGAATGACAGACCTATTATAGGTCCCTGACATGATCTCTAGATTTTGGGGTACAGTACACAGTGATATTATACAAACGGTTGGAGCATAACCCATATAATTATGTTATAGAATATATAGAAGAAGCATACAGATGAGCCATGCAAATTCCAAAACCAAAGTAAACTTTGCACAAACCTTAGGCAATTTCCCACCAACTCGAGTGAACTTTCCTGGGTTCTTAAGATAATCAACTACTTCCTCGAGTTCTTGCTTTGCATCATCACAACCTTTAACATCCTTAAAGGTTTTAACATTCTGCGTAAGAATTCATAAAACAAGAATATGAGATTCTTTTTATCCCTTTATCCAATTAAGTTTGAAACTGAAATTCAAGCAAGCATAATAGTGCTGATGACATTTGACTAAGATAAAGCAGAGGAGTCCAGCATTTACAATATAGATTTCAAAATTACTAAGTCCAGAATATGGTAAAATTGGTAAAGAGGATACAACAACTGCGGCAGACATACTTAAGAAAGAGATGTTAAAAAAAGACTTGAGTTTTATTGAAGAACTGAAACCACATAATCTGCATAAATAGAATTGGCTGAATGAAAATATCTTAAACCATAAAATATTATCAATAATGTTATACTCCCATGTTGTAGTGATGCAATCACTTTCCTTGTAGGGGTGAGGCCGCCTATACTGAACCTCCCTAAATCCCATAATGACTTTAAGTTTTGTGCAGTGGACCACCCTTTTTTATGGCATTCTCCGAAGTCCAAGAGCACTCGGGCATCTCAGTTCTCTTCCCAAGTTCAAGGCTACCCAAAGCATGTCAAGTCTAAAACATATGTGCCCAATGTTAAACAGATATATTATTCGAGAATAGTTGGGTGATAGGACTCCAGCAGGGTTGAGTCCTAATCTCCCTAGAAGTAGTCAATAAAACTCTGCTAGATTGTAATAAAGTCATTTCTATCTTATAAAGGAGTATGACTAGGGTTTAGATTAGCCATTAGGATCTAGTGGCCGCGGCCCCCCTTACTGGGTTGGTTGGCTAGGGTTTCCCTTGCTTAGGTCAACTATAGAGCCAACCTAGCCGCCCCCTGTTCCTATTAAGGCAGGTTGGCTATAAGAGGGGCAAAGGAGTAATTTTACTTAGGCAAGCACCCCCTTAAGCTAGGATTTTGATCCCTATATAATGATGTAGCCGCCCCCTCTCTTGAATCAAGCAATTATCAATTTTATTTCAGCCTTGTGCCGAATCTAGGAGGGAGGAACCCCTATAGCGTTCCAAGGGTTGATCCCCCTCAAGGGTCAAAATCTATAGAGTTCCTTCTGGGGTTCTATCATCTGGTATCAGAGCAGCGATCTTGCTGCCCCTGTAGCCGTCATCCACGCCTCTACCTTCCCAAGCAATTCCCACAATTGCTGCGACACGTGCCTCCACGTTCCACCCCAACAGTAGATCAAATCAATCCGTCGCTGCCCCCTGCATTTAATATGGAAATCTGGTTGGAGATCCTTACGTCATGACATCCCTGGGCTTATTCAAAACTAAATTGGAGGCTTTCGATATGGGTATGGATGCTAAATTATGCGCTCTCTTCGAGGAGTTTAGATTGGGTCGATCACCAAGCCCAAGAAGATCATAACATGGAGCAAATTCTGATTGCAAAAAGAACCCATCAGAGAAAAGAAGCGATGATAAGACATGGCAACCCTACACCTCGATGACGTCGATCTCCTTTGTACAACTTCAAGAAGGCACCTCAATCAAGATGCTCAGAGCATGAGAGCCACATCCCAACCAAAAGCATATAAACCTTCAACACCAATCAATTACAAGAACCTTGACGAAGAACTAACGAAGATCCATCAAACCTCTACCATCCAAGAGTACCAGATCATGTTTGAAAGGTTAACTAATCAAACTAGTGATTGGTCTGAAAAATAGATATTGAGGACTTTCATTGAGGACTTGAAGCCGGAGATTCAAGAAGAAGTTAAAGCGCGACAACTGTACACACTTAAGGCAGCCATCTCCTTCGCACACACGAAGACAGGCTGAACCAAGATGCCCAGAGGAACAAAGCCGTCGCACGACCAGCAGCACATAGACTCTCGACCCCATCTACCACCAGCCGGTCACCTCAGCCGAAAAAGTTAACAAGAGAAGGACTTCGTGACAGATCGGCAAAGGGCCTATGTTGGCATTGTAATAAACTGTGGAGCCGAGACCACCATTGTAAAAAAGAGAGACCTCTATTTATTGAGTCCGTTGAATAACCCAAACTCAAAGATACGGCTCTCGAGTCCGAGGAGAAGGATATGAAGGAAAAACCACAATCGACCGCCTGCACCTTTCATGCTCCACCACAGATATTGGACATTGATGGCTTCATCAAGCATCAGCCCGTCATCATCCTCGCCGATACCAGGAGCTCCAACGACCTTATGAATGACAAAAGAAAACAGGTGACCTTATGTGGGAAAGGAGAGAACAAAGAAAAGATAATCTCAACACAGTGCTTGGAGAAGCTCGCTGAAATCTCAAGCACGTCCGCTGAACCGAGCCGACTCCTTCCTACTATACTGCATGACCCCTGTATGTTGGTCTTACAAGAGGAACCGCCAGCACATATTCGGCCATATTGTTGTCCACATTTTCAAAGGACCGAAGCTAAAAAGATCGTCCAGGAGATGCAGGAGATACGGATGATTCGGCCACAACCTTCCCTTGCAATGACATTTTATCTCCAAAAACTTTGCCTCTTTGTCTGTAGGGATAAGCTCTTCCTAAAGTGCCATATTCAGCTGAACCAGCTATGGTTTCTGATGCAGTGCTCCCTCATCTCGGGCTACTTTCACGACTTCACCGAGGAGCGGACCATGATGCTAAAAGTCTTCCCTGATGATGACCTTGGATCCACGACCGACGATCGCAAGAAGGAATAGGAGAAAGGCATCCACATGACCCCCACAGTCATGATGCCATCTATATCGATGCTAGCATTACCTGAACGTGGCAATATGTTCGTACTTGGAGCAGATACATCCAGAGTTGGGATCGACGTCACCCTTATGCAAGATGGTCCATGGCACGAAAGAGGAGTAAGCCCAAAAGAATTACAATTCATGCTCACGCCAGCACATGCAAAGAAGAAATAGCTTCCCGATAAACTTTAGAATTGACGAAAAATTGAAGATCGAGTTTTCTTACACCTCCAGTCCGATCAGCAGAAAACTCGAGTCTTAAGGAAGTGGTCTCCCTACTTCTTTGGGCCTTGCAAAATTGGAGACCACATTGGGCCCCTAACCTGGAGATCAGATCCGCGCACCAAATCAAAATTACAGTTAATCCGCGAGGTATCCCACCTCAAATGAAAATTTAAAGACGACGACTCAACTCAAGTTCTTCCAACTAACACCCAAGCTGATGAGGAGCTGAAGACCCGATTCCCTGAGTTCATGGAACTTCAACTTAAGGACAAGGCTGATTTTAAGAGGGCGGGTTTGATAGGACACCAACAGGGTTGAGTCCTAATCTCCCTAGAAGTAGTCAATAAAACCCTGCTAGATTGTAATAAAGTCATTCCTATCTTATAAAGGAGTGTGACTAGGGTTTAGATTAGCCCTTAGGGTTTAGTGGACGCCGTCCCCCTTACTAGGTTGGTTGGTTAGGGTTTCCCTTGCTTAGGTCAGCTATAGAGCCAACCTAGCCGCCCCCTATTCCTATTAAGGTAGGTTGGCTATAAGAGGGGCAAAGGGGTAATTTTACTTAGGCAAGCACCCCCTTAGGCTAAGATTTTGATCCCTATATAATGATGTAGCCGCCCCCTCTCTTTAATCAAGCAATTATCAATTTTATTTCAGCCTTATGCCGAATCTAGGAGGGAGGAACCCTTATAGCGTTCTAAGGGTTGATCTCCCTCAAGGGTCAAAATCTATATAGCTCCTTCTGGGGTTCTATCATTGGGTTTCATCTACATGGATAGAATTTCGACCTAAAAGAAAGTTAGTATTATAAGTGAAATAAAAGAGACCCAAAGAATATGAGATCCTATAAAATGTAGAAAAATATGATTCAGGACCTATCATGTTGATTTTTCTTTATAATGGTTTTAGTATATTGGTGGGTTTTCATAAATGCAATATGTTTTCACATAACAACATCTTGTATAAGTCTATTCCACTCCAAGATTGTCCAAATCGAAGATACTTCGAGGAAGCTAATACTAAATAAATATCTTGATAAAGAAGGCATCCTTAGAACAAAAGTGAAAGTGAATATTATCAAAATAGTATAATGATGATTGATCGTCCTTTGGTTTGTGATTTAAATAGGCACTCGGACGCAAGCCTAGGAGCTTGGGCGAGACAAGGCCCGAGTGCCTCATGTGTGGACCAGGCAGCGCGCATTAATGAGGCGTCGCCTGGGAGCTCGCCCGAACCCAGGCGCTAAACGCTTCGAGCACCCAGTTCAATTAAGCGAACCGAACTAGACTTTTAAGTCTGGTTCGATTAAATAACATCCTTTCTTACCTCATTCACGCCCGAGCGACCCCGAGCAAACCCTAGTGCTGCTTCTGCCTCCGTCACCGACACTTTCTGCCACAGACGCAACGGACCGAGCCGTCCTTTGTCATCGACGGACGAGTCTGATGGCCCCCGTAGGTTCCTTCCGTTGTCACTCCGTGTGCAGTTCTTTCCACTGTCAAGGGAGAGGACCGCAGATTCCTCTGCCATCGACGGACGCCCTCTGGAGCTTTCGCCATTGCCGCTACTGTTATCCATAGCTTTCGCCGCCGCTGCCACTATTGTCTACAACTTTCGTCGTTGCTGTCCGCAACTTCCACCATTGCTACTGCTACTATCTGCAGCTTTTGCCACTGTCACTATTGCTATCTGCAACTTCCACCACTGCTATAGTTCACAGCGCTGCTACAACTATCTTAAACTAATCCTAAGTTGTTGCTGCTGCTACCAGCTTCTCACCGTTGTTGTTACCACTTTCCGTCAGTTTCCACTGTCAGTGACTCTTTTATCCTCATCTGTTATTGTTAATATTTTTTTCTCCCCCTTTAATTTCTGTTATCAATAAGTAATATATTTTTAACAATATATTTTTAATTTAATATTTTATTTTATTTAAATTAATTATATTTTTTAATATATTATATATTTTTATATTTCAGAGTGTCTCACTTGGCTCGGGCGAGCGCCTAGTGCCTCGGGCGTTTTGACCTTCGCGCCTAGCGCTTTTTAAGTCATTGTCTTCGGTAAATGAATATGTTTATTTAAATATATTTTGCTTTGTTTTCATTGAGAGGTCTATTTAAAGAGAGTATTGCATTTATATATATGGTTGAATGAATATGTGTTTTCGCATATATGAATTGTGCTTATATATATCTTTTATATATATTGTGGGAAAACACATATTCATTCATTCATTCAACCATATATATAAATACAATTCATATGAAGATGTACAAAGATACAATGTCTTTGTCCCTAGGAGTTAGTACTTGAGCCAGAGTGACACTATGTATAATAATTTGAAATTGATTTGCCCAATATAAGTTGTGAAGATTCAGAAAGTAAAGTTGCATAACCATTAAAGCAAGTCAAAATTTTTTGGCAATGATCATTGTCAAATGTTGCTTGAAGCAAGAATTTTTCAGAACACTATGTCATTAAAGGATCAGCCTAAGGCCCTCCAAAACATATCTGTGAGAACACCATACCTTTCAAAGTTATACATGCAGATATGTTACTTTTACCAAAAGGATCTCAAAAACAATAATCAATTTAGGTAGCATAGAGGATTTTTGAGAAGCAATTTATCAAAATTGTGCCACAGGATTCAATGTGCACATCTAAAGAGTTCTGCAATATGATGGGAAATATGCGTTGATCCATAATGACAGGTGCCTCAGATTGAGCATAATCAACTTTTTTAATGTCATCCAACAAGAAAAAAACACAAAAACTTGCGTATTCTTTATTATATAGAAGAACTACCAGACCAAAATCAACATGCCACATAAAATATTTAAGATATTTGGAAAATGTTAATATAAATCATATCGCCATTGTAAGCATGAAACAAGCATTACTACCTTATCTGGCAAAATTTCTTTGTTTAACTCTCTAGGTGCATACGTGGCACTTGAACCAACACCAGATGTCCCAATACCACCTAAGCTGCCAACATACTTTTGCAGTGCAGCTGCACCTAATACCCTTGTAGTCAAAATAACAAGCAAATTAAATCAACAACTACAAGAAAAAAAAAGGAAAGATAGCTTGACACTATCGCAAGAAATTTTGGGTAAGGCTCAAAAGTTATTGATCACAGTTTGTGAAACAACAGCAAAAGAAAAAAGCCATGAAGTTCATGATCTCAAAAAAAAAAAAAAGGCAACAGTACAGAGAGCAGAACAAAGAATCCAATATCTGAAATCTGGTATTGTAAACAAGCTTAGGGCACATAATGAACTAGCTGGCCTAGTAGCTTCTTGCTGATTCTCTGATTTGTTTTCCACAAGTGTTTCTTATGTGCTTTATAGGTCAATGGTATCCATAACTAAAGAAAATACATGCCATGTACACCTAGCATAACTTAGTTTTATCATCAAATTATTTCTACCTCTAGAGCACACTAGCGGTTCACATTGCAAATCTTAAATAATTGGGACATTATGCCTGATTGTTGTTGTTGTCCTATCATCATGTAAACTTTCTTATTTAAATTATCATGAATGTCGAAGCCTATTTCATCAAAATATATGAAGTTTAACACCATATCTATCATGCTTATTTAGCTCCACTTGCATAAACAACTGGTTCCACCCCTATTCATAATCCTCAATTTATAGTCATCATTTTGCAGTAAAGGAACATTTTAATATATCTCAAGACAACTCGTAGTAAAAATCGGATTGCTAAGGTTAACATTTGGATAAAACAGATAACAGACTGCAGGGAATCTAAGCATGTTTTACATCAAGAAGAAATAAAGCTGGGGAAGATCGAAATACACACCACATCAAGCCGACAGCAAGGATGAACAAGATGGTTGAAAGGAGTTTTTGAGCAAATTGTGGTGACTTGTTTGATGCTTTAGGGTCAACCTGTGAAGCAAAATTTAGAACATTTAGTCTTCATCAGAGCAGATGTTGTGTCCTGATATAGAAACAGTGTCTCTTATAGTATTACTGTCCAGGAAAAATAAATAAGCTGGAAGGCGACAGACTTACAATAACAACGTGAAGTGGCCGCTTATCTGAAATTCCAGGATTCAAGAACAACTTGTCCTCACTTCCAGATGCACGTTGCTTCAACTCTTGCAACTACTGGCATAAAACTATTTTAAGTTCAAGAGATCGAAGATGTAGCATACCACAACAATAACAGTTCAATGGGAAACTCTAGGTAGCATGCCATCAAGGGAAACTCTTTTCTGCCTTCCTTTCAATATTTCCTAATTTTACAAATTCTCCAAATTTCATATAAGCTAAGCAATCACCACAACATATTTGACACCAAGAAATGGAAAGACTGTCATGTTAGCACCTTAATAATGCAATCCATGTAATAAGTAGAAAAAATGTGAACTGGAAATAAGCCAAAATGCTGTGATACCAGGTTATGATTCCAAAAAGACTTATGACCATACTATAATATCAGTCATAACTAGAGAGAAATATTATAAATTCTATTCCTAATCTTAAAATAGCATCAGATGGTAACAGCCCCAAATTGATGTAAGTAGATGATAAGAAGATTGGACCGTAGTATGGCTAATAGAACGTTTCAAGAAGCAGGAAAATTTTTAAAATAAAAAGAGGACAAATGGAATAAAAAAGAGGGTTATTAATTATGGAATTATGTAAGCCCCAACTTGTTGACCATCCATATACAGGATGCAGAAACATAAAGACTAAAATGAGGGAAACAAACACCAGTGTTGGAAGACTGGAAGGTCTTCCTGAACTCTCATCTGGAAGATACTCTGCAAGGGTATTAGTTACAACAAGAGCTCGAATATATTCTGCGACTCCTCTGCTATCAACTGCATGATTTCTTTGTTCAAAGCGTCTGATAGTTGCTTCAGGACTGCCAGAAGTAAAAAAGAAAAGCAATTAAGATAGCAAAATAGATGAAAGGAGAGATGAAGATTGCCGCAGCTGAACCTGTGTTTATTGAGCTCCGCAAGGAGAGCGCTCTGCTTGGCAACATCCCTGGGGTTTGCATCGGCATCCGCGATCAGCCACTCCAGCCTATGCTCCTTTCTCCAGAAGGGCCACCAGCTGAGCCATTCCGACATCAAAACCGCATCCAAACCCTTCCTGGCCGAAGCCAGGGCTCCCATCAAGAACACCATGAGGCGAAACCTGCCCTCCGTTGTTGTCTTCTCCACCGATGACTTCTCCACAAAAGAAGCACCATTTCCGACCGCGCCAACCACGGCGGCAGCATCGGGCCCCCCTCTCGAACTCTCTCCACCGGTTTCCTGCGAAAGCTGGGAGCCCCGGGAGGCTTGGGAGTCCAAGGAGGAATCTTTATCAGGGAAGGAGGGTTCGAGGGCCGGGTCCGAGTTATCGGGAGGCAATGCGTGGGGGACAGGGCCGAGGGCAATGGGGCGGCGATGGAAGCGGGACTTATGGAGGTGCGAGGGGATCAAGAAGGCTGCGGGGCGGCACATAGCGGAATGGAAAAGGCGCTCGGGGGGACGGGAGAGGGAGGGAGAAGGCAGGGGCCGGAACAGGAGGGAGATCTGGGCGGCGGTCATCATAAATAGCGACGCCTCACTCACTCACTCTCTCGCTCCCGCTCCCTCAACTCAGGTTGAGTTGAAGGAGTTTGATATTAGGGTTTTATGACGAGCGAAAGCCACGGGAATTGGAGTCGAAGACGGCAACGAGAAAGAGAAAGAGAGAGAGAGAGAGAGAGAGAAGCGAAGAGGGAGGACGCGCCTTATCGCGCAAGCGGCGGTTAAAGAGAGAATAGTAGCGCACGCAAAGCATGGAATAGATACTTCAGTCTGTTGGCTACGCGTCCCTCTTCACATCGTCTACCTTTGGTGTCGTTTAAGAGATGACATTAGTTGACACCATTGCTATATCAAAAAATATATATATCATGGCTAGCAAAGAAAATAGTAATAATTAGTAGAAAGAGATCTTACTATTGATTTTTAACTTGTTTTTACCGGATGATGCTTCTGTTCTTTTATCAATTTTGACTAAAATGATGTCAATATTTAGCTTATATGACGTCGAGAGAGTGTGTCAAAGTGCATGAATTAGTTTTTTTTTTTCTCCTCCTCGTCCTCCTCCTCCTCCTTCCGTCTTCACCTCCACGTCCTCCTTTCTCCACCTCCTCCTCCATTTTTTTTTATTTCTTTAACGTCCCAAAAATATTCTAAACTTTAAATTATATATATATTTATATGAATGAGTATCACAATATGTAAATATACAAGTTTAAAATATTTTAATAATTTTTACTAAGTGAGCGGGAGGAGGAGGAGGAAAGCGATGAGAATTGATTCATGGTAGTTAACATTTTTAGGAGTAGTGGCTCATGTTTAGGAGTTATGAAGGTAGTTTATGAGTTAGTGAGGGTAGTTATTTATCATGGGTGAGATAGTGAGATAGTGGGATGAAGAAAGTGGTGTGAGATAGTTACTATTATGTCATATAAATAGGATATTAGTGAATGAAGCAAGAGTACATAGAAGAGAGTGTGTGTATTTGGAGATAATCTTGTAAGTGTTCTTGTTCTTTTACCTCTTGTTTTTTCTCTTTTTCAGCAATCTGCCTTCATATGATCAAACTTCTTACAATAGTGATATTGAATTCCACTCTTGTAATTTTTCTAATCATAGTTTGATTGATTTTTTATCTTCTTTTGAAGTAGAAGACTCCCCCTTAACCTGAAGTGACCTGTTCAACCTTGCTTCATGTGCTTGCAATGAACCCATTAGATCATCAAATGAATAAGTAGATAAGTCTTTTGATTCTTCAATTGCTGCAACAACATGATCAAATTACGGAGTTAAATTTCTCAAAACTTTTGTAATAATTATTTGATCATGAAGATGTTCACCATAAGATTTCATTTGACTAACAATTTAAGTCACTCGAGAAAGAAAATCTTGCACTGATTCATTGCTTTTCATAAACAAAATTTCAAACTCACGTTGAAGGGTTTAAAGTTTTACCATAATCACCCTCGATGAGCCTTGAAATTTATTTTGAAGTATCAACCAAGCTTGTCTTGAGGTTGTCGATGCTGCAATTCTTGAGAAGATTGTCTCATGCACAGCTTGTTGAATGAAGAACAATGCCTTTGAGTCATTCTTTTTATTCTCCCTCAGCCTGGTTTCTTCATATTGATCTACATATCCATTCTCTATCAAGTCCCAAAGATCCTGAGACTTGAATATAGTCTTCATCTTGATACTTCAAAATTCGTAGGATTTGCCCGAGAAGATGAGAATAAAGGGTTGAGACATAGAATTGTCATTAAAAGCCATAATGCCCAGTTCAGATTGAAACAAGGCTCTGATACCACAAATGTTGGGGAAGGAGGAGCAAGAAAATGATAAAACAGAATACTACGATCCAATTAACGAAAATGTTTTCAATTAAAATGATGTAGTATTAAAACAAGAGGAAAAAGAATAAAAATACTTACAATATTATCTCCAAATGCACACAACACACTGTCACGGGCTTAGCTGATTTTGCCTAAACCATGCAGCACTCATGCGCGTCCGTCTGCAAAGGTCAGCCCTCTCCGATATCTCCTAGAGTCCCTTAGACTTACAAAAGAGAAAACGGGCCAGAAAAAGTAATTCCCACAGGATCCACAAACAAGTGCTCAAGCAAACACTTTATAAAGCTAGATACAAATTACACTCATGAACATTACAAACTCAGAGAGGTTGCACACAAAGGATAATGATCCATTACACCCATGAATCAATTCTCAACACTCCCCATTGATTAATAGTTATATACATCAATTTGAGACATAAAATAAATATGATTCTGAACTGAAAGTGACTTGATGAAAAATCTGAAAAATTCATCTTAATTGGTTATTCCTTACAATCTAAAGCATATCGATTGTATAATATTATCAATGACAAAGTTATTATTAACAGAAATATTGTATTTGATGAAAGAGCAAGTTGAAATTGGGAGATCAATGAAGGTGAAACACAAATTCATATTCCAGCAGAATTAGTCACTCCACCGAATCAAGTGACAGATCCTGCTCCAACAAGTTCATCATCAACCTCACCTAGTAGCAATTCAAATTCAGCAAATGATTCCTTAGATGAAACCCCTCCAGGAAGGTTTAGATCACTAACAGAGATTTACGATTCAACATTTGCTTTATATATTTCAGATCCTATAAGTTTTGAAGAAGCAGTTGAGGAATATCGAAAAGCAATAAAGGATAAAATCAAGTCAGTTAATAAGAATGAAATCTGAGAGCTAATGGATCAACCAAGAGAAAAGAAAGTTTTTGGATCGAAATGAGTGTTCAAAACAAAGTATAATGCAGATGGAAATATCAAAAAACATAAGACTCAGTTTGTAGTAAGTGGAGTCATAACATAAAGTATTTGTGGCACAGATGAATAAGTTACAGATATTCTCACCAAGTCACTTCCAATTCAGAATCATGTTTATTTTATGTCTCAAATTGGTGTATGTAACTATGAATCAAGAGGGAGTGTTGAGAATTGATTCATGGTAGTTAACATGTTTAGGAGTTATTGAGGTAGTTTAGGAGTTAGTGGGGGGTAGTTATTTATCATGGGTGAGATAGTGAGATAGTGGGATGAAGGAAATGATGTGAGGTAGTTACTATTATGTCATATAAATAAGACCTTAGTGAATGAAGCAAGAGTGCATATAAGATAGTGTGTGCATTTGAAGATAATCTTGTAAGTGTTTTTGTTCTTTTACCTCATATTTTAATACTACGTTGTTTTTTTATTGAAAACATTTTTATTAATTGGATCATATTATTATCGTTTTGTTGCTCCTCCTTCCCCGACATAAGAGACAGAGGTGAATGTGAAGATAAAGTGAGAGACGGATGAGAAAAAGGAACGAGAATGAGATTTACTGGCAAGTTTTACAAGGTATGTTTTCTTCCTACAAATGTAATCAATCACCCATCAAGAACTGCATGTATGTCGGAATCACAAACACAATCCGCCCACTGGCCCACTGGCTTGGCTAAAGCTTGGAACACTGTATAAGAGATGTCTGTCTGCATGAATCCAGAGACACGAGTTAGAAGAAACACCAACGTCACCAATGGCGCTGCTCTACATGCTGCTTCAGCCTCATCCACCAGAACAAGGTTCGATGTAAATGTCTGATGGCCACCTCCCATCGAAACGAGCATAGAGCTAAAGTTGCCATTTAAACAGCACTCTCTCTCTCACACAACATGTTTGACCGATGTAGTAAAAGTACAGAAGGGTAGAGAAAGATACAACATGATTGACGACCACATGTTGAACAATTCAACATGGCCAAGACACATGTTTGACCTTCATATCATCGTCTCCTCTTACTGGTACAAAGCAGGCTACTACTGCAACGGTGAAAGTAAATTCCCTCAACTGTCGGTGGCTGCTAACGAGTACTTCGTTTCCACCTCAATTCTCCGGTCCATACGATGGTGAAGACAGAGAGACCACTGTGTCACGATAAGAACTTGTTAATTGGGTTTCGATGGATGCGACAGATCGGTCCCACCCACCCATTTGCTGTTCTTAGTCTTACCATTTTGCATGGATGTGCAGAGGACGGTGATTGTTACCTGTGAGGCGTTAAGATGGTCAGTGATTGGTCGCTTTCAGTAATAAGCACTGTTGTTTCTGCTTCCAGTCGATTCCATCATGCTTTCCTGATTCTTATTTTGTAGATTGGACATCGTAACCACAATCTTCTGTGCAGTTATCCATGTATACTATATCTATCATCCAGAATAATACTTCTCCGAGCAGGGAAGAACACAACTGCTTCCCGTGTCAATCAAGGAGTAAATTTATGATTTCATCCATCTTTTCTGTCATCGTATGATTACTGCTGCCTATGATATGAGGTTTCAGTCACGCACAGCTCGCACTTCCCGTTCGCATCTAGTGGAAGGAACTGTGCCAGTGCAGCGGTCAGTGGTCGGTCAATTTTCACGTAAGATTCCTGTCAGATAGATTGGAACAATCCTAATAATATATGAACCGTAAGATGTCTGTACTGTATCGACTTTGGATCGAGATCTATCCTGTGACTGCGTGAGTGCTTCAAAGAAGGGTCATCGCGCTGCACCGACCTGGTTCCGACGAAAACAGCCATGAGAGAACAAATAAAGGGGAGAGGAACGCAGGTTTTTTAATACGCATCGCACTAAATAAGCATACCCCGGTCGGAGTGAGACCATCGGGAGGCTGAGGACGCTGCAAACCTCTTCTTTCTGTCGCCGGTGCGCTACGCTTCTTCTACTTACGTTGGCTGCGCACTAAATAAGCATACCCCGGTCGGAGTGAGACCACGATGCGATAGCTCCATCGGGAGGCTGAGGCGGGGTGGTGAGAACGCTGCGAGCCTCCGACGAACCTCCTCTTTCTGTCGCCGGTACGCCTCGCTTCTTCTCCTTCTCTTGCGTTGGCATCTTTTCCCCTTTCTGTGATCTTTCTTCTTCTTCGGGGCCATCTACGTTCCTTTTGTTTATGGACTACTGCTCCCCTTTGGAGCCTTCTCGGTTCCAAAACACTTCTCTCGACCTTCTAAAGGATCCCAGAGTGGGTGGGAAAGATCTCCGCTGCACCTTCCATTAACGATTTCCGTGTATCCTTTTGTGATTAATTCCCTATTAACTTTCTAATTTCCTTTTTTCCAATAAATTTTTGGAAACTAATATTTGATATTCCAAATTTATTGATGTAAATTTTGTTAGTAAATTAGATAAATATAAATAAATACAAATAAATGTTATCCTTTAGAGAATGCTCACGTTCTCCTATTAAAAAGGGGAGACATTCCTTTCTCATCGACCCTGGCAGCCAAAAGAACTCAAAAAGAGTTACGTAGAGAGGTAGATTTTTTATATTTTCTAAAAATAATTTTTTTTATTATATATTGAGATTTAGATCTAAATCACGTGATAGTTATTTCGTGTCATTCAAGCTATGTTTAGTTTTTTTTTTCTTTTTTTCTAGAAATTTTATGTATCATGCGTTATATTTGTTGTCGAAGCATTACTTAATTACACATAGGTTTTAAATAAAGATGATTAATTGAAAATATTTTCTTTTGAAAAAAATATAATTTCATCTGGGTGCTATTAGTTAATTGTGTTGCGACGATTTAATAAATCTGATTAAATATTTAAAATTAAATTGATAAAAGTTGATTGGATCAGGATTTGGTTCAACCCGTCGGTCAGATCCAGCCTACAGACAGACGACACCTTGCGGCCTTTTTCGGCCCAGATCATTACCCTTTACCTACATGATGATGGGTCATGTAGGTTTAAACGTTCATATATTTTTTAATTTAATTTGAGTTTAAATGTTGATCGAATGGATCAGATTGACTAGTTTAGATTGATTCAAAATAATTTTGAATCGATTGACTAGTTCAAATTGAATATCCAAATTATATTAGTGTATGATGGATTCAAATAAAAGTGAGAATTTTTACGATGGATTAAATATCAGTTTAATTGCAGTATAATGAATTTTTACGATTTTTGCTGAGAAGTTTGTGTTGATGTGAAGATGTTATAATCCTTTATATATATATATATATATATATATATAAAATTGCAGCATGTGACATCTGGCCACCGTTCAATCTCGAAGCCTTGGAGGTCGCTTCTTCCTGGAGAACACCTTTTTTTTTTCGCGTATAGTTTCTAAAGAACCTCGAATTATGGAGTGCAGAGGAGACACAAAAGAAAGGGATAAGAACCCTATCTTTTACTTCCTTTGAGACTTAAGACCACTTGCCTTAAACATCTCGCCACGGAGCCTTCCATGTTATCGGACGACACGCTGACGCTGCCTCTTTTCTCGTTTCGCTCATAGAAAATGGTGCGCTGGCTGCTGGTGGCGCCGGCTCTGTTAGCTGTCCTCCTCGCGGTGCTTGAAGGCGGCGCCTTTGTGGTGGCGGAAGGGGACGCGACGTGCTCTGGGATAGTGCCGATGAAGAGCCGGGAGAAGACGATGTCGATCACTGACTTCGGAGGGGTTGGGGACGGGGAAACGCTCAACACGGCGGCCTTCAAGAACGCCATCTCGCATATTGCGCAACAGAATGCGCCCGGTGGAACCCTTCTCTATATCCCTGCTGGGGTATGGCTCACCGGAGCCTTCAACCTCACCAGCCACATGACCCTCTTCCTCGCCAAGGATGCCGTCGTCACGGCTACTCAGGTTCTAATCCTATCTCCTCTCTGAGGTCTTTTCTCCAACGAAAAGAATAAAAAACCTCTTTTTACCTACCCCTTGTTGGCATGTCTGTTTTATATACGTAAAGGACAAAAGTACGGAATCGGTCATCGGCGGTAGTATCAGGATAAGGGACATGCGATTTGTGAAATTTGCTGCATGAATACGTTTAATCGTTCATTTATTTCATTCATCTCAACTTTATATATGTTTAACTTCGTTTACTGGATATTTGCATTGGTGCTTGGTTGCCGATGTTTCCTCTTTTCTCATCTTTTGTTATTGGTTGTTGCAGGATACTTCGAATTGGCCATTGGTTGATCCTTTGCCATCATATGGAAGAGGACGAGAGCTACCAGGTGGGAGATATATGAGTCTGATCCATGGCAATGGACTTCGGGATGTGATAATAACAGGTACACTCGTGGCTTCGAAGTTTTTACGTATATCGCTAATGTTAATATGTTCTTGTTTGGGTTGAGGCTAGCTTGGAAGAAGACACATCTTTTCATTGTGCTCAAAATCCATAGTTGCGCTCCATAGAATTAAAATAGTTTAAAGGTCTAAGAAACTGCTGCACCCAAAATATGAGTAGAAGATGTCTGTTGCATCAAAGAACTTCAAGTCGGCTACTTGCAAAATATTTAAATATTGACTATTCTATATCTATTCTAAACAAAATATGATTACATATGTTTTCTAAATCTCTAAGTATCTTTTGTGTTTTGGTTTTCAAAATGACTTCTCAAAGTAATAAAAAAATTTCTATAGTCCATTTTCATAGATGTGATTCCACCATAAAGCTGAAGCAGCTTTAATATATGACATACAAAGAAAGGAAAACCATCTTGCCAGTTTGCTTGATTGATGTCAGAAAAAGAGAGTTTGTAGATCATATGATGCTAAATATTACTTTAATTTGGGAACCGAGGCGCACCAATAGTTTCTTTTCCTTTTCTCCCCCTTGAGCTCTTGTGTAGTTTTTTCTCCATTATCAAGACTGAATATCTCGAGTGCTTTAGTATGTGCAACGTTATTTTAGTGAAATCCTGCCTCCTATCTGCTTTAATATGTTTTTCTCAAAATGCACGAGCTCAGTGGATTTACCATGATTTTATATAAAACAACCATTCTTTTAAGCAAGCTATTAATTCTGCAGGTGAGAACGGAACAATTGATGGGCAAGGTGATGTGTGGTGGAATATGTGGAGACAGAGAACTCTGCGCTTTACGAGACCAAATCTCCTGGAGCTTATGCATTCTACAGATGTCATCATATCTAATGTGGTTTTCCAAGACTCACCTTTCTGGAACATTCACCCTGTTTATTGCAGGTGAAAAAAGAAAACTTATTTACTACTTTTTACTTTCTTTAAAGGTGTATAGTTCTAGTTCTATCAATAGCATGTAGGTATCTTTGAGGCTACTTCATGTCACAGCTTAAGTCATGATTTAAAGTCATGAATGGAGGATGCGGCACACATCCTGTGAGTGATAGGAGATGGGGACCAAGACACTTTTTGCATGTCACAGCCTCCAATCGTGACTTAGATATGTTTTGATCCTCCTTGTTAGTAGGTGCCATGACTTTAGATGTATTACTTTGTCGTGAATCACAAGCTCATGAAAAGCTCAATTTGGGTGAATTTTGTAAGTGGTCAGATTTAGTTAAATGCGAGGAACATTCTTTCACCAGGTAAGGTTCACGACACCATAAACCATTGGAGATTTTGTATCAATCTTTTGCTTTTATGGTTGCAATTTTTGTGAAGATTTTTGTATAGCATGAAATTTCAAAGCTACCTCGTATAGTTACAATGAAATTGTTGGAATGGGAGGATGTAATTTTGAGGCCCACTGACTTGCAAGATAGCAGATATGTTGATATTTATAATTCAGATTACAATCTTGAACGGTGACGATTATGAAAATATGGTGAATTGACTGCCACAGAGCTAGGACATTGCATGCGAAAACACATTTGCTTTGTGATTGTTATTTAAAATCTTAAAGAAGGTTGGATCTCCACAACATTATGTCTTCTTATCATTGCAGCAATGTTGTGGTGAAAAACGTGACCGTCTTGGCTCCGCATGATTCTCCTAACACTGATGGAGTCGATCCAGGTATGTTATCTTGCCTCATGCTTAGTTCGTGAAAAGTGATGTTATATAATTAAGATGCCATTCATGACTCTATTTTCATATCCATCATCAAGGTCTATGAGCTCATAACCATTTGTATCAATTTCTTTCGGGCTTAATTGGCTTTTCTGATCCTTAAGCCATTTGATTATTGAGTCTCTTATATCCTGCAGATTCGAGCCTTAATGTCTGTATCGAGGATTGCTACATTTCAACAGGGGATGACTTGGTGGCTGTGAAGAGTGGTTGGGATGAGTATGGCATTGCTTATTCTCGTCCTAGCTCTGGAATAACTGTTCGGCGAGTGACAGGCTCTAGCCCCTTTGCTGGAATTGCTATAGGGAGTGAAACTTCTGGTGGAATAGAGAATGTGTTTGCTGAGAACTTGGATATATTCAAGACCGGCATCGGGATCCATATAAAGACCAATTCCGGCAGGGGAGGGTTCATCAGAAACATAACCATTTCAGATGTGAATCTGAACAATGTTCGCAAGGCATTGAGGATCACTGGAAATGCAGGAGACCACCCGGATGATGGATACGATCCGAATGCTCTTCCGGTTGTTGATGGGTTGACAATCAAGAATGTGTGGGGCGTCGGTGTCCAGCAACCTGGTTCGATACAGGGTATCAAGGACTCTCCTTTCACTCAAATTTGTCTCTCCAATGTGAATCTCAGTGTCACTTCGTCACGAGAAGTGTCATGGACATGTGCCAAAGTGAGCGGCGGCGCTCTTGAGGTGCAGCCATCACCTTGCACAGAGCTGACAAGCGTGAATGGCATTAGATTTTGTACTAATGTTGTCTGATATCCATTTGTTTGTCGATTATTCATTGAAGGAACGATATGTTTTTGATCTTTTGACAAATGAAAATCAAACATTTGTGCTTCAAGATCTCATGATATAGTGGTTAACAGGTTTTTTTTTTTTTTTTTTTAAAGGTTTGGAAAGAAGAAAGAAAAAGAAAAAAAAAAGAGTGAAACTCCTCTCTTCATCTGTTGTTGCGAAAAGAAAAAGAAATCTTCCTTAAGTGAAAAATGTTGTGAGAACTGCCTAACTGTTTTAAACTTGTTAGTACATTTCCACAAAAGAATACATACAAAATCTTCATAATATACATGAAGTTGGATGTTTGTCATGGAAAAAGTATCTCTGTGTTCCTGGAAACAAGGTTGCTTCCGACTAAAATGTGATGAGATCATCACTAGTTATCATCTTACCGGGAAACATGGGAAGTTCTTCAGCAACAGATCCACAATACAAAAGGAATGCACTCTTTCTAGGAAGTACCTTTGGAGTGTTTTGTTTGGCAACAGTTGCTGTCTAAATGTCTTTTACCCACGAATTGGATGAAGACAAGCTAAACCCTATAACTCAGTGGATGAATGGTCCCCTGCACTTACCAATGCAAAGTTGACTAAAGAAGAATCTACACAAAAGCTGCCTCGAGAAAGAAAAAAAAGATTGCACAAAGTGTTTGCTCCCTACCTTTTGATAAATTAGTTAGGTTAGGAGTCGCTTTCTACGGCTTAAGAATGCGAAAGTATAGAATGTTTTCCAACTGTAATGGAATGGTAGATTGGATCAATGTAGTAGTTAGTATATATCTAATCTATACCCCCCACCTAAACAGGAAGTATTCTCCATCACAAATTCTCCATCAATGTAGTAGTATTTATTGCATGGTTTTAGCACGTAACTTTAGACCACCCATGCATGGCAGCTTCAACGGTACATAAATAATTCTTTCTCTCGTATCTCATGTTTATGAGAGTCTTAGATTTTTTTAATTATTTCCACCACACTTTTCCTATAGTTTTAGATGGTTTGTATTTGCGTGGTATTGATCAGATTGATTTCGCCAAAGAGGTGGATCTCCTCGTCTCGAATAAAGAGGTCATCCCAGAAATATGGAAGGATCGTAAATGGAGATGATGTTAGTGAACACTATTAAGATTAGTATATGTTTGGTGGTATCCAGAATTCTACTTAGCAATCATTCTTCAAGTTGGTCAGGTTGGAACAAACGAAACTAGCATCCTATACACTGTTTTGTTCTATTAAAACCAATATATTAAAATCTTATACGACAAATTTTATACCTGAAGTCTGATAATTTTTTTATTTTCTGAAGATGTTAGTTAACTCGAGTGTTTGAGGTTAAATCTCATTCGTACCACTAATCATCCATTCTAAGAACAAAAAAATATTCAATTGTCTGTAGGTATATACATATAGAATAGAAAATATCGATCTTATTGATTCCTACAAAAGAGAATGTAAAGCTGGAGATAGTTATAGACGACAGATTCCTCCTAATTCGATGGGAAGCAGTGGAAGAAATGAAGAGATTATTATGGAATATTAAAACAAAGATGCCCTCATCGAGCTTCCAAAGGGAATGAACATAGTGAAGGCAATGTATCTGGTCATCATCAGACCACCACCCCCCATTCCACCACGTTTATTCAAGGAGAAGACTTGTAAGTAGGAGCATTTGCGATCCCATAAATTGTAGAAAATAAAGCACAAGAGACTTTACTACATTTTCTTTTCTTCCTCGCAACCATTCTAACTCTCTATTTCATCTCACCTGTTATATAGCTATATATATCTATATATATATATATATTGGAGATGCAAATGGGAACTGGTATGAAACCAAGTCACAGAGTCCAACAAGTATCAAATGAAGTAATCAGACTTCGGCACACAGAAAGTAACCAAATCATAGAACTTTATTAAAACCAATCGAAGATTTTTGAGACTTGCGTGATGCCGAAACGTAGGATGTGGAGAATCAACAAAACATTTATTCTATTACAAATTCGAAGACCAAGTCGCTGGTGTGTTTGGTTGGTTTGACTCCAAAACAACTTTTTTTTTTTTTTTTGTGGGTTGCCAAGCGAAGGGCCGACCGACTGATCTCTCTCTCTCTCTCTCTCTCTCTCTCTCTCTCTCTCTCTCTTTCTCTCTTCACTTCCACTGAATAGGTCTCTAGAGCTTTTGGATACGTGTAAGCATCCCCACGCAGTCCCACTTATTGTCGTGTACATAAAAATATTATCGAGGAACCTGAGAAGAACCTTGTCAGTCAATTGTGTGTGTCTGCTGATGACCAGCTCACTTGATGTGGATGACACACAGATTGGCCAGGAGAGTCAACCACACGAAATGGTAATCGAAGAAACAACAGGTTGATGTTGTTGTCACCCACTTGTGGCTCTGGTTCATGCACTCCGAATGCATCATCTGCCTTGTATCCCACCGGCCAAGCCTCGGGAGATAAGACTCGAGACACACAGCACAGCTTTAGGTGACGGAGACGAGATTGGTTAGAAAATATGGCAATCGTCATACACACTTGGTGTGTCTACCATTCTATGCCTACTTAAGCTCTGGGTTGGTCTTCTCCCTCCTTCACTCTCGAAGCAACTTCCACCCATTCTTCTCGACCTACCTACTCTCTTCAGATCTCTCGTAGGAACCATTATTAGTCTCTTTGAACTTTAGCTTCTCCTAGGGCTGCAGTAACTTTTAACTTGGTTGAACTCGTCATCTTCATCCTCTTGCATTATTTCCCCATCATCATTCTTCTCGACCTGTCATCGAAAGCCAGGTAGCATGGAGAATAGCACGGGATGCAAGCACCAAAGCCAGCTACTTGCTGAGCTAGCTCGAACGCAAGAGCTAGTGGTGCAACTGGAGGCTCATCTCGATCAGCATTCTCCTATTGAATCCTGCAAATCTCTCTCATCCAATATACTGTTATCCATAGAGAAGTTAATCCACATCGCTGGGTTGAGCACCTCCGAAGCTAAGCAGCTGCTTCCCTTTCCCAACACCGTCCCCCAAGACCCTCTGCTGCAGTCCGCCAACAAGAACGCGTCGGCTGCCAACTTCAATTCGGTGTTCCATCGTAACTGCAACTACCTGTCCAAGAAAAGGTCCAATCATATATATATATATATATATATATATATATATATATATGTATTAGAATGTTTGGATTAATGTTAGACATCTATGAGCTTCAAAGCTTGCGTTACCAGGCTTTTGGTTTGCAGGAAGACACTGCCCAAGAAGAAGATCCAGGTGAGGGTTGGTTCAGGAGGAGTTGCAGCTGCACTTGATGATGGATATAGCTGGAGAAAATACGGGAACAAAAACATCCTGGGATCCAAACATTCAAGGTCAGTGCTAAGCTTTGCTTTTTTTTTTTTTTTTTGACCTTAAAAGCTCAAATCCATCGGCTGGGACGTAGTAATAGATAGATAGATACGCTTCCCTTGCAGAAGTTACTACAGGTGTAGGGATCGTAACACCAAGCGTTGCTTCGCGACAAAACAAGTGCAACGATCGGATGAGGATCCACAAGCCTTCGATGTCATCTATCACGGAACCCACACCTGCCGTCGAGGCCTGCAGATGCCGACGACAACGAGCGTATCGGAACAAGCGCGACGGCAAAACCAGGCCAACCGTCGGCTACATAATGATCACCCCGTGCAGCAGCAGAACAAAGACCTGCTTATGGACTTGGATGCTCACGAGAGCTGCATCTCTTCCCAGTTGGGATCCGTGACGGCGGAAGC
Organism: Ensete ventricosum; assembly: GCA_029747655.1. Lineage (NCBI taxonomy): Eukaryota > Viridiplantae > Streptophyta > Magnoliopsida > Zingiberales > Musaceae > Ensete > Ensete ventricosum. The sequence goes on along the minus strand of JAQQAF010000005.1, from coordinate 43,330,718 downwards.
CATGCTACCCGAGAGCATCCATGGTGGTTATTCGTCGCAGCCGTCCCTACCGGACAACTGCTGCTGCTTTGGTGGATCCCCGGCCATCTCTGAGCTGATTGACGTCTCCGGATCACCTACCCAATTGTGCGTCTCTGAAGCCGGACTCGAACCTCTCACTTCGGGTTCCTTCGTTTCTGATTCGTTGACGCCACCCAACTCGGCGGTGGATGCCGATATCACGTTGCTGGAGCTCGACACACAGTTCGGAGAATTCTTAGTTTCATGCTCCAACTTACTCTACACTATGTAAGGACTAGATCTCTGCTCCGTCTTCAATGTCAGGAGAAGGAAGAGAGGAGAGTGGATCCGAGTCTCCCGGTTGTCGATTTAGGTAGCTTCGACATGCACTTTCGTAGCTCACCCTGTGCTTCTAATTAATAAGATTGATGGATGTTGCAGTATATTAACTCTAAAGCGAAGGGAGATGGAAAAGGGAAGTCTAAACTTATCATGGCTATACTATCGTCGTTCTTCTTGTTCAACAACTTTTATGGATCACTTGCGAGGATCGATCGCTGCAAGATCCGGTTCTTTCATCTTAAACCTTAGATCCTTGAGTGCTTCTCTCATCTTCAATTTTGGATACCATAATCTAACATCTTCTCTTCTCCATCCATATTAATCGGCTTTGGGACCATTAGACGGGTACGGCAGCTTACCCCATGAAACCCTAAATAAAATGGCCCTTTGGGACGTTGATCTGAGAATCGAGATGGCGTGCATACAGAGTCAGCAGGTCAGTTTGTTCCATATTTAAAGAAAAGAATCGGGCTTTAGCTCCTCTCGTGTTGCTTGCCTTGCGACGAGAGATGGTCAACGACGTCGTCGGCTCCTCTTCTTCTTCCAGCCCAAAGCAGACGGAACCCCACGCGAAACGAGAGGGTGAACGCACCGCCACCAACACGAGTGTTCCGGATTGCGAGCCCTTCAACCAAAGAAGGCAGCCCGTGAGTGCAGAAACCAGCACCGGACAAACGAGAGAACAAAATTAGCAGCTACACTCGTCTGCTGCTCCTGGCTAGTGTTGTTGGGCAGATCGGCACAAATTCAATTTATAATGGGTTTTTCATAATTTTAATTTTATTTATCTTAATTTAAATCTTATATTTAGTGGTTATGAAAAAGAGTGCAGGTTAAAACGTGAAAGATAGAAAGAAAGCTACATATTGATATTAAAAGGTTAAAAAATAAAAGATTCAAGAGATAAAATAATATAAAATTATCTTCAATCATTTATATCTTAGGTTAGATCAGTTTACGGTAGATTCTTACTGTGATCAATTAGGAAGGTTTTGGATATTGTACATAGTAATATAGTCTTTGTATCTGTATGATTCTCTTGTGGTTGTTGCTTGGGTTTGAGCAATAAGTTTTGAAATTTGTATATTTATTATTTTGATAGTAGATTTTTGTATGGCTTATCCCGTGATTTTTAACCTTCAAGTTAGAGAGATTTTTTACGTAAATATTGGTGTTCATTTGATTGTGATTTCTGTTTGATTTTGCTGTGTGTGACGACCTGCTAATATTTGTTCATATACAAAGTTTATTCCTTTTATTCTCATCAACTTGTATCAGAGCAAGATTTTGGTATCATTTAACTTTTGTATTCGAACATAGAGACCGATAATGTTTCTCGCATGATTAACTTGAACGAAAATAATTGGATAATATGAAAATCAAGAATAGAAGATCTCCTATATTATAATGACTTGTATAGACCTTTACGAGGAGATAATGCAAAACCAACAAGTATGATAGATGATGAGTGAAAGAGATTAGACCGAAAAACAGTTGGCTTTATTCGACAGTGGCTAGATCTATGTTTCTACTGAATATTCTGCTTACTCTCTTTGGAAAAAGTTAGAAGGTTTTTATGAAATAAAAACGGTTGACAACAAAGCTTTCTTGATTAGAAAGCTTGAAATATAAAGAGGGTACTTCTATTCCTAAGTATTTGAATGAAATGCAAAGTATTGCTAACTAGTTATCCTCTATGAAAATGTCTCTTGATGATGAGTTGTAGGCATTGTTACTTCGTAGTTCTTTGCCAGAAAGTTGTGAGACACTTGTGGTTTTCCTCGCTAATTCTGCACCAGATAGTGTTATCACGATGAGTCAGAGTCAAGTAACAAGCAATTTGTTGAATGAGGAGTTAAGGAGAAAGAATTCAGCAACTTCTAAGATTGATTCATAGACACTTATTTTAGAGAACAAATGAATGTCAAAATCAAAGGATAAAAGTGGTTCATGCATAAGTAGAAGCAAGTCAAGATCAAGAAAATATATTTTTTGCTACAATTGTGATGAGAATGAAAATTATAATAATCAAGAATCAATGCAATCAACCTAAGTAGAACAAGAAAAATGGGAAAGAAGTAGAGCATACAGAGTCAAAAAAGAATACTATTGCAAGGAAGTAATTATTTGATTTTATCTATTTCTGATTATATTTTTTCTTATGTGTACCAGGATCTCGAGTGGATAATTGACATAGGTGATTCTTATCATGCTACACCACGAAGGGAGTTCTTTATTACTTATAGATTTAAAAATTTTGGTGTTGTCAAAATGAACAACTATGACATAGCAAATATCATTGGCATGAGTGATATCCATATAAAGATAAACCTTAGCTGCAAGTTGGTGTTTAAGGATGTGAGATATGTGGTTGACTTAAATTTAATTTCAATTGGAAGGCTGGATGATGAAGACTTTGATGTCAGATTTCACAAAGGACAGTGGAAGCTCAGTAAGGGTTCTTTTATTATAGCTAATAGAAAAAAATGTTATACATTATACTTCAGCATGGAATTGTGACATAGACGATTGGGCCACATGAGTGAGAATGGACTACAAGCTCTTTCCAAGAGAGAGATAATGCAAGACCTCAGAGGTACACTTTTGAATCGTTGCTTTATCTAGAAAAATACATGTCTTAGACCATGTCTATACAGATGTATGTAGTCCTTTAAGGAAAAAAACTCATGGTGGATATATTAATGTTCATAGTATCAGTGGTGCACTTTATTTTATCACTTTTATATATTACTTTTCCAATAAAGTTTGGGCATATGCTATGAAGACTAAAGATCAAGTCATCAGTATCTTCAACGAGTTTCATGCTAGAGTTGAAAGGGAGACAAAAAGACAATTGAAATGCATAAGATCATATAATTGTGGTGAGTATATATGATTATTGCAGGTCACATGACATCTAGCATGAGTTGACAGTTCCTGGTACACCTCAGCATAAACAATTACAAAGAGGATGAACTGTACTATCATAGAAAAAATCAGATATATGCTTTCACAGGACAAACTACTAAAAAAGTTTTGGGATCAGACTTTGAGGACTGCGACTGATGTGATCAACTTGTCACCCTGTACAACTCTAGATGATGATGTTGCAGAGCATGTATGGTCAGGGAAGGATGTCTCCTATAAGCACTTGAGCGTATTTGGTTGTCGTGTATTTGTACATATTCTAGACAATTAGAGGTCCAAGCTGGATGGTAAGACAAAAGAACATATTTTTCTTAGCTACTCACATGATTAGTTTGGTTATAGGCTTTGAGATCCAAAAATGTAGAAGATGTTCAGAAGTAGAGATGTTGTCTTCTTTGAGGATCAAACCATTGAGGATTTGAAGAAGGAGACACCAGCTAAGACTTATATAGAGGGATTTGTAGATTGACCCAGTTATTCCTCGAGTATATCAGGGTGATAGGGGAGATGTGCAGGAAGATGGTACAGAGGTAGATGTTAATCTATCTGTAGGACATGTTGAGCAGGAAGAAGAAAGAGAGCAAGTTCCCACAGAACCTCAGTTAAAAAGATCTTATAGACCACGTCAACCTTCCCAAAGATACTCTATATATGAGTATGTGATGCTTACTGATACAGGTGAACCAGAGAGTTACAAGGAATTAGTTTAAAGTAAAGAGAAAAATAAGTGGTTTATTGTTATGCAATAAGAGATGAATTATCTGTAGAAGAGCCACACATATGATTTGGTGCAACTACTAGAGGGAAGTAAGGCCTTAAAGAACAAGTGAGTTTTCAGGTTAAAGACTCAAGAATATTGTTCTCAACTAAAGTACAAAGCTAGATTAGTTGTGAAAGACTTTGATCAAAAGAAAAGTATTGACTTTGAAGATATTTTTCTCCTATTGTTAAAATATCTTCTATACATGTTGCTCTTGTTATTGCTGCTAACCTGGACTTAGATGTTGAGAAGTTAGATGTGAAGACAACTTTTCTTCATAGTGATTTGGAGGAGGAAATTTATATAGAGCAACCAAAAGGCTTCAAAGTCAAAGGTAAAAATAATATTGTCTGCAAGTTGAAGAATAACTTGTATGGGCTAAAGTAAGCTCCAAGACAATGATATAAAAAGTTTGATTCATTTATTATTGAAAATGAATACAAAAGAATAACTTCAAATCAATGTGCATGTATTAAATGATTTAGTGAGGATTTTATTATTCTCTTACTCTATATTGATGACATACTTATTCTTAGGAAAGATATGTCTATGATTAACAGGTTGAAGAATAAACTGGGTGAGTCTTTTGCAATGAAGGCATAAGGCCAGTAAAGTAAATATTGGACATGCAGATTTCTCATGACAGAAGAAACAAGAAGATTCGATTGTCATAGAAGAAATACATTGAGAATGTTTTGGATAGGTTCAGTATAAGCTATGCAAAGCCAGTTGGTTCTCCTCTTGGAAGTCACTTCAAATTGTGCTTAGAACAGAGTCCGTCAAGTGATAAAGAGAAAGAGAAAATGCAAAAGGTTCTTTATGCTTTAGCAGTTGGAAGTTTAATGTACGCGATAGTATGTACAAAGCCGGACATCGCATATGCAATGGGTGTTGCTAGTAGATTTCTTGTAAATCCAGGGAAAAAGCATTGGGCAGCAGTGAAGTGAATTTTTAGATATCTCAGATGAAGTTCTAAGGTTTGTTTAAGCTTTGGAGGTGAATCACTTGTGTTGACATGTTACACAGATGAAGATATGGCAAGAGATATTGTCACAAGGAAGTCCACATCAGCTTTATACTTACTTTTATAGGGGGAGCTGTGTAATGGTAGTCTAGATTGCAAAAGTGTATTGTTCTCTCCACCATAGAGGCAAAATATATTGCTGCTACAGAGGTTTGTAAAGAAATGTTATAGACGAAAGGATTCTTATAGGAATTGGGGTTAAAATAGTAAAACTATATAGTGTATAATGACAGTCAGAATGTCATCCATTTATGCAAGAACCCAACATTTCATTCCAAGTTAAAGCATATAGGTGTCAGATATCATTGGATCAGAAGTGTGCTTGAAGAGAAGCAGTTACAATTTCAGAAAATTCACATAGATGATAATGGGGCAGACATGTTGACAAAGACTTTATTGAAAGAGAAGCAAGAGATGTAGGTCGATATGACTTCATATTGAGGAGTCATGAGACAACCTCCCTTATGGGCTTAAGGGGGAGGTTGTTGGGTAGATGGGTAGATGACACAGATTCAGTCTATAATGAGTTTTAATGAAGTCCAATGTCTTAATCTTCATTTATCTTAACTTAAACCCTAGATTCGGTGGCTAGGATTGTGGAAAAGAGGGCAACGACGGTTGAAAATGTGGGAGAAAGAAAGAAGGCTGCAAATTAACAATAGATGACAGAAAACAATAGATTCAGGAAATGAAAAAAAGATAAGGATAGAGAAAGACTATTCTCAATCATTCATATCTCAGATTAGATCAGTAGTGGATTCTTACTATGATCACTTAGAAAGATTTTGGATACTGTGTATAGTAATATAATCCTTGTATCCCTGTGATTCTCTTGTGTTTATTGCTTAGGTTTGGGCAAGAAGCCTTGAGATCTGTATATTTATTATTTTGATAGTGAATTTTTTTTTACTTGTCCCATGATTTTTACCCTTCAAGTAGGGGTTTTTTATATAAATTTTGGTGTTTATTTGATTGTGATTTATGTTTAATTGGATTGTGTATGATAATCTATTGGTATTTGTTTATATATATAATTTATTTATTTATTTTTTAATCAGGTGTGAGTAACTCATCTTGAATCTCTATACAAAATTTATTCTTTTTATTAACACATCTTTAACCTCAACTACGTTTTTGTTTGTTCTCGCTCACCCGCTCACCAACACAATTTTTCCATGGCATGTTTTGTCCACGGCTAAACTAGTCAGAAGAAAACAAAGATCGATGTCACTCCCAGAGCCCGTTGCCGTGATCACAGCGCTGCTGGTTAGTGGAGTGGGAATGGTGGCATGGACCTACTCGAGGTTGTCGCCATGGAAGTCCCCACGAAAAGGAGGAGCTTGAGTGGAATGTACTCGGCATCATTATGGAGGGCAGTGAGCTGGCCGGCTCTCTGTCCCCGTGCGTAGTCGGCGACGTCGAAAAGCACGGAGGAGATGCTGTCCGTGTATCGGATGAATCAATCCACAAACAAGCCTGGTCTCCACGAAACACGCATCTTCCAAATCATTTGGGGGCATGCATTGGCCACTTCTGGAACGACAAAGAGTTGTCCTATCAGGAATTGAAGGCAGTAGATTTACCAGGCTCACGCAAGAAATCTACTTTGCCTGCATCGAGATCTACATCCAGATTTCAACCGCAATTGATTTGCACCACTGTTCTTGCAGTAGAAGCATGAAATATTTACAGGACTCGAGAGAAGAAGAAACGCAGAAGTGGCTTCAGATGGCATAGGCAGCACTAAAGTAACATCCCGTGACGTTCCTACACAAGATCTGCAGCACCTTGCTGTTCGACAGGCCAACAAAGCGTGGCGGCTTGTACTGACTCAGGGCCGATCCAAGTCCGAGGTGGTGCTCCAATATCTTCTCGAACGTCCCCCTTCGTACCACCCGAAGCTCCAGAGCTCCGATGGCACCTGTCTTTCTGGATCCAACGTAGCCAGCGTCGATAAAGGACAGGTCTAAGATATCGCAGCAGCTACGGAGAACTTCGTCGGTTGTGTCGGAGCTCAGCTCCCAAAAGATCACATAGTGTCCGGGCTCCGTTGAGGTGTCGACATGGCTCGTGAAATCCACAACCTCGAGCTTCTCCGCGGCCAGGAGCTTGGCTGCTTCCTGGACAACCATCTGCAGGTCTTTCTCGGTGTTCTTATCGATGTTGATGCTCAGCACCAGGCTCCTCCTGCATATGAACTGAAGCTCCGGGGTGGAGTTGTGGAAGCCGGCTACCCTTACCACATCTCCCAACCTGTACCGATACAGACCTGCCATGGCGATGCACAGATTACTGCTATGTTCCACGCTTTGATATTAACTTGGGATGAAAAAGAAATCCGACGCTGTAAGTGGCCATTCAACAGATGCGAAGATGACAATCGATCGATTATATTTGGAAAACTGAAGGCCACAAGTAGAAGAAGCTTTCGGATGACATGATATCTTTGGTGTCACCATCCATTTTGACCATTCAAATGTATGGCCAAGTGGAGAACAGGCAGACAACAAAGACGCAAAGCTAAGCGAAAGAGTTGTTTGATTTATCATAAATTTTCGGTACCTAACTGATAGCATCTCTTATAAGAAGAAGGATTTGCATCCATCCCTAACACAAAAATTTGGAAGATTTGGTGAAAACAAAGAAGAAGAGATAGCTTCTTTATGATATGAGAGATCAATGGTTTTAGGGTAGAATTACAAAGAAAACAGTGTGCTCGATGAGTGGGACACAGCCCAATCCCAACAGCCAACTAAGTCTAAACTAGGGATTTGTCACAGTGTCTAAGCTTGATGATACCTACCGACACAATCAATGTCTGTTCTTCCACAGTAAGACAAACTAGTTTTGTTTCAACCAGTGCCAACCCTTCCTTCATTCGAAAGATGGCAATGGCTACTGTTCTAAGTCTTACCGAAGCCTAAAAGGACAGACTTCCAAATTAGCCATTGGATCAAACTGCCTTTATAAGTTCTCTTTGCCAAACGAACAAGAAACAAGGTAAAATCGAAGAGAATAGAGCACAGAGATGATACCTGCAAAGTTGGTGATGACGATTTCGTACTCTTTGCCAACTTCAACCTGTGTCAGGCCGACCGGCTCGGATTCTGTATAGTGAACGGTGGAGGCGGTTTTCGGCAGCTGCTGCAAACCCTTGGGCTTCTCCAGAGGGATGAACTCGAAGAAGCCGATGTCGGGGAGCACAGCGAAGGAAGCCAATTCAGGAGGAACACTTGGGTTGACATTAGCACCGATCCATCCTTCTGAAGACCCATAGTCGGAACTCATGAGGGGTAGCCCTCCTGCATAGTGCCTTAACTTCTTCGAGTATGGCTCCATGGATCCCGTCATAATGCCGTAAACATACTTGGCGTTGGGCCAAAGCCCCGGGATCACACCGTACCAGTTGCTTAACCTCACGCACTTGCTGCGTATGGAGTCCGCCAAGCTGGGATTGGGGCTCAAAAGCTTGGACACGGCCTCACGTACGGATGGCAGGGTGATTCTGCTGGAGAGGACCCCTTCCCTGATATCGGTGCAAAGTTCCTCCCACACCTGCTCGAAGGTTCGAAAAGCATGGACTATGCTGTGAGCAAAGGTGGAAGATACGAGCTGCACCTCATCCGAGTAGATCAGCCCACACAGGAGGTGGCAGTACAATGACTGCTGGAAGTCGGAACCAAATATAACTTCGTCAGGACTGGTGCACTGGGATTGGATATCCTTCATCGTGGGCTTGAACTGTTCACTCCTGTACACATTCGTCGTAGCAGTCGTCGCAATAAGTCCCCCTTTGGTTTTCGCCTGCTTGCTGCCGTAGATGAACTGCAGGGCTTTTCCGTTCCCGATGGGGTATTCCCTGCAGACATCAAGTTTGTGGTTGCTTGCAGTGATGAAGATGACAAGTTCCTTCGAAACAATACGAGGGATGAGAGAGAAAAAAAATTGGGTCCTTGATCGTGTTCGAAACCCACACCTGTTTCTGAATGCAAACGAAGTCCGATATATCTGCATGGTGGTCCGAACTAGCTCATCGTTGAAGGGTATAAACTTGGGCCTCCCCTGCGTGGTACCAGAACTGCGGCAAAATGCAAAACAAAGCTTCTCTGGAGTTAGCAAGAAGGAACGCTGTGGGTGGAGGCACCATCACAAGGAGGCACGAGTCCAAAGGCATCATCACCTGAGTGAAATCGAAGATATAGGCTTCCCCGTGAGAACGGGAGAAGTGTCACCATCCGCGATCCTCTGAATGTAAGGCTCCAAATCGCAGTGAGTGGCCAAAGGGATGCTGGCCTTGAAGCTTTCAGGGTCGGTTCTTCCTCCGAGGCCAAACTTCTGCAGGTACTCTGCTTCACCGTTTTGCTCCAGAATCTTTTGGAGCGTCTCCCTCTGTGTCCGGCCAGCGTCCTTCGTCAGCGCTTCGAATTCGTCTATCACGCCCTCGAGGCTGACAACTCTCATCTTCACAGGCGATATCGGTACTGCTGCAATCGAGAGAAAAGTTCATGTCAGCAGAGCACAAGTAACGCCATCCGAGCAGAGTTTACGAACCAAATGGCAGAAACGCATCGGAAACTTCGCGCGATTGGTATGGAATCAAGAACCATATTCGATTACAGTCAAAGCTTGCAGAAGAAAAAGATTCTGACGGCAGAAAGGGCAGTTGAAGATTCCTCCAAGCGACAAATTTCCGAGAGGAACAGCAAGAATATACTTTCCAGACCAATTAGATTAAACGGTGAAAAATGGGAGGAAAAAAAATAAAATAAAAGTAAAGACAGGAGGTGAAGCAAATCTAACATAAACTAGCAAGACAAATTAGCGGATCAGGGAAAGGCAATTCAAAAACAATGCGCAAGAACACCGAATCGGATTCAAGTAACCACTTCCTTCGAATGAAGCGACGCGAGTCAGGGGAGCGCCAAGCATATCGAACTCGCGACCCGACTGGCGATAGCCCCAAGGAATCCTCAAGGAGGAGGCATCAAATCCAACAAAGGTCTCGCCTTTGGGCGACTGCTACCACCTGCTCCACCCAAAACCACTCGATGTAAAAGGGAATCCAGCCGCCAAGAACCGCTTCCTCCTTCCTTCCCCGCCCTATCAGCGGCCTCCCTCCACGGATCAATCACGACTACACAACGCCCTCCTCAACGCCGGAGGTCGTTTCTCTTCCAAAGAAGGAGCAAAGGGGGGTGGGGTGGGGGGCGAAAACGATCGCTATACATACATATGCAATCAAGCTCTCACCTTTCTCTCTCCCCGCGAGGGAACCGTGATCGGGAGGCACGAAAGGGGCCGGCTTTCTTCTTATCCTGCCACTTTGCGCTGCTGATGCTATGTGGTTGCCGCGGAGTGCGGACTCCAATTTATAGCGCGAGCGAGGAAACTAAGCCTTGTGCGCAACGGTTTAGAACAAAGACATATAATAATATTACCATTAAAAAAAAAAAAATTGTGCATGGCACCCAAAAATAATTCCAAACAGTGTTATAATTGTGGGATTAAATGTCAAATCAAATTCCTGTATATGTTATGATTAAAAAAAGGGGACTCAATACAATATGTTATGATCAATAACGGGGTTTGAGATGATTTTTTTTTTATATATAATGACTTTAATATACTACCTTTTTTATGTCGACCATGAATACATGATTTATCTACACCCAAAAGAAGAAAATTTTGGTACGAGAAATAGTAAAGATGTCGTTTGAAGTGGTGGTGGCGACAAAGCGGTGGGTTCAATGGACCAAGGCTCCAAGCTGGTGGTGGGACCGGATACACACGCCATGTCACCATCGACTGTGAGGTATAGGGACCTCCGGTGAATGATCCGCCTCGCTGCTTCCATCACACCGCACGCACATATTAAACTATGCTTTTGGCAAAATTAGCACCCATCACAATTTCCAATGGTTTTTTTTTCTTTAATAATAACTAAAAGATGACAGAAAATTTGATCCCTTCACATCTTCTCTTTCTTCTCTCCATTAGCATCGCATATTTTATATATAATTATCGTTTTACTCTTCAGAATTACTTATCTCTCGATCCATATATGTATATTATTCCACTCAATTTGATCGATGTGATATACTTACAAATTCGATACCCGTAAACCACCCAATCACCCAAAGTTGTGTCACAAAAACTTATATTGCTTCGGACACAATATTACAATCCAAAGTCATTTTATAGAGACTAATCCTTAGTTCTTCTCTCTTTTTGTCTCACGTTGGATCTTTAAAAAGAAAAAAAAAAAACATTTGATATTATGGTTGACTCTGCGATGATATGAGTACAAGCCGTACTCGGATTTCTGGAAGGAGAAATAGAAGACATCAAAGACAAATGATGATGGGGGATGAATCTTCTTACTGCACATTCAAATTATTGGCCGCTTACTTTTCCTTGGTTCTCACAAGAAAATAAACCACGTCGTCGACTATAATTAATTTTATGGCATGGCGAATCAACGCAAGCATGTTGACCTCCGGAGGTGTTTCGAGATAGCTATGTTGACAAATTCCTCATCGTCGATTGTACAACAATTCAAGAACAAACAACGACTCGAGAGGGCCGTAATACTTGACGAAAAGATTACATTACATTACGTTACATCACAAGCACTGCCTTGTGGAACAACAACTTGAAGAAGACCCAAAGGTGTGTGTCCCGAGCAAAACAAAAGCTATCGTAGTCGTGTAGGATGTATCGTATCCAATTAGGAGAGGTGTTGATGATCTTGACGTCTCTAATTTTCTCACGAAATGATCGCAATTGTTTGTTGTTGTTATTACCTATAGTGGCTTTTGTTTGCATTGTGTTACAAGCATCTGAGCCCCGATTCGTGATTGTGATGCAAAAGTTCATATTTGCACTTTTTCTCAAAGATTTAATATTACTACGATACACGTCGGGGTTTTTTTTTTTTTTTTTTTGGCGTGGATTCCAAAAATTTGTGCATTTATAACACAAAAAATTGGTGGTGTTGAAATAAAAAATAAAATAAAATCACTTCATAGAGTTGCAGCAATATTGCACAAATTAAGGCTTTACTTACTGTCTGTGTGTTTTAATTATAGAAAATTGTTTTAAAGAAATATATTAAATAATCTTATTTTTTTTATGTTGTTTTTAAATAAGATTTATTTTCTAAAAAAAATAAATAAAGACTTATTAATTTGAAACTCTTATATATCACATCTTACACCATCAACCACTGCTAACAAAATTATACACAAAACTTAAGAAGATACAGCAATTTAATCTCATGTCATCCGAATAAATCTCAAGTCGGTTCGGATTGAATTAAAATCAAATCGATTTGATGGTCCATCGATTCTAAATCAAACTAAATCAAAATCGATCTTTGACGGTTCAATTTCAATTCCAATTCTAGATTTAAAAAAAAAAGATCAAAATCATTTTTTTGATCAAGTTTGGAGCTATTTGATTGACCATTTGAGCTCCCATAATCTAACCGTCTATCATTTGAGATAGAGAAATAGATAAATACTTGTCCAACATATCTATCGAAACCCAAGTAATGATCGATAATTTATATACATTTTTTTATGTTATTAGACAGACTCATATATTAAGATACATTCACACTTCTTAGGGGGCGGCATCGTCATAGATATAAAATTATATTTTTTACAATTTTAAATTATTTTTGATTAAAAATTAGAAGTTCGAAAGAAGAAGAAAAAAAAAAACACCCAACGGTTTGAACAGGTCAGGGATACGTCCAAACATAATAATCAACAGCGTGGCAACCAAATAAATAAATGAAACAAACATACAAAAAAAAAAAAGGTATATAGTACACACCTATTTTGATAAACACCAAACAGATATCGAACCAATTCAACATCCTTGACATGGTCAAACGATTCTTCTATAAACTTTTCTTTCGCATACTATTCGAACAATATACGTATGATACCATTATGGGCGAGATTGGATGTTCTTGTAGACGATCCACCCATGGATTACGACCACCTCGTCCGATCAGCCAGAGTAAGTCAAACCTCATCGCTTTCTCGCTCGTACTCAGTTGATGCTACGATCACATCAACATGAAATTTGCATATTGTATCATGACTAGTTTTTACCTACCATCCTAAACTATATATTGTATCATGTTTCTATATAGGTAGGTAGGTAGGTCGTGTATCTTTTACTTATGTACATGTTCACTTCCTTAATCATACAGCGTAATCTGCCTCCGACCCGCTCTTGTTCTTAAAATTTGCTTGTTGCTTTCCGTACTCGGAACAACTTCTCCGAGCTAATCGACCTACTTCGATCGCCTCTTGAATCGAACACCCAAGTCTACCACCGACCCGCTCTTGTTCTTAAAATTTGCATGTTGCTTTCCGTACTCGGAACAACTTCTCCGAGCTAAATGACCTACTTCGATCGCATCTTGAATCGAACATCCAAATCTTTCAGTTGAAGTGGGATGAAAGAGAGAATTTACGTGGCACTCGCTCACCTCTAATCTATCTATCTTCCTCCCACACAAACACGCAGAAAAAGAAGAAAAATCTGATCAAAATTTGATCTTGAGCAGGCATTCAGATCTTCCTGCGCAAGTACTTATGTGCCAGTTGATCGAGGGCGATGGAAACCAAATTATTATAGGCCATCGGAAGCAGCTTGATGACTGGTTTCATGGCGTTTGTTGAGATCTCCATGTCAACCTAATGCGTAGGGGACATGACCAGCTTTATGAGATTTCTATGTGACTGGTTTCGATTGACTTAATCGTGATCTCTATGCCATCTAGTTTCATGACTAGCTTGTGTATGATAGCTGCCATTTTTCTTTTTTTTCTTTTTTTATGGTAGAGAACCACTTGCATCTGCTCCACCGCATGGTTTGGAGAGAAAACCATGACAACGTGGAGTCAATTTTCACACTATCATAGTGAAAGTATTCGATAGATTATCTCATGTATCCAGTGGTCCTTCGATCCTAGCAATAACTAGTCAACTACAAACTAAAGAACAGCCATGTCAATGTTAGATTTAGATTGGTGGCCTACAAGCTGTTGGTGATGCAGTACGGAGGAGTTGACCTACCTTTGGGACATGAATGGGATCTGAGGTACTGGTTCGATTAATGTTACAACAAAGAGCAAATTGTATGTTTGAGAGAACAGCAAGTGCGGTACACTTTGTAGTGGATGTGTAGTCTGAAACCCACCGAGGAGACTCAGGAAGATAAGCCCCTCTGGGGATCAAGAAGACATGCTCACGTAATCGGAAGAACATGTACAGCAACATCCAAGCTTGCCATTGGGTCATTGGTCAAAGACAACCCCCCCACCGTGGAGGGCAATATCAGAGGTGAAGAGCATAGACAAGGATTAGGTTTTAATGGAGGACAACTCAGGATCTCCAATACTAGAGAAGGTATTGGAGAAGGTATGCAGGGTATAAGAGGTGGGAGGAAGAGAAGGTATGCCAAGTGTATGTAGGGTAAGTCTCAAGTTTTTTTTTTAGGCCACTTGATGGTGTCCCTGTCGTCTATGTAATTGGCGGTATTCTGTGAATCCAAAGTTGCTCAACATATATCCATTTAGAAAACTTACCGACTTTTAGTTGTAGACAAAACATTCTTGAATTATCTTTTATCATCTGAATCAATATCGCAACGCATGCAAGTTTTTTTTTTAGGTTTTTCCTATGATATACCAAACTTAAATAAATGCAATAATGTTACTCTCGATCGACAGTATCTGCTTCAGTGGGGGTGAGAGAAGAACAAAAACAGTTCACCTGCATTTTCGCTGATCCACCATGAACAGATCGTGCCACTTCAGGTGTCTTCTCTTTAGAGAACACAGTCCCTATAATTGTCACCTTCGGCATATGATCCTTTCCCATCTCTAGCCGGGCAAAGCCATAGGAACACCATGTCCTCCGGCTAAAAGGATACTTAGCCGGTTGGTGGACTCAGGCCATCACCACCTTATGGAGAATGTTGGTGGACTCGCCGGTTGTGTGATGTGCGATTTACTTCCGACGTTACTTCTTCCATCTCAGCTCGAGACAAAAGAAGAAGAATAGGACAGAAGGAAAAGGTGTGCTCTTTAGTAGTATGCTACTAGGCAGTACGGAGGAAAGAGGCGAGGTGTTACCCATCCGTGGGAGTGCGTGCGCTCTCGGTATGGATAGCTCTTTCCTTCCCATGCGTGGTTTAGTAATTTGGTGCCATGAGAACTATTCAGGTGTAGCTTAATTGCACACACAGCAGTCGCAGTGTGATACTGTCGCGAGTGCATCTCGATCCACTCCAAGTCACCCATCTCAAACCCTTCTGTCGTTGCCTGTCTTCATGGAAGCAAACAAAGCGAAACGACAAGCCAAGCCCTCTCTAGTTATTCTTCGTGGTAGTACTTGACTTGGTTCACCCTGGAATGAAGCCTCGTCTCATCTCAGAGGGAAGGAAGACACCCGTTTGAGGGCGCCTTTCTTTATTTACGTCACTTGTAACATCTATCGACATGTAAATATTATCATATATATGCTATTACATCTTTTATTTATTCACCATTGAATGGGTGAGTTTTTTTATCCTAATTATCTAATTGCAGGCATCCAAATAATATTTATGAAATCTTACTATAGAATAGGGGAAGATATTTAAATGAGAATGCTTTCGTGCGAGTCTGCAGCAGCTTCCTTTCATCGTTCTCACTTGGTTGCAACGGTGATGACAGACCTCCCTCTTATTTGGCTTCTTCTTATGTTTCCTCTGTTGTTGTATTTCGAAGCTGCATTTTGACTTTGCATTCATTCAGCCACATCTTTTGATCTTCCAACACATCTACAGAGAATCTTGTCCTTGTCGAAGCACATTTCACGAACAACAGTGATCTGACAAAGATTGCATATATTTCATGGCCATGAGCAATCCACACTTCCTCGCTGTGACATCATTTGCCTATTGACTAGTATTCGACTGAGATCGACTCTTCTAACATCGTCGGCAAGAAATGTGGACTCGGCAACCGATGGGTCTTGGCTTTTCTGGGCGGTCACTTTGCAACTGTGATCCTGATGCTTCCGCATGAATGCACCATCTCAAGAGGAGGACTATACGACGATGGACGGACGCAGGCACAGCAGCCACATCATTCATGGCAACGTGGATCTGTGATCTGTGAGAAGCAGATGAAGTAGGATATCCGTGGGTGGTTTAGGTTCACATTATTGATATTGGGAGTGCAGTGAACAGAAGAGAGAGGAGGATAGTTAGGGTTAGATGGCAGGGTTACGTCTCTTTCCTCAACCATTAAAATGGCACCAAAACGAAGAAGAATTGTTTGTGAATGACAGGCTCAATGCTAATATATCCCATCTATAAAATGGAGTTAAACTCGAGCTCCGGCCCATGGTGAAGGTGGTAGATTTCTTCCCATGGAACAAACGTTGGCTTTTATGCATAACTTCATGGAGAAATAGAAGAACTAATAGAGAGAACTAGGAGTAATTTTTAATCTGTAGTAACTTGGAATGAACCAAGAATACCTATTTACATTGATTAAAAGATGAAATATAAATATTTCAAAATACCAAAAAAATCCATTGTATCTCAATAACATATTAATCCTCATCTAACTAATTTAGATCTATCAGTTATTTTGTTCTAACTAATCAATCGTAACTAATTGAATTAATCTTAACAATCCCCTTAATTCAATTAGTTATAACTTTAAGTTGTTTTCAGAAAAAATAAAATTTTTCCAAATCTTTTGTGAAGATATCAGTAAGTTATTCCTCGGTGTTGCAGTAGTCTATTTGTATCTCTTCTTTATCAACCAAATCACGAATAAAATGATGTCGAACTTCAATATGTTTGGTACACCCATGGAAGACATGATTCTTTGTCATTGCAATAGCAGACTTGTTATCGCAATAGATTTTAGTTGGTCCATCTTGATTTTCTTGAAGATCTGTTAGAATTCTTCGAAGCCAAACTGTTTGACATGCTGTACTTATGGCTGCAATATACTTTGCCTCATTGCTTGAGAGAGCAACACATTCTTTTTTTTTTTTTTTTGTCCATGAAATCACACCTGAGCTAAGGCTGAAAACAAATCTTAAAGTAATTTTTCTATCATCTACACAACCAGCCCAATCACTATCAGTATACGAACATAACTTAAAATCTTTTACATGTTCATAATGAATGCCATAATTGAGAGTCCCTCTAATATATCTAAGAACTCTTTTAGCTGCTCTAAAGTGATGTTTGCTAGGACTGTGCATGAATCTGGATATTAAGTTAACTGTAAACATAATATCTGGCCTTTAGTGTATAAGATACATCAACCCTCTAATTAAACTTCTATAATGTTGCTTATTTATTTTTTTCCACTCCATCATCTAATAGAAATTTATCATATGTATTCATTGGAGTACTCACTGGCTTACAAGTTGACATATGAAATCTTTTTAACAAATCTTTAACATATTTTTCTTAGCACAAAAAATTCCATCTGCATCTTGAATAATTTTCATTCCGAAAAAATAGTGTATAAGCCCTAGGTCAATCATTTCAAATTCTAATGTCATATTTTTCTTAAATTCGATAAGCATATCTGATGAGTTTCTAGTATAAATCATATCATCCACATATAAACAAACCATAAGAATCTTCATACCTTGAATCCTTATATATAAAGTTGGCTCACTTAAACTTTTCTGAAAATTATGTTAAAAAAAATAATTGTCAATCCGATTATACCATGCTCTTGGTGCTTGTTTTAAGCCATATAATGCTTTGTCTAATTTGTACACTTTATCTTCTGATCCTTTAATTTCAAATCCTTCGGGCTGCTTAACATAAACTTGCTCTTGTAACTTTTCATTCAGGAATACTGATTTAACATCAAATTGATAAACCTACCATTTTTTTGGGACCGCAAATGCTAATATAATTCTAATTGTCTCAATTCTAGCAACTGGAGAAAAAGTTTCTGAAAAATCAATACATGAAATTTGAGTATATCCTTTGGCAACCAAGCGGGCTTTATATTTTTACAACGAGCCATCAACATTAAATTTTGACTTATACACCCATTTAAGTCCAATTGCTTTTTCTCCTGGAGGTAAATCTATAAATTCCTAAGTCTTATTTTTCTCTATAGCTTGTAATACATCATTCATTGCTTGTACCTATTCTTCTTTCTGAGCTGTAACTTCAAAACAAGTAGGTTCGAATGCAAGACATGCAAAATCACTAGATTGATATATTTTTGAAATACTACGAAATTTTCGTGGAGGTGATTCAGTATCACTGGATTCATTTGAGTCATTCAAAATACGAGAAGAGTCAGATGAGGTATTAATATGCAATGGATCATATGCTTTATCTACTTCTTCTTCTACATATATTGTTGTTTCAACTACTTCAGAGTTCCAAGCTTCTTCTTCATTAAAAATAACATAATGACTTATAACTAATTTTTTTGTTGTAAGATTAAAAAATCTAAAACCTTTTGTCTTATTACTATACCCAACAAGTATGCATTTAATACTTTTCTCATCAAGTTTACTTCTTTTTTCAACATGAATATGGAAGTAAGCAACACAACCAAATACGCTTGTAGTGAGTTCCCTGTGAATGCCTATATTCTTATAAAAATCAAAAAAATCTTTGGAAGTGATTTCACCCCCTCTATCAGTACATAGAGTCATAATAAAACAACCACTTTATTTTTCCACAAATGCTTTAAAAATAAAAACCTCAACATTTTTTTTGAGAAAATATACCCACATCATTCTTGTACAATCATCTGTAAATAACACAAAATATATACTTCCACCTTCTGAGATAGTTTTCATAGACCCACAAATATCTGCATGCACAAGTTCCAATCGATTTTTTGCCCTCCAAGAATAATCTGTTTGAAAGGTATTTCTATGTTGTTTTCCATAAATACAGGATTCACAAACTGTATCTTTATTTTTAATTTCAGGCAAGCCAACTACCATATTTTTTTGATTTAATAGTTCTAGTCCATCATAATTCAGATGACCATATCTTTTATGTCATAGTGTTGATTCATCAGTAGTAGTAATAACGAATGCATATAAGGAGAAATCTGAAAGTACCAAGGGAAACATTTTATGTTTTGTCATCCTTATTGTTGCTACTAATTTACCAAATTTTTTTTCATGAATCAAATATTTTTCATCATAAAAAATAATATAATATTCTTTTCTCATAAGTTGTCATACACTAATGAGATTCTGTTTTAAACCAGGAATAAACATCACATCATTAATAAAATTTTTTACCAGATTTGGTATTCACAATAATTGTTCCTTTTCCTTCCACTTGAATTTTGTTGTCATTCCCCATCATCACTGTAGATCTGACTAAGTCATCAAGTCTCTAAAATAAGCTTCTATCCCCTGTCATATGATTACTACATCCACTATCTAAAACTATACAGAACTATAATATTCTTCATCAGATGCTATAAAGAGAATATTTTCTTCATTCATTTTTTCACTATTATTTTTCTCATGATAATTTATCTGATTTTTGTTCCAGCAATCTTTTTCAAGATATCCATATTTTTTTACAATAACAACATAGAGAAATATTTAGATTTTTATTTTTATACCAGCAATCTCTTTCAATATGTCCTATTTTTTTGCAAAAAAAGCATTGCCGAGTTTCTTTATTACCTTCATTTGATCGACCTCTTCCTCTGCCATTTTGATCTCTCCCTTGAGATATGGTTTCTGAAATTTTCTTCTGTTCCTTTTTTTTATCTATTTTCATTTGGAGAGTATGTTCTAATATCTCATCTGAAGATCTGTTCACTTTTTGTTCATAAACTAAAAGAGAACCCATTAATTCATCAATAGATAATATGCTTGTATCTTTAGCTTCTTCTATAGTAGTAGAGACCATATCAAATTTCGGAGATAAACTTCGTAAAACTTTTTCTACTACAATTTGATCTTTTAGGTTTTCACATCTCATTTGATTCACAATAAAAGAAACTTTTGGAAAAAAAAACAGTGATCGATTTTGAATCTTTCATTATAAGAGTTTCAAACTCACGATAAAGAATTTAAAGCTTTGAAATTTTTACCTTTTCTGTGCCTCCAAACACATATTTTAATATCTTCCAGGCTTCTGTTGATGTCGATGCCATCATGATTCGGGAAAATAGAGAATCGTCTATTGCTTGTTGTAGCATATAGAGAGCTTTTGCATCTTTCTGTATATTCTTATTCATATGATCCTTTTGATCTTTAGTAATCTTAGGATCCTATAGATCATACTCAATAAAATCATTCTCTATTAAATTCCATAATCCTTGTAAAATAAGGAGAGTTTTTATCTTAATAACCCAAAACTAATAATTGTCACCTTTTAGAATAAGAAGAAGTTGATTAGGATGCTTACTCCAATACTTATTATCTTCTTGTTTGTTTTTTCTGGATCTAATACCTTTCACTTCCTTTTACCGACGTACTCTTGATGATCTTTTTTGAACTTGGCTTTGATACCACTATTAACTTTTATATAGAACTTCAGAAAGAAGTAAAAGAATTAGTAGTATCTTGGAATGAATCAAGAGTACATATTTATATTCATTAAAGGATGAAATACAAATATTTCAAAATATTAAAAAAATCTATTGTATCTCAACATATTCATCATCATCTAACTAATTTAGATTTATCAGTTATTTTATTCTAATTAATCAATCATAACTAATTGAATTAATGTTAAGCAAGACACAGACAAAATGGGCTGAAGGGCTGAAGCCCGAGGAAGATGCATACTTGCTCACAACCCAGACAACTTGGTAATCGGGTGGGGTCAGACCATGAGATCTGACCCGAAACCTGTCGCGTGAAACTTTTCTTCAAAGAGATCTTAGAGCAGTCAGATCAGTCATGTCTCACCGGGTGGTTTCCATGAAGGATAAGACCCTCTCACCATCTACTCTCTGCTGGCATATCCCAACATCTCCGCGTTTCCGTTCCCATCTCTTTTGCAGCACGCACCACCGTCTTGGATTCATCGGCGTGCATGCACCTAGCCACCACTTGCCGGCAGCTTCCTCCAACTTTTCGTGCCCCCCCTCGTCATGGTACGATCCTCCAAGTTGCCACTACTTTCGGCTTGTCTCTTGCCCTGCTTCGCCCACATCGGAACTCGGAAACGGTCGAGTGAGTCGATGGATGACAGTAAGGCGCGAAACATGGATTTCGCCCACTGTGGAGCTGATGTCCACGTTGGGTGCAGTCTGTAGCCACGAAGCAGACGACGATAATAGGCAGCAGACCGTGCCTTCCATTTCCGATCCGATAGATACTACAGTAGAATCTTCTTCAACTTGTTTGACTCTGCACCTTCTTGAGTGCTTGCTATCTTTCATTTTTCCCAGACGGATCGAGTATGAGATTTGACGAAGTGGCACCAAAAGAAATCCCGAATCGACTGGACTCCACAAGTTGAAGCCAGAAGGTGCGCAGAGGCACCAAAAGAAAAAAAGAGAAAAATTTTTGTAGGAGCAAATCACCGCCACTTGTTCGAAGGAAGATAAAACAGATGTTATCCAGCCCGCAATCCGACCGGCGATCTCCACTATGGACGGCGGAGGCACAGCCGAAGCGGTCGATGACATGGATCAAACATGTTCCACGCCCGCCATAGAGACATGGCGAGTTAGGTAGAGTGATAGATGCCGACTCTGAGCTCTTTAGCTCCGGTCGTACTGCTGCAACTCAAGTGGGCTCTGCTTTGTGTTGTGGCCAGAGACTGCTCTGCTACTTTGTGACTCCCATCTGATACAAGCAATTTGCCGACAACAACACTCTCGTGATAAAGAGAGATTAATCTATTTAGAGCTCCGAAAGGAAGAAAGTCTGACAGTGGGGGGTTTCTCCTCTTTACAGAAAACAAACAGCTCTTGTGATCCCCCCCCCCCCCCCCCATAGAACACCGTGAAGATAAAAGTGATCAAACAGGTATGGCATCGATGCTTATTCTGGTGTGCATTCACAGGGACGACGAGCCCACTCAAGCGTTCGCCATCCCTCCCGGACTCAGGATCACTAACTCACTCTCTGTCCTTTAGCACTCTGACTCGGCCCGCACCATCTCTGCCTCTCGCTTTTTGACGTCAGAGTCGCCGTGGGCTGGCGCTGTGCAACGTGACCAATCCACTTTCTCCATGGTTGGTGCGGCGTGGTGTACGTACCTGATCCTCGCCCTACTTATCTTCCACCTCTATATAAATCCTCTCGCACTTGCTCTTGTAACTCCATCTCCTCCTCTCTGTTTCCTTTACCTCCGTCCTCGTCGACGTGCTCTATTGTTCTTCCCCATCCCAGCCTCTCAGAAGCCTTGTAATCCTTCTCCGAGTCCATCGCTCAACTCTTCCTCAAGCAATTGTTGTTGTTGATTGAGGTCGACATTGACTGAGGAGCTTCACACTTCGTTCTTCCACCTGCTTTGAAGCCCAAGGCTACAGGGTACGTGAACTCACCTTAATCCAAACAAGTGCCGCCGCTTCTTTTCCTGTGTGCGTGTTTTTATCTTGAAGAATATCCAACTCCTATGGTTGAGTCCGTATCTATGTGTAAGTAAATATATGCTTGACAAGCTCTACAACTTTGCCTATAATTTCATGCTAAATTAAGTGGAAGCTTTACTCGTGCCTGACTAACAAGTGAACAATCATCCCCTTGCCTGTGGTTTTTCGTTTTAAAATATGCTTTATTCTTCTGGTCTGAGAAGGGTTGCGTTCTGGGCTAAGGAAGTGCAATCGGACACTGAGACAGACATACTTCGACCACCGGTCCTTTTTTGTTATCCAAAAGTTGTTTGTTCTTCCTCTCCTCCTTCTGTTCCTTCTTTGATATTGATAGAATGGTGGTGGGCTGTCTTCCATTCTTATACTTTGGAAGTGTTTGTTCTCTTCAGTTTGACCCGTGTCTCTCATTTGTCTTGCATTCTAGTGGCGTCTATGCAACGAGTTGCAGAAAGCCAATGCTCGTGAGATGGCCTCATGTGCTTGATTGTTTGCATGGTGCAGGTGTTGATCACCTGCGATGGAGAACAGAGATCACCGTGTCCAGGTTTCGGCAAAGCGTGTGGTTCCCGAGGAGCTTCCATCTTTTCCGGACCAGGTTGAATCCACAGCAGCGACTGGATTTGGTGCTGTGGATTGTGGCGGCGGCATGGCTTCCCGACCTCAGGCAGCTTCCATCCTCGTCCCTCCAGGAGATGTAACATCCGGCGAAGTAAGTCGCTCGTGTTTGACTTACTCGGATGGATGCTTTATCCCAATGGTCGCTCTGCTTTCTCCACCTATATATCGCCGGCGCAATCTAATTATTTTTCTGATGTATGTATTCTCTGTATCAGGAGTCCGAATCTGGCAACGTTCATGGCTCTGCAAGTTCTCGTAGCAATTCTGCAGTGCTTGCAACACAGGCAGATCAATCAAGACATCAGTCGTATTCTCTTTTGTTTACCCTGCCGGTCTCTCCTTCCGGGCTTCACATCGAACAGGTCAGAAAGGTCATGCTCGGTGACAAAGGTGAACAGGGAGGCGACGATGTGAAGCTGAGCCAACCTGACTCTGCTTCCATCAACTCGCAGCAAACAAAGCAGTCCAAGTTCCAACCTCAGAGTCTACAAATTGTAGTTTCGGACGTAAAGACGAGCACAGATTCACTCGAGAGCAATCGGAGGGCGATCAGGAGCGACAACCAGAGGGATAAAACCTACGATTCCTTCAAGACATGGTCTGGAAGGCTCGAAAGGCAATTGTCGAACCTGCGAGGAAGGCCACAGGAACCAGATCTGGAGGCAAATGATTCACGTACTAATGAGGCAGCCATTCCTGCGATCGACCGCTACTTTGATGCCTTGGAAGGACCCGAACTAGACACTCTAAGGGTATCGTCACCATCATCTTCTTCTTCTTCTTCTCCGGATCAATCTTCTTCCTGTTTAACCATCGATGCATAATTCCTGCTACTCGTGACAGTGCAGGCATCAGAGGTTTCGGTTCTTCCCGAAGACAAGAAGTGGCCTTTCCTTCTTCGTTTCCCCATATCTTCTTTCGGTATGTGCCTTGGCATCAGTAGCCAAGCCATCTTATGGAAGACGTTGGCCACATCTCCGTCCATGAGCTTTTTGCATGTAAGCCCGACTGTGAACCTCGTTCTCTGGAGCATCTCGCTTGCATTGATGGGAACCGTCTCCTTCATTTACTCGTGCAAACTCATCTTCTACTTTGAAGCGGTGCGACGCGAGTACTACCACCCCGTCCGCGTCAACTTCTTCTTCGCTCCATGGATCGCCTGCCTCTTCTTAGCACTCGGCGTGCCGCCATCGGTTGCGGTAAACCTACGTGCAGGCCTCTGGTATGTGCTCATGGCCCCCATCTTGTTCCTCGAGCTCAAGATCTACGGCCAGTGGATGTCCGGAGGACAGCGCAGGCTCTCGAAAGTGGCAAATCCTTCCAACCACCTATCCATCGTCGGCAACTTCGTCGGCGCGCTGTTGGGCTTATCGATGGGGCTCAAAGAGGGTCCAATCTTCTTCTTTGCGGTCGGCTTAGCGCACTACATCGTGCTCTTCGTCACTCTCTATCAGAGACTGCCCACCAACGAGACGCTTCCCAAGGAGCTTCATCCCGTGTTCTTCTTGTTTGTGGCTGCTCCGAGTGTGGCTTGCATGGCATGGGCGAGAATTCGCGGCGACTTCGATCACGGGTCAAAGATGGGATACTTCACTGCTCTGTTCCTCTACGTTTCTCTCGTGAGTTCCCCTGCCTCTGCCCATCTTGAGCACCTCGATCGAAGAGTTGTGTGTGTCTACAAGATGATCGATCATCCAACAACTAATTTGGCAATGTTCTTCTCGTTTCGCAGGCTGTGCGGATTAATTTCTTCCGAGGCTTCAGGTACATTTCTCTTTCTTAATCTTGGCTTCTGCTGCTGCTGCTGCTTATGCTTATGCCTCTGTCGCCGACGGAACAGGTTCTCGCTTGCTTGGTGGGCATACACTTTCCCGATGACTGGTGCTTCCGTCGCCACCATCAAGTACTCCATGAAAGTGACCAATGTGCTAACGCAGTCGCTCGCGGTTGGACTCGCCGCCATCTCTACCTTCACTGTGACAGCTCTACTTGTCACGACCATCGTTCATGCTTTCGTCCTCCGTGACCTCTTCCCTAATGACATCTCCATTGCCATCACACAGAAGAAACCAAAATTCAACAAGATTCTTGCACATCTGAGATCACTTAGCTCGGAGATGAAGGACGCAGAAGCTTCTTTGTCCAGAGGTGCTTGCTGAAATTTGAGTCTAGTGGGTTATGTGCACAATCCTAAAGGTGTCTCGTCCTCAAAGTGGTGCAGCAGAAATGTAAAGTGCGAGGACAAACAAACCACGAGTCCACCATAGCAATGTACTCTCGTAACCAACATAATGAAACGGGTGGTTCTCTTGAAGAGAAAGAGGACACATGTTTTCATATCGAATCATGGACTCATCACTTACAGAACTCGGTCTGATGAATTGAGCACATAGAAAGAATCAAATAAAATAAAAACGAAAAGAACACAAAAACATTAAAAAATAGAAAACCTAAAAGAAAAAGAAAAATAACGACAATGGGAAAATAAAGTAAATATAAAACGATAAATGAAGAATGCAGGGTATCGCTCCCCTACCTCTCGCATGCTATGCTAGCGCTTTACCACCTGAGGTACATGAGACCTCAGCTTCATACAGCTCCTCTATGACAACAAATAAATGTAAGGACCGGCTCGATATTCTCATCCCTTTTCTTTTGGGGTCACTGGAATAAGGATATATCCGAGAGTCCAAAATTAAACCAACGGAATTCCGTTTGCTAGAATAAGAAAAAGCGCTTTGGAATTGATCTCATCCTTTATGGTAAAAATGTATTTTTCTTTGTACGGTAATAACTTAGCCCTTCAATAAAATACTCGTTATATCAATAAATCTAAAGAATTTTAAGAATTAGGAATTAGTCCATTAATCGTGACTCATTTTTGTAGATGCCTCTTCCCAATAATCGTGATGGAGAAAGTGCCAATTCAAATGGAATGGATTCAAAATGATGTTACTGCATGGATCGGGATTATAAATCCTCCTATTTTCATCTATTAAACAGTATTTAAGTACTTGAAGTACTTGGAAAGCCTGTTGAAAATTGTCAAGTAGCAAATATTTCTTTAACAAGATATGATTAGAGATATAAAAATTATTACAATAAATAATCTAATCTTTTGGTTTTTATACGTGCTGCTATTGCTACGACACAAAGAACAGGCTTTCCAGGCTTCGAAGAAGAAGCAGCGGTCCATGCCCCACTTGTGATTGGATTTCTGACATGAAAGCACTCTACCATAGCTCGCAAGCATCAACGTTGCAGGGTGAATCCATTAGCGCAGCCCTCTCCCACCAAAAGTCCTTCTATGAGCACGCACACGCACAGAAGAGAGCAGCTCCTTTCTGAAAGTGTTTGGTTTATTTTAGTGCCGGCGCACCAGTAAAGAAAGCTTTATCATCTCTCCCAAGTGCTTCTGCTAAATAACCAACCATTTCCTGGCTGACAGCACTCAGAGAGAGAAACCGAGAGCAGCTCCCGTCCGCCGTGTTTATTTAGTTTACCCATCGCCAGGCACAACACTTGGGAAACTGACACCAGAGAGCGTCTCCTTCCCATTGTGTTTATTTGATCATACTGTTGGGTGTGGCCGTAGACTTTACCAGTTTCTCCTGCTATGGCCATTTCCTATCTCCCTCCCGGTGTTTCGATAACTGAGCCAGAGGAGCGTCTCCGGCGACCGGTTTCTGCTTTCTGTTGCGTGTTGGAGATATTATACTCTGTTGCAAGCGAAAGGGGGGTATTTTAGTCAATTCGTTCTTTTTTTTTAATCAAAATCTCTCGCCACTCCGAAAACGAAGGAAGCTGTCATCATATCAAACATATTCCGTACAACAGATCGACGGCTGCTAATCATCCACGTTCACCTCCTCGTAACAAGTGTTCGTTGGATGCCGCACCGCGCCTCTTCTTCTCGTCGCGGCTCTCGTTCTCACTCATCTGCTTTGGTGGGATTCCCCGCCTTCCACCATCACCCTCTCCTCCGCCATGCTTCCCCAGTAGAATGGGTTCCCTCGAGGCGGCCGGAGGAGCTCCGCCGAAACGGAGCCCCCTCCTCCGCCCCTTCCCGCCCCCGTTCACCTGCCGCTCCTCCCTCCACCGCCTCTCCCGCTTCCTCCTCTCCGACAAGGTCGGCTACGTCCAGTGGGTTTTCACCGTCGCCGCCTTCCTCATCGTCGTCGCTCTCTTCCAGGCCTTCCTCCCGGGATCCAGCGTCGAGCGGCCCGGCGGTGGGAGCGGCGCCGGCGGCGGTGAACTGGGCGAGATCGGGGAGTTGGACTTGGGGGAGGGGATCCGGTTCGTGCCCGTCAAGCTGCTGGAGAGGTGGGACAGGGAGGACCGGGAGGCGAATTCGTCGATCTCGGCTTTCGGCCAGAGGCCGCTCCGGCGGTTCGGGCTTCGGAACCCGCTGCTTGCTCTGGTGGTTCTTGATTCTTTGAGTGACTTGTGTTAAATCTTCGGTGCTGTGGTTGGGCGTCTCATGGGTGAGGCTTCCTTTCTTTTTCTTGGTGGGCAGGTGGTTCCGGATCTGCTCGCGGATGCCATGCAGCTGCAGATGGTCAGCATCGCAGTCGTCCTCAAAGAGATCGGTTATGATATACAGGTATGCACAGAAAAAAGGATGGATGCCCGCTTTTGCTAGAAAAAATGTTGATGCTTCTTTAGGCAGATAAAGATTGATGTTTTTTCTTTTTGGTCCATCGTTGAAGTAACTGCATGTTGGTCTGAAGCCGAGTTTCCTAAAAAGTTCAAATTTTTCCCTGGAAAATGAAAACTAAATTACTCGCCTTTGTATGGTTGAAGCTGAAAAAAAATACAAAATCAATGAATGATTTCATCTTTTATAAGTACCACACGCTTGCAAGTTTTAGCTGGCCTTTTAAAGAAAGTGTTTCATAGAGAGATGTGTCAGCCAATGCGAAGGAAGTTTCCTCTGCTTTTCTTTCTTTTTCCTGATTCATATGTATGTGAATATATACACATGCATGTACATTCTTTTGATTTCTATTGGATAGATCTGGTGGGAAGCATCAGGTCTCACTTCAGCTGGTTAAAACTTGCCCAAGTGCAATCGCCTGTCCTATTTAAACTAACTAAATGAAAATGAAACTCATTACCTGAAGCCAATTCAACTTGACAAGCTGGGATTTCATGTACCTTCTTGCTTCTTTCTACAAGCAGTCTTGTATCATCCTTTCTCATCTTTTTTAAGGGCTTTTTCACTAGGAAAACAGTGTCCGTAGTGGGGAATTCTGCTTCATCAAATGTTTCAGAATATGTTATGTTTTTTTTTGAAGTTTGCTTTTTGGTTCTTTCAAGAATCATTTAACTTTTTGTATTGAAGACCATTTACTAACATAGAAAACCTTCTCCTTACTGCTGCTCCAAAGATACTAAACTGTTAGTTTATAACAATATGTTTCAAATGGTGCAGGTTTTCTCATTTGAAGACGGTCCTATTCATTCTGTTTGGCAAGCTATAGGGATCTCTGTTAACATCCTGCTTAAAACACAAGAAACCACCATCGATTGGTTGAAGTAAGTGATGAACTTGATCAGGAGCTTGTTGAAATTATTAGATACTTTGTTTATGAGCTTAAGGTGGCTTCCAGTAGCTAGAATTATTTTCTTAGTCCTTACTAAATGAATTGCTTTCTGATCAGGATTTTTTAATCATTCCTGCAGCTACAATGGCATTCTTGTGAATTCTCTGGAGTCTAGACCTCTGATTTCACGGTAAATTCATCTTATACTCTTCAAATGCTATTTTCACACTTTAATGTCTCAACATGTAATTTCCAGGTCGAGTTTCTTGTGGCTGATTTAAGAATTCAGGTGTTTCTATATTATATCTCAAACTAATTACTGCTGTATATATTCTACCTGTGTAGATTGCTTTATCATGTTCGTTTGCTGTTTTCATGAAACACATTTGAGGTTCTTGCATTCCATGACCGTAGATGTAGGGCTCATTGTTGAGAATTAATTCATAGTAGTTATCTAATTAGTTAACATGTTTTAGGAGTAGTGGCTTATGTTTAGGAGTTGTGGAGGTAGTTAGGAGTTAGTGGGGGTAGTGGCTAATTATGGGTGAGATAGTGAAATAGTGGGATGAAGTAGTGGGGTGAGGTAATTACTATTATGCCCTATAAATAGGATCTTAGTTCATGAAGCAAGTGAGGAGTGAGTGTGTGCATTTGGAGATAATCTTGTAAGTGTTCTTGTTCTTTTACCTCCTGTTTAATACTATGTCGTTTTCTTGATTAAAAGCGTTTTTCGTTAATTGGATCGTAGTATTCTGTTTTTTATCGTTTCCTTGCTCCTTCCCCAACATTTGTGGTATCAGAGCCAGGTTTCAATCTGAACTGGGCATTATGGCTTTTAATGACAATTCTATGTCTCAATCCCTTATTCCTATCTTCTCGGGCAAATCCTATGAATTTTGAAGTATCAAGATGAAGACTTTGTTCAAGTCACAAGACCTTTGGGACTTGATAGAGAATGAATATGCAGATCCAGATGAAGAAACTAAGCTGAGGGAGAATAGAAAGGACTCAAAGACATTGTTCTTCATTCAACAAGTTGTACATGAGACAATCTTCTCAAGAATTGCAGCAGCGACAACCTCAAGACAAGCTTAGTTGATACTTCAAAATGAATTTCAAGGCTCATCAAGGGTGATTACGGTAAAACTTTAAACCCTTCGTCGTGAGTTTGAAATTTTGTTTACGAAAAGCAATGAATCGGTGCACGATTTTATTTCTCGAGTGACTGAAATTGTTAGTCAAATGAAATCCTATAGTGAACATCTTCATGATCAAATAATTGTTGCAAAAGTTTTGAGAAGTTTAATTCCAAAATTTGATTATGTTGTTGTCGCAATTGAGGAGTCAAAAGACTTATCTACTTATTCATTTGACGAACTAATGAATTCCTTGCAAGCACATGAAGCAAGGTTAAATATGTCGCTTGAAAAAAGTGAAGAAAAAATATTTCAAGTTAAGGGGGAGTCTTCTACTTCAAAAGAAGACAAAATCAACAGGAAGAGGACGTGGCAGAGGAGGATTTCGTGGTAGAGAAAATGGAAAAGGAAGATGACACTTTGATGGGCATGATGAAAGTCAATCAAACTATGATCAGAAAAACTACAAGAGTGCAATTCAATGTCACTATTGTAAAACGTTTGGTCACATGAAGATAGATTGTTGGAAAAGAGAAAAGCAAGCAAGCTATATGGAGGAAAATGAAGACAATATTAAGTTGTTTATGACTCATTCACAAGTTAATGATATCTTAAATGATATTTGGTTCTTGGATAGTGGATGTTCTAATCATATGTTAGACATAAGATCAATATTTAGAGATATTGATGAAACTCACAAGTTGAAAGTTAAACTTGGAGATAGCAAGCAAATCCAAGTGGAAGGAAAAAGAACAATTGAGGTGAAGACAAATCAAAGGAAGGTAAAACACATTGATAAGTTTTCTATGTTCCTAGTTTATCACATAACTTGTTGAGTGTTGGACAATTGATAGATGTTGGATATTTAGTTATGTTCGATAACGGTTTATGCACTATTAAAGATAAGAAATCTGGTTTGATTATAGCAAATATTTGCATGACGCAAAATAAGATGTTTCCAATTGATATTTCAAATATTGAGAAACATGCTCTTGTTGCAAATCAAAAGAATTAGACAAATTTATGACATTTTAGATATAGACACCTTAACACTAAGGGTTTAAGGTTGTTAAATAAAAAATAAATGGTTTATGGATTGCCTAAAATTAATACACTTGATGTATGTGAAGGATTATGACAAACAAAGTAAGAAACAATTTTCTGTTGGAAAAACATGAAGAGCATCTAATTGTCTTGAATTAATTTATGTTGATTTATGTGGACCTATGAATACAAAATCATTTGGGGGAAGTCGATATTTTCTGTTATTTACTGATGACTATAGCCGCATAAGTTTGCTTTATTTATTTCAGATCCTATAAGTTTTGAGGAAGCAGTTGAAAAAGAGGAATAATGAAATGCAATAAAGGAGGAAATCAAGTCAATTGAAAATAATTAAACTTGGGAGTTAATGGATCTATTGAAAGAAAAGAAAGCTATTGGATTGAAATGGGTGTTCAAAACAAAGTATAATGCAGATGGAAGTATCCAAAAGCATAAGGCTCAGCTTGTAGTAAAAGGATATTCGCAGCAACAAGGTATTGATTTTGATGATACTTTTTCTCTAGTTGCTAGATTCAAAACCGTGAGAACCTTTTTGGTTTTAGCTACTTATTTGAGTTGCCTGATTATCAATTTGATGTGAAATCTGTATTTTTAAATGGAGATTTTCAAGAAGAGGTTTTTGTTATTCAACCTGAAGGTTTTTTGGTTACGGGATATAAAGAAAAGGCATATACAAGGATTGACATACCGGTCCGTATCGGTGTGTCGACATTTTGTTGGTACCCGAGCGGTACGCACAGTGCGTATCGCCCGGTATATTAAATGTATTATAATATTTTTATAATATAATATTATATATAATATTAAAATATATTTAAAAAATAAAAAGGGGCAACGTCGCCTTGAACTCTCTCCTGCGCGGGGAGAAAAAATCCCTCGGGCGACGGCGCTAGGGCAACGCGGGCGGCGACGGTTCGCGGGCGATCCCCGGGCGGAGTCGCCTCTAGGGCGGTGCGAGGTACTTCTCCTCCTCTTCTTATTTTCTTTTTCTTCCTCAATCGATCGTCGACGGTCGATTTCTCCTTAAATCGATCGCAGACGGTGGAAATCGACCATCGACGGCGGAAATCGACCGTCGACGGCTGAAATCGACCGTCGACGCTCGATCTTAGCGGTACCGCCTGGTAGCGACCGGTCCGCGTACCGGTCAACTGCCGGACTGGTATGTATCGGGCGGTACGGGTCTTACCGCTCGGTAAGGAAAACCTTGGGTATATAAGTTAAAGAAAGTACTTTATGAGCACAAACAAGTTTCAAGAGCATGGTACAACAAAATTGATTGTTATTTTCATCAAAATGGATTTAAGAGGAGTGATAATGAATCTACCCTTTATTTAAAAAAGAAAGGTGAACACAATATTCTTATGGTTTGCCTTTATATTGATGATATTATATATATGGATTCATGTAACTCTGTTGTGACAGAATTTAAAAAATGCATGATGAATAAGTTTGAAATGTCAAATCTAGGTCTACTGTACTATTTTCTTGAGTTGGAGGTGAAGCAAGGATCTGATGAAATTTTTATTTCACAAAGAAAGTATGCAATGGATTTGCTTAAAAAATCTAACATGATTAATTGCAAAGCTGCAGCTACACCCATGAATGTAAATGAGAAATTGAAACTTGAAGATGGTATAGGTTTGACAAATGCAATATACTACAGAAGTCTGATTGAAGGTTTGATCTATCTAACTCATACTTGACCAGATATTACTTTCTTTGTTTTATGCAAAGCCCAAGTAAACGTCATCTCAGAGGTGTTAAAAGAATTCTACGTTATATTGCTAGAACTACGGATTATGGAATTTGGTATTCTCATAATTTTAAATGTAAATTATTTTGTTTTACTGATGGTGATTGGGCAGGATATTTGGATGATAGAAAGAGTACTTCAGGCAATATTTTTAGCCTCGGATCAAGAGCTATATCTTGAAGTTCAAAGAAGCAAGTAACAATTGCATTGTCGACATCAGAAGCAGAATATATAGCTGCAACATGAGCAGCTTGTCGAGCTATATGGCTTAGAAGACTTCTTGAAGATCTTCATCAAGAACAAAAAGAAGTAACGAAAATATTTTGTGACAACAAAGCTATAATTACAATGACGAAGAATCCAACATTTCATGGAAGAATGAAGCATATAGAGAGACACTATCATTTCATCTGAGATCTTCTAGTAAATAGAGCTATAACAATGAAGTACTGTGGCATGGATAAACAAGTTGCATATATTCTCACCAAGTCACTTCCAGTTCAGAAGCATGTTTATTTCATGTCTCAAATCGGTGTTTGTAACTATGAATTAAGGGGGAGTGTTGAGAATTGATTCTTAGTAGTTATCTAATTAGTTAACATGTTTTAGGAGTAGTGGCTTATGTTTAGGAGTTGTGGAGGTAGTTAGGAGTTAGTGGGGGTAGTGGCTAATTATGGG
Source organism: Ensete ventricosum (assembly GCA_029747655.1). NCBI lineage: Eukaryota > Viridiplantae > Streptophyta > Magnoliopsida > Zingiberales > Musaceae > Ensete > Ensete ventricosum. Next base: position 43,297,272 of record JAQQAF010000005.1, on the reverse strand, counting down.
TGAGATAGTGAAATAGTGGGATGAAGTAGTTGGGTGAGGTAGTTACTATTATGTCTTATAAATAGGACCTTAGTTCAAAAAGCAAGTGAGCAGTGAGTGTGTGCATTTGGAGAAAATCTTGTAAGTGTTCTTGTTCTTTTACCTCTTGTTTAATACTATGTCATTTTCTTGATTGAAAATATTTTTCGTTAATTGAATCATAGTATTCTGTTTTTGTCGTTTCCTTGCTCCTCCTTCCCCAACACTCCTGTCTACATTTAAGATGTCTATTACAATTACAAATTTTGAAATTTTTGTTGTCATTCTTCAGTTCATCAAAGATGCATTTGGCCATCAACAATTAGTCACTGTCTGATTACAATCAGCTTATTGCCTTCCGTTTGTTTGCTTGCAAGTCCGTAAATACAAATTGAATATTAGGCATGAGAACTGCAGTCCAAATTACACATCCTAACCCACAATACGTTTATGGCTTATGTTGTTGTAAAATGATTCTAAGTGCCATATGTGAATACAAATCGTATAATCCAACATTGTAGATGTAAAGTAACATGAAGACCATGTACATTCCAGCTCTAAAATCTTCCAAATTGAACACAAGGTTTTCCTTACCGAGTGGTAAGGCCCTGTACCGCCTGGTACATACCAGTTCGGCAGTTGATCGGTACGTGGACTGGCCGCTACTGGCGGCACTGCTAAAATCGGTTGTCAGCGGTTTATTTCAGCTGTGGGTGATCGATTTCGGCTGTCGGCGGTCGATTGACGGAGAAATCGATCGTCGACGGCCGTCGTCCTCGAATGTGCATTGCCCGCGCGCCCTCGCCGCCCGCAGGGTCGGCCGCGAGCCGTCACCGTCCGCGGGTTGCCAGTCGTAGCCCGCGGGCGACTATCATCCCTGCGCGGGGAAAGAGACCGAGGCGATGCACTGTTCGGTATATAATATATATATATATATATTATAACATTATAATATATATTATAAATTATATAATATTATAATAATTTAATAATACTGGGCGGTATGCACTGTGCATACCGCCATGGTATCGGTACCATACCAGTACTAACAAAATGTTGGTACATCGGTATGGACCGGTAATTAAAACGTTGATTGAACATTTTTATTCTATAAATTTTCAGTCCTCAGCTAACACTCTTATCAACAAAATTGGCTTGTTTTCTACCATAGCTCAGATTTGTATCCGTTTGAGTGGGTTAAAAGTGGTTATTTTGGTTTAGTTTCCATGTAGTAGTTTGGAAACTTGGAATAAACTTAACTGAACCAAGTGATGGTATCGAATACCTGTACTCATTGTTGAACTTGATAGATTGAGCGGTCAATTTACTTGAAGGATCCATGCTGCAATCCCATGGTAAGGTGAAACTCTTATCCTCCAGCTCCTTGGTGTGCATTCCTCTTGCTTGGATCTCCTCATCCTTCTCCCTCTCTCTCTCTCTTCCATACCTCTTCCTTAGTTCCCGACTTCATATAGTCATAGTAGTCATGTCCAACAGCACAGGGAGAGGGACAAGGGAACAAAGGAACATGCAGCGTATCAGGGCCCTCTACATGGCCTTGGCTGATGGGAATAAAACAAGAATAAACAGCGGAATGAAACATAAATCACAATAAGATGAACACCAAGATTTACGTGGAAAACCCCTTCAACTCGAAGGGTAAAAACCACGGGACAAGCCAAGAAAAATCCACTATCAAAATAATGAATATACAGATCTCAAGGCTTCTTGCCCAAGCCCAAAGCAATAGCCACAAGAGAATCACAGGGATACAAGGACTATAATCCTAAGTACAATATCCAAAACCTTCCCAAGAGATCACAGTAAGAATCCAATGCAAACTGATCTAACCTGAGATTTGAATGATTGAGAATAGTCTTTTCCTGCCCTTGTCTTCTTTCCTTTTCTGGATCTCTTGTTTTCTGGCCTTTATTGTCAATTTGCAGTCTTCTTTCTCTCTCTCACGTTTTCAGCCATCGCTGCTCTCTTAATCTCAACCCTAGCCACCTAATCTAGGTTTTAGGTTAATATAAGTGAGGTTTTGGGCTATGGGCTTCACTAAAGCCCATTATGAGTTGAATCTGGGCCATCTGCCCAACAACCTCCCCCTTCAGCCCATAAGGGAGGCTGTCTCATGACTCCTCAATGTGAAGCCATGCCGACTAGCTGTCGACACATCTCATGTTTCTCTTTTTCTGCTCACTTTCAACTGCTTCCTGGTAACTCTCTGGTTCACCTGCATCAGTAAGCATCACATACTCATTTGTAGAGTATCTTCTGGAAGGTTGACGTGGTCTAGAAGATCTTCTTAACTGAGGTTCTGTGGGAACTTGCTCTCTTTCTTCTTCCTGCTCAACATGTCCTGCAGGTAGATCAACATCTGGCTCTGCACCATCTTCCTGCACATCTCCCCCATCATGCTGATATACTGGAGGAATAACTGGGTCACAGTCTACAAATCCCTCTGTAGAAGTCTTAGCTGGTGCCTCCTTCAAATCCTCAATGGTTTGATCCTCAAAGAAGACAACATCTCTGCTTCTGAATACCTTCTGCTTTTCTGGATCCCAAAGCCTGTAACCAAACTGATCATGTGAGTAACCAAGAAAAATACACTCTTTTGTCTTACCATCCAGCTTGGACCTTTCATTGTTTGGAACATGTGCAAATGCACGACAACCAAACACTCTTAAATGCTTATAGGAGACATCTTTCCCTGACCATACATGCTCTGCAACATCACCATCTAAAGCTGTACATGGTGATAAGTTGATTACATCAACTGCAGTCCTCAAAGCCTCATCCCAAAACCTTTTGGGTAGCTTGGCCTGTGAAAGCATACATCTAATCTTTTCCATGATGGTGCGGTTCATCATCTCTGCAATTGCATTATGCTGAGGCGTACCAGGGATTGTTAACTCATGCTGGATGCCATGTGACCTGCAATAATCATTAAACAATCCTGTGTACTCACCACCATTATCTGATCTTATACATTTCAATTGTCTTTTTTGTCTCCCTTTCAACTCTGGCATGAAACTCTTTGAAGACATTAATAACTTGATCTTTAGTCTTCAAAGCATAGGCCCAAACTTTCCTGGAAAAGTCATCTATAAAAGTAACAAAATAAAATGCACCACTGATACTAGGAACATTAATAGATCCACCAGGAGTTTTTGTCCTCAAAGGACCACACACATCTGTATAGACACGGTCCAAGACATGCATTTTTCTAGATAAGGCAGGACTAACAAAGGAAACTCTATGTTATTTACCAGCCAAACAATCAATACAAGGGTTCAAACGTGTACATGTGAGGGATGACAATACCTCTCTTTTGGAAAGTTCTTGCAGCCCCTTCTCGCTCATGTGTCCTAGTCGCCTATGCCACAACTCCATGCTGGAGTCTTTCTCTATAGCATTCAACTGCTCACCACAAGCTTTAGGCTGCAATCTATACAATGTATGACATTTCTTCCCATTAGCTACAATAAGAGAGCCCTTACTGAGCTTCCACTGCCCTCTATGAAATCTGACATCAAAGTCTTCATCGTCCAGCCTTCCAACTGAAATTAAATTCAGTCTTAAGTCAACCATATGTCTCACATCCTTAAGTACCAACTTGCAACCAAGGTTGGTCTTTATATGGATATCTCTCATGCCAATGATGTTTGCTGTGCCATAGTTGCCCATCTTGACAACACCAAAATTTTCAGACCTGTAAGTAGCAAAGAACTCCCTCCGTGGTGTAGCATGATAAGAAGCACCTGTGTCAATTATCCACTCGAGATCCTGACACACACAAGAAAAAATATCATCAGAAGTAGACAAAATCAAATAATCACTACCTTGTGCTGTAGCTGTGATATTCTCTTTTGACTCTGTATGCTTCACTTCTTTCCCCCTTTTCTTGTTCTTCTTAAGTTGCTTGCACTGATTCTTGTAATGTCCTTTCTCACCACAATTGTAGCAAATAATATCTTTTCTTGATCTTGACTTGCTTCTACCCACACGTAAACCACTTCTATCCTTTGACTTTGACCTTCCTCTGTTCTCTGAGACAAGTGCTTGTGAATCAATCTGAGAAGTTGCTGAATTCTTTCTCCTTAACTCCTCATTCAACAAACTGCTTGTTACTTGACTCATGGTGACAATACTATCTGGTGCCAAATTACTGAGAGAAACCACTAGTGTCTCCCAACTTTCTGGCAAAGAACTGAGAAGTAACAATGCTTGCAACTCATCATCAAGAGATATTTTCATAGAGGATAACTGGTTAGTAATATTCTGCATTTCATTTAAATGCTCAGGAATAGAAGTATCCTCTTTATATTTCAAGTTCACAAGTTTTCTGATCAGAAAAGCTTTGTTGCCAGTCGTTTTTCTTTCATAAAGACCTTGTAACTTTTTCCAAAGAGAGTAAGCAGAACATTCAGTAGAAACATGGTGAAAGACACTATCATCTAACCATTGTCGAATAAAGCCAACTGTTTTTCGATCTAACCTCTTCCACTCATCATCTGTCATAGATGTGGGCTTTGCACTGTCCCCTTGCAAAGGTCCATACAAATCTTTGCAATACAAGAGATCTTCCATTCTTGGTTTCCATATCATCCAATTGTTTCCGTTTAAACTAATCATGCGAGAAATATTACCGGTCTCCATGTTCAGATACAAAAGATTAAATGCCATCAAAACCCTGCTCTGATACCAATTGATGGGAATAAAACAAGAATAAACTTTGTATACGAACAAATACTAGCAGACCGTCACACACAGCGGAATGAAACAAAAATCACAATCAGATGAACACCAAGATTTACGTGGAAAACCCATTCAACTCGAAGGGTAAAAACCACGGGACAAGCCAAGAAAAATCCACTATCAAAATAATGAATATACAGATCTCAAGGCTTCTTGCCCAAGCCCAAAGCAATAGCCACAAGAGAATCACAGGGATACAAGGACTATAATCCTAAGCACAATATCCAAAACCTTCCCAAGAGATCACAGTAAGAATCCACTGCAAACTGATCTAACCTGAGATTTGAATGATTGAGAATAGTCTTTTCCTGCCCTTGTCTTCTTTCCTTTTCTGGCCTCTACTGTCAATCTGCAGTCTTCTTTCTCTCTCTCACGTTTTCAGCTACCGCTGCTCTCTTAATCTCAACCCTAGCCACATAATCTAGGTTTTAGGTTAATATAAGTGAGGTTTTGGGCTTCACTAAAGCCCATTATGGGCTGAATCTGGGCCATCTGCCCAATATTGGCTTTGTCCTTGCCGGTGACAATCGTCGTAGTCGTGAAGGCCATTACAGAGCTGGTCACCTTGCTGCTGGTAAAATCACCTTAATCTTCCAGAGTGGTGGCGCCATAAGTGTTTATCCCTGCAGAGGGCACGTTGACCTAATGGGGCTATCTCGAGAATATAAGGACCATGTTCTTAAATGGAGCATATGAAGTACTTAAGGAAAATATCAAAATGAGTAAGAAAAATGTACTGTTAGATAATGTAATTCGATGATACGTTGTTAATAATTTAAACAGGGAAAATGCTTATATTTCTTTCAAGGTGGAATATTCATGCTGGCTTACAGTCTTTTGCAGGAGCCATTTAAAAATGTACCTGTCATCTGGACCATCCACGAAATGACCCTGGCCCTTTCTTCAAGTGAATATGCTGCAAATGGTCAGGATCAGCTTTTGAATGACTGGAAGAAATTTTTTAGCAGAGCTACTGTTGTAGTGTTTCCAACATATTTGATGCCAGTAATACACTTCTGTCATGCTTTTAAGCTGTTTACTGATATTTAGACTTTGCTGATATTGATTAGTACAGAGCTCAGATCTAAATTGTTGTACTTATTTTCCAATGTCAATGTTTTTCTATGCTTTCAGATGATGTATTCGGCGTTTGACACTGGCAACTTTCTGGTTATTCCTGGTTCTCCTTCTGAAGCATGGGAGGCAAATAACTCAGCCACACAGAAAGTCCATAATTCCAAAGAAAATATGGGTCATTCACCAGAGGAACTTCTCATTGCTATTGTCAGCAGTCAGTTCCTGTATAGTGGTAAGTTGATAGAGCATGCATTAATCCTGGAAGCATTAATGCCACTACACCAACAGCTTCTGCATGTGAATACTTCTTATTCTTCTCTGAAAATTGGCATTTTGAGTGCAAATTTTACTGGTGCACAGAGGATTGCTTTGGAGGTGATTTTCTTTCTCAACGCAATCATCGTTCTTGTTCCAGTGTTTTTTTTTTGCTAATATTTTTTTGACCAATGTTAACATCATATAGATAATTTCAGGCAATTGCTCGAAATGTTGGCTTTCCAAGCGGCATTGTGGAGAATATTGTTGTTGCTGGAGACATGAACAACTTTATTAATATAGCAGATATTGTAATATATGGATCATTTCTTGAGGAACAATCCTTTCCTAGTGTTCTTATGCAGGCTATGAGTCTGGGAAAGCTGATTATTGCTCCAGACTTAGGCATGATCAGCAAATATGTATGCAGATGCTTAGATACTTATGATTGATGTGCCAGTTCTTTCATATTATTTTGCTAACTAGATTGTTTGATTGATTAGGTTGTCAATGAGGTAAATGCATACCTTTTCTCTAAAGAGAAATTTGGCATGCTGAGAAGGATTTTGCTTGAAGTAGTCTCAAATGGAAAATTGTCTCTATCTGCTCAGCAAGTTGCAGCAGTTGGTAAAAGGAATGCCAGAAACCTAATGGCATCTGAAACAATTCAAGGATATGTTTCATTGTTAGAAAAGGTTCTCAAGTTTCCATCAGAAATTGCACTTCCTAAGCCTCTCAAAGAGATTCCTTTGACACTAAGTGAGGAATGGCAGTGGGATCTTTTTTTGAATATAAGAAACATGAACGATCTAAATAGAAGCTTCATAAGTTATAGAATGTTAAACAAACATGAGGAGCAGTTAGATCATAGCAGTTCTGCTAATACTTCTGCAAATTTTGATGAAGCCTTGTCCTCAGTAGCCTGGGAAGAAGAGAAAATCGTTGAGATGGTGAATACTAAGAAACAAATAGAAGAAGAAGAGGTGAGAAAGTATGGTTGATATAGTTTCACTTTCATTTGATAGTCTATACTGACTGATTTTTAAACCACTTCTCAGAGCATTTTCTATTGAAACTCAATGCAGTTAAGGGATAGGAGGGATCAGCCTCATGGAACATGGGACGAGGTATATAAGAGTGCTAAAAGAGCTGACAGAGAAAGAAATGAGTTGCATGAGAGAGATGATAGGGAGCTTGAGCGGACAGGTCAGCCCCTGTGCATATATGAACCTTATTTTGGTGAAGGGGCTTGGCCTTTTCTGCACCAAACCTCACTCTATCGTGGAATTGGCTTGGTAAGTAGTTGAGAATCTTATTTTATGTCAAATTTGTTATCAGAACATCATTCTATAATCATCGTAAAGACAGGTGAAAATGATTCCTGAAAGGAAAGAGATATATAGCTGCCTCACACTCTGGTATCCATATGTTAGATACTAGTCAATGTTGAAGAAGGTTATGTCATATGTTCAAAAGTTTCAGTGTTGTGCTTATAAAATGTGGAAATTCGGCCATCTCTCTGAAGTCATTATAGATGCAAGAAAAAATAGGGAATTATGTATACATAAAAAGATAAATGATTAGTTGTAAGGTAAGTTAAGATCTGCTTACTGGTGCTAAGGAGCTTGGATCTTCTCTTCTTGTTCTATTATGCCGTATATACCTGTAAAGAAAGGACAGCACACACCTCTTTTTGTTGATTGCAATTTTATCCAAAGATCAAAGTTTCTTGGCAAGGGAGCTTTGATGATGCCTGTCAACAAAGGACGGCACACACTTCTCGCACAAATAAAAATGCCTCATGTTGAAATCTTTGACATGTCTTCACCCGTTCCAAATGTGGCCATCAACATGAAAATTCTTGTGTTTAACAATTAAATAATTCTTGCTATCATTATACTTAGCTACATGAAAACCTTTTTTGCCTGCTTACCGTGAAAGCATTGTTATTTAATAGTCATCCAAAGGACGAAGGCCTGGAGCTGATGATGTAGATGCTTCTTCTCGTCTTCCACTTCTCAGCAATTCATATTACCGAGATGCACTTGGTGAATGTGGAGCATTCTTTGCTTTGGCTAACCAGATTGATTGTGTACATAAGAATGCTTGGATTGGTTTTCAATCATGGAGAGCTTCAGCTAGAAAGGTACATGTTTATCTAAGCTCCACAAAAATAGGCTGTTTAAATGCCATAACATTGAATAATAGCATTTATGATACATGTCTGTAAACCTTTTGTACTTGTCATCTTATATTTTACAGCATGCAACTTCTGTGAACAAGTCTTGGTCTAAGCTTTAAAGGCATAGAAATTTCATATAATTGGCAATGACATCATGACTTTCTGTGGTTTTTCCCATGATGCATTGTTTTGATTACGCAAGACGGCCTCTTTGTACTTGCTTGCAATTTCTTTACTGTTATATCCTATTTGTAATGTTGTTTTGTTGCTTTAATTGTGGCCTTTGTGTTACGATGGTTTTGATAAGAATTCAGTGTTACAACTTACAACCACAACCTTTAATCTTGCAGCTCATTCTTTCTTCTCTTGTTTCCTTGTATTTTATGCTCTCCTTTAGGCCTTCTCTTGTATTGATGTGTTTATTGCTGGTTGCTGATGTTCTTTTTAATTGAACTAGCTGAACATATGACAATAAGTTGTCCTACATCTTTTGATCATTAAAGATTACTGTATGCAAAGGGAAATGCCTTGTTGACATATTGAAGATCTTGCAGTTAGTTCATTGTCCATTTTGGATAATGTAGCAGGCGGAGAGTGCACTAGTTTGTCTCTCGACATTTTGATGGACTATATGGTTTTTTATATGCTTTTTATGGAAGCATGGAGGCTCGAAATTCCAAATGAAAACTCAAATCTAAAACCTTATAGCACAGTGATTAATGTTGTCGTGGTTGCAGATCAATATGTAGAGACTAACAATCTGCAACTTGACTATTTTTAACCCACATGATCAAGTGGATTGGATTAGCTCTGGTTTTTGCTACTGTCTACAGGTCAGTTTATCTAAAGAAGCTGAGGCCAAACTCTTGGAGGCCATTCAGACACATAGGCATGGAGATGCTCTTTACTTCTGGCTTCGGCTGGACAAAGATCCAAGAAACCCTCGGCAACTAGAATTTTGGGATTTTTGTGATGCCATAAATGCTGGAAACTGCAGGCAAGACAAATGCTTTTATGATTCCTGTATATATTTCTTGTCAGTATAATTCAGTATACAAAACAGTTTCAATGAGAACAAAATAATATTATAGTGATCTTCAACTACTCCTTTGTGAAGTGCGATGAGAAACCTGTGATGTCATGCACTATTTTAGAATGAAAACCACTTAGACATAAGCTTACATTTGTAGGAGTTAATGATGTGATTTTGTTAAATACAGTCAACCACCTTCTATTCTTCTATCTATGTTTCTGAAGTCATTTGTAGGAGTTAATGATGTGATTTTGTTAAATACATTTTTGTGACTGGTTTCATCTGAGCAACATGTGTTGAATTTAAAATTTGGAGCACAAAATCTTGGTAGCATGGAACTGCTGCTTATCACCATATAGATGTTTCTTGGGGTTTATGTTTTAAAGATTTTATATATTTGACAGGACGGAGGTGCCCATTGTATGTTAATATGTATATTTAGGATTAGTTGCTTATTTAAAACTTTTATTTTCTATGAAGGTTTGCTGTTGTTGAGATCCTCCGAAGAATGTATGGTGTACAACATGATTGGGATTCATTACCTCAGATGCCAAATGATGGGGATTTTTGGTCTGTGATGCACAGCTGGGTTTTGCCCACGAGGTCTTTCCTTGAGTTTGTCATGTTCTCAAGGTACACATCTTTGTAAATGATTCTAGTTTTTGCAGGCTTGGCACATGTTGAACCGCGACTTGCATATGATTGAGAAAGAAACAGTTTTCATGCCGTCCATCACAATCAGTAGTTAAATTGTATGAAAAATAACCTACATGGTTCTGCTTTTTAAGTGCATTTTTGTCATTTTTCAACTGAAACAACAATTTTGGTTTAACAAGATAATGCAAACTAAGCATGGGTGGTTATCCTGGTTTATGCCATGAGACAGGCTTGTTAGATCGGATACATGATGCTTATTAATCCTTTTGACCCACATGAGGTCATGTTACTCGGAGGAAGTCCACTTGCAAATAGGTGTTGAGAATTGATTCATGGTAGTTACATAGGTAGTTAACATGTTTAGAAGTAGTGGCTCATGTTTAGGAGTTGTGGAGGTAGTTTAAGAGTTAGTGGGGGTAGTTATTAATCATGGGTGAGATAGTGGGATGAAGGAAGTGGTGTGAGGTAGTTATTATTATATCCTATAAATAGGATATTAGAGAATGAAGCAAAAGGCAGAGTGAGTGTGTCAAGAGAAGATATTGTGTGCATTTGGAGATAATCTTGTAAGTGTTCTTGTTCTTTTACCTCTTGTTTAATACTACGTCGTTTTCTTGATTGAAAGCGTTTTCGTTAATTGGATCGTAGTATTTTGTTTTATCGTTTCCTTGCTCCTCCTTCCCCAACATTTGTGGTATCAGAGCCTTGTTTCAATCTGAACTGGGCATTATGGCTTTTAATGACAATTCTATGTCTCAACCCCTTATTCCCATCTTCTCGGGCAAATCCTATGAATTTTGGAGTATCAAGATGAAGACTCTATTCAAGTCTCAGGATCTTTGGGACTTGATAGAGAATGGATATGCAGATCCAGATGAAGAAACCAGGCTGAGGGAGAATAGAAAGAAGGACTCAAAGGCATTGTTCTTCATTCAACAAGCTGTGCATGAGACAATCTTCTCAAGAATTGCAGCAGCATCAACCTCAAGACAAGCTTGGTTGATACTTCAAAATGAATTTCAAGGCTCATCGAGGGTGATAATGGTAAAACTTCAAACCCTTCGCCGTGAGTTTGAAATTTTGTTAATGAAAAGCAATGAATCAGTGCAAGATTTTCTTTCTCGAGTGACTGAAATTGTTAGTCAAATGAAATCTTATGGTGAACATCTTCATGATCAAATAATTGTTGCAAAAGTTTTGAGAAGTTTAACTCCAAAATTTGATCATGTTGTTGCGGCAATTGAAGAGTCAAAGGACTTATCTACTTATTCATTTGATGAACTAATGGGTTCCTTGCAAGCACATGAAGCAAGGTTGAACAGGTCACTTGAAAAAAGTGAAGAAAAAGCATTTCAGGTTAAGGGGGAGTCTTCTACTTCAAAAGAAGACAAAAAAGCAACAGGAAGAGGACGTGGCAGAGGAGGATTTCGTGGTAGAGGAAATGGAAGAGGAAGAGGAAGAGGACACTTTGATGGGCATGATGAAAGGCAATCAAATTATGATCAGAAAAACTACAAGAGTGGAATTCAATGTCACTATTGTAAGAAGTTCGGTCATATGAAGGCAGATTGCTGGAAAAGAGAAAAGCAAGCAAGCTATGTTGAAGAAAATAAAGACAATAGTAAGTTGTTTATGACTCATTCACAAGTTAATGATATCTCAAATGACATTTGGTTTTTGGATAGTGGATGTTCTAATCATATGTCAGGCATAAGATCAATATTTAGAGATATTGATGAAACTCACAAGTTGAAAGTTAAACTTGGAGATAGCAAGCAAATCCAAGTAGAAGGAAAAGGAACAATTGAGGTGAAGACAAATCAAGGGAAGGTAAAACACCTTGATAATGTTTTCTATGTTCCTAGCTTATCACATAACTTGTTGAGTGTTGGACAATTGATAGATATTGGATATTCAGTTATATTTGATGATGGTTCATGCACTATTAAAGATAAGAAATCTGGTTTGATTATAGCAAATGTTTGCATGACGCAAAATAAGATGTTTCCAATTGATATTTCAAATATTGAGAAACATGCTTTTGTTGCAAATCAAAAGAATGAGACAAATTTATGGTATTTGAGATATGGACACCTTAACATTAAAGGTTTAAGGTTGTTAAATAAAAAAGAAATGGTTTATGGATTGCCTAAAATTAATACACTTGATGTATGTGAAGGATGTATTTATGGCAAACAAAGTAAAAAATCATTTCCTATTGGAAAAGCATGGAGAGCATCTAATTGTCTTGAATTAATTCATGCTGACTTATGTGGACCTATGAATACAAAATCATTTGGGGGAAGTCGATATTTTCTGTTATTTACTGATGATTATAGCCGCATGAGTTGGGTATATTTTCTGGAATTGAAATCTGAAGCATTTGATAACTTTCGAAAATTCAAGGCACTTGTAGAAAGGCAAAGTGGTAAATGCATAAAGACACTTCGGACAGATAGAGGTGGTGAATTTATGTCTAATGAGTTTAATTCCTTTTGTGAAGAAAATGGTATTCGCAGGGAATTGACAGCACCATATACACCGGAGCAAAATGGTGTAGCTGAACGTAAGAATCGAACTGTTGTCGAAATGGCAAGAAGTTTGCTTAAAGGAAAGCATCTTCCAAATCAGTTTTGGGCAGAAGCAGTTGCAACAGCAGTTTATTTGTTGAATATTTCACCGACAAAGGCTGTTATGAATCGAACTCCTTTTGAAGCTTGGTATGGTATAAAGCCAACTGTAAGTCATCTAAGAATTTTTGGTTGTATTGCTTATGCTTTGGTAAATTCACAAAATCATCATAAGCTTGATGAAAAATCAGAAAAATGCATCTTAATTGGATACTCTGCACAATCCAAAGCATATCGATTATATAACCCTGTAAATGACAAAGTTATTATTAACAGAAATGTTGTATTTGATGAAAGGGCAAGTTGGAATTGGGAGATTAATGAAGGTGATGCACAAATTCGTGTTCCAGCAGAACTAGTTACTCCACCAAATCAAGTGACAGATCCTGCTCCAACAAGATCAACGTCAACCTCACCCAGTAGCAGTTCAAATTCAGCAAATGATTCCTCAGATGAAACCCCTCCAGGAAGGTTTAGATCATTAACAGAGATTTATGATTCAACATTTGCTTTATCTATTTCAGATCCTATAAGTTTTGAAGAAGCAGTTGAGGAATATCGAAAAGCAATGAAGGAGAAAATCAAGTCAATAAAGAAGAATGAAATCTGGGAGCTAATGGATCAACCGAAAGTAAAGAAAGTTTTTGGATCGAAATGGGTGTTCAAAACAAAGTATAATGCAGATGGAAATGTCCAAAAGCATAAGACTCGGTTTGTAGCAAATGGAGCCATAACATGAAATATTTATGGCACAGATGAACAAGTTGCAGATATTCTCACCAAGTCACTTCCAGTTCAGAAGCATGTTTATTTTATGTCCAAATCGGTGTATGTAACTATGAATCAAGGGGGAGTGTTGAGAATTGATTCATGGTAGTTACATAGGTAGTTAACATGTTTAGAAGTAGTGGCTCATGTTTAGGAGTTGTGGAGGTAGTTTAAGAGTTAGTGGGGGTAGTTATTAATCATGGGTGAGATAGTGGGATGAAGGAAGTGGTGTGAGGTAGTTATTATTATATCCTATAAATAGGATATTAGAGAATGAAGCAAAAGGCAGAGTGAGTGTGTCAAGAGAAGATATTGTGTGCATTTGGAGATAATCTTGTAAGTGTTCTTGTTCTTTTACCTCTTGTTTAATACTACGTCGTTTTCTTGATTGAAAGCGTTTTCGTTAATTGGATCGTAGTATTTTGTTTTATCGTTTCCTTGCTCCTCCTTCCCCAACAATAGGTTGTTCTTTCTGCCTATGCATGTGCCTTAGATGCTAGACTACGGCATGGGCTGGAGCACAATTTAGAGCGTGAATGTTCTGATGTGTGACATATAGATTTAAGTTCCCATTCCACTTATTATTACTAGCTAGCATTGTGTGTTTTTTTGGTATCCTGTACGATCAGCCTTGTTATTGGGAGTTCTATCATGTCTACATGAAGCTACAACGTACCTACCGTACATCAAAAGTTTTTACTGCTTGTATTGGAGCTAGTGGCTATTTTATATATCTATTTATATTGTACGTCTAAGCTCCTTATGTGATAAAAAAATAGATCTTCATGAATATTGAGGATGCTCAAACCAAATTGTAAACTAGGAATTATTGTTGACTTTTGAAACTTTTATTATACCGGCTAATGTCATGAGGATCATGACACGAAGTTCTTAATGTTTGACTAAAACTATCCTACTGATAATTAAAATTTCAAGAAGAGCTAAGTTATGCAAGTAATTTATGTCTTTTTATGAAAATCTACTTGGTGATAAAAGAAATTACATTTGAATTGCTTCACATAATGTTTAAGGGTCTTTCTCTTTTTACTCAACTGACCTGTGGTAGTTGTCATCACATGAAGTTCTATTAAATAATTTTGAATATATCTGAAATGACAGACTGACTGGTCCGAGATATGTTGTCACTATGTCTTGTAATGATTTATTGACTTCATTGTTGCCAGTCATGCTTTCTGTATTTATTGCTGCCTGTTTCCTTCTCAGACTGTTTGTAGATGCCTTGGATGCAATGGTGTATGATGAACACCACACAAGCGAGCATTGTCTTTTGAGCATATCAAAGGTAATAATCATTCCTATTAGCTTCAGTATTTTTTGTTCTTTGATATTTTAAATATTTTGGAACTTAATCTGGTCTTGTCAAAGAAAGTCTTTTATAATAAAGGAGCAAAGCATTTTGCTGCGTGCAATATTTAAGTGAAAACTAGATAGTCCTTGAAGATTCCCATCTACCTAATGTGTCTTTCGGTGGTAATATGTATTACATCCTCATTCAAGTTAATGACATTGTCGTCTTAAACTTCCATCTAATAGTTGCTATACTATTAACTCAAAAAAATACATTTGTTATTCACTTTTTTTTACAGAAGTACTTGTTCATAGTTGGATCAAACTCTTGTACATATTCATGCACTGCCCTTCTAACCAGGATTGAATTCCCACTGGTAGTTACGATCAATAAATCCATAGCAATGATAAAGGATCGTGACTGTTGATAGTAAGATCCTACTTTCATCTTAAATGCACTTAGACTAGCAATATTGAGAATATACATGAGAATTATATCAAATGAAGCAAGCAACTTATGATTGAATTTATTGTGCATATTGATATATCTTGCAGAATGAACGAATGTGTCTACACATACAAATATGACTTAGACATGTATGGATATGCTTGGCTTCGATGGTTCTAGTTGCCATAGACTTGAGGGCCTGAACTAAGAACCAGCATGTTTAAACTGCATGTTACAGGACAGACAATGCTATTCCCGTCTGCTGGAGCTTCTTGTCAATGTGTGGGCATACCATAGTGCACGACGGATAGTCTATGTCAACCCAGAGTCCGGGGCTATGCAAGAGCAGCACAGGCTGAAGAAAAGGAGAGGTCAGATGTGGATTGGCTGGTTCTCTTACACCACGCTGAAAGGTATAGATGAGGATCTAGCAGAGGAAGCTGATTCTGACCACCCTGATCGGAGATGGCTCTGGCCCTCCACTGGCGAGATCGTTTGGCAGGGCATATACGAGCGGGAGCGCAACATGCGGCAACAGCAGAAAGAAAGAAGAAAACAACGTAGCAGGGACAAGATCCAGAGAATAAAGAAGCGGGCTCGGCAAAAGACACTTGGGAAGTACATAAAACCACCACCTGACGAGCTGACCATATGAACACCACAACAATCCAGTAACCATTTCTATAGAGGAAATCATTTGCTAACTCCTGCATGCCCAAATTTTCTCTCTTCCGGTGGCCTTTGGTGCTAATTGTTTCTTTTTTATTTTTATCATCCTCACCTGTGTACGCTTTGGCCACTGTTAGCAGGACTGTATACGGTATCTTTCACTTCAATGTGTTGTATCACTGAGGAAAGGATTGAAACTTCAAATGTCAATTAGCTGATCCCATCATATTTTATAACGGCAAGTATTCAATTCTTTAAGACATTCGTGATGTATTCGTGCTAAAATTTTGTGCCATCACTAATCTGTGAGGTATTTCTTTCCATCTGCTACTTGTTGGATTAACATGCGATTCAAAACTTCTGATATTTAAACCACTGCCGCTTGCGTCTAATGCTTTTGTTTTGAGGTGCACATTTGTTCTTAGCAGATGGTTTTACAAATTGTTGTCGCCACCTATTGCCAATTCTTCTCCTCCAACTTCCAAAAGGTTTGCATTTGGTATGTCGCTTCAGAATTGATATGACATATCTTGGTCCATCATTTCACGAGGGTTTACAGATTATCACGGTGGAGCCAGTTGGGCACCCCTAAGTCAGCTTGAATTGTGACATCGAGATAGGTCGTTGGTTTGTCCCAACATTCGAGAAGCATATCAGGGCGTGGCGTGACGTAGCTCAGACGGCGTCGATGAATAGGTCGTCGGTGGGACCCCACCATCCGAGAAGCATGGCAGGGTATGATGTAGCCCATACAGCGTCAGCGCCCAAAGTACGGTCCAGCCCCCCTATGTGTTAGCACACATTAACACCTACATATTGTCATGGACAAAAATATAAACAAAGTATTCGACGTAATGCTCATAATTGTCCATGTCCTTTAGTTTTTGTACATGCTTTGTATAACAAGTAGCGGGCTTGCAGTAGGCTTGACAGCCATTGTTTGGTTAACTTTTATAGCCGGTTTCGATTTGTAAATGAGAGTCGTATCATGTGGACACTTGTGGGGACTTCGGTCTGTAATGAACCATTATCTTTTGTGTGTAACCGTTCAGAACTTGTAAAGTCCATAGTTGTAATTTGTATTGACTATATAAAGTGTTTGCTAAAGCTATTGCTTGTGGATCCTGTAGGAAGTGCTTCCTCTAACCCATTTTCTCTTTTGTAGGTTCTAAGAGACCCTAGGAGGTTTCAAGAAGACTAACCTTTACGGACGGACTCGCAAGGGTGCTGCACGACTTAGGCAAAACCAGCTAAGTCTGTGACAATTTGGTATCAGAGCAAGACAAACACATGTAGAAACACTTGACATGCAAACGTGGGGGACCTAGTTGGACTGCGTGGAGGGCAGCTAGCACGCGTGATCGTTTGGGAGAAACGAGCATGGAGATGTAGGCAAATGAGTTGCTCAGAGGAGCGGGCATTCTTGATTGGCATTTAGAGGAATGACCAACCCTTTGCACGAGAGGCACCATGAGAACAAGCAAGTTAGAAAGAATGCATAGCGTACAAAGGTTGGGATGACTAAGTTTGAGCTACGACTCGATGTTGACAACCAAATTTGATGGTGCTCAAGGCAAGTGGGGTGCTTGGTAAAAGATGAGACCGTGCAAAGTGTGATGTTTTGCTCAACGACCGAAAGAGTTATGCAAAGCTCACAGAGGTGAGGGGAATTGCTAACTTGAAAAATTCAGTACTCATGCAAGGGCTTGTATGCAAACAATGGAGTGTTCGTGGCCATCCCAAGGCGACCGTAACTCGACGCCATGGAGCATTAAAACTTTCTCTTCAGCATGGAAAAGATACGTCCATAGGAGACTGAAGTGCGCAACAAGTTCAACATGTTGCTAGGCTTTGAAGGGTACAACGGGGGCTTGTATTATCGAAGAGTCACAATCTAGCAAGCATATTTGTGGGGGCAGAACAATGCACAGATTGTTCAGTAAGACGGAGTAGTCTAAGGGGATGGTGGTCTCCGAAACTTCCAGAGGGAAGAATGCAAAGAGAAAAGTTGCTCCAACAAGATAGATATCCAGGAGGGATAGGTATTGGTTCTCCAGAGGGAGAATCATGTGCAGTGGACCGCACATATTGAGGAAGAGTACCTCAAGACAGTATCTCCACAAAGCTCAACAAATCGAGCGAGCAGCAAGGAGTCATTGCATGATCTCGAACGAAGTAATGCATTGGTGGATGCATTGCAAGATCAAGTGGGGGAGCGACAATGACAACATCATACAAAGACACACTTAGAGTCGATGTGAAAATCGAACTCAACGAAGGGCTGACCCGTGGAATGGTGGGTATGAGGGCCACCATCAACTCAATGCAAATCGAGAGGCAGAGCAACTTGGGTGGAACTTGGTGAAGTTTCCAAGTCGCATGAAGGGAGTCGACATAGAAGATGAAAATATGGAGCGGAAGCACGGAGCTTTCCTTGGATAGAGGTCAAGGACATGAACTCTTGTAGAGGCAAGCGTGAGATTATGTCGTTACATGAGTTCTTTATTCTAATGGAGCTTGCATGGTCCCAAAGACGAAGGGAGCTTCGAGGCACATATACCTTATCTCAGAGATGCATTTGACAGAGGAACTATGGTGACTCAACTTGCAGAAGCGAAGCTGGGATCATAAGGCCTTAGCATGGTACAAGAGGAGACAAAGGCAGGTACTCTTGAAGAATATGCCATAGTGCTGTCATTCGGGTTGTCATTAAGAAAGTGGTGCACAGCAGAGATTATACTGATAGGGGGATAGAGACCCATGATCCAGATAATGATGCACCAATCCTAGCGAAATCAGGAGAATTCGAGAGCTACTAGGCGATGGATTGTACTAGAGCCATGCTTCGTCCGGGTGTGACCCGAGAATGGGTGGGCAAAGGTGAATTGCCAAAGAGCAAACATAATAGGAGGTGACAGAGGCCCTACGATGTGCTAGCAGAGGCCATATGTGAAGAAATTCTAGTCCGAGTTCATCACATAAGAATATGAAGGCAATGGAGATGTCACCAGGAGGTGACATAATGCAGCGGATCGTGGTGGAATAGTTCGCGGCAATACAACACACGCGGAGATGTCCCGTGAGGGACATGATCATGCAAAGGTATGATCATAAGCTCTTGGGAGCTCCACTTTGATGAATAATACCATGAAAAGAAGGGCTATGGATTCAAGGAGTGAATGCTATGGTATCACAGCAACGGGTCTTCCATGTGTGCGCATCAAATCTTGCATCGGATGAAAGCCTTGGTTATCAGCATATGAGGGCTGTGTACCACCGAGATAGAATTTTGAGTGCAAGTACCAGGGAATCCCACGGAGGGGACTTGATCATACAGATGTATGATTAGAGCGACTAGAGAGTTGGACTGCTCTAGTGGTTATATTCGCTTAAGGGAGCCCGACAAGTCAGAGGACAAGTCCGAGTAAGCCAACGTTGCTACCAAGGAAGCTAAGGAGAACAGAATCGACGCAAGCTATGCAATAAGATGGCAGAGGCCATGCATGAGAGTTGCAGTCTGTCTGTCTTTCCATCAACCAAAGAAAACAGCTAAGAGAACACAAAGGTGTTGAAGCAGGTGGTCAAAAGGGGCAAGAAAGCGATGATGAGTCCAGAGTGGCTCAGCTACCCAAAAGCAAAACGTCGGTCAGAAAGGAGGTGGACTCGGAGGAGTGTCACAGTGTCACAAAGGCGGACCTACCGATCGTAAAGAAATGAACACAGATGTAAAGCAACAGATAATAGGACCATGGGCTGGCAGTACCATGGTACCGCAGAGGTAGGACTTTCGTGGAGCCATTGATCCCTTGCTCTCATGGAGGGAGAGTGTTAGTCGTAAATGGGGCCAAGGAGATGGAAATGTAGAGACAAACTCCAAGTACCAAGACAGGGCGGAAGGGAAGAGGCCAAGGAACTATATAAGACTGGTGTCGATGGGCTTCTCATCAAGATAGCCGAAAATAAGAGACTTCGGGTTGGTACAGGAGTGCTCGACTAAGGAACGAAGTAGGCAGTACGTGATACTGTACCTTTTCTACTCAGAGGAGTAGGCGGCAAAGGTGATGGAGAAGATGATACTATTCTAGATGCGACTAGAACTATCAAAGACTACTCCAAGTTGGGGGACTCCAAGTTGGGGTAAACTTTTGCTCTTTTAGGGCAAAACTTCTTGCATTCTGGAAGTTCGATGGCAGTGGGAAGGTGAATCACATTAGCTAACTCAATGCAAGGAGTGCAAACACTTTGAGTGTTTCAGAAGTATAAGCAAAGAGCAAGCGAAATGCTAGTATCCAGCTCAATGTATGAAGTACAAACTCGAGGAGGCGGGCAAAATCAAGTAACCCTTACATTCTCAACTCAAGAGAGCGGGCAAAATCGAGTACCGAGTTCTTGTACCTCGAGGAGGCGAGCAAAATCAAGTAACCTTTACCTTCTCAACTCAAAGAGAATGGGCAAAACTTAGCATCTCGATTCTCTTATTTATTTAGCAGAGGAGCTCTGCATAAGTTCCAAGACCCTTCAAAGAAATCTGGAAGATGAGTTATCAAATCCTCACCAATGGTGATCAGTGCTATCAAGAGTAGATTATTCGTTTCATTTCTCAACAGAATGTCAATCGAAAGTGAAAGTGATGTGAACCTACTTGGAAGTGACAACTAAGTTGAAGAAGAATTGATGGGTACATTTTATGAAGGAAGGACATCAAAAACTTCAAAGTCTACGAGGCGAGGCTCGTTAAAGCTCCAACAAGCATCTACCCAATTTAAGCAACATGAGATCATTATGATATTGGCGCATAACAAGGAAAGTCTTTTCCTTCATCAGAAGGATCCACAGGAATCAACAAGGATTAACACAGCTTAGCTAACCCCACAACAGAGTCAGTCATTGGCGAGTTGAAGTGCATGGAGGATCAGAGTTTGATTACTCAACAACATCGGTGAAGAGCAGCTGGGAGCTAAGAGGCATGTTGCAGCCAGAGCAGAAGATTGAAGATTTAGCAAAAGATGAGGAAATGCAAACGTCTACAGTGGCTTCGACGAGGACACCGAAGGAATAAGTGGGGGAGAATGTATGGACAAAAATATAAACAAGGTGTTCGACATAATGCTCATGATTGTTTGTGTCCTTTAGTTTTTATAATGTTTCATATAGTAAGTAGCGGGCTTGCAGTAGACTTGGCAGCCCTCGTTTGGTTAACTTTTATAGTCGGTTTTGACTTGTAAATGAGAGTCGTGTCATATGGACACTTGTGGGAACTTCGGTCTGTAATAAACCATTATCTTTTGTGTGCGATCATTTAGAACTTGTAAAGTCCATAGTCGTAATTTGTATTGGCTATATAAAGTGTTTTCTAAAGTTGTTGCTTGTGGATCTCGTTGACAATGCTTCTTCTAGCCTATTTTCTCTTTTGTAGGTCTTAAGGGACATTGGGAGGTTTTGGGGAGGCTGACCTTTGCAGACGGACTCGGAAGAGTGCCACACGACTTAGGCAAAGCCAGCTAAATCTGTGACAGTATGATGGCACCGATAGTCATTAAACATTTTCATATGACGACCCTATGACACGAGGTATAAAAGCTACCATGATGAACAATATTATAAGAAGAAAAAAAGCCACACACATAACTACTGGCATCTCTTGAGCTCTGGCTCCAATTAACTTGAGCATCAAAGTTGTGGAGTCGGAGGTCCCCTCGCCCGACCTTGGCCTTTGTGTACGATGCGACCACCTAGGAGGAGGAGGGGACAATCACCCGCCGCATCACATGATGCCAACATGGAGATCCACCATTGGGTTTCTCGCAAATCCCCCTTCATCAGCTCGAAGCAATGATTAACAGTCTTGCGCACTCAAATCAGACCAAGTCATGCTGACTCGACCATTACATAAAATACCTCAACATTTTTGACGCTATAAGGAGCGTAGTTGTTGCAAGAACATCAACAGCTGACCAACCTCGGGGAGGAAACCCACGTCACACACCCAGTCCTCGATCTCGAGGATAGGCTCCCTTCGCCTCCTCTCTATATGGGAATGCTCCATCCCAAACCCCAAACAAGTACTAGAGACTGTTCAACAACCTATGGTTTTCTCCCCCTGGGGGAGGTGTGGTGTAACGTACCATCTCGTCGAAGGCATTCCTTAGCCTCATGCAGCAGGTCCAGGCTTTAACCGGATTGATTTAGTCCATCATTCCTCTCATTCCCCAAGCGAGCCTTCTCCCCTAGCTTGCCATGCAGACTACGCCATTGCGGGCACTGTCATTAGTGCCTCAACCAAATCTCTTCTGAGTGCCCTCAACATCCAAATTGATTCCCCTTCAAGCACCTTCGGATCCCCCTGCACTCAATAGGCATGCCCGAGAAAGCTGCCCGTCGGATAAGAGCCATTAGAGTCAGACGACCTCCGCCCGAGTATGAGATTTTAGATGCCTTATCGGCTCCCCCGAGCCGCCCCGAGCCGGACACCTTGTCATCTGACTCCTCAGACTCATTTCGGGCCCAACTACGTTAGGTCAACATGTTAAAGGAGTTCCACATGTTAAAGGAAGAATGTGGAGTAGGCTCTCTCGGGAGATCCCCTTTCATCTAGAAAATTGAAGACAAACTGATCCCCCATAACTTTCGCCTTCCCATGATGGAGGCCTACGACGGAAGCTCCAACCTGGCCCAGATGGCCCTATACTGCATGTCCGATGCCTTAATGTGCCAAAGAGAATTTGAGTTCAACTTCCTAACCAACGCCAAGCCAAAGCCATCCGCGACATTGCTCCTTGGCCTAAGTCAGAAAGATGAAGAACCCCTCTCCCACTTTGTCTCATGCTTCGCCACAAAAATCAAGACAGTACCCAATGCTCATCCCTCTTTAATTATGCAAGTGTTCTTAATAGGACTACAGTCGTCCAAGTTTTTCTGGTTGCTAATTGAAAGACTACTAGTGACCGTGCCCGAGATGTTCCAACGTGCCAACCAGTACACTATCGTCGAGGCGCTAGTGGTAGGGAAACGTGTGGACCACAAGAGGCCCTGTGCATAGAAACCCCAAGGGTAACTTTCAGAGCCCCCGAGTAGGAGACTTGTTCGGGCGGAACCATCCTGCCCGAGGTCGCCCTCGTCTCCTTTGAACTCAACTAGGACATAGATCTTTATTTAGATCAAAGAGAAAGGGCTCCTGAGGCCCAATCCCATGAAAACTCTACGAGAGCTCAGAGATAGAGCAAAATATTATTTTTTCCACTGAGACTGTGACCATGACACAGAGAAGTGTCATGACCTCTGAAATCATATTGAGGAGCTCATACACAAGTGATATCTCAGGCATTACATGAAAAAGCCCTGAGAACCCTCCTTATGCCCCCAAAGGTCGGTGGAGATTGATGTTATTGTTGGTGGGCTGACGTCCGATGGGGATAGTACGTCGAGATGAAAGGCTTACGCCTGAGCAGTTGTGGAGAAACACCCCCGACGAGCCGAAGATCACCTTCGAGGTGCAAGATGTCGAGTACCTCGACCACAACGATGCCTTAGTGGTCTCGGTCCGCATTGCCAATGCACAAGAAGTCATGGTCAACACTGCGAGTTCAAATAATGTCCTATACTTCAATGCCTTTTAGAAGCTCGGGCTAACCCTCCTTGACCTATCACCAATGAGTTCCACTCTCACCTGGTTCACAGGTGATTCTATCGCCCCTCCTTGGGACGATTGTCCTACTTGTCACCCTCAGATAGGAGCCCTAATCCAAGACCATGATGGTCACCTTTATGGTGGTTAACCTACAGTGAGCATACAATGTCATCCTCGACCGATCGACTCTCAACAAGCTAAGGGCAATCGTCTCCATCTACCATCAAGTTCTCAACCAGAGCAGGGATTCGGGAAGTCAGTAGCAACCCTCGAGAGTCTATGCGATGCTATTTGACTGCTGTCACACTACTGAAGAAGCTAAAGGCTAGTCATTCGACTTCCGAGAATGTAGAGCTACCATGGTCGCCTTCCGACCACCCCTTGATCGATTCTCGAGAAGTGTCTAATGCCCCACACAGGCCAAAAACCATGGAGCGGGTGTTGGAAGTTCACTTGGACAAACGCCATCCAGACCGGTCATAAAGGTCGGATCCACGCTCTTGGAGAAGGACCAAGTTCAGCTCATTGATTTCCTGATTAAGAATGCCAATGCTTTTAGTTGATCGCCTAAGGACATGTCAAGCAACACCACCCCAACCAACATTCCCCCAGGGGCACGACCAGTAAAGTAAAGGCCTTAAAGGTTTGCCCCGGACTGATAGAAAGTGATTAACAATGAGGTGGATCGCCTGATCGAGACAAGGTTCATAGCCGAGGCCATATATCTTCAATGGTTCTCCAATGTAGTCCTTGTCAACAAATCTAATAGAAGATGTATGATGTGCATTGATTACACCGATCTCAATCGTGTATGCTTGAAAGATTGTTATCCACTCCCATGGATCGATCAATTGGTCGACCAAACTTCGGGGCATGAGCTCCTCATATCCATGGATGCCTTCTCGGGCTATAATTAGATCTATATGGCCCCAAAGGACCAGGAACATACCGCCTTCATCACTAATAGGGGAGTATACTATTACAAAATCATGTCGTTCGGCCTTAAGAACGCTGACGCGATGTACCAAAGAATGGTGAACGAAATATTCAAGCATCAAGTCGGGAGGAACATTGAGGTATATATCGATGACATGATTGTGAAGAGCAAGGTTACGGAGACCCGCCTACAGGACCTCACCAAGACATTCCAAACCCTAAAAAAATATGGGATGTAGCTCAACCCCGCCAAATGTGTTTTTAGGGTTGGCTCAAGAAAGTTCCTCGGCTTCATCCTTCACTAGAGGGGGATAGACGGGAACCTGGAGAAGGTCCAGGCTATAACCACGATACAACCCTCCTAGATAATCAAATTGAGACAACGACTCATAGGGAGGTTGGCCGCCATTAGTCGATTCATGTCCCAGTCCGGAGACACATGTCTCCCCTTCTTTTTCACACTGAAGCATGCTAAAGATTTCAAGTGGAACTTTGAGTGCCAGGACGCCTTTGAAATGTTAACGGCGCATCTCGCCCGACTATTACAACTTACCATAGTGAGCCCAGGCAAACCAGCTTATACTTGGCCGCCTTTGAGCACAATTAGCTCGGTCCTAGTCTGGGAAGAATCAAACACACAGAGGCCCATCGACTATTCCAGCCACATCATGAATGGGCCCAAGGAATGATATCATCCCATCTAGAAGTTGGTCCTTGCCTTAATACAAGCGGCCAAGAAGCTACACCCCTACTTTCAATTCCACACCATAAGAGTGGTAACTGACCAATCCCTTCGTTAGATTTTTTCTAACTTTGATACCTTAGGACAAATGCTCTAGTGGTTGGTTAAGCTTGGGAAATTTGACATTCAGTACGTCCTGAGGATGAACATCAAAGCACAAGCTCTAACAATTTTTATTTATGAGTTAACCCCTACCTCAACCAATACCCATGGGGCTACGGTGTGAGAGTAGACCTTGTTCGTTGACAGTTCGGCCAAACGCTGAGAGATGCGGAGCAGGCCTCATCCTGAAGGGGCCTAATAATTAACTACACGAATGTGTGCTCCACTTCAAGTTCAAAGCTACCAACAAGGAGGCTAAGTATAAAGCCTTGATGTATGGCCTGTGCCTATCCTCAAAACTAGATGTGAAAGAGCTCAGGATCTTTAGTGACTCCCAACTAGTGGTCGAACATATCAACAAGAACTACGAAGCCCACAACTCGATCATGATAAAATAATTGGCCAAGGTGCAACGACTAACCAATAATTTCCAATGTTTTTCCTTAACTACGGTTCCCCCGGAGGAGAACATGCAAGCCGACACACTAGCCAAGAAAGCCTCAGCATGAGCGGACGGGGACTACCCATCGGATGTAGAGATAATCACCGCCCAATTCATCACGAGTCTGGACATCGCTGTTGCTGAAGTGGTGCCTAACTAGATGGAGGACATCCTCCGATATAAAAAGGACAAGATGCTCCCAGCAGACCTGATCGTCACTCGATGACTAAGACGTACACAAGCCCACTATTGGGAAGTCAATGGTCAACTCTACTGTAGATCATTAAGTCTACCCCTCTTTCGGTGCCTCACTCCTGTGGAAGTAGAAATAGTGTTGGCCGAAATCCATGAAGGCATATGTGGAGAACACATTGGCGATCAAACCCTAGCATTCAAAACCATCAAGCAGGGCTACTATTGGCCGATTATGCATCGGGATGTCATGGCCTACGTGCAGCAGTTCCCGTAGTGCTAGAAGGATGCTTGAATGCAGCGTCAACCTGTAGTTCCTCTGACGCCCATCGACTACACATGACCCTTTGCCCAACGGGGAATGGACCTCTTCGCCCCCTTTTCATCAGCCTCGGGATAACGAAGGTTCATCATAGTCACCGTCGACTACTTATCCAAGTGGGTTGAGGCTGAACTCTTGGCATTCATAACAGAGAAGTAAGTTAAAAGGTCGTATGGAAAAACATCGTCACCCGGTTTGGCAGCCCGAAGGCTATCATCATCGATAATGGGACCCAATTTAATAATGAGAGGTTAAAGGAGTTCTTCACAGCCTATAGAATCCATCCAAGTTCAGTTCGGTAGTGCACCCTTAGACCAACAACCTAGTCAAACTAACCAATCACGCAATACTTAAAGGCCTCGAGAGAAGGGCCAGTGAATCCAACTTAAGCTATGACTCCAACGAATCTTTATGAGACCCACAGAAGGAGAAGCATAAGTAATAGGTTAGGATGTGAAGAAAGGACTTGTCAAATAGGTCGTCAGCCTGAAAGGAAGCCTTTTTCAATTAAAAGAATAAGGTTACATCGCTCACTTAGTCAAGATTTTACAACGCAAGACATGTCTTGACCGCCATTCCAGACGTAATACATCCTGACAAATGACTTATCAATATCCAATACGAAGCATTTGGTCGAGGTCGAATAATCTGAGGCCGAACCCGATCAGACACAAGCATATCTCGACACATGACTTATCAAATATAAAGTATTTGGCTGAGGCCAAACAACCCAAAGTCGAACCCGACAGAACACAAAGCATATCCCGATACATGGCTTGTCTCCTTCAAAAATTAGGAGAACAAGAAAAGAAAGATTGTGTTGTTCACTTAATCGAGATAGTACAACCAAGGATCAACTAGACAACATATGATAGATAAATGCAAATGGTCGAAAGAAAAGAGCTTCTATTAATAACAAAACAAGTATATTCTCGATCGGGGACATCTGATGTCAACCCCGACTAGGCTACTTATAAAAGGGAAGGAGAAAGCAGCGTCGATGGCTCTGTTGAGGGGATCCTAAGCCGTTGGAGGATCGCTATCATTGAAGGGGACCTTCGCCTCCATTGGCACGTTGACATCCTCCGAGAGAGTAGTATAAGGATCCTCCTTGATCTTTAGCTAGGGATACCTCGCCCGAAAGGATCCTCCTCGATCTTCAACTAGGGATACCTCTCCAGTACAAGGAGACTCTCGGCTTCAAGCTCGGCATGGAGAAGATGGGTTGAGTCAGCTACGAGTATGGGTACTAGGCAATGGTCGCATGGGCTCTCTCAAGGGTGGCATGCTGCTCCGAGACAAGGGAGCTTTCAACCTTCTGCAATGATGACCAACTGTCGCTAGAGATTGCTCGACCTCCAGGGTCTTGGCTCAGGCAGTGTCTAAATCATCCCCTAGCCCTTGGAGCTAAGCCTTCAAGATTTGCACTCGCCCTCGAGCTACCTTCTCTTGGCATTGGGCCTCCCCGAGCTGGGACTCGAGACGATCCAGTTGTTGGATCATCTCACTAACGCGAGCCTCGACGGTCGCCACCACCACGGGGTCCGCCTCTTCTTTGAGCTTCCGGACCTCGGCCCAGAGTCCATCAATTATTTTGGAGAGCTCATCCATGACTCTCCTAGAGTCACGCACCTGATCGATCAGGCCCATGGAGAAATGATGGTGTTGCAGAGTCGACATGTCAGCACAAACCCTTAAAGGAATTGAAATTTGAGGAAAGGAAGAAATGACTCACTGTGACCAAGTTCTTTGCTGCGTTCAAGCAGCACTTCGGAAAGGGTGGTGTAGACCTCCTTCACCAGAGGGGGGTAGAGGAGCCCCCAATAGGATAGTTGAGTCTTAGCCCCGTCTGCCCACTTGGCTCCAGGGCATCAGCGTGGCCCACCGAGCCTCTAGCGGTCCTTCCCCTACCTTTGTCTTCTTGGTAGGGGGCTCGGGCTCACATGTGGCACTTTCTTCAGCGGCAGGGTTGGTCTGCAATGGGGAAGGCTCGGGCATGGGGCCTACCCGTGAATGCTTTCTTCATACCCTTGAGGTTCATCCCTACAAAAATAGGGTATTCAATTAACACTCGATTGGGAGTTAGAGCAGACGATAACAAAACGATGGACAATGAAGATAAGATGAGTCATACCCTAAGGGGCCGGTCTAAGGCCCACCTCCACTATCCAGGCCTCCTTCATAGACTCGATGGCTTTTGAGGAAGAAATGATTCCCCTCAAGCACACCACTTACTTCGCCTCATCCTTTGTCAGAATGGAAGGAAGAAACTCTGTAGTGACGGAGGCACAACACCACCAATGGATGTAGACCAACGATCCAAATTTATACGTGAATGGATCAAATGACTGTTGGCCGGCCTCCGACACATGAAATCATACTCCACGAAAATATGGTACCTAGACCTAATCTTGGATAGGAAGCATTCGATTATGATTGAATTCTCATAATACTCCAGGGGCATAACCTCTAGGGCTTTAGAGCCTTTCTCAAGGGAAGAGGAAGACTTAGACAGGGAATAGTCCCCAAAATTCCTTTCATTGCTCTACGAGGGAGACATTGCAAAAGAAACACCGAAAGGCAAAGAAATAGAGAAAGCAAAGGAGGTGAATAGAGCAAATACTCAATTACTGAGGAATCAAAGGCAATCGGAGGAGATCGACGTCGAAGGACACAAGAGCGGAAGAAGGGCGAGCAAAAGACCAGGAGCAATAAGCCCTTCAAGACCTATGGATGGGGCTTATAAAGATGAACGAAGGCAGATAGGCCGAGGCAACATTTTAGCCGAATAAACACCCTCGAGGTGATGGACGCGCTGGCTGAAGCAACCCTTTGCCTTTCGATAGGGAGACAACGCGATAGAGGAGATTCATAATAAATGGGTCTGGATCCCCTCGAAAATCTACTTGGAGAAAGACATCCTACTTACGAAGCCATCCACTCGTTGTTGGTTATTATAATGTCCTTAGTTATATGCAATAACAATCAGGACATGATGAGATCATGATAATGAGACTGGTTTACCTTTAAACACAGATCCTAAATAATTTCGGTCATAGGTTACTCGAGAGGGATATCGAGATAACCGGATAGACTAGTATACTATATACATGTCCATATGATGGAGGCAGTTGGTTTCATAACCACTTGTGTGGGGGATACCAAGTGTATAGTACATGTGCTAATTGGAAAATGAGTTTATTGATTAATCTGCTTACAAAATGCTTGATGGTTAATAATACCTATCGTTAGACAATGATTTCATGGTCTGAGTTGTGTGTCTAGTCCTTAGACTTAAGACACCAAGGATGCCTTATTTGAGTACTCCTTTTTTTGACGTTGGACTTATAGGTCAGGAAAGTCCAGTTCTAGTATAGTAGGTTATTGAGATTGGTAACCAACCTTATGAAGGTAATTGAGTATCAATAGATGGTTATCCACTCTTGGTATTGCGAGAGGAATATCATGTGTGTTATCACTCGGATAAATCCTCGACCGAGGTCGTTCGGATTGAGAGAAGAGTTCTCCGGGAGAATTCGATTAAAGCAAGACTTGGAAAGATTCCGTATGAAGCCTAATAGTACAATTCCAATATACGATCTATGAGATATTAGATAAATAAGAGACTTTAAATACATGATAATTGAGGATAGATGGTCCAATGGATAAGATCCCCTGTACCGTTTGAGGACTATGGTGCAGTGGCCTAGTACGTTCATAGTCAATGAGTCAAGTGAATTATTATGAGATGATAATTCATTGAGTCAGAATGAGTTCTAATAGGTAAGACTCGCGGCTAGCTCGATATTAGGCCTAGAGAGTCACAAACATTTGGTGGATGTTTCAATGAGTAGAGAATTGGATATGAGTTATCCATTTATCTTATGTTCTTATTGGATAAGACCCAACATTGATGGACTTCTTGCATTAGGCCCAGTTAGAGGTCAATTGAGATTATTGGATAGAGATCTAATAATCCAAGATTAGTTGGTAGTTGGATTGAGATTCAGAACATTCTAAGGCAAGATCTATTAGGGTTTGTGATAGTTCCCTAAAAATAGGATACATGGGCGGCACAATAGTGATAGGTTGCACCTTTAGTCGCCCCCTCTTATTATTCTCCCTCCCTCTGCGTAAGAGTTACGAGCTTTTGGGCTGCAATTGGAGGAGAATTGATGCAATGATTCGTCGTGTGGATATTGCTAGAATCGACATTTGGTCTCCTTCATCATCCTCTTCATCTAGATCTAGGTTTTTAGGGATATACAATCTCCTTTGGTAATCAATCTCTCATGTATCGTAGTTTTTATTTTTACGGGTTTTTCGCACACCAATCTTTGCATTATAGTTTGATATACATGGGAAATCTATTTTATTTTCTTTCTTCTATTGTGCTTGTGATGCTCTCGCTAAGTTTCCCAACACTCATGACGTGACAGCTCAACACTCTATCATCATAAGAAAGTACCTCCCACGAGAAGGAGCGAGGCGCACTAGCAACCGTCGTAGTTCAAATTTCCCGCTTGAAAAGACAAGCCCCATCGTCGACTTAGTCTCGACTAGTCTTCGTCGATTTAGTCTCGTCCAATCTATCGTCGACTCAATCTCGACCAATCCACTAGCGACTCAATCTCGGCTAGTCTAGTGTCGACTCAGTCTCGACCAGTCTTCACCGACTCAGTCTTGACTAGTCTTTGCTGACTCAGTCTCGACCAGTCCATCGTTGGTTCAGTCTTGGCCAGTCCATTGTCGACCTAGTCTCGGCCAATCTTCACCGACCTAGTCTCGGTCAATTTTCGCCAACTCAGTCTTGGCCAGTCCACTGTTGACTTAGTCTCAACCAGTCTATTGCCGTCCTAGTCTCGACCAATCTTTGTCGATTCAGTCTCAGCCACTCCATTGTCGACTCAGTCTCAGCCAGTCTTTGCCTACTCACTCTCAGCCAATCCATTGTCAACTTAGTCTCGGCCAGTCCATTGTCGACTCAGTCTCGATCGACCTTTGCCGACCTAATCTCGACCAGTCTTTGTTGACTTAATCTCCGCCAGCCTTTGACGACTCAGTCTCGGCCAGTCCAACTATTAACCACGCCTCGCCTAACCTGAGGCTAAGCACTTCTAGCTAGTATGACAAATCCTCAAGCATCCCACGATGGTCCGCCATTCCACGAAGGTCCCCAGACTACCACGGTGGTCAGTCAGTTGGGAGGAGAGTGGGGTGAGAGAATGATATAGCATATCCTGGTCCGTTATTCCACGAGGGCCCCAGACTACCACGGTGGAGTCAACTAGGCACACCCAAGTCATCTCGGACCGTGACCTCGAGATAGGTCACCGGTCTATCCTGATATCCAAGAAGCATGTCAGGGCATGACGTAGCCCAAACGACATCGATGAATAGGTCGCTGGTCTGTCCCGCCATTCGAGAAGCATGACAAGGTGTGATGCAGTCCAGACGACATCGACACTCAAAGTACGATCCAGCCCTCCTGAGGCGTCAGCACACATTAACATCTACTTACGATGGTGTCGGTAGTTATTAAACATCTTCATACGATGACCCCAGGACACGATATATAAAAGCTACCATATTGAACAGTATTAGAGGAAGAAAAAAAGCCACACACACAACTACTGACATCTCTTGAATTCTGGATCCCACTAACTTGAGTATCGGAGGTCTCCCCGCCCGGCTTCAGCCTTTGTGCAGGACGTGACCACTAGGTAGGAGGAGGGGACAATCACCCATCGCATCACAGGATAACGACATGGAGATCTCGTGACCTGGTTTTTTGCCGATCCCCCTTTGTGGGCCTGGAATAATGATTAATGTTCTTGCACATTCAGATTGGACCAAGGCATGTTAACTCCTAGGTGACGACATAAATAACCTCAACAAGATTGTTACCGTAGCATTTGAATCTTGCAGGAGATTAGGGTCATCGATCCATATGAGTGCGGCTCAAAACGCACCCTCTTCACCCATAGTGTCATTGTAATTTGTGGCCATCGCATCGCAACCCAGTCTCGTTCTTCTTCGAGTCAAGAGTTGTTTTTGTTCTGTCGCTGAGTCGCTCGAGATCGTCACTTTCCTCACCATCGAATGTAACCTCATGCGTGCTTCCTTCTTTTACATGTCGGAAACATCGTGGGGATTGCGATTGAACCACCGAAGGCGTGGTTCCTTTTTCTCGGCATCCCAGTTTACAGCACACCTAAGTCAATTGCAATTGCACGGGGAAGAGCTGCTGTGATTCATTATTGGCGCTCTTCCTTTCTCGGGTCCTACACGAAGGCGCAGAGACAATAAAGTTATGTCCCCGAAAACTTACTCGTCTCCTCGTGGAAACCGGCAACAAGCAACAGGGAGATTCCCCGATCGAGAGACCTGCAGCAGGTGTCCTACCGATCTCTCGATCAGA
Organism: Ensete ventricosum; assembly: GCA_029747655.1. NCBI lineage: Eukaryota > Viridiplantae > Streptophyta > Magnoliopsida > Zingiberales > Musaceae > Ensete > Ensete ventricosum. Next base: position 43,264,682 of record JAQQAF010000005.1, on the reverse strand, counting down.
AGTAGGGTTTCAGTTCATGCAGAGGAGGTCGTTTAGCTTTAAGATACAGATTCCTTTTTTACAGGAAGTATCCTGCAAAACACACACACACACAACTTGCAGCTAAAAGACGAGAGAATCTTTGCAGCTGACTTCAAAGAGATCTTGCTATCCAAAGATCCTCTTCATCACGGGCGTAGGTGTCTTCTTTGCCATCTTCTATTCTTCAATCAGCATGGTGCAGTGATAGTTAGTAAACAATCCAAAGCATGAATGGCCACGACTTCCTGATAGAAAAGCATCACTGAAGGGCTCAAATGTCATTCGATTATTGTAATAGTGACAATATATATATAAAAAAAAAAAGGGAGAATCATTAATGGAGACATCTTTTGTCTTTCAGCTGATGAGGACGAAGGATACAACCCCCATTCATTCATTCATTCATTCATGGTGGTGGCTGGTAGAAGAGTTAAAAGATAAAAACCCCATACGTCAGTCACAAAGATGAACATGTAGCTCCAAAGTCTTGCACTGTCTTCGCAGCCATCACAAGTTGATGCATATACCGTCCATGGCTCCATTAAATATTTCGGAATCCCTCCATTACATGAGATTGCATCAGTTCCTCCATACTGCAAATATTCTCCACACACAAATGTCGCTGTTTTCTGTGGAAGAGCATGTCTTATTGTGAATAAAAAAAAAAAACACATGAGCACCCACCCACCTCGGTGCATGTGAATTGTTCATACCCTCCTTATTGTGGACAAACATCTCCACCACAGTCAGCCTCATGGTCTCAGATGTGGAACATAAGATTGAAAAGCAACACACAAACAAAATTTGTGAAAGGAATCCGATCCACTTTTACCAAAATACTGGCATAATTAATGTCTATGGCTTGCATCCGATGACTAATGAGTCGTTGGTCAAGAGTTCAAACTTTTGCCCCACTGGGAGAGGTCATACATAACCCACTCAAACAAAAGCTTTCTTGGATTGACAAATTTAAGAATATAAAAAATAAATGGATTCGATCCACATAATAGCCTAATAAGATATCTTGGATTGACAAGCGTAAGAATAAAAATAAAAAGGATTCAATCAGCATAATTAGCCTAATCAGAAAATCTTGAGAAAGATGAGGAACAAAGATGACCAAACCCATCCATCAAGTGAAGCTTCAGGTGAACATATCATATCATAAATTAGTCGCAAAAACAAGAAATGGAGTTCTTGGGCGAAAGAAACATAGCTTTAATGGTCATTTTAATAGGATGATAAAGCATTTGTTACTCAAAAGCCAATATGACATACAACAACAAAACCTTAGAGGTTTGTTATTAAAAGAAGGAAAAAGGTACGTTTTTTTTTTTTTTTTACCAGAAAGAAATTGATAAGATCAGATCAGAAAAGCATGAACAAGAAAGTTAGCAAGTCAAGAGACGCATTTTGACATCATGAAGATATGAAAATATTTCCTATAATCTGGTACCCAAAAGGGAAGGAAAAATAAACAAGGTCAGAAAGAAAAATCTAACTGAGAGCAGTCTGAGGGGATATGAAGAAGAAGAAGAAGAAGAAGAAGAAGAGGTAATGATAAACCTAGTTCTGAGTTTTCATGAAGTTGCCAAAATGGGAGCTCCCTTCAGTCCAAGCACAGGCAGCACGGGATCCAGTTTACCTCCCGCATCATTCACTCAGCTACCAAGTTGAGATGCTTCTTGGTAATTGGATGAATGAGTCGGCAGCTAAAGAAACCCCATACCCACCAATGAGTGGACTGAAGGAAGCTCTCTTTACCCAACCCCATCTGAACTCATGAACAACAGTGCCCCTCCCCCCCCCCCCACTAGAAGAAGACACTTGTAAGGTTTCATCATGTCCTGCGAATATTTGATCCTGAAAAGAATCTTTAACTCCCTCAAGAAGAAGAAGAAGAAGAAGAAGAAGAAGAAGAAGAAGAAGGATGCGGCCAATACTGGGAGAGCCATGATCTTCCGACCTTGATCTCTTATTATTAAGCTGTTGCTGAGGAGAGAGAGAAAGGAAGGGAAGAAGAAGAAGAAGAAGAAGGGAAAACATCGGCTTTCAATAAAGAGAAGAGGCGACAAAGCCAAAGGCTTGAACAAGACACAGCGAGCACTTCACTTGAACAAGCTCATGGATCTGAAGACAGGAGAGGCCCCTTAAATAGCTACTCCAAAGGCTTATATCACATCACCAAACAGTACCAAGAATTATAGTATAATATTTTATTATCACGGTTGAAGGGACTAGGGTTTCATAATGATACAGCCCTTGCTGCTGCTGCTGCTCTCACCCTATATGTTCTCTAAGCTCACACTAGTTTAATCCCTTTCAACGATCCTTTTGCCTCCTACATGTCCCTATTTTAACCAAGTGAAACTACATGGTCCCGTTTAAATTGAGTACATATACTGCATGTTATATTAAACATGGCTCACAAGCATATATTTTAGCTTAACCTCATGATCTACAATGTTCTTCTCGCTTAATCGTGGTTCTGTTCAGTCAAGAAAACAAGAAAGAATGAAGGATATGAGGTGCGACTACACATCATCAAACCAAGGGCAGAGAGAATGAAGGCTATGAGGTAGATGCTCATGGATTATACCAAGTCTGCATGCATTTCATGCTCTTGTTAATAGCTATTACCTTCTTTGTGTTCCTTTCTAGCTAACCATTATACGAAAAAGAAGTCATGATCTAGGCCATACTTGACAATATGATAATGAAACAATCTTCTTTTAGTTTATAGAAATTTATCAACAGTTATTAAATCTGAACGCTGCTCGTGTGTACGCCGTCGCATCAAAATCGCGCATAGTGGTATCGTAAGATACGTGTGAGGAGAACTGGTGTGGCTTTTCCTCGGGGTTGATGAAGCTTTTGGATGCAAGGAAGGAACAGACTTGACGAATCCAGGTAGTATATGTTTGACGAAATAGTAATGGCGACACGCGGTAGGACCCTGAAAGCTGTCAAAGGACTCGGCATTAGACATCGACAACAGCTGCACAGTCTCCAGCCCGCATCTCGCAAAAGATTGCGATACTCTCCCCTCCCATCACACATCTAAACCCTAACACTGCCCGCAGTACGTACGTACGACAAAAGCCTGATTACTGCTTAAGAGGAAGCTGGTCCGATGGCAGCACTGTGAGCTCCACCGCTGCTTCGCGTCTCCCGATCTCATCCCACCGACTTGCTCGGCACAAATCACGGTTGTGTCTCTTTTTAAAATACTATCCATGCAATGCAATGCAATGCAATGCAAGGGAGTATTGAGGACGACGCTACAGCCGTTGTCATTTGCATGCAATTTCTTCGTGTGTTTATGTAATGGAGCCTCCGTGACAGAACATTTTGGCCATCGATATTAATGGGCAGCGCCACATGGTAGAGCAGTGGCCTGTGGTGAGGGCAATGAAATCAAATGAGAATGGGCGTTGTTGAGTTCATGGGAGAGATTCCCTTTGGCCCTCCCTGCAAAGGGTCTTTTCGCCCTCAAAACCTATGTAATGTCCTCCGCTGGTACGTACCCTCTGACCTCTCCCAAGAGATTCCCCTCGCCAATCGCTTCCTCCCCCGTCAAATCCTGTCCTCAGGCTGTTGTTACCGAGGCCTCCTCTCTTTGGAGCTGATCACAAGCAACTTCGACAGTTTGATGGTTTCTTCCTCCTCGCCTCCTTCTTCTTCTTCTAGGGTTCCCATTCTTGATGTAACCCACCCTCCGATACGAGCAAACACCTTAAACCAGCCGGCGTCATCAAAGATTCGTGAAAAGTGATTTGACAGGCAGCAATTGTAACCTGATGCATGGTAAGATGAAATGCTCTAAACATGTTCTCCATGGGCGACTCAATCCGTGTGCTTTGCTGCTCCCATTCTTCCGTGTGAAGGCCATCTGTTAATCACATTCACTACATGCACGTAACATGCTTTCTTGTCTACACGTTCTCATCTTTGACGATGAACCCTAACAATCCAAGGAGTTTGAAGTCAAGGCTTCCCTTTGACCATGGTTTAATCTGCTGGGCACATGATCCAGATTCAGTTCATAATGAGTTTTAGTGAAGCCCATAACCTAGAACCTCACTTATATTCACCTAAATCCTAGATTATGTTGCTAGGTTAAGATTAAGAGAGCAGCGACGGCTAAAAACGTGAGTAAGAGAAAGAAGACTGCAAATTGACCATAGAGACCAGAAAATAAGAGACCCAGGAAAGGAAAGAAGACAAGGACAAGAAAAGACTATTCTCAATCATTCATATCTCAGGTTAGATCAGTTTGTAGTGGATTCTTACTGTGATATCTTGATAAGGTTTTGGATATTGTGCTTAGTATTATAGTCCTTGTATCCCTGTGATTCTCTTGTGGTTGTTGCTTTGGGCTTGGACATGAAGCCTTTAGATCTGTATATTCATTATTTTGGTAGTGGATTTTCTCTGACTTGTCCCATGGTTTTTACCCTTCGAGTTGAAAGAGTTTTTCACGTAAATATTAGTGTTCATCTGATTATGATTTATGTTTGATTCCGCTGTATATGATGGTCTGTTAGTATTTATTCGTATACAAAGTTTATTCCTAATTTATTCCCATCAACTGGTATCAGAGCAGGGTTTTGGTGGTATTTAATCTTTTGTATCTGAACATGGAGGCCGGTAATATTTCTCGCATCATTAGTTTAAATAGAAATAATTGGATGATATGAAAATTAAGAATGAAAGATATCTTGTATTGCAAAGATTTGTATGAACCTTTGCAAAGGGATAGTGCAAAATCAACAATTATGACAGATGAGGAGTTTTAAATTACGGAGGATCACTTTGATATGAAATAATAGTACGAAGGATCGTTTAGATGAGTTTTAAAGTACGAACAATTATTTTAACATAAAATCATAGTAGAGAAGTCAATTAACTTGCACACTGTCGTCATGAAAACTCGGAGAGAGAGAAAGAGAGAGCTTGGAGAAGAAGGAAGATGAATGGAGAAAAAAAGAAGGCGAACACATCGATTCTTGATCTTGATGATTCGAAATAGCAATTTCCAACGGGATGACTCGTCGATATTGGTCGTGTTCTTGTCATCATGCTTTGGAGCATCGAACGTGGGAGTCGGTTTGAGGTGGCATCGGTGATCATGATGATGGTTGAAGCAGCAAACCACAGATGTGAGGGCACCGTGAACGTGAATCGACCGCCGATGGAAATGGTGGTGGCCGGATGAGCCTGACGTGACAAGAATAGATATAAAAGGCGGGGCGGGGCGGGGCGGGGCGGTGCGGTTGCCGGAGCGATTTATATAAAAGGTGGGGCGGTTGCCGGAGCATATCGCTCCCTCACCCATGCATTATTCTGCTCTTCCTTGGTGGGACAGCCACACCCGGTTCCCATGCAACTCAACTGGGTAGGCAGCGAGGACACACTGATTACCTCGGTACTTGTACCTTCCGCAATCTTTGATTCCTCTCTCTCTCTCTCTCTCTCTCTCTCTCTCTCTCTCTCTCTCTCTCTCCCTTCCAAGTTAGGCGTAGTAGCTGAGAGATTTCATTTCCGATGCGTTCATCATCAATCTGCATTATTAGCTTTGGTTTTTTTAGGTTCTTTTCTTTGCATCGAGACCCTGAGTTTGCTGTGCTGCTTTCACCGGACATCATCATATCTGCCTGCATCAACAATGCATAACATTTACGCAGCTAAAGATTTCATTTGATTGATTGTCGATGAAATCTGTAGAATTTAGTACAGTAAGACAGCAAGCCGATGCAGGAGAAGGACGCAACATAGAAGAAGATATATAACTAGAAACAATTATCATTCATTTTAAGCCAATTATTGGAGTCAGAAAACTAAGCTGCCATTTTTTTTTTTTTTTTGACACTCCATTAATTCCTGCAGTATCTCTGTGACTACTACCAGTATAGAAAGGCTAAAAAGTTGAGGAGCGAACAGTCAAAACGGAATACTTATCCCACGTTTGTTCCAACAACGCAAAGCATTCCAAACACCACCCTCAACTTAAATCTTTATTCAGTCATGAAAATAAAATATAAATAAATTTTATATACGAATAAATACTAATAGGCCGTCATATATAATGTAATCAAACAAAAATTATAATCGGATGAACACCAATATTTACGTGGAAAATCCCTTCAACTCGAAGGGTAAAAACCACGGGACAAACCAGAGAAAATCCACTATCAAAATAATAAATATACATATCTCAAGACTTCTTGGCTAAGCCCAAAGCAACAGCCATAAGAGAATCACAGAGATACAAGAGCTATAATATTAAGAATCAACTGAAAACTGATCTAACCTGAGTTATGAATGATTGATAATAGTCTTTTCTTGTCCATGTCTTCTTTCTTTTCCTGTATCTCTTATTTTTTGGCATCTACTGTCAATCTACAATCTTCTTTCTCTCACCCACGTTTTCAGCCGTCGCTGCTCTCTTAATCTCAACCCTAGCAACCTAATCTAGGGTTTAGGTGAATATAAGTGAGGTTTTGGGCTACGGGCTTCACTAAAGCCCATTATGAGCTGAATCTGGGCCATCTGCCCAACAACCTTCCCCTTCAGCTCATAAGGGAGACTCCTCAACGTGAAGCCATGCCGATCAGCTGTCGGTACATATCTTATCTCTCTTTCGGTAAAGTCTTGGTCAACATGTCTGCCTCATTATCATCTGTGTGAATTTTCTGAAGCTGTAACTGATTCTCTTCAAACATATTTCTGATCCAGTAATCTGACATCTATATGCTTTAACATGGAATGAAATATTGGGTTCTTGCATAAATGGATGACACTCTGACTGTCACAATACACCACATAGTTTTTCTGTTTCAGCCCCAATTCTTATAAGAATCATTTCATCTATAATATTTCTTTGCAAACCTCTGTAGCAGTAATATATTCTGCCTCTATGGTGGAGAGAGCAATACACCTTTGCAATCTGGACTGCCATGACACAACTCCCCTTGTAAAAGTAAGTACAAAACCTGATGTGGACTTCCTTGTGTCAATATCTCTTGTCATATCTGCATCTGTGTAACCTGTCAATACAAGTGGTCCACCTCTAAAACTTAAATAAACTTTAGAACTTCCTCTGAGATATCTAAAAATCTAATTCATTGCTGCCCAATACTCTTTACCTAGATTTGTATGAAATCTGCTAGCAGCACCCACTGCATATGCGATATCTGGCCTCGTACATATCATCGCGTACATTAAACTTCCAACTACTGAAGCATAAGGAACCTTTTGCATTTTCTCATTCTCCTCATCACTTGACGGACTCTGATCTGAGCACAACTTGAAGTGACACGCAAGAGGAGAACCAACTGAGCTTTGCATTACTTATACTGAATCTGTCCAATACCTTCTTAATGTATTTCTCCCGTGACAACCAAATCTTCCTCTTTCTTTTGTCACGAGAAATCTGCATGCCCAGTATTTGCTTTGCTGGCCCCATGTCCTTCATTGTAAAAGACTCACTCAGTTCCTTCTTCAACCTGTCAATCATAGACATATCTTTCCCAAGGATAAGCATGTCATCAACATAAAGTAAGAGAATAATAAAATTTTCACCAAACTGTTTGATATACACAATTATCTGAAGCTATTCTTTTATATTTATTTTTAATCATAAATGAATCAAACTTTTTATACCACTGTCAGACAATATTTTCTTTACATTTGACTTTGAAACCTTTTGGTTACTCCATATAAATTTTCTCCTCCAAATCACCATGAAGGAAAACTGTTTTCATATCTAACTACTCAATCTCCAAGTCTACGTTAGCAGCAATACCAAGAGCAATACAGATAGAAGACATTTTAACAACAGGAGAAAAATTTTCTTTAAAGTTAATACCTTTCTTTTGACTAAAGCATTTCACAACTAATCTAGCTTTATACTTTGGTTGAGAATAATATTCTTGAGTCTTCAACCTGAAAAACCACTTGTTCTTCAAGGCCTTACTTCCCTCTAGTAGTTGCACCAAATCATATGTGTGGTTCTTCTGTAGAGAATTCATCTCTTCCTGCATAGCAATAAATCATTTCATTTTCTGCTCACTTTTAATTGCTTCTTGGTAACTCTCTGGTTCACCTGCATTAGTAAGCATCACATACTCATCTGTATAATATCTTCTGTAAGGTTGACGTGGTCTAGAATATCTTCTTAACTAAGGTTCTGTGGGAACTTGTTCTCTTTCTTCTTCCTGCTCAATATGTCCTGCAGGTAGATCAACATCTGGCTCTCACCATCTTCCTGCACATCTCCCCCATCACCCTGATATACTGGAGGAATAACTGGGTCACAGTCTACAAATCCCTTTGAAGAAGTCTTAGTTGGTGTCTCCTTCTTTAAATCCTCAATGGTTTAATCATCAAAGAAGATAACATCTCTGCTTCTGAACACTTTCCGCTTTTCTAGATCTCAAAGCCTGTAACCAAACTGATCATGTGAGTAACCAAGAAAAATACACTCTTTTGTCTTACCATCCAGCTTGGACCTCTCATTGTCTAGAACATGTGCAAATGCACGACAATCAAATACTCTTAAATGCCTATAAGAGATATTTTTCCCTAACCATACATGCTCTGCAACATCACCATCTAGAGTTATACATAGTGATAAGTTAATTACATCAACTGTAGTCCTCAAAGCCTCATCCCAAAACTTTTTGGGTAGCTTGGTATGTGAAAACATATATCTGATCTTTTCCATGATGGTGTGATTCATCATCTCTGCAATTGTATTATGTTGAGGCATACCAGGAATTGTCAACTCATGTTGGATGTCATGTGACCTATAATAATAATTAAATAATCCTATGTACTCACCACTATTATCTGATCTTATGCATTTTAATTATCTTTCTGTCTCCATTTCAACTCTGGCATGAAATTCCTTGAAGACATTAATAACCTGATCTTTAGTCTTCAAAGCATAGGCCCAAACTTTCCTAGAAAAGTCATCTATAAAAGTAACAAAATAAAGTGCACCACTAATAATAGGAACATTAACAGATCCACCAGGAGTTTTTATCTTCAAAGGACCACACACATCTGTATAGACACGATTCAAGATATACATTTTTCTAGATAAGACAGGACTAACAAAGGAAACTCTATGTTGTTTACCAGCCAAATAATCAATACAAGGGTTCAAACGTGTACCTCTGAAATCTAGCAATACATCTCTTTTGGAAAGTTCTTGCAACCCCTTCTCGCTCATGTCCCTAGCGCCTATGCCACAACTTCATACTGAAGTATTTCTCTATAGCATTCAACTGCTCACCACAAGCTTTAGCATGCAATCTGTATAATGTATGACATTTCTTCCCATTAGCTACAATAAGAGAACCCTTACTGAGCTTCCACTGCTCTCTATGAAATCTGACATCAAAGTCTTCATCATCTAGTCTTCCAACTGAAATTAAATTTAGTCTTAAGTCAACCACATGTCTTACATCCTTAAGCATCAACTTGCAGCCAAGGTTGGTCTTTATATGGATATCTCTCATGCCAATGATGTTTGTTGTGTCATAGTTGCCCATCTTGATAATGCCAAAATTTTCAGACCTGTAAGTAGTAAATAACTCCCTCCATGGTGTAGCATGATAAGAAGCACTTGTGTCAATTATTCACTCGAGATCCTGACACACACAAGAAAAAATATCATCAGAAGTAGACAAAATCAAATAGTTACTACCTTGTATCGTAGCTGTGATATTCTCTTTTGACTCTGTATGCTCTACTTCTTTCCTCTTTTTCTTGTTTTTCTTAGATTGCTTGCACTGATTCTTGTAATGTCCTTTCTCACTATAATTATAGCAAACAATATCTTTCCTTGATCTTGACTTACTTCTACCGTGAACCACTTCTATCCTTTGACTTTGACTTTCCTCTGTTCTCTGAGACAAGTGCTTATGAATCAATCTGAGAAGTAGCTGAATTCTTTCTTCTCAACTCATCATTCAACAAAATGCTTGTTACTTGACTCATGGTAACAATACCATCTGGTGCAGAATTACTAAGGGAAACCACCAATGTCTCCTAACTTTCTGACAAAGAACTGAGAAATAAGAATGCCTGCAACTCATCATCAGGAGATATTTTCATATAGGATAACTGGTTAGTAATACTCTGCATTTCATTCAAATGCTTAGGAATAGAAGTATCATCTTTATATTTCAAGTTCATAAGTTTTCTGACCAAGAAAGCTTTGTTGCCAACCGTTTTTCTTTCATAAAGATCTTCTAACTTATTCCAAAGAGAGTAAGCAGAACTTTCAGTAGAAACATGGCGAAAGACACTATCATCAAGCCATTGACGAATAAAGCCAACAGTTTTTTGATCTAACATCTTCCACTTATCATCTATCATAATAGTTGATTTTGCACTATCCCCTGGCAAAGGTTCATACAAATCTTTGCAATACAAGATATCTTTCATTCTTAATTTTCATATCATCCAATTATTTCTATTTAAACTAATGATGCGAGAAATATTACCGGCCTCCATGTTCAGATACAAAAGATTAAATACCACCAAAACCCTGCTCTGATACCAGTTGATGGGAATAAATTAGGAATAAACTTTGTATACGAATAAATACTAACAGACCATCATATACAGCGGAATCAAACATAAATCATAATCAGATGAACACTAATATTTACGTGAAAAACTCTTTCAACTCGAAGGGTAAAAACCATGGGACAAGTCAGAGAAAATCCACTACCAAAATAATGAATATACAGATCTAAAGGCTTCATGTCCAAGCCCAAAGCAACAACCACAAGAGAATCACAGGGATACAAGGACTATAATACTAAGCACAATATCCAAAACCTTATCAAGATATCACAGTAAGAATCCACTACAAACTGATCTAACCTGAGATATGAATGATTGAGAATAGTCTTTTCTTGTCCTTGTCTTCTTTCATTTCCTGGGTCTCTTATTTTCTGGTCTCTATGGTCAATTTGCAGTCTTCTTTCTCTTACTCACGTTTTTAGCCGTCGCTGCTCTCTTAATCTTAACCTAGCAACATAATCTAGGATTTAGGTGAATATAAGTGAGGTTCTAGGTTATGGGCTTCACTAAAACTCATTATGAACTGAATCTGGATCATGTGCCCAGCAGATTAAACCATGGTCAAAGGGAAGCCTTGACTTCAAACTCCTTGGATTGTTAGGGTTCATCGTCAAAGATGAGAACGTGTAGACAAGAAAGCATGTTACGTGCATGTAGTGAATGTGATTAACAGATGGCCTTCACACGGAAGAATGGGAGCAGCAAAGCACACGGATTGAGTCGCCCATGGAGAACATGTTTAGAGCATTTCATCTTACCATGCATCAGGTTACAATTGCTGCCTGTCAAATCACTTTTCACGAATCTTTGATGACGCCGGCTGGTTTAAGGTGTTTGCTCGTATCGGAGGGTGGGTTACATCAAGAATGGGAACCCTAGAAGAAGAAGAAGGAGGCGAGGAGGAAGAAACCATCAAACTGTCGAAGTTGCTTGTGATCAGCTCCAAAGAGAGGAGGCCTCGGTAACAACAGCCTGAGGACAGGATTTGACGGGGGAGGAAGCGATTGGCGAGGGGAATCTCTTGGGAGAGGTCAGAGGGTACGTACCAGCGGAGGACATTACATAGGTTTTGAGGGCGAAAAGACCCTTTGCAGGGAGGGCCAAAGGGAATCTCTCCCATGAACTCAACAACGCCCATTCTCATTTGATTTCATTGCCCTCACCACAGGCCACTGCTCTACCATGTGGCGCTGCCCATTAATATCGATGGCCAAAATGTTCTGTCACGGAGGCTCCATTACATAAACACACGAAGAAATTGCATGCAAATGACAACGGCTGTAGCGTCGTCCTCAATACTCCCTTGCATTGCATTGCATTGCATTGCATGGATAGTATTTTAAAAAGAGACACAACCGTGATTTGTGCCGAGCAAGTCGGTGGGATGAGATCGGGAGACGCGAAGCAGCGGTGGAGCTCACAGTGCTGCCATCGGACCAGCTTCCTCTTAAGCAGTAATCAGGCTTTTGTCGTACGTACGTACTGCGGGCAGTGTTAGGGTTTAGATGTGTGATGGGAGGGGAGAGTATCGCAATCTTTTGCGAGATGCGGGCTGGAGACTGTGCAGCTGTTGTCGATGTCTAATGCCGAGTCCTTTGACAGCTTTCAGGGTCCTACCGCGTGTCGCCATTACTATTTCGTCAAACATATACTACCTGGATTCGTCAAGTCTGTTCCTTCCTTGCATCCAAAAGCTTCATCAACCCCGAGGAAAAGCCACACCAGTTCTCCTCACACGTATCTTACGATACCACTATGCGCGATTTTGATGCGACGGCGTACACACGAGCAGCGTTCAGATTTAATAACTGTTGATAAATTTCTATAAACTAAAAGAAGATTGTTTCATTATCATATTGTCAAGTATGGCCTAGATCATGACTTCTTTTTCGTATAATGGTTAGCTAGAAAGGAACACAAAGAAGGTAATAGCTATTAACAAGAGCATGAAATGCATGCAGACTTGGTATAATCCATGAGCATCTACCTCATAGCCTTCATTCTCTCTGCCCTTGGTTTGATGATGTGTAGTCGCACCTCATATCCTTCATTCTTTCTTGTTTTCTTGACTGAACAGAACCACGATTAAGCGAGAAGAACATTGTAGATCATGAGGTTAAGCTAAAATATATGCTTGTGAGCCATGTTTAATATAACATGCAGTATATGTACTCAATTTAAACGGGACCATGTAGTTTCACTTGGTTAAAATAGGGACATGTAGGAGGCAAAAGGATCGTTGAAAGGGATTAAACTAGTGTGAGCTTAGAGAACATATAGGGTGAGAGCAGCAGCAGCAGCAAGGGCTGTATCATTATGAAACCCTAGTCCCTTCAACCGTGATAATAAAATATTATACTATAATTCTTGGTACTGTTTGGTGATGTGATATAAGCCTTTGGAGTAGCTATTTAAGGGGCCTCTCCTGTCTTCAGATCCATGAGCTTGTTCAAGTGAAGTGCTCGCTGTGTCTTGTTCAAGCCTTTGGCTTTGTCGCCTCTTCTCTTTATTGAAAGCCGATGTTTTCCCTTCTTCTTCTTCTTCTTCTTCCCTTCCTTTCTCTCTCTCCTCAGCAACAGCTTAATAATAAGAGATCAAGGTCGGAAGATCATGGCTCTCCCAGTATTGGCCGCATCCTTCTTCTTCTTCTTCTTCTTCTTCTTCTTCTTCTTCTTCTTGAGGGAGTTAAAGATTCTTTTCAGGATCAAATATTCGCAGGACATGATGAAACCTTACAAGTGTCTTCTTCTAGTGGGGGGGGGGGAGGGGCACTGTTGTTCATGAGTTCAGATGGGGTTGGGTAAAGAGAGCTTCCTTCAGTCCACTCATTGGTGGGTATGGGGTTTCTTTAGCTGCCGACTCATTCATCCAATTACCAAGAAGCATCTCAACTTGGTAGCTGAGTGAATGATGCGGGAGGTAAACTGGATCCCGTGCTGCCTGTGCTTGGACTGAAGGGAGCTCCCATTTTGGCAACTTCATGAAAACTCAGAACTAGGTTTATCATTACCTCTTCTTCTTCTTCTTCTTCATATCCCCTCAGACTGCTCTCAGTTAGATTTTTCTTTCTGACCTTCTTTATTTTTCCTTCCCTTTTGGGTACCAGATTATAGGAAATATTTTCATATCTTCATGATGTCAAAATGCGTCTCTTGACTTGCTAACTTTCTTGTTCATGCTTTTCTGGTCTGATCTTATCAATTTCTTTCTGGTAAAAAAAAAAAAAAAAAAACGTACCTTGTTTCCTTCTTTTAATAACAAACCTCTAAGGTTTTGTTGTTGTATGTCATATTGGCTTTTGAGTAACAAATGCTTTATCATCCTATTAAAATGACCATTAAAGCTATGTTTCTTTCGCCCAAGAACTCCATTTCTTGTTTTTGCGACTAATTTATGATATGATAGCTTCACCTGAAGCTTCACTTTCATCACTTGATGGATGGGTTTGGTCATCTTTGTTCCTCATCTTTCTCAAGATTTCTGATTAGGCTAATTATGCTGATTGAATCCTTTTTATTTTTATTCTTACGCTTGTCAATCCAAGATATCTTATTAGGCTATTATGTGGATCGAATCCATTTATTTTTTATATTCTTAAATTTGTCAATCCAAGAAAGCTTTTGTTTGAGTGGGTTATGTATGATCTCTCCCAGTGGGGCAAAAGTTTGAACTCTTGACCAACGACTCATTAGTCATCGGATTCCAGCCATAGACATTAATTATGCCAGTATTTTGGTAAAAGTGGATCGGATTCCTTTCACAAATTTTGTTTGTGTGTTGCTTTTCAATCTTATGTTCCACATCTGAGACCATGAGGCTGACTGTGGTGGAGATGTTTGTCCACAATAAGGAGGGTATGAACAATTCACATGCACCGAGGTGGGTGGGTGCTCATGTGTTTTTTTTTTTTTATTCACAATAAGACATGCTCTTCCACAGAAAACAGCGACATTTGTGTGTGGAGAATATTTGCAGTATGGAGGAACTGATGCAATCTCATGTAATGGAGGGATTCCGAAATATTTAATGGAGCCATGGACGGTATATGCATCAACTTGTGATGGCTGCGAAGACAGTGCAAGACTTTGGAGCTACATGTTCATCTTTGTGACTGACGTATGGGGTTTTTATCTTTTAACTCTTCTACCAGCCACCACCATGAATGAATGAATGAATGGGGGTTGTATCCTTCGTCCTCATCAGCTGAAAGACAAAAGATGTCTCCATTAATGATTCTCCCTTTTTTTTTATATATATATATTGTCACTATTACAATAATCGAATGACATTTGAGCCCTTCAGTGATGCTTTTCTATCAGGAAGTCGTGGCCATTCATGCTTTGGATTGTTTACTAACTATCACTGCACCATGCTGATTGAAGAATAGAAGATGGCAAAGAAGACACCTACGCCCGTGATGAAGAGGATCTTTGGATAGCAAGATCTCTTTGAAGTCAGCTGCAAAGATTCTCTCGTCTTTTAGCTGCAAGTTGTGTGTGTGTGTGTTTTGCAGGATACTTCCTGTAAAAAAGGAATCTGTATCTTAAAGCTAAACGACCTCCTCTGCATGAACTGAAACCCTACTTCTGATCGAGAGATCGGTAGGACACCTGCTGCAGGTCTCTCGATCGGGGGGGGGGGGGGAATCTCCCTGTTGCTGTTGCCGGTTTCCACGAGGAGACGAGTAAGTTTTCGGGGACAACTTTATTGTCTCTGCGCCTTCGTGTAGGACCCGAGAAAGGAAGAGCGCCAATAATGAATCACAGCAGCTCTTCCCCGTGCAATTGCACCTTAGAGCTTCTACCATTTGTCACTTCCCGACCAATCGTTGACGAGCTTTCTCGTCTCTTCCGGACCTACATGGATGAGCTTTCTCATCTCTTTTAGATAGACGTGGACGAGCTTGGTGAATGATGGTAAGATCGTATATTATTATGTCGTCATCCATGTCCCCAAAAGTATTATGGCACACTAAATAAAATATTACGCTGTTTGAAGAGTGAGAAAACGATGGGCTGTAAACATATCAACATAGAAGTTAACAAGCATACAAAATATATGTGCTATTAACATCTACGTTAATTGGTACAAGTAGTCAAAAAAAGAAGGTGAGGTATTTAACAATTATACTCGTTCTGGGCAAGTCGAAAGACCTTATTTCACTATATAAAAAAGCATGGAAGTATCATTGTCTAATGTTATTCTCATTATATTTCAGATCTATTAAGATTTCAACCTTTCTCTCTCTTCATCTTCTTCTTCTGCTTCTTTATTTGATACCAGACAAAGGTTATTTACAAAATCATGTAAACATCATTTTGTGGGCATATATGCAAAATAAGCAACAAACGAGAAGTCGATGCGAGGAATGTCTAGAGCTTCACAAGATTGTGTGTCCAAAAAAAAAGTCAAAATTATAGAAACTCGCATTGATGATAGATCTATTTAAGAAATGTCAAAATCGTGATAGATGTGTTCAAGAAATAGATCTATCAGATCATTCAGGCCCGGTCTCGTAACATTCTCTTATCCCACAAAGGAACATTTTTATTTCACTTTTAGCAACATTCTACGTGATTTTATCTTCATGAAACGTCTGAAACTGCAAAAAAGAACCATTTTATAGGATGAACGGCATGATATTTTGATTCATATACGCAAAACTGAGAGAGAGAGAGAGAGTTAATTGGAGCTCCCCTCACTCCACACGAGAGAGGAAGATGGTGACGACAATCCATCCTCACCTCCTCGCGTGGTGTGAGAGGAGCTCCGATGCATAACTCGCTCTCGCTAAGACGGACCTGCCTTTTCTCGTTCTCTCCGTTCCTCCATTCACCTGCATGTGCACATACATAGCATCAACATGCAAAATACTACAAAGCAGATACAGTAAAATGGAATCCATGACAGCAACCATACGCCACAAAAGCTCCTGACCGAATCGAAGGCTGCAAAGTAGATGGTCTTCTACTTCCCCGTCTGCATCAGTCCACCAGGGAGGGAGCATATGGAAGTCATATTTGTGATCCATCGCTGGGCACTCCGGTGTGCACACAACAGACAAACCCATTTCATAGGGAGGTGCAACTAAAGAGGATTCCGATCCCTGATTTAATGACTAGGGTTTCACGTAAGGAAGTTAAATAAAAGGAAAACGAATAAGAATAAGGTAAGATGCCTCGATACATATTATAACTTTCTAAAAACGCATGGTTACGTCCATTCGTAGCCCGAGCATATCTTCTCCTCAATTAATGCAGGCAAAAATTCCTTTTACGGTGCTGAATCCGAAGAAAGACTAATTGCTTGCGGTGGGAACAAGCAAACTGGGATTCCGGTTGAATCCTACGAAGGTTTAAGTGTCGTTGGTGCTGTGCCCTTTGTCCTAATTAATATTCATCATCCATATCATCAGATGTTTAAGTTTTTATGTATGTCTTCTGATTTACTAGAGGCAGGATTTTGATTTTCCCTTCACTCAAATGATTGTGTATTGTCTCTAACGATGGAGGATATTGTCATCCTAGATGGCGCACCACTTGTGATGCTATTTACTAGTGTTCATGGGGGAGTGCTACTATGTCAGTATTACCCTCACCCGTAAACTTTTTGTTGCTTGCTTCTACTATGCAAGACAAAAAGCGGCTATTACATAGTTGCTCCGGAGGGCTTCAAGGTTAGTGACATTGATTCCAACAATAAAGGTTGGAAGGAGCATTGCTTCCTCATAGGTACAAGTCTAGATTATGGGTTTAATTTCGTCTGGTCCGCACATTTTATATATATAACACATTTCCTTTTCTATCTAACAATAAGACTGATTAAGTGCTTCAATTGAGAGATGTACTCTCTCTCTTCTTTCGAGGCTGTCAGAAAGATGGATGAGGACTGGTTGATCGACGTAGGTCCTAGCTTGACTCATCTCACTTCTTTTTGCACTTTGAGAAATTAACCTATGTATCTTTTATGACTTTGATCTCCTTCAAGTAGGGATCTTCTAGCTTTAAGGAGAAGGTGAGCTGGTTCATCTTCGGGCAAGTGGTGGCTTCTTTGGCTTCGCCTCCACCTGTTCGCAAGTTGTCACCCAAGGTGTTGGGCCCGACCTAGTCTGACCATCCTTCCACCATCGATCAATCAACAAAGAAGAAAGTCGTAAAGAAGGTGACCCGTCCTCGATAGGTTGAGAAACCTGAGGTAGAGCGAATTCTCGAAAAGGTGTCTCTTGCCCTTGAGGTGCCAGTATTTTCATACGATTCTCGAAGCTCGAGGTGCTCCTCGGAAAAACGAGGAGATAGGCAAAGGTAATATTTGACCTATCCAAGATCAAGTCTATGCCCTTCGCGATACCGAAAATAGCCGATCTATCGGAGATAGATTTTGTATGCTTGTTAACTTGTATGTTGATATGTTTACGGCCCATCGTTTTCTCGAGCTATTTTTTTTTTTTTTTGTCTCTCGCGTAAGGGTTTCTTGTATGCTTCCGGTCATCACAATACACACAAAAGATTTGGAATCTTATATTGTGTTGGACTAGAGAGCATCATCATCTGATTTTGTACTTTATGATACATTCACCTGTACAAAAAAAAAGTTGTACAATGAAGAATAATAATTAAATATATGTTAGATGCGAGACCCTAAAAATGTCCCGATGAGGCTTGACGAGGGTATCATTGTCAGCAAAAATGATGTCTGATGATGAGATCATTCATGTGTGTCCTGAAACATAAAGATTACCAACACTTTGTATCAAATACTTGAAACGGTAACAGTTGGGTAGGGTTCATATTTGAGTGAGTTCGGCAGATCCTGCAGGAATTCTGCAGCCGAGACAACAAAGGAGAGCATTTCTTCAATCCTTCTCTTTGCAAAGCATTTAGAAATCGGTTCTTGCAATTCAAAACTATGTGTTCTATCATTCCTTCGACGTAACAGCACACGAAAGCATCAAGAATTCCAACATCCACTGGATCGTGGAACAATCTTCTCATTCCATTAAAAATATGCCACCAACTCTACAATCCATTTATTAGGATCGATTTCCAAAATAAGAGTATAATGCAGAATCTCCAAAAAACTGTAGGTTTGGTGATCACTAGTAGCAAATACAAGTCCAAATAACAAATTTAGAAACAGAGCTAACGAGCTACTTATTCCAAGATAATAATATACTTCTGCATAGAACCAGATGAACAAACCAACAACGGATGGCTGATGAGCCATCATTTATGGCCGAAACAAATGTTTCTTATTACCAAATTCTGTCGATCGATCAACCAACAACCTGAGTGAAAAGGAGCCTCCGGATCTGTAAAAAATGAAAAAAAAATTGTTTCTCCGTGAGCTTAGGGCATGGATGATTGATAAAATTGGATCCAACAATAAGAGGTGGGGTCTGCAATTTTTTCAGAGGGTGGTGAAGCCTAAGGTAACAAAACACAGTATACAAGTAGTGAAGCCTAAACAAGCATGACTAATTCATGGCATAATCCAGGAGCAGGAATTGTTGGTAGAGGCCCATCTCTGATTAAATAAAGATGAAAAATGAACATTTCAAGTCCTCGGTAAATATTCTTCAAATGCTTCATGGTGAGAGACATAAATCCTAACAAGTGATGTCAAACCATATCCTAGGATCTATGTTCCATGGCAGTATAACCTAAAAAATAGAAGGATGAGATAACTTAGCAAGACTGCTTCATATGGTTTTGGTTGAAAAAGATATACTTTAATGCCCCTATTTGTTGAATAAGTTGCTGGAACTGTGTACCTCTGGTTTCTCAAAATTAGATCATATACATAGAGCAAGGATTTATAGAAAATATCATATGGAAATTGGGACAAGAATATTCACTATATTTAAGCATTTAAGTATCAAAATAAACGATAAATTTTTTTAATATTATAAGAATAATGAGGAAGAATCAAGAAAGTTAGAACCTCTGGAAGTTTCTTCCGGAAGACGACATCAAGTCTGGCATCAAGTGTGTTCTCACAGACAATTTTCCCATCTATGGATGCCAAAACAACACCTCCAGAGCTGAATTACCAAAACCAACCATCAGTAAAAACTTTTATTTGGTTGCTAGAGTTTTCAGAGAACAATCACTTTTTCACAAAACAGCCAATCATACAGAAGTAGATGAATTAAAGGATAGATCCCTCGAAAAGTTCTGGGTATTCATACAAATACCAGAGCACCAAGCATTACTGTGGACAACTTCATGCTAGAAATCAAATAATACAATAAAAATTTTGCAGGACAATTGTACGTTTTTTATTCTGTTACATGCATACATACAGGCCAGCAAAGATTTAAGAAGTGGATTTAGGCATTATATGAGTTCAAAAAGTTTATAATTAATATTTTTTCCCTCAGAAAAAATTTCCAATTTATCTTAGGTTAATATTTTACATATAACAATACAACAATACATACATACAAACATATATATATATACACACACACACACACAAACCAATATCTTGTGGGACATTCCTTTTACATTCTGTTCAAAATAATCTCCAAATATGTCCCAAAAATTTTTTAACTTTCTAAAACAATGTATCTTTACAGCTAAATTAGTTGTATGATGTTCCTGCTTGTCATTAAAAATGTTGATGCACAGTAAAAGGTGTAACTGGAGCTCAATTTGAGTATAAAATAAGATCCATCAGGATAGATCATTGTCACAAAAATGTCACAGTTTAAGATGTAAGGACAAATGTAATGTTATGAATCCAACATGAGCCGCTGCAATGTAGACAAACAGAACATAATAAGGTGTATGATTAAAAACTAGTCGGATTAGTATGTACAAACCAACATTTGCCAATCAAATAAGCACCAGAATGGATCATACAACATGATACCACTCAATATACTTTTCTTTTTAAACAACAAGTGGTGAAGGTGGGTTTCATTCCAGGACCTTACATTGATCCAACAAAATTTTTACAAGTAAAACTAACTAACACCTTCCAAATTTGTTGGATAAGATCTCGATTCCTCATAAAAGTGAATTGGGTACACCACCAGATTAATATTTTACCGTTCAATATACTGCTCAATTATTTATATATTTTAAACTAAAACCAAATGAATCAGCACCGGAGATAAGATGTATGATTTTGATCGGTATAAATCATTTGTTCTCTTAGACGATATGACCCTATGAAAAATAATGTAAAATCATCATCGATGACTTTTTAACCCATCAAATCAAGTCATTTTCATGCTATGCAATAATTAATTAGTAACAAAAGGGATCCTAACAAGCTTCTAGATTCATCAATAGCAGGTTGGAAAGAAAAATGAAACAATAAGAAAAAGATTTTACAACTTGTCTTCCCTATGCCAACTAGTACAAATACAAAAGAAAAGCTCTAACTTTAATGTTAGTAAGTTAATATGAAATTTAGATGAAAGATAAATTACCAGTAGGGGCCATGAGCAGTAGCATGAGCAGGAGGTGGTGGCAAGAAAATGTTATTGTCAACGACAATATTGGGAGCATGAGCATTTGCTTTCTCTGCATATTCTTCCTTTGCTGGATTCAAAACAGATTCCACAAGATGAAGATCGTCTTTACGACAACGCAATAGAACAGCTGGCTCTTTCAATCTTAGCAAGCTCTGAACAACAAGAATTAATCAGTTCTGTGAAAAAAAATTTCAGGTGGCAAAAGATAAATCAACAAATCAAGGAAGATAACATTGTTGTCACACTGATCAGTAAAATCAGTATAAAAGTAACACTAATGCCTTGAGACATTGCTTTGCAATAAAATTAAGCAAGTGCAAAAAAGGTTGAGAGAGTGCCTAGATTGCATCAGAGTACATGAAGTATATGAAGCAGCATTTATCCATTATGAGAACCACTTTCTGCAACATCCACTTTAGGAAACATATATAAAAATAGTATTATAACATTTATTTGAACCTGCACAATTAGGTCTTTCAGAAGCTTTTCGTAAGATTGATGATTATTGCTGACAAGGAGGAGCTCCTTTGCAGCAGCCTCTTTCATGGAGTTAACTAAGTCATCCTGCGCTTGAAGAACTTTTATACGAGAAGCATTCAGCTGCATGGAGTACTCACTGGCCAGAACAATATATTGCACTGTCAAAACATGAGTGATAATCAAATATAGAAAGTGCAATCTACAACATGAGCTTTATAAAAAATATCTGGACTGTGCTTGTGTACATGCATTTATAATCATGTGAAGCATGTAGAGCCCATACTATCATTCACATGTTTATTGATCGAATCAATAAAACAGTCATTTACAATTAAAGCTCCATAAATTGAACCTCCCCCGATCTGCATTGGTAGGAATCTTGTGCACTAGGCTGTCCTTTCATATACATATTTAGATAACCTGATATCTAACTTATGTATGACCTCAATACGTAGGTATCACGTGAAAGATAATTCAGTTACTCTTTCCACTAGAGTATACTTTACTCCTTATTACCTATAGATATGAGACATAAAGCATGATGAAAGTAATAAAATTTCATGAAGTCAATTTGGAACTCTTAAATGGATAACAAGTTTGAGCTTCTTCAAAACAAATCCACAAGCTTCATTTTTAAGTTGGTCTCGAGTTATTGATAATTTAATACAGGATTTTATAAGTTCCCACATAGTCTCTGTATATATGAATCCACCAAAAATAGGGGAGTCAGAATAAGAGTGGAGGATGACTTCAGATCAACTCAAAACCAGAGACGAGGTGGGATGTTAGTATAATTGTTCAGATTTATGATCTCAGTTACTGTGACTCTGGCTCTTCAAGGATGTAAAGAAATCATATTAACTTACTGCTTTACTGGTTTTCATCTTTTAGTTCTACTATTTAAGTTCTCTGCTATATGCACCTCATATTTGAGTTAGCTAAAGATGGATCGTGAGCGAAAGCACTCCATCACAAGACAAAATGAACTTATCGACTCCATGTGAACTACTATGGTACCAGTTGATATTATTTTTTTTTTATGATGTCAAGCGGTACACCTTCCTGTATGCTGAACTGGTGGTAGATTGGAAAAAGTAATATTGCACAATGAGTGTAAAATAACACAAATCAAAATGACAACTTATTCAGAGATCTTTATGTTGGCAGTTAAAGACAAACAATAATCACACATTAAAAGAGAAAGGTCAAGAACATTACATTTTCTTTCGAATTTCTACTTGCTTCTCCTTCCTTTCATATTCTTGCCTAATCTTCTTCTTTTCAGCCTCAAAAAGTTGCAATTTTTCGATATTGAATTCCTGCAAAACCCAAAATGCAGGGAACAAAGTCTTGAACAACGAGAAACATTTCAAAGAGTGATGTACCCACAAAAAATAACACAAAGCGAGACCACTAATGCAGCTATGCAGGAAGGCCTTAAGAACAGGCCACAAACATCAATAAGAAACTTCTTTGCATACAGAATCTAATGTGTAGGACTTTTCTCTTCATGCAAAATCTCATTCAAAAAAAGAACACCAACGACAAGGCATTACTCTAAAAATTAGAGGGAACCGTAACAAAATTGACGGTCCTGAAAGCGAGATCTTCTGTGCATGACAGGCAAATCAAACTTGTTCTCTATGCAACCTAAAGCCTGAGAATTGAACAGAGTTATACAGCTTTTGTGGAAGATCAATACAGACAACCAAATCAAAGTTAAAACCCGTAGAAATATGAACACATAGATCATCTATAAAATCCGTGAAGCATTCCAAAATGCTTAAAAAGATGCCCTTTCGATAAGCACATAGAGAAATCCAAAACAAACATATCAGGAAGCAAAATTGACGAACCAGAAATCCCTCCTCAGGATTGCAACTCCCTAATAGGACATCGCAATTGATTCTGTCGCTGAGTAATTTGATCAACGACAACACAAAATTCAACCCCAAAGAAGAGCCGAGGACAACATCAACAACACCTAAGGAGTCCGTAAAGGGTCAGCAAAGATGCCATCCTTAAGAATTCTCACCCAAACCCAAACCAAGAGACGAAATTGGCACCGGAAAACAAGAAATTGGGAGAGGTCCGAGAAGATCTAGGACACAAATAGGGACCGTGGGAGGCACCTCCTCAGCAGCGACGGAGATCTCGTTGGCCTTCTCCTCGGCCTCCTGGTGGATGAACCGCACCATCTGCTGGATCTGCTTGGAGACATCAGCGTCGTTCATCTTCGGTTGGATGCAACAGCTCTCGACCGAGGGAGGAAAGAAGAGGAGGACGATATAAGGGTGTCTCAGGAGGAGAGGGAGGCAAGTAATATGGACAGATGAGCGTTCCATGATGCGGGCATTAGTTACGACTTGGGCCGAGCCAAGAAAAGTACATTAGCCCAACTACTATGGCCCAGAGACGACCACTGGCACCTAATACCATTACCAGTACCAGCCCTAACTCTCCGTAGTTGAAGGGCAGGAGAGGAATCCGAGAATCTCGCCGCAGGTAGCGCTTCTCCCTCGTTCTGAATCATCTCTCTATTTCTTTTGGATTGGTTTCTTGTTCCTATGTGCTGTTTTGTTCTTCTAATTGATCTCTGCTTGTTGGGGTTTGTGGTTCAGGATCAGGTCTTCCGCCATGGCTTCCAAGCGGATCCTCAAGGAGCTCAAGGATCTGCAGAAGGATCCCCCCACGTCTTGCAGCGCAGGTATCTGGGATTTCCACGCCTCCCGTGCTCCATCCTTCGCCTCCCTGTTTTTACCTTAATAGTATGAAGTCGATTTGGGTTGTGGATCTCGATCTGATTGTTGCTAGTTTTCTGTCCGGAAAGGTATCGTCTTTCTGGTGGTTTGCGACTCCAATTGCTCAAATTCCTTTTCTCCCCTATCTCCTTTGTTGGGCTTGAAGGCAATCGGTTGGACGTATGGATATAGGAGGCTGAAACTGTGCCTGTGCAATTTTTTTTTTATTTTTTATGTTTAGGAGAACATTGCGATCACAAATTGACTATTTAGGATGAAATGATTTGAAGAAGATTGCTGTTTTTTTTTAATTTACTTAAACGACGATTTCATCTCAAACTGTTGATTTGGTACTTGATTGGATTTGCATATATGGAAAGTTACGACGTGAATTATTTAATGTTGTTTGGATGAAAGTTTCTTGGACGGCACTTGAGTAGGCAAAACTAATTATGTGCTTTGGGAATTCCCTCATGCAAGGTGATATATATGTTATTTTATGTGAAAGAAGAGAGTCGTTTACCAATCAAACTTCTCTTTTCTGTTTGGATGGCAAGAGGTGTCATGGGAAATGTTGTTGATGTCCTGGTCAGCTCGACATGGTTCTAACCTATATGTCCAGAGATATCCGAAGTGTGGTCGAGGTGCCTTCTAAGTGGAAACGTTGAGTACCTGAGATGGTACCTGCACGAGGTCGTGATAGTTTTCCTAGCTCGGTCACTTCAATGTCGAAGTTAATAACCTGAGATGAGTGAGTGTGGTCACGAGTGGTGAAAGTGATTCTCCCTTGGTACCTTTGCTAAAAGTAAGTTTTTACACCTGATTGTAGGGGGGTAGTTGAGGGCTCAAATATTCTATGGGAGGCAGCCCTCAACCATCTCTAATAGCCTACCTTTGTCCTTTTGTCCACATAGGCGACAAAGGAGGAGGCAACCCACAATCACCTGCTTTGGACTTATATCCACACGGGCAAACCAAGGGGGCAGGTCTTGTCTCTCCTGTGCCAGCTTGGTCACCACGTAGAGGCCACGTGTCAGATGATAATTGGTTGATGACATTCTTCTATCCTTTGTCCCTCTTAAGGCGTGCTTTGGGAACTCTTCCTGAGAGGCCTCAAAGTGCAACTAGCAGCTTATCGACACGTGTACTATGCAGAGGTGGGGGCAGGAGCTGTCGAGACGCCTGTTTCGGGTAATAGAGGATATGGTTGGCCTGTTTAGTTTGCTACAGGGACATCATTCATCATTGCACGACGTACTATAGCGGCACCAAGGTGCCTGTATCGGGAGGTGGGAGTTGGTCATTGTTGACTTGCTCCTTCTCCCACTCCTCTTCTTCTACCTCGGATAGCACTCCGATCCTGTCATCTTGGAGGCTTTCGAAGAAGGTCATTATCGGGTGTGCTCGTCAAGGTGGGCTCCTCCTTTGCTAGTCGTCGACGTGCCCGTAGTGCCTCAACTTGATCTTGCCCACGTCATTGCTCGATCTATAATGGGGATACTGTGAGGTCCTCGCCAGGCCATGGGTTGGTCATTAATCTACAATGAAGATGTTGCAGCCCCCATCGTCGCCCAATCTATGTTGTCGCATGCTTATATAGAATACTTGATTTTGTTCACCAATTTGATCTGTTGAGAGACCAACTTCGGGTAGAGGAAGCTTGCTCTTAATTGACTTATTGTAGGAGTCGAGGCATGCTCCTCTGTTGTCCGTCACCAAGGCAAGCTATGTGAAGTGCCGAGGAGAGTATCTCATATGCTCGTCGTCGAGGGACCCACGTTGGGCAACAGGTTTGTTATGGGACCACCAAGGGATCTATGTAGGTCTGCAACATGGATGCTACGAAAATCCCATGTAATCAACTTGCCCCTTCTTCCTTTTTGCTCGTCGTTGTGGCAAGTCGTGGGAGGAGCCGAGGTGGGCTCCTCCTCTGCCCATCACCAAGGGGGGCTTTGGGGGGAGCATCCTTTTGCTCATTGTCGAGGCCAGGACTCGTAGGAGGAGTCCACCTCAACTCTTCCCATGGCTCATACACCTTTCTATTATTGGGAAGGAATAGAGGTTGATGCCATTACTGACCTCCTCACCTTGGGAAGAAGTGGGAATTAGCGATGTGCCTAACCTCACATTAGGAAGAGGTGGTGGTCGGTGCTTGACGTCCTCGCCTCTAGAAGGAATAGGGGTCGGCGCTCGACCTCCTCACCTTTGGAAGAGGTGGGGGATGGCGTTGCGCCTGAACCCCTCCGGCATCTCCTCCTCAAGCACCTCGCGTGTATTTCCAAGGGGTCCTCCTTGGAATCACGAACGTCGGGCACCATTTATTTATGCCTCTTGCCATGGCAGGTTTCTTCTCGTGGGGTTGGGATTTCCCGACCCACGCACGTTGGGCATATTTTCATTTGTGCTTCCCGCTGTTAGCGGGTTTCTTCTCACACAGGTTATGTTTTCCTGACTCACGTGCCTTAGACATATTTTATCTTGTGCCTCTCTCTGTGGTGGGTTTCACATGCAGGTTGGGTTTTCCCGACCCACGTGTTTTGGGCACATTTCCTTTTATGCCTCCCACCGTGGCAGGTTTTTTCTCACACAGGTCGGGTTTTCCCGACTCATGCGCCTCGAGCACATTTCATCTTGTGCCTCCCACTATGAGAAGTTTCTTCTTACACATGTCAAGTTTTCCTAACTCACGTGCCTTAGGCATATTTTGCCTTGTGCTTCTCGTTGTGGTGGGTTTCTTTATGCTTTTTGAGGTAGTCTCTGCACATTGGGTGTCCTCACGGCTTTCGAGGTGTCTCTTTATTAATTAGTCTCTTCGGATCTGACCTAAAGGGACACTTGTCTTCAATGTGAGAGGTGAGAGGTTGATCCCCACCTTATAAATTCCCTTTAGCCATGGGGGTGAGGCTCATTCTCTCATTTGAGCCTTAGTAATCTCCCTTAAGAGCTTTCTCTTCCTAGCATCGGTCCTCCTCTCCAAGGCGAGTCGGTCCTTGGTTCTCTTCTTGAAGGCGGGTTAGTTCCTGGGTGTCTCGAGCTTCAGGTGCGTTGGCTCTCCATCACCTCGACTTTCTAGTACCTTGGTCCCGAAGAACTTCTGCCTCTGCAGGTTAAGATGTCTTTCTTTCTTGCAGAAGCTCCTCCCGATCCCACAGTCGCTGAGTGGTCAAGGAGGTTGGTGCTCCATCCTCAAATAGCCCAGGGACAGAGGAAATTCTGACCTTCCCTTTGTCGAGAGAGTCGATCCCATTGAACACGAAGATCCTTTGGGATTTAGAGTTCGTGAAAAACACATATGATCGAGACTTAATAATGGCCACACAACTCCTGGACTACTTATAAACTATGGCCATATTTGAGCTACAAGTCCCTCTTCTTGGTCATCGTCCATATGATCCGATGTTTAGGCTTTTTTGTTTGTCTTCTGATGTGCTTGAGGTAGGATTTTGATTTTCCCTCATGATTGTGCCTTGCCTCTAATGGTGGAGGATATTGTCATCCTAGATGGCGCCCAACTCGTGACGCTATTTGCTAGTGTTCATGGGGGAGTGCTACTATGCCAGTATTACCCTCTCACCCATAAACTTTTTGCCCCTTGCTTTCTACTATGCAAGGCAAAAAGTGGCTACTACCTAGTTGCTTGGGAGGGCTTCAAAGTTAGTGGCGCTGCTTCCAACAATAAGCGTTAGAAGGAGCACTGCTTCCTCATAGGTACAGATCGGGATTAGGGGTTCAGTTTTGCCTGGTCCGCACACTTTATAGATATGACACACTTCCTTTCCTATCAGACGAGGTGACAAATTAAGTGCTTCAGTTGAGAGATGTACTCTCTTCTTTCGAGGTTGTCAGGAAGATGGATGAGGACTGGTTGATCGACGTATATCCTAGCTCGGCTCCTCGGGTTATGATCTGAACACTCCCCCTTCTCACTTCTTTTTGCACTTTGAGAAATTAATCTGTGTATCCTCATGACTTTAATCTCCTACAAGTAGGGATCTTCGAGCTTTGAGGAGAAGGGGAGCTAGTTCATCTTTAAGCAAGTGGTGGCTTCTTCAGCTCCGCCTCCACCCGTTCGCGAGCCATCACCCGAGGTGTGAGGCCCGACCTAGTCTGACCATCCTTCCACCATCAATCAGCTAAGAAAGAAGAAAGTCGTAAAGAAGGTGACTCGTCCTCGATGGGTCAAGGAACTTGAGGTAGAGCGGATTCTTGAAGAGGCATCGAACGAGGTGTCTCTTGCCCTTGAGGCACCAGTGTTTTCATACTATTCTCGAAGCTTGAGGTTCTCCTCGGGAAAAAGAGGGGATAGGCAAAGGTTGGTGTTTGACCTATCCAAGGACAAGTCTCTACCCTTTGCGATGCTGAAGATAGTCGACCTATTGGACCCAATTCCAAACATATCACTACAACCAAGATGGGAGGGCCTGTAAGAAGGGGCAGAAAGTATAGAACAATGACGAAGCCACAGAGCAATACTGCAAGGGTCCCTATGCTCCGGGAAAGCAAAGCTGATCTATCGCTCCCCTCAATGGTTTTGCTCGACGTGGGAATCGAAATAAAATGGTAAGTTTTGCTTGACATAGGCTATCGTAATGAAGTGTTGGTAAGTCAAGTCTCGGGTCCTGGATCGCCCCTTTAATACCTTACTGTTGTATCATGACTAACCCCTTTGTTTTTGACTTGTAACATCATCATTTCATCATGACCCTTCTTGACCGCGTGTGGGACATCGGTTCCATTATTAATCAGTAGTCCCTTATAATCGACAATCTCCGTGAGGAGGTGTAGGGGCTGAAGGGGAAGAGGGGAGACCCAGCGCTTGTCGCCGAAGCAGAGGCTCGGATAGCCGAGCTATCGAGGCAGTCGAGAATTAGACTTGATGAGGACCTACAACTCTGAGAGTGTTGGGCAAGTTGCCGTAGTCAATGAGCGGATCATGAGTGTGATCGAGCAGTTGGTCGCCTTGAGTGAGTAGATTCAGAGTCTGAGCAACGAGTTAGGGACTTTAGGGGAGATGACTTTGAGGGAACACTGGTGGCTAAGAGAATCATGATCTCGAGATATTGAGAGGAGGCAATCATTGACTACAATACTTCCATCGGGTTTAAAAAGGGCCTAGAGAGGTCGGGGGTTGCCTCGTATCAGTATGAGTACTATTTCGCCTTATCTCTTTTCAAGGTAAGGTGCCCTAGGGTGGAGATCGAGGAAGATCCATTCATTGAGGACCCCAAAGATCAAAATGTTTCTATAGCTACTCAAGTACCTTTTAACGACGATCCTGACTCGTCTCCTCACCCTAATGCTTAGTCCACTGTCGTAGTAACTCAAGATAGGTGAGTGTGGTCACAAGTGATAAAGGTGATCCTCCCTTAGTAACTATGTTAAAAGTGAGTCTTTTACCTGGTCGTAGACGGGCAGTAGAGGGGTGAAATATTCTGTGTGGAGGCAGCCCTTAGCCGCCTCTAACAACCTTACCTTTGTCCATTTGTCTGTATAGGCGATAAGGATGGAGGCAATCCACAACTACTTTCTTTGGACTTATGTCCACGTGAGCAGACCAAGGGGGTAGTTCTTGTCTCCCTTGTGCCAGCTTGGTCGTCACGTGGAGGCCATGTATTGAATGATAATTGGTCGATGATATTCCTCTATCAAAAGGGAAGGGAAGAGTGAGGCAACAAGAAAGGGAAAAAGAAGAGATGATAAACTTGTTTTCTCTTCTTTTGTTTGTTTCTAGTGATAGATTATCTTTGTTCTTTTGATTTCGTCGATGAAAGAACAATTTTTAGACATGAATGCAACTCTCTTCTCGCGGACTAGAATGCTTGGGTAATCATCTTTTCACATTGTAGAAAAAGTGATTACCATAGAAAAGAACTCAAACAAGAGAGAAACTAGAAATGGAGCTCATAAAGCACGAACACAGTCATTAAACCCACCACCCCAAGAAAAAAAGTAAAAACATACGTTAAGATGGTTTCAGATGTGATATGTAAATAGCCAAATCCAAGCATTATTGTACATATTCCTATAAGCTTTTCTCTGTTATATTGAGTTTATACGTAACTTCATGACAACTACTAGACCAAAAGAGTCAAATATGATTTAACCTTGCTAACTGATAGAAGCTTGGTTGACTTAATTGCTGTATAAAGGATATAACATAATGTACTTTGCTAGAGGGTGGAACTCATCCAAGTATGCTTTTTGTCATCATTTTTGTCATATTTGGTCCAACCTAGTACATTGTTTAATGAACCAAGTCTTAATAATCATATTTTCATTTAACTTTAATATGCTTGTATACGTTTTAGTTTTCTACTATCATTTTGTTCTTTCTTGTATGACGATTGGTAGTTTCTGGATTTTAAGTTGATAAAAGCATGATATGTGCACCAAACCTTTTGACATGCTAGTGTACTTTGTAAATGTGGTTGGCTAGTTAGTCTATAAAGTTTTGAGATCTTACCATTGTTGTAAAGCCTGAGTATGTATAGGTTTTAAATGAGGATCCTTTATGGTATAGCAAGATCTTGCATGCATTCACATTTTACAGGTCCAGTGGCTGAAGACATGTTTCATTGGCAAGCAACAATAATGGGTCCATCTGAAAGTCCGTACGCAGGGGGTGTTTTTCTAGTAACTATACATTTTCCTCCAGACTATCCTTTCAAACCACCTAAGGTAACATTGACACTCTGTCATCAAGTTTTATTTTGGCAAATGTTCTATAATTTCACTCTGTGAAGAATTCTTCATAAACATGATCACCTATTCATATTATATATTGATTTTTGCTAATGTTTGCCATTACATGACTTGCCGGTTGTTCTGGTTGGTACTGAATTGGGATTTACTTGTAGAATGGTTGACTAGTACATCAGGTGTACTATTTGTAAAGTTTTAACTTACTGAGCCCATCGCGCAGTCAGCTATCTGATACCAAACTGTGTTTGACAGTAAAATTACCATCTCAAATCATTCTGAGATTTTTAAAATGAATTTTTAGACATTCTGGGCAGGGTTGTTGATACATATTAGCAACAATGGTTGTCGCTGCTATTGACAACTTCTAACAGTTGTCAACTATTATTGCCAGACCTCAACATTGGCCAGCCAGCTTCTTTCCTCTTTCCTGTCTCCCCTTCTGTTACAGGCATCTCGCATTGTTGCTTCTGCATCCTTCACCACCTCTCGTATTATTGCTTCCGCATCCTTCACCACCTCGCAACTTGCTGTCTCCATCTCCTCCTCGCATTGCCACCACCATGACCACCACCTTCTCCAATCATTGTCACTGCTACCACCTTCTACACGCATCGCAACCTCTTGGTCCTTTTCACTTCCTCCTCTACCTTCTTT
Organism: Ensete ventricosum; assembly: GCA_029747655.1. NCBI lineage: Eukaryota > Viridiplantae > Streptophyta > Magnoliopsida > Zingiberales > Musaceae > Ensete > Ensete ventricosum. Next base: position 43,232,999 of record JAQQAF010000005.1, on the reverse strand, counting down.
TTATTATTGTATATCTTTTATCTTTTTAATTGGGACTTAAGATTGAATTTAAATTTCTTAAAACTAACAAATCGGGGTATTGGTATGAGCTGGGATGTGATACCAATAAATCAGGATTAATATTGATTATCGGATAGGTTACACTGTCATAGACGATGACAGAACATGATGAAGAACCATCACTTGACTGTGAACAGCGGAGAAATACAATTAAGGATCAAAAGAATACAAAGCTATTATCATACCAAATGTGGGCTTAAGTCTGCCTATAATGCCGTTATTTTTTGTTTGAAGAACATCTCACTAACTTGAATAACCATATTTTGTAACAATCGGTTGTATTTGTCAGTGGACAAGTTTCAGCAGTCAACTATGCCATTTGTCTAACTTACGTGTTCTGCAGGTTTCTTTCAGGACCAAGGTTTTCCATCCAAACATCAATAGCAACGGAAGCATCTGCCTTGACATTTTGAAGGAGCAATGGAGTCCAGCATTAACTATTTCCAAGGTTACCGTTCTCCCTCGCTTTGCAATGTCACTTACTAAGTTGGAACCTCAGCATCGGCAATTCATTAAGTGTTATAACCGCAAGTAGTCCTGTTAAGAAAAGCTCAGAGAAATGAGCAATTTAAGCAAATCCGAGAGCCAGGTTTGGTCTAATCAAGGGGCACTACTAAGTGCTAACCTGCGAGTAGGAGATGTCAGGTACAACCCGGTCGGTCGGTCGGTCGGTCGGTCGGTCCAAAGTGACTCTGTCTGTGGCTCTATCAAGAGCTTGTGAATATCCTTTTTTTTTTCTTTTTCTTTCCTATCTTGCGAATCATTTTAAAGTTATTTTGTTTGAGCTAAAAGCTAGTCGAGTTGTGTGTTTCGACAGGTACTGTTGTCTATCTGCTCCCTTTTAACAGACCCAAACCCAGATGACCCATTGGTTCCAGAGATTGCCCACATGTACAAGACAGACAGAGCCAAGTATGAGGCCACTGCAAGGAGCTGGACCCAGAAATATGCAATGGGCTAAGAAGCATCAGGGAAGGATGGGGGGGAGAGGTTATCAGGAACCCTAGCTTCAATTGTTAATTTACCTGTGGAGAGGCTGTGTTGTCTGTTGCTTGCAGGAGTGAAGTAAGGTTACTCGTGTATCATTGGAACCTATAAGAAAGACGGCAACGAAAGCTTTACTAGGCTTTCCAAAACAATGTTGTCAGATATTTTGTTTGCGTGGGTAATATTTGAACCATAAAATTATCTCTTGGATTTTGATGTTTTTTTCTTCTTCTTCTTTTCAGATCAAGTGGTTTGTTTTTTTTTATTTTTGGGCAGCTCAATCTTTAAGCACGATTCATCTCGTTTTGTTGAGATCTAAGTTATGCCCCAAAGTAGCGGTAGCAATCCGTGCACCCTTTTCATCAAGTCTTTACGTTAGAACTTATAACAGTCAACGTATATTATACATGTATATGTAATAGGTCTCAATTTTGAGTTTACTTGCGAGAATCACATATGTTTATAATAAATTTATTTTTATATAAAAAGAACACCCTATGCACTCGTGCATGAGTATGATTTGTTAATAAACTATTGATTTAAACATGCTATATATCCAACTGATACAGACACGTCTTTTTCTCTGGTTCATTTTGTAAATATATCCCAGAGCACTTGTGTAACACCCCGTCGCATATGCTATGATTAGTTAGATGGGTGAATTGTTATTAATTTAAATTTTTATATAAATTATATTATCAATCAATCATCATCTAACACATGACTATACCCTTCACTAATCTATTCACATGTGGGGTCAAGGTAGATTGGTTATGGGTTGTCTCCCCGTATCGTTGGGTCAAAGGCCAAAAAGATATTGTTGGAGTCACTTAAATGGTAACTAGAATATTTCATGAAATATTATGTATCTTTTCGATTTGGTATAAAAATTTATCTTCAACACAATGAAAAATAGAGAATAATCATTTTGTGACTACTCACGCCCACACTCACTTAGCTCGGGTTACTAACTTGGCGTTAGAGCGATCGAGTCGAGAAACCTCTCTCGACTTTGATTTTCGTGTAGGTGACGCCTTAAGAGCTCTACGTTTTCACTTCAAAGGCACATCAGACAACCTTGTGTAAATGGGTATGGACCACATCGAGCTGACTAGGGCATTAACAATTTCTTTCGTAATATTTTTTATGCTAGAAGGAGGATCCAATGTTGTAGAAATGCTTCCCTGGTGACCATCTCAACAAACGCTCAAGTGAAGATGTTTTGCCCCTAACCCATAGTATTTTCACCTAAGGTGGGCAAAAGCCACTCTTTCGGCACATGGTTGTATCCACCTCGGTGCAAACGTCAATACGATACTGACGTCTATTCAACAACCCGAGCCTCTCACACCAAGGATGACCTTGAGCTACATGTTCGTCCTTGCCGATGTGTTCTAAAATCTCACTAAGCAAGTGCAAACACTAACATGAATGATACAAGCTATCGCCCTACTTTTCTTTTCAGTTGACCCAATAAGTGATGCCACCAACTCAATTGCAATCACTGACTCAATCCTCATTATCATTGAACTTGTTGAGGTTCCCCAAATCGACATGGTCTCAATATCCCGAGACCCATCGAATTATCGACCGAGGGGGCACTTCAGTCCTCAACAATGGGATTCAGCAGATCGCACCACTATTCTACTCGGCATGAATCTGAGGCCCAATTGATGGACTCAACAAAGGAGTTGCTAGTTATAAGTGCCTTACAAGCCAATCACGTGAGTGATGGCACCTATGACACGCTATAGTAATCTATTTGCTTATCATTACTGGTATTTTCTCATATTATATATATATTTTTGATGTATATTGTTATGCCCTTAGATCTGTGCAATGAGAATCAGATCATAAAGAGATCATGATAATGAGATTGATCTGCCTTTAAACAAATATCGTAAATTATCCTGGTCATATGTTCCTCGAGAGGGACATCGAGATAACCGGATAGACTAATGTACTGTATACTCGTTCATATAATAGAGCCGGTTGGTCTCATAGTCGCTTGTGTGGGGACACTAGAGGTATAATGCAGGTGCTCACTAAAGAATGAGTTCATTGATTGATCTGCTTACGGAATGCTGGATGAATAATGATACTTAATGTCAGATAGCAATTTCATAGTCTTAGTTGTGTATCTGGTTCTTAGACTTGAGACACCAATGATGTCTTGTATGAGTACTCATTTCTTTGATGTTGAACTTATAAGTTTGAAACGTTCTAAATCTGGTACAATTGTTATCGGGATTGGTGGTCAACCATACGAAAGCAATTTAGTGTCAACAAAGGATCATCCACTCTAACTAAGTATCACGAGAGATATATCCTGTGTGTACTCACTAAGACAAAATCTCTGGCCAAGGTCATTCAGATTGAAAGAGAAGTTCTCTAAGAGAATCTGATTAGAGCGAGACTCGTATGGATTCTGTATGAGCACTAACAATATCCATGCCCAATATATGATCTCTAGGATATTAGATGGATGAGAGACTATAGATTCATGGTAATCGTGGATAGACAAATCCGATGGATTTGATCCCCCTATGCCGTTTGGAGATTATGGCGTAGTGGCCTAGTACGTCCATAGTCGATAAGTTGAGTGAATTATTATGGGGATAATAATTCACTATATCATAAGGAGTTCTAATATGAGTGACTCATGGCCAGCTTGGTATCAGGCTTAGAGGGTCACACATATATGGTGGATGTTGCGATAAGTAGAGGTATAGATATAAGATATCAGCGGAGCTCCTAGTTTAGATCCTATGGATAAGATCCAATATGATTGAGTAATTGGATAAAGATGCAATACCCAATGTGAACATGATCTATTAAGGAATATGCTCATTCACCACTATAAATAGGAGGGGCTCCTTGATTCATAGGCTTACAAAAGCTTGCCCTCCTATTTCTCCCTAGTCTCTTTCTCCTTTTCCTTGGCTTGAGAGCCTTGTGGTGTGCGTGGAGAGGCTGATCCCGCAGCTGAGGAGCCTTGTCGTCGGGTCCATCGTGTGGGACACCACTAGAGAGGAGCACACAAGTACTCCTTTATCTTCTTCATTGGATCTGAAAATTTTTAAGGATATACGATCTCCCTAGGTAAGACATTTCTTATGATTTGTGTAGTTTTTTAGGTTTTACGGATTTTTCCTGCACCAATCATCGCACAACGACCAAATACCTAACTTTGGAAAATATGATTCTTGTTTTATTTTTTGTTGTGCATAAGATGCTGATCGAAAATTTCCCGATAGGATTCCCTATGGGTCCAACTATGGTAGATGGACTAACGTCTCGAGAAGATGCAATTGTTGGGAAACCTCAGAGGACATTATATACGCAGCGAAAGAACATAAAAAAATGGTTTCCCAAGAGATTCATATCTGATCATCATGCAATGATTATGAGCGAAAAACTCATAAAATCAAAAAACTACATAACACATGCGAGATGTTCTCACCTAGGGGAGTTCGTATATCCTCAAAATCATATATCCAAGCCCGTGGATGAAGGATATCAAGTGTCCTCCTCTCTAGCGGTGATGCACACGACAGATGAAGTGGCGACACTCCTCCTTTCGTAGCATAAATCCTCACAGCTTTTGCGCACCAGCTCGCAATAGCAAACAAGAAGGGTCAGCCCCTTCTTATTGTCCTCATACACCACTAAATAAGGTTGACGACTGAGGAGGAGAGGGAGGAAGGAGAATAAGAAGTTACGACCAAGTAGTCTAGCCCATAACCTTTTGGTCCCTCTCATATTTTAAGAGAGTCCTGTCAACTTATCATAATGGATCCTACCTTATTGGGCAATAGATCTCCATCCAATTACTCTAGCATATTGGATACTAGATTTTTATCTAATTATCCCTAGCTTAATTCAATTTCGATCTCTATCCAAATATCCACTCTAAGTCGTATTAGACTTCACCAAATGGATCCAATAATATAGGGGCTTATTGGATATCACATATCTAATCCTCTATTCATTGCGTCATCCGCCATATGTGTGTGACCCTCTAGGCCCAATACCAAGCCGGCTGTGAGTTGTACCAGTTAGAACTCCTTCTGACTTAGTGAACTATCATCTCACAATAATTTACTCAACTCATCAACTATAGACATACTAGGCCACTATGCCATAGTGTCATGGGCTTAGCTGATTTTGCCTAAGCCGTGCGGCACCCCTGCGTATCCGTCCGCAAAGGTCAACCTTCCCCGAGATCTCCCAGAGTCTCTTAGACTTACAAAAGAGAAAACGGGCCAGAAGAAGCAATTCCCACGGGATCCACAAGCAACTGCTCAAGCAAAAACTTAATAAGCCATATGCAAATTACATCCATTGACATCACAAACTCAGAGAGGTTGCACACAAAGGATAATGGTTCATTACAGACCGAAGTCCCCCACAAGTTCTTACAAGACATACTTGTATTTACAAGCCAAAATTGGTCATAAAGCAAACCAAACTCGGGCTGCTAAGCCTACTGCAAGCCCGCTACTTGCTGTACAATGTATATACACAAACTGAAGGACACGAACAAACATGAGCATTTCATCAAACACCTTGTTTACATTTTGACCGTGATATTCTCCCACACTTATTCCTTCGACGTCCTCGTCGAAGCCGCTGTAGACGTTGCATCTCCTTGCATTTTGCTAAATCTTCAATCTTCTGCTTTAGCTGCAACACGCCCCTTTGGCTCCCAGCTGCTCTCCGTCGCTGTTGTTGAGTAGTCGAACTCTGATCCGCCATGCTGCTTCAACTCACCACTGACTGAATCTAGTGTGGGGTTGGCTGAGTTGTGCTGATCCTTGTTGGTTCTTGCGGATCCTGCTAATGAAGGAAAAGACCTACCTTATTATGTGCTAGTATCGTAGTATACTCATGTTGCTTGAACTAGGTGGATGCTTGTTGGAGCTTTAACGAGCATCGCCTCGCAGACTTTGAAGTTTTTAAGGTCCTTCCTCCAAAATATTTGCCCATTGATCCTTCCTTCATGTTTAGTTGTCACTTCCAAATAGGTTCGCATCACTTCCGTTTTCGATTGGCATTCAATTAGAAAATGAAGCGGACAATCTACTCTCAGTAGTGTCGATCACCAATGGTGAGGATTTGATAACTATTATCTTCCGTAAGCTTTCTCTGAAGGGTCACTGAACTTAGGCAGAGCTCCTCTGCCGAAAAAGTAAGAGAACTGGGATACTTGACTTCACCCATTCTCTTAGTAGTTGAGAAGGCAAGGTTACTTGGCTTCGCTCACCTCCTCGAGTTAAGAGGATTGGGGTACTCGGGTTCGCCCATTCTCCTGAGTTGAGAAGGCAAAGGTTACTCGATTTTGCCTGCCTACTCGAGTTTGTACTTCATGCATTGAGCTGGTTACTAACATTCGCCCGCTCTTTGCTCACACTTCTGAAGCACCTAAAGTGTTTGCACTCCTTGCGTCGAGTCAGCTACTGTGATTCGCCTTCCCACTGTCATTAAACTTCTGGAATGCAAGAAGTTTCGCCCGAAAAGAGCAAAAGTTTACCCCAACTTGGAGTCCCCAAACTTGGAGCAAGTCTTTGATAGATTTGGTCGCCTCTGGGATTGTACCATCTTCTCCATCACCTTTGTCGCCTACTCCTCTGAGTAGAAAGGTACATTACCATGTACTGTCTACTTTGTTCCTTGGTCGAGCACTCCTGCGTCAACCCGAAGTCCCTCGCTTTCGGCTATCTTGATGAGAAGCCCTTCGACATCGGTCTTATGAAGTTTCTTGGCCTCTGCCCTTCTGCTCTGTCTTGGTACTTGGAGTTTGCCTTTGCATTCTCCACCTCCTCGGCCCCTTTTGCGACCAATGCTCTCCCTCCATGAGAGCAAGGGATCGATGACTCCATGAAAGTCCCGCCTCTGCGGTACCATGGTGCCGCCAAGCCCATAGCGCTACTATCTGTTGACTTGCATCTGCATCCCTTCCTTCGCGATCGGTAGATCCGCCTCTGCGGTACCATGGTGCCGCCAAGCCCATAGCGCTACTATCTGTTGACTTGCATCTGCATCCCTTCCTTCGCGATCGGTAGATCCGCCTCTGCGGCACTATGGTGCTCCTCCGAGTCCACCTCCTTTCTAACCGACGCTTTGCTTTTGGGTAGCTGAGCCCCATTGGACTCGTCGTCGCTTCCTCGCCCTTTCCGACCACCTGCTTCGACACCATTGTGTCCTCCTAGCAGTTCTCTTTAGTCAATGGAAAGATAGATTGCAACTCTCATGCATGGCCTCCGCCATCTTGTTGCAGGGCTCACGCCGATTCTGTTCTCTTTAGCTTCCTTGGTAGTAACGTTCGCTTACTCGGCTTTGTCCTCCAACTTATCGGGCTCCCTTAAGCGAATGTGAGCACTGAAGCAGTCCAACTCTCCAGCTGCTCCGATCATACCTTAGTATAATCAAGTCCCCTCCTTGAGACTCATTGGTACTTGCAATCTGACTACTCCCTCGATGGTACACAGCTCACATATGTTGCTGACCAAGGCTTTCATCTGATGCAAGCTTCGATGCGCACACACGGAAGACCTGCCTCTGCGGTACTGTGGCATTCACTCCTTGAATCCACAACCCTTCTTGTCGTTGCTTTGTTCACCGAAGTGGAGCTCCCAATAGCTCCTGATCATTCACATGATCACGTCCCCCTCCATGGGACTCACTGGTACTTGCACTTGGACTTCTTCCTCGGTGGTACACAGCCCCCATATGCTGATGATCAAGGCTTTCATCCAATGCAAGCTCCGATGCACACACGAAGACCTGCCTCTGCGGTACCATGACATTCACTCTTTGAATCCATAGCACTTCTTCTTGTTGTGTTGTACACCAAAGTGGAGCTCCCAGTAGCTCCTGATCATACCTCCGCATGATCTTGTCCCTCACGGGACACGATCTCCTGTGTTGCATTGCCACGAACTATTCCACCATGATCCGTTGCACCATGTCACCTCCTGGTGACATCTCTATTGCATACAGATTATTGTGTGATGAACTCGGACTACGACTTCTCCACATGTGGCCTCTGCCAACACATCGTAGGGCCTCTACCATCTCTGATTTTTAGTTCGCTCTCTTGGCAATTCACCTTCGTCCACCCACTCTTGGGTCACACCTGGACGAAGCATAGCTCTAGAACAGTTCATCGCCTAGTAGCTCATGAAGTCCCCCTGACTTCACTAGAATTAGTGCATCATTGTCTGGATCCTGGGCCTTTATCCCCTACCAGCACAATCTCTGCTATGCACCTCTTTTTTCTGACAACTCGATGCCCCGTGCTAAGGTATCCAGATCCGAACTTTGCCTCCGCAAGTTGAATCGCCTTAGTTACTCCGTCAAATGCATCTCTGAGGTAGCTTGCATATGCCTCGAAGCTCCCTTCATATTTGGCACCATGGAAGATAAGTCTGCCCCATTAGAATGAAGAACTCATGGAACGACATGATCTCACTCTTGCCTCTACAAGAGTTCATGCCCTTGACCTCCGTCCAAGGAAAGCTCTGTGCCTCCGCTCCATGTTCCATCTTCTATGTTGACTCCCTTCATGCAGCTTGGATACTTCACCAAGTTTCACCCAAGTCGTTCCGCTCCTCGATTTGCATTGAGTTGATAGTGGCCCTCGCGTCCACCATTCCATGGGTCAGCCCTCCGTTGAGTTCGATTTCCACATCGACTCGAAGTGTGCCTTCATATGATGTTGCCTTGGATTACTCCCCCACTTGATCTCGAAATGCATCCACCAATGCATTACCTCATTCGAGATCATGTGATGACTCTTCGTCACTCGCTCGGTCCGTTGAGCATTTTGGAGATATCTCATTGAGAAACTCTTCCTCAATATGTGCGATCTGTTGCACATGATTCTCCCTCTGGAGAACTAGGACTTATCCCTCTTGGATATCTGTCCTATTAGAGTAACTTTCCTCTTTACATTCTTCCCACTTGAAGTTTCGGAGACCACCATCCCCTTTGGACTACTTCATCTTGCTGAACAACTTGTGCCTTGTTCTGCCCCCGCAAATATACTTGCTAGATTGCGACCCTTCGCCAATACAGTCTCCACTGCACCCTCCAGGGTCTAGCAATGTGCTGAACTTGTTGCACATTTCAGTTGCCTACGGACGTATCCTTTTATGTCAAAGAGAAAGTTCTGATGCTCCATGGTACTGAGTTCTGATCGCACCTTAGGATGGCCACGAACACTTCGTCGTCCGTGTACAAGCCCTTGTATGAGTTCTGAATCCTTCGAGTTAGCAATTCCCCTCACCTCTGTGAGCTTTGCACAACTCTTTCGGTCGTTACGCAACACCTCCCACTTTGCACGGTCTCATATATCACCAAATGCCTTGAGCACCGTCAAGTTTGGTTGCCAACGTCAAGCCATAGCTTGAACTCCACCATCTCAATCTTTGTGTGCTACGCATTCTTCTTCGCTTGCTTGTCCTCGTGGTGTCTCTCGCGCAAAGGGTTGGTCATTCCTATGAATGCCAAACCTGGATGCCCGCTCCTCTGAGCGACTCATTTCCCTACATCTCAATGTCCGTTTTCCCCCAAACGATTGCGCGTGCTGGTTGTCCTCCACACAGCCCAATTAGGTCCCCCACGTTTGTATGGCAAGTGTCTCTGCGTGTGCTTGTCCCGCTCTGATACCACATTGTCACGGGCATAGCTGATTTTGCCTAAGCCGTGCGGCACCCCTGCGTATCCGTCTGCAAAGGTCAGCCTTCCCCGAGATCTCCCAGAGTCCCTTAGACTTACAAAAGAGAAAACGGGCCAGAAGAAGCAATTCCCATGGGATCCACAAGCAACTGCTCAAGCAAAAACTTAATAAGCCATATGCAAATTACATCCATGGACATCACAAACTTAGAGAGGTTGCACACAAAGGATAATGGTCCATTACAGACCGAAGTCCCCCACAAGTGCTTACAAGACATACTTGTATTTACAAGCCAAAATTGGCCATAAAGCAAACCTAACTCGGGCTGCTAAGCCTACTGCAAGCCCGCTACTTGCTGTACAATGTATGTACACAAACCGAAGGACACGGACAAACATGAGCATTTCATCAAACACCTTGTTTATATTTTGACCGTGACAATAGTCCCCGAATGGTACAGGGGGATCTAATCCATTGGACATGTTTGCCCTCAATTACCGTGTACCTATAGTCCATCATCCATCTAATACCCTAAAGACCGTATATCGAGTATGGTATTGTCAAGCCCTATATGGAACTATATGAGTCTCATTATAATCATATTTTCTTGGAGAACTCTTTCTCTTTTAATCTGAATGATCCTGACTAGGGATTTGTTTGAGTAAAAACCCACAAGATATTCCTCTTATGATACCGAGAGTGGGTAATCCTCTATTGACAGCCAATTGCCTTTGTAAGGTTGGTTGTCATTCTCATTAATCGAATGTACCAGATCTGAAACTTTCAGGCTCGTAAGTCTGGGATCAAAGAATAAAATACTCAAATAAGAAATATTTGGTATCTCAAGTCTAAGAACCAGACACACAATTGAGACTATAAAATTATTGTCTATTGATCGGATATCATTAATCATCTAGCATTCTGTAAGTAGATCAATCAGTGAACTCATCTCTAATGAGCATTTGTATTATATCCATAGTGTCCAATCATAATATTAATAACCAAAATGAGTGTATAGTGTATCACACATGTCATCACTCACGTGATTGGTTTGCAGGACACCTATAACTAACATAAATAAAAATTCTAGCAATCAAAAGGGGAAACACTGGTCAACCCCACTTTAGGTCGGTTGTCATTTACTCAAAAAAATTTAAGAGGAATCAATTCCAACGAACTTTCACCCACTATCCTTAGAGGCATTTGATGGTAATGCTAATTCGACGGAGTACATTGTAGCCTTCCATACCAATATGTCATTGTATAACACTTCGGATGTTCAAATGTGTCATACATTCCCGACTACATTAAGAGGCCCAACACGTGAATGTTATGCTTGTTTGAAGTCAATTTCCATTAATTATTTTGCTTAACTCCAGAGGGAATTCGAATTTAACTTCCTCGGGAATGTATGCCCAGTGGCCATCAGTAGTAATGCTTATCAGACTCAGGTAAGGGGGGAGGAAATGCTCACAGACTTTCTCATTCAGTTCACGAGCGAGATTTAAGGTATGCTAAATGCTCATCCGTCACTCATAATATAGACCTTCATGATGGGGCAAACGTCCTCTTGTCTCTTTTGATTATTGATAGAGAGACCATCGATAACTATACCATAGGCACTTTAAAGGACCAGTCAATACATCATTGCTGAGGCAATGATCTCGGATAAGCATGAAGAGTCATACAAGAGGCTGAAGTAGGAGTGCCCATAATTAGCCTGACCCCGAGGTCATCGCAATGAAGGAGAAATGAATGACCTTAGTTACCTCGACCAAGGTCCGAACTAACTGTTCTAAATATGACTAGAACTGAAGCTTTTCTACATATAAAAGAGAATGGTTTCTTAAAAGCCCTCACCCGATGAAGACCTCATTCATGAAAAAAGATAAGTCCAAATACTACTACTTCCACTAGATTACAGTCACGACATAAAGGATTATGGTGACTTGAAATAGTGGACTAAAGAGTTTATATGTTGGGTACATCTCGATAGATTCGTCTGAAAGCACTAGGAACCCTCGCCTTGACTTCATGATCTAATAGAAATAGCTCCTTGAGTTGTAAGGCTTATGCCCGAGTATCATCCAAAAGCACCCAAGGATAGAACGAATCATAGATAACCTTCAAGGGAGAAGAGACGAACTACCCCGACCTGAATCATGACAATGCCTTAGTGGTTTATATAGGAATGATCAACGCTTGACCGAAGAGGGTCATGAATGATATAGAAACGAGCCTTGCTCCAAACCTGGCTAAATTTATATTAGTGGATATTCCCTCGATGTACAATGTGATCATAGGTCGATTACACTAAACAGATTAAGGGCAGTGGTGTTGACATATCACATGGTGGTGACATTTTTGACAAATGTAAGGTCATAATCTATTACCTTGAAATAATATAAAAGATGACACATTATGAATTTAAAGAAGTTTTACCTTTGAGGCATCCCTCGAGGTTAGAACATGGCACATTACGAATAGATCTTTTCAATCTTCACCTCAAGGTACCTTGCCTTGAAACGAGCTAAGGCGATATAGTACTCATACTAGCACGAGACGAATCTCCAACCTCTCTAAGCCATTCTTACACCCGACGAAGGCCTTTTAGTCAATGATAATCTCCTCCCGAAACCTCGGTATCATGTTTCTCTTAGCCTCTAATACCTCCTAAATATGCTCAGGCATACTCATGACTTGCTCATTGGCTGTAGTAACTTATTTGACAAGTTTAGACTTGTATGCCCTCATCGAACCTAGCTCCCTGGTAAATTATTACTGCTTGCCCTCCACATTCCAATTGTTGCTCCAGACCACCACCCTCAACTGTTTAGTGTGATCAATGAGGCATCGCTAGGCCTCTTCTAACTGATTTGCTAGCTCGATTCCTTGAGTCTTTGCCTTCACATGAGTTAAAAGAACCAAACCCACATAATAATAAACCTATCACTATGAGTGGATGAAGACAAAATATGCTCAAGACACGTGAGTCGAGAAAACCCGACCCACATAATAAGAAACCTGTCACGACTAGAGATAGAAGACAATGTGCTCAAGGGGCATGAGTTAAAAAAATCTAACTAGTATGAGAAAAAATTTATCACAACGAAAAATATAAGACAATGTATATGAGACATGTAAGTCGAAAAAACTTGACCCACTAAATAAAAACCCATCACGACAAGAGGCTCAACATAAAATATACCTGAAGTATATAAGTAGTAAAGCCAACCTAAGAAAACTATGACAAATGTCTTCCACGTGCCAAACCACAAGCATGAGAACAAATATAAACTTCTATCACATCCAACAAATTTATCCAACTCCAAACCGAATCGCCAATGTTGATCAGGATTCACATATCTTGATTATTCATGTTGAATAACCAGCATCAAAGCTGCTCTTCCTCCCCAAACTTCAAATCTTCTACAATTCCAGCACAATTGCTATCCAGAAGTTAAAAAATTTCCCACTGTGACATTATATTCATTGTAAACCAAGCAAATTGCAAGCATAAACAAAAGCATCTGCTGCACCAGCAACAAGAACATTTAGGATAAATCAACATGATGGTTCCATTAAAAAATGTCCAAATCCCACACCATGATCATGCAAGTACAAGCAAGACAAACCACCAATCTCTTCCTCACAGACATAAATGTAATCCCAGAAAGGCTTAGAAGAGCTTGTAGGGGGAGGAGGCATCCAAGGGGTGGATGAGGTAGGTGAGAACCAGGGCCACAAGCATTAGCAAATAAGCAATCCCCTGGTCGATTGATGTGCCTGCACAAGAGAAAGAAAGAGTAGATCAATCCAACAATCCTTCAACCGATAACGATCAAACAATGAATTTGCAGTAGGAGATGCATTAAGAAAACAAGAGTAGTCTTCATTACATCACACGATCGCAACTAATTTGCAACATTTTTACCAATGTTTAGCGCTAAAAAGAGGAACTTTACAAATGTTAAGAACACCGAACCTATTAGCTAAAACCTAATCGATGTCACTCGAGATCCGTAGACGCTTAAACATAATCTCTGGTCTAAAAAATGAGCGTCTACTACAAAGATGCAAACTCTTACTCCAATACCGCATGGATGCATGAAGGAACAGAAATCTACACTTGAACTGGATGCTAACAGTTACAAACTTGTAAAAATCTACGAAAAGGTAATAGAACAAAAGGGGAAGAGAACACATCCAGCACGAAGAACATAAAAAAGGTCGGATTGTTGGCTTCTATAAAATAACTGGAAATATAACGTCGAAACGAGAAAGAACGAATGAAAAGATCAAATCACCGTCGCTGGCAGGTGAGGGGGCGGGAGCCTGAGCCTGGCCGGACGGCACAACAGTCGCCAAGACGAGAACCAAAACGGCCACAAAAACTTTAAGGATTGCCGCCATCTCGGCCGTGATCTTCCTCGGCTTCGGAAAAGACTGGAACAAACAAACCTGAGATCTCTCTCTTCCTTCTCTGAGCGGAGCAGAGAGGAGGAGAGAGATCTGCGGGAGGCAATGTGCTTAGAATCGATTTGCTGCCTTGTTCCCATCAGGGCGCGAAGGATCGGGTTTTAACGCGGCATCGGTAACTAAACAACGTAGCGCCGAATACGGTACGCCGATTTCGTGGGCCCCACGCGTGAAGCCTACCACAAACGAACAGCGTCAGGCCTAGGGTGGACCGGGTCTACAGGGGCAGCTCGGACAGCCTACGTGCAGACACGTCAGAACCGGTCCCCCCTAAAAAACGAATTAAACAAATATAGGGAAGCTCCCGATTGAAAATGAGAAAGTTAGGGATGATAATTTGGTTGAATTTGATCGTATTTCCACGGAGAAATGGGGAAGAGTCATATCACAAGATGAACCAGCATCTGGATCGAGATCCATGAACCTATTTCGGATTGAGATCACTGTCTCTAATTTTCAAAAATTACTATTTAATCATCTTTTAAATATTTAAAATCCCAATGGGAGATTCTTCGGGACAAAATAGGAGATTCGGACAAAAATAAAATAAAATCCGGTATTACGGAAATTACAAATGATTAAATAAATATTATTTTTTGATATTATGAATAAATATATAGTAGGTTCTGATTTTATTTCCTTGGCCCGAAGCCCGTTCGTTCCATCACAGAACTCAAAGAGACAGCTAGAGATTGGGAAATCCAAATTACAGGTCAACGGAACGTAGAATGTGAGCAATCCAGCTCACAAACTAAGAATCGTTAATGGAAACTTCAGATTTGTAATCTGATCCAGACTCGCAATCGAATTGGCCACGCACAAACTATTTTTTTAATGGTTTGAATGAAAGGTGTAAAAATGAGATCAGATAATTGGACTATAGCATTTTTATAATACTGTGGAATTCAGTATTTATGCGTAAAAATGCAGGAACGAGAGATCATATTTTAGGGCCAATCTACAATATCCTAGGATTCTAAAAACATTTATTAATAATTCCTAAACATTTAACTGTTCATATTGATTATGCCGTTCAAATTGTGTAACGAGTTTTGACGACATTCCGAAATTTATGTAGGTCTTAATTATCTTATACTTATGATAAACCATCAAAAGAAGTCGGTGAGTCTTACAGTTCAACTCAATAAATACTCACAAGGGAGTGCTTGTGTGTCAATAGCATCCCTTATAATTTTATTATTTGAAGTAGGAAATTCAGAAACTTATCAGTTGAGTAACCTTTTTTTAATCAAAAGTAACACAATTAGTTGAAATTCCTCCCGAGCCTATATTTAGCACAATATTAATTGAATAGGAAAACCAAACGTTTATAAATCACTAGGTGAGAAAACACTAATAACGAAATCCAATTCAGACTTCGTTGAAGAATAGAAATATAATTGTCAAGCCAAAATTTTTGTCAATCTCTCCTAGAATAACTCAGAATCAAAATCATCTCTCTTACTTTACAACTAATATAAATAATTTATATATTAAATAAATTCTTTTTATTAATAAAAAATATATTTATTTTTAAAATTTAAAAAATAATTTAATTTTAAATATAATATAAAGATAACTTAAAAAATTAAAAAACTCAATTTAATATAATATATTAATCAATTACATATCCATATTATCATTAATCATCAAATTTATCCTCTAAATATCTAAATATTAATACAATGATATTAATTGATAGAAAAATCATAAAAAAATTAATCTTATCTCCCAATATTATTTTTATAATAATTTCTATTTATTATATATTTAATTATTTTAAATAATTGAAAAATCAATATCTTAAAAATCTTAAATCTACAAAATTATTAAGATCATTTACTTCTTATAAATGTTATTAAATTTTGATAGCATATCCTAAAACTCAAATATATATCAATTACAACCTAAAAATAATAATAAAATATAACATTTATCAAACTATTACAAAATCAAAAATCTTAACAATAAAAACAAATCACAAAAACATCGTATATACCCAACATATCATACATAACCCAAACAACGATAAGAAACCAAGAATGACAATGCAAAAACTCAACGATGGAAAACTCATAAAAATATTAACAAAATTTTAAATTATTATTTTATTTAATAACATAAATTTATTTCTAATAAAAAAATTATTTGATGCCAAAGGTTCATTAATACAAATTTTTAAAGTCTGAGGGGATGATTTCAATTTTGAGCCAAAGTATAAAAAGTCAATAAGAATTTAGACCTAATTCTCGGTATCATATACCCTTGAGGGCGGATATTGTTCTAATGACTTGGTTTCCTCGGGTTAAAACTTCAAACATCCAGTCCCAAAGACCTCCCTCGTGGCGTCAGATTGAACCCAACATGACATCGACTACAGACGCCAGAGATCATGTTTACTGTCCTAACTCCTTCCTATGTTTTTAGAGTTTCATGTGCAAATTGTGGTGGATCGAACGAGAGATTAGACAAAAATTATCTCAGCTACGGCTCAAAAGTATCAAGAAAAATTGAAAATAAAATGTATTAAATCAATGAGAGGATCTGTAGCCGTGGTATGAGACACCAGGAAAACCAGAGTTCGGGCGTCGTACGATCACGGCACGCTTCCGTTTGCGAAGGTTCCGAGATGTTAGAGAGGTCTCAACTCACGAGTTCAACACCCCCCTGCTGGGCCCTTCGCTCTTTTCGTCCCATCTTCTACATGGATCTGTGCCAAACACTATTCTAGATATGCGAAGAACGGATCGAAAGAACGACCCGGAGATCACCCAAACTCGAATTGATCTACGAGTCCGGCCATCCCACCTCGCTTTTACTTCCTATCCGAAGGCAAACTTGGAAAGAATCGCACCGCGTAAGAAGCGATTCCTCCATAGGTCCTTCGTTTGCCACGATATTAAAGAAAGTGGGAAAAGAGAGTAAAAGAAAGAAAGAAAAATGAAAGTGGAGGAGGAGGATGCTCAGTGAATACGAACCAAATTAGATGGACTTCATGTCGCCAGATCCGAAGAGGAACCCGACGATCACAGTAGAGAATGCTTTCTCTTCATCGCATCCGAGAAGAGGAAGCAGCATGAAAGTGAGACGAGGCTATTTGGGAACAGTTTGGTGGGAGGAGACGGCCGAGGCGAGGATCATCTGCGGCGGTAGGTCGCTTACTTGGGTCTATTTATACAGGTGGGAGATTAGGGCATTCGAATTGTACATCGACCCGATCCGTATCGAGTCGTGTTGAATTGGGTCCGGTTGAGTCTTTCTATAGTAGTTGTGGAGGTCGGCAGAAACCAGATCTGATGCGATTAGACATATAACGGTCCAGATTTAGATCAAGAGATCTGACCGTCAAAAATGATTTCAAGCTCCTGTAGTGCATAATGTTTTTTAATCAGATGGAAATTATTGAAATGGAGAGGATATAAATAATAAAATTATATTTATATCCTTCAAACTGCAAGCACTCACACAAATAATAAGGGCATTGACGCTGTTTTCCTCGGTGGACTTTATAGAGTGCCTGCAATTATTCCGTTATCGATCATGCCATGGATGAATTATAGGCAATTCTGTGGAACGATCTCACCGTATAATTTCAGAACCCCTTACTAATGGTAACTCAAATAAGAACAAAGAAAACAGAGGTTTCGGAAATATATATATATATATATATAACAAGCAAATTTGCCATGCCACCAAGGCTCACCCACTACTTAATCATTAATCATAGTATAGGATGGACATACCCTTCACGCAATTCATTATACCATCAAAATATATTCAACAATGTAAAGCACCCATAGCTTGGTTTTTCATAACATATATTTCGTCTATGCAGGAGAGGATTCATTAAATAAGAATATTTAATTGGTTTTACCAATCATGATCTATGTTCAATAACTACAGAACAGCAAATCTAACAAATTACCCATCTCTTCCTAAATTACAAAAAAAAAAAAAAAAAACTAAGCTTTAAGGAATGTAATAGTTATCATCTAATGATGTTGAAAAATTCATATTAGTACCTCACAAGTACTGAAATCTAACAAATACATAAACATGGCAAACTTTTCAAAGTAAAATGTGTATTCATGACCTTCATGCATCCACAGCTTTTAAAAATCTATGAAACCACACGTTATTTTAAGTTAACAACGATCATGAGGTATAAACAACTCGATATCACGAAGAACCACTCAAGTAATCATCAAAAGGTCATATTAACTCTCATCTAACTGTAGTTATCTCACACCAATAGCAGAGTAATAATCCAGATGGTTATAATATGACTACAAGCTCCATATAATACCAACCCAAACATCCACCACCTTGCTTGAGCATAAACTTAAGATTCTACGATCCTAACTTATTTGCATAGTCTTCATGCAACATAGAACAGGAGGGAGGTAATCAAGTCATGGTATAGTTACATGGACGACCAGGAAAACAGAATTCGTCACAAAGTGTGCATCTACTACTCCAAACCTGCCACTTGTTACATCTAAAACAGGAAAAATTCCATAATGATGAAGAGAAACACAAACAATTCCATAATGATTCATAGAAATGACATGTATCTAAATAACATAGATTTTTTCTAAAACAAATCACCAAACTAAATTGTCTTCCTCGGTACAATAATAACTCCGATCCACATCATAAAACTCGGAATCACTTACATTAACCCATACTGATAATGTCCATATGCCTCTAATTAGGAACTCAAAGGGAGAGTTCTAAGCAAATATGGATAAACAGCCATTACATCGATCGAAAACCATCACTAGCCAATAAACTGCCAAAGTCAAACTGCAACCACACAGATCCTTCAACTCTATTGGAACTTCTTATCCTTCAATGGCCCCTTGGGAATCTTGCTCAAGTATTTTGCATGAACCACGGAATAATGCTTCTTGAACTCAGTTTGTGCTTTCTCAGCAAAAGCATCAACCTTGTCCTCATACTTCTCGTACAGTGGCGGCACCGTGTGCAGTGTGACAAACGCTGTTGCCCAAACTTAAAGATGTAAATAACTAAAACTATAATTATTAGGACAGCAAAAGGCTAGGTACTAGTGCAAAATTTCAATTACCTATATAAAATAAGGTCAAGAAATTGCAGCAATTGCCGATGATTGAGAAAACCCAGAGGGCAGCAATGACCTGTAATCGAAGAAGCAGCCAGTAAAGGCACAAAACAGAGCACCAAAATATTGAACTTGCATAGAAGAAATAGGAGGCAACATACAGAAAGGAATTTCTTAAGGTCACGCCCTAATGCGATGTCCCTCAGAGCAGCAAGAGCCCAGTTGATCTCATATCGAAGGGAAAGTGCAATGTTCACAGTCAAATCTTCCGGAACGCTTACCTCTGGAATGCGTGGAGGGGACCTACAAACGAAGCACAGAGGGTTGAGCCACTAGAGAGCGCATACAGAAACGAAGCAACAAAAAATTGCAGAGCCAAACTCACTTGTTGATGAAAGTTGACGCGTTTGACCAGAGGAACATGATGGCCAGGGACAGGATGAGACTATGGCAAACAAAGGTCAGCAAGTGGTACTCCATCAACTCAAACAAGACCCAGATGGCCGTCGCTCCACCGAGCGTGGCAGCCGAGACCTTCTTATTCCTCCATAGGAAAACATCAGCAGCTGCACAAGAATCGGCCATTAAATCATCCTAGTCTTATAGCTATTCCACCCTCAACAGGTTCCATTTAAGACGCAGGTATAATCTACTGAAAAAGTTACGATTCGCCCAACATAAAAGGGTACAATAAATCAAGACGAAGAGGTAGTGCGATCATCCAATGAACTTTACAAACCATGGACAAATAAGGATATCTCTTGATCAAGGCCAACAATAAATCGGAGCCGATCTAGGGTTTCTGTTCGTATGTGCTCAAAAATAGAAAAAAAAAGGTTTTTTTTCTTATTAAATAAAAATGGAAACTGAAAATTAACATCTACATCCGAGTCAAATAATAAGTTCAGGAATCACTGAACCACATCTTAGAAAAACCTACGGATCCCATCCGTCATGCGACTGCGCAAATACGATCGAGATCAAACCGATGAAGAAAAACATGGAAACATGTTTTATTATATTAAAAATGCAAGCAAAATCTTTCTATGGAAAGGGCATCAGGGAGGGACGATCCGTACGCTTCCCACCGCCCAAGACCTTGTGGACGGGCTTCTCGCGCCCGAAGAGGCGGTAGATCTTGGCCTTGACAACCTCGGCGGCGGATGGTGGGGGCGTCGAGGAGCCCACCAAAGAGGATTTCTCGCCGTCCGAATCCGACGATGAAGAGTCCCCGCCGTGGAACTTCTCAGTGATCTTCTCCAGCAGAGACTCCCCCACAGACTCCTCCTTGTGCTCCGCCATCGTCGCCGCCTCACTAAGAAACTTCTAAACCTCTCTCCGATGACTCTCGCGCCGAGGGAATGAACGAGGGGGAATCGGCGGCCATCGAGGAGGCTTTATAAAGGACCGGGCCACGGAGAAGTGATCACGACCGTCGGATCGAGGCAGGGCTCGGTGTAGCGGTCAGATGGAACAGCGGGTGGAGGGGTAAATTTGCCCGAAGGGCGAAGGAAAGATTTAAGTCGAGAAGAGTCGGAGGGGTTGTTTGTTTGACGGCGACTTTGAATTGGAGAGGGAGATTAATGACCGTGCTGACGGCAACGTCAGTGTGCCGTTACTTTTTCGGGACGGCGTGGCCAGCACGACCGGCCTGGGGAGCCGTGCCTGCTGCCATTTCCGGCCCACCAGTCACGTGACACCACGTGGACGGGGAAAGCTGTCCTAAGGAATACAGCAAACACGCCCGACGCGCACGCGAGGCTGTAAGCCAGGACGACGCCGTCGGCCCCACACCGACGGGCATTGGAGGCCGATGAGTGGCCAGGAAAGGTAAATGGTACGACGAAGGTGAGACGGATCGCACGCCGCACTCAACGGTGCATGTCATAGGTGGGGCCGAGGCGACACGAGAAAAGGCCGGTGGGGAGCTCGGGTGAGGACAAAAGTGGAATCTCGTACATTATTTTCAGTTTTTTTTTTTTTTTTTTTTTTGCTTCTCCTTTTTGGGCCTTTCGGCAACAGTTTTGAACTCGCAATTCCTACCGGTTGAAGGTGAAGAAAAGCGTGAGACGCAACGAAGGCATGGACGACTTCTTCCCCGTTGCCAACTCCTTAATACCTAAGGATACACTGAGACCTTTGTATCTAAATGCATGATTAAAGAGTCGTAGTGATCCAAAGAACCTCATTGCTTCCTACCGAAGAAAGATCAATGTCCAACAAAACTCAATTTTTTTTAGTATAAAATTTATTGCTCAACAAATTTAATTCATAAAGAAAACTAATTCAAAATACTACTACCTTTGTTTTACTTTATATACCACATGAGTTACATAACTCGTCTCGGTATTTCGATCTTAAATAATAGTTAAATAAGTCTTCTATCGGTAAAAAACTAACCCTGGAATGTTCAATATCAACTCAAATGTTTTATAAATCTAACATAATATTGGAACACTTCATCTTGTTATTCATAAGACTTGATGATTTAATCGATTATTTATATCCAAGCAATGCTTGATAAATTTGTGAAATTAACTTTTACCTACTCTTTATAGTCACTAAAGACTACTGATACAATACATTTTGGCTTATCCAACGTATATTTCTGTGTCACATTTCAAAAAGCCACGTAGATACTGTCGATTCGGTTTGGATTAAGATCTCGCGAATGAGCAATATTCTAGACCACCGTTCGAGGGGCCAAGAGCAAGCCTCACCACCTGCCTCCCCTG
Organism: Ensete ventricosum; assembly: GCA_029747655.1. Classification (NCBI taxonomy): domain Eukaryota; kingdom Viridiplantae; phylum Streptophyta; class Magnoliopsida; order Zingiberales; family Musaceae; genus Ensete; species Ensete ventricosum. Next base: position 43,210,972 of record JAQQAF010000005.1, on the reverse strand, counting down.
TAAGATCACCTTTTGTACGTCTCCTACACATTATGAGGACCTGTTACAACTCAGACAATAGCCCAAGAAAGGATCGTGTCTACTATAGATACGTAATAAAGGCAACCAAAATCATAGCGGGATTAGACAGACAAGTCAGAGATTCAGCCACCTACCAGCATACGGCGTGAACTTACCACTTACACGCATTAACATTTTTCGTACGATTTTTGCCTCCCTATGTAGTATAAAATGTACCCACACAACTGTGCCTGAGGGACCTCTGGACACAGAAGAAAAAAGACAAACAACACAGGGCAATTCATCGCTAACTTAACTATCGGAGGAGTCGTGTCGTGGCAACACATCCCTCCTCCCCCCTCTCCACCCTTATATAATTTTGAGTCATGTCAATTTATAAGAGAAATTATATAGTGTAAGATAAATAATTATGATAGTCCTTCCTCTTCCATAATAAAGAATCTTATCATAATTAAACTTCTTTTACATTAGTTAATAATCATAATTAGAAATCTAATTAAAATCATAATATACCTTATCGAATTAAATGGGACCATATAATTGAACATTCTCCCATCTCATTAATCAATAATATACAAAAAGTTAAAATCATAATAAATAAAATAAATTTATATTTAAAAATAACTTTTCTAATTAGATTCTTTAATTTTTAAAAAATATTTTACATGTGATCATGAATTTTATAAAATAAATTAATATGTCCAATAAATACATCGATACTATATTAAGTTTGACTACGAATGTGAGTTATAACATTTATTTGTCATCAATATCAGACTCTTCTGCATATATCATAATATTATTAGTCTTTCCTAATACAGTATATAATGATCTTTATAATTTATCTTATCAAATAATCATATTATCATATTTAATCATAATGTGTACATACATAAATATGAATAGAATAGATTGCTCATAATTCTAATTATAAGATAAATTAATGTGTGTTTATATATAATGTGTGCATACATAAATATTTAACCATCAATCATGATGTCAGCATCACCAAATCTTTTATAGATGGCTGACAATTCTAATTATAAGAGTATATTCTTTAAATATCTTAAATTATAAGATCTTAGAAAATGAATCAATAATATAGGAAAACTCACATTCTTAATTAACATTAGTTATTTCTAAACTATTTCTCTAATTATTAAGTATTGTATATCATAATGTATAGAACTGCTAGAGTATTTGTCATTCTTAGAAGAAAAAAAATTAACATGATATATCATAAGATATCTTCAATGACTTAAAAATGAAGTCTTAAGATAAATTTTATAATTATAAAGTTCGAATAACAATCAAAAAACAAGCCATGAAATCAACTTCTACTTTCGATAATATAATTTGTATTATATTATTCTTGAAAAGTACCTTTTTAACTAATATAAATGAAAATCATAAAGTAGATTTCCTAACGTAGAAGTAGTTTATAGAATCAACATATAAAAATCTCATCATTTTAAGCTGATTTGATATCTTATACGTGAACAATATAATCTTTTGTCACTTATAAATATCTTATTTTCTTTTTAGCCTTTTAATATTTTATTTATGGGTAACTCGAATATTTACCCAACACTCCTTATTGTAAAATTGATATCAAATCTGATATATGCTTAAACATATAATAGACTTCTAACGAAGGATATATAAGAAATATTTTTTATTTGATTCTATTCTAGGTTATATATTGATTTTGACTAAATTTTCATCAATGGTAAAAGGTGTATCGTTAGCTGAACAAAGTTGCATACTAAATCTCTCTAAGACTTAGTCCATATACCCTTTTTGATATAGTTATAGTAATATTTAAGATCTACCCCGAGATATATAAGATTACTCCCACTTATCTTCAAGAATAAAAACTAATAAACATCACTTTTAAAAATCATCATATTTTATAACTTATGAAAATAACAAGAGACATTTTGATACTTATATCATAATATGGTTCTTTTACATATCCCGCATAATCATAAAAATGATATATCTTAATTTTATTGGTTACAGGTGCTCTACAAGCCAATCACGTGAGTGATATCACTTGTGACACACTGTGCGAACTTTTTACGTATTGTTATTATTGGCATATTTTCACTCTATGTTATCTGTTGCATATATTATGATGCTATTAGATCTATGTAATGACAATTGGATCATGATAAGGTCATGATAATGAGACCAGTTCATCTTCAAACACTAACTCTAAATAATCTCAGTCATAGGTTACTCGAGAGGGACATCGAGATTATTAGACAAATCGAAATATTGTATACTCATCCATATGATGGAGGCGACTAGTCTTATAATGGCTCGTGTGGGGGTACTTAGGGTATACTATATATGCTTATTATATAATGAGTTCACTAATTTATCCGCATATAAAATGTTGGATAGTTAATGATACCTAACGTTGGACAACAATTAAGTAGTCTCAGTTATGTCTAGTCCTTATTCTTGAGATACCAAGAATGTTTTGTTTGAGTACTTTTTTCTTTGACAATAAACTTACAAGTCTAGAAGTTTCAAATCTAGTACGATAGGTTATCGAGATTAGTAGCCAACCTTATGAAGGCAATTCAGTGTCAATAGAAGATTTTTCACTCTCATTATCGCGAGAGGAATATTTTGTGTGTTCTTACTCAGGCAAATCCCTGGTCAAGGTCGTTCGGATTGAGAGATAAGTTCTCTGGGAGAATCTAATTAGAGGGAGACTCAGATGAATTTCGTATGAGACCTGACAATATCATATCTAATATATGGTCTCTGGGATATTAGATAGATGAGGAACTATAATTACATAGTAACTATAGACAGATATGTCCAATATATTATATCATCCATGTACCGTCTAAGGATTATGGCGTTATGGCCTACTACGTTCATAGTCAATAAGTTGACTGAATTGTTATGAGATAATAATTCACTAAGTCAAAAGGAGTTCTGAGAAAGAGTTCTGACAGGTGCAACTCATAGTAGCTCGATATTAGGCCTAGAGCATCACACACATATGGTAAATATTACGATTTTGGTTTTCAAAGATATATGATCTCCCTAACTAAAACATACAACACATAAAGCATATTTTTCAATTTTGTGATTTTGTGTTCACGAATCATTGCACGACGATTAGACCAATGTGGGAGATATTTTTGTTTTGTTTTTCCGCTATACATGTGATGCTTCTGATAAGGTTTCCCAATAGTAGTATCGAGGTTAGGTTCATCATGCAATGGTTGGCTTATAAACTGCATGTGTTGTATTGAATCACGTAGAATTATTCTACATGTTTTTGTTGTGCCCGGAGACGCTTGCGACAGTCACCTACGGAGAGTCGATATGCTCGCAAGGGTTGTGGAGGAGCCACTTGCCAACGAAGGCAATGTTCGTGGGCAAATGACCTGCTGGCAAGGGTCAGAGCAGGCCGCTTGCAAGGATGGCACCCGCCTATAGGGGCAACTGCCTGCAATGTGTAGCGGTGCCGCTTGCGGCAGAGGTGCCACTGTACTGGCGACCGCCTATGTAGGGGCAATGGTAAAAGGGGAATTAAGGTTTTTTAGAGAAAATGATGATTATGTCCCTCTAAATTTAAGAAATCTCAAGGTTTGTCCTTTTATCCAAATTAAAAAAATATCCTTCATAAATCAAAAAATTTCTTATATATCCTTAGTTTCAAAGAAAAAAGTTAATTAAAAGGCTTAATTTGCTATTATTATTATTAATATCTAGTAGTGTGGATAGATATTTATGAACTTTGTGATATGATATGTATATATGTGATTATTATTATTCTTGAGGCCCGCGATCCTTCGATTTTTCTCGTTTATTATTGGGCTTACGTGCCTATTATTATGTTATAATTACAGAAAAGGTGCGACATGAGCGTCGAGGTACCAATAGGACCCACGAGACTGAGATGGACGATCATAGGGCATGAAGATGCATTGATACACACAGATATCCTAAGTCTAGCAAGGGAACCTAAGTCTTATTAGAAGTGTTCTGAGGAGGTTCTAGCTGATTCAAGAGATAATGACCCATTGAGATGTAACAATGGGAATAGTTTCATCTGAAAAAAATATTGTAGATCCACTAACGAAGACGTTGATTAAGATTGCATTTGAGTATTACAAGGGTCTGATAGAGATCAGACACGTAGGTGATTGACTTTAGGTCAAGTGAGAGATTGCTGGTTACAAATGCCCTGCAAGCTAATTATATAAGTGATGACATGCGTAACTGTTGATAGATAAGTCAAATAGATTATATCCCACTGTATCATCGGGGGACTAATTATCGTATGACGATTTTACTAATGTGGGAAACCTTTTTATTTTGTTTTCTACTACATATGTGATGCTTCTGAGAAGGTTTCCCAAAATGACCTTACGATCAACTCCTGACTGCAGGGGGCAACTAGGCGACCAGGGTTTCCTAGCCGCCCATAAACAACATGTAGCTATGGACTCTTGGCTGTAAGGAAGATCTTGGTGGCTAGGTTTTTCTAATCGCCCATAACAGCCATACATCCAGGGACTCCTGACTGTTGGGGTAACCCTAGCGCCAAGGTTTCTTGGCCACATAAGGTAACCTACCATGAGGATATGGTAGGGTTCTCAAATTAGTAAATAATTAATTAAATATTTTAATTAATTATTGTTATCTAGTAGATCTATATGATGTGTACATATGATTTGGATATATGATGATAGACTATATGATCATTTGTATGTGTGTATATGATTATTGTTATTATTATTATGGGGGGTCTTCAAGCCTCCTTCTCTTTTTCATCTATTTGATTATGCATGTGTATCTATAATTATATTGTAATTACACGAGAGGGTTTGTTAGAGAATATGGGTGCCAACAGGACCCATGAGGTTGAGACAGATGATCACAATGCATAGAGATGTACTGAGGTGCCGTTAGGACCGATAAGAATGAGATGGATAATCATATGGCATTGAGATGCACCGAGGTGCATATAAATTCATTTATGAGTGATCGAGCCTTCTCGCTCAAGCCTGATCACATTAGGCTTAGTTCTTTGATCATCCGATGTGATTACTTATATATGATATTTGCTTATAGATATATATATATAAATCTACTGCCACTAAAATAAACAAATATTGAAATCATGTGCCATGTTTGAAGCAGTCGTGTATGCATCAACCACGGAAAACAAATGTTCATTTATAAGTTAACATATAAACATTCATTTATATGCTTCGTACAAATAAAAAATTAGAAATTAGAACATCGTAGAATGACCGTTACAAGGAATTGTGAACTTGTTATCACTCTTTGGGTTGCTTGAGAATACTGCAAATGGATCATAGAACCTATACGAATGACGCATCATATGCAGCTTATCGAGGTGAATCCTGACTCCAAACCAGATGCGTTTAGATTATGAGCTTCTTCTTACTATGAATCAGTTATAACCCAATCTACAATAACAGTGACGCAGAATCTGATAAAAAGAGAGGTTTATGTAATGGTACTAAAGAGGGTGGATATAGAAGAAGAAGGAGAAGAAGAAGAAGAATGAAACTTGAAGAGTGCAAAACAAGGACATTAAAACAAACAGATTAAGTGCGCTAAGCTGCGAACCAGACGTACTTTACCGTGTATGCTTCCGATTTGTCACGGCCTCCGAGCTACCGCTTGCTTATCCCTCGCAGCGTGTTCGAGGTCCGAACCGCTCGGGATGAACCATAACAGCTCTCGTTACTGCATCCTTTTATCGAGAGGGGGACTTGTTCGATCTGGCAAGCTCGGCGAACATGCTCCGGCGACGAGCTGACGGACTGGAGACTGGTGCGGACGGATTGTGGAAGAGTCTGAGCATTAAGAAGAGGGGAATCGCGATCTGTGGATAGTATCGTTGAGTCGAATATTCCGATCCAATATCCGCTGAATCGGAGAATATGCGAATGATATATAACTCTCATATAACATAAATTACTGACATCTTTTCTCAACAAGGTCGTTGTAGTATAGTGGTGAGTATTCCCGCCTGTCACGCGGGTGACCCGGGTTCGATCCCCGGCAACGGCGCAATCTATTCTTTTTAGTCCAATTCGATGTCCTTTTAACTTGATGAATTTGTCATATTTTATCAATCCTAAATAATAATAAAGTTTCATATTATTTCAACAAAGTCGTTGTAGTATAGTGGTGAGTATTCCCGCCTGTCACGCGGGTGACCCGGGTTCGATCCCCGGCAACGGCGCAATTTATTCTTTTTAGTCCAATTCGATGTCCTTTTAACTAGATGAATTTGTCATATTTTATCAATCCCAAATAGTGATAAAGTTTCTTATTATTGCAGCAAAGTCGTTGTAGTATAGTGGTGAGTATTCCCGCCTGTCACGCGGGTGACCCGGGTTCGATCCCCGGCAACGGCGAGATTATTATTATTTATTTCCTCTTTTAATTTTAATTTTTTTTTTTCACTTTTTTGAATATTTAATCATCGAAATCGTGACCTTTTGATTCCCCTCCCCGGCAAACCCCCGTACACATACATCACCAAATCGCCATCCGATTCCAAGGCATGGAAATGCTACTGCAGAAGTGAGCAAGTCAAGAACTCAAGTCGCTTTTTAAGGTGGTTGCGGAACCAAGTTATTTAGGATGAGCTTTAATGCGTTTGGCTGCAGTGGGAGGAGCATCTCATGTGCGCTTGTCTATATAATTAATTGATGATTGATGATGCATTGGTTGGAGCAGAAGATTGATTGATTGCTTTAGTCTGTGTGTTGTTTTGTTTTCTGCTTCCCATGCGTAGATATAATGTTGCAGCCAATTGACGTCCGACCGAAGCCGTTCGACGTAGTTATTTCCTCCACCCCCCCCTTTCCCTTGATAATGTAGCGTGTAATCGAGACAGCGGGTCGACTTCTGGTGGCCTTATCCCTGTCTCCGGCAAACCAACCCCCCCTTTGACCCGCTACGGAAACAGCATCCTCACCTTACCGAAGCCTCAAACTGGAGATGATTGATAACATCTGCCGCCCTGTCGCCGTTCATCCCATCTCCTTCCTCTGCGACAGGGAAAAGCAACACTGCTGCTGCTGCACATGTATCACACTTGGGAGTCGTCAGTCATTTACAAAGGGAACTGACTTCTCCTTCCGTCTTCTTTTGCTCAAGACATATTTACTGTATCAAAAGGTTGGAGAAGAAAAAAAAAAGAGAAAGCGACTGTATCCCTCGCTTTCCATCTCCTTTTGCTCAAGACAAATTTACTGTATCAAAAGGGAGAGAAGAAAAAAAAAAAAAGAGAAAGCGACTGTAGAGCACGCACTCTATGACCATAGATAGTAATCTCATCCCCCACACACCGTCGCCTCATACGAGCGAGATTGATTCATTCCAGTGTTAGATCAGCCTCGTACAATTTCTAATCCTTTGAATGGCATATCTCTGCCGTCACGTGATCTCCCTGCAGATGCGTGTGATGGAGCCCAACATCATAGCATATCTCTTCTTCTTCTTCTTTTTTATTTTTTTTTATATGTTTAAGTCTCCCTCATAGTTCTTCTATACATCATTTGCTCTTCTACAAATAGGTCTTAGAACCCAGGAGGATTGGATACCAACTTATGGGTGCGCACACAGCAAAATGGACGGTGAGACGATGTTGCCGCATTAAAACGTGCGGTCGGATATGTAGAAGACTCTCGCATTGGGTCGTTGAGGTCACATAAAGGTTCCATTTTTTTTTCCCGTCTCAACCCCCCTCCCCCTCCCCAGCGAATCGAATCCATGACACGACTGCCTACCGCTGCAGAGGAGTAGCGAGCACAGAGACAAGCGAGCAGAGCGAACTGCACTTTTCGCGTGAGCTTCTTTTAAGTTAGCCCCTCCCTCCTTCCCTTCCTCCAAAAGCTAGCCTTCAGAAAGCGCGCCATGGAGCTCTTCAGGCTGCTCGCTCATGCTGGCGAACACGGTGACGGCGACCCCTCCCCGGGTACCAAGCCCGCCGACGCCACCATCGCCGCCACGGTCCTCTGCACGGACTCCGATGACGGCGGCGGGGACAGCGAGGACGAGGGCCCCTTCTTCGACCTCGAGCTCACCCCGCCGATGCAGGACGACACGGACCTCCATCGAGAGAACCAGCAGTCTTCCGACGCGGAGACCGAGGACGAGGATGGAATGGAGGAGTTCGACCTGGAGTTCTCCCCGGATGGAGGAAGGTACGGCCGAGGCGGCGCCAGCCTCCGGCGCGACCCCGACCTCTCGTTGTCCCCCTCCGATGGACTCTTCTTTAAGGGCCGTCATGTCCCGCTCGAGCCCTCCTCGTCGACGGACTTCGCCGCCTCCGAGGTGCCAAAGTCGTCCAAGTCCCAAGTCCCCGCCTTGCTCAAATCCGGCGCCAGGGCCCGCGCCTTTAAGCTGGGCTTCCACAGGAGGTCGAAGTCGGCCTCGATGGAACCCAACCCCGTCTCCTCCCCCGCCGCGATGTCCTCGCCGCCGAAGCAAAAACATAGAAACAAGTTCTTCGTCAGGTTCAAGGTCGAGGCGGCCCCGTCGGTGCCCCTCTTCACCAGGGACAACAGCTCGAGGAGCTCCGGCAGCAGCAGATCGGCCCTGCTTTTCGCCAACGATGGATGGCCGGCGTCGGACGACAAGAAGCTCCTCAAGGACGTGCTCCAAAGGTATCTTAGCAAAATTAAGCCTTTTTACATCAAAATCTCGAAGCGATACGGCGAGAAGCTCCGGTTCTCCGGGCCGGTGAGCTCGAGCAGAGCCATGAAAGTGCGGCCCGCCAAGGAGGGCGGAGGAGACCAGCTGAAACCGACGGTATATTCGTGGAGCAGCTTTAGCGGGTCACTGAAGTCGCAAGATGAGAACAACCCGGCGGGACTAAGGGTGGTCAGCCGGCGACTGAGGAAGAGCCGGTCGGCGTCCGCGGCCGTCGCCTCGGTGCGCTCTCCGCCGCTGGCGACCGGGAGGCTGGACGACTCGCTCCTGGAGCAGCAAGACGGAATCCAAAGCGCCATCGCTCACTGTAAGCGGTCATTTAACAGAGGTACGTATTAAAGCTTCCGAGTCCGGCCATGTTTTAAAGCGTCTATATACAATCTTAGAGAAGACCCGGTGGACTCGGCGTGCAGGGTCGGAGTCGCCGCTGATGCGATCGAGGAGCGATTCCGGCGACGGGAGATCGTTGGAATCAAGCTGCAGCAGCAGCAGCAGCAGCAGCGGCGGCGGCGGCGACGTTTGAGCATCGTCCGTTCGGGTTTTTATTAGAACGGAGGTGGAAATTAATACGCACAAAGGAGAACGAAATGGTTTGGTAGAGCTATTCCAGATTCGGCTTACATCTATGTTTGTTTGCAAGGGGAGGAACCGAGAGTTGCTTTTGGCTTTTGTGAAGTCATCTCTTCTGCCATATATATTTATATATATAGCTAAGTTGTATCTGCGTGTTTTGTGTGACGAGATGTAGTGGCAAATCGTATATCTGTGTGGGTGGAGTTGTGAAAAGAAATCAAAGACGCGGAGGAGGAGGAGGTGCGGACGGACGATGAAGCTGAGGAAGAAGACAAAAGGTTTTGGAGGACAAAGATCTGAATTGAGTCTTGTGAGTGGAAGACCGTGCCTTGGTTTCAGTATTTTTTGCAACGCGGCCGCAGTCTTTTTCTTTTCTCCGATGTCTTTTTGATCTCTCTCTCTCTCTCTCTCTCTTTCTTTCTCTGTTGGGAGTGAAGGAAGAGCACAGGTGACGCCCTGCGCAACACGAAATCGCCGGCTTTTTACTATTCCGGCGAAAGGGAAAGAGGCGGACAAAACATTAGCATTCATCCATCCATCAGTTTTTCCCAAAAAAATCTCTTTTTTAGATCTTTTTTTTTTAACCTAAAGTATGAATTTTCGATCACCATTATTTTTTAATCTGAAATAGCTCTGGTTATTTACCTTTTTTTTCTTATAGATCAATAGAGAAAAAATTATTAGTGTTATTTTTTATAATATTTTTATAAAAGTATGAATCAATCTGGATATTTTTTTATTTGATATTGTATTGTTTTTAATAATAATAGAAACATTATTTTTAAGTATTATGTTACAGTGTTATATTATTTTTAGGTGTCATTAAAAATATTATAAATAGATTGATTTACAATCTATAGGATAAGGAAGGAAAACTAAACGATTTTAGAGAATTTTAGAAATATGAGGAATTGTCCGGCAAACACCCCCTCCCCCCCCCCCCCCCACACAAAAAAAGGTCTTTTTTTCATAAGAACATTTTATGAAAGGAAATCTTCAGGTACTATTTTTTTAAATGTTTTGCATGGAACTTAATGGGCCGTGGAGCTCAAAATATCCCTATTTAACCATCATTAATATTATTTTTTTATCGATCTCAATTGATTTCGAGTAATTATTCGATCAGATATATATGGTATTAATCCAATTCCAGTCAAATGATTTTTAATAGATTAAGATATAAATATTTCTCATAGGCCATATCCTGGCTCGGCCCATCTGAGGAAAGTCATCAGATCACCACAGTGGAGCCAATTAAGCACTCCCAACTCAATTTGGACCATGACCTCGGGATTGGTTGCCGCTCCGTCTCATCGTCCAAAACACATGATAAGACATGACATACCCCAAACATTGTCAATAGACAGATCGTCGAACAATCCCACCATCCAATGAACACGACATGACACGACACAGCTCAAATAATATCGACGTCAAAATATGGTCCAACCATCCCAAGGTGCTATCACACATTAACACCCGTGTACGGTGACGCTGTCAACAATTAAATATACTCGTATGACAATCCTCGACAAGAGGTATAAAAGTCATCGCAATAAACAATATTAAGGAGATCAAAGAACACACACACGGAGCACCACACTAGCACAAGGACACTCTCGCAATCTCAACCTCTCAATCAACTTAATCATTGAAGGGGCTGAGTCGAAAGGACCCTCCGCTCGACTCAAACTTTTTGTACAAAACTTGATCGACGAGGAGGAGGTGATGAATGTCAGCCCCACCTCGAGGAGCTAGTCTAGAGATTTCAGAGCAGAGTCATCATCCTGTCGCATCTCTTCTCGAAATGTTGAGCTGCGTGAATGTCCTTGCACATTCGGGTCAGACCAAGTCGAGACACCACCTCAGACTCAGACATAAAGAACAACAATAATATCTTAATAAAGAGTTTTTAATGAGTGCCAATGCTTATATGAATATAAATATATTTGCTTTAATTATCAAATGGTAATCAAGTTTCAATTTTGGAACAGTGAGGTGATAATATTTTCAGGCCTATGAGCATGCATGCACGCACGGGAGGTCAAGCAGAAGACCCACCGTATGTGTACAAAGTGGCATCCCACCTTCCATTGCATCCCGTCCCAAGGAGAGGGAGAGAGGGAGAGAGGGAGAGAGGAAACCTGTGGCAGACTAAAGGCAGCGACAAAGAGGTGCGGATGTGGGGGGGAAGCAGCAGGCGAGAGAGAGAGGGAGGGAGGGAGGGAGGGAGTATTCATACTTTAATTAATTGCGTGGTCAGCGGTAGCAGCGAATCCGATGCTCGCCTTTTAGAGTGCTCGCGTGACGCTTTGCTGCTATGCTTCTTTTGTCAGGTAAGAAGACAGCATCAGATTCTTCCTCCGGATGGTGTGATAGCTTGTCGTCACACCACATTTGTTTGACCTCGTCCGAGTTCATCGAGTTCCCATGGACGATGCCAGCCGAGAGTGAACTCTGGCTTTGGGATGGTTCACGGGCGGTGTGCTAAAAGATTCGCGGTAGGGTTGCTGTTCTGGATTCAGCACACAAGTGTTTGATGAAATGGGAGAGAAGACTATGGGTTGCATGGACGGATCGTCCTCCTCTCGCTCGGAATAAATTAGATAGATACCATATGGTAGGGTGTTCATTGTGTTGGATTGTCAAATAGCTTTAGTGGTGAAGACGTTTGAGGTAAGGTAGGAGTAAAACTGGTCTCTCTTTTTTTCTGATGTCTTCGTTGCGGTGGTGATTGGTCTTGTGTTCAAAGTTTCTTCGCCAAGCTACTTACTGCTTTGGCAGCGTCCACGAATGAACGGATAACCCCAAAAGTCAAAATCGTTGAGCTACTCTTCCTTTCGTACAGACATAATAAATACTTCAGATTGCTTTTCGCAAACAACAAATAATCTCTTCGATGATACACACACACCATATTCTAACTCCATCTACCATGCATTGCTTCCCAGATGGAACATTAATTACTGGTAACAATTAAGCGCTACCCAATCCCTGGACAAGAGATGCGACGATTAATCTTCAGCTGACGTTGGCGGAGCAATCCGTGTTCTTGAATCCCTGAAACGTCTTCGACAACTCCAAGGTCATGCTGCAGTTCAACATCACTTCGATGTCGCGCTTGTACACGCCCAGTACGTTCACTCTCCCGCTGATGTCCGTGAAGCTCGTCAGGTTCAGCTCGGTGCCGGCGGTGAACGCCTCCATGGTGATGTTCATCTGCTTAACCACTCTGTCGGTGAGCACGTCCACCGTCACGTTCATCCGCGCCGTCCGGCGGGCCGACACCTTCCCCTGGGGCGCGTACGCCACCCCCACCGTCTCCCTCGCGTAGTAGAAGTCCGTGGTGCTGTTGTCGAATCGGAAGGACGCCACGTTGGGGTTCTCGATCGAGATGTCGGCGACGAGCGTGGCGTTGAACAGCACCAGGTTGTCGGGCGTGCCCGGCTCGATTTCGAAGGTGTCGAGGGTGAGGGAGTTCATGGTGAGAGTGGGATCCTTGACCTTGAACACGGTGAGGGAGAGGATGAGGATGGTGATGCCGAGGATCACGACGGTGGCGCCGCAGCAGCCGCAGCAGCACAGGGCGCACCGCCGCTTGTGGAGGTACTGGATCGAGCGCCACCTGGAGGCGGCCTCTTCGTCATCGACGACAGGGACGACGGACGGCGAGTGCAATACGATCGGCTTCACCTGCTCCTCCTCTCTCTTCCCTGCCATCGTTTGGTTTGATCGCCGGTGGAGGCAGAAAAGATGAGTCAAGCCTTTCCCGTTACCGCGCTCTTCTTAAAGGTCAGTATGTGAAGAGGGGGTTGCCGCAGTTGGAAGTCGTGTCTGGTTGCAGGACGGGTCACGCCCCACTGTTGACTTGACTTTGGCGATTCCAACATATATAAAATCTTGCCGTCTATGAACAAACGAATGCATATAAACGCGTGATTCTTCTTTGGTGAATCTGACCGATTCCAAAGCTAACGACTAATGCTGCTTGCTTCCGTGACCGGTTTTAGACGTCCAGTGGAATCGAAGCAAGGAGGGGGGACGAGTGGCCGACTTGACCGAGTGAGTTAAGTTAGCGGTCAAGAACCGCAGTCCTTACGCTTGGTTGAATGAACGCCAATGATGATGATGATGATGATGATGATGATGATCCGTTTCGGGATATGAGTTGCATCACACCCAATCATACTATGGGCGTCGAGTTATTTGGATTGCATCACACCCTATCATACTTCTCGAATAACGAGATAGGTCGGTGACCTGTCTACTACTGATGTCGTCTAGGTTACATCACACTCTACCACACTTTTTTACCATACTTCTCAGGTGCCAGAGTGGTGACTTGTCTCACGGTCACGGTTGACTTTGAGGTGCCAAATTGGCTCCGTGGTGGCGATCTAATTTGGGGGGTGCACAGTTGGCTCTGTGGGGGTGATCTGACGGCCCTCATGGAATGGTAGGCTAGGATATGTTATATCATTCTCTCCCTTCCCTCCCCTCCAAAAGGAGTTGTGCCTCGGGGGAATCGAGAGGCGCGACACGTAATGGGTGTATGTCCATTCGTTGGTCGTGTCTTGGTGCCTTGTGGCCCGATCGAGACTAGGTTAGTAATGACTGGTCGAGACTGATCGACAAGAAACTGGCTGAGACTAACTCGACATGGATTGGCCAAGACTGAGTGGACATGGATTGGTCGAGACTGGTTTGCATGAACTGGTCGAAACGGAGTCGGTATGAATTGGCCGAGACTGGTCGACAAGGAACTGGTCGAGATTGAGTCGACATGAAGTGGCTGAGACTGGTCGACAAGGAACTGGTCAAGACTGTGTTAATACAGACTAGCTGAGAGTAGTCGATAGGGAACTAGTCGAGATTGGTTGGCATGCACTGGTTGAGATTGAGTCGGCATGGACCAACCGAGATTGGTCGGCATAGACTGGCCGAGACTTAGTCGGCATGGACTGACCAAGATTGAGTCGGCATGGATTGGCCGAGACTGGTCAACAATGTATTAGCCGAGACTAAGTCAACATGGACTGGTTGAGAAGGAACTGCTCGAGACTGAGTTAGCATGGATTGGTCGAGATTGGTCGATAAGGAACTGGCCGAGACTGAGTCGGCATGGACTTGCCAAGATTGGTCGACATGGACTAACCGAGACTAAGTATGACCTGTTTGAATGGGAAATTTGAACTACAATGGCTGTTGGTGCGCCTCGGTCCTTGAGGATACTTTCTTATGATGATAGGGTGTTGAGCTCTCGCGTTGCAAGTGAGCGGCTCCACAGGCGGGGCGTCTCTCTCCAAGCAATTTTTTTAGGGTATCCTAGCTCATTTACTACGTATCTCCTCGGGATCCTAGAATGTCGCTCTGTTTCCTCAACGAGAAGGCAAAGGGTTGCTTCGGGTGATGCGTCCATCACCTCAAGGGTGTCTCTTCAACTGAAAAAGTTGTCTCATCCTATTTGCCCTCGTTTGGCTTTATAAGCCCTGCATGTAGGTGAGGAAGAGCTTATTGCTCTATGCCCTTCGCTTGTCCCTCTCTCATTTTTGTGTCCATCACAGTCTGCCTCCTCCGGTCATCTTCGGCTCCTCAGCAGTTGAGTCTTTGCATCCTTGGTTCTCTTTGCTTCTTAGAATTTATGTGTTTCTTCTGCCATGTATCCCTCGTCATCTGGTGGTGAGAGAGATTTGGGGAGCGGCTCTCCATTTAGGTCTTCATCCTCCATAGATGAGAAGGCTTCTAAAGCCTTGAAGGCTATGCTCCGGGAGCATGAATAAGATTCGATCATATCTGAATCCTTCCTACCCCATATTAGGACTAAGTATTTCTAGCGAGTATGATTTGCATGTGTCAGAAGTCGGCCAACGACCATTCAATCCATTTGCGAATGGATTTGAATTGTTAGTTGATGCCTTTGAGGCGGGGCTAAGGTTTCCCCTGCATCCACTGGTGGTGTCATGCCTCCATCACTGGAGGTTTTTTCCTTCCTAAATAGCACAAAACTTTTGACATTATATGATAGCTTTCATCGAGGAGTGTCGGCTGGCTGAGCAACCCGACACTTACCCTATTTTTGGCCTATTTCGACCTTCACAAGGGGCGAGGGAGCGACTTATCTAATCTCCAAGAGTGGTTTCCCCGTGTGTGGTGCTCCTTCTAAAAATAAGGGGGAAATCCCGCTTCTTCTTTGTGAGCGCCTTCAGGGGCTGGGGCTTCAAGTTGAAATGGATTGACCATGATGTCGACAACTCCCCTCCCCTTCTAACAAAGGATGATGTAGAGCAAGTGGTGCGCCTAAAGGGGATTATTTCCTCTTTAAAAGCCATCAAGTCAATGACGAAGGTTTGGTTGGTAGAGGCGGGCCTTAGTTTGACCTCTGTGGGTATGATTCATCTTGTTTTTGTTATACATCGCTTTTGTTGTTCGTCCCAACTCTCGATCATGTGTTAATCATATGTGATGTTTTGTAGATATGAATCTTCATGGGATGAAACGAGCATTCGTAACTCGGGACCCGCGCCCCGAACCCTCTCAGCCTCTGACTAACTCTGTTGCCGAGGCGAGTGCCACCCACGAGGCTGATCCCCTCGCCAAGAAGATGAAGGTGCTTGTGAGCAAGGAGGCACCTTGCAAAGACGCCCTGCTTGCGATCGCTCAAAGGAAGGAGACTTCCCCATAGTCCCCTCCTGTGGAGGGGAGTACCAGACGAAGGGATAAGGCCGTTTCTTGGTCTTAGTCCATAAGAGACCTCTATAGGGTCAGGACTCATTCTCAAAATGAGCCCTTTCCTGCCCGGTAGATAGTGATCTTCCGAAGATGTCTGGGGAGAGCTAGCTAAAAGCTCGTCGGGCCACACTGACTTCGAGTAATGAGGAGTGGATGAACAGAACCGATGCCCAACTGTTCTGTTGGGAGATTATCTGCCCCTCGCTTGCAAAGGAGATCTACACCACTCCTTCAGAGGTGCTTTGCCAAGAATTTGGTCACGATGAGTCTCCTCCCGTTTGCCTTCTTTTGCATATTTTTTTTGGCTTTGTTGCTGATTTGGTGTTCTAGTGGCACCACTATTTCTCCATGGGGTTGATCGACAGGGTGCATGACTTTAAGAAAGTTGTTGACGAGCTCTCCCAAATAATTGACGAGCTCCGGGCTCTAGGCTCATTTATGGTAGCAGCTATCGAGACCCAAGCTAGTGAGGCCATCCAACAGGCGGAAGAGACCCGACACCAATAGACGGAGGCTCGGGGGCAGATCCGAGTCCTAGAGACTCAGCTCCAAGGCTTAGGGGATGACTTAGACGTTGCCCAAGCCAAAACTCGGGAGGTTGAGCAGTCTTTGGCGATGACCCGGTCTACGTTAGAGAAGGCTAAGAGCTCTCTTTTTCTATGAAGCAGAGCATGACCCTCGAGGTAGCCCGGGTGACTATTGCCCAATACAAGGAGACACCCGACTTCTAGTTCGGCTTAGAGAAGATGGGCCAGATAAGCTACGAGAATGGGTATAGGGTCGCCCTAGCACACTTTTGGGTGAGGTATCTCAAGCTAGAGATCGAGGAAGACCCCTACACCACCCTCCTAGAGGGTGATAACATGTTGATAGAGGTGTAGGTCTGTTTTGATGACAGCGATCCTCCAACGATATAGGAACTCTTCGATAAAGTCATTGGTGTCGTTTCCTCCCTTTTTGTAACTAGTTAGGTCGGGGTTATCCCAGGTCGAGAATGTACTTGTTTTGTTGTCAATAAAAACCCTTTCTTTTGACCTCTTGTGTTTGTCTTCTAACGTCTGATTGTTTCTCGGTTGCTCCGAATGACCTATCTCCTATTCTTCTAACTTTTGTAGGAGACAAGTCATTTACCGGGATACGCTCCGTGTCTGGTCGAGTTTGATTAAACACTTTGTATCTTGTACAACACCTGATATTTGATAAGTTGTCTGTCAATATTGACCTTGTGTCCATCGGGTTTAACCAAACACTTTGTATCTAGCATTGTATCTGATATTTGTTGAGTCATTCGTCGGGACACATTTTATCAGGAATGGTGGTCGAGACACATTTGGGACTTAATGTCCCGACAACGCGAGTAATGTAACTCATTCTCTTTAGTGGAAAGAGGTTTTCTTTCAGGCTGATAACTCGCTTGACTAGTCTTCTTTCGATGTCCCAACTTATTACTTGTGTTTTCCTTCCTCGCAGACATCACATGGACCTATCGAGATCACGGCTCAGGCATAGAACTTCCTCAAATTGGACACGTGCCATGTTCGAGGTAGCGAAGACCCTCCTTGGGTAGCTAAGCGGTATGTTTCATATTGGACTATGTCAGTGACCCGATAAGGTTCCTCCCAACTTGGGGCTAGCTTTCCTTGGGAACGGGGCGGGTCACTGAGTTCGGGCTTTCGTAAAACCAAGTCTCTGATCTTGATCGATCAAGGGCAAACCCTCCGGTTGTAAAGTCTTACGACGACATTTGTGTACACCAGAGCCTGTAAGTGCGCATTGACCCTCCATTCTTTTATCTGGTCAAGATTTACTCAGAGCCCTTCCTTTGAGGTGTCCTCCTCGTATTTTTGACCCAAAGGTTTAGGAAGATCGCTTCGGAGGGAGCGTCGGCTCAGTCCCGAACGCCAGGCTATAGGGCGATTTGCCCATAGCAATCTTCAGGGTGGTTCATGATGCCTACAAGATGCTCAAAAGCTCGTCGGCCCAATCCCTTGTGCTTCATCAACCCTTTTCTTGAGGCCCACCAGTATCGCCTAGTTGGTTACTTTAGCCAGGACATTAGTCTGAGGGTGTGCCACTAAGATGAACTTCAGATGAATTTTGTAGATTATGTGAAATTCTTTGAACTTTGTATTATTGAATTAGGTTCCGTTGTCAGTGATGATGACCCTTGGGATGTCGAATCAGGTGATGATGTTTTTATCACACGAACTTCTTAACATGATTCTCTGTTATGGATGTGAGGGGTTCAACTTTGACCCATTTTGTGAAGTAGTTGATGATGATTATGATGAACCTTTGTTGTCCCGAGGCCGAAGGGAAGAGGCCGAAAAGGTCCATTCCCTATTGTGTAAAGGGCCACGTGCAATCGATAAGAGTCAGAGGAATTGTAGGTTGGTGGTGCACCCAAGCGTTCCTCTAGCACTGCAAGCATTGCTGCACGTAGGCCATGGCATCCGGACACATGGTCGACCAATAGTAGCCCTGCTTAATGGTCTTGAATGCTAGGGTTTGGGCATCGATGTGTTCTCCACATATGCCCTCATGGATTTCGGCCAACACTATCTCTACTTCTGTAGGAGTGAGGCGCCGGAGGAGGGGTAGGTTAAATGACCTGCAGTAGAGCCAACCATTGACCTCACTATAACGGGCTTGTGAGGTCTTCCTAGCTAGCATGTCGACCCGCGTGTTCTCCTCCCGGGGAACTTTAGTTAGAGAAAAACATCAAAAATTATTAGCAAGTCGTCTCACCTCTGCCAGGAACTTTATCATGATTGGGTCAAGGGCTTCGTGATCCCTGTTGATGTGTTTGACCACCAGTTGGGAGTTGCTAAGGATAATGAATTCTTTCACGTCAGTTTCTAGGCCAAGCGTAGCCCGGATAGTAGGGCTTCATACTTGGCCTCATTATTAGTAGCTTTGAACTCAAAGTGGAGCGCGCGCTCATGTAGTTGATCGTCTAGTCCCTTCATGACAAGGCCCGCTCTGCTTCTCTCGATGTTGGCTGTGTTTTAATAACTATCATCGGGACGTACTAAACATCAAATTCCTCGAGCTCGATCAACCATCGGAGTATTCGCCTTGAGGTATTAATGTTAGCAAGAATCTAACAAAAGGGCTGGTCAGTTACACTCTTATAGTGTGGGCTTAGAAATAGGGGTGCAGCTTTCTAGCTGCCTGCATTAAGGCTAGGACTAGCTTCTGGATGGGGGGGTATCACTCCTCAAGCCCGCTCAAGATGTGACTGGAGTAGTAGATGGGCTTTTGCGTGCTTGATTCTTCCCAGACTAAAACTGAGTTGACTGCATGCTCAGATGCGACTTGGTACAGGCTAAGTAGCTCGCTTGGGCTTACTGTGGCGAATTGCGATTGTTGGGCTAGATGTGCCTTCAACTTTTCAAATGCGTCCTAGCACCCTGAGTTCCATAGGAAATCCTTAGCATACTTTAGCGCATAGAAGAAAGAGAGACATTTATCCTCGGATCGGGATAGGAACCGACTGATTATGGCTAGCTTCCCTGTAAGCAGTTGTGTCATTGATTGTCCGAGGGGGTTACATTATGGTTAT
The DNA here is from genome assembly GCA_029747655.1 of Ensete ventricosum. Lineage (NCBI taxonomy): Eukaryota > Viridiplantae > Streptophyta > Magnoliopsida > Zingiberales > Musaceae > Ensete > Ensete ventricosum. Next base: position 43,191,351 of record JAQQAF010000005.1, on the reverse strand, counting down.
TGCCTGGACCTTTTCTAGGTTTGCATCAATCCCTTCTAATGAATGATGAAGCCGAGGAAATTTCCTGAGTCAACCCCAAAGACACATTTGGCAGGGTTAAGTTGCATCCCAAATTTTCTGAGTGTTCGGAATGTCTTGGCGAGGTCCTGTAGGTTGGTCTCGACGATCTTGCTCTTTACAATCATGTCATCGACATATACTTTAATATTCCTCCCGGCTTGGTGTTTGAACATTTGGTTCACTATTCTTTAATAATAGACTCATATCGGTGATGAAGGTAGTATGTTCCTAGTCATTCGAAGCCATACAAATCTAGTTATAGCCCGAGAAGACATCCATGAAGGTGAGCAGTTTGTACCCTGAAGTCTGGTCGACTAATTGATCTATCCTTGAGAGGGGGTAGTAATTTTTCTAACATGCCAAATTGAGATCGGTGTAGTCAATACACATCCTCCAGCTTCTATTAAATTTATTGACAATAACTATATTGGAGAGCCACTGAGAGTATATTGCCTCAAGTATGAACCATGCTTTCATTAGGCAATCTACCTCATTGTTTATTGCCTTCTGCTAGTCCAAGATGAACTTTCAAGGCCTTTGTTTTACTGGTCGTGCCCTGGGAGGAATGGTGAGGTGGTGCTCCGCAACTTCCGGGTCGATGCTCGACATATCCTTGGGCGACTAGGCGAAGACATTGGTGTTTCTAACCAGGAAGTCAATGAGCTAAACCTGGTCCTTCTCCTGGAGCATGGACCTGATCTTCACGACCCGATAAAGTCGGTGTTCATCGAAGGGAACTTATAACATCCGCTTCTTGGTTTCCAGCCTATGCAGGGACTCAGACACTTCCCAGAGGTCGATCAGGGGGTGATCGAAAGGCGATGGCGGCAATTCCATATTTTCGGGAGCCAAATGACCAACCTTGGATTTCTTCAGTAGCATGACGATGGTTAAGTAGCATCACCTAGACTCTCAAGGGTCGCTTCTGACCTCTCCGGTCGCTGCTCTTGTTGAGAACTTCATGGCTCGGTTGTAGGTTGAGATGACTACCCTTGACTTGTTGAGAGTCAATCGGCGAGGATGACATTATACGCTGACGACAAGTTGACCACCATAAAGGTCGCCATCATGGTCTTGAATTGGGGCTCCTACCCGAGGGTGACCGATAGGATGGCCATCCTGAGGGAGGCGATTGAATTGCTCGTGAACCCAATGAGGGCAAACCTCATTGGCAATAGGTTGGAGGTGGTCAGCCTGAGCTTCTGGAAGGCATCGAGGTACAGAACATCAACCGAGCTCTCATTGTCGACCATGACCATTTTTACTTATATTTTAACGATGTGGACCGAGACCACTAAGGCATCGTCGTGGTCGGGATACTCTACCTCCTTAGCTTCAAAGGTGATTTGGGGCTCATCGGTAGGACGAGAGCATTTCTCCATGATGGCCCGGGCATAAGCCTTCTGTCCCGATGCGTTATCCCCACCGGATTTCGACTCCCCAATGATGACATCAATTTGTTTTTCCACGGGCCCCTAGGGGAGCGGGGAAGGGTCTCGGGGTCTCTTGACATAGCGTCTGAGATATTCCTTGTGTATTAGCTTCTTAATTTGATTTTGGAGATTGTGACACTCTTTCGTGTTGTGGTTGTTTTATCGATGGAACCGATAATACTTCGGCCAGCCCCTGAGCTCTCGGGGACTTTTTATTGGATTGGGCATCCTCAGGAGTCCTTTTTCTTTGATCTGGAGAAAGATCTACGTCCTAGTCGAGTTCAGAGAAGACGGGAGCAGCCTCAGGTAGGATGGTTCCTATCAATTGGGTTGCCTTCTCGGGACCTCTGAAGGCTACCCCCTAGGTTTCTCTATGTGAGGTTTCTTGTGGTCCTCGTGCTTCCCTGCTACCAGTGCCTCGGTGGTCATGTACTGATTGGTACGCTGGAGCATCTCAGGCATGGTTGTTGGTGGTTGCTCGATCAGCGACCAGAAAAACCTAGACGGTCACAGCCCCATTAAAAATGATTGTATGATTAAAGAGGGATGAGCATTGGGTACTACCCTGATCTCCGTGATGAAGCATGAGACGAACTGGGAGAGGGGCTCCTCGTCTTTTGGACTCAAGCCAAGGAGTGCTGCCATAGGACGTTTTTGGTTTAGTGTTGGCTAGGAAGTCGAACTCGAACTCTCTTGCCAACTGGTCAAAAGACGAAAATAGGCTTCAACCAATTGTACCACATCCAAGCGGGACCTCGGAGGGTAGTCGAAAAGGCTCGGCACATCAATGCGTTAGATGTACCATCAGGGCCATTTGGGCTCGAAAGGTAGTGACATGTTGTGCCAAGTCAGAGCTTTCGTCGTAGGCCTCTAGCGTGGGCTGGCGGAAGCTAGGGGGATTGGCTAGTCTTAAATTTCATCAATGAAAGGGGATCACCCAAGAGAGCTTTCCCCACACTCTTCCTTGGACCTCTGGAACTTTCTCTGGACTTCGTCCAGTTGGTAGTTGACCTAGCGTAGCTGGGCCCGAAATAAGTCCAAAGAGTCAGACAACAAAGTACCCGGCTCGAGGTGTCTCGGGGTCATCAAAAAGGCCTCCAATGTCTCGTGTTCGGGCGGAGGTCATCTAGATCCAAACGACTCTTTGTCCTGTTGGCAATTTTCTCGGGCCGACCTGTTGGGCGCCAACGAGTCCAATGGTACTTGAAGGGGAATCGATTGGGATGCAGGGGGCGCCCGAACGAGACTTGGTTAGGGCGCTAGTGACGATGCTCGTGACGACGCAATCTGCAAGGCGAGCAGAGAGAGGAGGCTCACTTGGGGAAGGAAAGGAATGATGGACTGAATCATTCCGATCATGATTTGGATCTGCTGCGTGAGGCTAAGAAATACCTCCGACGATATAGCAGGTCGCACCACACCACCTCCTGGGGAGAAAGCCCTAGGTCATTAAATAATCTCCAATACATGCTTGGTGTCTGGGATGGAGCATTCCCATCCAAGGAGAGAGGGAAAGGAGTTTGCCCTGCAAGACCGAGGACAGGGTGTGTGGCGTTAGTCTCCTCTGCGAGGTGTTCCTCGAGGTTAATTAGTTGTTGGTGTTCTTGCAACATCGGAGACCCTCCTAGCGTAAAAAATGTTAACGTTCTTTATGCCGTGGCTAATGAGTCAGCACGGCTTGGTTCGATCCACGTGTAAGAACGCTAGCTGAAGCTTCGAGGCAGTGAGTGGGGATTTAGGTGTGTAAGAATGCTGGTTGCGAGATCTCCGTATCGACGTCCCATGACGTGGAAGACGATCGTTGTTTCCTCCTCCCAGATCGTCGCGCCCTGTACAAAGGCCAGAGTCGGGCAGGTGGGGCCCTTTGACTTGGCCCTTCCGATGGTTAAATTAACAAGAGCCGGAGCTCAAGGAGAAAGATTATAGTAGTCGAATGTGTTTTTTACCTTCGCTATCATTATTCATTGAGGTGGCTTTTATACCTCCTCTTGTGAGACTATTGTACGAGGATATTTAATGATTATCGAAGCTGTCATACATGGATGTTAAATACGTGTTAACACCTCAGTTGAGGTGGACCTTACTTTGGGCGTTGACGCTGTCTAGGTTGCATCGCACCCTGCCATGCTTCTCGGATGGCGAGAAACCAATGACCCATCCACTTACGTCGTCTGGATTGCATCACGTTTTACTATGTTTCTCGAGTGCCGAAATGACAACTTATCCCGAGCTTGTAACTTGGAGGTGCCCAACTGGCTCTGCAGTGACGATCTGACTTAGGGAGTGCTCAACTGGTTCTGTGATGATGATGTGACGACCATCGTGCCGTATCATGTCGTGGATCATTTTGATGATGAAACCATATTCCGATGTGACCACACGAGATAATCCAATAATACTAGCGCTATCATATTGTCATTAATCGGAGGTAGCAAGTTTGGTCGATTGTGTTCATACACGATAGATGACGACAAAATTTTGCTGCACAGGTGCACTCAATTGTTACATTATACAAGTCGAATTTGCTACACGACGTCAACGGAATCAAGTACTCCTATTTTTTAATTTCCATACCATCTGGCGGACTTCCCTCTACTTTCCTTGAGCCAACATCCTTCCAGTTCGTTGACAGCACGGTTCCATCGGATTCCACCTACATCAAATTTTAAACACGTACATAAGGAAATCATGTCCGGGAAATTAAATTAAACTAATGCAGCCACCTCGGCCTAGACACTTGTTTCAAGAATAACACAACTGATAGTGCAGCAGATTTTTCCCTATGAACAAAATGTATCTCTCTCCTTAAACACAAAATTGATCCTGGTGATGTTGGCTCTATATTTGGTAGTTCTTGACGAATTTAAAAAGTAAATATCCTGATCATTCACAAAGTTACGACTGAGGATAAGGAAAAATATTGTCTTACAAAGGACTTCATCATTGCTCGCCTCATATCTTCATCAGCATCCCGGTATATGTCACGAAACAGCTTATTCAGAGCTGCATCACCATCTAGCTTCTCGTCTTTCTCCTGCCAGGGATTAGATGAAATGGCAACTGGCGTCACAAGAATAAACTTTCTAACACAGACAGATAGAAGATATTGATTACCTCTTCTTTCACTTCAGCTTCCAGCTTATCCCAATCAACTTTGGTTTTCGAGGATGGGTAAGAAGGCCTTTCAGATTTTACATCCGCAAATCCTGCATATAAAATTAACTGCAGATTTGAGAATGCTGTGCATTCTAGGTTTCCATTCCACTGCACTTTACAAAACGAAGATAAAGCAAAAGTCATAACAAACAGCAATTCAGATGACAAAAGTAAGAAGAAAAAAAAAAGAGAACCATCAGACTTTAAAAGGAAAAAGTAATACAGAATCGGAAGTCATCAATCATCATGTAAATGAATTTTCTTGTCATCTTAATCTACTGTAGAAATGCCAGTAATTTTAGCAAACACACCCTAAAACTTCCTTTAGTAGTTATATTAAAACAAACATATTGCTTTCAGAGGTCTGGCTGTACCGAAGCAATACATGGCCGTATCTGGTCAAAAAGTTTCTGTTGGTCTAATGCTCTTGAATGTATCAAATAGTATGTATGCCATATGCCTTCATAGTAGGCTTTTCTAGGAAGTGAAGCATGGTTGATCTGAATGCGTTCCAAGCAACAACCACATCAGTCAAAGGCAGTGATAACACAAACAACAAGTGGAAAGAAACAACCAAAAGACCAAAGAATGTCCAAGTACATAAGCACAAAGAAATGACTGCTGTATTAATTAGAGATATGCATCCAAATCAGAACACAAGACAAACAACTTTAGCACTAGATATACAATATTTCATGAAATATCAGTCATCAGATAACTAAAAAAATATATGCACTGAAAACAGAAAAGGAAACAAACTTTAACTACCTGACACATTAACCTTCTCCGTGACTTTTTTGTCTTTATTAAATTCCAGTGATGTCCAAGTGATGGCTTCAGCTTTAAAGAGACGGATTTCGATTTTCGAAGATAAAATTTCATATTTGCATTTTTCTGGTACAATCTGATGTTGAGTCAATGCCAAAGAAAAATGTAGAATTAGTGGCGAGACATCATAAAGGATGATAAGTTACCATCAGATAGCTTATTCGGACACACTGACTCAAATTGCACTTTTCCTTGCCACTCAGAAGCATTCTAAGTGCGAACTTTTAAGATACTCTAGAATGTCAAACAAAAAATAGGTTCCAGCACAAAATAAAAGAAACATAAAAGCAAGGAACAAAAGAGCCTCAAACAGCCAAATATATAAAAATGCATATGCTTCATAAGAGACATGTCATACCACTTGAGGCCCTCAAATTATATTTCTTTAATCTCATCTACTGAGAAGTCATGTCATATTACTCGGAAAGAGTATAAATAATTAATAAAAAAAAGCAAAAAATGAATTTTAGTTACATACTTTTGCCAACTATGAAAGTACCGTACAGCAACGTTTGCAGATAACTCCAGCTCTAGCCATGCAGATACAACTAAGTTTTCCCTTATTAGGAAAGGAACTCTTGTGCATCCAAAGGCATGCAGAATGGTCGTTAGAGAAATTTAATCAGATGGATTTTTGTACAAAAAATTTCAATCAGTAGGAACCGAATAATAAACTATTCATGAAGCAATGGATCCTTTGGAAAAGCACCAAGCTGCAACAAACAATGGATGCATGTTGAGTTTCGAATAGCACGCAAGTACATCCTTGATGTCAGGATACAACAATTAAATGCACATTTAGGAGGGCTAGCTAGGAAAATTACCTTGGCAAATAGACGGTGTTGAAAGAGGTAAGTATCTTCTCCAGGGATATCAATTCTGACACTTATCTATTTGAATGTAACAGGCGGGTCAAAATTATGTGGAGGATCAAGTTTGCAAAATCAGACAAACTGAAATAAATAAAGCTTAATACAAAACATACTATCTGTTCACCAAAGTCGATGTTCACATATTTTGCTGGGATGCCCTTTGCAAAAATGGTCAGTACTACCTCCTTGGGAGTATTGTAGTAGTCGTGTCTGCATCAGAGAACAAATAAATTATCAGACTTCGATATAGAAGAGGGTTGCTGGCAAGACGGAGATCGTATCAGTAAATGTTAAGATATGCGCACATGCACATGTTATGTACAAAATAAACATATGAGATATACATATGTGCCTCCTGGATATTACCCAGGTAAATACATTGCTCCAGCTACCCAAGTCCTATACTGCTAAGTTCTGACCGTTAGCAACATAAAAGGTAGAACTAATAAAAGTAAATTAAACTAGAAAAAGGGAAGGGAGAATGGCATTTGACTTCTTAGAGGCTCACAAGCAAATTAAATGCCATATCACAATTTAACATATACTACTCAAATGATGGCTATGCATCTTTTAAAACAATCTCCATGCTGCTCGTACAGACTTGAGAGGAACAAGAATGAACACAGGCCCAACTATAGAAATACTTTAACATGAAAGTGAAAACATAAAAGACAAGGAAGATGTATTATATTATTATATGTTAAAGTTCCAACTAATTACAAAATTTTGTAGCCTTAACAGAGCTTCGGAGAACCCTAAATGTAATAAAACTAATACATGGTCTTAGCTTCTCTAGAATTTCATCAACCCAAAAACCAATCACGCTATATCAATTTAACATGTAATCCTCTATGGCCCAATAGACATTTCCAGCACCAAACTGACTCAGTGGAGATTGTTTCTACTGATGACTAATGAAAAGAGATTAGCCAACTATCTGAACCAAGTCAACATTCCAGTTATCTATCAGTGAGAGGTTTGGAGTCTTTTAAGTCCCAAAAAGATAGGACCAATGCAAGTTCATACAGTTTATAGTTCACCCCAACATATGGAATCATCCTGGAACTTCCACAAATAGCATTGCATGTCAAAGAAGAGTAATTTTCAAAAAGTAGTTGTCTAAGGCACAATACATAATTTCTAAACATGCAATCATTAGTTACAACTTATAAGAAAACAATGAATCGTGCTTCAATTCTATCGAACAATTTACATGATCAGGACAATCAGACATGACATGACAACAGAAAAACAAAAAGAACCTCACAGTCCTACTCTTCTATTTTCAAGAAGTACCTATATTTTGGCTTGCTAGACACTTTGACTGACCGATGACAGGATGCGTCATGAATAGGCACAGATTCCTTAGCAGGCCCAATACGGCCATCATGAGAAGAAACAGCCGCAATTGGTGATGCAGCATGGGCAACTTGTTTTGGCAGACGATTAATCTCCTCTGCAGAACAAAGTACAATGTAGCTATTAGGCCATCTTATGCATATAGAGACATAAAGAGTCAAAAAATTCTTTACAAAATACCCAGATAACTAAATGCATAATATATTCTTCTTGAAGCCATAGACTAATAATGTCGTAATACGACAGTCCACGTTCTCAAGTGAAAGAGGCATCGATTTGATGACCCAGTCGAAGCAGTTGGCATATCATCTGTGATGGCCAAATTAGCACAACCTATCTCTTTTAAACATCATATTAATTGATCAATAACCACGGTTCCAACTAATGTTTTCAAATTTCTGATAAGTGATATAATAGGATCTTCCTACATAATCAAGCAGTCTGGAAACTCCAGCAAAGTTCAATGCAATTAAGAATCGAAGTCTCAGTCTGGAGACAAAATTTCCAAGAACAAGAACCAACAACCACAGATCCAAAATCATGAAGCTGATTCTGAATAAGTGGTAGTAACCATGCAGTAAGATGCATACATTATATACACAGAAAAAACAGGCAACTGGGCTGCAAACAAGAAGTATGTACACCAGACCTCTTTAAAGAGAGCAGAAGTCTACGATGACTCAATCATTGAGCACATCAAAACCAGTCTGATAAATCAACAAAACAGAGGATAATATCCAAACAATTCAGTGGATTACTAGCATAACAGTCTAAGATGTCTTCCATTTTGTGCAACGATAATGACTCAGCACAAAGAATGCTAGCTTTCACACATAAGACAGAACGGGAAATTTCCTGCTTTACCAAAGAAAATAAAGTCTGATAGTTAGGGCTAGAAAGTACCAGCAATATGTTCATCACATTCCTTAATCAGTCTAGTGAATCTTGAATCTGTGGGTGCCAAAGAGAAGCCTGCTTCAAGAGCTGCTTTTGCAGTTTGATATTCTTCAAGCTTGATACAGGCAGTACTGTTAATACACAGATTAATTTGATTAAAAGATCAATCACAACAACCCTTCAAACAACTGCAAATGCAGTGCAAATGTTTTACAAAGAATGTCATCACCATATTTGCAGAAGTGAATCAATCAATGCAACGGATAACAAACATAAATAGACAGGAACTCAATTGTCTTTTGTTTTAGATAGATAAAAGATGTAAATTGTAAAAGCAAATCAAGAAGGATTAGCTTGGTCATTTTATACCTGGTGCTTCCATCATTATATTAACAAAAAATAAAAGAAATGTGGAATAAAGACATACAGTTAATGATCGATCTTAAAAAATAGAGAAAGTCTAATTTTTCATCTGCTCTAAACAACATTATATCTAGAATGAATTCAATCAAAGGAACTGATTTTTTTGCACCCTACCCCAAATAATAGAATGGCCCCTTAGTGCTGCCCTCTATTACAAAGAAATTTCCACAGCATGAGTTGGTGAAAACGATCATGTCTAAAAACTAATGAGTCTTTTTACACCTTTTCAGCACTTAGTTACATAAATGAAGTGCATCCCCAAAGATCAAGCTGCTACCACTTCCCTCCTGAGTTGGGTGCCTCACTTCTTTGTTGGGTCTTGGTACTCTAGTTAATTAAAGAGAATGTTTGCTATTGCCTCCCATCGGAGTAATTTTCATTAATGTTTTAACAGCAAATTTAGAATACATATCATCTTGAAGCATTCCATACATGGTTAAAACTCTCGATCAATATTTTCTATATGTTTTATTTTTCGACATCATCATTTTCAATATTTTATAGTAATAGTTTTCCAAGAGAGCTTTTTTGGTCAAAAAAAAAAGGATCTATAACATCCGATTTAGTTTCACTAGAAGTGGGAGAAGGCTTAAATGGATGTATAAGAGCTAGATGAGTAGACTATCATCATCTTCGGTTTAAATATTTTAGGTCAATGATTCAGGCTCAACAAAGTTAACAGGTCAATTATCGTAACATAATCAGTTCATTTCCAAAGTCCATTAACAAGGAGCGCAAAAAGCTACCAAAATATAAAGAGGAATTATTCAGCACTTATCTTGGCTTCTCTTCAGAACTATGAAAGTCAAAGGGGTCCATTACTATTGTAGTCTTATATGATGATGATCAACTCATGAGCTTAAGCTAAAGACTTCATTTATCTTTTCCTTGCCTAGGGCTACCACCTTCAAATTTTGTTGCTTTTATATTGTATTTCTCAAACATATTCTCTTGGTTACCAAGGGATAACAAACTATAGGTGCAATCTTTCCCATTTATTTGCGTCCATGGATGTACTTAATTATGTTTAGTTTCTCTTTAGAGGTTGTCTTCTAGATTGTTCATATCTTGGGATTCAGTTTTTTTATTAAAATTCTAGTTGGAAAGATATTCATTGGTTTCAAGGATGGTTAGAAAAAGAATTGGGGTCAAGATCAGCCCTTTGGAAAAATTTCAATTGGGATCAATATCAGCAGGATCAAGCAAGCACAAGTCAGAGAATCAAAGCTTAAACAGAAAACAGTTATTAAAAAATATAAGATTTAGAACATGTATGAAAATATGACATATATGTAAAATTTAGGAACAAATCCACTAAACAGAACTTGAGTTAATTTAGTTTTCATCAGTCATTTTCTTGACCCATTAGTTGAATTTTTGTCTAAACAAGATGTTCAATTTGCGAAGGACCAATAAAAAAATGTTAAATGACTCATATGCAAGTTGTGAAGACTATGCAAAAAGTAAAAGAAAATGAGAGACTCTGGAGGGTTACCATGCTATGAACTCACCCTTTCCTCAAGTAAGCTTTAGACATTGTAGGAGCCAACTCAATCGCTTTATTAGCATCAGCCACAGCCTCTGGAAAAAGTTGGCATTAACGGACTCTTAGTGCATAATATGCAGCTTTTTGATACAAACTAAATGTATCAAACATGAAAAACGTCTTATGACGTTAGCGGCCAAATAGCAGTTGACCACCATAAGGCTTCATGAAGCTGACAGTAGCAGATTAACAATAACCACGCGACAGGACGGACAATACAATTTCCTAGTCAAATCTTTATTGATTGAAGAAGAGGAAACAGCACATTTAAGATTTCAAGAAAAAGGCATCTATCCATGCACGAGCCAACAGTCACCCAATCACAAGATGGCAGCTAAAACGTTATCTAAGATCGACGACGGGAGTGCACATTCTCGAAGGAGAAGGCATCCAACAACTCAGATCCAGTCAAGAGGATTCTGGATTAGCTCGGGTACCGCGAATTCAAAGGGGGCCTCAAATGTTCTCCAAGATCAAGTACCAAGGCAATGAAGGGCCGGAGGAGCAGACCGTTACCGGTGAAGTTGCTGAGCTTGATGTTGGCCTGGGCCCGATCGGCGTAGAGATCGGCGTTGGCGGGGTCCAACTCCAGCGCCCGGGTGTTGAGATCAACGGCGAGCTCAAAGTCATCGTCGACGAAGGCCTCCTTCGCTGTCCGTGCCAGATCCGAGGCCATAGAAGCGAGAGGGACGAAAACCGCTAAAGCCGAAGGGTGGATGGGCGAATAGGTAGAAAGAGAGAGAGAGGGAAAGGGAAGGGAAGCGATGCGAAGCAAAACCGGCGGGCCGAAGAAGGGAAGCGATGTAGGTGTAGGATGTTCTAGAGCCTTCCTGATAAGGGAGGAGACGACCGATTTGGGTGTGGGCCGTCGAGTCAACTCCCCGCGTGTTGGGTGGGGCCAACGATTAGCATGGGTATTTATAATTTAATACCCTACGAAATTGAATATATATATATATTATATATGCTGTGTACATGTATACCCTCATAAGTCAACAATTCTGTGTTTAACTTATACCCTTGTAGATGTCATATGATTATAAAAAAAAATGTCATAGGACAATGACATGCATGCCCCTCTTTAACATAAGAAAAAGCATTAATATTCTTAATTTTTTTTAACCTTTGTGCAATCGTCATGGTTATTCCACTCAGGAAAAATAAAAATTTAGATCGAAGCACAGGATACGATGTGTATTGAGAGAACTAATGCAAGTTTGCAAGGATTACACATGTACATATACACATTTTTTAAGACCCAGATCACTATGTTAAGATTTTCTTTTTTCATGTCTATTATTTTTTTTCTCTTTTATTTATTTATTTATTTATTTACTTACGATTAGTGATACAAATGCATGAGTTCGAAGTCCTGATATAAAATGAGCGATGGCTAGCATAAACTCTAATCTCAATCTCCCACTAAAATATGTTCATCCCATTTTTCTTCCAACATCCCCCGCAAACACGATTGGCCAAGCTCTCGTATTGTTCATAACGAGTTATGGCCTGTGGATATGTCTTCTTCTTCCGTCTTTAGGTTGTTGATCTCCAATCGATGAAGAAGAGCTTCTGTCATCATTTGCTACAGGAGATTTTTTCTGCCTTTTTAGATATGAGTTTTGATATTACACTGCGGGGAAGTTGAGATTATTGCACTTTTAGTGCTAGAGGTTGGACCTTTAATTAATTCAAGTAGGAGATAGAAAGGAGATGGATGTCGCGGCCGCGGTGAGTTTTTCTGCATAACTTCAGGGAGAAAAGAATAGTAAAGGATACCAGGAGTACTTTCAATTAGCAATATGCAATGCTCTGGAATGAATCAAGAGCACATATTTATATTGATTAAATAATAAAATATAAATATTTTAAAATACTAAAAAATCTATCACATCTAAATAAATTCTATCCTCATCTAAACTAAAGAACATTTGAATTTTTATTTTTGTACCAATAAGTTACATCTTAAGATCTGTTTTCACGAACTAAAAGAAATCTCATTAATTCATCAATAGATAATGTATTTATATCTTTAGCTTCTTCTATAATAGTAGAGATCATCTCAAATTTTGAAGATAAACTTCATAAAACTTTTTCTACTACAATTTGAGTTTTAAATTTTCACCATAAGACTTCATTTGATTCATAATAGAAAAAAAATTTGAGAAAAAAACAGTAATCGATTTCGAATATTTCATCATAAGAGTCTCAAATTCACGATGAAGAATTTGAAGCTTTAAAATTTTTACATTTTCTATACCTCCCATGTTGCTACCATCTGGGAAATAGGAAATCATCTTCGCACTCCTTTTGATTTCTTTTTTGGTTTTTTTACATAACTTTAGGTAGAAGTAGAAGAAAATAATAGAGGATATCAAGAGCATCTATTTATATTGATTAAAATATAAAATATAGATATTTTAAAACACTAAAAAATCTATCAGATCTAAATAAATCTTATCATCATCTAAACTAATCTGATCATCTTAATTAATTGAATTATTTCCTTGCAGTTTGTTTCTACTTGCGATGGCGCAGGCGGCCTCGGCAGATCGAGGCATTAACCTTATGGACTCGAACATTACTACGATTGCAAGGGGAGAGATGAAGAGGGCTTTGAAACGTTCGCAGCAGGAAGATGGATCATCCTACTCTCATGTTTGGCCGGTAACTCATTCCCGCATGATCATCTCCTCCTCGTCACGATCTGTTGTGGATCTTGTTCGCTTCGGAAGAAACGATTACATTTTTTTGTGGCTTCTTCACTTATTCTTTTGGCTGGTAGGCTATGAAATTTGAGTGGAGAATTGCAGAGACAATAGAAGAGCCAGTGGTGATAATACTTCAGTAGAAGCTGCAGATACGTTCTCTACGATGTAGAACTGCTTTACTCTTAACTCTCTGACACCAAAACGCAGGTCCCAGATCTCCAAAATGTGTGCTGGAGGGAGCTTGGTCTCCTTGTGCTTGTTTGGATGGCATTCCTTGTGTTGCAGGTCACAAAGGTGAGCAGTTTGCTGTGAATCCTGTAGATAAGTGATCTCCATGACTAAAAGAACCAAGGTGATGAATGAACTGTGGTCGAAAATGTCGACAGAACTACACAGCTACATGTTCGACATGGTACTGGTTCTTGAACTTACTGCAGGTATAATGAATGATCTATCTCCTTTTTTCTCGACATATTAAGCTCTCTCTCTCTCTCTCTCTCTCTCTAGAGATTACAGGAAACGAGTAATATTCATCGTGCGTGTCAATCTGCAGATTCCTGTCGCCGGATCGGCGACTTTGTATGAAGCAGTTAGTTTATACATAGGGAGGAGGAAGATGGCTCAGCTGTTTATTTATTGTTCCAGTGGCGTCGTCGCCGGAGTAGCAGGTGGCCTGCTTGGCCTTGGGGGAGGCTTTATCTTGGGTCCGCTCTTCTTGGAACTCGGACTTCCTCCTCAGGTGAGTAGTAGTCAAACCCTTGCTTCCCGGAAGCTCATGGAGTCGGTCATATCATAATACTAAATAGGTGGAACCACAAGCTGGATGATTGATTTAAGAATTGGTTCTCATGATTGAGATGCGACGATGCATGCAGGTCTCCAGTGCGACATCAACCTTTGCCATGGCATTCTCGTCCTCCATATCTGTCGTAGAGTACTTACTACCTTCTAAATCGTTTCCCTCTCCCATATGGTATTACAACTCATCTTCATGCTGTGCCACTCGATTAGTCGAGTGACAACAATTGAATCTAGTTAAGCTAAACGTTTGGAATATTGGTCTCCGGTTGGCAGCTGTCTACTTTGGTTTGGTGGCAGCAGTTGCTGCATTGAATGGACAAGTCGTAGTAGGAAGATGGATCGTAGCGACGGGGAGGGCATCTCTCATCATCTTCATATTGGCCTCAATGATCTTTATCAGCGCACTCTCGTTAGGTAAGCCAACACCACCAGCTACTACGATGTCAGTATTGCGAGTGACTTGTTGTAGGAAAGGTTTCGAGCAGAAGCCTAAATTTTGACAGTCATGGAAATGGTTACAGGCGGGGTTGGTGTCTCAGACATGCTCGAGAGGATCGAGAAGCACGAGTACATGGGCTTTGAGGACCTTTGCGGACATCAACCGTAGCATTCATCATATATAAGACCATTCCAGATTGCTGTAAAAAAAAAAGCTTTTCGAGGGTGGTAGCAATTCACATCTCTGAACCAATTGCTTTTGGATCAAGCACCAAGAGGATGAGCTCCATACGAGACCGTGGAATGGGGAATTAAGGAAAACGTGTTGCATGCACGGCGGCTTTTGTACAGATTGCGAGCGCCCACCGTCGTTTTGTCTCGTCTTCCTCCCGGGTGGGAACGAACTCTGAGAAAAGGCGTGCTGCGCCGAGGGCCGGAATTGTTTGGACCTCTTCTTCCGGTCCATCACCGCACGCTACCTGGTAAGAAACAAGGGAATTAAGTCTCGTCCTACAACTCGGCAATGTCCGATTCAAACCTCGTTGAGTAGAATCAACCAGACATCATTTCCGGTTCTCCCTAACCGCGACGACTTTCCACATGACAACACCACCTGCTTTCCCTTATGTCAAACAGATGCGGCTACGGCGGCGTTCCGCCATCCCTCGTCGACATACTTCGGAGGCCAGCAAAGGTCTCCCTGTGGACACAGGAATCTTCCGCCGGTTGCACTAGAAGTTTGACGAGACGAAAGAGAAATCTATTGCAGCGAGTCAACCAACGAGATCGAAGGCAACGACAAAAAAAAGAGAGAAGTAGCCGAAGGAGCAAGATGGAAACGCCACACCGGCGCGACGATCCCAACGCGGATATAAGAAGAAATGAACCCTGTGATTCGTTGGTCCTACAAGAGATGACCATTCTCATACCTGTGCGTTGCGTGGTTGAAAGCAACCTAAACCACACTTTTGTAGATATCGTTTTAGCTCGAGTTAGATGCGCACTGGATTCACTGGATCCCCCACCTTCCTGTTCACCAATTCAAAGCGCAGGCTGTACGCGGATGCTGCAGTTATATATGTGGGAAAAGATGATATAATAAACAAAGCAAGCTGAGGAGATAATTAAGAAGGGGAGGTGAGATCATTGTGAAGCTCGCACATGTGCCGGATCGCATCGCCTCAATAATGCAAGGCCCTGGCTGCTATCCATAATATTATAATTGGAAAGTTTAGGTGGAGTTATTTGCCCCCCACATCCCTCCGTCTCCCTCCTTCGGATGCAGTCATGGAGAGCACCTCGTAGGATAAAGTCTAGCACAAGCGACACAGCTTTTATGTGATTTTAATTCGATGGATGGGTGCGTGCTATGAGTATTAAAACTGCCTCTGTCTGTCCCCATTTGCACCCCCCACCAAACACCCTATGCCGCCCTCTCTCTGTTCTTCCTCTTCCTCTTCCTCTTCCTCTTCCTCTTCTAGTATTGTACAAAGCTTCTTCTTGTACGGTCGGAGGACGTGAGCGAGTGGGTGCTTTGGATCAACGATCGAGAAGACAGTTGGTGGAGAAAACTGTATTGCTTCCTCTCGGACTGTGATGAACGGGAGCTGCAGCAACGAGCTCGACGCATGCGAGATCGAGGAGGTCGAGATCGCATCCGAGATCAATGATGCGAGGCCAGCATCGCCTGGATCAGGCGATGACTCGAAGCCCGTACACTCTTTGGGTGCCTCCACTTCATCTCCCTATCCCAAGAGAAGGTGGGATCTTCTTTTTCTTCAGCGACTCTATGATCCTCGTTTCATGCCCTTCTTAGTTAGTCCCTTTTAGTTACTGGCATTAAATTTGGTTCATAAATGAACAGCCGGCGAGGAGTGCAGAAGCGGGTGGTGACGGTGCCGATCAGCGACTCGAAGGGCGCCGGCGAGGGGGCTCCGCCACCTGATTCGTGGACCTGGAGGAAGTACGGCCAGAAGCCCATCAAAGGCTCGCCTTTTCCCAGGTTTGTACCGAATTCGCAGTAAACTCCTCGGTGTCGCGGCAGAAGCGCAGTGGAAGATGGATCCAAAGTCGTGATTTATGTGGGACGTGCAGGGGTTATTACAGGTGCAGCAGCTCCAAGGGGTGCCCGGCGAGGAAGCAGGTGGAGCGAAACCGCGTCGACCCAACCGTCATCGTGGTTACCTACGCCTTCGACCACAACCATACCTCGCCGCTCCCCAAAAACCACCACCACAAGCACGCGGCAGTCGCGGCGCAGCCCGTCGAGGAGCAGCCGCTCACGCCGCAGCTGAACCAATCCGGCACGCCGGACTCCGCGGAGCCCGACGAGAAGTTCTCCGACCTGATCACCGAGGAGGAGTCGGCGTTCACGGTCCACGCCGGCGGCGGCTTCCCATGGTTCGCCGACGTCTGCTCGGCGCACCCGACCTCCCCCTCCGCCGCGGACTCCGACGAGTTGCTCTACGGCTCGGTCCTCTTTGCCGGTGCCACCACTGGCGCAGCGCTGCCCGAGGAACTGGAGGAGGCCGCAGGGGGCGGCGACGGGGGTGACGACGACTCGCTGTTCGCGGGGCTCGGGGAGCTGCCGGAGTACACAGTGGTGCTCCGCTGGGGGCTAGCATCGGCGTCGTGGGTGGGAACCGCCGGGTGACCACTTAGCCGTCGATTCGATCGAGGGGAACACCCGGCATTGACGTATATAAATTGTCTTCTTGCTGATTTCTTTTCCTTTTTTTTTTTTCTCTCTTTCTTTGGGTTCTTTATTTTTACCTTCACATTGACGACTCTAATAATAAATTCTTATTAAGTATATATATGTATTGAGTCTTGGGTTCAGGAAAAGTGATATATATATATATAAGTAACGAAAAGAAAACAAAAGTTGGGGAATAGAAAAAGAATCAGAGATAAGACGGAAATAATTGGAGTTGGTAGGAGGTGCCTTTGGATGCACATGGAAAGCATGCGAGGATAGGCGAATGGGCGCAAGCCGCCGGACTCCGCGCGGTGGAGCTGCGACTCTCGCCATAATATTTATATGCGTGCGTCCTCCTCGTCACAACTTTCCTTTAGTTGGACCAAACGAAGGCGACGATTAGAATTGCTGTATTTGGATCATTGCGAACATCGTTTAACAGCTTTCCCGTTTGCTGCACGAGAATTCAGAGGCTGCAGCCAACGTCTGGTGTTCCCGTTCTTTACAACGAGTATGTGGTGACGTCTCGACCTAGTTTGATCCGAGTGTGTAATTGCATCCATGCGGTTCAAACGTATTAGGGAGAAGATGTGACGGGTTGATGATTTTGCTTTCGAATATCTGGACTAGCTTCCCGAGCTGATGCTGATGTTTGACTCCTCCTTGTCGATCGTGTTCTGCATAAAAGATGAAAGATCATATTGATTTGACTTCTCCAGTGGTTAAGTTAGTTATGAGCATAAGCTCTTAAGAGAATGTCTTGGTGACGTTACAGATATGTGTCTATTCGCCCTTGATACTGTTCATCAGGGTAGCTTTTATACCTCATGTCGAAGGGGTCATGTACCAAGATATTTAATGATTGACAGTACCACCATACATAGGTGTTAAGTATTGGTGCTTTGGAATAGTTGGACTATACGTTGACGTCGATATCGTGTGGACTGCATCATGTCCTGTCGTACTTTTTTGGATGATGAGATGGATCGACGATCTATCTGCTGACATCATTTGAGGTGCGTCATATCTTACTATGATTCTTGGACGACAAGATGAAGCGACGATCAATCTCGAGGTCATAGCCCGAAGTGACTTGGGAGTGCCTAATTAAGTTCACCGTGGTGTGATGATATGATGATCCTCGTAGGACGAGCCAAGATATACCCATATGGGAACTGAGCTCTATCATCCTCGTAAACACGACAGATCTAAGCTGCTATTGCCTCCATTCAGATGATGACGGTGAGGGCAAACCTCATAGAGTAAAGGTTTTGCTGTGGTACGTCAGCAAAGGAAGCACAAGACCATATGGTTCTGCACGGCTACTTTGGGCTGCGGCTCGAGCCGACTCACTCAGTCACGGAGCCGAGTTTGACGCCTATTGGGCCCATATGGGGTCTTTATTGGGCTGCTTAGGATTTGACGTGAAGGCCCATTAAAACCTGGATTCTGGATGTACGATGGGCGTAGCTTTGACCGTCGACCGACCGCAAAACGTTGGTCAAACATATGGACCGAACATTAAATGCGTAACTAATCGATAGTTTATCTCTCATTCTAGAGTCAACTGGTTGACTGAATCAACATTGGGGAACTCATTATCATCTTGTGTACCTGTGGCATCCAATTGGTCAGTTAATCCAGTGGCTTTCTCGACCCATTACACAACCCGACACCTTTGATTCTGTATCCTTGATGGTGCCGGTTGATTTGTTCCACTACGTCAAGCATAAAAGTCAAGGCCACAGAAGGGAGGTCATATCACCATCCTCCCATGGAAATGTTGCTGCACCCGATTCAACTTATTGACCACTCATACAACTCCTAACCACAGCAGCAATTAATCGTCCTTATCTGCAAATGGAGACGCCGATCTCTCTCTCTCTCTCTCTATAGATGTAACGAGGCCGGTCTCTGTCATGCAAATGCCTGATAGGTTAATCTCCCAACCATGGTGTACATTCTCTAATCGCTCGATCATGGTAGACGCGGGAGGTGGTGGTCCAGAATGCGCGGCGGCGCGGATGTCCACTTCCGCAGGTCAGTCGTCCGTCCGGCTGAGCTAGCAATTCTAGATGGGCTGCCTTTTTATATCTGGTCGAAGTTGGAACGCTAGCTTTGACCTTCAAGTGGCAGGCAAGTCACCTCAGATAGCTATGTCAATAAACTGATAGAGGAGCAATGCTTGTCCCCTCGAAAAGAAGAATCACCGGGGGAGGAAATGTAATTTTTGCAGTCACCGGTGTTTCAAAGCAATGGCAGCCTCTTCTTCCTCTTGTTGTTGCGCTTTGATAGGAGGAGACATGGGTCACGAAGGATTGTTTAGTCTGTGGCCGCAGTGAGCGAGGGAGGCAATAAAAATAGGAACACCGACAAGCCCTGTGGGTTTTGAGAAGAGAAAGGTTGCCAAAATGGAGTGTGAATGGGTTGACTTGGTTCTCATCTTGCAGGGTCATTGCACGTGCATATGACGGTAGATTTAGGATAGATGACAGTGGAAAGGGACCGAGTTGGGCTCGGATGCTGTGAAATCCAATGCAGCTGAGACGCATGTCGCACTTCTTTCGTGAGGACAACAGTATTGGATGAGGGGGTTTTTTTTTTTTTTTTTACTGGAATCCATTGTTCTCGAGTCAAATCCTGCGCTCGCCTTCCGCAGACAGTAGTAATTGAGATATCGAGGGAGAGTGAAGAACGGAAGATGACAAACATGCCTCCCATCCCTCGTCGTTGTCGCGCATAATCAAAGCTGACACTGATGAGGGTGATAGCAGTGAAGAAAAACCCATCCCTCTTTCGCTCTCACTCCGCTCCTCCTCGCATTCTAAGCAGACTCAGTCTTCTTGCACTGTGTTCGTAACTCAGAGCTCAGAAAGATTGTGCTTAGCAAAGCGAAGAGGAGATGAGAGGAACTGCGACCGCTTGTAAGCTGTGGGTATTGGCCTTCTGTTTCATCTCTCCTGGCCTTCTTCTTGCGGCATTTGGGTCCGAGCCTCCTCGAATTCACCCAAATGAGAGTAAGCAAGCAGATCGTTTGCAGTTTCTTTATGCCCCCACTTTTTCTCTGTTCTTAAAAGAGGGATTTTGCGCCCCCTCCTCCCGTTCTTTCCTTTTGTTTTTCTTGGCATTGGCAGAGAGTTCCCTTAAGCGGATTGCAGCGAAGCTGAAGATAAATTGGGACTTCGACGTGGATCCGTGCAGCCGCAAGGGCAACTGGAATGTCCAGGGAGAGAAGGGATTCGAGAGCAGTGTCGATTGCGATTGCTCCTTCAACAACAACTCCCTGTGCCGCGTCCTTAACATGTAATATCGGGAAACTTTCTTTGTCCTCTTTTTTGGTCGCTTCGGTTCTCGGAATGTTCTTCTTGAATGGGAGCTGTTAGCATGTAATCTTGGGAATGATCTTCGTCTCCTCAGTTCTTGGGATAATCTTTTCCTCTTTCTTGGTAGCTGTAGTTCTTGGAATGATCCTCTTTTGTTGATGCAGCTCGCTGAAATCCCAGAACCTTTCGGGTGCGCTTCCGAAGGAGTTTGGAAGTCTTCTCTACCTAAAGCAATTGTAAGCAGATAGATTTCTCTTCCAATGAAGAAGGATACTAGATTTGTTTACGTTTGTGATGATTGTTATGATCCCAGGGACCTGAGTCGTAATGTTCTCAATGGCACTGTTCCGGATGAATGGGAGAAGATGCGGCTGCAAGGCCTGTGAGTCTCTCGTTTAGTTCACATATTTATTTAGCGCGAGTCGCCCTAAGAATGCCATTCTTTAGAATACATTATATCATATGAAATGCAGGTCTTTAATGGGGAATCGGTTGTCTGGCCCTTTTCCAATAGTCCTCACAAAGATCACCAGCTTGACTAATTTGTACGCTTCTCTTACACAATATTCTCTCTTGCTCTAGTCAATTTTATTTGGTTAGGAAATCGGTGGTGGATGCCAATAGAAATGTTCCGCAGGAGCATCGAGGGGAACCACTTCCATGGGCCTCTGCCTCAGGAGCTTGGGAACCTTGTTCACTTGGAGAAACTGTGCGTGAGCTTTCTCAGTCTTCTCTGTTGTTTTCTTTACCGGAATAAGAAAACCAAAGAAGGTAATGGCAATTAACTTGTTTCTTGCTAATCAACTTTCCTCTCAAGTGTTGTATCTGCCAATAACTTCGACGGAGAACTGCCCAGAGCACTTGCCAAATTGACAAACTTGACCGATCTGTGAGTTTAATTTTCTTTTATATTTCTTGATTTCATCACATCAGGAAACATTTATGGCATGTATATATCTATAGTTGAATTCTATTTTTCTGTTCTTAAACATGTATCTCCTACAAATAGGAGGATCTCCAGCAACAATTTCTCAGGTAAAATACCTGATTTTATAAAGAATTTGAAGAAGTTGGAAAAGCTGTAAGAAACATCTCCCTTCTATTTGTTAAAAAACCTATTGCATTTATTATTAGTGTGCTTTATTCTCAATCAATTTAACCATCTATGTAGGCACATTCAGGGATGCTTTTTGGAGGGGCCCATCCCTTCTGGTATTTCAAATTTAATGAGCCTTATTGATCTGTAAGTCAAGCTTAACACATGCATCTGGTTTACTCCTGTTTTGTGCATCCAATTAGAGCTAATTAAACTTTTCTTTTGTTGGTAATTAGGAGGATCAGTGATCTCAGAGGAAATATATCCACATTCCCTGAGTTGGTTGGAATTAAATCCTTGAAAACTTTGTGAGCATGTCATCGCATAGGAGTTCTTTTTTACTCTGTAAGTGGTTCATGATGGATATGAAGTACTTTTGTGTTGCATGTGTAGGACACTAAGGAATTGCTCTATTCATGGAAAAATACCATCTTATATTGGAGACATGAAGCTGAAGAACCTGTAAGTTACTTGTTAAACTTTTTGAGAAACTTATGTTTCCGTTGCTATCTAACATTAAAGCACTAATGGTATTGCTCCGGATCATCGCTTATAGTTGCAAGCACCAGTTGATGTATAGGAAAATCAATATCTCAGTTTCTAATCAATAGAGGAAGCCACATAAGATGGATTTTGTTGCTCAAAAATTTTTAATATGCTTTATGGTAATTTTGGCCAATGAGTATGTTTTGGTTGCTTTAGCTATGCCCCTCAGCATGGACCAGGTTCAGTTCCGTGAGATTTACCTGTTGGCCCTTTTATAATTAGGGTTCCCTTTGTGGTACAGGGATATTTAGTTTATAGTAATGCATTATCTTCATCTTCGCCCATGGACACGAGCTTATCAGCTAAAATGAAAAAAGAAAAAAAATGTTGTGTTCCACTTCCTTCTACTTATGTGGTTGTCTTTGCTATTTCGTATCCTTATGTGTTTAATATTTCATCTGTAAGAAAAAGAATCAAAATATATAAAAAATATGATGTATGTACCTTCTATATCAATGAAAATGCATAGAATATTTCTGGTTTGATGTCATGTGAGGCTAGGTACCTTCTATAATGCTGGATATTCATAAACTTTTTATGAATGCTTTCAGTTCATGATCATCATGTATATGACATAGACATCTTTCCATTCTCAAGATACAGTTTTATACAATCTACTGTCTGTGCCATTTCAATGCAGAGATCTCAGCTTCAACAGATTAACCGGGAAGATCCCAGATTCCTTTGCCAATATGCAAAAAGTGGATTTCCTGTATGTTGTATTCTTTACAGTTGAAAGTTCTAATTATAGGTTTCCTTGTAGTTACTGGTTATTGATTATTTTCCTGACGCTCGTAAGACTAGTCTGTTACTGAGAAGCCTTAATATCATTGTCTTGCAGATATCTAACTGGGAACATGCTTACAGGGAATATCCCTGGATGGATCCTGAATAGAAACAAGAATGCGTATGTATTTTTAGCAACCAAAATATTTACCATTGAAGTGCATAGACATGCAATACACTCATGTTAATCTATTGAAAAATGAAGAATCGATACCGATGCTGCATTTCAATCTGTACCGCCTAGTACGAGCGGTATATACTGATCCATCAGGTTACCGGTACGCGGACCGTCCGCTATCAGGTGGTACCACCAAAAATCAATCGTCGGCGGTCGATTTCGATCGTCAGTGGCCGATTGAGGGAGAAATTGACCGTCGACGGTCGATTGAGGGAGAAATCGGGTCGATTGAGGGAGAAAAAGGGAAGAAGAAGAAGAAGAAGAAGAAGAAGAAGAAGAAGAAGAAGAAGAAGAAGAAGAAGAAGAAGAAGAGGAAAAGAAGAAAAAAAGAAGAGGAGAAACAAGGAAGAAAGAAATACCTAGGGCCGTCCTCGCCCGCAGGTCACTCTCACGCCGTCGCTGCCGTCACCCGCTTTTTCTCCTGCGTGAGGAGACGGAACATCTCCCCTCGTGGGGAGAAAGATCGAGGCGACGTCGCCCCTTTTATTTTCTTTTTTAAATATATTTAATATATTAATATTATATTATAATATACCGGTACTGAACCAGTACCGAGATAATCTCGGTACACCGATATGGACCGGTAAGTCAAACCTTGGTTGATACTGCAAAAGAATAATTTGTTATGTATAGTAAATGCTGCTGGCAATTGAGGAAGTTTGTCTTATTCGCCTGGAAAAAAGTTCCCCTTTGTAATTTGACCTTTCAAATATTAGTTAAGGTAACAAGAACTTGCAAACAAACAAAAAAAAGGTAAAACAAAATCACTATTTTATTTTTATTTGACAACACTATGCTTGATGTAGATGACATTCGATAACATAACTAAAACAACATATTAATCTTGTTGATCATAAAACATGTTCATTCAAGATTAAAAAAGGTCTTCCAAGAAGTAGGTCAACTTATCTTGTTGGCTAGAAGGTTCAAGACAATGCAACAGGAAAGCAGTTAGCTGAAAGAATTTAGGTAAAAAGGGAAGATAACTACGTTTATGATTATCAAGTACCCTTGATTTGCAGGTAACATTTTAACTTTTAAGACTGAACTAAATATGAACTTTCAAAAACTTCTGAAGCAGTGTTTTTCATGATGGATACTGAACAATTACTATGATCCAATCATAGGTTAGGTGTACCAGTGTATGACAAACCAATTCTGACTGGTATAACTGAGACAAGGGCAATCCCTACTGGCACAACACAGAACTGTACCATGCTACAGAGGTATAGGCATAGTTCCTGTGATGTGAAATGATGACCATTGATTAGGAATCCTAAACTTTGTAGATATCTAACGAGTAACAATCTTCGTAGTGGAACATAAATTTTCGCAGTCTTAGGTTTACAAATTCGTTTATCTTTCCTAGCTTTGGTTGTGACACTTGGTTTGCTGATAATGAAAGAGGGCAGAAATGTTGTGATTATTTTGAGGGTAAAAACATTTACCATCAACAAAGACGTTGAGTTTAGTTACCAGTGCTTCTGTGGATCATTTCACCACACTGAAATTGATCATACAATTTTATTTGATAATCTGTTCATTGTCTTTACATATTGAATTTCATACTTACATGCAGAGACATCTCTTACAATAACTTCACATTTGGAGGCTCGGGCCCTGTGCAATGTATTCAAGGGAGTGTGTGAGTCTATTAACTTCTAATGTTCCTTGTATCCAATCCTCTTGTTTTTATTTGTTAAAAAAAAACTTTATATTCTTTTGTTCTTTCCAGCAACATGGTGGAGGGCTACTCACAGTCTGTTGATAGCATGTAAGATTCTTCTAATGCATGTGAAAGTTGACTTTTACTTGGATGAATCAGCTGATGCATTTAACTAGCACCATTACCATAGTACTCTTGTACTAACTTTCATGTCTTATGCATAATTTCTTTATTATTGAGTAATCAAATTTTATTTCATCTCTTATAGCTATCTTACACAACTATCTTCCCATGCAGGAATACCATTCCGTCATGCCTAAAAAGGAATTTTCCCTGCAGTTCATCCAATAAAAAGTGTTAGCAAATCAACTTTGATTTTACCAAACTCATAATTGATTACTTTTTCCTGCTTCCTTGAATTTTATTAGTTGCATATATATTGATCTTCATTCATTCTAGATATTAAACAAGAAAAGAAACTTTTATGTCCTAGCTTTTGCTGGTTTTTGTTTCTGTTTTCATCTCATAAAATGAAGCAAGGTGGAGTTATCTACCATCATTCAAGAAAAATGAACAAAAGATAGGCAATTTATATTCAAAACCTATCATTTGCCAGCAACCAAGGTTCGTAATTTCATGTTACTGCTACTGTACTGATGCACTGAGCATCGATACAGTGGTACACATTAGCACATATCGAGTTTCAAAAAAAGCCTAAGAAGGACTTACAAAAACAAAAAATATATATAGAACTTGGTACAGAGCCTTATCGGTCTACACACCAATATCTTGTCAGACTAGTAATTATCGCCTGTGCTACCGTATTGGGTAGCACTGCAAACCTTACTAGGAAAATCTGATCTCTCTTTTTTTCACTTTTTTTTGTTAAGTTGATAGTTAATTTGGAAATATTGCTTATGCATATTCAATATTTCAATGTTTCATCATGTACTAGTACCAATGAAAAGAACTGACACTTCTGCATAGCACTGCATTTGTTTTTTTTTTCTTTTTGTGTTTGTTTGTCTGAAGGAGAGGTGAGATGAACATACAAACAATGCAAAGAGGGAAAATAATTTGTTACTAACTGACCAAGAAAGGTCCTCTAGTAGAGTAATCAAACAGAAAATAGTCTTAGTGAAATGTTGTCTTAATGGCATTCCCACATGTAATTTGTGCTTAATCACCAAAATCCATTTGATGTATTTTAGATGAACTTGTTGAATTATTAGTCACCAGTTATTGCTTTCTTTGCATATTGAGTGCGCTGCCTAACCTTTAAATGCTTATACTCTTTCGAGAATTTTTTTTCTTTCTGTATTTCTTATATTATATTTTTTTATAATTCTTGAGTCGACTTTATGTTTTTATACTTATTTGAGAAAATATCATATTTTCATACTTTTTTATACTATTTGAGTCATATGATGAGAACCATTGTAAGATTTTGTTGAAGCATGCAGCTTTTTGAATATGCATAAAAAAGTGCCCTTCACCGTAAGTTATCTACAGGAGTCTTTCACTAGTTAATTGTAGTGCATGGCAAGTTAAGATGGTCAACTGACAAAAGTATAGTTTTCTTATGTCAAATCAGTACCATATACAATATATATTCAGGAAGTTCAGTGATGGGCACCTCAAGTGTCATTTGAACTTAATAATCTTTTACAATCAAAATAAACAAATGCTCCTATCTACTTATTGCAGCATATATGTTGATAGCTTAATCCTAAGCATTTTAATGAAAGATGGTGCATTACCCTTCCCTGGAACATGCTTATCGAAGAAGACTCACAGATATCTCTGCCAGTTTGCAAATGATGTGTGACATGTGTCAGGCATCATACTTGGCATGCTACACACTAGCATATACCTGTCTGAGGTGATGATAACTTCAAAGAATTGCATCAGTGGAACAAACAGCCACAGACCTCAACAGCAATGCTTGCTAATCACATATTTACTTAGTACAACTTATCCAGCATTGTAACCTGATTAAATGTTGCAAACCATGAGTGGACCAAGCACAGAGAGTACTAAAAGCAAGTAGAATCTAGAATGTGTCTCAAGTGGATGCCAATATTTCCTAGAGCTAGGCTTGCTGTTTAAAAACATATGTAAAGAATTTAATAATTTTGTATTGTTGCTAAGATGAACACTTTTTGTAGATTAATTGTGTAGCAATAGTTGGAATGTAGTTTTCTCTAGAAACTCATCACTATTCTCATCTCTTAAATGACTTGATAAAATCTTTCAACAGATCAATACTCATTGCATATTAATTGTGGAGGTAAAGAAATAAACATCAATGGAACCAAGTATGAAGCAGATACAGAAGGAAGAGGTGCCTCAATGTTGTATTTAGGTTCAAACTGGGCATTCAGTAGCACTGGGAACTTCATGGACAATGATGTTGATTCTGACAATTATATCGCATCAAATATTTCTGAACTCTTCATGCCCAATTCAGACCTGTACACAAGAGCACGCCTGTCTCCTCTATCACTTACTTATTATGGCCTTTGTATGATGGAAGGAAGTTATACGGTAAAACTTCACTTTGCAGAAACAGTTTTCACACATGACAATACATTTAGAAGCCTTGGAAAGCGTTTATTTAATGTGTTTCTTCAGGTAATTTAACAATAAGTAAATTTCATTTCATCCTATTTCTGGTGCATCAGATGAAGGAAACTAAAGTATGCTTACTGCAGGAGAAGTTGGTATTAGAGGATTTCAATATCGAAGATGCAGCTGGTGAATCAGGAGAACCCATTATTAAAACCTTCAATGCATCTGTCACTGATCATACATTAAAGATCCAATTTTATTGGGCTGGAAGGGGAACAACAGGAATCCCAAGTAGAGGAGTTTATGGTCCTATGATATCAGCTATCTCAGTGACACCTAGTATGATCTAGTCTTTTATGGTTTGCTTATTACTGTTTATGTTAACGTGTGCGAAGTTGGAGCCAAAATTATTGGATTTGACACATGGTGACCTTGCCTCCATTTTCATGTTTGTCTACTGTAGCATCATTTTTTTATGCAGAATCCTATTATGGGAGTAGAACAATCATAGTTTTAACATTACCTAATTCAAGGTCAGATGGCTGATAGTAGTTTACTTCAAATTTATTTTGTTCTTTACTCCAGTGATTAATGCATAGATCTAATCAATGCATTTTATTTTTCTACTTTCCACATTTGGCAATATAATAAGAAGCTAACTATAGTTACTGGATACTTTAATTTTTTTCCTGATGGCATGTTATATTTCAACTCATTTATACACACGTCAATAATTTATTTTTAATCATTATACATGTAATGCTGTTACCTATATTCTCAAGTTGCATCATTTTTATCTTCAGATTTCACACCTCCTCCAGATGTCGAATCTTCTAGTCACAAAAGGATGCATATTATAATCAGCCTTGGGGTTTCCGTTTTGGTGGTTTTCCTTGTTCTATTGGCTCTTGGAATTTGGAGGAAGAGGAGGCAAAATTCCATGCACCAAGGTATTAAAGGCTAAATTATGGAATATTATCATATCTGCTCAGTATAAATGCAGCACCTGGTTGTATTCATCTCTGTAAACTCTTTCTTTTACTACCTGAATGATCATAATGTATATATGTATGGTCTGATTCTACATATTCTTCTGATTTATAATTGAATTCTTTTCAGGAAGCTCCATCTGGTCTTCAAGTGTCAAATAATTGCATTAATGCAGAAATAATTTATTTATTGCTTTTAAATGTAACAAACTAAGTTTTGAAAATTTTCTTGGAATGATATTGCTCTGAATTTTCATGCTTATAGTAGTCAGATTTCGTAGAAGAATATCGGACTGCGATTGTAACTAGTTTTTGTTTCTGTAAGAAAACTAAACAAACATGGTTTAACCTGGGAGGCTGAGCCAAGAAAATAAAAAAGGAGCATACGACCACTTTATCTCAACTTCTTTATTCTTGGCTTGTAGTCAACTCATCAAATTCAAAAGACACAAAGTTCTTTTTTCCACAATATAAGGAAATTCCAAGAGAGTAGTCAGCAAGAAAATGAATCTACAAATGTCATAGTGCATGAAGATCTGTTTAGAAATATATTATTTATAATTCCCACATTGTCTACCTTTGTCTTCTTTCTTTTTCTTCTCTTTCAAATTTGCCATTTCTGTAGTCATCACCTTATAGTAGCTGCTGACCACTGTATTGGAGTGGTCTTTTACATATGTGATGTACAAGAACACGTTTCCCTTACAGTCATATATTTTATCAATGTTTAAATATGTCCATAGATCTTATTAGAAGCATTGCAACTCCCTCATTTTCCAGCCGTCTTCTTTCTTTTTCTCCTCTTTCTAATTTGTCAAATCTGTAACCATCACCATATAATACTCACCACCTTGACTATAGAGGAGTGCTGCATCGCTGTCGTCTTTTTCATATATTATGTATAGAAATACATCTCCCTTATTGCCATATATGCAAACAATGTTTACAGGTGTCTCTTATAATTTTTTCTTTTTTTGTGAATTTGATACGGTGATGGTGTAGTCCTTCTACTTAAGGGAGCTTTTTTTTTTTGCAATATGGAGCTTAATTATCATACTGAAGAAAAATGCTAAGTTCCAAATCAAGTAACATGATGAACGAGCAAATTCCATCTCTAGATTATATCTTTTGATTTTAAGACATCAAGCTCATCATGTCTAATAGGTGAAGAGTGACATGTCGGATACACCATCACCACATGATGACACATGGTCAGTGGTCCAAATAGGCCAACTGCCAAAGAACACTGGGATCACACGTGGCTGACAGCTGGTGGTTGGATTGCAACACATGTACTCACCATGGAGTGATACATGACCAAACGGTCGATCTATGATTGGTGCAGCTAGCCTACGCGGGCGTTGAGTCCGATATTAGCCGACCAGTCCGATTGGACCAAACCCAAGAAAAATTGACTTGATTGTCAGAGGGGTATTTGTTGGGAAAGCCCCCGATCTAGTTTTGCATATTTGACACCCTACGAACTATGACTTGGAGCGAGATTGACTTGGAACGGACGTTGGTTGGATCCAAATCACCATCCCAGCTTCGACAACCAAAATCTGCACCAACAGATTGGCACCAGCAGGAGGGTTGCCAAAATGTCTTAGGGAAACTTTGCAGGTGCATCCAGGCTGAATCCTGAAGAGCCCAATGGACCAAACGCACCCAATTAGGCTGAACGGGGATAGGGAGGTTTGAGTTCGACCTTGCCAAGCATCTTGTTGCCAAACCCACCAAACTCAATACTTCCAGGGCAGATTCAATCCGGGCCATCAGTCGGACTTGCTCCTCCCACTTTCCAATTATTTGATCCTCTACCTTCCGTTGATTATTCCAAAAATCAACGACCAACCCACCACTTACCCAACTTCCAGTGTCACTGTAACCACAGACACTACTTCACTTTAGTATTAGTCGACCAGTCCAACTGGACCGAATCCAAGAACTGACTTGATCATTTAAGAGACATTTGTCGGGAACACCCCCGACCTAGTTTTGGATGTTTGATGCTTTACGATCACTGACCTAGAGTGAGACTGACTTGGAACAGGCCTCGATTGGATCTGAATCACCATCCCAGCCTGGACAACCAAAATATGCTCTAAGAATGTCAAATAATTTTGTTTTGAAGACTCATGACTCCTAGCTACAGACAGGAGATGGCTAAAACAAAGACCAGAATCCATTTCATGGATCTGATGACAACAAAGTGATACAGAGATTATTTAGATTGAAATTGCACGGAAGTTAAATTTTCTTAAATTGTATTTGAGTTGGTCTTACATAATCCACTTAAATTCTTTTAACCTGTTACCAGATTTTTCAGTTAATTTTCATCCTGGTAGATGTCTATGTTAGTTGAGCAGAGCATACAATTGAATTTGCTAAAAGTTTCTGACCATCTTTTGTTGGCAATTGCATCTACATACTTATTTTTTATATTATGGTTTTTGGCAGATTTTATATATTTTGCTTCAAAACAATTTAATTGTTGCCAGCATGTTGCATGTGGTGAGGAGCTGCCTTATTATGGAACATGTCTGCACTAGGATATGTGCCAAAAAATTGAAGATAGGCTAATTTTTATTCATTAAAGGTGTAAATTATGGTCTTTCTATGTGATAAGTTATAGAATTCTTTTCTTTTTCCTTAATAGTCAGCTGCACTTGGATTGTAATAATGCAATCAATTGGTACCTAAAGGTGATGGAACTTCTTTTTATTCTACTTTCTGAATAGAACTTAGAGGTCTTGATCTGCAAACTGGAACTTTTACCTTACGACAAATTAAAGCAGCAACAAAGAATTTTGATGTTGCAAACAAGATCGGGGAAGGTGGTTTTGGTTCAGTTTACAAGGTAATATTGAAATTTTATTATTACTTTAGCTTCTTCAATAACTTGCAGCTGATTACTGTAAGCTCAATTCTCAAACTGCTTTCTCTCTGTATTATTGTCTTCTCAAATGTTAGGGTCTACTATCAGATGGTACAGTAATTGCTGTCAAGCAGCTTTCATCTAGATCCAAGCAAGGAAATCGTGAGTTCATCAATGAAATAGGCATGATTTCTGCCTTGCAACACCCAAATCTTGTGAAGCTTTATGGATGTTGTACTGAAGGCAACCAACTATTGTTGATATACGAGTATATGGAGAATAACTGTCTAGCCCGTGCTCTATTTGGTATGTATACTTATAAAATTACCTACTCTTTCATAACTTTGTTATAGGTTTGAGAATATTTGGTTTAAGGCGAATAATTACCAAGGACTGTCTAGGTAAAGATGCAAGACACAAACTGAAATTGGATTGGCCAACACGACGCAAGATCTGTCTTGGCATAGCTAGAGGACTGACTTATCTTCATGAGGAGTCCAGACTGAAAATTGTCCACCGAGACATCAAAGCTAGCAATGTATTGCTTGATAGGGACCTCAATGCCAAAATTTCTGATTTTGGTCTTGCCAAGCTTAGTGAAGAGGACCACAGTCACATCAGTACTCGAATAGCTGGAACAATGTAAGTGTTCATTCTTTTCTCTAAACAACCTGGGGTTTTGCTAACCGTACCAAATATGAGATGATACATCTACACTCTGAAGTGGCTCCACGGTGACATAGTTGTTTCTTCTCCAGCTGAGAAACTGCTGATGTATTTATACTATGAAGCAATTAAATACTTAGCAGAAATTAAATGCTTAGCATGGAGAACAAGAGATACTACAGGTCTTGACATTTTCCAGATCAACATTGATTTAAATTCTTTTTTCAAGGCATACAATTGCAGTCTTGGCAGATACCAGAAAATGTCTTTAATCAGTTGACTCTACAAATTGGTTATAAAAAAAGACATTAACAGACAGCAGCTCATCTCAAATATTTATCCTCATATTTTTTTGATATTTCTAACAATTGCCAAAATCTTTGTGTTTGCTCTGATATAGCAAAATTCATTAAATTGCTGAATTTATTTAATGAATGTTGTCTAATGAATGTCAGTCTGCAATAAAAAGATCATGAGGATCTTCTCCTTGAAGAACATCTGGCTTTGTCAAAGATCTAGGAAAACAACTAAATAGCTTAGGCAGTTCAAGATTTCATCCAAAAAGTCGATGACCTTTGTCTTGACATATAAGCAATTTGCTTCAGCAAAAAATGCATGCTTTCCTACATCATTCAGCAAAAGCCGCTGTACATTGCACCTTTGGATGTACAGTAATTTGCCTTTGTTTCGTTATGTGTTCTTATTCTTTGATGAAAATATGTTGACAATATCCTTGGCAATGTGATTATTCTGTACTGACCGAGTCAAGCATGAGTTGTATCGTGCTGAATGGTAATACAAATCCATCCATAGACCGGTATAAGATATAGCAACAAATGCCCTCGAAGTAATTTTATCCTACAGCTGATGCCTTCTAACGATTTTGATGATTGCAGAGGTTATATGGCTCCTGAATATGCAATGAGAGGTTATTTGACTGATAAAGCAGATGTATACAGTTTCGGTGTAGTTGCTTTGGAAATTGTGAGTGGAAAAAGCAACACAAATTACAGGCCAAAGGACGAGTTTGTATATCTTCTTGACTGGGTAACAACTTCCAAGAATTTATTTAATTACTATCGAGCTTTGTCTTATAAATTATCAATAAGCTGAGAGCCATTTGGGATTCTGCAACTTTTTTCCTGATATTACTGGACTTTTGATCTGACACAAGAACAAAATGTTCATTTGGTTTGATAAGAACAATCTAACTTTCATGATTTTGGTTCCTTCTATGGTATGCCAGGCATGTGTTCTTCATGAGAGAGGCACCCTGTTGGATCTGGTCGATCCAGACCTTGGATCGGTGTACTCCGAGGAAGAGGCGAAACTGATGTTGAATGTGGCGCTGTTGTGCACTAACTCATCACCCTCACTTCGACCAACCATGTCAAAAGTGGTGAGCTTACTCGAAGGACGGGCTTCCCTTCAACCGTTCCTCTCAAATGTCAGCACATCAACCAACAGTTTGAGCTCAAAGGGAGTCAGGAGAAACTTTTGGCAGAATCTGAGCGGAAGTCAAAGCCAATCAGCCCATGCTTCTGGTGAGGATTATTCTGAGTTAGACCCAGAGGATGATGTGAGCCTGCAACTTTTAGTAGATGCGGTTCGCATCTCTTGAATGAACATGTTTTCAGGTTTGTTATCCGAAGCCATAACAGTGCCTCAATGAGTACTCTCCATCTCATGTACATCTCAAGTATATCATGCTAATGTCTGATGAGCGATGATAAAGTCATCTGGTAACTGTATTTAAATGAAATGGCTTGTTAAATGCAATAAGTTATTCGATATCGGTCATCCGAGTTGATGAATTTGTTCCCAGTGAAGGTATATTTTTTTCCTTTTTTTTTTTTTTTTGGTGTGTTTTGTATAGTTCTTTTGTTGGGATTAAAGTGCAATAAGTTCTGATATTTTGAGTTTGTTGAGCTGACATCTCGTCTTGAAAGAATATTACAAGGATTAAAAGTGTCCCTTTTTTTAGGTCTTTCCCACCATGGGATCCATTGCATAAGAAACATTGCGGGAAAGCCACTTTTCTATTTCATCATTTTTTCTTAAAAGAAAAAAAAAAGTTTAAAGGATCACTCCTTTAAACATGTATTTGTCTTATCTACATTCTTTTAAGGAGTGTTCAGTACTTGTTAGATCACGCACTTTTCATCAATTCAATCCTTTGTTTTAAAAAAGGAGCGATCTTTTAAACTTTCTAACTTCTAACTCTTCTCATACCCAAACAAGGTCTTTGGTCGGGTATTTTAAATTTTATAATTTTATAATTCTCTTTGGTAACACAAGAATTCATGATTCTAAAGTTTGTTATGTTTTGAATCTATGGTTGTGAATGATGGTGGTGGTTCTAATACCAATTAGATCGAGTGAGTGTTGGTACAAATACAATGAAGAGTTCTCATATATATATATATATATATATATATATATATATATATATATATATATATATATATATATATATATATATATATATATATATATATATATATTTTATATTTAATGTAAATTGCTCTTCCACTTAGACTCTAAGTGGAGGTATGATCGAGGTTATGGATGAACAGCTTATTTATGCTTGAGGGAGCCTTGATGCAACCGATGGATAAAATTTAACAAGTGAACATTGCTACAAATGATGCAAGCTGAGAAGAAAAATTGACGTGAGCTCTACGATACGATGATGGAGGCCATACAAGAGAATCGTAATCTATACTTTTATTGATTTGAGGTGAACTCTTTGGTACGCGAGAGGTTAATAAAAACTTGGCTATCAAAAATCAAGTGATGATCAAAATCGAGGTAGAGTGACAAATTCTATCGATTGTGAAGTAAATGATTACAAATGTGAGACGATGGATAGTATAATCATGAGAATGAGAGAGTTTCATTGTATTATAAATTAACGTTTTAATTATCGGTCCGTACCGATGATACTCACAGTACATACCATACAGTATTATTAAATTATTATAATATTATATAATATAATATTAAAAATATTTAAAACTATTTAAAAAAATAAATGGGCGACGCCGGCCTTGGTCTCTCTCCCAGTTTGGGTTGACATTTCGTCTCCCCACGCAGGGACAATAGTCACCTGCGGGGCGACGAGGGGACGCGGGCGAGGACGAAGACGAGGTAATTCTTTATTCTTGTCCCTTTTTATTCTTCGATCGATCGTTGACGATCGATTTTTTTGTCAATCGATCATCGACAATCAAAATCAATTGTCAACGATCAATTTTAACGGTACCATCCGATAGTGATCGGTTCACGTATTGATCAACTATCGTACCAATATATAACGGACACGTTACGGAGCCTTACCGTTCGGTAAGGATAACATTACTATAAACACGAGACTTTCATACAATTATCGATCCTTCAAAGACATTTCCACAATCGACTGTATTCCAAACCCAAGAAACAACAACAGTTCTGACACCCATCCTTCTCGCATGCAACAGCACTTCCACCTCTGCAGACTGCAGTCGTTTTCTTTCCATAATTGGTCTTCGATGGAGCCGACGGCAAACAATCTCGCCACTGTGACGCACAGCGCGAGCGTGGAGCGAGCACCGGAATCGATGCGCGAAGACACAGTGGCCCCCCCCGGAACGCCCTCGATTCCGGGACTTGGTTGCACTGCCCCCCACCCCCACCCCACCACTGTCCCTCTCTGCTGCGTTGCCATCTCTCGCTTGTCTCACCTCGGAAGCACTCGCTCGACATTTCTTTTCGATCACAGATGCATGCTTCTGGATCATGCGATACCTCTGCTGTGCATTAGGATGCAGCTAAGAGCATGCATGTATCGTCGACTTGCCCGTATCATTTCGATCATTTGTTAAACACAAGACAAAAGCCCGATCCACATCGCCTAATGTCCGCAAAAGTCCCTTTTTTCCTTTCTTTTTTTTCTCGGTTTCAGTAGTTGATGAATCGATCAGTCTTTGTCAAACAACAGTCGAGCATCTATGGACATGGAGATCAACAGTTGCAAGGAGATAGAGATGTGATGTAAACTCTACCTCAGTAAAACCAGTCACTTCGCACCGACCAACTCTAAGTGACTTCCTAGCTGGCTCTGCTACGACTTCCAAAGAATAATGTATTTTGCTTTCTCATTTGTCTTTCGAGGTTCACCTGCTCAGAGAAAGCGTCTCCACTTTCTAGGGCTCCTCTCTCTCTCTCTCTCTCTCTCTCTCTCTCTCTCTCAGGATTCTTTTTGGCTTTTAGCTGGCTTAAGAAGCTCGAGTACTAAACTACAACAAAGAAATCGACTTGTTGGTGAATTATCATTATAACAGCCACAATAATTTGCGTCGAGCAGAAGCATAATAGATCTTGTTGGTGAAGTATCAATCATTAACATCTCCAAAGAAGGAAGTAGCGCTCAGATCATTCACACCGAGTGCCATAAAACCTCTCCTAATTTTGCAACTTGCTGCGGAAGATTATTTCGATCTGCTCTAATATGCACACCCAGATTTGACGAGGATTTGTCTCCGCTAAAGAACCAGAAGAAGATCCAAAATTTCAGACAGTGTCAGTCCATCCAACTTTCCATTCTCCGACTACAGCATACAAACTCCAAAAGAGGAGTCAAAAGAGAGATTGATAGACAAGGGAGGAGGTAAAACTGTCACTTGAGATAAGGGAATAAGGATAAGTAAAAAGAAGAAAGAACATAAGCAAAATGTTACAAACTCCAGATAATTACAGTCCCCATTAGCTGAAAGTAGAAGTTGCAGACCTGAAATGGAGCTCCACCTGATTTGTCCAGTGACTTAGGAATCGAAGAGTCACTCCCGTGATCTCTGCATACATCAACCCCAATGTTAATGCTGTCGAGGCTCTGAGATCCATTGATGCAAAGTCCTGAGTTCTCCCTCAAGTCCATGTTACTTCCAAGCCTCTTAAAGAAGCCAGCATCAAATGGAACGACACCACTCAATAGATTACTGCTCAAATTAAGGTGATACAGCTTCCCAAGGTCACTCAACCCCGCCGGAATCCCACCTGTGAGCCTGTTGTTCTCGAGGGACAGAGTGGCGAGATTACGTAGCCAAGCAAAGCTCCCTGGTATCACGCCGGCGTAACCCGAATTCGATAGGCGAAGCTCTTGAAGCTTGGCTAACCTCCCCAGCAGCCGCGGCAACTTTACGAACATTGGGTTGTCGTCCATTATGAAGTACTGGAGGTTCTGGAGCTTGGCTATGCCTTTTGGGAACTCCCCACTGAGGTTGTTGTTGCTGAGGGCCAAGAAATCAAGGAAGCGGAGGTTCTGGAGGGTATCAGGTAGGATTCCAGAGATTGAATTGGAGCTCAGGTCAAGCTTTTGAAGCAGGCGCAGCTGGCCAATGGATGGTGGGATGGATCCGGTGAGGGAATTATAGCTTAGGTCAAGGCCTACCAGGTCCTTCAGCCTACCTATCCGGCTCGGGATGCTGCCTGTGAGGGAGTTGTAGCTGAGGTCGAGATGGACGAGGGAGTTTAGCTCAGAGATGCTGTCAGGGATTGTACCATGCAGTCGGTTTTGCGAGAGAGTGAGGACCCGAAGGGAGGTGAGGGAGAAGACGTCGGATGGAATAGCACCTACGAAGGATGGGTTTGATATCAGACTGAGCTGCTGGAGTGAAGCATATGCGGGTGGTGGTGCTTCACGAGTGGGCGGCGGAAGGAAAAGGCTGGTCTCCACACCCTTGAAGCAGTCCAAGAAGAAGACGGACGTGAGGTAAGGGA
This sequence comes from Ensete ventricosum, assembly GCA_029747655.1. Classification (NCBI taxonomy): domain Eukaryota; kingdom Viridiplantae; phylum Streptophyta; class Magnoliopsida; order Zingiberales; family Musaceae; genus Ensete; species Ensete ventricosum. Next base: position 43,153,673 of record JAQQAF010000005.1, on the reverse strand, counting down.
GTTCAAAGATCTCGGACGGGAAGGTGGCGCTCTCCTTGCAGGTCGGGTTGGGCGCGGCGCCGAAGTCCAGCCTCGTGACATGGAGCAGGTTGTCCAAGCCTGGCTTGCATTCAATCCCAGGCCATGAGGAATCCGGCATGCAGGGATCAGGATTGGAGGACCTCCAATCCCTGTCAGAGGACATGTTCTTCATCACACGGAACAGGGTGTCCCTCTCAACGGGGTCCATGGTGATGGACTCCAGCACCGGGTCATTGGCCCTCGGTTCGTCCCCTTTGGAGTTGCTGAACGCAGAGATGCATGCCAAAGACGAGAAGAGAAGGGGGAGCAGGATCAGAAGCTGGAGGCGAGAGGGCAAAAATTTGGCGTGAGACATGGTAGTCAGGGATGGGAAGCTCAAGCGGAGATGGGGGAAAGGTCTTAGTCTCACAGTGTTGGGCTGGATTCTCATGGTGCGAGGAAGAAGATGAGCCAGAGTGGGGTTTGATGCGACTGATATGATGGGTTGGTGGGGGCACCGGCGTTCTACGTTGGAGACGTGCAACCATGTAGGGTGAGTGACCGAGGATGGGAATGGAGATTCTTCAGCGGCAACTCATGCGCCTCTTCTTCCACCGCTGCGCTGCCACACGTGCACGCAGGATGACAGAGCGGCCTCTGTCCAAGCCTGTGCGTCGGCTCATCCTTTGACCGCAACTGTCGTTACAACTTTTAAATGAGAGCTCGGGTCTTCGTCACCAGCTTAAGCTTCTGGGAGCCCTACCGAGATCTTCTACGCGAAGTTAATTAGCAGTGCTCGCAGCAGACACACGCAGTGTTGCAGTCGAAGTTAGTCTTCTTGGAGGAGATCAGATCAGCTGTAGACTCTGACAACAGTAGATGTGACTGAACACACAGCTGCGCCCGAGAGTGCCTCAGATTGTTGAAGGTGCGCCATCAATGAAGGTGTGAAGTCTGCAACAGGTGCTTCTCTGGCGTATTCAAACAGTGGGCCGCAGAGGAAAGATCAGTCTCGGGCTGAGGGACTCGTTGAACCTTTTTAGGATGCCAGGGAAGGCGACATGGATCATCTGTAGCAAATATCCCGGAGCATCAAGAAGAAGAAGAAGAAGAAGAAGAAGAGAGTCTCACCTCCTCTCCCCCGACCTCTTCTGCCAGAAGAATTCACAGTTTTATGGATTTTGTATTGCACCACACCAACAGTTGACTGCTCCTTGGAACTAATTTTTCTCTCTTAACATACCCAAGCATGCGACTCCAGCCAGAAATGTCAGAACACAGATTTGTAGGCCGGGCTCTCATGGTTTCAACGCAACTGGTTCTTGGGAAGCTTAGTTCTGGTCTGCCAAGATTTAAGTAGTGCTGCTGACAGCCAGAAGACATCATTACCAAACACTTGCGTTTCCATAAATCTAACGTAGAAAGATCAGAAGCTCCTGTTTCAAAGATTAACATGCAACAGTGTAGGACAGAGAAAAGGAACGATCATTTCACATGACAATTTATTGCCGCTTTACCCCACGATGGCACCAAAGTTTCTCCTTTACACAGTGATTTCGATAGTTCGCATTACATAGTTTAAACTAATAAAGGTCAAAGCATATGCCGAAGAAGCTACAACCAGCAGATGCCAATTCTCGAAACAAAAGGCTGATGGAGAGACTGGTCACAGGGAAGGCATCACTCCTCAGCTGCTGAACGAAAGAATCGGCAACTTCTCTTCAACATCGAATGGAACGAAGGAGACTGGCAAGGCACAGATAATGGGCACATTGCTTGTACAAATCAATAAATCATAGGTTATGAACAATTGCAAGCTTTCTCAACTATAGTGATGGAAATTGCCATAGGTCAGTAGTCTACCTGCCAGATAATAAATAATACAAGGGAGAAAGAAAAATACTATTGTCTGGCCTTCAAAGATCCTGCAACACTTATTTATTCTAGTACCAGCAAAAGCCCATGACCCATTCAAGGACGATTTTTAACAAGCAGAAAAATCCCTACGCACTGTAGCTAGCTAGAGATTGCTTTTTTATCTACACAGTGTTGTCTGACAGGATTATGTCCTCGATGCAGTTGACGCTTTTGACTTCGCGAGCCATCTGTTAGTCTTCTCCTCTTCCTCACGTCCTTGTTCATTCTCTTCCCCTTCCTACCGATGGTAAAGATCTGTATTCTGCCATTGCCTGCCAGTTTCTTCTCAGCGTTACCATCTACCCTACTTGGAAGATCACAGCTCAGGATGATGGATGCCAAAGAGGTTCGGATTCATCGGCCGGGACAGGGCCTAATTGGACTGGAGATTGTTTTGAGTGGAGTCACATATACTGTGCATCAGAGAAACGTCAAACAGGAGCATTGAAGGTTGACATAGTCAACGTGATATACATCAACATCATGTATTCGAGTATTTTCCTACTCCTCGTTTGATGTCTAAACTTCATTTCTGTGAAACAGAAGGTTCTCAAAAACTGGAGAAGCTGAGAATTAGTAAACAAACTCCCATCCCAACAAGAGCTACTGAAAACAAATTCAAAGATGAGACACCAACTCGTAGCAGCCTTGTGCTTACACTGCCGGCATTCCCACGGCTCTCTCTATCTTTTACCCATGATAAAAGGAAAGCGATGGCCGGGAAAGAAAGCAGACGGCCGTATCCAGCCATCTAAATGACAAAGGAAAGTTCAACATCCCGAACCAACCATTCATCATGCATTGCTTATCCAAGAAAAACTAGTAAGCTCTTGTGCTCGGTGATCGCAAAGATGCCTGTGGTTCTTACTCCATTAAGCTTTCTGATTCAAGAAGTTGCCACGTTTGCTTTTATTGTTTTGCACAAACAGACACATCTCACCGGGGTGCCACTGGCTCCTTTGTTCTTGTCAGGCTGATGGAGACGAAAGGAGATGACCTCTGGGGGACACCATGAGAAGCATTGGAGCATCATCGTAACTGTTGCATAATTATCTTGTATATTTGCCATTGAGAGGTTTTTATCATCTCGATGTAATACAAGTAATTCATTAAAATGGGATTCAAATCGATATCTCATCCTAGGTGATATATTTGAGTGAGAATTGATTTATATATAATTATCTTAAATAATTATCATGTTCTAAGTAATTCTACTCATGTTCTACCATCTAAATGATCGTGATCTAACAAGTTATTATCATGAGGATAATTTATATATCTAATTTAATCATGTATGACATGAGAGATGAGGAGGTGGTTATCATTATATAAATATAAATATGATAATAATTCATGAAACAAAGGCATGTGAATTTAAAAACATTTTTATAAGTATTTTTTGGTTTTACCTCTTATTTAATATTATTTTGATTTTATTGATTGAAAGTATTTTCTTCTAATGGTAATTTCATGCCTTAACCCCTTATTCTCTTATGCTCGAATAAATATATTGGATATTTTAGAATAACGAGATAAAAACTTCATTTACATTTCAAAGACATTGAATAGATTGGCTGAGGGAGAATAGAAAGGATTTAAAAACATCGTTTTTCATTTAACAAGCTATACATAAGATAATCTTCTCAAGAATTAAAATAGCTATAATCTCAAATCAAACTTGGTTAATATTTTAATATGAATTTCAATGATTATCGAAGATCATTATACTAAAACTTAAAGACTTTTATCATGAGTTTAAATTTTAATTCATGAAAAATAAATAAATCTGTATAAGATTTTTTTTTGAGTGATTGAAATTATTAGTCAAATGATATCTTCTTGTAAATATCTTCATGATTATATTATTATTGTAAAAAATTTAAGAAATTTATATATAGTTATTTTAGGTAGTTATTATTGTAGATATGTTTTACTCATGTTTTAAATAATTCTACTTAAGTGATCATGATCTAAGAAGCTACTATTATGAAGATAATTTCTACACCTAACTTAATCATGGGTGATATGGGATGACGAGATAATTACAATTCACGAAACAAAGATGTGTGTACTTGAAAATATTTTATAAATGTTTTGGTTTAATACTATTTAATTTTTTTTATTAAAAGTATTTTTTTTTTAAATTACATCATAATATTTTGTTTTTATTATTTTCTTGTTCCTCTATCTTAGACTGTTGCATAATTATCATTCTATCCTAATACTGTTGCATAATTATCATTCTTGTATATTTGTCATGGAGAGGTTTTTATCATCTCGATGTCATATAAGTAATCCAACAAAGGATCCATCCAAATCGATCTCTCATCCTACAGTACACCAATCTCCAGTGCCGGTGGTACTTGAATTCAGCTTGCATCCGTAAGTAAATGTGTGAGATGAAGTATATGATCAAGAAATAGAAGGGGAATGAACTCAAGGACATGCAGGTGACTTATACTCGGTCAGGATAACAAATAATAATTCAGTCATAACTTGTTATAATGCAAAAACATAAACATAAAATACCTTTTTTTTTCCCTCTTTTCCTGCACTGTTTTTTCTTTTTGCCTTATTGTGTTCAGATTCCAGCGGATGCAGTCCCCACGGGAGAGCCGAATTAACGCAGCAAATTATTGGTCCATCGAGTGTCGTCCTTTTATTCTTCCATATGTTGCGGAAAAGTTTTTTTTTTTAATCAATGTGGCCGAGCAACTCAGCCGACTCCATGGCAATTCATCACATCCTGTGAACCATCAATTGCAGGGTCGCCTTCATACTTGCATCACGAGAAACTTTAACAGTATGACAAGCTGGCTTTGATAAATGAAGGCCTTTAGATGAGGTCTATAGACAATATATACGTTTGCACTCTCATCATGCGCCAGTATCATTTTGACAAGTCTACTGCCTCCATACTATCCTGATTTATATCGATCCATATTACTGATAGTATATATATATATATATATATATATATATATATATATATATATATATATATATATATATATATATATATATATATATATATATATATATATATATATATATATATATATACTATAGTTCATTGTGGTCAAAGCATTTTGAGTTCGACAGATTTGAGCGTCGGCGATAAGATTCCTGTCAAAACGTACCCTAAATCCAATCAGAAATGCACTGCAACTCATTAGATCTGGCAATCTAACACCACGATCCTGCAGCTCAACTCCCTTGGAAGTGCGTGCGTTCATGAAGTGTCTAAAGCTCACCCCCACTGTCCCATCTTCTGAGATCTCTGACCCAAGCGTCCATGGCGAAGTTCCAGGAGGCTGACATCTTGTGGCCGGAGAACGAATGCGACAAGGAAGCCAATTCGGAGTCTCGGAGTGCGAGGGAGGGGCACGCGACACAAAGGAAGCTATCCGATCCCATAAAGATCCCTCCGCGATCTGCATTCGCCGTCAGTGACAGCTGCAACGTTGAAGACGATGACAGGGGCAGCGATGGCAACGTGATTCCGCCGCATGTTATTGTAGTCCGTCAGTGACTGAGAAGATGGCGTTCTCAGTGTGCATCGGTAATGGCAGAACACTCAAAGGAAGGGATCAGAGTCGAGTCAGGAACTCCATCTTGCATATGACAGGATTCCTAGAGACATGAAGACAGATGCAAAGAATAAAGAACGCATTATTTACAACTGCGACTGCTATATGGAGCAAAGTATCATCGCTCGTATTCCCAGGCTATCTATGATGGATCCTTAGGTGATGCAAAATAAGATTTCTGGTGCGAAGTTTCCTAGTGATTCATTAGTCCACTTGAGTTTATCAAATCGATCGGTCTCCAGCGATAGCAATTTGTTTTGATCATGAAATAAGAGCTGTTCCGACTCATCTCAAGCAGTGCAGAGACTGCTTCTTCTCTGACATTGCTGGGGGAGATTTTACTATCCTAATTCTGATGCTTTTATCTTGTTTCAATGAATCAACTTCGAAAAGATAGTGAAGCAATTCATACTTGCAAATAATATATTCATGGAGCAGTACTTTGAACACCCACACAAGGAACTCCAAAGCGACCTGCCTTGTGCTTCCCAAGAGCACAAGGCATACCGTGTTTAGACTTAATACAGTAGTTGTTTGATGGTAGACTTAATACAATTCTATGAACCATCACAATGTTTGGGAGTCTGTGAGAGAAATTTTGGTGATCACAAGTGGAGGTGTTCCCTCCACGGTGCACGGCCATCATCATCGCTGATCGTGCTCCCATCAGCACGGATCATGAGGCAACGTGAACGGCGATATCGGCTACGCAAACCATTCACTTCCCGCTCGGCCCACCGGTTGACGCCGCACCGAGCGTTGCAGTGGAAGCGAGAAACCTGTTACCGGCCCGACGTAACCATGGACGATAGGTAGAGGATTCACCACCGGGACCCAGATATGTCCGTATCACAAGGTGGTAGCCTAAACGGGTACTCGGCAAATTAGTAGAGAAACCATTCTTGCCTCCTAAGAACAAGTAACGCCTCTCCAAATAATTGGGTCAATTAAGTGGCTTCATTTTTGATAGCCGTAACCACTTCGAGCCTGCGACGCTCGACGACGAACAGAGATGGCCTCGATCGGCGATTTCGCAGCGGAAACCCTAACTCACGACTTCTATCCCCGGGGTGTTCGGCTCTGAAGAGGCAAGATCTCCGCCCCCGTGATCATTCCCGATCTCTATCCTCTTTTCGTTACTTGATATCATTCGATTCGCAGTAGCTATGTTGGGATCCGCAAGAAATTTGATCTTTCTTGACTACTGCAACAGCCGCGTTCTTGCGGTTCAAGAATCGGAGTGGGTCACCAATTACTTTGATGGATTTGGGTTTTGGAGGTCTTGCTTCTTCCTTTCGGTGGTTATTTTTGGTTTCTTACAGGTTGGATGAGAGGGTTTTGCAAATGGGAATGGAGATAAGGTGGGAGGCACAATGTCGCGTTGCTGGCTCAATCACCGCTGGTATCGCCCCGCAAACCTTCGGAAACGTCACTTCTCCGATCAAGAATAGATCTGCAGGTTTGCTGGGAGGCGGAAGGTCGGCATGGTGCTCTTGCCCGTACCCTCAGTTGCAGTGCGATCATCCTTTTCCGTCGTCGGTGAAGGTTTGGCCTCTCTTCCTTATTCCGGTGATCAATCGACTGGTCATATTCTCACGTCTCTGAATTCCGATTGCATCGTCATTTCTTGATGTGCAGTCTTCTTCTCGACATTTATAAGCTTCAATGGTATAACCAGCTCAACCATTCTGGTCTTCGTACGTGTCCACCAGTTAGTTCTATATAGGAGGGCCTATTATATATAAGACGTGATTCCCTATGTATTTTATATGGAATTATAATGACCAAACTTAGTGATGGTAGGAAGATTTTGGTAGATTAGAACCCCTTGTGATGCCTTTCCTGTAAGTTTTTTCTTTCTTAATAACCTTTAAGAACAACAAGAGTAGATTTATTTACACACATTTTTTACTCACCCAAAAGACTTTGTGATTGCAAGATAGATAGAACACAGCCACCGTTATTGAAAGCAAGGGAAAATAATAATAAAAACAAAAAACAAAATTAGCAATCCTCTAATTACAAGACTAAAAATAAATACTATTATCAAAAGAGAGAGAAGCACAAAAAAGCCATTCCATCAAACCTCTAATTAAATAGAAGAGGAAAGGAAGAGCACACAGATACGCTCCTTACGTTGTCAACCTGTCATCAACCTCCAGCCCTGTTTTCTTTTGCCTGTCTTCCCAACTTCATTCTCCATCTCTCTCTCTCTTTCTTCTCTTCTCTTTCAACCCACCCACCACCCTTCTCCGCCTTCCTCTCATCTGTTCCAGTTTCTCTCACCCTTCAACGTTTAAAACACAGACAATAACAACCTCAGAGAGAGCGAGAGAGAGAACAAATCATCGTCACAGCTTTGTTTTCCCGTGAAAGAAAAATATAAACAAAGCCAGATAGGAAGAAGAAAGGCTTCTTTTTTTTTCTTCATTTAAAAGAGGCCTCGTGGCGGCGGCAATGGGTTGCCTCTTCAGATAGATAGGAGTCCTCGGCGACTTCAAGAAGGAGTCCGACGGCAACTCCTCCCTCCGCTTCTCCACCGGCGACGCCATGACCGTCGCCACGGATCTCCCCTCCCCCTTCGGGCAGCTGGGCGTCTTTCTCTCCGACGCGGAGCTGCGCCAGACCGCCTACGAGATTCTCGTCGCTGCATGCCGCGCCAATGGCGGGAAGCCCCTCACCTACATTCCCCAATCCGATCGAACCGTCGACCGCTCCCTGCCGCCATCGCTAACCTCCGCGGCCACCAGCAAGATGAAGAAGGCCTTCGGGATCAGGTCGCCGACGAAGAAGGGCAGCCTGGGGCCGGAGAGCATCTCGGTGAAGTCCTCCACCAAGAAGCCAGCGTCGGTGGGAGAGCTGATGAGGGTGCAGATGGGGATATCGGAGCAACTGGACGCACGGATTCGAAGGGGGTTGCTGCGGATTGCTGCCGGAAATGTGAGTCCATTTTTCAGGATTTCTAATTTAGTTCTGATGTCTGTTCCTGAATTTTTAGAAGAAAATTGCTGGTGCTTCATAGACTAACCCCACCCTTGGCAAGCTATATTTGGTCTGGTAATTTGTTTGACGATTGCTAATTGTGTTATAGTTGAATGATTGGAAGATCATATTGCAGTTATATGGTTGGTAATTGAATTTAGGCTGGTATTTTTAAAATCTTTTTGGAAATCAAGTTTCTTTTTGTCTTTTAAATATATCACACTCTTCTGTTCTAACAGGTTTCTGCTAACCAACAAGTCCAAGTCACCAGTTAGAACTCTGATATCGATTATTAGGTTTTAGTTCTACGTACCTGTAAAAAAAATCCAAGAAGTGGTTGTCATTCGATCCATTATGTCTGTTTGCAAGAGTTTAATTCATGGGATTTATGAGTCCTGTAGATTTGGCAAACTTTAGTATGATCTGGATTATTATTAAGGAAATTTTGCTTGCAGTTTCAGTTTTGTTTCTGAAAGTACAAATACTATTGGTGATTTTACACTACTTTTGTGACCAAAGTTCACCATTTTCAGCGCATCCTAATAAATTGTGATATTACATTGGTTCTAATTCTTTAACGTAAAAAAGAAATTTGGCCCAAGGTTTGCCTTACCGAGCGAAATCGACCATTGGCGGTCGATTGAGGGGGAAGAAGAAGCGGGAGAAGAAGAAGAGAGATAAGAAGAAGAGAGAAGAAGAGGGAGAAACCTATTCCTCGCGCGCTGCTCTTCCTCGATTCCCCCATGCGATCCATCGCCCACGGGCGATTCTTCTCCTCGCAGGGAGAAGAACGAGGCGACGTCGCTTTTTGTTTTTTCTTAATTTATATTATATTATATTATATTATATTATATTATACCGAGTGGTAGGCACTGTATGTATCGCTCGGTACCAGGTACCGTATCATACCAAGATGAACTCGGTATGCCGGTATGGACCAGTAAGGCAAATCTTGATTCGGACCTCAAGTTCTTAAGTGTTTTTACTATGATGAGGAGTTGGATGTCTTGATTAGTGTCATTAAAGCATATTGTTTCACTAAAAGAAAAAAAGATGTGTTAAATTGCTTTTTCTTTGTTGTCCATGTTCAATATAATGATTTGACTTATTCTTCCTTCATCCGGTTAACAGCTTGGAAAGCGCATGGAGTCAATGATTTTACCATTAGAGTTTCTGCAGCAGTTCAAGGCTTCAGATTTTGCTGATCAACAGGAATATAAAGACTGGCAGGCTAGGAATTTAAAGGTTCTTGAGGCTGGACTACTCCTCCATCCTCTTCTTCCATTAGACAAGTCAGATGCGGCATCACAAACGCTTCATCAAATTATGCATGGGCCTTCAGACAGGCCTATTGAGACAGGAAAAAACTCGGAATCAATGCAGATTTTACGCAGTGCTGTGACATCACTTGCTTACAGATTGTTGGATGGAATTGGGTCAGACGCATGCCACTGGGCAGATGGATTTCCACTAAATCTCCATCTGTACCAAATGCTGCTGGAAGCTTGTTTTAACAACGGTAGCGAGGAAGGATCAACAATTGATGAAGTCGATGAGGTTTTAGAGTTGATAAAGAAGACATGGGCCATCCTTGGAATAAATCAGATGTTTCATAATCTCTGCTTTACTTGGACCTTGTTTCTCAGATTTGTTACTACTGGAGAAGTTGAAGTTGATCTGCTAATTGCAGCCGATACTCAATTAACTGAAGTTGCAAGTGATGCAAAAGCAACACAAGACCTGACTTACTCGAAAATTTTAAGTTCAACATTAAGCTATATGATGGATTGGACAGAGAAAAAACTTTTTGCTTACTATGATATGTTTAATTCTAGCAACATTGAGTTAATGGAAACTGTTGTCTCATTTGGAGTAACAGCTGCAAAGATACTAGTTGAAGATTTTTCTACCGAATATCACCGTAAGAGGAGAGAAGAAACTGATGTAGCTCGTAGCAGAATTGATGCCTATATTCGATCATCGCTTCGTGCTGCCTTCGCTCAGGTTGGTTCTTTGAACTGTCGTATTGAGCTCATTTGTGAGCCTGCTTTCTCCTTTCCAGATTTGAGTAGATTTGTCAGTCGTTTAGATTTGTTCTAAGACTATCAAGTTTCTTTTTAGGGTCAACTTTTACATTTTGCTGATTACTCATGTTAGCTGTCAAATTTAATGTAATTTTGAAACCAGTGCTTGTATTGATGCAGAAAATGAAACAAACAGCCTCAAGCAAGCAATCATCAGAAGATCTGAGTGCTCCATTGCTTTCCATCCTTGCAGAGGAGATTGAGGATTTGGCAAGCAAAGAAAAAGAGTTGTTCAGTCCGATATTGAAGAAATGGCACCCCCTTGCTGCGGGTGTTGCTGTTACAACTCTTCATTCTTGTTATGGAACTGAACTGAAGCAATTTTTATCTGGTGTCAAAGAGCTAACACCAGATGTACTCCAAGTTCTTGGAGCTGCAGACAAGTTAGAGAAAGATCTCCTTGACATTGTTGTTGAAGATTCTGTTGATAGTGATGATGGGGGCAAGTCACTAATCAGAGAAATGCCACCTTACGAAGCTGAATCTGCTATTGCCGATCTTGTAAGAGTATGGATAAAGTCTAGACTAGACCGGCTAGAGGAATGGCTCAACCGGACCTTGCAGCAAGAGGTTTGATTCATTTATATCGTGCCTTTGGTTGTAGTTTTATACAAGGTCCGCCAAACCGTACCATACCGGTGTACCGAGGTCAGCTCGGTATGGTACAGTATGTTGAGCATACTGCTCGGTACGTATATATATATAATAAAGTAAAAAAAATAAAAGATTAGCCTCGTTCCTTCTCCCCGAGAAGCCCGCACAGGGAGAAGAAATCTCCCCGCGAAGCCTCGGCAAGAAGCCCGTGCATCGCACATCGTTTTCTTCTCCCTGATTCTCCCCATGAAGCGCCAAGAAGCCTACGGGCGACGGATCGAGATCGGTGTGCAGCGTCGGGTCTCCAGGTTCTTCCTTTTTTTCTCCCTCTTCTTCTTTCTCCCTCGACTGATACTGCCCGAAATTGGCCGGCAATGGTCGAAATCGACCATTACCAGCCGATTTCGGGTGGTAATGGGCATAAACAGCCCCAGTCAACGGTACCACTTGGTAGCGGACAGTCTATGTACTGGTCAGCAGGCGGACCGGTATGTACCGCCCATTCCGGGTGGTATGATTTGAAACGTTGAACCTTGGCTTTATACATATGTTAATGGCATTGTCCCATAATAGGGCTGCTGATTGAACTCTGAACTGGTATCTTTTATGCTTTCCTTTTGCTTGATTTAATTATGGCAATTCTTGATTTGAAGACATCTATGTTAGTTGCTTCCATTTTTTTATTGTAAAATGTCAGCAAACCCTAGCCAGGATATGTGGTTCTTGCCATTTATGATGTGCTGACTTTTCAGAAATGATAAAATTGTTAAGCTAACATAATAGATCTGATTGTAAGATCATAATTATCCTTTTCTGCTTCAAACTATTGCTGGATCATATGTTCTTTAGTTACCATTAGATGTTGCTTAAAGACTTGCTATGGCTCATCTTTGTCATGTTTCTATCTTTGACCGCCACTTTTTAACATGTCGCTACTGTTCCTACGGGCATGTTTTACTTCACTCAATCTTTCAAGTCAAAGATCTGACCAAAATGACCAGATGACCAGAGATCTTTTCATCCTTATTAAAACTCTTTTTCTTTTCACAAAAAGAGATAAAAATGTTGAGCATCAGATTTATGCATTTCACATGGTGGATGTTGGCATATCATTGTAGTTTCGAATACACTGGAACTCTGTTAGATGTGTGTGACTTTTCATATCCAATTTCCAGTAATCTTAATTGTTTATCATCTCATTAGGTTTGGAACCCGAGGGCAAACAAAGAAAATTGTTCTCCTTCTTCAGTTGAGATACTACGGATGGTTGATGAAACTTTAGACGATTACTTTGATCTGCCTATACCCATGCATGCTGTCTTGCTTCCAGACTTGCAGAAAGGACTTGATAGGAGTCTACAACATTATGCATCCGAGGCCCAGTCAGGATGTGGTAGGTTTCCTCATCTTTCTATGCTGGATTGACAACTATCCAACTAATCAATCATCATTTTCAGGTGCTCGAAACGATTTCATGCCTGCATTGCCCGAATTGACCCGATGTACAGTTAGTTCCAAGTTACGGAAGAAAAAGGACAAAGCACATAACTCGACAAAAAGAAGATCACAAGTTGGATTGACAATTGCAGATTGTTCTTTGGGCTTGTCACAGTTTTGTGTACGCATTAATTCACTTTATCATATCCGCAAAATGTTGGAGAACCTGGAAAAGAAAATAAAGTCCTGTCTGAGGAATCTTGAATCAGCTCAAGCAGATGATGTATCAAATGGCACACAGTCCAGTTTCGAGCTTTCTCTAGCAGCCTGCCAAGAAGGAATTCTGCAGCTTTGTGAGACAACAGCCTACAAGATGATCTTTTATGACCTGGATCATGTGCTATGGAATTCTTTATACGTTGGTGAGGCTGCTTCTTCAAGAATAGATCCTTTTCTGAAAGAACTCGATCTTATTCTGGAGGTAGTATCGAACACAGTGCATATGAGAGTGCGGCATCAGCTGATAACCGAACTGATGAAAGCTTCTTTTGATGGGTTGTTGCTAGTGCTGCTTGCTGGTGGCCCGTCGAGAGGTTTCTCTTGCCAAGATTCTCAGATTATTGAGGAGGATTTCAAATCTCTTAGAGAGTTATACTTGGCTGACAGAGATGGGTTGCCTGAAGAATTGTTTGATAAGGCTGCAACAGAAATGAACAAGGTGCTACCCCTTTTCCGCACTGACACTGAGACCCTCGTTGAGAAGTTCAAACATATGATTGCGGAGACATACGATCCTGCAGCCAAATCCAAATATCCAATACCTCCAAATCCAGGGAACTGGTGCCCGAAGGAGCCCAGCACGATTCTACATGTTCTGTGCCATAGGAATGATGTGGCTGCAACGAAGTTCCTGAAGAGAACCTACAACTTCCCCAAAAAGCTGTAACCTCTCGGTACCCTCCCCTACTTGTTGCACGTTAATCCATTACCGATTTTTTGAAGCACCAGACTGCTACCGTAGGACTTCACAACACAAGTCTGCTAATTGAACTGGTTGTATGATCAACGGTCTGCTGCTTGGGATGGTGACCATCTTGTCCATAATTCTGCTGGTTGTTTGGTCACCAGCTCCAGAAGCAAACTTCGGTTCAATGGCAATTTTCATTAAAATACACTTCTTTTTTTTTCTCATATTTTCTTCATAAAGTGTTTTTTTTGTCACCAAAAAATTAGAGAAAAAATATGATTGCAATGGCTCACCTAACAGAATGACAATTTTCAGCTTCCAAGCCAGTTGTGTTATACAAGAAAAATCCTAAGATGATAGATATATTGTGCTTCAGTTGTGCAATGCATTGCATCTGTGACAACAAAAAACTGATTCGAGTGTTTTTATATTCTAGTGGATCGTGTTGAAACTTACTGATCAGACTGCATAGCTGTTGATGGTATTGTGGACAAACAGATTGGATGGATGTAAATTAGGCACACGGGACTTTGGTGTTCATCCATCATAACCCAATTTAGGATGACTTCCAGGTAGTAGTGCACGGATCCCCGTGGTATGTATGCTATTGATGTTTGGAAATTTACAACTAGGAAAAGACCATGGGAAAAAATAATTTCCCGATGGGCTTAGTCATTCTAAAAGTCTCATCTTAGTTATAACAGATGATGCTTCATTGATCGATCACTAGAATCACTTGGAGAAATTGAGGAGTCCTTTTTGGTATTAGCAATCTTCTTATAGGTTATAGATTCTGCAAGTAAGAAATAATTCTTAGTTTAGAATCTTCCTTCACCTGCTTGCCAGCAAATTCTTATGGTGGTCCGCCTTTGTAGCTCCTGAAAACAAATGATACGATACCAAGGAATGATGGATAAGCAATGCAATGTTAGGCAAACAGTGACCGGTAAGTCCTGGGAGAGAGGTACCTGAATAAACAAAGCAATACCTGAGCTAATTACAAATATTATTTCCTGTAATTAGATGTCTCTAATTTTATTAGAATAATTCAAATAATTAAGATTAGATAAAATAAAAGATAAAGATTTAGATTTAAATTTAGATTAGATGAGGATGAAATTTATTAGAATATGATAGATTTTTTCAATGTTTTAAAATATTTGTATCAAAAAATCAATAGTGCTATGAAAGCTTGATACAAAGAAGATCAAAAGGAATACATCAATTAAAAAAAAAATATTAGTAGATAAAAAAAAAAAAAAAAGAGAGAGAGAAGATAGTTGGTACTGGAGTAAGTGTTCATTATTAACTTCCTCCTATCTTCAAAGATGATAATTATAGATTTTAGACTGTTAAAATGAAAATTTTATTTATTTCATATGGACAGAAGATAGTTTTTTTATTTATTTCATATGGACAGAATATAGTTTTGTTCAGTATGATCTACATGATCATAATATTATTAAAGATCAAAGAAATCAAATAAATCAGAATATATAAAAAGATGTAAGAGACTTTATATAATAGATGAGTCTCTATTTTTCAAAATCATAATGGTATCAACATCAACATAAGCTAGGAAGATATATATTTGCAAGCACAAAAAAGTAAAAATTTTAAAGTCTTAAATTCTTTGATGTGAATTCAAAACTCTTATGATGAAAGATTCTAAATTTGTCACTGATTTCTTCTCAAAGATTTCTTCTATTATGAATCAAATGAAATCTTACGGTGAAAATCTAAAAGATCAAACTATAGTGGAAAAAGATTTACGAAGTTTATATCCAAAATTTGATATGATTTCTACTACTATACAAAAAGATAAAGATATAATAAATTCTATTTTAATTCATGGATAATAAATAAATAAATTTTCAAATAAAACTTTGAAACATGTTCTTCAAATGAAGATAGATAAAAGAAGGTTCAAAATAATTCAGAATCAAATCTAAAAAGAGAGATCAAACTAGTAGAGGTCATGATCAATCAATAAAAGTCAGAGGAACACGAATAAATGTAACAAAGAAACCCGTAGATGTTTTCGTTGCAAAAAAAAAATAGATATATTGAAAAAGATTATTGGTATAAAAATAAAAATCTAAATGTTCCTCTTTGTTCTAATCATATTGAAAAAAAACTATTGCAACAAAAATTAAATAAACTATCATGAGAAACATAATAATGACAAAAAGGATGAAGATGTTGAATCTCAGATTTTGAAGATGAAATCAATTGATGAGTGTTTGATTTAACAAGGTTGTTAGAGTTGATTGATGCAGGATTAACTATGATAGAGAGATTCTTATAATAAGAGATTTGGCCAGAGTCAAGTCCAAGAATCGAGCTAGGGTTCGGACAATGCGGTTGGGAACTCGCTTGGAGTGCATTGAGAGCTCGCCGAGAGTATCGGGAGCTTGCTAGGATGGCACGAGGGAGTTTGCCAGAAGAAGATCGAGACTCACTGAAAGATTGTCGGGGATAGCCGAAAGGCTTACCTGGATTTGGGAAGGTCTTGAAGTGGATTTGTGACAATGTTGATTGTAATTAATTAAGTTGTAGTTAGCATCATGCATGTTTAACCACAACGGTGAAAATAAGTTACATATCAGACATGGACCCAAGATTAAGCTTAGGCATCGGGCCAAGGTTTAGACGATGCGATGAGAGCTCGCTAGGACTTCGCCGAATGTATCAGGAAGATCGTCAGGAACACACCAGGATATCACTGGAGGAAGACTATGAGACTCGCCGTAGGGAATGACGGATGTTGTCGGATTGCGAGAGTGAAGTCATTAAGCTTGGTGGTCATGTATGATTGTAATCCTTAAGTCATAGTTTAGGGATTGAGTCCTAATTGAGTGTAATTTGAAAGGAATCAAAATCAACTTAATGAGGCAACTGGGTCCACTATGGGGTTTGATTGAGCTCAATTTAAGCTCAATTAGTTGATCAAAGAATTGGTCAACATCAGGCTTAAGCCGAAATTGGAAAAGTGGAGGGAACTACTTTTTCAGAAATTTCGACGGGTAAATCGCCGGTGAGCGACGATTGGACCACCCGTACCCTGGAAACAGGGCGGCTGTTAGCGATTGAACCCCCCAGGACCGATGGGTAAATCACATGTACTAGGATTTCGAGCGACTTAACTGCCCAAGACGGCGGGTGAACCGCCCATACCCAGATTTTTTGGATACATTTGATTTTTTATTCCAAATTTTGAAGACATTTGGGACCTATAAATACTCTAAGTTTTTTTTGCATTCCATACAACACTTTTGGGATAAAAATTCTGTGAAAAACTTATGTGAATTATAAGAAAAAAAAATGGTTAGGGAGTAATCAAAGAGTTGTAATCTTGTTTCCCTTATAAGATTGTAAGGGTTTAGTCTTCACCCAAAGAAGATCGGTAGTAGACGACGGTGTGCCTTAAGGAGGAGGACTCGGGAGTAGACGTAGGTCGGTTGGTGCCGAACCACTATAATTGTGAGTGTTTTTACTTGTTGCATTTAATACTTTCAATTATCGAGTTCTTAATCGTTTTGAACTAAATACCAATAGACACTTTTAATTTTTACTTACTCTTTGAAATAAAAGTTTTAACTCATTTTTAAGCTATAAACTTAGTATTTTCTTTGAATCATTCATTTGTTACAAAAAGAATTTTTGTTAAAATTTATACTTTCACTAATTCACATCCCCCCCCCCCCCCCCTCTCAATGCCAATTGATCCTAATAATTGATATCAAAGCAAGGTCTTACAACCCCCCCCCCCCCCCCTCTCGATGCCAATTGATCCTAATAATTGATATCAAAGCAATGTCTTACTACCCCCCCCCCCCCCCCCCTCTCAATGCCAATTGATTATAATAATTGATATCAAAGCAAGGTCTTACTATTTGGATTAAATACCCACTAGAGTAAATGAATTTGTTTGGCATGAATGAGGGTCAATGCATCACAAATCCTCCTTTGTTCAATAAGACGAACTACACATCTTAGAAAATTAGAATGCGTATCTTTTTTACTTCAATGGATCTTAATTTATGGTGTATTGTTGAAAAAGATTTTCAAAAGTAATCCAATCCAACAAATGATTGGAATGCTTATGAAAAACAAATATTTTCGTTGAATGCAAAGGCTATGAATGCCTTATATTGTGCTCTCGGCAAAAATCAATTTGATCAGATTTTCTCTTTTGATTCGGCTTTCAATATATGGCATACATAAGAAATGACATATAAAATCACAACTAATCTAAATGAATCACTAAATGAAAATACTTCTAAAAATTAATTTGAAGAATACATTCCAAAGAACAGGAAGGATACTTAACTAAGAACATATAAAGACCTTCTAAGAAAAGGAAGGAATTTAAACTGAGCTTGACATATAACTCCTCGAGTGAATTCTTGAGTGATGATGACTTTGAACCTTTGACACATGAACTAGATAAATTAATGAACATGAACCTTAAAAATGATCTTAAAATAGAGAAAATCTCTTGCTATGAATGTAAGAAGTCGAGGCTCTCCGAAGATGAAGTGCACAACCAAGAAGTGAAGAATCTCGTGCTTATGGCGATCCAAGACGAGGTTAGTGATTCATTAAGTGTTTCTTTTCAGTTATTAAATATGTTTCATGATTTGTTTGATGAGTTTAAAAAATTTAGCAAATCTTTTAATTTTCTTAAGAATGATCATGATTTGTTAGTTGGCAGATTTGATAAAATATATGATTCATTAGTATCACATAACCCATGTTTTAAATGTGATATGTTAGATAATGTTAAAAAAGAGAACATCATGCATAAGACAATATTAGAAAATTTTGAAATTGGGAACAAATTCTTAAATATTATCATTGCCCATAAGGGTCATATTAATAAAAGAAATGACATAGGCTTTTTTGGTAACTTTCAACAAAAGCCAAACCATGTTTGTTAAAGGACCAACCTTAAATGTGTCACCAAGAATCAAGTGTAATTTTTATGGTAAATTAGGACATAAGATAAACAAATACCTATTTAGAAAATGTGATCCACATCAACTAGTTTGGGTTCTCAACGGAACTTTATATAATAAAAATAATAATAATAAAGGATAAAATTCTTTATGAAAGACCCAATATAAAATGGGTGCCTAAATCAAATATATATTTTTTATAGGTTTGTTTCAAAATTAAAGCTAGGAGCCCCGAATAATACTTTAGATGTCAAGATATATAACTTGGGATCTAACACTCTTTCAAGCTCACTAGTCTAAATACCAACAAGATTGATTATTAAAAATAAAAATAAATTTTTATTATGTTTAATCTGGATAATACATGACCCTTGTATACTATAATTAGATCAAAGAAAGGTTAGTTATTATGAATAATAATCATATGTATAAAAGGGAGATTTTGATGATGACTACTGTACTGATTTATATGATTGTATTAAATTATTTTGATGATTTAATGATTTGAACTTGAAGAAGTTATTATCATGATTTTTGATCAGTTTAGAAAATAAAATTTGAAATCTTTACATAAATACTTTGATTATGAACTTTATGTAAACTTCCTAATTGGTACTTTGACAATGACTAAGGAAGAGAAAAATTGATATTTTGTAATAATAAATTTAAATACTTTGATTATGAAAAATCTTCATTAGATGAGGTGCGATTTGCTAAAACGAAAATTAAGAATTTTAAATACATAAGATTTGCATGATTGGATTTCTATCTTACTTAGAATTTTGAATACATAAGATTTCTTGATTAATTATGTTAAAATTCACAAAGATTAATTATGTTAAAATTCACAAACAATAAGGAGAGGTAAATTTATTAATTTAAATAATATCTTTTGGTATTTAAAGATTTGATTTCATGACATGATCTTATTGTACTTTTGGACGTAATTTGAATATAGATGTTAAGAAGAAATTATGTAATCATATTTCTTTCTTGACAATAACAAAAAGTAAGAGATAAAATTATCAATATGGTTGGAAACAAATTGGATATGATAACATTAAATGAGAAATAATTTAATTAGAAGAAAATTTTAAATTTTAAATTTTAAATTTTCTATGTATATACAAAATACATAATTTGCTTGATTTGCTACCTTCCTTGAAATTTACATAAGATAAATTAAATTACATGGATAACTCTTGATTTTTTCTTGGGTTTTGGAATATACATGTATAAAATTTACATCTATAAATTTTTATGATGTTTTCTCACTTCTCCATCTTGATTCTACCTTCTTATTCACACAAAGTGGAGAAAGAAAATCATTAGCATTCAAGAGACCGATAAATCTATTAATTTGATTTTGAATATTTGGAAAGTGATTTTTATGATTTTAAAATTGAATAAGTTTTTTACCTCATGATTTTGATTACTCAGAATTATAACTTGAAATCTTTTATGAATCAAAATATCTTATCGTGTGTTGTCGTATTATTTAAAAGGAGATTTTTTATATAAATCATGATTTTGATAACTTGAGATTTCTTATGTATGAATTAATATATTATATTTTTTTCTCCTATGATTTGTTTCTTGATATTTATAATTTATATTCGTGAATTGTATATCTCATCATCATGTTAATTTTTCTTGATATATTTCATGTGATGATATTCACAATTTATCTTCATGAATTAAAAAATAATATAATATAAATTTTTTTGCACTACTGTAACCATCCCTTCTTTTTTACAATGACAAAGAGGGAGTAAAACTTGCTAGCTTGCTCATCTCAAAAGAGAAGCAAGAAGTGATGTCTCAAGAGAAGCAAAAATTTTACTTAACCTCATATTTAAAAAAAAACATGCTAAGAGAATTAACATTTGCTAATTTGTTAAAATTGCTAGCTTGAACATTGCAAAGGAAACAAAAAAATTACTAGCTTGCACTTCTCAAAAGAGAAGAAAATTAGCTTGCATGTTCTAAAGTGATGAAATCTTTACTAAATTGTTAAGTTTTCATATATCAAAAACTTGTTAATTTCACTTATCCTTCTTGTTGATGACAAAAGAGGAGAAGACATGATGATGTAAAATCATGTACGATGATAATGCATATTGATTTTAAAAATATATATGATAATTTGAAATAATAATCATGATTTTATTATGATGATATGATGTATTACATATGATATGATTAAAATAGTTTCAACTTGGACTTTTGAGCTCATCTTAATATTCTTTTTAAAATTTATTAAGAGCTATTTTTAATTATGCTTTTATAATTTCTTTCTTGTTTCTCTCCTTATTAATCACGAAGGGGAAGAAAATTTTATAATATATATTATATTTTATTAAGGGAGAGTAATATTATCATGTGCTTTGAAATTATTAATTATACATTTCACCTTTTTGTTGATGACAAAGGGGGAAAAATATATATTGATGACATATGACATTAATGATATACATTGATAACACATGATATTGATGATATACTTCGATATCTTGGATATTAATGTATAATCCTTTTTAAAAATCATGATTCGATGACTTGACTTAAATTATTGTTGAAATTTATTTGGAATATGATTTGTTTCAAGATACTTGAATTCAAGAGAGTGTAGTTCTCTTGAATTTAAGCTTTTTTTATTGAGGTAAGGATTTAGAGGGAGCTAGGATTGAAGGGAGAGATTGTTGAATCTCGAATTTTGATGATGAAATCAAATGATGAGTGTTTGATCTAACAAGGTTATTAGAGTTGATCGATGCAGGAGTAACTATGATAGAAAAATTATTACAATCAGAGGTTTGACCAAATTCAAATCCAAGCATAGGGTCGGGGTTCAGACGATGCGATTGGAAACTCGCCTGGAGTACATCGAGAGCTTGTCGAGGGTATCGGGAGCTTGCCAGGATAGCGCAAGGGAGTTCGCCAAGAAGACCGAGACTTGCCGGAAGATTATTGGGGGTAGCCGAAAGGCTTGTCAGGAGTTGGGAATGTCTTGAAGTGGATTTGTGACCATGTTGATTGTAATTAATTAAGTTATAGTTAGCATCGTGCATGTTTAATCACAACGGTGAAAATGAGTTACAGATCAGACATGGACCCAAGATCAAGCTTAGGCATCGGGCCAAGGTTTAGACGATGCGGTAGGAGCTCGCCGAGAGTTCGCTAGGACTTCGCCGAAAGTATAAGGAAGATCGCTAGGAACACGCCGGGAGATCGTTGGAGGAATACAATGAGACTCGTCATAGGGAATGACGGAGGTTGCCAGATTGCGGGAGTGAGGTCATTAAGCTTGGTGGTCATGTATGATTGTAATCCTTAAGTCGTAAGTTAGGGATTGAGTCCTAATTTAGTGTGATTTGGAAGGAATCAAAATCAACTCAATGAAGCAACCAAGTCTACTATGGGATTTGATTGAGCTCAATTAGTTGACCAAAGAATTGGTCAATATCATGTTTAAGCCAGAACTCGAAAAGTGGAGGGAACCACTTTTCCAGAGATTTTGATGGGTAAATCGTTGGTGAGCGATGGTTAGATCGCCCGTACCCTGGAAACAGGGTGGTTGTCAGTGTTGTCCATAGCTGAATTGCCTAGGACCGACGGGTAAATCGCCCGTACCAGGATTTTGGGTGGTTGAACCGCCCAGGACGGTGGTACGGATTTTTCGGATACGTTTTATTTTTGGCTCCAAATTTTGAAGTCATTTAGGGTCTATAAATACCTCAAATTTTCTTGCATTCCATACAACACTTAGGATAAAAATTCTGTAAAAAATTTGTGTGAATTGTAAGAAAAAGAAAAGGGATAAGAGAGTGATCAAAGAGTTGTAATTTTATCTCCCTTGTAAGATTGTAAGCGTTTGGTCTTCACTCAAAGAAGATCGATAGTGGACGCCGGTGTGCCTTAAGGAGGAGGATTGGGGAGTGGACGTAGGCTGGTTGGTGCCAAACCACTATAATTGTGAGTGTTTTTACTTATTACATTTATGCTTCTTATTTTTTACTTAATCTTTCAAAGAAAAAGTTTAAGTCATTTTTAAACAAGAAACTTAGTATTTTGTTTAAATCATTCACTTGTTATGAAAAGCTTAGAATTTTTTATCTTGCTTAAAATAAAATAAAAAAAAACGAGAATTTATACTAAGTTTTAGATCTTAACATAAGAAAATATTTTCTTTATAAAATCTGATGATGAATATTTTAGATCTTTTTAGTTTTTGACAGTAGATGCAGTAATCAAATGAAAGGGTATAAAAGTTTATTCTAAATGTTTGATGATTCAGGTAGATCTATTGTGCAGATAGAAAATGATAATAAGGTTAAAGTAAAAATAAAAGGAACAGTGTGTTGCAAACACCAAATCCTGCAAATATAGATCTATCACCAAATCCTCAAATATGGTTGTTAAAAAAAAAAAAAGTTTCAGTAATAAGCCTAAGAGAAAAGACAAATGAAGACAAGTAAGAAATTCTCAAGAATATATTGACGAGCATAAGACGACTACTATAGCACAAGGATTAGTTTGTCAATATCTTCATAAAGCTTTGATGAAAGAATATTTTTATTTTGAAAATAATTTTAAATTATAATTATTTGAATTAAGGGGGTATGTTAGAATAATTTAAATAGTTAAGATTAGATAAAATAAAAGATAAATAATTAGATTTAAACTTAGATTAGATGAGGATGAAATTTATTGATATATGATAGATTTTTTTAATATTTTAAAATATTTATATTTTATCTTTTAGTTAATATAAATATGTACTCTTAGATCATTCCAAAGCACTATAAATTAAAAGTTATCGATCTTAGTTTACTCTACTATTTTATTTTCCTTCTTCTTGAAGTTATGCAAACAAGCTAATAGTAATTAAATTTAGAATATAAGATTTTTCCTATTAGAACATGTTGTTCAAAAGGATTGCCTCTTCTTCCATCAAATATTCTGCTTTTTCTTGGATATTCGGGTTAAAATACCCATCGATTTTTTATTTGCTTACTAGCTTCGTATAATTCAAAAAATACTAGTTTTCTCAAAGCTTATTGCTCATATATCTCACTAAAAGGTGATATTCTATAATGTCTCTTTAGCAGATCGCCACTAACCCGAGCGAGCATTCAAATATTTGTCCCACATTAATTAGTGATTGTACTCCTCATGAGTTGAAGATTATATTAACAGGTGTTCCATCGTGCAAATAAGACATATCTTGTGTAGGCAAAAATTTTAAAATGATATCTTTATTTGCATGTCTTCCAGCTACTTTATCACATACTTTGATTTCAAGTTTATGTGAAATATATACATGAATCTTTCTTAATATTTTAAAAATTTACGTTGAAATTTTTATAATTATAAAAATAAAACATTTAACTCTATTTATCTTTATATCATCGACTTTACCAATGGAAGATATAGCACATGACAATATATATATGACAGACGTGATAACGAGGGCAACTATTGTAGTGGTGGACAACGAGAACAACACGGTGGTTGATTTTGTTAATATCGATCCGAACATCGATGAGGAGATAGAACGATGAGACATCTGTATTGGTGTCGAGGGAGGAAAAGGAGACAGGTGAGGCATCTGCATTGACACCACATTGCTCTGCCTCACCTGTCTCCCTTTCCTCCTCCGGTGCCAACGTAGATACCTCACCACTTTACCTCATCTTCCTTCTTGTCATCGATGTTTGGATCAACATCGACAAGATCGACCATTACATCGTTTTCGTCGACCATCACCCACAATATCATTGTCCATCACCACCATTAAAATTATCTTTTTATCTATAATTTTTATATCATTCATGCATATATTATCATGTGCTATATCTTATGTTGATAATAATATCATGTTAGGATATATGAGATTAAATATTTTATTTTCATAATTATAAAAATTTTAATATAAATTTTATAAAGCTAAAAAATCAAAATTACGATGTAAATATAAAGATTTTAATATAAATTTTTAAATCTAACATCGAGATACTAAAGTCCTCTGTCGGACGCGTGGCGGACGCCCGGCCAAGACTGCGACACTGGAAATAATGATGATTTTACAGAAGGCAAATAACGGAAGCTACGTCAAATTGAAGTTGCTGAAATTTTTTTTTACCTGAGAACTGCAGAGCCTTCTTGATGAATGAAAGGAGAAGAGATTCGTTGAGCTTTTTCCCTGCAGCCAAGAAGTGTTTGTCATAAGATGCCACAGCAGTAATCAACCGGTGACGTACCTCCTTCTGCTGATGATGTATGGCAATGTCAGAACCTTCTTCGGAATGATCAAATAGCACTGCAACACAACATTGGAATAAAAACTTAGGTACTATTATTAAAGAATTAGGAGAAACTATCGAATAGCAGGCACACAGTTGAACATGCAAATCCGTTGCTGGTCAGTGCCATGCGCCGTTAGTGGGTAATATTATACCACTCATGATACAAACAGATGGGGTTTACAATTTTACATCGAGACGCACTACCATTAAACTTCCAATCCTGTCCGTGATCAAATTGCTTTTGTTAACCTCAGCTCTAAGTACGAGACAAAGTAATCAATATAGATTGATGTTCATCCCACGTCCAATTTATATCCCAAACATCAGGTCCATGACTTTTGATACAACCGATTTTGCTGGAGTCGCAATAGATCCTGTTGCACGGTTGAAGGTACCAGTATTTGATCCGGTCTTTGGTTGGTAGGAGCGAGCAAGGATTCCCGATGAATCAGCAGTTGCTGACCTATTTAACGCAGCTGATTTTGAAACCATGAAGCCTCCATGATTGCTTCTGTTTATTTTTTCCTTCAGAAGCTGACGACGATGCACTGGGTCTACAAGTTTCACCCCAATTATCAACAGACTGTTTAGCCGCATACCATTTTTCTTGAGAGCCTTTTGAGCATCATATGGATTCTGCACGGTAAGAGGATCAGAAAATTATTTGTGATAGGAGATGCAACAAGTGACAGGGAAACATCACCCATTCTATAGCAGTTGCATCCAAAACTGGGCTGGCGACAAACATGAGACAAAATTTTCTACCATAGGACAACAGAACAAGGAGGGATTGTCACTAATGCACTGGTAATAGCTGATAATATAATGATTGAAAACACCAGTACACAACTATTTCAGGAACCCATTTGACATGCAAAATTGTTGACAACTTTATTAATCTGAAATACTCTCAAGATTAACGAAGAAAAGAAAAAATCTACAATTGTTATTCAACTAACAAGAAAATTGAGGACCAAATACGTCTTGCTCTACCGAATGAAGCTGACATGCAGTCACAAGAACATTAGACTGGTCAACTATGGGAGCAGTTTGCAAAGAAAATAATTTTAAATATCAAATTGTTCTTCTTAGTGGAAAATTAGAGTCAAACAGAATTCTTACCTTTACAAGTTGAAAGATAAAGAATAAACATAAATTAATTACCTGGTATAAAATGTGTATCCAGTTCGCATCACTTGGTCCAGGTACATGTCTTACTATGACACCACATTTTTCAAACTCACGTAGCACCAAGTTGGTGTGATCAGGGCAAAATCTGGAAAAGCCATGATTAACATAATTCATGCATTAGATGTAAAAATTAATAATCCAAAAACTATACAAGTATTTCTCAATTAGATACCTCAAAATAAATCTCGAACAGTATTTGAGAATCATTGTCTAGACATGTATTCTGAATGAACCAACATGATGATATTCCCAATATTTAATGTATCTATACTGATGAAGTGTTGAAGTATCCTAAAGAAAAAAAATCCACTTATCCAACCCAAGAAGAAGAAACCACCAATATGGACATCCAAACAACATAAGAAAAAACTAGATGGAAATATAAGCTGATCATATTAACTAAATGGTCTAGGGGGATTCAGGTTTATGGGTTCTGATTCAAAACCAGTAAAGAGAAAAATAATGGTGAAAACAAAGAAAGAGTTAATATTGTTTGAGATGTCTTGTGGGCAACATACTGTCTACATATTTGTATGAGGCAGATCATAATGTTCTCCAATTTCATAGTCAACTAAGAGGGTTTTTTATGAGGTACCAAACAAAGTGTATTTAATGAAAGATATAGTTAGTGAATTCCAGGACAAACATGTAATCAACTTGGAAAGTAAAAGAATGACATTGAATACCATTGTAAAATTTGCACAAACCAATTAAGGTAAGACAATCTATTCTCCATACAGGACAAACAGTGAAAGCTAGTGGCATAAATACCCATGGATGAATTTCAAGTGAAGTGCAGCCCTAATAGCAAAATACCAGGTATATTGTAAATAACTAACCTTGAAATATAGACCTGTGAACTTTTCAACATTGGTGTAGATACATTAGCAAATCAACACAATGATAATCAAGAAAAAAGGCTACATAGTGCATCAACAGGACCTAAAGTGAAAATATCAGGATAATCTTCAATATTGACAAAAAAATAATACATACAACAGAATATACAACTTAAACTTACCACTTAAGGAAACTTCAAAAAATAATACATAAAGAAAGCTCTACACAACTTTTTTCCCCAGGAAATAGCCCGATGTATGCAATATTGAACAATGCACAAGGCTGCCACCACCATTTAACATCATCAAAATGCTAAAGACACTCAGGACATACAGATCTAGTTCAAGATCCCAAGACACGCCAACATATCAAAACTATCAAGCTATGCATTTTTTTCACTATCAATCTAAACATTTGTTCAGTAGGTAATTACTGATCAATAAATTCTGCAAATGGAATAGTGCATAATGTTCCCATCAATGTGGGGTTGGGAAGAGTCAGTATGCATAAAAGCTGCCACCACCATTTAACATCATCTAAATACAAAAGACACTCTGGACAAATAGATCTAGTTCATGATGCCTAGACAAGCCAACATATCCAAACTATCAATCTAAGCATTTTTTTCAGTAAGTAATTTCTCATGAATAAACTCTGCAAATCAAATAGTGCATGAGGTTCCCACCAATGTGGGGTTGGGAAGAGTCCGTGTACATAATCTTGTCCAAACTTACAATTGTGCAACCGCACAGTATGCAGCAGGAATAGAGTACAACTCCAAAAGGCTACAAACTCCCAATAACACCAACCTTCACCACCAACTGAATCAGAATCTAGATCAACTGGTGGCACTCGAAATGATATTATTCTACTCCAGGATTTATAATTAACAACATGAATCATCACCCACAACTTGCTAAAAGAAAGAAACACCCTTCTCCATGAATAATCACAACCAACTTGCAGAACAACAAGAAGCTACCAATCCAAACACCAAATATTAAGTGTCAATGCTGCAATCTCAATAAACGACAAATATTCATATCTCAGGGCAAGATTTTGAATGCCTATCTGGTAGTAGTTTCAGTAATCTAATCGATTGGTATGATATCAGTATACTGTATGGTATACCAATCCAAAACCATCCCATATCAATAAAAAATATTAAAAAATTGAATACCAACCATTAATACAATACCAGTCCTTATCGAACTGATAAACATCGATCAGTACAATGCATGCTTGAGACCATCAACAACATAAATAGACTCACCACTTGAGACCATCAACAAAGTTATCAACAAACTTCATCCTGACAGCCTGCTTATCAGTAATCTCATTCTTAAACAAACTACTACTTTCTTAAAATCCAAACATTACACACCGCAGCAGCATATAGTCTTTCTCAACTCAAAAGAATCAGAACTCCCTAAACAATTCCTCAAAGACCAGGACTATTTGAAAATCCTTATGCTCCATGCTAATGCTGCATTGGCTCAGTATCACTTCCCCACACCGTCACGGACAAGATATGAATAAAGAGTCCAATATGCGGATCATGTATGTCCATGTCTTCGGTTTTGTTCATGCTTCGTATAGCATGTAGTGGGCTAGCAGTAGGCATGACAGTCCTAGTTTGGTTAGCTTTTGTGATCATTTTCGGATTGTAAATGAAAGTTGTGTCATGTAGGCACTTGTGGGGATTTCGGTCTGTAATGGACCATGGCCCTTTGTTGTGCGACCGTTCAGAGCTTATAAAATCCATGGTTACAATTTGCATTGGTTATAAAGTGTTTGTTGAATGGTTGCTTGTGGATCCCGAGTGAAATACTTTCTCTAACATGTTTTCTCTTTTATACGTCCTAAGGGACCATAGGAGGTCTCGCGGAGGCTGACCTTTGCAAACGGACACGTAAGAGTACCGCACGACTTAGACCAAAATAACTAAGTTCGTGACAATGGTATCAGAGCCGAACAAGACATATAAAAACACTTGGCATGAAAATGTGGGGGACCTACCAAGGCTACGTTGAGGGCAAGCAACACGCGCGACCGTTTGGGGGATATGGACATTGAGAAGCAGGGAAATGAGTCGTTCAGAGGAGCAGACATCTAAGATTGGCATTTCGAGGAATGACCAACACTTTGTGCGAGAGGCACCACGAGAACAAACAAGCTGGGTAGAATGCGTAGCGCACAAACGTTGGGATGACTAAATTCGAGCTACAGCTCGACGTTGGCAACCAAACTTGACGATGCTCAAGGCAAGCGAGGCATTTGGTAAAGGATAAGCCGTGCAAAGTAGGATGGGTTGCACAACAGCCGAAACAATTGTGCAAAGCTCACAGAGGTGAGGGGAATTACTAACTCAAAAAATTCAATAGTCATGCAAGAGCTTGTATGTGAACGATGGAGTATCCATGGTCATCCAAAGGCGACCGAAACTCAGCACCATGGAACATTAAAACTTTCTCTTCGGCATGAGAATGATACGTCCAAAGGAGGCTGGAGTGCGCAACAAATTCAGTAAGTTGCTAGGCCTTAAGGGGTGCAACAGGAGCTGTGTCGGTGAAGAGTCACAATTTAGCAAGTACGATTGTAGGAACAAATCAATTCACATTTGTTTAACAAAGTAAAGTAAGCCAAGGGGATGGTGATCTCTAAAACTTCCAAGGGAGATGCGAAGAGGAAAGTTGTTCCAACAGGACAGATATCCAAGAGGAATAAGTCCTAGTTCTCCAAAGGGAAAATCATGTGCAATGGACCGCACATGTTGAGGAGTATCTCAAGATAACAACTCCACAAAGTTCAACGGACCGAGCGAGCGACGAGAAGTCATCGCATGATCTTGCATGAGGTAATGCTTGGTGGACGCATTGCGAGATCAAGTGGGGGAGCAATCCAAGGCAACACCAAACGAAAGCACACTTAGGGCCAATGTGGGAATCAGACTCAACGAAGGGCTGACCCGTGGAATAATGGGCGTAAGGACCACCAACAACTCAATGTAAATCGAGAGGCGAAGCAACTTGGGTGGAACTTGGTGAAGTGCCCAAGCCACATGAAGGGAGTCAATATAGAAGATGAAACATGGAGCGAAAGCATGAAGCTTTCCTTGAACAAAGGTCAAGGAAATGAACTCTTGCAGAGGCAAGAGTTGGATCATGTCGTTCCATGGGTTCTTCATTCTGACGGAGCAGACTCATCCTGCATGGTGCCAAAGACGAAGGGAGCTTCAAGGCACATGCACCTTATCTCAGAGAAGCATTTAACGGAGGAACTAAGGCGACTCACTTTACAGAGGCGAAATTGAGGTCAAAAGGCTTTAGCATGGGGCAAAAGGATGTAAAGGTGGATACTCTTGAAGAATATACAACAGGGCTGTCATTTGAGTTGTCATGAATGAAGTAGTTTATAGCGGAGATTATGCTGGTGGGGGTAGAGGCTCAAGATCCAGACAATGGTGCATCAATTTTAGCAAAGTCAGTGGACTTTGAGAGCTACTAGGAGACGAACTATCGTAGAGCTATGCTTCGTCTGGGTCTGACCCGAGAATGGGTGGACGAAGATCGATTGCCAAAGAAGCGAACACAATCAAGGATGGCAAAGGCCCTATGATGTGCTGGCAAAGGCCACACATAAAGAGATCGTAGTCCGAGTTCATCCCACAAAAATCTAAATGCAATGGAGATGTTACCAAGAGGCGACATGGTGTAGCGAATAATAGTGGAACAATCGAGGAAATACCACATATGGTAGAAGTCCCGTGAGGGACTTATCATGCGGATGATCAGGAGCTATTGGAAGCTCCACTTTAATGAACAACACGATGACAAAAAGGGCTATAAAGTCAAAGAGTGAATGCAATGGTACCGCAGAAGCAGGTCTTCCATGCATGCATCGAATGAAAGCTTTGATCATCAGTATATAAAGGCTATGTACCATCAAGGAAAAATTTCAAGTGCAAATACCAGTGAGTCCCATGGGGGACTTGATCATACAGAGGCATGCTCGAAGCAATTGGGAGTCGAACTGCTCTAGAACTCATATTCGTTTAAGAGAGCCCGACAAGTCAGATGACAAGGCCGAGTAAGCGAACATTGCTACCAAGAAAGCTAAGGAGAACAAAATCAGCACGAGCCACTAGGATGGCGAAAGCCATGCATGGAAGTTGAAGTTTGTCTTTAAATTGACCAAGGGGAACCGTTCGGAAAACACATAGGTGTTGAAGCAGGTGGTCTAAAAGGGCAAAGAAGTGATGACGAGTCCAAAGGGACTCAGTTACCAAAAAACCCAAACATCGATTAGAATGGAGGTGGACTCAGAGGAGTGACATGGTGCCGTAGAGGTGGATCTATCGATCGCAAAAAAAGGGACGTAGATGTGAGGCAACGAATAATAGTGTATGGGCATGTCAACACCATGGTACTGCAGAGACGGGACTTCCTGGAGTCATCAATTTCTTAATCTCATGGAGGGAGAGTGTTGGTCGTGAAAGGAGTCGAAAAGGTGGAGAATACAAAGACAAACTCCAAGTACTAAGACAAAGCTGAAGGGCATAGGCCAGGGAACTTCGTAAGACCGATGTCAATGGGCTTCTCATCAAAATAGCCTAAAGGAGAGGACTTTCGATCGATGCAAGAGTGCTCAACCAAGGAACGAAATAGGCAATATATGATGTTATACCTTTTCTGCTCAGAGGAGTAGCCGGCAAACATGATGGAGAAAATGGTACAATCCCAGAGGCGACCTAAACTATCAAAAACTTGCTCCAAGTCAAGGTGAAAATTATGCTCTTTTCAAATAAGACTTCTTGCATTCCAAAAGTTCGATGACAACGAGAAGATGAATCACAATAGCTAACTCACTGCAAGGAGTTCAACTGCTTCGGGTGCTTTAGAAGTGTGAGCAAAGAGTGGACAAAGACTAGTAACCAGCTCGATGCATGAAGTACAACCCTCGAGGTGGCTAGCGAAGTCAAGTAACCTTTGCCTTCTCAATTCTTAAGGGAATGGGCAAAACTAAATACCACAATTATCTTATTTATCCAGCAAAAGAGCTCTGGGGCTAGTTCAAAGATCCTTCGAAGAAACCTAATAGAAGACAATAGTTGTAAAGTCCTCACCAATGGTGATGATGCTACCGAGAGTAGATTGTCCGCTTCATTTCCCAATAAAATGTTAATCAAAAGCGAAAATGATACGAACCTATTTAGAAGTGACAAGTGGAAAAAGAATCGATGGGCAAATTTTGTGGAGGAAGGACCTAAAAACTTCAAAATCTACGAGACGATGTTCGTTAAAGCTTCAACGAGCATCCACCCAATTTAAGTGGCATGAGACGTTTAAGAGACTGACGCATAACAAGAAAGGTCTTTTCCTTTATCAGAATGATCCATAGAAACCAACAAGGATCAACACGACTTAGTCGACCTACACCAAAGTCAGTTATTGTCAAGTTGAAACAACATTGATCAAAGTTCGACTACTCAACAACAGCGGCGGAAAGTAGCTGAGGGCCAAAAGGCGTGTTGCAGCTAAAGCAAAAGATTGAAGACTCGGCAAAAGCGAGGAGATGCAACGTTTGTAATAGCTTCGAGAGGACATCGGAAAAATAAATGAGGGAGCATGTCACGGACAAAGATATAAATAAGATGTTCGATGTAATGCTCATATATGTTCGTGTCTTCTGGTTTTGTTCATGTTTTGTACAGTATGTAACGGGCTAGCAATAGACTTGGTAGCCCTAGTTTGGCTTTTGTGGTCATATTTGGCTTCTAAATGATAATTATGTCATGTAGACACTTGTAGGGATTTCGGTCTATAATGGACCATAAACCTTTGTTGTGTGATTGTTTATAGATTGTGAAGTCCATGGTTATAAATTGCATTGGTTATAAAATGTTTACTGAAATGGTTGCTTGTGGTTCCCAAGTGAAACACTTTCTCTAACCCATTTTCTATTTTGTAAGTCCTAAAGGACCATAGGAGGTTTTGGGGAGGTTGACCTTTGCGAACTGACATGCAAGAGTATCGCATGACTTAGGCAAAACCAACTAAGTTCATGACAATACGCTACTAAATATTTAAAAAAAACAAATAACCAATATTTCCTAGTTCTGATGACATGAGATGGAGCAGCAACATTGCAAAATTTTGCCTCGCTAACCTAACTTGAGCTAGTAATTTGCCATGTACTAATAGCTGATATGCATGCTTAGCTTCCTGTTTTTGTCCCAGACAACATTAAACCAGTAAACTAACTCACTTTTTACCCTTATCAGTGCTTCGAGTTACATCTAATCAATCTGAGGTTATTAGATTCATAAATGCAGTTAGTTTAGCAGAAAGTGCAGAAGACTCAACAGCAAACCATAACAAAGGGGAAGGAAGAATTGAGTGCATACCCAAAAACAGTAACCCACTCGTCTGCATCAAGCCCTCCATTCTGCACGCCATATCCTTGTGGCTCTGGCCTCGCGATCTCTCTGGATCGCGGGGGTGGGAGTACCATCAACGCACCGGGCTCGACCACCCCATCCACCGGAGAACCCTGTCCTATCTCTCGCTCTCCTCCGTCAGCCTTCGGCGAGGCCATCCAGATGGAACCCTCAGGGCTCTGCCCTCGGCCGTTAGCGGCGCCAGAACCACTCACCTCAGCCCTGCTTCTCAAGAGGAAGGAAGACGACGAGAGGGACGGAGAAGGGGAGAGAGATCCATTCTGATTCGGACGCGGGGGAAGCGTCCGGCTCCGGGCGCTGGTCGGGGACACCGGGGAGGGCGGCGGCAGCTCGCCGAGGCCGACCTCCGGCGAGAGATCAGCGCGGTCATCGAGGGTGAAGACGGGAGGCGGAGGGGGGTCCGCGGATGATCCGGCAAGGTTCCCCTTCCAGAGGGCGGAGACGGCGGCGGCCTGGCCGGGGGTGGCGTAGCGACCGACGGAACGGTGGTGAGGGGAGATCGGCGAGGCGAGATCGCGGAAGAAAGGCGACAGCCGCGTTGGCTTGGAGCTTCGCGGCATCGGGGGGAGCTCAGCGTTTTCGATCAATCGCTATCCTCTCCTCGTCCTCTTCTTCTGCTCTCCAACCCTAAACCCTAAATAATTGGACGAACAGAATGGTGGGGAGATTTCAAACCTCCGAGCCCCTTCGGAAATAGGGCGGTTTTGGGGAAATTATTACGTTCCGAAAGTACATATATATATATATAATAACGTGTTTTGAAAGTTGAATCACCTCTTCTTCCCCGCACATGGAATGCGGAACGCGGGCCCAGGTGTTCGGTACTGGGCCAAGTGCGATCCGGCCCGCTTGAGCAAGGAGAGCGAAACAATGTGTGTGTGATGTGATGTCCTTCTCCGTCAAATAGTATGGTCATGCAATAGCCATTAATGGCGACTCCTTGCATTGCTTTTTGCATGTCGTGCTCTTGAAGTTGATGCAGATCTCAGCGAGGACGAGACTTGGGTCACCAAAAGCCGAGAATTTGCGGCTTTACCCTGAGCACCATCACGGCAGGGGGCAGTTTCGGAAAGCAGGGGATGGGCTGCGGTCGGCGATGGGTCATCCGAGGGCGTAAAGGACGTGCTTGTCACGGCATAAAGACGGATTTACCCCTATGTCTTTGGAGTAAGGACGAGAAGAGGACTACAACCCTTCTTATGTCAACCATTAGTTTTTGTTCAGAGTCAGCTAAGTATTATTTTTTTTTTTTTCTCTTTGATTCGTCGAGTCAGAATCCTTGGGACTATCGGATTTATCCTACTAATACTAAAAAGGAATTCTTGGTGAAGGAAAAAAATCCCTAAAAACTAAGACTTTATTATTATTGTTATTATATATGTTATACTTTATGCATATCTGGAGAGCATTTGTGATTAAAAAAAAACTTTGGAGAGCTCTAATGAATTTAGAGAGGATCGAGAGAAAAATAATAATAAAATAATTCCAAAAGAATTTTGTAATTTTAATTCAAGGGTTCTACCTTCCTTCCATTGTGAAAATTTTGGTTTGGTTTCCAAAGTTGAATCACGTAAATCTTCTATCAACTCTTTTTACATCTGAGATTTCACTTTTGACTTCCCAACACCGAACTAGCATTGGATATTTTCTTTTCATCTGTTCTTGTTTCCCATGGTCGTGGGCAAGAATGAGCCCCTCAAACACCCAGGTTTTCTGATATCTAGTTGAGAGGGGTTCCGTGATGCAGCAAGAACTGCCTTTAGTCTAAAATCTAACATGAAATCTACATCTCACGAGAAAGAGAAGTTTAAATTTCAGCACATTGATTCATCAATGCTCCCGGGGCTTAGAGCTACCACAGCAATTTTGAGGAAACTAAACGCAGCTGTACGTACCCTTAATACTCATCCCTCTTCTTCTTCTTCTTCTTCTTCTTCTTCCTCTTCCTGTTACCGAAACAGTTTACATGACTGATGGAGATGAGGACATAGGGAGGACAAAGACCATGAACCTAAAAGGTGAACCCGGAGAAAAAAGCTTCCATGGCTGAAAACCTCAGCCCGCAGCTCGTGAGCAGATCACGAGCATCGATCTCGACAAGTTTTAACATTCCATGCGCTTTTGATGATAAATTCTTTTCATCTCCAATGTTTTGGCTTCTCCACACAGGTGGTGCAGGCCAGTGTCTGAACTCACACGCCCTGCCACAGTGCCTCCTTGCAACCTCGGCCGACGGTTGCTGCAATTTGGTATTTAATGGCGAAGCAAGCCTTCTGTAACCATAAATAAGACCCTTCTTTATTTCGCTTTAGCAGAAGGTCACTCACGTACGTCGAAGCAAAAGGCCTAATCTGAACACTGTGTTACCTTTTTGAGATGACCATCCCACCACCTTGGAGGTTCTTCTCCCCTGGTACATTCATAAACTATCTTAACTTTTCTGCATCTATAAGAAGAGGCAAGGCAGTCCCACACCATCTTACTAAGTAGTACAGCATCCGAAGCTTCCCTTGTTTCGAGTCTCAAGTGGACATGCAGTACTCCAAGCTTTCTGGTGGAGAGCAAGAGCCACGCCTGATCCACCCTAAGGTAATCATCACTCTCACTTTGTTGTCGTCGTCGTCGTCGTCGTTGCTGCTGCTGCTGCTGCTGCTTCGTGACTGATCTTTTTGTATCGAAGTTTGAGTTGGACGATGATGGATTTCCACAATTTTATGATGCACTGTAATAAGATAACTTCATTGACTTCAATCATCATCCACTTGCAATCAATCTAGACATCCAGTTGTTACAATTTGCTTTTTTAATGGCGAAGCAACTGCTTAACTAAAAGATACATCTTTATCTATCTTTTGCAGTAGGCTGCTCATATAGCAGCAGGACCTGTGATCTAAATCTGTGCTTCTTGTTCTTATTAACACCCCCACCATCTTCTCGGAGGTTATCCTGCCCCTGAAACCCAAAACCATCCATCTCTTAGCATCTCCCTTCCACCCCAAGGATGGTAGAATAGAAGTCTGTCGTTTCGTGTTGCAAGGCAGTCCAATCTTTTACAGAGCAAGAAGCAGGTGCATCCTTTATTTGCAAGGTAAACAAAACTATCATTATTAGCATCATTTTTTGAGAAAAAGAGATACACCGGCATGAGGACCTACTAATGTCAAGGTGGGGTGAAGTGCTCTCATAGTTGATCTCTTCTCCGTTCTGCTATTCTCTGTTGCTACGAATGCGCGTATGCATGCTCCCCTATGTTTGATCTCGAAAACCCTCACGTAAATACCATCATCGTTAGTGCATGGGCCACCAACTTCAAGATCTCTGCATGCAAGTCTTTCTTTTGATTTCCTTACGTCAAAAACAAAAAAAAAAGTCTCGTTACTGCTTCATCATTCCTATTCTTCTTACTGACGTAACAGCTGACACAACGGAAGGATGAAGCGCCTCTAAGGGCGTCATCGGACGTGTCGATCATGAACACCAACAAGATCGTGGAGGAGCTGAACGGTAGCGACGTGCAGAGGGTGGAGTGCGAGTGCTGCGGGATGTCCGAGGACTGCACTCCGACGTACATCAGACGGATCAAGGAGTTCTTCCACGGCAAATGGGTCTGCGGCCTGTGCTCGGAGGCGGTCAAGGAGCAGATGAAGCGGACGCCGGCGGTCACGAAGGAACAAGCCCTGGAGACGCACATGTCCCTCTGCAAGAAGTACAACCGGACCACCCGGCTCAACCCCAAGCTGTCGCTGGCCGTCTCCATGAGGGATATAGCGAGGAAGAGCTCCGAGCGCAGGACCATCAAGGACGTGCCGGGGTCCAAGATCGTGAGGACGATGAGCTGCGGTCCCAGATTGGATGTCAACTTCAAGCGGTCGCAGGTCCAGTGATCCATACACCCACGTCTCATCTGCTTCCCTTAAGTTGAGATATCGGTGCTGCGTTTCCTTGCGTGGCGGAGGTGGATGAGTACTGTAATATAATGATACCATGTCCGTCTGTCTGTAGCCGGCGGTGTTTGCTGTGTCACAGCAGTTTGCACGCCGAGGCCACAGATATGTATCAGCAGATGCTTCTTCCTTAGTGCAGCTTCTAATTGTACTAAATTGATGGATTAATGCATGGTTTTGGTTTTATATATATATATATATATATATATATATATATATATATATATATATAAACGACATGGAAGAAGTGGCTCTCAACCTCTCGCTTTTGGGGATTGCATGCGTCTTCCATGCTTATGCGTGCTTGAATTTTTTATTTTTTTTATGACGTATAGGAAAATTTTGCGACGATTTATGGACTTAAAACCCTGCTTGATAGAGTAATTTCTACCAACCTAAGCCGACATCTGAGCTTGTGGTGGTTTTGGAAGGGAAAACCATTAACTTTAGTGTCTGTCACACAATATCCTCCACTTAAGGAAATGGTGATTTCACGTTCTTTAGCTTCGTTAATGAATATTTTTTTTACTCTTAATAATAAATTTATTAACTTAAATTTTTTGTAATTTAATTAATTATAATACACTCATTAAATTTTTATAAGACTAAAAATAATTTATGCCACATCGATGGCATACAGGTGACACCTCAAATGACCTCCTCGGCAGCTTGGCGTTTTCACCTCGGACAACCACCTTAGGAGTTCGATGTTTTCTCCTCAGAGGCACCTCAGACAACCACCTCGGGAGCAGCTCGAATAACCCTATTCACACAAGTTTGAATTACGTCAGGTTGACTCAAGCGTCAATTATATCTTTTCATAATATTTTTAGTGCTAGAAGTATGACCCAATTTCACAAGAACGTCTGCCCATCGATCATGTCAATAAATATTTTTAAGCGAAGAGGCTTTGCCCTCAATCAATAATACTTCACCCAAGGGGGAGCAACAGCTATCATTTCCATCTTAGCACAAACTCTCATGCGATATTAGTACTTAGTCAATGATCTCGATCTCTCAAACCTATGGGCAACCTTGAGTCACCTCTTAGTCCCAACCAAAGTGTTTTTAAATTTTACTCAGCAACCCCAACTCGTCCAACAGACGATGCTACCAACTCAACCACAATCCCCAAGACTCCACCACCACCGGCACTCGTCGAGATTCCCCAACCAACATGGTGCTAACATCTCAAAAGCGTCTAAGGCCTATCGAATCGCTAATCAAGGGGGCACTTTGATCCCCGACCATGTAATTTAGCGGATCAAAACGCTCTCACTCTGCCCCGCTTGAATCTGAGACCTAGTTAGTGGACTCGATGAAGGATTCATGGTGGAACCAACTATGACAGATGGATTGATGTTTGGAAAAAATGAAATGAGAGTTTAAACAATCAAAAGATGAGACCTTTAATGACCCCGCCTTGAATCAATCATCATTCACATAGAAAATCCAAGAGGAACTAATTTCAATGAACTTTTATCTCACATCCTTGGTATGTTCCACGTGTAAATGTCATTATTTAACACATTGGATGTCTTAATATGTCGTACCTTCCAGACCATATTAAGAGGCTCGATGTGAGAATGATACACTCGTCTGAAGCTACTTTTTATCTGCCCTTCGCTCCAGTTGGTGAGGGAGTTCAAACTTCACTTCCTCGAGAATGTACATTTTTGGCCTACATTAGTAATAATCCTAAGACTCAGGCAAGGGGATGAAGAAACACTTGTTGACTTTGTCACTCAATTCACAAATGAGATACGAGATGTAGTAGATGCACATTCATCCCTCATAATAAAGACCATCCATGATGGGGCTCAAGCTCTCTTGCGTCTCTTGGTTGTTGATAGAAAGACTACCAACAAATGTTTATGAGGTACTTCAAATGGTTAATTAATACATTACACATCAAGACAATGGTCACGAGTAACAACAAGGAGTCATGCAAGAGGTTTAAGTAGGAGTGGTCACTATTAACCCCGAAATAGAGATCATCATGATGGAGAAGAAATGAATGACCTAAGCTACCTCACCCAAGGTTCAAGCTGACCCCTATAATTATGACAAGAACTAAATATTTCTACATATAAAAGAGAAGGGGCTCTTAAGAAACCCTCACCTGATGAAAACCTTGTCGGCGAAAAGAGACAAGTCTAAACACTATCAGTTCCATTGAGATTATGACCACAACACCGTAGAATGTTGTGACCTGAAAGAATATATTGAAGAGCTCATACGATAGGGGCACCTCAAGTAACTTATTTGAAAGTACTAGGGACCCTCACCTCGACTTCAATGGTTGGTGGAGAGGAATGTTAATATCATCATTAGTAAACCTATCTCGAGGGGTCAAAAGGGTTAGCAACTCCTCGAGTCATAAGGTTTATGCCCGAACTACAATTGGAACATGCCATAGAATGGAGGATGACCCAGAGATAGCATTCATGGAGGAAGAGGCAGAGTACATCGCCCCGAATTATGATAATAGCTTGGTGGTCTCTGTGAGGATGATTAACACCTAGGTGAAGAGGGTCATGATCAATACAGGTAGCACTATCGACATCATTTACTTTAATTCCTTTTGAAATTTTAGGCTTTCAACTAATAACCTTACTTCAATGACTTCATCTTGTCTCTTGGGATTATGAACTTGCACATCATATTTGTAGATGAGTATTGCTCTAAAATAATATTAATTAAGTTCATGGTGTGAATATCCTCTCGATGTACAACATGATCGTAGATCAACACACACATAACAAACTAAACATAGTGGTGTCAACTTACCATATGGTGATGGAGTTCCTTACAAGGGCGGACATCGAAAAGTTAAGAAGCAACCTAAAGGACATGCTAATGCTACCTAACGATGGTCTCCCTACTAAAGAAAGCTCAACTCGAGGCACTACTTATGGACCCTCGAGACTTGGTTAAGAGTTCATCTTCTATCTCGAGTCGAGAATCATTGATTGAAGCACCTCTAAAGCCAATAGACCTGATCAAATTATCAATCTCAAGGCGACCCTTCACGAGGAGAGGCAAGGGCATCTCATCAACTTCCTTCAACTTCCTCTAGGAGAATATTAAGGTGTTTGCATGGTCTCCAAGGGACATATCAGGAATTAACCCTAACATAGTTCAACATCAACTGAACATTTCTCCCAAGGTGTGATGGATGAGGCAAAGGCCTTGTAAGTTTGCTAGTGACCATTGGTGAGCAATTAGTGAGGAGATAGATAAGTTGTTAGAAAGTAGAGTATATTAATAAGGTGTTGTACTCCCAATTAATTGTCAATATTATACTAGTTAGAAAATCTATTAAAAATTGGATGATGTGTATTGACTATATGAATTTTAAAATAGCATGCCCAAAGGATGATTATCTCTTTCCTCGGATTAACTAGTTAGATGATGTTATCTCAATTTATGGATGCATTCTCAAGATACAATAAAATCAGAATGACACAGGAGGATCCAGAACATACTTCTTTCATTATGGACCGAGGCATATATTGTTATTGGTCATGCCCTTAAGGTTAAAAAATACGGGAGCAAAAAGGATGTTCAAATATCAGACCGAGAGAAATATAAAAATTTATATGAATGACATGATAATGAAGAGCAAGACGTATGATTCGCATTTGGTAGATTTGACCGAGACTTATTAAGTTTTAAAAAGTGCAACATGTCTTAAAAGTCAATTCAAGAAAATTTCTTAGGTTCATCATGCATTAAAGAGGAATATAGACAAAGAAGGTAGCTCTATTATAGGTGTACTCACGTCAATTGGTAATGAAAGTTCAATAGTTAATAGGTCGACTAGCAGCTGCTAGCCAATTCTTATCTCCATCTAGTGATAAATGTTTAGTTTTCTTTCGAGTGTTGAACATGAAGAGTTTTCACTGAACCGATGAGTTTCAGGATGTTTTTGAAAAGTTGAAGGATCACCTTACCATGTTGTCATAGCTCATTTCCTCTATCTTGGGTGAAATTTTAAGTCACTACTTTATTTCCACTGACCTAACTGTCAACTCAATGTCAATAGAGGATGATATATGAGTTTAAATGCTCATATACTACATTGGTCATATTCTAAGTGGACCCAAACAATGATACCCGCTTATTGATAGGCTCGCTTTTGCATTAGTTTTGGCGACAAAGAAGCTCCACTCTTATTTTAATTTTTTATTAACATAATTTAAAATTATGAAAATCATAAATAATTTAAAAATAAAAGGATATTATAGGTTATGATACTTCACTGTCTTAGAAACGCATACTGCATCAACCAGCCTGAGTAGAGGCCCTAAAAGGATCGGAGAATGTAGCTAAAATTTAATTCTCTAAAATTTTTCGAATACAAATAGTACTACTATTGACATTGGATGGTATTATCATTATAACTTTTAATGTCACAAATAGACTCTGATTATACTACTATCATAAAATTTAAATTATGAATGATAATACCGTTGTTATAAGTAATACCGAAAAAGTCGACAAGCACAACAAATACTTATCGACTGACTTAAGCAGTTCTACCACCTAGCCTTTGTATAACCACCACCAAGCCTAGTTTAGGCCATTGGTTTGGCCTTTTTAATAGGCCCAATTTGGCTTGACTTCAAGTCCAATAAATTTTTTGACAAGTGAGCTTTCTTTCAACCCAATAATGGCTTAAATTAATCCAAAATAATCTCGATTAAGATTTTACAAATCAACCACATATCAAGCATATTTACGAAGCTTTTAGCACATTGTATACTCTTTTGATATATCATCTAAACCTCTGGCACATTACCTTTTCCTTCGGTATATTGTTCATTCGACCAACATGTCGATTTTCCCATGATATATAATCTTGCATTCACTATGTGATCCTTTCGGCATGATGCTTAAACCTTTATTTTGAAATTCAATCTCCGATACGTCCACTAATCTTTTGGTTCAGTGTCCAATATTTGACATGATAATTTAGTCATTTGGTCGTATGAATCTATAATTAAAATATTTACTTATATCAATTATCTTAAAAGTATGGCATGCTTAGAAGACAAAGACACCGAGAAATCAACCCACCTTCAAGAAGCAAACGAAGAACAACTCACCTTGAAAGTTTGGTGTTTTATATACCTGAAGAAGAAAGGTCTCTTAAACAATCATATCTTGAAGAAGAAAGGTTTCTTAAACAATCATATTTTCACCTCGAATACATTTCAGATAATCTTATACAGACAAGTCTTAAACCATATTAGATCTTGGATATTAATGATATTTTCTCATATTAATATGTTTATATAGTTTTAAAAAAAACGTCCGATAATTTCATTCTAAGATTAATATGTATTTTTTATATCTTAATTGGATTCAAAGTACAAACTCCAAAAAATCCTAATATGATTCAAGTTATTTGGAGAATAAGTATAAAAAAATAAGAAATTCAAGTATTAGGGTATTTTATATACCTGATGAAGGTAAAATATATAAAAATAATTTAACATACAAAGTCCACAATCCAGAAGAATGAGGTGGCTTTCTTGAGATCATTCAAATCCCATAACGGAAGAAGAAGACATCCTATGCATCAATAAAACATTTTTTAAAAAAATGAAAAGAAGATAGATAGCTGGCGGTATATATAGACAAAAAAAAAAAAAGGGA
Source organism: Ensete ventricosum (assembly GCA_029747655.1). Classification (NCBI taxonomy): domain Eukaryota; kingdom Viridiplantae; phylum Streptophyta; class Magnoliopsida; order Zingiberales; family Musaceae; genus Ensete; species Ensete ventricosum. The sequence continues at coordinate 43,110,734 of JAQQAF010000005.1, read as the reverse complement.
GACTCTCCGAAAATTCTGAAAACGGGTATGCTTCTCAGAAAAAAATCAGAATAAAAAAGGACTTTTTGTTCAAAAATTCTTCCTACATTCTATTGTATAGAAAAAAAAAAGTCGCAAGTTTAAATCATGAGAAGAACATGTGCCTGATGTCAGCATCTAGTAGTACACCTTTCCTTGTCATCGTATAATATGTGGTACATAAAAGATTTAGTCTCCGTTGATGAGGTCAACGAGAGACTGAGATGGACCACTCCTGGTGTTCTTGAATGGAAAGCAGAGTCGTCCCTGCTAGTAATCCTGAATAAAAAGTCTACGGTGAACTCTGTGATGAATCTAGTGATGTCTCAGATCGATTACATCACAGATGATCTCCACATTTTTGCAGAACCCGAGTGATTAACTTGATACATAGAAAGTTCGAACCAGCTTATTGTTGTGCATAGCAAAGTTAGTTCTAAACGAAACGCTTAAGGTATTCTTGGGCTGTGACATACTTGTAGTGAGGGTAGAGCTCGCTGCTATCCACACCATGGGCAAGCCCTTCCACCTCGAAGTCCAACTCACCGCGGTAGTAGATATGACAGAAATGTGCCATCGCCGATTGCTCAAATGGTGGTATTTCTGCATCACAAATCAACCCAGCGCAACTTTTTAAACTTCCAACTTTAAACTACAGGGAAGGCAGGCATCATAAATAAATAAATAAATAAATAGCGCAGCGGCACTCACTGTCCATTTGGGAGATCCATTCATCCTCTGAGATAAACGTCTTGCTGAGTTCTCGGCCGATGAGCCTCTCCCATATCTCGATGACCTGCATCTGGCTCAGGATGTTAGCCGGCGGGCGAAGGTAGACAACCTTGTTCAGGGTCCTCGGATCATCGACCGACAGCATGGAATACATTGCAACGTCCTCCTCGGCCACCCATATGCACCGTTTATCCCCGTCGCCGTAAACGTTGACATGGTCTCTTGGCGGCATGAAGATTGCCAGTTGCGCCAGCCCAGCTAGGAAGATGCCGGCGAAGCAATTGGCGGAGATGTATGTGTGGGGGATGCCCGCCTCTTCGATAGCTCGTCGAACGATACGCTTCTCGCGGAACACCCTATCGCCAGGGGGCATAGCATGATGCATACGGTCAACATCCATACCAAACTCGGAAGGGAGGTACCTCTGCATGCAATCAATGTATACATGTTTCCGGCATCAACTTCAACCTTGAAAAGTGGAGCCAGGATGAATCTGAACACCTTACAAAGCTCAATCATATGATGTCTCAGGAAAAAATAAAAAGGAAAAATGTTCTACATATCTATCCTTCATGTTCGAGAACAGCACATTTTATCCTTTAATATATGTCCCTCCAGATAATAAGATTATGTGAATATCCCGGCAGTAAAGATGTAAAAAATACTCCCAATGTTTTTTTCATCACCAAGAGTTTCTAAAGAGTATCAATGCCCATTATGTGTTTCAATTCATCTGCAAGTTTTTCTTTTTTTTTTTAGATTATGCTATGTTATCTATATATTTATCAAACCAAAATTCAGAGGAATAAACATATACATATGTATATATGCACCCAACTATGCCCTTCTATTTGACTATTTAAACCAAAGGGATTTTTGGGTAGGAAACAAAGGTGAATTTGGCAGAAATGAGAAGCCTACGTTTCTGAATGTTCATGTTTAGTAGAAATGAGAAGCCTAAAATCTTTATTGGTCTCAATTGTGGCCTTTTTGTTTCGATCGAAAGAGAAAATGAACCTCTCTATGTTGTTGGTGTTGATTCAGATCCTAATAAACATCACACTATTATTTTTATACATTTTGCGTTCTGTAGAAGCAGAACTCTCTCCTAATTCGGACACTACTAGTTATTTTTGTTCTCTTGGGAGACCAAGGCATCATCATCATCATCATCATCATCATCATCATAAGATCGAGAACAAGGGAGCGGACCTTGGCATGGGATGGATGGCATACCTTGATGGTGCCGGCTTCTTTGATGGCTTCCACGAGTTTGAGCTGTTGCAGAATCTGATCGCCCGCGATCGTCGACACCACCACGTCCACTTGCTTCAGCGCCGAGATCAAGCTGTCGCGATCGTCCAGTGATCCCTGCGCTCGAGGCAGCCGCGCGGAGATCCGAGACATCAGCATCGATTGCGCGCAAGAGAGTAGCGCTTGAAGCAGCAGATCAAGGATCGGTTGGTTACCTGAAGAAGCTGCGCGCCTTCCATCTTGAGCTCCATGAGCATCTGGCACCTGGCGAGATCCGAGGCGGTGTCGGGGCGGAAGAGGAGGAAGGTCGGGTGGCCGAGGGCAAGGCTGGCCTTGACGAGCCTCCTCCCCAGGTACCCAGTCGCACCAGTGATCAGAACTCGATCCTTTGCCTCCGCCGCCATCACGCGCTACCGCTGAGGTGGGAGGAGGAGAAGGAGAAGGAGAAGGATCCACCGGTCCAACGACCACCCACTAAAAAAGGAGGAGGTAGAAGTTAAGGGTACGGACGTGAACAAGAAGTATATATGATCAGATCGGATCGATGGACGATTGATCGAGATGAAACAGATCACGTGTGATTGGTAGGATCAACATACATCACCATCGTCCATCTATCTATATATAAATAATTCGACTCTTCTAGAACGGTGGTTGCTCTCTCGCATCGTTCGAGAAGAGAGTCAAGGGCGGTCAACGTCACTCCACCCCATTAAATAACGTGTTGTGGTTGCTCTCTTCCACCGGTCGAGAAAAGAGCGAGATGGGAATTCCGTCGGAGATGAGGGAGGGACTATTGTTTGGGTCGGCAAAAGAGGACATCTTTGATGGTCGCTTCTCCTAACGAGCCGAATGGTCTTCAACCAAAGAAAGAGCTCCTCCCTCCGTCCGTCCGTCCGAGGTGACTGATTCTATAGATTCTTCAGTCGTCTCCTCTTTTTCCCCCTTCTTTTTGATCAATTGATCTGTTCAAACAGTGATTCCCGTTCGACGATGAAAGCATCGCTTTGTTTTTTGGTTTCAGTAACTAACATCATAAGAAGCTCTTCGTCTTTGGGGGACATACCCATCTCCCTGTTCTTCATTCGTCAAGTCTCAAACTAAGCTTTCCTTTCCTCCGCATTTCTCCTTAATGGCTATCATGTGAAGGATTATTATTCGAACAGAGTCAGCTTCCTCCTTCCTTTTTCATCTTCGATTGGCACGAATTCTGCGTTACTCTTTGCATTGTCTATCAAATGTTTACTGAAATGTCTGCTTTGGGACCAAAGATTAGGCCTCCTCAGTTTAATGTTAGCATCGAGTGGAAAGAACTGTTATTGGTTCCTTTCACATAGAATGCAAACATGTGTGAAATCCAAAACTGCAAGTCTTTTTGACTTCATTGATTGACTACCATGTTCATCTTCTCCCTTTTATCTTATGTAAGGGTTGCTAAACGGTGTCCCTTCTTACCCTACATGTCTTACTGATTCAAAATTTGTCTTCTCAGAAGCAGTCAGTACAGTCAAGCTTCAAGACGGCTGTTAGTTATCTCAGGTTCTGTAGCTGCAGTGCCAACAGTGAGATGCCTATTAACACTTGATGTTCTTGGACATTCGAAACCTTCAACCAATGTTCGGTTAACTTAACACTTTGGCATTAAGAAAATCCATAATTTTGCACTGTCATTAGTTCATTCCCCTGCCCTCAACTTATTAGTTTACTACTCCGACAAAAGACTTGCCTGAATTGAGCTTTAGTAAGTTCCAGATTGCTGTTTAGTCTTCTAACTATTTGTTCCTGCACCTAACATGATTGCATTGTTTAGTTGGTCGGCTGTCGAGTTATTCCATGGGCTAAAACTGATCTTAATCCACACTGCCCAGGCCCTCATCATATCATCAGGTATGTGCTCACAAGTGCTTGCTTATATGCATTTTTCGTAAGTTAGTGTCAACCTGCTGCGGTTTTTAGCTCATCATCAACAACAAATCTCTAGCTCACATGAGCAGAAAGGATATTATGCCTAGACCTTGTTCTATCGTGAGTCATAGCAGCAGACTCGGGCATTTATTAAAATGCAAAGATCAGGACATGGACATAGATTTACCTTACAACTTATCAACTATCAGCCACACTCATGCTTTTTTCTTTGTCACTCACTTTCTTTAGATGCTGAAGTTGCGAAACTATGACTCAGTGTAACCATGTGTATCCGCGGGAGTCTTTGATTGAATAAATAGCTCTACAAGCAAAATTCTTACTTGACAAAATGGCTACCAAAAAGATATGTTTTACTCAATATTACTCAAACACTTTGAAATAAGACCCATAAGCTGATCGTCTTATGTCACGTCCTGATCTAATTAATTTCGTTGAACTTGAATCATCATCAAATCCTTATAAGTCAATCTTAGTGTGAGTCCACTTCCACCAGACATGCCCTCTAACTCTGTATTAGGTGACTCGACCTAATGGGATAATCACTCATCATGTCCCAATAGTATGTGACTTAGCCTAATAAGATAATTAGCCTATTAACTTTGTTGAGTCTAAATTGTTAGCTCAAAATGCTTAATTTAAAGTTAATAGTAATACACTCATCAAAGCCTCATAAGCCAATCTTAGTCTTAACCCACTTCCGATGCTGGACTAAACCGAAATTTTACAATTTAACTAAAATTCAACTTGCAAAGGGCAAAGCATTTACTTGTTGCTTCATTTCTATCATGATCTTTCTACATATATCTTTCTAGTATCTATACCTCAAACGGTTTTTTTTTTTTTGTTTTTCTGGCTTGTCATGTTGACCTGATCTGTATGAGATGTTTACTACAAACCTATTTAAATTGATGTTAGAAAGTCCCCTTTATCTTTTTTTTTTTTTTTCCTGCTTTGTGCTGCATGGATTTTTAGTCGGCCGATCTGCGGGCAGAGTCTAAATTGTGTCTAAGAGTGAATTCAGAAGTTTTTTGTTGAGACTACAACTGGTAGATCTATTCCCCCTTTGTTTTCTTTGCCCTTCTACCGAGGGATCTTTTATTTTGGGAGAAATTGTCAGGTCATAGTTGAGATGCAAACATATGACTTCTCTTGTTAACTTGCATAACAAATCCATGGGACTTCTGGCTTCTTCATTGCTGCTGATAAATCTATTCTCGAAAGTGCAAAGGTAGATGCACAGAGGAACTTCGATAGAACAACTTAGAAAGAGCTCCATCTATTCACTCATTTCCTACCGGACTGAAGTCATCTCTACGGTGCGGAGCCTCTGAGAAATCAAGTGTGATGAGAATCTTATGAACACTTGTGATGTTGTACTATAATCTGGTTTGAAGTTTGAACACATTTGTTAAAAAACTGTTGGAAGAGTTCATCCCCTAGAAGGGTGGGTGGGTGACTATCGATGCTGTTTGGAATAATTGGGAGGATTGATAAAGCTGTGTAATGATATAATTAATGGAGTTTTTTCTTCTCAAGGATGCAGGTGGTTTTTCATTTCAGCTAATGTTTTCATGCAGAATGACCAGTTCTTTCTAACAACAGGGGGAAATGTTCTGTGGATACCCATCCTTGGTTTTCCTTGTTCATCACCAAATGCAAGGGGTACAAAGGGATGACCTTACCTTACATCATTTGTTTTACAGAGATAGCAATAAGATGTTGACCTAATGGACAAAAATGAATCCATCAAATTGCTATAAGCAACAAACTGATCATACAAATTATCTATGGGTAGCATGTCAAAATGGTTGACCTAACCAAGCAACGCATTTACCATCGGGAGAGAACAAAGCTTTTATGGGCATTTTAACTAAAAGAACTTTTTAGTGTTGGGTTTTTACCCTAATTGATTATTATCATCATCAGATAAAAACCCAACAATAAGAGTCGAAAACTTTCAAAACAGATCTTTCTTGAAACCTTCAAAAAAAAGATACACCAGAAAAAGCCATCAAGCATAGTCTCCAATAAGTTAACCGTCGATCATAATTTCTATGTCAAAACTGCCAGATGCAAGCAATGAAGAAAAAAAATCTCATATACTAACCTAAACGTCAGGCTCCTCGATGCGGACGCTGATCTCTTCATGCGAAGTCGCCACTTGCCTCGCGGTCCCTAACCAACGGAGCTTCGCAAATAATTCCTGCGAACGGCGGCAGAGATCCGGATGCTCCAGAGAAGAAAGGAGGAGGCAAAGCGAGACGAGGCGACCAGAGCGATCGGCTGCCGCCACCCGAGGGTGGCGTCGAGTGGCGGCGAGGCGATCGTGGAGGAGGGAAAGGAATCTGATGGCGATGGGGAAGGCTCGGGCGGCGATCGTCACAGCGGGGACGGCGAAGTGCCAGAGGAAAGAGGCGCGCCAAGATTTGAAATCCACTCATTTGGGCCGTAAAAGCAAATACGGCCGCCAAGGTGAACCGACATTGTTAGCCCACGTGTTCTTTCTCTCCGGAATATTTTAGCTTGTAACACAAATGCATTTATCGATGGAAATTTCTGAGAAAGATCGATTGCCATAGCATTGCAATTCGCCGGTATAACGTGAAAAAATATACATCAAGAATGCAAGACAAAGCAATCGATCATATGGAATGGAAGAAAGAGTAGTAGTATTCAGATTGCTCTGCTGATATAGGTCGGTTCTGACGTTACCTATACAAGTAACAAAGGTTGTTTTATTTAAAAGAAAACCGTTCCGAAATGCTAATGGCACCACAACAAACCAAGGAGTAAACTATGCAATTATTATGAAGCCAAAAGCTTCGGCAACCAAACGAAACGACCATACATTGGTTGCCTCCGGCCTCAGTCTCATCTAGAGCTGGTAAAAAAGGAGGAAAACTTCTGATCCTGTAGGAACTCCTCACCTTTCCTGCAGCAATTGACACGCATGAGATGGGTTTTCTTCTTGGTATCTAACAAGCATGGATCTCATGAAACCGGCTTGCAACAGGCTGGCCTCCGGTAGAGGACTTCAAGGAAGTACATATGCAGCAAAGTCTCCTCATCACCATTCTTGTTCGCGCAGGCACAATGGCAGTCACATTTGATGAGAGACTCCTATCTTCACAAGCGATCATAAAGGTTTCGTATCCTTCTAGGTCTGCCTCGGTTACCAGAACTTCATCCCCTCCGATGGGACTTTCTGTCATATGCTTCACAATCATGGGACTGGGTTCCGCTATCTTACATGATGAGATGATGAGGTCTTTAGTATCCTCGCCAACATTGTAACCTTCTAGATCAGCCTCAGATATCAGCACTTCATCTCCTTTGAGCAAATCTGTCGACCTGGGACTTCGAATGGCAGGGAATTCTAACTTGCACTGGCTGTATTGTTGGACAGCCTGGAAATTTTTATATGTAAATAGGTGAGGGAGGAAATAAGAAGGTAGTGAAACCCTTAAATGCAATAGCAAATGTTAATGAAGTTTCATTCAAGATGATGTCTAACAAAATCAGTGATCTAGTACCACAAGTTAAATTGTTCAGTATGGCAAGAATCTTCATAGCATTTATACTGGAAACAAGATTCCTCTTTGTTCTATTAGAGTTATGCAACTTCATACAAACAAAATAAACAAGTTGATCCAAAATGCAACAAGATGTCCTCCATCAAGTTTGTTGTGTCAGGATACCCATATGTGTCAAATACAATAGCATACTAGCCAAATTTAAGTTAGGCCATGCAGCTCTCTGCATCAGATACACTATTGGTCTGTTGAAACTTGAAAGGCTGATTCCCTACAGTCAGCATAATAGTTTGAATATGTTATAATGCACAAAGGTTGGATGAAGAACACAGCAGTTGACTTTTCTATTTCCAACTATAATGTTGAGAACAACTTTGAGATTGTGATTAACAACACAAAGTGGTAGATATACATATGAAGGATAAGCCATATTATTTACATAAGATAAATCATAAAGTGAACAGAGAGAAGGCAGATCTAGCTCGTAAGTTGCACTGCAATGGAGCTTAACATTTGTACAATAAGATCCAACAAACATAACATAATTTTCATGGAGTAAAATGAATTAGTGCTTATGATTGATACCTTCCACTGTGATGGAGCTAACAGAACTCTGGGTCTTCTTGATCGCACATACTCCAGAGCGGCTGTGGGTGTCATGTTCTTATGCTGCACCTGACATTGTCAAATAACCACAATTATCACTATGTTAGATCATTAGGAGTAAATCAGATATAGATCAGCTAATCAATATTCCATACAATTAATAAGTTTAAGAATGAAAAGGTACCAGATAGCATAGGACAATTGTGGTGCTTCGTCCCCTTCCAGCTTTGCAGTGAACATATGTGGTTCTCCCACGGGATGCATTCCCTAAAGAAGGTTGAAGCTTTTATCTTATTTAACAATTCTACATTAAAAAGAAATTAAAATAATGGACAGAAACTTAGTTTTGACATGACCATATATGAAATATTATACAATATCATACACATAATCTGACATCTATGTTTCTCCAGTGTCACTTCAGCAAGGAGAACACACACACACACACATTATATATACATATGCATACATATATATGTGTCCATATATATATATATATATATATATATATATACACACACACATATATATATATAGTACTTTGTGATATCATTATGAAATCATGCAGAAATGGTGTTTGACAAGTGTCTGGGTTGTGGATACATATCCGGCATGTCTGGTAGGTACAAATGCAATGCTCCATGTAACACTACCACTATGACCAGCTTAGACTCCATATACCTTAACTCACCATGTGTCACTAAACAATTAATATGCTGCAGAGATTTTAATAATATAGCAGTGAAATTCCTCGAGTGGAATTAAAAAGATGAGCATTCTAAAACAGGATTCCTTCCCTTTATAATTTTATTCTTCCTGACAGCAGGCTCCATTATTCTTACTATTCATTAGGATACAGATAAGACAGAATCCTTACTATGAATGAAATCAACAGCTCGATATATGTCGACAATTGAAGGTGCAAACAGATAATCTCTTGTAGGAATCACTAAATGATTGATTCCATGAACCTGAAAATAAGGAAGAAAAGCAATGAATAACAACAAATACATTAATGAAAAAACAGCTGAATGATGAATGAACGAATGCATTAATAAATGATGATTTGAATGACTGATTGAAAGAATCAGTGAGACAATATACAGTGTGTAGCAAGACACTCCATGAATTAATAACAGAATGTTTTACCAAGAAAACAAGGTCAAAGAAATCACTTTAAGACATTATTATTGAATAGAATTCAAAGAGATTAGTGTAGTAATTTCAATACATGGTTAATCTCATTCAATCTCCTGAAAGGACTGACCATGTCCACCTTTGTATTCTATGGCTAGTATAACATTACATATTTGTAAATATTTCAGCTGGACCATCAGCCTTCACTGCACAGCCAATGCACAGAGAACCACAAAATGTATGGATGAAGGGTATTACCATGTGGCAAAATGGAGAAGTCAAAAGTTGAAAATGCATTTCTAGAAGTAAATGCATTCAAGAAGGCAAAAGTCACCATGTATAAGGATGACGGGACCAAAGTCTCGTAAGGTTCGTTCAGGGTGATGACTCCTCGAACTCCAAGCTGTTGCAGGCGAGGGACGTCGTTGGGAAATGGAACAGCACCAAGTAGTAGAAACTGAAAAAAGTCCAAACAGTGGCAAATATTAGTAAGAAAAAGCCTTTCAGTTCATCGGATTATTAGATATCTCAACAACATAAAAATGTCAGCAATTAATCCACCACTATAATGTAAGATGGCATGCATCGTAATGCTAAACACAATTTTTTCCCTAAGATGCAAGCTCAAAATGCTATTAGCAATAGGTATTCGTAGATGGCAGTATCCTAAGAAGTAAGAACCACCACAGAACAAAAATCGCTGCAGTGATGGGAACTCTGGACAAGAATTAGGAAATAAAGGCATATGTATAGCATGAAAGAATACCTTATCGATTTCGTCCCACCAATGGAACTCAGCCTGAACTTTATTCCTGATTACATTGTAAATAAGGGTCGGATAGAAAAGGATCCGAGCGCCGGCGCCAACTAACGCTCGCTTCGCCTTAACCTTCGCAATCTCGCCACCGCGGGAATCCTTTTCTCTCCCGTCCTCCAACTCGACGATCCTCATGTTAGCCGAATAAAGATTAGCTCCCTGCTCGATTCCTCCTCTCGGACCGCGGTACCAACGGCACAACACTAGAGCCGATCACTTTGCATCAGTCATCGGTCTAACCGTTGGAGTCGAAGGCGGATCGAAGGAAAGCCTCGACGACTGAAGCCATGGAGGAGGCAGAGCGCCTTAAAACTTTAACGGATTGGAGCAAGAGTTACCTCGATGGGGAGCGCGGAGAGCGGATCAAGATCTGGGGAGAGTCGCACAAGAATCCTGGAGAAGTGGCGAAGATTTCTCCCTCCTATATCAAGCCGCTTCGATCCCGGGATTGGACGAGGCCAACGAGGAAGAACAAGGGACTCGTACCACTTGTGGGTTGGGGTCGGCGAGAGCGCTCGCTACAACAGGCTGCTGCTTTCTGAGATCATCACCCCCCACCCCGAATAAATCCACCCTAATGGAGTGGATAAAGCCATTGGCGGAGTGTCCAACTCTCCAAGACTCTAACAACCACGATCAGAGGCGTCCGTAGATGATCCAACGGCATGCGACGCTCGTTCTGGGAATATAAATCACTCGTGGGGTCTCTCTGTCAAATTCGTAGCCGGGTTTGTTTTAGAACCGCCGAGTTATGTCCCGTTGCCAAGAGAGTGGGGCCCGATCGGCCAATCGGACAGATCCGTTCGCTCGCACTCCGAGGCGGTATCGCCTTGGAACGACAGCGGGGCCCACGACTGGACTTTGTACGTAAAAGCGGGTGGGGCCCGAGGAGGACGAGGCACGGGATCACTAGTATGCCGTGTGAACGCGCCGGAGGAGGAGAACACGATCCGACCGTTGTGAACGCACCGGGAGGGATCGCTGTGTGAACGCACTGGCGAAAAGTACGAGCCACGGTCGGGGCTTTTTCCCGCACCGGTGGGGCCGGGCGTCCGACGTAATCAATATGCCAACAGGCGCCACCTCCTACCCGCCGGCCTCACCTGCTCCACGCACGACTCCTTGGGTGACGATTGGACGATCCGAGTGGGTCCCAGATGGAAGGACGACGAGGGCACGCGTCCGACGAGTAAGCTCCGAACTCTCGGCGTGGATGATTCGGTGGGCGGGCAGGCAGCGGATTGGAATTCGATGCCACGACGAAAAGGTGGGGCCAGGGAGGGGGATGGAGACAGGACTCCGGGAATCGAGATCGGGCGGTCAGGATTGTTTGATGCGAAGCGGTCGCTGGCTGCATCTCATCCCCGTCCACCAGTTGTCGCTTCGACCCATACAACATTAGCTTTTGGTTTATTTTGATCGGAAGCAATCAGATTTAGACTCGTGGATGTGTCTCCGTTCGTGCCCACGCGAGTGTTACGTCATCCAAATAAGTTCCATCGTATAACAATTATAGCACAGGAAACCACAGCTCTACGTAACCCTCTTCTTTTTTTGGCGACTTTTATATACTTTTCTAACGTTCAAGAACTTCTAAAATAGCGTTGCTGCTGGAATAATAACAACAATTGCTGCCATAAAAAGGAAAATTGGAAACAACCCACGCCTGTGTGCTATTAGTCGAATTATTCTCTAATCCTGCACGTTGATTCTTCCAGCGCATCAACTATAATTTCCTCGCCAATAATAAAAGGAGTATTCTCCCCTTCTCTCTCTGTATATTTTTTTTTTTTTTTTTGTTGGGCTTCCACTTGGATAGTTAAATTGTAGCTGCTCCTCATCCTTCCTTAAGTGAAATGAAGCCCATTATAGAGAGAGAGAGAGAGAGAGATATGAAGTACCGGTTTCTTATCCTCCTCCTTCCTCTGTCTTACTCGAATGTCACTCATGTGTAACTCTAAGTCCAAACCAAATAATTATCGGGTAATCATGATACCAGATAAGATTTTCTCAACTCGACAAGAATATCTCGTTAACTATGATAGTAGATAAGATTTTTTTAACTCGTTAAGATTTTATCAACTCATTTATCGTAGATAAGAAAGTCTGACGCCACGAAGTCGGACCATTTCTTCACATCGAATGCCTTCTTCCTTCTCTAGTCGTGCGTCAACGGTAATAGGCGCGTGAAGGAAATCGTCTCTGACTTGTGCTTCTCCCTGGTCCCTCCTCCTTCCACCTCTATCGTGACTTCGATTGCTTCCCCATCTATTCTGTCGTGCCTACAAGGTGTTCTAAAAAAGGCAGAGGATGTTGTTGCAAAGGTCGAAGATGTCATCGGAGCATAAGCCACACGCGGCGACGACGATCGGGTAAGATGGGGACATGGTTTTGGGGGAGCAGTAGAGCATGTATTGGAGGGAGAAGAAGCGATGGTTGTGGAGGAGGACGAGAACATGCTTCGCTCTCGCCTTTGGAGTTGCATAAGGGATATGCTACAGTAGGTGTAGGGGTGGCGCCATTGCTTGTTGGGTCGGTGCGACAGTGGTAGAGTTGCAGTAGGAATTTGTCGAAGGAAGGTCGTAAGTTTTGCTACTGTAGAACTCAATTTGGTCATGAATTTGCTTATGAAACTTTACATCATATCCATCTCTGTCATGATTTCAATCGCTTCCCCACCTATTTTGTCGTGCCTATAAGGTGTTCTCGGAGAGGTAGAGGATGTAGTTGCGAAGGTCAAAGATGCCGTCAGAGCAAAAGCCACACATAGCAATGGTTGGGTAAGATGGGGACAGGGTTTTGGGGGAGTGGTAGAGCAAGTGTTGGAGGGAGAAGAAGCGATAACTATGGAGGAGGATGAGGATGTGCTTCGCTCTTGCCTTTGGAGCTACAGAAGGGATATGCTATAGTAGAGGTAGGGGTGGCACCGTCGGTTGTTGGGTTGGTGGGATAGTGGTGGAGTTGCAGCAGGAATTTATCGAATGAAGGTTGCAAGTTTTTCTACTACATAACTCAATTTGGTCATGAATCTTCTTAAGAAACTTCACATCACCTCCACTATTACTCATACAATATATTCTAATAATGTCGCAGCCACATATCTCTGGGTCAATATGGTATTCTACTTTCGCATGAAACACATTACCATCAATTTTCATTTCGTACGAATCAAATTTTAAGACATCAACTACGAGTTTCTCATGTACATGCGATTGATCAATTAGTAGACTAACTCACAAAACCTCTCGTCCGTAAACTTTTTTTACTATATCGGTCCAAGATTGTCATCCTTGATATGAGCTCAATATTGCGGGACCGTGATAGCAGATAAGATTTTTCAAACTATACGCAACTATAATATATATAAATAGTTGATATACTAATAAAATTTAATCGTGTTTTTTTTTTTTTACTTTTTACGTTTCATTTTATCAAAACATAACGCTTGATCTCCCCAGTGTTAATGCAAGTCCCACCATAAAATTATCGTTCATAGTCCCTCGCATTCCTCATGCATGTCCTCTCAGGTTGTCACCAGCTGTTTAAATAATTCAGGTACAGATACTAGTCACTTGTCTCTCTCCATATAATTTCCATCAATGAAAGCTGACTTAAGACTTGACTCCAATAATTGCATCGTCATCTCCAGACGCTGCAGTTTGCAGGCACGAAATCGGCTTCTCATGGCGAATTCTGCTGCTCTCAGACTGTGCCTCGTCCTCGCTTTGCTGCTCGTTGTCGTGATCGATGCTGGAGGAGGCCGACGAAGAGCGGCCGGAGCGGAATTGTCTGCGTGCCGCCCGTTGGATCCGTGCAGAGCCGGCGTCGGCAACGAAGCCTGCTGCAAAGCCATCGCAACCAGCATCACTGCTCAGGGCTGCTCCTGCGTGTGCAAGTTCCTCATAAATTATGGCGTTCCCACCCTCACCAGCGACTGTTACAAGAGCTCCTGGTGTACCAAGTGCAACCAGTGCACCTGCAGCATGTCGCTTTGGTCGCAGAGGTGATCGGAGACGGTCGTCTTGCTTACTTCCTCTGGTGTGTCTTCTCTCTCAGCGCACCCCTATCGTGTCGGATTCATCAGTATCGTATGGGGGCTTTCGATTCTAATTGGTTTTTTGTTGCCGCGAGGCGATCATTGTACTGTTCCCGGAATAAAAATTCCTCTCCTAGGATTTCAACATGAATCCAGATGATCTATTTCCCGGGGAATGGGAAGAAGGGGATATCAGCTGCTGCTGGAGGAGATATCCATCGTTAGGTTGGACATCGCCATCATAGCTTTGAATTCGACCGAGCAGTACAGCTGCGAAAGAACGTCGTCTCCTATCTTATCTGAAACAGTGAGATCATGTTCGACGCAGCATTCCATCTCGTTCGCTGCACACAACGAACCATTTGACAGAACCCCCATTAGTCGCAGAAGATGAGCTCGTCAGCCCATCCGGAGAAGTAAAACCAGCAGCCTGCATGCGACTTTGTGCTAAGGCCGGCTGTGTTGACTTTGAAATGAGTCTACCGCTGGATGCGGTCTCTTCCACGGAATCGCTCCCACTCCTCAAACCAGGCATTCATCATACACCGTCGAAGCATCTACAATCTCCGCATCAGCACGAATAATCGCAAAGCGCAGCAGCAGTGCCGCTGCTTAATTCCAGTAAAATACCAAATTTTGACGAAAACAAATAATGAAAGAAAAAAGAAAATTTAAACGCTTAATTAAGACACGGGTGATTCCGCTAAACAATAATTTATTTTAATAATCTAACCAAAAAAAAATAAAAATCTCAAAATCCCAGTGGCGGAATCCTCTCGGATTAGATGAATTAATGGGGAGAAATCTTTTTTATCAGTCCTAAGCGGTCAGTTTACCGCATGTCTCGTTCTCCGCATGTTGCGAACGCTACCTTCACATGGCGGTGCTACGACCGGAGGCGCGTCGAAACAAGCATATAATAATTCCCCGATCGGCCCCCATTCCAGTCTCAACGGAAGCGGCTCCGCCTCCCCATTTCTTTACCTCCCTCCTTTTGTCGCCGACGATAAAATGTATGATCCCCATGGCTCCTCTCGTGGTCTCTTCTTCCCGAGTGCTCCGCCTACGAACACCCCTCGCTTCTTCTCCTCGCCAGGGACACCGAGTGCGTTGATACCCAGGCAGTCGTCGTGGAGTCCGGCCACGATTCCCCCACCTGGAGGAAGCTCACCAGAAACAACTTCGCTTCGCACGCCAGCTACGTCGATCTGAGGCAGAGATCTGTGACGGACATGGGGAGTGTCCCGCGAACCGATCGTCGAGGGAGAGTTCGGTTAGTTCTCGAAGACGTGCCTCATTTTTCCGATTACCTTCCTGATTCGCCAGTGAGTCTTGCTTGATCGGTCTATATGCTCGTCCGCCGTTCAGTTTGAATTTTTCTAGTTGTAGGAGCCGACCAATGAATTTAGTACATTTTTTTATGAAATTATTGTGGCATCTTGATTTGATCGTGTCACCTTGTTCTTTGTCGGGGGTTGGAAGCGAAGATTTTTTTAGCATATTGGTTTTAAATGAAAATGCAGATAATAGCCCTGTTTGGTCACTGTGTTATGCTAAACCAAGTGATAGAACCCTAAATCATTTTTTGGTTGGAGCCCACGGAAGGAACAGCTGTGATGCTTGTGGTAGTGATGAGGGTTTATAGTGCAAAATATTCACTGATATGTAGTTTGCATCGTCATTATTATGATATAGAGACGGAAAATGAAAAGAACAAGAAGCAGACAGTATATGAAAATTTGAACTCCTAGACTGATTCATTCGGATGAAAAGAAACCTGGTGCACTTGAACAACCACAGCTATAGACAACTAGTAACAGGTTTTCTGAAAAATAAATGTCAAGACATTCAATTGATTGATTGCGAAGAACCTAATCAAGATGAACTCTTTTGTACATCAGTCACTAACATAGGAAGAGGACTAGTGCTCTGATAATTGTCAGGTTTCTGTATCTTTTATTGTAGCGTTCGTAATAAGGTTGTTGTCTCCAAATATGCATGAGAGTATGATTTCCTTGCTTCTTATTCCCTTTATGGAAATTAACCGAAGTCTTGATTATTATCTTTGTCACAGACGTACCCAAATCCACTGCAAGATAATCCAGCCTGTTCAGTCGTCAAGTACGTATGTGATGATTTCTTCATTGGAATGATAACTTCAGTTCGTTTTTCTTTATCAAACAATATATTGCAAAACTGTTTCCCTTTTCCAGGAAGTACTTTTGTTAAACATTGATGGAAAGTAATCTGTTATTTCTATGATATTGATTCTTGAACTTCTGTTCTCTGGATTCTGTAGATTGTTGTTCAGAAAAGCAGTCCAAGGGGGATCCATTTTCGACGAGGTGGGCGTCGTCAGAGGGTATGCTACATGACATAGATGCTAATCAGCCAAGTGCTGCAGAGAATCTTAATTGACAGGTTGTTTGCATTTTATTTCAGGTATATTTTGAGCCAGAAGATGTTTATGCTTGCATTGTAACATGTGGAGGCCTTCGCCCCGGGCTTAATACAGTGATCAAGGAGATGGTTTGTGAACTGTCCTACATGTATGGTGTCAAAAAGATCGATGGTATACAGGTGAAGATCAAGTAAGTTGGCCACTTCATTAGTAAGTTTCACTAATGATTTTTATGGCGACTTATGTAAAATTTCTTCCTTTTGTGTTGGTCATTTATGCTTGTTTGTAGATTTGATATCATTCATGCTTGCACTGACTTGGTCAATATCATCTATATTCTTGCACTAACTTGGTCAATATCATCCATAGGGTGGATATAGGGGATTTTATGCTTGCAACACTGTACCTTTGACTCCAAAGAGTGTCAATGATATCCATGAACGGGGAGGCGCAATCCTTGGCACATCACGAGGTGGTCATGATGCCATAAAGATCGTTGGCAACATTCAGGATCGTGGTATAAATCAGGTAATTTGTTTAAGTATGATGCATCTTAGTTTTTTATTATATTTTTCAGCTGAAGGATTTACAGTCTTTTATATTTCAGAAGTTGATATTCCTCAGATTTATATTATAGGTGGAGATGGAACCCAAAAGGGAGCTGCTGTGACTTTTGAGGTAATTGAATCAGGAAGCAGAAATAATAGAGTTTTATGCACTGCAAACTATTGCAATTACAGAACCTCACTTGTAAGCTAAGATTGCATAACATGATGAAATGTTTGTTTTTTTTTTTTTTCAATAGTGACGTGACAATCGGCCCTAGTCCCTGATGATGAAGGACTGAAAAATATTGCCTTCCCATAGTAACTCTTATCTTATTGTTTGTTGTCCAAAATCTGTCTCCTTTACAATGGGAAAAGTGATGCACTTAGCTTAATTCCCCTTCTCATGCTTATTTTATTAGGACTGCAGCTTAATTCCAGAATCACCAGTTTATTTGGAAGGCAAAGGTGGACTTTTTGAATATATAGAAAAGCGGCTTAAAAGAGAGTAGGCGCGTGGTTATTGTTGTTTCTGAGGGTGCAGGGCAAGAACTTATTGCTGATAGTATCCGATCCTTGGGCCATGAAGATGCTTCCGGAAACAAGCTGCTTCTTGATGTAGGATTATGGTTATCTCAAAAGATAAAGGTGAGATCCACAAGATAGTCACACAAGGAACTTCTTATCTTGTTTAAATTTCACTTGCCACTTAAAAATACTCGAAGTTTTGCATGTCTTTGCAAATTTAATGCATGTGATCAAGTAATTTCCTAAAATCCCATGTTGATGACTAATATAACAAAATAATGGAGATATGCCCAGCTTTAGATATGCTTGTGCAATCTTAAGTTTCACAAATACAGTGTCCAGTTGAAGTTTTGTGAAGAATGCAAAATATGGTTGCAAATCTGAACACAAGATTGCATATACTGACAGTAGGATTATTTTACAAGCAGGCAAAACATGAGAATTAATCTTAAATATATAGGTAGACTTGGCTATCTGCATATTGAGTTCCAGTAAATAACTGGGTCTAACATGCAGCTTGAAATGCAGATCCTACGTGCATGATATGATCCAGGCAATTCCAAGTAATGCATCTGACAATGTCTACTGTGCACTTTTGGCACAAGGTGCTGTTCGTGGGGCAATGGCAGGATACACAGGTTTCACTGTTGGGATAGTTAATGGCCGGCACACATATCTACCATTTTATGTAAGTATCTATCTTTTTTTCAATCTTCAGTTATAACATAACAGCTAGTTTTAAGTTTTAACAGTTAAACCGATGCAAGCTTTTAGCTGAAAACATTATTCAACCCAATTTGGTAGTGAAGGCTTCTTATCCTAGTTTCACTCGCCCGCCATCTAGCTTTCTTTGTCTACTCAGTTAGGACTCAATTAGGAAAATTCTTCTTCCTTCAAACATAATAATCTTTAACGAATGGCTATAAGTTATTAAACCACTGTTCATGAGAGCTTCACATTCCTCGTTTGTCATTAATCTCTAATCATCTTGATTTATCTCTTACAAATATTTTTTTCTGAAATTGCAGAGGGTAACAGAAAAAACGAAACAAGGTCATCATAACTGACGGAATGCGGTCGAGGCTTATGTCGTCTGTCAAACAACCGAGCGTTTTGAGCTCTGAATACATTGAAGGAATAAAAACTCCCAAGGGAGGCATGGAAATAGGTTTTCTTTGAGAGAAACTTGGGCAACCGGTGGTCAGAAGACTAGTATTGAGTTAGCTAAATCTTAAGAAAGCATCCAATGAGTACCTACCTACCTGTGCTTACGTCCATATAGATATGATCCTGAACTGTGCTGTACCACTTGACGTCTGCAAACCATTATGTGGGTGAGCTTGGTCTTTCCACTTACTTGTGGCCATGGCTAGTTTGAATTCTCTTTGTTTTCCCTAGTTATTCTTGCAGCCGATGCAAATGCCACGAATGAATTTTTTTTTTTATATCTGGTTTATGTGGATGCTCGCAGGCATCCACGAAAGATCAAAGTCGTCCTTGGAAAATTGACGCGATGACATGATTTAGAGTTGCCGGGTCTCACAAAAGAATCCGTGCAAAGCGGGACCCAGTCACTGTATACACGTTGCATATTTTTGGTGCAACCCAACAGTTTTTGCTGTTGCTGTGAGTAGGCGAAGTTAGAAGCAACAGAGAAAACAAGGCTACCCGTCGACTGGGAAATGCGCTCGCCTTGCGATAAATCATGAAATGTTGGGATTGCGATGTGCGCAAGTAGCTACAACTAACGAGTTTTTTTTTTTTTTTTTTTGACCTTTTCTTCTTCTTCTTCTTCTTCTTCTTCTTCTTCTTCTTCTTCTTCTCTTTAGATTGCGATGTGCTTTACGTTAACGAACGCGTTCACCATCGGCGATTATAAATCTCACCCCTATCCCTCAGCTCGACGACACTACTCGGAAGATGGCATCATCATCATCATCTTTGCGCTGCTGCTGCTGCTTGGTGGTTGTTCTTCTCTTCGCCATCGTCGCCGCTGTTCCTGCTCATGCCCAGTCGTCGTCGCAAAGTCAGTGCTCATGGCGATCACTTTTCATTATTTTTTTTTCTTCTTTCAATCTTTCAATGATAATAGTTTATAGTCAAGGGAGGAGAAATATAGATTGCAATTAATTAATTAATTAATCGTTGTGCTTTCTTGTTAGCGGGCTTTATAAGCATCGACTGTGGCAATTCCAAATCTGATTACGTCGATCATAGTACACATATAACATACGTCTCCGACGACCGATTTATCGACGTGGGATCAGATTTCTACATCCAATCGAACTACATAAACTCCTCCGTTCCAACGCTACAGCTCAATCTCAGAAGCTTTCCGGATGGCGTCCGGAATTGCTACACCTTACCTGTGCCTCCGAACAGTACGTATCTTGTGAGAGCAACCTTCATGTACGGCAACTACGATGGCGGCAAGAATAGCCAAAGAATACAATTTGACCTTCACATCGGAGTCGATCATTGGAAGACGATGACCATCTCCGATCCATCTGCTATCTATACGGCCGAGGCTCTCAGTCTTGCTACTGCCAATTCCACATCAGTTTGTCTGATTGATACCGGCGGTGGAACTCCTTTCATATCTTCGTTGGAGCTGCGGCCATTTGAGAACGGTGATTACGGGGAATACGCGAATGCTTTGCAGTCTGTGGTTCTCGTCACTCGGCGCAACATGGGAGCATCCGACTCTCTGAGGTGATGAGCCAAAAGAAACTTCAAAGTTCTTTATATTTTGTTCATGTAGAATGGCCATTTTTCTTAGAAGAGGTCTTTCGTTTTTTTTTTTTTTTAAATTATAAATAACGTCATTTCTTTTGAATAAGATCCTTGATTCAAAAAAATATTCAAAATATTCTTCCCCGGCTATTTCCGTCAAAATTTTCTGCTAATTTTTCATCGATTTCGAATTATTTTTCTATTTGTCCCATTTTATAGTGTTTTTATTGAGATATTAAAAACATTGTAAATGATTTGGTTGAGGTTAAAAATTTATTTGAATCATCTCCAATATTGTCAAATAGGTTTTATAGTGTGTTTTTTTTTTTTTACCTTAAACGTTGGTCTGGTGGTGGTATATCAAATCAACTTATCAAAGATTAAAGGTTTAAAACTGAAAAATATATATAATATATTTTTATTATATTATTTAAATATATTATAATAAGTTATTTTTTAAAAATTTATAAATATCTATCTAAATCCTAGTATTATGTATCAAATGGTTTCTAATATATTTGGGTTAAGGTTCATTATTTTAACCCATAATTTAATTTAAAATTATATATATTAATAGTTGATTGTGTGTAATTAGATTCTAACATCTCTTAACTTAGACTTAATGAAAGGGTTTTATATTTTTTATATTTTTAAAAATATAAAGGTTATTTGATACATAAACAACATCGTAAATGACTTAAATGATATATGATCAAAATTATATTACTAAAATTATTTTTTAATTTAAATTATATATATTATTATATTAATAGTTTAACTCAGACTTAGACGAGATAGGTTTATATGCTACGTATTTAAAAATATATAAGTTATTTTAGACATAAATAAATAATAAGAGCGTAAGTGATCGACAACGAAAACTATCGAGGTTAAAATGAACTTTAACCCAATAATATTTCGACTTAATTTGATTTATTTATAATATTTTTAAATAAAAAATTATAAATATTTTTATAGAGATGATCAAAGTACTCTAACTAGAAAAAAAAAACATTCAACTTGTTGCGAAAAATAGATATTTAAAAAAATAATATTTAGAATTTTAAAAAATGAGAATATTTTTCAAGAAATCGGCCTTCTATCAATCGATTTAATAATTTAAGTATGTTTTCCTATATATTCCCCTTGAAAGGCTGTGTCTGCTATGTGAAACGGGCCGTGGACCGTTCTTAGGGCCCTCCGAATGAGGTGGAACAAAACAGTTCATTTCATTTCATATCATATTTTTCGCTTTATTTCCGATTAATTACATGTGATAAACAGGTTCCCGGCCGACCCTTACGATCGCATCTGGAGCTCCTTCATGGATCCCTCCTGGTCCACCTTGTCCTCCTCCTCCAACGTGAACAATAGCCTCAATATGTTCGAGCCGCCGTCCGCGGTGATGCAGACGGCGGTGACTCCGGCCAGTGGCTCGCAGTTGGTCTTCTCCTGGGACTCCGTCTCCCCCGACGACGAGCTGTACGCCGTTCTGCACTTCGCCGAACTCCAGAACCTGACGGGCAATGCGACGAGAATGTTCAACATCACCCGGAATGGCGAGTTGAGGTATGATCGGTATACCCCGCCTTACCTCTCCGCTGATTTCATATACAGCAACGTGCCATTCGAAGGCTCTTCTCGGTACGAATACGTTCTGAACTCGACGAGCGACTCCACCCTCCCGCCCATCATCAACGCCTTCGAGGTCTACTCGTTGATGCAGCTCACACAAGCCGCCACCGATTCCGGAGACGGTAAGGCGCTGCAGCCTTCTCGCCCTCTCCTTCTCCTTGAAGTAATCGAAGCTTTATCTTTGTTTCTTGTCATCAAGAATGCAGCAAAATTAATAATTATCATTGCTAAGATGTCAAATTAGGATAATTGATGATGTCCATGTTTTCATTTTTTTCGCGTGCCGATTGTGAATTGCCAGTCTTCTCTGCAGCAGTTCTTAATGTTTTAGAAGCGAACAACCTCTGCCTTGTACGGACTAATAGATAGAGGGTTCAACTAAGTGCCAAGATGGGAATAGTTTGTGTCGCAACGACTACAAGAAAACACATTTTCCTTTAATCAAGACGAAGAAATCCAAGACTTTAAGAGTTGTAAATTTAATGGTAAAATAGAAAGAAAAGATGGAAGAATGGGTTCTTTTCATTCAGTCGAGTTTAGGTTAGGCTAATTTTGATCTAATCTGATTGTGTTCGCCAAGGCCATGGATGAATACTAATTGTAACCAGTTGAGCAAACTTTTGAGTGAAAGCAGATCCAATACTTTCTATTTGTAATTGAGCTACATCGGATGGGTACTAATCGTGTTCACATCACTTCTTTTTGCAATTATTTTGTGCCATTTAGTGAGTCAGGCTCTGTACTCAATATCATATTTGTTTGTGTTGCAAATTTCAGATTGGAATAAGACTTCAAAGCATGCTGGTCCATTGGTGGATCATAAGATTCAATCTGCTAAGTAGACAGGATATATTTTCTACATAAGTAATCTGGATATTTAAAAAAAATAAAATAGAAATAACTGTGAGTATGCTAATAGCTCATGTTGACTGTATGTACTTATCCGAATTTTGGACAGTGAATCTAAGATTCCAGGGATCGCACGTTCCTCTTTTTTTTTTCTTAAATTTTGCAAAACTGGTTCCTACCGAGGATGGAGTAACCAAACAATTTGTAGTAGTTTGACCACAAGCACCATTCACGTGTTGAAATATGAAAATGATACTATTTTGAATTCAAATAAGAATAGCTTTACTTGCAGTAGTAATTTCTCATTCCAACAGTGTAGCTATCTGGAATGGAGCATGCTGAGAACCAAAATATAAATTTTTGTGACCAGTTTTACTGTAACTCAATGTGTCATAATATGGATAGTCTAGCTATTTCTGATTACTCATTCCACACATTCATGACTTTACAAGATTTGTTTGGTTCTTTTTCTTGTCTGTATTTGTAAATGATATGACTAGTTACAGCTTTTAGAATAAAAATACTAAATCCCATCATTTCTGAAAAATCATTTTTAAGATGAGTTGCTGATAATTAATTTGAACGTGGTATAAGAATTCAGAACAGAGAGTCGTTTGGTTAATGTATCTCCCTGTTTAATTAAAGTTCCACAACTGAACTTGGGCATGTAGCCAGTCCAAAAGCAAAAGGAATACTGGAATTTTTCATAACTAAATCTTGCCATGCCTAACAATTTGAAATATCAAAGGAATTTGGAAGCTATTGGACACAAATTACTTGCAGCACTGCCTTATGAAAATAATTAGAGAATATTATGCAGCACATCAACATATGGTACCAATATATGGATTATTATTCTACATTGATGCTTGGTCATATATGTGACAGCAACCATAAGTAACATCTTAATTTCTACAATTCAAAAATATATTGTTTTTCTATTTGTTTATCTCATTACTGGCTAGGAACACCTGATACCAAATTAAAATGGTTTTTTTAGTTAGTGACTATTTTCTATTAAAAAAATCATGTTCCTAGTATACACTAATGTGTGTTAATTCTTGTATTTTTCTGGATACCAGTTGATGCCATGATGGAAATCAAATCACACTATCAACTTAAGAGAAATTGGATGGGTGATCCATGTGCTCCAAAAGCATACGTATGGGATGGCTTGAATTGTAGCTACACTACTGATCCACTGAGGATCACAAATATGTAAGGTTCAAGAAACTTAAATGAGGGAGAAAAAAATTCATTTGATGGAATCATTGAGGCTATTATTAAAACTTGTACTAAACAATATGTTTTGTAAACTGCAATATTTTGCAGAAATTTGACTTACGGAGGATTGACTGGTGAAATATACAGCTCTTTTGCCATGCTTGAAGCTGTCAAGTACCTGTAAGTGCAACTTGATTTTGTTCTCTTTTCTAGAGCAAGTAATTTAGATTATAATTTATTGAAATATTTCAGTCAATGACCCAGATTGCTTCTTCTAATGTCATATTTCTGTCAGCAATGTTGAACAAGACAATTAGCATAATGCATAAGCAAATTTTTTAATTTGATCCAAAATGTAAAGCATCACCATGAATAACCAGCAACAAATAATTATCTGAGCCAATACCAGTAATGTGCCATGGGTTAATTTCTCTGATCAATATCAATGCTACCTTTATAAAATTTAAATCTTGCACGAGTGCAGGAAGTAAGATATAGACAGTTGCTTACTTAGTAACTAATTCTCCTGGTCCATACCAGTTTAATGTCTGTACTTTGATTCTCAGGGAAGGCCAGCAAAAATCTGTGTAAGGTAATAAAAATCAACCTAGGCTGTCTCACCTTAGATGACAACTTTTTTCTACTGATGTTCCTGTCGTAACTTGGTCAACAAAGTATAATGATTATCAATCAAGACATAGATAGGTATGGTGTTTATTTTCGTCCAGCTGTTAATCTCTCAGACAATGCATGAGCTATACGGAAGTGATCTCTAAGCAGTTGCTGGAATAAGGGGCTTTATAGGCATGACCACCACATAGTGCAGAACCACATTATAACAGGTGTTCTTGAAATGGTTTTAGTGTTTTAGTTATGCAAGAACATAGTGCAGAACCACATTATAACAGGTGTTCTCAAAATGGTTTTAGTGTTTTAGTTATGCAAGTAAAGAAAACAACCCACAGCTTATGCTTACATTGCAACATAAATCAGCTAGTTAATAACTCTGCACCAAGGGATGCTTACTTGTCATTCAATGGTTGCAGGCATTTTTTGTGGGTTTACACTGACTAGCTTCTCTTACCTATTGCCTCTATTCCCTTTGCAAAAGGCACTATTCAACATAGAAGGTCGGAATGCTTCTTGGAGATCTCGATATGATCTGTACATTTAAGGCTTAAACCTAGAGGCTACATTACTGCAGTTCACATGTTAAGAAGCTCTTACATGAGAAACAAGCTTCATGTGCTAAAGAACATGCGGCTTTATGAATGTTTTAAGCAACTGTAAAGGATGTAAATACACTTTGACAACCAATCACTTTATGGGTACAAGTCTGCTGCATGTCAGAGCACTACAAGCATTTGTTTGCTTGTATTGATTGCAATTCCATGTTGGGAGTTACGCTTTGTTGTTGTTGTATTGACTGTAAACCTTCAAAGCTTATGCCCAAAGACAAATCAAACATATATCTTGACCACACTATGGATAACCAAATGGGAACTGTACGAGCGCCTTCTTCTGTTATTCCTCAGAATATTACAGCTAAAAAGAGGCATGGCCTTCCATGCTAGATGAACAGGAAATCATGTCTTCATAGGAATACTCGGGTCTGAATGGTGTTGTATTTTTATCCAGCAAAACTTGCTGTTCATCAGTTTGCTTTAATTATGATTTAATTTAAATGTTGGAACATAGACTGTTGACTTCATGTAATGCAGAGAGCACAATTGTTATGTTGAGCTGTTCATGCACTAAATGATCAATATATAATTTCAATTCCAGGGACTTGTCTCACAACAACTTTAATGGAACAATACCTGAATTTCTAGGCAGTTTATCATCTCTCGTTGTCCTGTAAGTGTTTTGCATCAAAGTTTTGCAGGCTTTTGATATATAAGATTAATGTCAAAAGTTTATGCCGTTTCAAGCAAACAATTGACAAATAACAAGTTCACTGGATTAATTTTTGATTCTCAAGGACTTTTGCTGCTTAATAGTGATTCTTTTTTATGTTATATTGCAGAGATTTGTCTTTTAACAATTTAACGGGAACAGTACCTGATTCTCTTGAAAATCTTGTGTCACTCCAAATTCTGTAAGTTATTCAACTTTTGGATCCAGAACATAGACGAAAAATAGGAATATTGAAGAGCAATGTATTGTTTAAGAAATTTGGCAGGAAACAATTTCAATGGATCTGTTCCTGATAAACTCTGCAAAAGGTCAGATGCTGGGTTACTTACACTCAGGTTTGTTTTTTTTTACCAAGCTCTTGTATGTTTTAGGGTTTATATCAGTAAATATTGTGTTCTCATCCTACCAGACTAAATTGCTTTTGTCCATGGAAACTATCCCAAATATATCTTACTTGGTGATAAGGTACTTGTGTCAACATAATATGGCACTCCCACTCCCAGAACTCACCAGAATTCTAGATCATGTCAAGAAGTACTTATGTATTTGGTCACATAGGTTGTCCATTCTTCTTATAAAGCAATAGCATCATATACCACTTTGATTATTCATATCAGACATTCTATGTCATGGAACTACTAAAGTACCTGAAGCTTACTTCCACTCTCCTCCATTTCTGCATTGGTCTCATCTTACCTAAGTTGCTTCCTTGTACTAATTAGTCACTTCCAGAGATATATGGAAACTGTGTACCTGGTGGAAGGCCATTATACACATTTCTTCCCGAAAGGAACAAGGCTTGCCTTGTGTAAAGCACAAAATATAGATGTCTATACATGAGTGTTGATTTGAACATGATGAGAGTCTTGGCAGCAGAATCTTACTCAAATTCCCTTGCCATTAGAAGGTTCCATGCAAACATCAGCGAGGTTCCCATACACACTACACACACACACATCAACAATTGTCTTTTTGCTTATAAGGGCAAGACTATGTCAATTGATCCTCCCAAATCTAGCATTTCCAGAGCTTTATACACTAGGCCACCCCCTTTTTATGCAAGTCTCACATATATTCCATAAGATATCTTTTCCATACTCACAAGTGAATACTACCATGCATTTACTTAATCTCATATCTTTTACATGTAAATCTATCTAATCACAAATGAATACCCAACAAACGCTTGAATCCAAACTGAACACCCAACAATCTCATCAATTTACTATGTGCGAGACATTGTTCATGGTTTTCTGTACGGGTCAGCCATATGTTGTCCACACGTTATGGATTATGGGCTTCCAAATTAATCACACCTTAGAAATCAAACCTATCTCACCAAGCAAATTAATCACATCTGAGCACACTTCTTGCTCGGCTCATGAACTAGACACTAGCCATTTCACATTCTTATGTCTCTTGAGGCTGTCACTGATCTATACAAACCAATGTACGAGCTTTAATGCCACTTTTTGGGGGGAGACTTGGACCCAATGTCTCCTACCAATAAGAAGGCTCATGCACATACACACACGAGGATGCCACAATGCAAAAGCTTAAGCTAATGAATAATGGGTCATCATGTGAATATGTTTGTCTTACCACCCGAGACATCCTTTCCATGTGTTATTATTGACTCAAGTGAATTCCCAACAGACAAGGGAAGCATATAATAGTTCACAAAGAAATAAAGAAACATAGAGCAATGAAGCACAAAAGGTCAATATAATATGCAACTGGACAAAATCATAATACATTTACCAAATTCTTTAAACCATAGGCTTGTAATTGAAACACTGTGAGTTACTTGGGGGTAATGTTACCATGGGTTAATCTATGCTTAACTATATTTCAAAATTAAACAATACCAACTAAAATACTCATACACCAGATTTGGCTATTTTTTGTGTGTGAAATTTGGCATGGCACACGGAGCTGGTTAAAGCTGATTGATTTTTAGAATTTTTTTTTTCAAAAAATCTTTTTAGAATTTTTGGATCTTCAGATACAGTAGCAGTTTGAAAGAGGAATGTGTTCCTTCTCTGTTTGCTGGTTGGTGAAAGATTGTTGACGAAAAGGCTAGTCGAATTGCATGTTACGTGAGCCACTTTTAGTTGAGTTTCGAAACATAGCTTGTCAGAATGATTGGGGTGGCATAGATTATTTTTCATATATTTAACTCACTATATGACAGATCTCAATGGCGGCAAAAGATTCATGTAGCCGACTCCAAATAGTTGAGACTTATGGTTTTGTTGTTATTATGGTTGTTTGTAAACTCACTATATGATTTTGCAGTCAGCTAAGATCGTCTTGAACCTCTTTCTGAAAGTGAAATTTAGAGTAAGGGTTATTGGGATGAATGTTGTGCACTTGCCATCTTCTAGCTCTATTCACTAATGTCATGCAATAACTGAACAAGTGTTGATTGCTACTAGACTTTTCCCTACTGCCTAAATGAAGCTTACATCAACTGACGATACTTTTTAAACATTCTTGATGTCAGGCTTGACAAAACTGGCTGCAACAGAGCGTCTTCATCAAGGCCTAAAACAGCTATAATTGTAATTATTGCAGCAGTGTCTGGGCTGCTACTTCTTGTGGTAATATTGGTAGCTGTGGTATGGAACATCAGAAAGCAGCAAGGTAATCCTTTGAAGAGGAAACATGATCTTGGTGTACCACACCATCATTTTCAAAATCTGCATTGGGTGCTAATAGTCAACTTCTTGTTCTTTTCTGATAGGTCGGACCTCTAATACCTCTGTGCAGCCACGTAGTGTCGTCTACACTCAGCAGAGAGAGCATCAAATTTCATTTGAGAGTAGGCAGTTTACATACACACAGTTGGAGAACATAACAAATAAGTTTACAACGGTCATTGGGAAAGGAGGTTTTGGCATGGTTTATCATGGCTGCTTGGAAACTGGAAAGCAAGTTGCGATCAAGATGCGTTCTCTATCATCACCACAAGGAATGAAGGAATTTTTGGCTGAGGTATAGAAATTTTATTTGACCTTCGGAATAAGACTATTAGATGACTTGAGTGTGATTGTTACTCGATAAAAATTTTTGATTGGGTTATCACAAATCCCGAAAAAACTTAAGTTGGTAGTAAAGAGTCAAATATATTCATCAAGTCTAACGTTCCCCTCTCCCCGATTTAAACTTGACACGTAAAATTGAACCCAAATGTATGGTCCAAGTCAAATACAGAGTAAAAAATTTCACAAATATTAGTTAAAGAACAAGATGAAACAAAGAGGGGCAAGTATAGGCTTCAAACTCATAACATGCTCTTACACCATGACCAAGATTTCGATCAAGTTACCACAAATCTCAAAAGTTTAAATGGCTGGTATAGCGGCCAAAATAATTATGAAGTCTTAACACTCCTGAATTGAAAAGGTTGGTATTGATGCTGACCAAGATGAGATGCCAAACATTTTTTTTAACAACTGAAGGTTAATTGCTCCTTTTTATCATATGATAGTATTTGTTTTCTATCTTGTGAGGAAGTTTGATGTCATAATGCTACCTTACATCCCTTGTAGCTATTCCATTTAACAATTTATTTTTTAGAATATTTCTTCACAACTTATTGCACTTCATTCTGCAGTCCCAGAACCTGACAAAGATCTACCACAGGAATCTGGTTTCTCTGGTTGGTTATTGCATGGATGGGAATTGCCTAGCTCTTGTTTACGAACACATGAAGCAAGGAAGCCTTCGAGACCATCTACGAGGTTTAGTGATGCTGAACATGAGCACTGTTACAACTATTTTTTAAGATCAATTTTGAATTGTAAAAGACATTATTTAATTCTCCTCCAGAGGCTTCATTGCTTTCCCATTAAATGATTAATGTAAATTATTTTCGTATGCATAATGATCGAGAAAGAAGTTTAGGGACTTGGAGGATCATTAAAAAGTTAGTTAAATTTGAAGTCGAATGTTCAACTTTTTCTGATTAGGAAGGGGTAAAATACTTGGAATCATTTTTTTAAAGTGGATGATAGGGACATAGGGTATGTCAGAGCGTTGAAGATTAATATATCTCTTGGCTCGTTGCTTGAAACCCATCAGTTGAGGGAGGTATCTTAGAAATTATGCAGCTAATAACTATGAGTTTAAGAAGTAACTTCTCCGCAGATATTTCCTGTTGATATTTTGTTAAGTTGTCTCCATGGGTTTTCTAACTTATAATCATCACAGATAAGGCTGGTTGTGCCAAAGTCTTGAGCTGGGGACAGCGGCTTCAAATTGCACTGGATGCTGCACAAGGTTTTGGAGAATCTTTTGTCTATGTACTTGCCTTTGGTATAATTACTTAAATCTCTATTTTATATGACAGGGCTGGATTATTTGCACAAAGGATGCAAGCCTCCAATAATCCATAGAGATGTCAAGAGCAGCAACATTCTCTTGAGCGAAGAACTAGAGGCTAGAATAGGAGACTTCGGGTTATCCAAATCTTTCCATAGTGATGAGTTAACGCATGTGTCCACAGGGACAGTGGTTGGCACCCCTGGATATATTGATCCTGAGTATGTCTTCTACACTCTTTTTACCCCACTCTAAATTTTTGATAAGCAATTTATTCATACATCTCAATGTAGAAGCGACAGTGTGCAGAAATATAAGATGGCAAATGAATTCATTTACCTTAGTATGTCTTCCTGTCACCACCCAATCTAAGAGGCCCACTGGCATAGTGATCTAGAAAGAATTAAACTTTAACTATGTAACCCAATATGCTTAATGCTAAATTTTTAGTAGTTACCCTATAAAATTGCTCTATGCTAATCTAACCCATCATCAATTTTCAAAGGTAAGATTAGTTGAGGGTATTACGATATCTTCATACTTAGGTTTTATGTCCTCATTATGTTCTTGTGCTATACATTCATAATTGTAGATATATTATGATACTAGTTTGACTTGATGTGGCAGACCTATTCAACTTGGATGAGATCAGTATTTGGTTTGAATTAAATATGACTTTTTTTCTTAAATTTAATCTTTCAAACCCTATGATCAACATGGATATGTGGAGATCTTTGAATGTCACATAGCAGAATCCTTGATCTATGACTTTCTGAGCTGCTATGTTTTAATTCTCAATCCAGTTTGCAGGTTTGACGAATAGGCAGTTAAATTGACAAACCAACATAGAAGGATTCATGTCCTTGCCATAACTTCAAATTACTACTCCTTGGCCTTGCACTGGATCTCCATATTTCTCGTTGACCAAGATGGCAATTTGATTCTCTTCTTGGAGTGTTTGAACCTTCAGTTGCTGAATTTATTGCCAAAAAGCAGAGATTTATTATGCATTAGTGTACTCGACCATAGAGGATAACTAATTCATTATGGATTACGACTGACCAATCAGTATCATGTTTATGTTTCATCAGGTACCATCAAAACTACCAGCTCACTGAGAAGAGTGATGTGTACAGCTTTGGTGTAGTTCTTCTGGAGCTGATCACCGGCAGACCTCCGATCGTGCCCGGTCCAGGAAATGCTCACATTCTTAAGTTGGTTGCCGCAAGTGTGTCACGGGGTTGCATAGAAGAAATCATGGATTATACTCTGCATGGAGAATATGATGCCACTTCTGCGTGGAAGATCCTGGATGTAGCTCTCAGGTGCACCGCAGGTACTGGCAGCCAGAGGCCGACGATGTTTGAAGTAGTGACGCAGCTGAAGAGCTGCTTGAAGCCAGAGATTGCCTCTGACAGGAACGATATCATATATATTGAAGGATCTAACATGAGCCGAGAAATTTCATCTGAGATGGGGACGAGCTTGCTGGGACCAACTGTTCCTTCTCTCAGATGAAACTTATCGCAGTTGTCTCTATTCGAGTATGCTCTGTGTGCTTAGGTAAGATGTAGTGCTTGTAACTGTCGTTGGCACTCGTACTGCAGCTAAATCGGATGTTCCTCTTGGAATAAATAAAGAACGACGTATTGTGTAATCTATGAACAATTTGTATCTCTTTTCTGCAACAATGAAACAATATGCTGTAATCTGAAACCCATCCACCGCAGATCTCTCTGTTTAATGGATTAGAACATCAATATATCATGGAATAAGTTTGGCATTTGCAGAGTCTCCATCTGCTGTCCCACATTTGTATATAGTGAAGTTTTGTGTCAGCAACAAACCGTAGGAAAATTGTTAAATTGCCACTTTGTATAACATAATTAGAAGGTGGCTCGCAATCGGAATTTGTTGGATGAAAGATTACCCTTTGGCGGATTGCAAACACTATCCAAAAAGAACAAAAAAGAAAAGAAGAAAGATGGTTTGCCTGCACGCGGTTCTTTTGGAAAATGGTTTTTTTTTTTCTTTTTATTCTTTGTGTTACGTCATCGACGAGCGAGTCTTATCTTGAACACTTGAAGGTCAAAATGGAGAGTCAATCTTTTCGTTCATTGCCTGGATGGATCACACTCTTTTTCCTGGAACTTGATCGGAGGAAGACCTCGTTGCCAGTCTACCTTACGACGATGATGTCTCTGCCCAATAATAGTTCGCTGTGCGCGATACGTTCAACCTCTAACAGGGTTGACCTGTTCCGTGAAGTCGTCGTCCCCGTGTAATTTTATAACATCGTCTCCGATCATGTCAGGTTCGGAGACGAGCTATAGCTGCTGCAGAACGGAAGAGATGGTGTTCGGCTTCTTTCTTCTTCTCGTGGTAATCACAGCTCCAGCGAACGCCCAGCCTAATACTCGGGGTGAGCAACCGCTGTTTTTTGTCTTCCTTCTCTTTCATCTCCTTAAACCTGTAAGCATATGCATCTCATGGCGAAGCTCCAACTCCGACTCAACCTCTTATGATGTTTTTTTGGGAATTGTATCATTTTTTCTTCTCAGTACACATACCAAAAAAATGCCTCTATCGCTCCTACTCCGATCAATGTACGACGAGTAGAATATACACGAAATCTTAGATCGAAAACATTCGATATAAAAAAAGCTTGCTCGTGGCTTCGGAACAATGCTTTACCAGCTGCAAATCGCCTTCATCTTCTTTTGCAGGCTTCATCAGCATCGACTGCGGGAACCCCAACTCTGGTTATTTCGACACCGTTACCCAAGTAGAATACGTCTCTGATGACCGATTTATCGACGTGGGATCAGATTTCGACATCCAATCAAACTACGTAAACTCCTCTGTTCCAACTCAAGAACTCAATCTCAGAAGCTTCCCGGATGGAGTCCGGAATTGCTACACCTTGAAGCCTGTGTCTCGGAACAGTACGCATCTTGTAAGAGCAACTTTCATGTACGGAAACTACGACGGCAAGAATAGCTCGGTAGAATTTGATCTTCACATCGGAGTCAATCATTGGAAGAAGATGACCATCTCCGATCCATCTACAATCTATACGGCTGAGGCTCTGAGTTTTGCTACTGACAATTTCACATCAGTTTGCTTGATTGATACCGGGGGTGGAACTCCTTTTATGTCTTCGCTAGAGCTGAGGCCACTCGAGAACGGTCTTTACCGGGAATACGTGAATGCTTCACAGTCCGTGGTTCTCGTCACTCGGCGCAACATGGGAGCAACAAAGTCACTGAGGTAAATGAAAACATACAGAGCTTGTTCTTCCCCCTTTAGATCCTTCCTGTGTTTGATTCATCCATGCCGTGAAAAGCTAGTATATTTTCGTGTATATTCTTCCGAAACCTATGTTTGCAGACATACCCCATAAGCTGTTACAACCTCTGAGGAACTGGTCTTCCTCCCAGCTTCCATTGCAAGAAATCAAATTATATGATTCAAAGCGTTGACTCTGCCATCAACATGGTTAGATGGTACGAGGTGGCGGCTGATGCCTAGCTAAAATGCTGGTTCTTGCCATCAACATCTCTGGAGAAGTTGGAGATCGGTATCAGCAAGAGATTTCTTAGGTTTTCGATGTAGAAGGAATAATTGCCTCCTTCCATAGCGAGCATGACTGACGTTCTCAGTTCCCGTAACTTAGCAGGAAGTACTCATAAGCATGACATCATGAACAGGTTCCCGGAAGACCCTTACGATCGGGTTTGGAACCCCTACAACGATCGCTCCTGGCTCACCTTGTCCACCAACTCGACGGTGGACAACAGTGACGATATGTTCGAGCCGCCGGTCGCAGTTATGCAGACCGCGGTGACTCCGAAAAGAACCCGGAAGCTGGGCTTCTTCTGGGACTCTGTCTCCCCCGACGACAAGCTGTACGCCGTCCTCTACTTTGCCGATCTCCGGAACTTGACGGGCAACGTGACGAGGGTGTTCAACGTCACCCGGAATGGCGAGCCCAGGTTCAGTTGGTATACCCCGCCTTATCTTTCGATTGGGTACATATACAGCGTCGTGCCATTCGAAGGCTCTTCTCGGTACCAATACTTGCTCCTCGCGACGAGCAACTCCAGCCTCCCGCCCATCATCAGCGCGTTCGAGGTCTACTCTCTGCTGCAGCTCGCGCAAGCCGCCACCGACCCCGGAGACGGTAAGGCCACCCTCTCCTTCACCTTCGAGTAGTTAAATCTTTATCATTACGCATTGTCATTAAGTGGTGCAGTAAAATTAGCAACCTCCAGTGAAAATGGATGCTAAGAGGCTTTGGATTTTTTGTTTCCTGAACAAAATTATCGGAGCAAATTCAGTAATGCAGAGGGATTATGCAAATAATCCTCTTTCCTTCTTTCCTCAGAGAATATGAATTGCCACTTTTTTCTATAGCAGTCCTAAGTGTAGTAAAAGCAAACAATCCCAGCCTTGCAAAGGCTCACCAATAGAGGGTTAAAATATGTGAGAAGATGGGGAACGATTACAACCAAATGTGTTTTCGTTTCAGGTTAAAGAAATCCAACTTCTTCATAGTTGCAGGTTTAATTAGATGAAAGGAAAAGCATTGTAACATTCCCTTGCTTGCTTTCTGTGTGTTCTCTTCTTTTTTCCTTTCCCTTTGTATATCATTCTGTTCTACTTTTTCTATAATAATTGATGTTCGTTCCGATCGGGTAACTAAAAATCAAATCAAATTTACTTCGAGTCAGGTGAGTGTGGCAGGCTAGATTTTTAATGTGGCCAATACAAATTAGTCATGTCCTTTGCTTTTTCAATCAAATTATCAGTCTGCTTATGTTATTAAATCTTGAAAAAAAAACCCATCTTTTCCTTGTTAAATATCTCAATGGCCAGTCCACTTTCTTGTACTAGGCTTGCATGAGCAAGGCATCTAGAAATGAAACAGGAAACATAATGATCCTTGTACTAAATGGTTGCAGGAGGAAGAGTTTTACATAGCAATGGAAAGTGGGATCAAGTGCATTCCTGTATCGAATGTAGTTAAGAGCAGCATTTGAGATCGGTAGTGGGCTTAAGATTTATATTAATGGCCAATGCTGCCACTAGACCTAAGCTCCATTCTTTTATTGTTTTGTTCTGATGCTAACTCTCACATTCTATATCCCTCTGTACCATCCTACAAATATTTCCATGTTGGACCGTCTGCTTATGACAGTATCCAATCATCACCCAATTAAATATGAAGCTTTCATCATGATCATGACTGCCTCATGCTCCGCATTCGCTTTAAAACTCCATCATCATCATGGCTCCCTCATGCAAGTTATATGTGTAATTACTTGGATCGTCTTGATTCCAGTCACCACATAGCACAAGTAATCAATTCAGTCATGCAAACACAAAAGAAACAATCCTGATCTCAATAGTCCAACATTGGATGTACGACGCTAAGACTTATGTTCTATACGTCTATCCGAGTCACTTCTCATCATAAAAAAAAACAACTTTTAAGGTTTTTTTCATAAAGCTCGATGCATATATTTCCTAGGCTCGAGTCATGATAAGTATGGTATGAAATTTATGTGCTTGTTGGAAATTCATTATTCATCTCACTGAATCTCTAGTCTAGCAGAGACAAGCATTGGTATGGTGGACCGTAGCACTTGGTGGATGTTGGACTGTAGCCCCTTTGAACTTCACATCATCTGAAAATATAAAAACAACTTCTTGAATTGCAGCATGTAGACATTAATTTCTCATTACATCAGCATAGCTAAATGGAAGGCAACATGCTGCAGGGAGCAAGAATATATAGTTTTGTGGCCAACTTCACAGTATCTCACCTGATATCTGATATGTATGACCTAGCAGTTTCAGATTGCTTTCTTCCATGGCAACATGATCCACAAGGCTTGTTCACTTCCCTTTTATATTTGGTATTCAAAGTTGATGTAATTCATTAACAAGTCACCTTTTCTGCTTGATATGAAGATGATATAATAAATCACTAAATCATGTCACATCTGAGAAGTTTTTGTTATTAGTTGGTTATATTCATACTTAGCTTAGTATGAGAACTCAGAATAGGAGATCTAAAATTTTGTACATCTCCCCGTTAAAATATTCATTGTTGGTACCCAGATTAAAATTTTTATCAATCATGAAGCACATCCACAAGCTAAATCGGTACATTGATCTGTATTTTTAAGTGGATGCTAAGATACTAACTTCTACGAATCAATGATGGCTTTTTTCATTTGCTGTATCAGTGCTATAACTGGACATGCCTCATATTAGCAATTTGGGTTGGGTTGTTCAATTACTTACTCTTGGATTTTCTGTATGCTAGTTGATGCCATGGAAGCAATCAGACTACAGTATCAACTGAAGAGAAAATGGATGGGTGATCCATGTTCTCCGAAAGCATATACTTGGGATGGCTTGAATTGTAGCTATGGTCCTGATCCTCCAAGGGTCATAAGCATGTACGTATTCCAAAAAAAAAAAAAAAAATCATAAGCACTTAAAAGATGGAGGAAAATGATAGTTGTTGAAAATATTAAGGCCAATATTAGAACTTGTACTCAAAAATATATTTTGTAAACTGAAACATTTTGCAGAAATTTAACTTCAGCAGGATTGAGTGGTGAAATATCCAGCTCTTTTGCCATGCTTAAAGCAGTCAAGCACCTGTAAGTAGAAATTGCTTTTATCCCATCTTGTCAATGCAAGTTTCTTTTTTTTTACTGTAATTTGCTCAAATATATCATTGAGTGATCTTAGATTGATTGTTTGTTCTCATAAAATTATGGCTTTTGTTAACAATGTTCAACAAACAAATAGTGTAAAACATAAATAATCTTTTTATTTGATCCCAAATGTGAAGTATCACGATATCTACTCAGTAAGAAACAGATATTTAAGCAAACACAAGTATTGTACTTTCAGACATGAAATGTGAGGCTAAATTACATTATTATACTTGCACACAAATCAAGTTTGATATAAATTGTTTGAGTTCAAGCTTAAGTCGCCTTAAGAGATGTATATGGAGCTTTGCAAACACCAATGGGGTTTCGCAGTTAGAAGTGTGTCAAGCATGTTTGCTTGTTGCAAGCATTTCTTTTGAAAGTATGTACTGCAATTCCACCCATCATATTTACTAAAATGGGTACCATTTGGTAGACTTTCAAAGGCTAATCATTCAATCATGTACTTTTACCACGCTACTGATTATCAAATGGAAGCAGTACAGGCGTCTTCTTACTAGGCTCAGAATATCACATCTAAAAAGAAGCCTGGGCTAGGTGAACAGAAAATATGTCTTCATGAGCCATCCGCGCTTGAATAGTGTTATAATAGCATCTGGCAAAACTAGCTCTTCTTTTGATTGCTTTGAATGAATTGATGCGGAAAAGTAGACTATTGGCTTTAGGAAATACAGGGAGCATATATGCCATATGGAAATGTTTATGTACTAAATGATCAATTTGTAATCACTATTTCAGGTACCTGTCTCATAACAACATTGGTGGAACAATACCCGATTCTCTGGGCAATTTATCATCTCTTCAGGTCCTGTAAGTATCCACACAATTCTTATGCCATTGCTTGCAAAAACTTAATAGAAACAATTTTCATTGGACTAATTTCTGATTCTCCAGGAACTTTCATTGCTTAATGGTGATTATTTGAAATGTTTGCAGAGATTTATCTTGTAACAATTTAACAGGAAAGATACCTGACTCTCTTGGATTTCTTTCATCACTGCGAGTCTTGTAAGTTAAGGCATTCAACTTTTAATTCTATCATTGATAAATAAGAAGAGTACTGAAGAGGCATTGTCTTGTTTTAGAAATTTGTCAGGAAACAATTTCAATGGATCTGTTCCTGATACCCTCCTCAAAATGTCGGATACAGGGTTACTTACACTCAGGTTTGTTTTTCCTCAAGCTCATATACTTGATTTACATCGCTAAAAGTTGTATTCTTTTTCTCCCAGACTATATTACTTTTGTCCATGGAAACTATTCCAGATAAAAGGTTTTCTCATAAGTTGGGGTCACAATGGCAATCTACAGTTCTAGCAGTGCACCATAGATTTGTTTAGGGAAACTAAATAATGTGAAATGGGTTGTACAGGCACACCCTTTAGCAGGGGAACCTGTTACTTGGCTCCTGAGCTAGCTACTTGATATTGTCATGCGGCTCAAGCAAACCACTACTAGGTTGGACATCTAGCAACAACAATCATTGCATCATAGAACAGAACGTAATTTGGCACAATCAGCTTAACTTGAAAAGTTAGTGTGAGTCCACTACTTGTTTATCATGGGAATCTATGACTCATCCACCTAAATCGAGCTATGAGCTTTGATGCAACTTGTTTGGAAGGAGAATCAAGCCTAGACTACCCTAACTCATATACAAATGAGAGATATCACCTCTTTCAAAAGCCAATGAGTCTTGAGCCATCAATGGGACTGTTCATACGTATCTATTTCTTTACCTTCCACATCATGGGAATCTACCACTCATCCACCCATATCAAGCTATAAGCTTTGATGCAACTTGTTTGGAAGGAGAATCACCTCCAACCCTGCTCCGTTCGTCGTCACGACCGAGGCTTTCCTCGGCCTCACTAGCCAGGTCCAAGCACTGGCAAGTATGGTGCAAACCATAGTCCCGTACTTACCCCAGCTCATGCATTCGGCAACTCACCAACCGGCTCCCCCGACGGCACACCCGCAAACGGAGTCGCCAGTAGCCCCGAGCCGGGGGGGCCCCGCTTGAAACGGAACCGCCACGGCGCCAAGTCGCGAAAGCTTGCGTAGCCTCCCCGACTTCGGCGCCAGCTCGGTCGCAAAGTCGCTCCTGCGATCCGGTTCAATCCGGGCCCAACTTCGATAGTCTATCGTCCAACACCGCCGATTCCCTGAGAGAACAAGTCCGCCAAGTCCATCAGAGGCTTGACGAGGTCCAGAAGGAGGTCCTTAAGTCAAGAGGGGAGATTAGAGAAAGCTCTAAAGGCGGTTCTCCATTCACCCCCAAGATACAAGGCAAGCCCCTCCCGGCCACCTTCAGACTCCCGACCCTCGAGCCTTACGATGGCAGCGGCGACCCGACAGAGCACATCGCTGCATTCCGTGCCCAAATGGCCCTGTACGACACGTCTGACGCGTTGATGTGTCGGGCTTTCCCGACCACCCTAAGAGGACCGGCTAGGACCTAGTATTCTCTTCTCAAACCCGCTTCTATATCTTCGTTTGATCTGTTGGCAAAAAAGTTTGAATTAAACTTCCTGGCGAGTGCACGCCCCAAACCGACCATTACCTCCCTCTTGGGGTTGGTCCAAGGGAGCGACGAGCCCCTCTCCCAGTTTGTGGGACGGTTCACCTCACAGGTCTAAGGAATTTCGTACCTCCATCCATCCCTAGCCATCTAGGCATTCTTAACAGGATTGAGACCGTCGAGGTTCTTCTGGTCACTGATCGAGCGACCGCCTGCAACGCTACCCGAGATGCTGCAACGGACGCATCAATACATGGCCGCCGAGACATTGGTGGCGGGCAAGCGGGACGAGACGAAGTACCCTCGGGTGGAGCAGCCCCGAGGACACCCCCCACCGCCACCGAAGAGAAGGGAGGACAGGTCGGGCATGTTGCCATCAAGACCCCCCCCCCCCGATCCCCCTCAATTCGACTCGCACAGAAATCTTCTTTCAAATTCGGGAGAAGGGCCTCTTGAAGGCTCCAAACCCAATGAATTCGCACTCCGAGAGGCGTGACAAAAGGAGGTATTGTCGTTTTCACAAGGAGTACGGCCATGACACCGAGGAATGCCGCGACCTGCAATATCAAATTGAAGACTTGATCCAGCGCGGACACCTGCGTTGGTATGTCCATGACCAATCCTCACTCCCCGATAACCGACCGCCTCGGAACTCGTCGCCCCGACCCAAAGGTCCGGTCGAGAAGCAAATCGATGTCATTTTCGGAGGGCCAGCCTCGGGCGGTGATAGCTCCTCGGCGCGCAAGGCCTATGCACGATCTGAGGTCGGGAAGAGGCCGATACATGACGAAGACCTCGACATCACGTTCAAGTCGGGAGGCGAGGAGTTCCCATGCCATGATGATGCGTTGGTGATCTCAATCCGCATGGCTAACGCCTACGTCAAAAGAGTTATGATTGACACGAGAAGTTCGACCGACATCTTATATTTTGACGCCTTTCAGAAATTGGGGCTGACCGACAAAGATCTCGTCACTCTAACGTCTACCTTGACAGGGTTCACCGGGGACTTCGTCTCTCCCGTGGGGGCGACCGCGATTATTGTCACGTTCGGAGAGGAGCCGAGGTCAAAGACTCTTATGGTGTCGTTCATGGTGGTAAAGCTCCCATCAGCGTACAATGCCATCATCGGTCGCCCGACTCTCAACCAACTCAAGGCGGTCGTTTCGACCTATCACCGGCTTCTAAAGTTCCCGACCCGAGCAGAGGTTGGCAAGGTTAGGAGTGACCAAAGAGACTCTAGGCAATGTTATTTAGCGACAACAACATTATCCAAGAAGCCGAAGATCCAATCAGCCGCTGTGGTTCCCTAAAACCCTGAGGATAGCACTCGGGATCCCCACCCGGCAGAGCAAGTTCTGGAGATGCCCCTCGACCCAAGCCGCCCGGACAGGCTGGTGAAGGTCGTGTCGGAACTCACGGAGGGCCAGCGAATTCAACTGGTCGAGTTCATGCGGAAGAATGAAGATGTCTTCGCATGGTCTCCAAAGGATATGCCAGAGGTCGACCCAGAGATCGTCCAGCACCACCTGAACATCACACTTGGCACCCGACCCGTGAAGCAACGCCCGCGCAAGTTCGCTCCTGACCGGCAGAAGGCCGTAGAAGACGAGGTCGTTCGCTTGTTGGATGCGGAGCTCGTTGAGGAAGTAAAGTACCCGACATGGTTATCCAATGTTGTACTTATCAAGAAAACTAATGGAAACTGGAGAATGTGCGTTGATTATACTGATCTCAATCAAGCTTGCCCAAAGGACTGTTATTCACTTCCTCGTATCGACCAACTGGTAGATGCCATGTCGGGACACCAGTTGCTCTCCTTTATGGATGCATTCTCGGGGTACAACCAAATCCGGATGGCCCCGAGAGACAAAGAAATACAACCTTCATCACCCATAATGGCACCTACTGTTACAAGGTGATGCTATTTGGGCTGAAGAATGCCGGCACGACATACCAGCGACTGGTAAATCGCATGTTCAAGGACCAGGTCGGGAGGAACATGGAGATTTACATGGATGACATGATAGTCAAAAGTCGAAGGACCGAGACTCACCTCTTCGATTTGGCAGAGACATTCCACACGTTAAGAAAATACAAGATGCGTCTCAACCAGACGAAATGCACCTTCGGCATCACATCCGGAAAGTTCCTCAACTTTATTGTGCATCAGCGAGGAATAGATGTCAATCCCGACAAGATAAAGGCGATACAGGAAATGTAATCCCTCAGAACGATAAAGGAGGTCCAACGACTTACAAGCAGAATAGCGGCCCTGAGCCGCTTCATCTCCCGAGCCGGGGACGAGCTTGACCTTCTTCCATGCGCTGAAGTCGGCAAAAGATTTCAGGTGGACCTTCGAATGCGAGGAAGCATTCCGCCAGCTAAAGAGCCACATCGAACATCTGCCCCAGTTAGCGTCGGTGAGGGACGGGGAGCCTCTCGGCTTGTACCTTGCGGCATCCAACCTGGCAGTTAGCTCGGTCTTGGTGACGCTCGACAAAGCCGGGTAAAGGCCGATCTACTACACTAGCCACGTCCTGGCAGGTCCGGAGCTTCGTTACCCTCCCATAGAGAGGCTAGCCTTGGCGTCGATCCTGGCATCCAGAAAGCTAAGGCCGTACTTTCAAACACATCCTATCAAGGTGATAACCGACCAACCCTTGTGCTAGATCCTTTCGAAGTTTGATGTTGCAGGTCGGATGCTTAAATGGTCAGTAGAAATGGGGGAATTCGACATCGAATACGTGGCAAGAAAGGCGATCAAAGGTCAAGTGGTGGCAGACTTCTTCTCGGAACTCATGCCCCCGGAGACCCCGGTGAGCTCGGACCTTAGATGGACGCTACACATTGATGGGTCCGTCAACTCGAAAAAAGAAGGCGTCGGCTTGGTGCTCAAGGACCCCTCCGGCCACATATACGAGCACGCGCTTCGACTGGGGTTCAAAGCCACGAACAATGAAGCAGAATATGAGGCACTCCTGTTTGGGCTAAAAGTCATTGCCGAACTGGGCGCGGAAGACATTGAAATATTTGCTGATTCCCAGCTCGTTGCAGGCCAAGTCAATGGAGAGTTCGAGACCCGAGAGGCAGCGATGATCAAATACCTGGCCGAGGCACGACGGATGACGGATCGATTTCGGAGGTGTACCATCACCAAAGTGCCTCGTGCCGAGAACTCACAGGCAGACGCCCTGGCCAAGCTTGCGTCCTCTTGCGCGGCCGACGCACCGTCTGGAGGAACGGTGAAAACCACTGGATCTTCCGTCAACTTAGGGGTGCTAACCGTCGACGAGGAAGAAGGAAGTTGGATCAACGAAATCATTCGTTTCAAGCAAATAGGAACCCTCCCCGAAGACGAAGCGACTGCCCGAAGGATCAGGAGGACAGAGTCGTGGTATTGTGTTATTGATGGTCGGCTCTATCGGCGAGGTTTTAGCCGACCACTGCTTCAGTGTCTGCATCCGACCGAAGCGCGCACCACCTTAGCCGAGACCCATGAGGGAATATATGGAGACTATGTCGGCGCTCGCACCCTAGCACACAAGATCCTCAGGCAAGGTTACTATTGGCCCACCCTACGCAAGGATACTCAGACCTATGTGCAAAGCTGTGAGCTATGCCAGAAGCACACCCGGTTCCAACATCAACCGATGGTACCGCTCACAACTACCGACTGCGCCTGGCCCTTCGCCCAATGGGAAATGGACCTCCTTGGCCCCTTCCCCCCAGCCTCGGGACAACGAAGATTCCTAATAGTAGGAGTCGACTATTTCACCAAATGGCTCAAAGCCGAACCATTAGCTTCCATTACTGAAAGACAAGTTGAATGATTCATGTGGAAGAACATCATAACCAGATTTGGCCTTCCTAGGGTCATAATCACAGACAACGGGACGCAATTCAACAATGCGAAGTTTAAGGCATTTTGTCAAAGCTATCGCATCCAGTTAAAGTTTAGCTCGGTCGCCCACCCCTAAGCCAATGGACTTGCCGAGGTGACAAACCGAGCCATTCTTGAAGGGCTGAAGAAAAAAATTTTTGGAGTCACGACCTCTTGGGTGGAGGAACTTCCGAGCATCCTCTGGGCATCTCGTACGACCCCAAAAACCCCGACAGGGGAATCTCCTTATAGCCTGGCTTTCGGAACTGAGGCTGTACTACCTCCCGAGGTGGTTTTCCCGACTCTCCGGGTCCAGACCCACGGCGAAGAGGCATCTAACCAACAACTGCGTGAAAATGACCTATTGGAGGAGAAG
Organism: Ensete ventricosum; assembly: GCA_029747655.1. Lineage (NCBI taxonomy): Eukaryota > Viridiplantae > Streptophyta > Magnoliopsida > Zingiberales > Musaceae > Ensete > Ensete ventricosum. The sequence goes on along the minus strand of JAQQAF010000005.1, from coordinate 43,066,982 downwards.
CGAGCCGACACCCATCTGCGGACACTAGCTTATAGAAGGGCTGCCACCAAGCTTTACAACTATCGAGTGCGCCCTCGACTCGTCAAGATGGGCGACCTGGTGCTTTGGAAAGCCGAGGTCAGCGACCCGACTCGGTCCCGTGGGAAGCTGGCTCTAAACTGGGAAGGCCCTTACCGAGTCGTGGAAGTTGTCCGAGAAGGGACTTATACACTGGCAACGATGGAGGGGCGAGTGCTACCGAGAACTTGGCACATTTCAAAATGTGCCAAGTTGTATTGATGAAAATACAACGTAATATGGAAAAATGCGTCCCAAGTTGTATTGATGAAAATACGATTACAAAATAAGGCTTTTCCCGAGTTCACCTTCTCGATAAAATCCTGAGGATTTGTGCCCGAGTTCACCTTCTCGACAAAATCCTCAGGATTCGTGCCCGAGTTCACCTTCTCGGCTAAATCCTCAGGATTCGTGCCCGAGTTCACCTTCTCGGCCAAGTCCCCAGGATTTATTCCCGAGTTCACCTTCTCGGCCAAACCCCTAGGATTTGTGCCCGAGTTCACATTCTTTGCCAAATCCCCAGGATTTGTGCCCGAGTTCACCTTCTCGGCCATCCCCCAAGATTCGTGCCCGAGTTCACCTTCTCGGCCAAGTCCCCAGGATTCGTGCCCGTGTTCACCTTCTCGGCCAAACCCCCAGGATTTGTGCCCGAGTTCACCTTCTCGGCCAAATCCCCAGGATTTGTGCCCGAGTTCACCCTCTCGGCCAAGTCCCAAGACCAATTCCCGAGCTCCTGCTCGGTCGGATCATTCCCAAGCCCCGCTCGGTCCAATCTGTTCCCGAGCCCTTGCTCGGTCGGATCAGCTCCTGCTTGTATCAGTTCCCGAGCTCCTGCTCGATTGGATCATTCCCGAGCCCTGCTCGGTCTTGTCAACTCCTGAGCTCCGGCTCGGTCGGATCAACTCCCGGATACGAAACCCGGCCAGTCCCTTTCCCGAGTTCCTGCTCGGTCGGATCAATTCTCGAGCCCCTGCTCGATCGGATCAGCTCCTGCTTGGACCAGTTCCCGAGCTCCTACTCAGTCCGATCATTCCCAAGCCCCGCTCGGTCCAGTCAATTCCTGAGCTCCGGCTCGGTCGGATCAACTCCCGTATACGAAACCCGGCCAGTCCCGCTCCCGAGCCCCGCTCGGTCGGATCTTTTCCCGAGCCCCCGCTCGGCCAGATCAACTCCCGCCTGGTCAGATCAACTGGCTTTCAAGACTCGTCTAATGTCACCGTAAACCGACGACTCAGCACAAGACTTCATCTTCAGCACCCTAATCGGGAACCTCGAGAATATCTTCTCGGGGGGGGGGGGGATGATATGGCAAATACTGACCTGAGCGCCACATCCTCGCGCCCCCGGACAACTGGCCGCCACGTCCCCGCGCCCCCGGACGATTGGCCCGCCAACGTGGCCGACCCGACTCGGGGAAGCCGGCCTGACGCAGGCATGGAGGGGTCAGCGATCATACAGCCGACCTGACACAGGTAAGGTGGGCAAGGTCGACACCCCTTACCTGCAGGCGCGCGCCTCGTCGCAATAAAGAAGATAAGGGACTCAGGTACGGAGACCCCGTTACTCTCACTATAAAGGCCCCTGCGCCTCTACGGAGCAGGGGGATCGCAAAATCAACCACTGAACTAACTTGACCATCAGAGGGGTCACGTCGGGAACCTACCCGACCCGACCTTCTTGCAGGAGAACCTACCCGACCCGACCTTCTTGCAGGAGTCGGCGGCCAACCCGAGCTGGAACACTTCCGCCCGACCCGGGCTCCACCACTCTAGCAGCCAACCACCCGCGCCGGATCCCGAGGTCCTACCCATCCGACCGAGCTCCAACTCTGCGCCGAGCCAACCGCGGGCGAGCTAGCGCACACGGGCCTGGACCAGTAATGCTTACTCAGCAGACACGGAGGTAGACCGCGTCTACTGGGCAAGCGCCAGATTTCCCACTAGCAGAAGGCTTGTATTCTTTCCTTTTTGCTGGATGGTGAAAGAATGATAACATAAAGGCTAGTTGAACTGTATGTGAACAGACACATTGTTAACTGAACTTGAAAGGTAGGAAATATATAGCTTTGTCAGAATGGTTGACGTGGTGGGATAGTTTGTTCTACATATATTTAACTCAGGATAGGATGTTGCAGTCAGCTAGCTATATTTACTAATGACATGACCAGTAAGTGAAAAAGTTCTAATTAGTACTAGACCTTTCCTTACTATCTTTATGGAGCTTATATCTACTGGCAATAACTTCTTAAACTTCCTTGTGTCAGGATTGACAAAGACGGCTGCATCAAAGTTCCTTCATCTTCAACAAAGCATAAAACACATGTGGTTGTGATTATTTCAGTAGTGTCTGGGTTGCTATTTCTTCTAGTGGTGGTACTGATTGTCGTGGTATGGACAACCAGAAGGCCAAGAGGTAAATACTTTCAAGTGGAACTAAGCTTGATGTGTCACATCACTTCTTTCTTTTCTTAATTTGCATGGGACCAGAATAGTTAATACTTGCATAATTTCTTCACATTCAGGTTCTTATGCTGATAGTCAATTTCTTATTCTTTTCTGATAGGTCGGGACTCCAATACCTTTGTGCAGCCACAAACTGAGGACCACTTTCTGCAGAGAGATCATCAAGTTTCATTTGAGAGTCGGCAGTTTACATATGCAGAGTTGGTAAACATAACAAATAATTTCACAAGGGTCATTGGGAAAGGAGGTTTTGGCATGATTTATCATGGCTGCTTAGAAACTGGAAAGCAAGTTGCAATTAAGATGTGTTTTGTATCATCATCACAAGGAATGAAGGAATTTCTGGCTGAGGTAACCTTTTGAAATTTTAATTTTTTAAAATAAGGATACTAGATGGAACGAATGAGGGTGAATTGAAATGTTAATTGTAGTATAACCAGATGAAGGTTGATTGTTAGTGCTTTATCCTATGTCGGCAATGTGTCTTCTCTCTTGTGAGGTCTGGTGTTGGATTGTTACCTCGTATTTTCTGTTGGCACTCGATACAACAATTTCTAATCAGCTTTCATTTTGACAATGCATTGCACTTCATTCTGCAGGCCCAGAATTTGACAAGGATCTATCACAGGAGTCTGGTTTCTCTTGTTGGTTATTGCATGGATGGGAATTGCCCAACACTTGTTTATGAATACATGAAGCAAGGAAGCCTTCAAGAACATCTACGAGGTCTGGTAACGCTGAACATGAACACTGTTACAAGTATACCATAAGCCATTGTCTAATTCTTATCCAAAGGCTTCATTGCTTTCCTATTAAATGCTTAATATGAATTTTCTTTTTGTATTTATAATAATTTACAAAGAAATTTAAGAACTTGAATTTCAGTTGTTTATAATTCACATTTGAATGTTCAACTATTTTAGGTCAGGAATCAGTAAAAATTTAGAATTAATATTTTAAATTGGTAGCCTATAGGGTGTATCAGGGTGCTTAAGGTTAAATAGGTACCATAACTCGTTGCTTGAAAGCCATCGACTGAGGGAGATACCTGAGTAATTAATATACGTTAAACAGCAGGACATTTTGAGTTTCACGAGCAACTTCTCATCAGTTATTTCCTGTTGATTTGTTGAATTGTATGCATAGAGTTCTTTAATTTCTGATCACCACAGGTAAGGCAGGTCATTCTAGAGGCCTAAGTTGGGGACAGCGGCTGCAAATTGCACTCAATGCTGCACAAGGTATGGGAGAATAATATATTTTCCCATTTGTCTATGTACTTGCTATAAGTATAAATATGTTGATCTCTCGATAACATTGTAGGGCTGGAATATTTGCACAGAGGATGCAAGCCTCCAATAATCCATACAGACGTCAAGACCAGTAACATCCTCTTGAGTGAAGAACTAGAGGCTAGAATAGCAGACTTTGGGTTATCCAAGTCTTTTCATAGTGATGAGCAGACCCATGCGTCCAGAGATTCAGCGGTCGGGACTCCTGGATATATTGATCCTGAGTATGTTTTCTACACATTTTTTTTTCTCACCCCTGTTCTTTTTCGATAATTCACTTGGACATCTTGTTAAATGTACAATGTGTGAAACAAAAAAAAAAAAAAAACAAGATAGCATATAAATACATTTATGACCATATATCTTTCTTACTACACAATCTACTAAGCTTTGATATAATAATCTTGCAAAACTTAACCTTGTCATATCAAATTAAATGTTATATGCTAATCAAAGCCATTATGAATTTCAGTTTGGGACTGATAGAAATAGCACAATTTCCAAAATTGACTTTTGATGCATTTGTCGTGTCCAACACATGACCAGAATTATCTTTTGCATGCAATATATGAGGCATACAATACATGTTTTTTTTTTACATTCTTATTCTACACACCATAATTTTAGATTCACTTTGAGATTGATTAGCACGACTCAACCCAATAGACCTATTTTATTTGGCTGAGAGTTTAAATTATTTATTTATTTGTTTTTGAACCCCTTAAAAGTCCCATAGTCAAGCAATCCTGCCTACATGGATGACTAAGATTAAAGACCAGTCAACACCCGTCTTCTTAACATTAGAAAAATCAGGTGGGAAACTTTGTTACATCCTTTCAAATCTTTAGAAACTATGAAGGGAAAATCCTTGACATTTTTGTAGAATACTTTTCTACAAAGAATTTTAGATTGTAAATCTGCTGCATGATGCAGAAAATAGATCTAAGTTGGCCTTCTAAAATTTGTTGTATCATCTTCATTGGATTCACATGAGAAGAGAGAAATCAATTTTAAGATAGAATTTGATGCACCTCAAAGACTCAAACCATAGGCCAAACGATTTGTTGTACATAATTTTAAGTTAATATTATTATACAAATTTTTAAATAATATTTTTATAATAAATTATTTTCCTAACAATACCTACTGGTCTGGTGACATGGATAGACTGAGTGTATGACCTTCTCAAAATAGTTGAGTTCCAAGTTTGGAACTAGGCTTATTTAATTTCTACAGACCAATTGTTCAAAATAGTTGAGTTCAAGTTTGGAACGAGGCTTATGTAATTTCTACAGACCAATTGCTCAAAATAGTTGAGTTCAAGTTTGGAACTAGGCTTATTTAATTTCTACAGACCAATCTCCTCTAGAATCTAAATATGGTTCTTTGATAAGAAAATCCTTCGAACAATATGATATATAAAGCGTTCCAATTAACATGGATATGCATCTAAATCATGATGGAATATTTTAAGCCACCTAGTATATTTCCAACCTAAGACTACTTAAAACTCCCGTTTGTAATTGCCACTGCCAATGAATTCTCTGCCTCCAACAACTGAGTTTGAACTTTGTTTTCCTTCCTTTTTTCATCATTTCATGAGAAAAAAAATATCCAGAATTTACATGCTGTGTTTCATCCTTGGTAGAAAATGTGGCAATAGTTTTCTCCATCCGATAAAATTTTGTTGAGAGCCTCGGCACTACAAATTACTTCTAGAACTAGATCCTACATGGCCCATATTTCTGGTTTCTCAAGATGATGATGATTTGATGCTCTTTTTGATGTTTTTGAACCTTCAGCTTCCATATTATCATTTTGTTGTCAAAATGCAGACAATTATTGTGCAGTAGTATTGTCTTCAACTGCAGATGAGGAACTTTTTTGTGGATTAAAAATAAACAGTCATCATCATGTTTTATGTTTCATTAGGTACCATCAGACTTACCAGCTCACAGAGAAGAGTGATGTGTATAGCTTTGGTGTAGTTCTACTGGAGCTAATCACAGGTAGACCTCCACTTGTGCCTGGTTCAGGAAATACTCACATTGTGCAGTGGATCACCCCAAGCCTTTCAAGGTGGAGCATGGATGATATTGTCGATGAAAGTCTACGAGGAGAATATGATCTCACTTGTGTGTGGAAGATCCTGGATCTGGCTATCAGGTGCACGGCAAATAAAGGCAGCGAGAGGCCAACAATGTCTGAAGTTGTGATGCAGCTGAGAAGCTGCTTGGAGCTGGTGATTGCCTCTAACAAGAGCGAGAACAACGAGAACGAGAACGAGAACGAGAACGAGAACGTATACAGTGAAGACTTCAGTGTAGACCAAGAAAGTGCATTAGACATAGGAACAAACATTCCTACCAGATAACTTTTATCACCTATCATCTTGTTCGAGTATCCTGTGTCTAGGTAGGATGTGTTGAATGCAATTATTGGCACCGATACCGCATCTGAAATAGAGAGAGAGAGAGAGAGAGAGAGGTTGTCCGCGTGAAGAAACTGATTAAGGTTGAATTTGGATGTTCATCTTGGTGATGCTTGCACCCTTCTAAATGCAAAACATGGTATAGTTTTATCCGTGTATCTTTGTATCTCTTTGTTGCATTTCGTGCTAATGGTATTATTATTACTTGATCCTTTGTATCTGATGTGGTAAATGGTTTCTTTCTTTCCTTTTTTCTTTCTTTTCGGCCATAATGGTAGATTATGTTGTAGTTCAGTGTCCATCAACTGGAAAGATGATTTCTTTAGCATCTGCTCCAATCTAGTTTTACAGTGTTTTATGTTTCATCAGACCCCATCGAATGTGTGCGACTCCTCTGTTGTTCTCTTGATGCTGCTCATGGGCAGGCCTTCGATCCTGCCTGGCACATGTAACAATCACTGGATTTAATGGATTAAAACAATCTGCACACGCTGCGATAAATTTAGATACGACACGATCTTCGTCTACCGTCGCACATTTGTAGCTAGTCAAGAACAAATTCGAAGAAATCAATCTCCCAAAGCTTTTATGCAATTGTCACACCGCACAACAACACAATTCCAGCAGTGCAGAAGACCATCTCTTTTCATAAAAGATTTAAGGATCATCTAAGAAAAAGGAAGAAGTAGCATGTTTCCTCTAAACAAGAGTCTTACCTCCAATTGGAACTATAATGTGGAGGAACTGGATGACACTTGCATTTCCTTTCTTCTTCAGATATCACCAAGTAGTTTAGAGTAAATGCAGTAAGCATTTTGTTGGGCTGCAAAGAGTTCCATGGCCATCATCACCTGGTTCTCATTCATGGTACTTAAGAAATTGAGCATTTGGAGAAAGCTCGCCATCATCCACAACTGTATTCCACCATAGTTTAGTTTTCTTTGCTCACTGTTAGAGAGCCACTTGGGATGAGAATTTCTAGGGGACAGAGATCTGTGATACTTAGGTCTGTACTCTCTAGCAAAAGACAACCTAATCCAATTGTTGCATAAAAGAAAGAAGAAAAGACCTTATCGACCACATAAGTGTTTGGTAAAGTATAACCACAAATTGCAACAGGTACACAGGTAAAACAATATATCATGTTTCTCTTTAAACCAGAGCTGGCACCACCAGAGGAACTGCAAGTTCTCTCTCCTGCTTTGGTGCAGTAATAGTACTGATAGATAAATGTGAAAGTGTTATTATTGGATGAATGAGTTTAGCAATTCAAAAAACAACAAAAAAAAAAGGAACCAAAGTAATTTATATTTCCAGTAATATGTTCAGACATTTTATACATTAACCAACACAATCAAAGACATACCATGCAGGCACCTAAACTACTAAGGCATACACTTAAGGACTAATTACTAGGTGCAAACCATGAGCTTAACCAGCCTTGCATTGATAACCATCCTCCTTTGGCTTTAATCTCTCAAGATCTCAATTTCAAGAACTTTTTATGGAGCATAAGAGTTGTACAACCATGATGAAGCTTGATTTTGTGGCAGAACTCAAAACCATTGCCATGCATAGAAATACTAGCCAACATGAATGTGGCTGGACTTATTTCGAGGACTCTATTCAACATATCTCATCTAAACCCACACATAGCATTACGTAGCAGAAATATCTGTGATGGATTTATCTGGCAGGAAGACCAAATGGCCCTATATCAGATGCAGTTTCTTGGCTTACATTAAAGCCTTCACTATATATGTTCTCGCTCTTGTAAGAATCAATCTCTGGCTCCAAGCAGCTCTTCAGCTGCATCACTACTTCAAACATTGTTGGTCTCTGGCTGCCTTTATCTGCTGTGCACCTGAGAGCTAATTCCAGGATCTTCCATGCAGAAGTAGGGTCATATTTTCCTTGTAGATTTTCATCAACAATATCATCTATGTTCCCTGTGGAAAGACTTGGCGCGATCCACTGCATGATGTGAATGTTTCCTGGACCAGGCACAATCGGAGGTCTTCCTGTGATAAGCTCCAAGAGAACTATACCAAAGCTATACACATCACTCTTGTCGGTGAGTTGGTAAGTTCGATGGTACCTGAAGAAGCATTAACATGATAATTCTGGTCATTTATGATCCACAAGGGACTAGTTATGCCTCTGCAGTCAAGTACAATAAATCATGGAAACTTTAAGAACTTCAAAACAAGCATCAAATTTGCCATCTTGAGAAACCAGGATAGTTGACCATACACGATTCAGTTTAAGGGCAAGGAGTAGTAATTTACAGTACCATAGTCCTCAGTGATATTGTTTGAAATGAAGTAAGGTTGAAATGAAGAGCACATGAGTTGCACATAATTTTTCTCATGATCTAGTCAGAAAAGTAATTTATGACCAAATATATTCTTCCACAAGTTACAATAAAGAAATCTTTCTAGATTATTATACAAATGGGCCTGCTAGATGGATTGGTGACAGGCAGATACGAGAAGTAAATGGATTTATTTGATGTCTCATTTATTTTGCACATTGTCCATTTGACAAGAGACACCCGAATGAATTACCTGAAGAGATCAGAGTAAGAAGAAAAAGGTGTAGAAAACATACTCAGGATCGATATATCCAGGGGTGCCAACCACCATCTTCGTGGACACGTGGGTTTGGTCATCAGTATGGAAAGACTTGGATAACCCAAAATCTGCTATTCTAGCCTCAAGTTCTTCACTCAAGAGAATGTTGCTGGTCTTGATATCTCTATGGATTATTGGAGGCCTGCATCCTTTATGCAAATATTCCAGTCCTACAATGTTAAATAGAGATTGAAATTATGAAAGGAAAGGCCATATATCAAAGACAAGTAGAAAGACGAATGAGGGAATCGCTAAACTATGACACAATCAAACCATAATAATTTTATCCTCTCAAACCTTGTGCAGCATCAAGTGCAATTCGCAGCCGCTGTCCCCAGTTCAAGGCTTTAGCACGACCATGCTTATCTGATAATTATAAAGAAATTTCATTAATGCAATTTAAGAAAAGATCAACAAGAAAATGAAATTACTTCGCTTCAAATTTCCAACCAGATATCTCCCTCAGAAGATGGATCTCTAGTTATGAGTCATGAGAATATCTAATCTTAAGTTCTCTGATACAAGCCATTGGCCACCAATTCAAGATATTACTTCTAAAAAAATTACAGCTTCCTAATTGAACATTAGAATGTGAATGATATACAACATAAAATTTAACTAACATTGTAACGATCCTTCCTCCTTAATATCATATATTTTCCTAAATTCTTTTCCCATTATTGTTCACAAAAAGAAAATTCCATATTAAGCATTTGGAGAAGAATTAAACAAGGGTCCACCAATTTAGAATTGGTTTAGAGAAGAGAAGCAACAACGCTAAAGTTCAGCGTTCTTGAACCTTGTAGATTTTCATGAAGACTTCCTCGCTGCATATATTCATAAACAAGAGCTAGGCAATTTTTATCGATGCAATAACCAACCAGTGAAACTAGATTCCTGTGGTATATCTTTGTCAAGTTCTGAGCCTGCGGAATGAAGTGCAAAATATTGTCAAAAAGATTTCATAGAAGAAAATTGCTGTGTGGAGAGCAACAACAAGCTATTAAAAGGTAGTAATCTCATATCTAACATCATAAGATATAGAACAAATTGTAAACAGAGGATAAAAAGAACCTACGACAATCAACTTTCTGTTAAAAAAGAGTTGACCTACCATCTCATCTTGGTTAGCATTTATACCAATCCTTTCAATTCAGGAGTAGCAACCACTCTTTTCAAGCTATCTAGTATTCTTATTTGAAAGTCTACTAAGATTTCATGAGCTAACCTCAGCCAGAAATTCCTTCATGCCCTGTTGTGATGATAGAGAACGCATCTTGATTGCAATTTGCTTTCCCGTTTCTAAGCAACCATGATACACCATGCCAAAACCTCCTTTACCCATGACCCTTGAAAAATTATTTGTCATGTTCTCCAACTCCTTGTACGTAAATTTTCGCCTCTCAAATACAACTTGTTGCTCGGTACTGTCAGGTCTCTGCAGAGATTGATCACCACATGGCTGTCCAGAGTTATCAGAGGCCCGACCTATCAGAGAAGAAAAAATTTGATTATCAGCACATAAATCTGTAAGTGAACAAATTACACATATTATTCACTATTAAATGCTAGACAAACTAGTAAAAATATTGTATTATATAACAAGTTCTTTTTTCCTCTTAATAGAATTTACCTTGCAGCTTTCTGGATCTCCTCACCATGAAGACCAGTACCACCGCTAGAAGTAGCAGTGCGCCAACTACTGAAGGAATCAGAATGATAGAGGTCTTGTTCTTCTTATTGTCGCTACTAGGCACTGGTGAAGGCACAATGGTGCAATCGATTTTGTCATGTCTGACATCAAGAAAGTATAAGGTATTATCAGCTGACTCAGCACCAAAAAGCTAGTAAGAAAGCAAAAATAAGAACTTATTCAGATACATTTCATGCCATTAGTTAAGATCCAGAAGGCAACAAATTTTATACAACAGTAATCACAAGAATCATTATGCTCAAATTCACATTAGAAAACAATCTACACCACCTGAATCATTCTGATGGTTCACTGCAGACACAATTCAACTATTGCATTTTTACTATCAGTGGTTCACCAACTTGAAGAAAGAGAACACACTAGATTTTGTCGAACAATGACACTGTATGAAAAAGATTTGAAGTCTTTATAAATTTAATTTTTATATTACAAAATTTCTGTGCAGTTTCTACTTAGCATAGCCTGTCTGTGTTTTCATGCTAGCTTTCAGGCACAAAACTGTCAAAACTGTCAAATCTGACACATGGATTTTTCAGTTGGTATTACTTAATACTTCAAGATAGAAAGCATGGAGACGATGAGGGGCAGGCTCTGGGAGCTGGGAGGAGATAAGTAAAGCCATCTCTAACCGTAGTCCTGACCAAAGTTTTGAAAATTGTCACAGACCTGCCATGTCCTCAGTCAAAGCTAGTCAAATTTCTCTGCGGGCACAATGTTGGTATGCCAGCAAAAATAAAGTCCCACCTGATCAGGATTCCAATAGACACATCAATGGTGCACTGCCAGAGCAGTAGATCACCACTAATGCTATCCCAACTGCCAAGGCACCTGTTTTTCTGGAAAGCTTGGTTTTTGATGGATTACATACTTTCCCATGGACAAAAATAATGTAGTCTATGAGAACAAGAATACAATTTACATGAGCTTGAGTTAAAACAAACCTGAATGTAATTAACCCGGCATCTGACTTTTTGCGGAGATTATCAGGAACGTATGCATTAAAATTGTTTCCTGACAAATTTCTAAAACAAGGCAAAATGCTTCTTCAGTAGTCTTCTTACTTAAACATGTTATGAACCAAAACTAGAATTCTTACTTACAGGACTTGGAGCATTGAAAGAAATCCTAGAGAATCAGGTATGGTTCCTGTTAAATTATTACAAGACAAATCTCTGCAATAGAACATGCAAAAAATCGATCACCACTAAGCAGTAAAAGTTCCTTAAGAATCAGGAACAAATCCAGTGAAACTTTTGTTGTCAAATTTTTTGCAAGCAAAGGCATATAACTTTTGATATTAGGCTTGTTTATGTGGAGTCTAAACTCAATTAAAAGTTTGATGCGAACACTTACAGGACCTGAAGAGATGATACACTGCCAAGAGAATCAGGTATTGGCCCATTAAGGTTGTTATGAGACAAGTACCTGGAAAAGCGATTACATGCTGATCATTTAGAACCCAAAAAATTCGTTATGGCACTTATGCTCTCTGTATTTATAAAGTCGATAATCTACTTTTCATCATCAATTCATGATCAAAGCAAATGAACAAAGAGCAAGTTTCATAGATTGATAATATAACACCTTTTAACCCAAATGACTCATATGAACGGATCACTCATGCCTCCACTTCAATTGAGATATTCTGAGCCATATAAGAAGAAGACACCTGTATTGCTTCAAAATTTTTATTGAACTGTCCAAATGGCTACCCGTTGTAGTAAATATGATGGCTAGAATTGAAATAAACAATTGTGAAACATAAAATTCTTGCAATGTTCAAACATGCTTGACAGACATATACCTCTAAAATCCTGTTAGTGTTTGCAAAGTTGCATTTACATCATTTGGAGTGACCTAAACTCAGAGTCAAACAATTTCAAAACCATAGTTTTCTTTAGTGCATCAAACTTGTATTGCCTGTAACAATTTATTGACAAAAAGAATACTGTATTTGGCCTCAAGTTTCCCGTCTTAAGTGCACAAACAGAATAAAAATCTCCTGTAAGCACTCCAAGCTCTATGTTTAAGTCACCACTTAATAGAGAGAGGGAAAAAGAGAATTGCGACCATGGTGAGACAACTTATCTTAATTATTTTTAGCTTGAATAGTTAGGACACAGATTTATGCATTGTCCATTGGACGTTGCTATCCGTTACATTTGTGATCATATTAAGAACATTTTTCTTAATTTTATATTAATTGTCTTGTTCAACATTGTCGACAAGAAAAAAAGATCATAGGAGAAACAAGCAATCTGGATTTGATATATATCAAGAAATTATAGTCAAAATTACTTGCTCAGATAAAGAGGGATAAAAGCAAGTTGTACTTACAGAGAAGTGATATCTTTCAGCATCGCAAAAGATCTGGATATTTCACCAGTCAATCCCCCTGAAGACAAATTTCTGCAAAAATGTTTGATTTTACATGTTACATTTCTGGTAGAAGTTATAATAATGTCCTCAAGATTTCCAACAAATGAATTTCTTTTCTGCCTCTTTGAGGTGCTTGTGATTTATTATTATTATTTTTCAAATACTTACACTCTTATGATTCTTGGATGATCAGGGCTATAGACACAGTTTAGGCCATCCCAAGTATATGATCTTGGAGCACACGGATCACCCATCCAATTTCTCTTTATTTGATATTGTAATTTGATTTCTTCCATGGCATCAACTAGCATCCAGAAAATCCAAGAGTAACATACATCAGCATATACTAAGAACAGAACCTTTTCTTTCAGTAACAAGTAGTCAATAAGTAAATAAACAAGTCAAATTGTTGTGAGGCATGTCCGATCATAGCATTGAGATAGCAAACGGAATTATTGAGTTGTAAAAACTGGTATCTTACTTATGCTTGGCATCACATATACATCCAAGCAACCAAATTTCCTAAATTTCAGATCATTTATATTCAAACACTTGTGTGGCGGCTTCTGGACTGGCTACTTGTGCCAAGCTCAATGTATGGAACATAAATTAAACAGAGAGTTAATTTTACTTTCGGAACTGATATCTGAATTCTGATGCCGCATCAAATTTTGATTATAACACAACCGCATGAAAACAAGTTATCAGATGCGGCAGAATGTAGTGATTCATGTGCTAACAGGTTTAACTAATCAAAAGTAAGAGGGTTTTTTTTTTTTTTGTATCTCCTATTAGAACTAAACCTGTTATATAGAAACGTGGCAGTTCATAATAAGTACATCAGTAAAAAAGGGGGGAAAAAAAGGAGTTGCGCCCATGAGCATTGCTAAATGATCTCGAATCATTTTTATTCAGAAAAAAAAAAATCCAAAGCCTCTTTCTCGACATCGGTTTGCCTGTGCATGTTGCTCGAGATTGTTAATTTGACTGCATTCTCGATAACAGAGCAATGATAAAGCTTCAATTACTTGAAGGTGAAAGATAGGGCCGCGACGTCTTACCGTCTACGGAGTCGGTGGCGGCTTCGGTGAGCTGCATCAGAGAGTATACCTCGAAGGCGTTGATGATGGGGGGAAGGGTGGAGTTACTGGTGGCGTCGAGAACGTATCGGTATCGAGAATAGCCATCGAATGGCTCGCGGCTGTATATGTAACCACAAGATAGGTAAGGCGGGGTATACCAACTAAATCTGGTGTCGCCATTCCGGGTGATGTTGAACGCCCTGGTCGCGTTGCCTGTCAGCAACCGGAGTTCGGTGAAGTAGAGGACGTGGTACAGCTTCTCGTCGGGGGATCCGGCGTCACAGGAGAAGTCCAGCTGCCGGCCAGTAGCCGGAGTCACCGCGGTCTGCAGAACTATGATAGGCGGCGCGAATAAATTGTCGGCGTCGTCCACCTTCAAATCGGTGGACAAGGTAACCCAGGATGGATCGTCGGAGGGGTTCCACACGCGATCGTAAGGGTCGTCGGGAAACCTGTTTCGATGCTCCCATGGGAAATCAAATTAAATGGTTGCATAATTAATTAATTAATTATGCCTCTTAATCATAACGAGTTATATCCCCTAAGACTATAATGAGTCTAATAACATTATAAAAAAAAAGTAGATATAAAAAAATAAAATTATAAAATTTTTAATCAAACTCTAAATGTTAATAGGTTCTAAATCTAAGGATTTAATCACTATACCATAAATCCTATCTATTTTTTTTTCTTTTTATCATATTTAATTGGTTTGAAACGAAATCATTAATTTTAATTTTTAAAATTAAAAACAAAAGTCGAATTAAAACCGAATCTTGGTAAGGACTAAAGTTGGCTAAATCTTTTTAAACTAATCGCCTTCCTAATCTGAAATTTAATTTGGTAAGTCCATGTTTGTCCAAACCAATAGCTTCATGGTTAAAAAATAATAATAATAGTTGCCAAATATTTGCTAAAGTATACTAATTTAAAACTGCATGACTGGAAAATGAAATAAAATTTTAGCCCTATTTCATATGGTAAAAGATAAATTTCCTAATACCTCACAGTGTCGGATGCTCCCATGTTGCGCCGAGTGACGAGAACCACAGACTGGGAAGCATTCACGTACTCCCCGTAATAACCCTCTTTAAGTGGCCTCATCTCCAAGGAAGATATGAAAGGAGTTCCACTCCCTGTGTTGATCAAGCAAACGGATGTGAGATTAGCAGTCGCATAGCTCAAAGCCTCGACCGTGTAGATGGCGGATGGATCGGAGACGACGATCGTCTTCCAATGATTGACTCCGATGTGTAGATCAAACTTTGTGGGGCTACTGTTCTTGCCGTCGTAGTTCCCGTACATGAAGGTTGCTCTCACAAGATACGCACGGTTCTGAGACACATTCTTTAACCTGTAGCAGTTCCGGAGTCCCTCCGGAAAGCTTCTGAGATTTAGTTCTTTTACTGGAACGGTGGAGTTGATGTACTCCGGTGAAACGTCGAAGTTTGAGCCTGCATCGATGAACTGGTCGTCCGAGACGTAGCTCATTTTCGTAATAGGGTCCAAATATTTGGAGTTGGCGTTGCCACAGTCGATGCTGATGAACCCTGCAAAAGATGATAATTCGATTTGCGCTCCATTCAGTATTATTTTTACTTGAGTTTGAGAGTTCATTTAGATCATTTATAATGTTTTCAGATACATCTTATCTATTTGGAAGCCATAAACCTCAAAATTCGAAGCCATAAAGAATTCCATTAGGTTGTAACAGATGCCAAAAGGTCGGAGGAAAACTGAGAGATCGTGTAATAGTTCAGCCCACCGACGGACGGAGATAAAGAGTTCAGAAGAACCTCCACCAGCTTAGTTTGCCAGCATTCGTAGAGTAAGTGAATAGATCGAAGAGAGGGAATTGCGTACCGGCAGTACTCGGCTGCTGGCTGTTGACCGGAGCGAGCATAAGCGACATGGCGAACAGAAGAAGGAAGCGATCCAACATCTCCTCCGCTGCACAGCGCCAAATCTTTGCACCCTCGCCGAGGTGATGGGAAAGCGTGTTGGCTTTTCTGCAGAACTTCAGGGAGAAGGAGAAGAGAATAGTAGAAGACACCAAGAGTACTTTCAATCAACAATCTACCGTGCTCTGAAATGAACCAAGAGCACATATTTATAATGATTAAAAGAGAGAATACAGATATTTTAAAATACTAAAAAATCTATCACAGCTAACTAAATCTTATCATTATCTAAACTGATCTCATCATCATTCTAACTACTTGGATTATTTCTAACACACCCCCTTAATTCAAGTAGTTATAATTTAAAATTATTTTCACGTAATCTTTTTTCTCTCCAAAATTTTTGTGAAAATGTCGGTAAGCTGATCTTCGTTGCTGCAACGGTTGTCTTATGTTCTTTCTTGATCCACACATTTTTGAAAACTTCTGATCTGAAATATTTTATCGTTTCTCTTGATATTTTTCTCTTTGGTAGCCATCTTTGATGATATGATGGAGACTTTGCATTTGTAGGATTGAATCCCTTTGTATGCGGAAGCTTCATTTTCCTTTTCTTTCTCTTGGCTTTCTTCACATCATCAGAAACTTCTACCAACTCTGTATGCGTACTTTCATTGTTGTCCTTTAAATTTAGAGCTTCACCCCTTTTCTGTATATGTGTGTCATCAACATTACAACCTGCATCATCTGAGACAGTTTGCATAGATCCACAGAATTTTAAATGATCATAACTATTTTTCCATAATGTTGATTCTTCGGTAAGAGTAGCGAAGTCCGAAAATAATAAGACAAACATTTTGTTTTTTGTCATCCTTGCAGTTGCTATCAATTTACCAACTTTCTTATCATAAATCAGACATTTTTCTTCATCAAAAATAACATAATATCCTTTTCTCATTAGTTGTCCTATACTAATGAGATTTTGTTTTAAATCAGGAATAAATAACACATCATCAATAATAATTTTTTTACCAGACTTTGTGTTCATAACAATTGTTCCTTTTCCTTTTACTTGAGCCTTTTTACCATTTCCCATCTGCACAGTAGATCTGACCGAATCATCAAGTTTCTGAAACAGACTTTTATCCCCTGTCATATGATCACTACATCCACTATCCAAAAACCAAACAGATCTAGAATATTTTTCATCAGATGCTATAAAACAAATATTTTCATCATCTCTTTTGTCATCATTTTGTTCCTCATGATAGTTTGTTTGATTTTTGTTCCAACAATCTTTTTCAAAATGTCCATATTTTCCACAATAAGAACATAGAGGAACATTTGGATTTTTATTTTTGTACCAACAATCCTTTTCAATATGTCCTATTTTTTTGCAACAAAAACATTTTCGAGTTTCTTTGTTACCTTCATTTGGTCGGCCTCGTCCTCTGTCCTTTTGATCTCTCCCTTGAGATCTGATTTCTGAATTCTCTTTTTGATCTTTCTTCTGATCTATCTTCATTTGAAGAACATGTTCCAAAGTTTCATCTGAAGATATGTTCAATTTTTGTTCATGGACTAAAAGAGATCCCATTAATTCATCAATAGATAATGTACTTGTATCTTTAGATTCTTCTATAACAGTAGAAACCATATCGAATTTCGGAGATAAACTTCGTAAAACTTTTTCTACTACAGTTTGATCTTTTAGATTTTCACCATAAGATCTCATTTGATTCACAATGGAAGAAATTTTTGAGAAGAAATCAGCAACAGATTCCGAATCTTTCATCATAAGTGTTTCAAATTCACGACGAAAAATTTGAAGCTTTGAAATTTTTACCTTTTCTGTGCCTCCAAACACATTTTTTAGTATCTCCCAAGCTTCTGTTGATGTTGATGCCATCATGATTCGGGGAAATAGAGAATCGTCTAATGCTTGTTGTAGCATATAGAGAGCTTTTGCATCTTTCTGTATATTTTCTTTCATATGGTTTTTTTGATCTTTTGTAATACTAGGATCTTGCAGATTATACTGAATAAAACCATTTTCTACCAAATTCCACAATCCTTGTGAAACAAGGAGAGTTTTCATTTTAATAGCCCAAAACTGATAATTATCACCTTTGAGAATAGGAAGAACTTGATTAGGAACACTTACTGTAAGTCCTTCCATCTTCTCTTTTTTCTTTTTCTTTTTTCTGGATCTACTAGTCTTCGCTTCTTTTTGACCGGCGTACTCCTTTTTGATTTTTTCTGAACCAGGCTCTGATACCACTGTTGGCTTTTCTGCAGAACTTCAGGGAGAAGGAGAAGAGAATAGTAGAAGACACCAGGAGTACTTTCAATCAACAATCTGCCGTGCTCTGGAATAAACCAAGAGCACATATTTATAATGATTAAAAGAGAGAATACAGATATTTTAAAATACTAAAAAATCTATCACAGCTAACTAAATCTTATCATTATCTAAACTGATCTCATCATCATTCTAACTACTTGGATTATTTCCAACAAAGCGTGCGGCACATAAGAAGGCAGCAAAGGAACGACGACTCTGCACTCAAATATCAGGTCAACCTTTAGAGAAACCATAGACGACGGTGCACGGATTGCACTACGCAAGAAAACGTGGGATGTTTGCCTACTTCATGGTGATTGGGAAATTGCATTCGATAGATCAGGTGATGTTGGGAGCGACTAAGTTTTGGGGTGGTCGTGCGGTCGAGTCGGACTCCCAAGTAAGGTGTGCATGGAACATGAATCGGCCGATCATGGATGATACTGGCAGAAGGTGAAAAGGATGGAGAAGTTATAATAGTGAAGTCAACGGCTGTCGAGAGGGAGAAAGCATGCAATAGCAACTGGTATCATCCAAGTTGATGTGCTTCCCAAGAATATATATTTTGGAAATCCATCCAAGTCAACGGCAAAAGATGATAGAATGGCGTCCAAGACCAGCTTTTTGGAGTTGCGTTGGCTACTACGGGTTGAAGGAGTCAGCCTGAGTTCATCCAATACCAATATTCTATTATCAGAGTATGTCAAATGGAGCTCGCCCTCACCTATTATTGCATCCAAATAATCGTTCTTGTATATTTTGGATATATAATAGCTTGAGGTTGATGTTTGGCTAACTTGCTAGTTTTGCTTGGTGGATGACTCTCCACTTCGATTTGTGGGTCAATAAATCATTAATTATATAATTCAGAATGAAGTCACTGCCTTACCTCTCACTTTGGACTTGAATCCGTCAAGTGACTGTTGCGCAAACCATTAATATTGTTGTCCGCATCATACAAGTCGACGATGATTTAAATACTAGTCGAGAATTTTGATTCTTACTTCCCTAAATGCATTTCTCGACGTCAATGTAAGAAATATTGACGTATAGAATGATTAGCGGCACTCCGACATCAGACGAGGAGGAGACACTAAGATGAAGGAACAGCAGTACGTCTCCAAATCGATTGCTATGAACAGGAATACCAGCCAACATAAACTTTGCTGGGCTTATTTCAACGACTCAAATCTTAACCTTTCCCCAAGATCATGTCGGATAGAACTCGTTGCTCACTATCGTCAGGTCTCTGCTGCAGATAGAGTATTCAACCCCGACATCCATTAAAACTGTTTCCTGACAAATTTCTAAAAGAAAGCAAAATGCTTCTTCTGTGAGCTTCTTATCTATCAATGATGTGAATCAAAAGGAGAATGCTTATTGGTATTGAATCGATGCTTGTGTGATTAAAGCACTAGTGCTCAAAATGCTGACTGTCGATGGTATTCCAAGTTGAGCTTTCCAAGATATCGTTGACCACGGGGCACCAAGTCCACCGCGTCGAGTATGATCTGGTCGAGAGAAGGGAGAGTTCATTAGACAAAAGGAACACTAAACTGATAGAGCACGGAGTTCTCTCTCATTCATATCACTGCATGGGAAAGCACTTTTGTGTGGCAAACTTCACGTCAGTCTTGCTCTCCAGATCGGCACACGTAAAACACTTCGGTGTTGATGTCCGGCTACTTGGGAACCCTGATTCATAGCTCATGGCGATTGCACCAAACTTGGTCATCATATTGATTCGTGCAGTTCGTGCATGGGTGGAGTTTATTATGGTGAACAAATCATGGTGTTGTATGAAGGCCATACAAGACATTCTCTTTCTCTCTTGTGATAATAAGCTTTCAAAATGCATGCAAAACTTGTGCAATCAAAGACCATGGGCGATGATTGACTTATTCAATGGCTTCGAAGACTCTTTAAGTTACCAGACTTTTCTTCTAAGGACTCTTTGTGATACACTCGTGTTCCGATTGTTACCTTCATCCAAGGATAATAGAACGGTAGTTTCAAACAAATGATGTGCCTAATTGTCTTAATCATGAAGAATAGTCAGTAAGAGAAGCCGCCTTCTAAGCCCCAAACAACTGTTACGTAGCCATTATTACAGTGTGCTGTGTGCATGGGACTTGGCACCATACTCTGGACTTTATCCCACTCGCCGCCACCTTCTCCTTCTTCTCATCTATGTCAGGATACAAATCACTGTAGCTGCAAAGAAGACAAATATTTCCTTGTAGCTGCAATCACCGGATGGTCCGTGGTTTACCATTCGGATCGATGCAGGTCCACTCAAGGGTTTGGACTTTGGGTGCAAGCAAGTGGGAGGACCAGCACAACCATGTACCTTCTTCTCCCATGAAGTCCGTCTTCTTTGCACACAGAAACCTCCACCAAAACCATGGTTTCCTTGCCCAAGGACAGCCTCATGGTACCCCCACTGCATTGCCTCCCTCTCTCTCTTTCTCTTTTCCTTTTCCTTTAATTATCGCCACCTTAAAAGAAACCAAGTACTCCTCTCCCGTCCTTTCCTTTGCTCTGCACTCCACGGCACGTCGCCCATGTTCTTCCACCTTTGCATCAAAACATCGTACTGATCACTGATTGCCAAGCTTAATCTTATTTCCTAATCTTCCACTATGAGTCACACTTAAATCTTATTTCCTAATCCGCACCAATGGCGTCCGTGATCACAGCTGTGTCGGCTTTTCTTCTCCATTTTCATCTTTTTGCTGCAGCAGTTAATGGTTCGCTTTCGCCCATGGTTAGTGTTTCTTCCGCCACTTGATTCCCATTTGCTGCCACATTATATAGTAGAATAAATTCCTGCATATTAATATATTCATTGATGCAGCAAAGCCACAGAGGAGAAGAATTCGATTCCAAGTTTTGTAATGATGCTTGATGATGATGATGAACAAGGCTGTCTCGCCAAAGACCAGCAGCGCCATAGGGTGGATGCGTGGTTTTGTATTACCCTCACCAGCCCACCTTCTGATTCCATCTTTCATTCCCAAGGTTTTCAGGTTGGCTGCTCCATCCACATCATGGATGTGGATTGTCCAACTCTTTTAATTATTAGATTTCTCAAAAAGCAGCCACCAGTCAACCGCAATCTATTTCTCTCAATTCATTGCTTTTCGTACCTGTCTTTTATGTTTCTTGCTTTTTCTTTAATTATTTTGTCTTGAACAGGTGATGGTGATCGAATCTCAAACAAAGCGACTCTCTCCGGTTCATACTGCTCACAAAACTCGATCTCAGAAGAAGAAGAAGAAGAAGAAGAAGAAGAAGATCTGCAAATGACAATGGACACCTCTGGATTGAGATCCAAACCAAACATTAGCACAAGTTAAATCCAAAAAATCTGTGAAATAAAAACAACAAAGGAGAGTTTCTGAGAAAGCAGATAGATCTTTTCTTTCACATTTTTCGCAAATATTCACAATCGTCTTCTTTCTTATTTATGAACAAATGTTGACACAAGTATCAAAGGCAACTGCGTTAGTCCTTCACCAGTTCCGATACCCAATCCAAATCCGGCACCGCCTCCTCCTCCTCCCTCCTTTTAGCGGCCTCATCCTCCCTCGTCCCCGGAGTCACCGGAGCGCTCCCGAAGGCTGCCAGGAACCCCATTCCCCTTCGCGTCCCGAACGGTGGCGCCGAGCTCACCTTGCTCAGTTGTAGCTTCCTCATTGCCTTCACCACCTCGTGCGCCCCCACGGGAGTCACCGGCGGGGAAGAGCCATCCGAAGGCGGCGACATGGGAGCCGGCGCTAGAGTGGACGTCGGCGACAACGTCATCCTCGCGCCGTCCTTGCCCGGCGACGTCGGGCTCGGGGGCAGCACCACGCGCAGCTGCATAGGGGAGTGCGCGAAGAAGCAGACGCGGCGGCGGCAGGCGGTGCCATCCTTGCAGGGCTGGGTGCGGTAGCGTTCAGGGTGGAGCCAGGTCTCGAACACGCCGTGAGCGAGCTCGCAGGCGTCGCCGCGGCGGCAACCCCCGCCCCGACGAAAGTCCGGGCAGGGGGTGCCGGAGTAGTGGAAGCGCCGGGGGTCGCGCCGCCGCGCCTTCTCGCCCGGGTGGGCGTAAGGGCACTCGGTCCAGTCGTGCGACCGCCCGCGGGGGCACCGCCGCACCTTGAACTCGTACATGCGGAACTCGTCGTCGCAGGAGTACGCCTCAGCCGCAACTGCCGACGAGGGGTCGTTGTTGCATGGGAGGAAGCGCTGCAGCGCGGCGAGCGCCGCCTCGCCGAGGAGGTGCGGCGGGAGGTCACAGGACAGGCCGGCGACGCCGCTTACGGGGAGGGCGGAGTACTGCTGCATCACGGCGGTCGGATACTCCGCTAAATGCCAAGGGGGGACGTGGGCGGTCGGATCGCAGTGAGTTCGCTCACCGGGCACCATCGGAAGCCTTCTTCTCCTCTTCTTCTTATGCTGCTGCCGACGCTTTGGCGTTAAGGTGTGAACTCACAAGGCCATATAAAGCTTGCCGGGGGAGTCGGTCGCAGTGACAATAAATTGGTGGCGGATGCGTTGATTTATTTATAATGTAATAAAAGCAAAAGCGAGGGGGTCTTTTAATTAATAAAATGGAGGGCAGAACGGACGCCGCTTGGATTGCTGCAGGCGGTGACTTCCTTCTGGATTACCGGAAGTGAAGATACCCCTCCCCGGACGAGATGTGCGGCAGACGACGTTTACGTAGATACGTGGACCAACAACACATTGCCGGATCTAAAATTACAAAACTTGTTATTATTATTAAAAGGTAAATTATTTATATGTTTGGGATAAAATTACATTATTATAATTATGATGTCCCTTTTTTTTTGTCGATGGAGTGGAATTAGGTGTCTTGCTTATCCTACATCGATCAGCATTCCACCTACCTAAGACTGGGGACGGTGACGGTGACGTTGACGGGGGACTTCGGTTTCAGCTGCTGCGTTGTGGATAAGAGCTAAGACGTGGGTCACATGTCATTCTCAATAGTAATAGATAATTTTTTTATTATTTTTATGTCATTAGACACATTACAAGTATCAAAATATATCCACTTGTAAAAACGATACTGTGATGAGAACTTTGAAATAAAATTATTAAACTTTCACATAATCATCAAACATGTTATAAGGTTAAATTTCAGTTCCAAAAAATTAGGAATCGAAATCATCAGTTGTCCTAAACGCATCTGGCCTCACCGTGATAGCTCATTTTGTACTGCATTTTCATTAAGTCATTTTTTTACATGTTTTTTCAAGAAAGTATTGTTTTCTCAGAGCCATCATGGCTCATTACGTAGATTTATTACTATGGAAACTGAGGTGCCAAGAAAAAGGGGATATTGGACATTTGAATTATTCACCTTATTACTTTATCTGATATAACAAATATTGATCTGACAAATATTGATCTTACTATCATGTCCCTACACCCTCAGACAATTAGGTCTCAGCGTGACCGACTTGATATAGTATGATCGATCCGACACGGTGAAGTCGACCTGATACAAATATGACGAACCCAGCAACTGTACGACCGACCTGGCATAGGTAAAATCGACCCGCCACAAATATAGTAGGTGAAACATTCATCATGCTGTTAGGACCACAAATGGTATGGAGGCGTACGACGTTATGGTAAGCAACAAGGTCATTGAGTGTCTCAGGTACGAACGACATTTAACGAGCAGTATAAAAGTTTCTGTATCTCTACGGAGCAAGGGGATCGCAAACTCTCAAATAAACTCCTAACTTAATCATTGTAGGGGTCACGTCGGGAATCTCACCCGACTCAGCCTTCTTGCAGGAATTGGTGATCGACCCGAGCAGCAGGCGTCGATTCCCGACCCGATCTGAGCTCTGAGGCCCCTTTCGTCCGACTAAGCACTACCTCCTTTCAACCGAGGTGATCATGGATAACGTGGTGTACGCGGGCCAGAATCGATCGTGCCCATGCAACAGACATGGAGGCACAGACCGTGTTTATTGGGCGGGCATGGAAGACTTTTCACTAACACCATCTTAAGCAAGTTTATTGATGTTATTAGACACCAAGCAGTACAAGTATGGATCATCACTACAACACCTTAACACGACTGCTAAAACCAAAAGTAGCTTTATTGAATCCCGACGCCATGGTGATGCTGCAATTCACCCTCTCAGCTTTGCCGGAAAGTACTGCACCACAAGAGATGATCGAGTCAGTCATCGGCCTGTCGCGTTTGAGAGAGCAGTGGTGTGAGACGTCACGAGTCATCCACTTACCTTGTCACACTGAGAGAGAGATAGTAGGGTTTCACTTCCTCCAGCTTAATCTTCTCCTTGCTCTTGCTGTAGAGATCGTACTTGCTGCACATTGCAGATACTACGAGTCTTTTACTCTACCAACATACAGAAGACGAGCTCATCGCAGCTGACCGAGGTAGAGAGGACTAACTTGAAGACGAGGAGCCACTCGAGCATCTCTTTGTCGTGCTGGTTCATGAGATAGGTGTAGGCACCGGAGCGGTGCAAGGCATAGAAGGAGTGGAACCGCACGATGAACAAGGATGCAGGAGGCAGCTTCGTCTCGTTCCCCTTCATCACCTGTTGCTTTCACGAATGGCATACGTACGTAGCAGGACGACGAGATTTCCATGCAAGTAGAAACGAATACGTAGAGAGAGAGAGAGAGAGAGAGAGAGAGAGAGAGACGCGCACGAGAGAAACGAGAGAAGAATGGGAGACCAACCAGGTACATGTACTCGTCGTGACCCCAAGACATGGTGACCTTGTCGATCCCACAGTGGGTTGTCGAAGTCCGTCCGGGTTCTCCGCACGTAAAAGGTAAACGAAAGAGAGAAAGGGTGGTGGCATGGAAGTAGCTGTGAAGTGAGTCAGATGACTTTACCTTGTGGTGAACTATGGATTCGTCAAATGCACAGCCCAATGGGAACGTATCCCCTGTGTCATGAAGGAACATAAAATATCAACATCAAAAGAAATGATCGATTTACTTAAGATACCATGGATGAGGGCAGTGAGGTGAAGCCAATCTTGATCCGGGTAGTCTCGGCGAACGGCTTCGGCGGATTGGAGGAGGTGTTCGATTTGAGGCTCATCGAGGTCCGGATCGCTCTCGTCGACGATCCCATTCAAAAGCTCGATGCAGTCCCATATGCTCATCTCCGCCTTCTGCAGCTTTCCATACTCTTCCTTCTTCTTCTTCGCCTTGCCGCACGCATCAACCACAGTCACGTAAAATTAACTTCAAAACAAGGTGAACATCGAAAGATATACGATCGGATAATAAATAGCCCGACGCAGCAATTGCGTGACAACAACATCAAAAGAAAAACAATGGAATCCCGTTGCAGACCTCTAAACAATTTAGATCGTTCAAAACATATCCAACTTCGAATGAAACTTTCGGCATATAAAGAAATCATCACCGTGAGAAAGAAGGTTGTATTAGACAAATCCATATAGCTCACGAAGTCATATGTTTGGTAGCTGTGATTAACACGGTACAACTCTTCCACTGTTGCTCTTCTTTCGCTCTCTTTCTCATAGTCCCTGTGAAAACAGGAACAGGTATAGGAGGAGGAGGAAGAAGAAGAAGAAGAAGAGGTTACACGGGCCACTTCTATCACATAAAGACCTAATTTTACATCAATCACAAACCATGTATGGATGGTGAAGATATATTTATCCCATAAGCATCGGGGCCAGATGATACCAAAATCAAAACCGTGGTTCGTGACGAGGAAGACAGAAGGTGACATATACCTGAAGGAGTGACCAAAGGCGTTGCTGCCGGGGACGACAAATCCTCCATCAAGAAGGGCGTTCCTCTTCTTCCACCGAGCCATCCTCATTCCCGTTGTTGGCGATGGGATTCTCCTCAAGAACCGTCTCTAGAGCAAAGCAACACGATACAAAGACGCACTGCTGTCAGGATCATTCTCCTCAACATACAACAGAGAACATGAAACTGGAAGAAGCGCAAAGGATGTGAAGAGAGAAACATACCGGGCTCGATGACCGTCATGGTGTCCCCAAGGAGAGACTTCACACACTATTCGCCGGACCAGCGAAGTGACGTGAACACTGAGCGGGAGGCCTTTCGATGGCCTCCTATGCTTCACTGCCCCATCTAAATCACCTGCTATTCTTCCTCTTTAAGATTTTACGGTATTACCTATAAGCCCAACCACTTCCATTTTGGGCCGACTTAATGGGTCATTCTTGGGGCCCATATACAATACTGTAGTAAAACAATCGCCACCGTTGATACAACCGTCTGATCCGTGGACGACGAAACCTGTCGCGCCAATAGACGCGAACGCAGATTTAAACGGATCTCGTCCGCACGATCATAATATAACGGTCTAGATTTTCTGGCCGCGAGCAATTCCCTTATCGCGTGACGCGAACCGTAAGAATCCCACGGGCGTCGGCCCGACGAAACATCTTTTGTATGACGAAACAACCCATGGTTATCATCTTATACGAGGAAGTGATTTGGTTAATAAGACTGCAAGAAATGGCTATATTGGTCATTTGGTTACCGAAACATATATCGTAAGTAAATCCCAGGCGTGGCGGCTAGGGTTTTCTGCGTCGCTTATCTGCACTCTCTCCGCCCCTTCCTCCAAAACCTGCTTTATTGGGCTCAATCGAGACATATTGGCGCCGATTCTAGGGTTCCATGGAGATCGTCGAGTCGCGGAGATTGGTGTTCTTCTAGTTCTTTGTTTCTCTGAGGCCTATCTGACCCCGGCGCTTGAAGATATTTTTTGCGGAGATGGCCAGCATTAACCCCTTCGATCTCCTCGGAGACGACGACAGCGAGGACCCGACGCAACTCATCGCCGCCCATCAGCAGAAGATCGCCTCCAAGAAGCCCACTGCCCCCGCCGCCGCCGCACCTCAGGCGCCGGCTAAGCTTCCGAGCAAGCCTCTCCCTCCTGCTCAAGCCGGTCGGTCTCGTTGATCTGGTTGAATTCGTTTTATGGGAAAAAAAATGAGTTTCTTTTCTCGTGGTTTCCTTGCAAATCTGGAACTTATCTGGTTTCTTGTGAAGCTTCTTGCCTCGGACGTGTTTGTCTGCTTTAAAGCTGCGTGTTTTGTGCAATCAATGGAGGCGTTATTTCTCCGGTTTGCGTTTTGCCCCTTGCCACAGTGCTTATCTGATCGGATCTCATCTGATCTTGCAGTGAGAGAGGTAAGGGATGCGAGGAGTAATACTGGGGCAGTGCGTGGCGGGGCTGGCCGAGGTGGACCCATCCGTGGTAGGGGTGGACGAGGAGGTCCGATGAGTCAAAATCGTGATTTTGGAAATGGGAATACCGGTGGAGCTTCACGAGTGTATGAAGGTGCTGATGGTGCGGGAGGAGGGGAAGATGGTGACGCTGGTAGGCTTCAGGAGAGGGATCGGCCGCCGCGTCAACCGTTCAGTGGTGGGCGTCGCGGTGGATATGGTGGCCGTGTTGGATACAGGAATGGGGAGGCTGGAGATGACTCTGAACGTCCTCCACGGCGGATGTATGATCGGCGGAGTGGAACGGGCCGTGGGTATGAGATGAAACGCAGTGGAGCTGGCCGTGGAAACTGGGGAGCTGCAACTGATGATTCTATTACACAGTGAGACTTGATTACTCGCTATTAGGATGTATAGTGAGGGGAACGTTATAATATTAACTTGTTATTTTTTGTAACATTTTGTTTTAACTGTGAACCCTTTCATGTTGGTAGGGAAAAGGAAGAAGTTCTTAATGCTGACGATAAGACTGTTGCAACCGAAAAGCAGGCAGAGCAGGATGAGGTGCCATCGCCTGAGGCGAACAAAGATAACGAGGGTGCACCAAATGAAGCCGAAGAGAAGGAAGAAGATAAGGTGAGTACCTCTGCACAAAACTTTGTTGCATTCCGGACAGAGAATGGCTTTTTTTTTTCTTTCCAAAAAATCTAATTTAACATTTGTACATGAATACTTGAATAGCTATTTTGGAAGATATAAGACAATAGATTACATCACTCTGTGTTGGCATGGTTATCTTAAATCTTTTTGCATTTGCTATATACTAACATGTTGTGCAGCAATAAATGCTGTGACTGTAACCAATGAGTTGAGTTTTCCTTTTCTCCTGTAGTTGCTATAGTTTATTGTACTACTGAATGAGCACCTAGCTCATTGAATTATACATAAACTTCTAGAATTTACTTTGACTAGAAAAATTATGATTACTAAGTGTGAACTAATTATCCTAGTGGTAATGGGGAATCTGTTTTCTACTATTAACTTACCTTTGTATAGCATTGTACTAATTTAACTACTGTTGGAGTTGAAATAGTGTCATGCATATCAAAAACCCATTCATGTCTATACTTGTTTGACATTCACTATGATTGTACGTTTGACCTGTCCAGATCTTGATACCTTTGAAGATAATAGAATGTAGGATGATTGAATAATATTAATACTTCATCAGTCCTTCCCGTTATGTATATGATCTCATCCTCTTGAGTGAGTGGCTTCTTTTTGTCTGCTCAGCTTTAGATAAATGAGTTGCATCAAGAGATTAAGATAATCTTTTAAGTCATTTGTTAAGCAGCAGTCCCATTACAAGTTCCAGAAGAACAGAGATACAATTTTAAAAAAATGATATAAATATGTACATTTTTTATGTGATTGTATGCATGTGTTTAAAACCTGAGAAATTGTAACTTTCTGCGTGAGCATGTTGCTTAGTTTGTTATGATGCTTTGTCTGCATGTTATATGAAATGAAATAAAAAATAGTTGTCTAAATGGAGAACTTTTGCTGTATATTGTGATAGTATTACTCTATACAAAATGCAAATCAGTTGTATTTATATTGGCTTCAATGATTTTACTTTTTGTAATTTCTAACTTTTGTATACCTGATGAGTTTGGGCCGAAAGGCATTGTAACTTTTGTATAACTTTTCTGTATCTTTTAATGGTTGTAATGGTATATTATCTTTAGAGGTTCAAGTACTAATTTATACATTCAGTTAAGATGTGATGATCACCTTTATTTTGTTTATAACTATCATTAATTATATTTAACCATGTTTATTTATCTTGGTAACATCTGTTATCAATAATTTGAGATGTCTTAATTTTTTTTATGGGCATAAATCTTATTAAAATGTCAAGGCGAGAACCATGACTTTCGGAGTATTCACTTGGATATGAAATGTTTTACTTGAAGATAAGGATGCGAGAGTGAGAAAAGATAGTGGCTTTCAGTAATGATTTTGATATCGGATCTAGAGAGTTGACATTTGCATCACTCTTGAGTGCTGGGTTATGCTTTATTTGAAAATAAAATAGCAAACTGTGTAGGACTTGCAACCCAATTTAATGATTCCAATCATAGTTCTTTTTGGTGGTTGGAACTTTGAATGTGAAGGATTTATTTTGTATGTTAGGATACATATGCTTCTTACAGCACCACACTTGTAGTGATGTATTTTTGACTTAAAATGAGTAGGAGATGACTTTGGAGGAGTATGAGAAAGTGAGGGAGGAGAAAAGAAAAGCATTACTTGCACTGAAGAACGAAGAGAGAAAGGTTCAAATCGACAAGGAACTGCAGTCAATGAAGCAACTCTCGGTGAAGAAAGGAAATGATGATGTTTTCGTTAAGCTTGTAAGTGTGCTGTGGCTTTTTCCTTTTTCTTTTGTCATCATGCATGCCATCTATTTTAGGACAAGCCTGTTGATCTAATGCTTATTCCACAGGGTTCTGATAAGGATAGCGGAAAAAAGAAAGAGATCATTGATCGGGATGAAAGGAGCAAAAAGGTGTGCAGTTACTACCTCCCATCAGGTTTTTTATCCTAAAGCTCCGGTAGCCACAATTTCTTATGTTCTTTGACGGTTGCCTCTATTTCATTGCTAGTCCATGAGCATCAATGAGTTTTTAAAGCCAACCGAAGGAGATAAATACCGCGGTGGCCGAGGTCGCGGAAGGGGGCGAGGCGGTCGCGGACAATTTGGTAGCGGCTTTGGAGGTGAGGGTTCAACTTTTGCAGCAGCTGCTGCTCCATCAATTGAGGATCCTGGACAGTTCCCCACCCTTGGGCGGAAGTGAGAGCGAGCAAGCTCAAAGAAAACCTGTCCGTCTTTATTCCGCTTTCATGGTGATAGTCACTTTTAATTATTCATGGGTTGTGAGAAGATTTCAGTACAATAATATGATGGATGCTTGCTGTTCGGTGTTCTAGTCTCAGTTTACTGATATGTATATCTGAGCATGTGTTGGCAATTACTAAGATGTTTAGGACATGTTCTTGTTATGCCTCATTCCCACCATTTTTGACATTCTTGAACTTTCTAATTAAAGATCAAGGTGGAGCAGTTGGAACCATTTATTTTCTGCTCTTTAGAAGATTTACTATTTCAAATAGTGGTATGTAAAGCTGTTTTTTTTTTTGTGTTGCAGCTACTAACTTCTTTTTAGTTGCAGCTACTAAAATTTTTTGTTGTTGTCAAGGCTGAAACAGCCAAGTAAGATTGGTCAGAGAAGGTTAATAGATCATCACTTGGTTGGATGAAGCTGCTATCCTTCTTCCTATTCGACTGATGGATTTTAACCATCGATGGCAATCTTAGTTACAAACCTGATATATTAAATATATAATATTTTAATATTATATTAAGCATGAACTGATTATCTAAATATTAGACACTCAGAATTTAACTTTGGTTGTATTTTAAACTTCAGTTGAATAAAATTTATATTTATTAGTTCTAAAAAAAAGATATTAATTTTTTTATCTTAATAATAAGGATAGATATATAGTATATTGGTTTGTCTGATTATCTTGATTTTTTTTTTTTAGTAACATATGATTAGAAATATTTATGATATCTATATTTAAAGATAATTTATCATATTATCATGATTTCATCTTGATACATATTTAATATATCACAATATATAATATGAAGTGAGAAATTATTATTATTATTATTAAAAATATAAAATTATAAGTAACATTACTTAGGTGATTGACATACATGTATCTATAATTAGCAATCTTCCACTTGATCTAAAGTCGATTATCCATGTGTCAGATCTCTATCAGACCATAGTGTTGGGAAACCTCAACGAATGCATCACATGCGTAGTTTATGAGAAAATGAATTTCAAACTCTCTCACGAGATGGACCAAAGAATCAATGAAAAATGGTTTCAGGCGAGCATACCATTCTCATATTGGGCCTCTTAATGTGGTTGAAAATATGTGGCACATCACGACGTCCAAAGTGTCATACAATGATAGTTGAGTACAAAAAGCTATAATGTGCTTCATTGAATCAGCATTACCATCGAATGCCTCCAATGATGGGAGGTAAAGGTTTGCTGGAATTGGTTCTTCCTAGATTTTTTGGATGAATGGTGACCGACCGAAGGTGGGGTTGACTAGAACTTTTCCTTTGGATTTTTGGAACTCTTATTGTAATCTCCTCTAAACGTTGATCAATCTAATGTAGTTAGATCCGTAAGGAATCCTTCGTTGAATCAGTTGACTGGGTCTTGGATTCAAGCAGGATAAAGTGATGGTGCGATCCGCTAAATTCTACAGTTGGGGAGCGAAGTGCCCCCTTGACCAGCGATTCAATGAGTCTCGGGTGCTCTTGGGATGTTGGCACCATGTTGGGTGGGAGAACCTCAATGGGTGCCGGCACCGATGGCAGTTGAGCTGATGACCATAACAAATATGGTGGTGTCGCCTGTTGGGCTAACTGGGGAAAAAGTGGAGCAATTGTTTGTATCTTACTCGTTAGCGTCTACACTTGTTGGGTGAGGTTCAAGAACACTTCGATGGAGATGAGAAAGTAGATTGGGGTAGTCCCTAGGGTTGAAAGGCTGGGGTTATTAAATAGACCCTATTACCACATTAGTGTTTGTGTCGAGATGATGTGTCCATGTTCGAAAAGTGTAGTTATTACCCTCTCGAGTGAAAGTATTGTGGTTCAGGAGCAAAGCCTCCTCCCTCGAGCGTTCATTGAGAGAGTCGATAGACGAGCGTTCCTACAACATCGAACTCTCGTTTTAGTACCAAAATAATGAGGGAAGATGTCATTGACGTCCTGGTCAGCTCGACGTGGCTAGGACCCGTATGCGTAAGATTGTCTAAGATACCTCCAAGGTGAAAATACTAAGCTCCCGAGGTGCCACTTGCACGAAGCTTGAGGTCGAGAGAGATTTCCCAACCCTAGTCCCTACGATGCCTAAGTTTGCAACCCGAGGGATATTAGTGTGAACACAAATACTCAAAAAAGTAAGCCTCATTTTTATTTTATTAGAGATAAACTTTTATACTTGATCTTAAATAGATAAAATATTTCATAAAATATTCTACAATAAGCTAGCCTCTAACCGCCTCCAACAACCTCTCATTTAGCCTCTAACCGCCTCCAACAACCTCTCATTTAGCCTCTAACCGCCTCCAACAACCTCTCATTGGGCGCTTGTTCACATGGACAACCCACAATTGATTGCCTTAGACCCTTGCCCACGTGGGCAAACAGGTGAAGGGTGATCTTGCCTTCTCCTTCGACCGTAGACATCATGTGCAATTAATTACATGTTAGATGACAATTGACTAATGACGTGCTCCCTATTAAAAACAAAACGTCGTGGACCAATCGCTAGGACAAATTAGTTGTTCGATTTAGATTAATTATCACTGTATTAGGGATTGATACACTTCTCGCCAATGATTTTAATTAGACTTATTTTTTATACTTCCATCAAAATACTATAAATTTATTCAGAAATGTTATAACTAAGATAAATGAACTCAAAATCTAGTTGAAATCGACTGATATATAAAAAATAAGCTTCAAATGGATATATGAGCATCTTACTTGGCTTAGAAACAATTACAATAAATTAAAAATATCTTCTACATCACCTATGGTGTTTTTGACGCCTCCATCGAAACATTGTAATTAAGGTAAATTAATTTAAGATCCAATAAAAAATAACTCATACACAAAAACAATGTTTTAAGTACATATAATTGGTTTAGAACGAAGAAATAGGAAGACTATATATCAATTACAGTATTTGAGTCCAAATCGACTCAAAACCAAATACAAAACCTCATATATAAAAATAAAATTGAAATAAATATCTTTATTGGTTTAACAACTTGAACTACTAGGAAGACTTTTACGTCAATTACAACTCTATAACTAAATTAGAAACTATGAATTGTTTCATCCTATGATCCGTTCCTACAATGTAACCAACAGGTGCTCCAGTTATCTTGTCAGAGGAACATTTCAAAATTATCAAGCCCTTTGAAAAATATTAAAAATAAGACCTCCCATAAAACCCAAAAAGGATTTTTTTTCTTCTTCTAAGAATTCATCATCACCATCATGTATATATATATTAGAGAGAGAGAGAGAGAGATTTATTAGAGGACTTCCAACAATCAACCCTGTTGCCCTATTGTCACCCCAAACATAGAAGCAGAAGCCAACAATGAAAGAGATAACATCTCTAAACTACACAAACTTAACACCATCAGCTTGTAGTATTATTCAACACCAGTAGAAGTGTATGACACTGCATGGATTACAACCACGACAAGTACCAAAACTAGCAAATATTTATAGAGAAATTATGTGAAGAGCAGAAGTTAAGGATAAATACTTGGAGCAAGTAGCTTCACCAGTAATCTCCACAAGAGCACTTCCCATCCTTGAAGTGGTGAAACCGTTTATTGTCCCGAACAATGAGCTCCCTCCCGACGATCCTAGACATGATCTTGATTGCGTTGTGACAGTCACCGCATATCCTGAGATTCTTGATGATCCGAAGTGGTGTCCTAGCCGGCGTGCTTATCAGCCCATAAGCAATTGCCAGCCTCTCGCTGTGGTAGAGCAATGCCTGTTCCTTGGCCTCCTGATCAATGTCATGGAGCACATATCTAGTATCAGGCACATACACTTGCTCCTTCACCACCTTCTTTTCGATCTTTGGGGGCAACCGGTACTCCCCTAGCTTGTTCCTCCCATCCAGCATGTTTAAGCCGGATCGCCTCTTGGCGGTAGGGGTTGGAATCTTCGACGGAAGAATCTTTGAAGGGTCCACGAAAGCCATGAGCTCCGCAGCACGGTCCTCAAGATCTACATCGCCCTGAGCCCGAGCCAAGTTCATCATCGCTTCCCAGACAGCTACTGGTGGTTCAAATGGTAGCTTCTCGATGAATTCCATTGCTTCGTTAAGGTGGCCTGACTTGCCGATCACTTCGATCAGACCAATATAATGCTCGACCTGTGGTGGTATCCCCTGTTCTTTATGCATGGTATCAAAATGAATAAAGCCCTCTTCCACTGCCTCGGCACTGGCACAAGCGGCTAAGACCGAAAGGAAGGTACTTCCATTGGGGCGCACCCCGACCTTCCTCATCTGCTCAAACATCTGCAATCCATCGTCACCCAGGTTGTTCACCGCATACCCATCAATCATCAAATGCCAAGAGTCCATGGTTCGGTCAGGCATCCGATCGAACACCCGGCGGGCATCAATCATACTACCACACTTTGAAAACATTTCCAGTAGCTTATTGTTGATTTGGAGGTCGGCACGGTAAGGGGATCGAAAGAAGAACTCATAAATCTTCTTCAGTTCATCGAGATGCTTTGAGTCGGAGCAGGAGGCGATAAGGTCGAAGAAGGTAGGAGGGTCAGGGCGGACGCCCTGGTTCAACAGATCAACAGCTTCCTTGAGCTTTCCTTCTCGGGCGAGGGCCACGAGGTCGACGGGTCCCGGAGGAGGGGCAGCAAGAGGGGGCGGCGGACCGTCGGCCACCGGGGGATAGCCGGTGTCGACGGGAGGGGGCCCCGCAAAGGGAGGGTAGCGGCCGCCCACAGTCGGATGACTATCGAAGGGTGTTGGCGGGCGTTGGTGGTGCTGATTCTGGGGCGGCCAGTGGTTTGGATTCCGGTGGTCTTGCGGGTAGGAATGGGGACCGGAGGGACGTGGAGCATGAGTTGGAGGCGGAGGCGGAGGCGGAGGCGGTGGAGGATGGTGCCTCTGGAAGGTATTGGGGGCGATGTAGGAGGAACTGAGGCATCGGATGGCGAGGGTTTGCGAGTGGGCGGGCGAGACCTTCAGGGACGTGAGGAGAGGTAAGGGGAAACCGGGGAGGCGTATCTTGAAGAGACTGACGGCCAGCATCGAGTTCCCGCCTCTATGGATCAGCATGAATGAGGAGGCAAATATCTCCGTGGCGGAACAACCCTAATCAACTCTTCAGAAGCCACCGGGTTTTGATCTTTCTGCGGGGTTTTACACGGAAGGGTTTGCGGTTTCTTGTGGGCAAAGCATCTAAATAAAACTGGTCAGATCAAAGCCGTCCATCAGGCGATTGGATGTGCAATCAAGCAAACAGGTTGCGCCCGATGGAGGCAGACGGACTGAGAAAACCCCTAGGACGCTCTCAGAACGGGTGAATCACCCGGAGACACTTCGGGGACGACGTCACCTCGGTGTGAACCCACGGGGAAGATGATGTCACTCGCACAACTTCTCGAGGGTGATTCACCCACGCCATTGAAGAAATTTTTTTTTTTTTTTTTTGTATTAACATGGTTACTAGACTATGTGATTTAGTTATAGTACCTTTTCAATCTCTTCCATCAAATAACGTACATTAACTTATACTTATCACCTATATAATATTTATTATATCAATCAACTCACACGGAGACTTAAGCCTGATGTTATCATCTATAATATTACACTAACCAATCGACAGAGACAACTTCTCAATCTCATTGAAAAAAAACGAAACACCATAAAAAGAAAAGAAAAAAAAGAGATCATCATGATAGTTCAGGTTAAATTTGTTTAGTTTACAATATTAACGTACTTGGTTAATTTATGAGAACATCTCACACAACGTACTTGAATGACGCAATAAACTTGTTATGGAACATATTTTATTACGTCATCAAAGCTATAACAAAATTAACAAAACTTACGATAAACAAATCGAAGCATTCCTTAAAGGAATAGCATGACCTTTAAGGAAAACTATCAATACGGAATTCATTCGATCAAACAAAGACATCATCATACATAAAATAGAGCAGTATATTTGAGTTGGAGCATTACGAATATATTAAACTTCTCTGATTAGCTTGCACATCTCGTTCCCAGCAGCCACCTGCACCACAAGCGGGCAAAAGGTCATTAGGACGCATCAAATCAAAGCCAAAGTTGGAATACATTTAAATTAAATAACTGAGTATGTTCATCGAGGAAAGAGATTGTATGCAAATTTAATCTTTTTTTCTTTCCAATAGTGGATACATATCCAGAAAACAAATGTTCCCAATAGACACAGGAGCCACCTAGTTACCCCATGTTTTATGCAAAAAGAACAGGCTGCAAATACCAGGCCCTGTTCCTGTCCAATTCTCTTTGCCTACACCCTTTTGGCACTTATGATGATAGGAACAGCATCTGTAAACATCACTCATTGTGTTCACATGCTTGTGCATGTCATTTAGACAGTAATCTCTAATAACACATCCTCAAAACCCATTTTGTCCCTCTAATATTAAAAATTACGACTTAACTACGGAGCTTCTTAATCCTCATCAAGCTCTGAGACTCAGGCAAGTACTAAGCTGTCAGTCAAAATAGGATTGTAATGGATCAACAAATTCAACACAAAATGGACCATCTCAAACCAACCAATTTTAGCTGAAGTTTTTGTTCTAATTCACTAATCCATTGGCTCACATAATCAAATTATTAGAACAAAAAGATCACAATTCACTTCAGCTATTCAAACATAGTGAAGGATCATATCCATATATAATTGTATGGTAAAAACTACATGTTTATTTATATTCTATTGAATATAACTAACTTTAATGACAAATCAAATGTAAACAATTATTTAACAAGGCTAAGTTTCTTGCTATTACTAAACGTTTTTTTTTTTTTTAATAACATTCATGTCAATGGCAGTTGAAAACATGGTTCTAAGTTTCAGCCAACAGACAACTGC
This sequence comes from Ensete ventricosum, assembly GCA_029747655.1. Classification (NCBI taxonomy): domain Eukaryota; kingdom Viridiplantae; phylum Streptophyta; class Magnoliopsida; order Zingiberales; family Musaceae; genus Ensete; species Ensete ventricosum. The sequence goes on along the minus strand of JAQQAF010000005.1, from coordinate 43,029,619 downwards.
AGTTTTTGCTGGATACAATCCGAAACCCTTTTTTGGTTAGCTGGTTTTATTTCAGCCTAGTTTCAATTGTTTCCATCGGAACTAACAGGTTTCTGCTAGAACTTGTCAAAATCGGTTCAGAGCCTATAAAAACAGAAAAGTTCTTTTTTTGATCCATTTTCCTCCATGTTCAACCCATTCCTGTAAGCCAAGACTGTGGCTTTTCATATATTTCACTCTGGCTTGAAATAGAGACACTTAAGATGACTAGCTCTACATGTGTTATACATAATCCACATGATAGTATTAAATTCAATTTAATCAAGAAATTTAGATCAGGTTGTTCCGCCTAAGAAATTGACACCCTCAACCTCCATGTTGAAAATGGTAAGGAAGCCCATACTTTAAACTCCAAAGACCAAATAAAAGTTCTGAACTGATATTAAACACCAAAACATTTCTTCTCAAGTAACACCATGGGAAATCTTCATTTTCAGAGATACATAAGATTTTTTGCTGCCTCTCAGAAAGTAATTTGCTTCATTCTATCATCAGTCACATACTTATTTAGATTATAAAATATTAAAATCTACTTCATACTAACATCTAATGTTATTTTTATGGCCTACAACACAATTGTTTTCATTCCTTTTGCTTCTAAATGATTGCGCTGAAACTATGAAATATTAGAAAAATTACCAACATTCACTCAGTCTGCCAGAAGAAATGGAAACTTATAGATATGGTTGAAAATCTGATACATTGCTGCTTCACTATCTTTACTTTTATGCAACGTACATAAAATGGGTTTTCCAAAAACACAAAACTAGAGAAAGGATATTTTGGACCTAGACACTATGGTTCAAATGGTTACGCTAAATCCATAGGATTTATAGAGAAGAAGTTTAAGAACTTATGAAGAATATAATTAACATATAGATTATGACTAAGTATTATAATATTATCTACTAGTCACTGTCCCTTAATCCAACCAATGAATTAGAGAAGGTCTTAATTTTAACAAAGAAAAGGAGGTAAAATAATTTATCAATATGCACATCTCAACAGCACGAAACCAGACTATAAATGAGATTTATCTCTTCTATGATTCAAGACTTTGTTGATCAAACTTCTCTAATGTCGTATGTGTCTCTGACTCAAAAACACTCCAAATTTCATGAAAATTTGGAAACAAATCCTTGAGGATCACACATTCATATTAACCTCAATTTTTTTTTTTCCCAAATTACCATTATACTTGCATGATCTAATTGAACCCATCTCTCGGAATGCCCAATATGTAGATGATGCTCCTAAAAGATCGAACGGTTTCAGAACCTCTAATTGTTCTGAATGAACTAGCAGATGAAACCTCGGATGAGAAATTGCACCCATCCAGTACCTACATTTTCACTTGAGAGAAAGAACAGCTACAACACCATAGGTAAAACATATAGACATGTTCCTATGTAAACAGATAATACTGCAAACCTCCAAACAAAAAGATCCTAGACTATTGATGAAGAAAACAATAACTTCAGAATATGGACAAAATGCCAAGTAGTGAGGAAAAAATAGAGTGAAGAGATGGGGATTCTCTCATTGGAGTGCAACATGTAGGAGAGAAACAAAGAAAAGTTGAGAAGTTGAAAAGAATTCAGTTCTCCATGGGAACCTTTTTTGCTTTATGGAATTAGAGAGATTTGAAAAGGTGGAGCATAACCAAAAAAAGGATCCAAGAGGTACTTATCAATGTGAGTCTTGGGATGGGTTAATGCACAAAGTCTTTACCTTCAACTAGAAAGACTAAATAACTCTTCTTTCCCCAAGTCTCTATCCTAGATTAATCGATTATATAAAAAGCTAAGAGATCATGACAAAATCCATGGGCTAATTATAGATTACCCTTGTAGTTAGATCTCTTTAGCATCTCGATCCCTAGACTTAAAAAAAAATTACATTGGAATCCCTATAATTATGAAAGTGAAACATCTTTACCTTGACTTTGTTAGTTTTACAGCCGGAAGCATGAAAACAATGAGCAAAAAAGTAATTTCAATATCCCAGTTATGTTTTGGATGATGATAGATGACGGTGTCTCTGGTGACTGTTGTAGATGTGGAAGGAGACCGATGGCATGAGGTGAGGCAAAGGAAGTGGACGACGTAGATGTCAAGCTCTGTATCTGCGTCGACACTACTCGACAACTACGTCGGTGTCGATGCGGATGCTGGGCGCATGAGGTGAGGCAAAGGAAGCGAAAGACGCAGATGTCGAGCTCTATATTTGCATCGACGCTACTCGGCAACTGCGTCGGTGCTGATGCAGATGTAGAGCGCCGCTTAGCATCCGCATCAGTGTTGACACAGATGCAGATGCAAAGTGGCGTCGCTCTATATCTGCATTGGCGTCGTGATGCGGGGAAAGGCGACGCCGCTCTGCATCTACGCCAACGTCATACAACCATGCGAGGAAGGGTAGCGTCGCTATGCATCTGCATCAGCACTGACGTAGTTGTCGAGCGATGTCGACACATATGCAGAGCGTCGACATCTGCATCGTCCTGTTCCTCCTCTCCCTTTAGCTCACCCTCCTCATCCACAACAGCCACCCACGATCTCCAACGGTGCCGTCGTCCGTCACCATCGAAAACATAATTGAGACATTGAAATTATATCGTTTTTGTGCTAATGTGTTAGAATAAATAGAGCTAGATGTTATATTTTTATAACTATAGTGATTCTAATATAAAATTTTAAAGTCTAGGGACTTAAAAGAGGGCTAACTACAGCGTAATATGGAATTAGCGCAAAAATCCGCACAATCTCTATTTCAATAGGACAAGGGGATGTAACAAGATTAGATTACCTCTGCATGAGCGATTCGGGGGTTGAGGATCGCACAGAATGCGAGAGGATGAGGGACACTCGACTGGCGGCTGATATTGGGAACTAACGAAGCAGACGAGTTCGTCGCGAGTCCCGCCCCCTGACTCCGTGCGCGGGGAAGAGACGGCATCGGCCAGCATAAGAGCCCCTTCCGAGAGTTCGGCCGGAAGCGCCGCCGACGCCAGCGGCGCCAACCGCGATCGAGCGCGCCGCGGCGAGCACGCGGCAGCCATGAGTCGGGCGGCGCAAGCGCCGATTGGTCTCGCTCTGCTCATAGCCCTATGCGTGAGAAGGATCGGCGTCAAGATAGTAAAAATGGGTTCATAGCTACGGTAATTTCAAATCCGACCCGTTAACATATATTGGATTATCGTTAACAAACATCGATCCGAATCAAATTAGAGATGGTATCAGGTGAGATTTTTCGGATTCTCACATAATGTTTGTTATTTGAAACAAGTATAAAAAATAATAAGAACTCATGTTAATTAAATCTCGAATACATTTTTGACAAATAAATAAATACCAAGATTGGCCTATCGGGTTTGGATTCAGGCTGCATGTCAAATATAAAACCAGTAAGAACTCATGTTATGCTGAAGGCACCACCTCTTGTTATTATTCTCATTCATACAGGCGAGCATGATGCCATGGAAGTGAATGGAATATAGGAGTCTTATTACCGTGGCCATATACCCCCTGCATTTTTACTTCCCCTATCTACACCCAAAAATATTCCACAAATAACATCTTTACATTGTTGCAGGCAGAGAAGCAGCTCTCTGCCTGCCATCCTCTACCCACCATGTTCAAACTTCCTGTGAAGCCCTCGTCTTGATCGGCTTCAACTTCACGCCCATGCTTTCCGGTGACAGCAACTCCGGTGAGATGCAATATGGACTGAGTGGACTGCACGGGCTACCGGTTAATTGGCTAGGTCTGTACAGCCCATACCCCATGAAGAAATACTCCATCGGTATCAGCATTGCATGAGGCTGCTCCTCCGTCACCAGTGATCCACATGAATGGACCTGAGTTGCATACACAAGGTGAGAGAGACTAAAAGCCAGCCATGTCCTATTTTGAAGTTGATGGTCATCGCAGCATCGAGATCATACCTCCACCAAGGCACTGTATCTTCTGTCCAGCTTCGATGCCATGTGAAGTGCATCAACATGGAACGGGGAGTTCTCACCCACGAATACTAAAGTCCGGCATTGTAGCTGCTGCAGGTCTTCAGTGATGTCATTCCTCCTGCTCGTCGGTAGTAGTGTTAGAATGAAAAAAACTAATTGAGTGTTGACAAATAAAAAATGTTTGACAATACCGGTTAATCGATTGTAGAAACCGCCACACGTTCATGGCTTGCCTTTCATCCAGCAGCTGAAGAGGCAGAGCGTCAGGCATCATTGCAAATTAATACATTTCTTCTTCTCATATTATATAGCCAATGAATTAGACATAGACGGGTTAACGAGACTCACATTTCTGCAGTTCTGCACGGTATCTGACTCGGGGATTTGTGCAATGCCACGAACTTCCTGCCAACATAAACGAAAAGAAAATCATGGGCATGAACGTCATGGCACAACGAAAAAAACATAAAGAACAGTACAGCAAAAGCTACCTTGCTAAAGTATCGCTGAAGCAATCTCTCCTTTATTAAGCCACACATACCATAGAAATAGATTAAATTCGATATAACCTGAACAACAGCGTTGACAATTAGCTGATGATCTATTTCATGTTGACTAAACAACGATGGTAACAAGGATCTGAGGTCAAACCTTATTGTACAACCATTCTGTCCAAGAGGGAGCTTTACATAGAGGAGATACAAGAATCAGACCAATCACACGCTCCCTATATTTGATCTGGAAGGATGTAGAACTTAAGTCAATATGCTATAGATAATGTAATACTAAGACATGATCCTTGGGAAGCACCTACAGCAAAAAGGGTAAGAATGTAAGCACCAGCGGTGACCCCCAGGCACATAACTGAACCTAACCTAGAAAGGGATGAATCAAGAGATTAAGAAAAACATTTAGAAACCCAACATTAAACTATAAAGCATCCTAGTTTACAAGAACAAAGCAAGTAACCAGATACTCAATATTCTTATAATTACCTGAAGAAATCGAGAACAATGGCAATTTGATTGGCCAAATCATCAACAGAAGGAACAGGAATATCAGAAGAAATCGGACCAGCACCTGTCTGCAACAGAACTTGAGCAAGATGGGTCAGATGACAAACTGATATGAACACCATGTTAACCAAGCATTATGGTAAAGGCACATAATCATCATAAACAAGAATCGGCTAAAACAAAAACTTCTATCAAAGGTACCAACCTCATGCCCTGGGGGACTGATATGATAAATGCAAAAGCTATGAAGAAACAGGGATGCAGCTTCAGGACAAGAAAACAATCCTTGGAAACATGACACATCTGCCCAATAAAGTCATCAATGTAACACAAAGTAAAATTCCTGAAAATTGTTACAATGAAATGTATGTGTAATTGGCTGTGCATCGTTCAAGAATTCGAGAACAAGAGAAACAACATAGCAACAGCTACTTTAGTGGTGCCTTGTTGGCCAAACAAACAAAGACAGCCTAGCAAACATGAACAGTCCAACACCAACACTCCTAATACTCAAATAATTTAACAAAGAGAGCCTAGCAATTTTATTTTAAGAAATTGAAGCAATTTAACCACAGAAATGTCACGTGCAAACACTGAAGAAACATATCATATTAGACTAGCACAAACAATAGAATGATTTGAGATAATCCTAATGGATCTTTATAAATGTTTAATGATACTTCATCGATGGTCAAATAGCACCACACATTAGTAGAATAAAAGCAAAAAAGAATTGGCCAACTGTTTCTAACAGTGAACTTACAGTTTAAAGCAACATCTGGATAGGTTATTAATGCAGGCTTCTCCTTATCTCCAAAAACAGTAACCGATACCTCACCGAACCTGGTCTTAACAAGATGTTCCTGTGGACCAAAAAAATAAAAAACACATGATGATTCAGTAATCACATGAGAAACCTATAAAAATACCCACAAAAGAAAAGCAAACAGTTTGTTTAACTTAGCATTAGTCCAGAAAGAGAAAAGGTGGACCAATCTTCATACAATAACTTGGTGTAAGCAAGATTCAGCAAACATGATTATAATGTTGCTAGAAAAATGCATATCTCCTTGAAAACAACAAAAACAGGGACATTAAAGAAATTCATTTATATAACTATTTGCAGTTTCATATATGATTCTTCCTTGGCCGAATAACAGTAGGAAAAATATTGCATACCTGGACAATTTGCAAACTGAAAAGAAAAAGCAAGTAGGCAACAGATAGCTACAACTCTGGGCCTTAACACAACCAATGACATCAGAATGAAAGATGGCTTGCTCACGTTATTGCTAAAATGGTGAAGAAGCATAGAAGTTGATGTTCAGGTAGTCAAAGCTTAAAAAGATAACACATGAGACCAAGAAATTGACAAGATGATTCAAGAGAATCAATTGAATCAAGTCAACATAGAGTGGACATTTACTAAACGATTTGGTCCAACAAAACAGATTTCTTTTATCCCAATTGTACTCAATAACAAATTGGCATGGACATAATCAGAAACATCGAGTCGGGAACTGTCTGCACTAAGGTCAGCTCAAGCTACTTAAATATGATCCAATGGAATACTCATCTTCAAGGATAGCATACATTCTACTTCAAGTGATGAACATGTAAGCAAGCAAACACCGTTGCATAAGTCTGTGTTCGTTTCCGAAGTACAATGTCGGCTCTGTCTATAAAATAAAACAACGAATCTCTGAACTCAGTTAGACTTCCTTTTTATTCCCCTATCCTGATATAACGAATAAAGCAAAGGACAATCACAATTGGATTTCACATAAATCGAAGGACGAAACAATCAGAAATATTCTTGATACCAACTACGAGCCATCTCGGGGTTTCCAGGAGAGTCCTGTTACAAGGAATCACCATGCTTTCCTCACAGGTTCATGACTTGGATTCCAAACCATCAAGATAAGGAAAATAAAATCGAATTCTTGGCATGATTTAGATTTTTCTTGTGAAAACAACAACGTTCCGTTAAAAAGGAACAAAATCTCATGGATAACGAAACAAAATCTTAGCTTTTTTAACTATCTAAAAACCAGGGACGGAAATGCTAACCGATGAAACAAGAAGACCCAACCTTTCCGCCGAAGGAGAGCTTTTCCACATCGATCGAGACGGAGCCGCTCGAATCTCCCATCGGCCAGGAGGCGTCGCGATCAAAGCTTGGGTTCGTCCCTCCTCGACCTGGCCCCTTCACCTCCTTCCGTGTCTCGCGATCTGTTCTCGCCTATTTGGGAGGAGAATCCGCCATCGCTTATTCCGAACCGATACACGAACCCGAGCACGAATTTTATTCACCTCTTTCTTTTTTTATTAACCCAGCGACGAAAAACCCACCGACATCGCTCTCGCTTCCTCCTCTTGCGGATGACAGCTGGCAGGTTCAGGCCTCCTTTTCCACAGGGGCCCACACGAGGGGGCCGTGGGTGTGGGGCCCTAATGACGAAACTACCCACCCCGCGATTTGGAGCTCCCGAGCAAAATGTTATCGATCGCAACCGTCCGATCCGTGACGGCTGACGTGCGTCTCCGTTGATGGGATTTCCTGTCCAACTCCAAGCAGGATCCAGCTTTTCCAATCCTTTATTTCTCCACAACAATGTGGGACCAACTGTTATGTGGGTGCCCCCACAAGCTGACTCTTGTGGGGGGAATTTACAGCTAATGTGTCCCTAACAGACGCGACGTGGGTTAAGGTGGAGCCCAGACGGTTTGACTACGGTCAGCGATATAAATCGGCAGCGAGGCTGTCACCGTCGGATCACGAGACGCCACCGAAATGGTTACTTACGTAAGCATATTCTCGTGAGCGGTAGCAGCTCCGAACGACGTGTCTCAGAGCTCCGGCGCCACAGTCGGGCCATCACCGGAGAATATATATATATATATATATATAATAATTCTTTTACTGTAACTAAGATTATATTCTGTAAGTATTATGGGGGTTACTATTTAAATTTTGTATTATTCGCAATTTTAAATATATTTATAATCTTTTAAAAATAAATAAAATAATAATTAACTATTCAAACCTTTCTAATTTTATTTTTGCTCTGTTTTTTACTTTTTATTTCGCACAACATTCCTCATCCCTCGAAAGATAATATATTCTAGATTTTTTTAAAATTATCCCAAAAAAACATCATATTTAGAGTATTTTATTTAGGAACGCTCAGAAGATAGCTAGTTTACAAAAGTCCTGATATCTTATAGGTTAATATAATTGACCTAGAAAATAATGCCTTGTGGGTTATGACATAATAAATAATCATAAAATATAACAAACATTATGGGTTAAATATTTATATCATTAATTTGTGTAAATACTTGAATGAGAGAAGATAGTTAATATTATACTACTAGATATTAAAAATCTAAAATATTGATTTCGAACATTTGATTAAAATATCTAAAATTCTAGGTTATAAATAACAAAAATAGGGCTCTAAATAGTAAGCTTCTTAATATAATATTTTTATAATGTCAATTAATAAAAAATATATAGTGTCATAAAAGAAAATTAAATTTCTCTGTAGGATCGTTAGTGTAATGTCATGGAGTCAAGTCAATTAGGGCTACTTCCTAAATGTCGTTGCATCCTGAAAATTAGATTTTAGAGGTTGATGCTCCTTCATGATAATTTTGTTACCCAAATGTCACTTATAAAACTAATATATGAGATATATCTAACACAATCCACTTAGATACTCAAGTTCATTTAAAGTTGTATGCAAGATATTAAAATAAAGTTTTTGGATCCAAATTCATACCTGAAAAAGCTCCTATTAGAGAAACGAATATTTCAAATAATCATAAGATTCATCATATTAATTTTCTACTTCGTTTTGGGATGATATATTCTTGTTAGAGTATTATTTATATATATATATATATATTAAAATGAGAGTTGTGTTTACAACAAAGACTAGTTAAAGATCACAACAAAGACGTGAAAGATACCTTAGTTGTGCAAGTAAGTCACATCGTATGTGTCATATGTTTTGTCCATTATGACATGTCAAAAATAAGAAGATGCATTCATCATGAAAAATGTGTCAAGCACATCACATGCTTTGGTAGATAGAATATGGTGCATCAAACACGAGGAAGCGCATTGGTCATTATTAAGGTTACATGGAGCATATAATATCATCAAGTTGTATGCCTATTTAAGGAGATACGTCAAGCATAAGAAGACATGTTGGTTGCCATGTCGAGTGGATCGAGCACCAATCAATGTTATTAGCCATGAAGATGGAGTAGGATGAGGAAACATGTTGATAAAAACAATAAATAAATAAATCACAGTAAAAGCCGCATCGAGCACTGAGGTCGTGTTTGATAAGACATCAAGCAATTTGTTCGATCCGTGTGTTGTTTATGAGGTCGTTCATCGTAAATACCGTCTTACTCACGTCACAAGCAGCTCATTTTAGGTGTGTTGCATTCTTTTTTGTTGAATTATAATAAATAACATGTTAGTTGAGTGTGAGGGAATGTGTTGACCGTGAAAACACACTTTTACTTTGTCTTAAGGCATATATCAATGGTTGGTGGGGGAGACTCATTCATCATAAATATCGTGAAATATGTTTCAATTTGGAGCCGAGCCGAAAGGACTCTTCATTTTGACTCGAACTTTTTCTATAGGACACGATCTTGAGGAGGAGGGGGAGGGGTCGAGCGTCGACCCACGCTGACGAAGGCAACCCAAAGATCCAAGAAGCGGAGCCATCTTCCCGTTCCTTCTTCTCCACAATATGTTTGCGCTGCGTGGGCGTGCTCACGCACATGGCATGGACCAAGTCGAAGACGAAACCTCGGACTCGATATAAAGGACCGTAATATTTTTGGAGCTAGAAGGATGGTCGATGTAGCATTTTCATTTCCGACCACACTTCGCGGCTCCGTTCGAATGTGGTATAGTTGTCTGAAGCCCCCATTTGGTCTCATCCTTCGACCAATTGGCACGAGAATTCGAATTCGATTTTTTGGCCAATGTTAAGCCAAAGCCATCTGCATCAATGCTCCTCACCTTGAGCCAAAAGACGATGAGCCCCTTTCTCACTTCGTTCACGCTTCGTCACATAAATCATGGTAGTACTCAATGCTTATCCTTCCTTGATTATGCAAGTATTTCTGATGGGGCTGCGGCCACTTAGGCTTTTCTCGTCGCTAATCGAACGACAACCTATGACCATCCCGTAGATGCTCCAGCGTGTCAACTAGTACACGACCGTCGAGGCGCTAGTGGCAGGAAAAAGCAAAGATCATAAGAGGCCTCACGCTGATAAGTCTCGAGGATAGACCATAGAGCCTCTAAGAAGGCGGCCTAAGAGACCAGAGCCATCCTACCCAAGGCCGCTCCCATCCCCCTTGATCTCGACTCGAAATCTTCCTCTATATCAAAGAAAAAGGACTATTAAGAACACCCAACCCCATGAGAGTCCCAGAGAGCTCAGGAACAGGGCAAAGTATTATCGATTCCATCGAGATTACGGATGTACATGTATACGTACATGTATGCAAAAGTGATGAACGGTTAGTTGAGCAAAGATGTTGTAGGTGCACGATGACCGTTCATGACAGTTCGAAAATGGATTGAATGGCCGCTGGCCAATTTCCAAGAGCGAGGCGCACTAACAATCGCCACAATTTTCCCCACTCAAGTCTTGGTCAGTCCTATGTCAACCAAGTCTCGGCCAGCCCTACCGACTAAGTCTCGATCAGTCCTATGTCAACCAAGTCTTTGCCAGTCCTATGCCGACCAAGTCTCGATCAGTCATATGCCGACCAAGTCTTTGTCAGTCCTATGTCGACCAAGTCTCAGCTAGTCGCATGTTGATCCAATCACGACCGTCTCACTTCCTACCTAATCCTGATCTTTTTTGCTACCAACTCTTTCTTGGCCGATTCGCTACACTTCATCTGATAAAAAATAACAAACTCTGAGATAAGATCAAAGCCCAAGTAAACCCTTGCCACAAGTCGTGCCTTCTAATTCTTCGAAGGCACGACTCCTTTAAGTGGGGAGAGAATGATAAGGCATGTTATGACTCATTCGAGGAAGACTGTCGTATCACCATATGAGAGCTAGCTAGGCACCCGCAACTCGGCTTAAAACATGACCTTGAGATTGGACGATGCTTTGTCCCGTCATCAAGGTGCATAGGAAGGTGGGATGCACTAAGATGATGTCAGTAAATAAATCGTCGGTTCATCAATCGAGGAACACAGCAATGCACGACGTAGCCAGACAACATCAAGGTCTGCCCCAACAATCCAAGGCGTCGGTGTACATTAATATTCACGTACAGTGGCACCGACGATCATTAAATATCCTCGTACGATTGACCCCTCGGTAGGAGGTATAAAAGTCACCCTAGTGAATAATGAAAAGAGGACCCCCGAAAACTTCATACAGAGCTCAGGCTTGCGACTAACTTAATTATCGGAAGGATAGAGTCGGAAAGACCCTTCGCCTAGCTCAGGCCTTCTTTGCAGGGATGCAATCGTGAGGAGGAGGAGGAGGGGCCGAGCACCGACTTAGGCTGAGGAAGGCAACCCGAAGATCCAGAAGCGGAGTGATATGTCAGTCACGTCTTCTCAGTAGTACATTTGAGCGGTGTGACTGTGCTCACGCATATAACGACGTGGACTAAGCATAAGACGACATCTCGAACTCGGCATAAAGGATCACAACAATAATAAACTCAAATCAATAACGTTTGAATTCTTAGGGTTTATGGTCCTTATGATTTACATTTTACATGATTATTTAAAAGGATGAATTAATTAGGACTGCAGCCCGAAAGGAAAGGCAAAAAAGAATTGAACGGATACTGCTGACAACCCCACTCGCTTGCGTCGCCCAATTCCCCATCTCTACGGAAATGGATTGTGATGGGTCAAATGGCATATTTGTCTTCTTCCTTTTTCTTGCGTGCCAACACTCCAAAATTATATTAATAATTATTATTATTATTATTATTAATTGAATGACCAAAAATACATGGACGACAACAACGCCCGAATAGATGGAAACTCCAAAATGGACCGCAACTGCGAGACCCATAAATGGCTCGAATCGACAGCGAATCTTATCGAAACCTAAAATTAATCCCACCTATCGATCGATCCCAATGGATGAATTGCATCCCTCGTTCTCGATTGCTGTCAGATTCGATGCTAATTAAAAGTTGCTTTTAGATTTGGTAGGTGTTTGTTTGTATGACGGTAACCTAACCTAACCTCACCGCTCAGCCTCCTTTAGACGCGACGGAGAGGAGTGTGTTGACTGCCTTATCTGATGTCGTCTCCTTCGGACCATCAAAACGCATCATAACCACTGGTGGAAGTTTGTAGCCCCCGAGCTCAGTATCTCGCCTTCAAAGTACAGGTAGAGAGAGAGAGGTAGGGTAATTGGAAGAGGTAGGAGAAGCGGCGTTGTTCCCGTGAGACCCCACCTGGCTGGGGGCATTCTCGTCTCTGAACGCCTCGGGAACAATACACCAGCAGCGAGGAGTAGTAGGGGCGCTGCCTGGCTTCCATCGATTCCCCAATTCCCCCGTCTCCACTCCCGTGCGTAAGCCTCCAAGCCTGGGAATCGATGGACGGGGCGACGCCCAGGAAAAGGCCGCTCCCGATAAGGATCGGGCGAAGGAGCGCCGCGAGTGGGGCTGTAGAGGAGGAGGCCGTAGCAGGAAGAGCGAGGGAGGAGGAGCCGCTGAGCCCGGCGGCGAAGCTGTTCCACCAGCCGGGCTTCGACTGCTGCATCGTGGCGATCATGGGGTTGGGGAAGCCCGTGGACGTGGACGTCATCAGGTCCGGCTTGGAGGCCACCCTCGTCCGCCACCCCCGCTTCTCCAGCGTCCCGGTAAGCGCACCGCCGCCTCGATCCCTTTTCCTCATCCTCCTCCTGTGACAGACAGACAGACATACATACCTTTTGATTCCTTGGTAAGAGCCCGGTGTTTTTGGTGGGATGGGATGATGCATTTGTTTCAGATTACCTACCTGAACAGCTTATATCTGAATCCACCACGGTGACGCCAATTGCGCCGATCATATAGAATAATCTTTGCTATTTTATTTTATTTTCATATTCCATGTATCGTCACCTGTGGTTGTTGATACTGATAATGAAAAAGCTGTGTCTGGTTTTTTTTCTTCTATCAAATCGTTGGGTTATCCAGCTGGTGTTAGGTTAAGCATTTATGGAGACGATGAGATGATGTACTCGAGAGGAGGAGGCGGAGGAGGAGGAGGAGGAGGAGGAGGCTATCGTTGTCTAGCTTTTCCTGTTGCTGCTGCTTGTTTTTAAACTTTCTATTACTTCAGTGACTCGTTAAAGTAATTTTTCCATCTTTCTTTCGGACATCTCAGAATCTGAGTTGGGTGTCAGGTTTTGGAGGAGAGTGGGGGGGCGGAGCCAAGATGGGTGCGGACCAAGGTGGTGGTGGACAACCACATCGTGATCCCGGACCTGGAGGACCAACGCCGGGCCGCCGCCGCCGCCGCCGCTTCCCCGGACCAGGTGGTGGAGGACTACGTCGCCTCCCTCACCAGCGCCCCCATGGACCGCTCCCGCCCCCTCTGGGACCTCCACATCCTCAACTTCCCGACCTCCGACGCCGCCGCCGTCGCCGTCCTCCGCGTCCACCACTCCCTCGGCGACGGCACCTCACTCATGTCGCTCCTCCTCGCCTGCACCCGCAAGGCCTCTGACCCCGACTCCCTCCCCACCATCCCTCACCAGTCCCGGCGCCCGCTCGCGTCCCGCAAGCTCCACGCCGGCGGTGGTGTTTTCACTCTCCTCCTGTGGCTCTGGGCCTTTCTGATCCTCGCCTGGAACACGCTCCTCGACGTCCTTCGCTTCACGGCTACGTCGACCTTCTCGAAGGACACTCCCACGCCGCTCACCGGACCCAAGGGCGTGGAGTACCATCCCAAGCGGATCGTGCACCGCACCATCAGCCTGGACGACATCAAGGACGTCAAGAACGCCATGCACTGCGTAGGCCGCCCTTCTCTCTCTCCTTCTTCATTTACGCCATAGGTGATGATGCTCGATGGTGTTGCAGACGGTGAACGATGTGCTGGTGGGCGTCACCTCTGCGGGCTTGTCTCGTTACCTAAGCAGGAGATACGGTAAGCAATCGCCCTTTCTCTGCAACTTCCGCCAACACAAACCTTCCTGCACCATCTGAGAGAGATCTTCTCCGGTTTCTAATTCTTTAGGTCAGAAGAACGTGGATGAGCACGGGAAGAAGACGCAACCCCCGTCGAACATCCGACTCCGGTCAACTCTGCTCGTTAACATCAGACCGATCCCAGGAGTCCATGTATAATTAAATAAATAAAATACATTTCTCTCTCTCGCTCTCTCATCTTTTAAGATTGGAAATCAATCACCTTTCACTCGACGAGGTTCCCCTGTTGTTCCTGAGCAGGCTCTGGCTGAACTGATGGAGGGACGAGATGGTGGAACCAAATGGGGGAACTACATCGGTTACGTCATCCTACCCATTTCAATCTTCGAGTACAAAGACCCCATGGATTACATTCGCAAAGCGAAGGAGATTGCAGGTCGGAAGAAGAATTCCTTGGAAGCCATCTTCACCTATAAAAGTGGAGAGCTCATCGTCAAATGCTTCGGCATTAAGGTACGAGGAGCCGCTCCCTTCCTTCAAAGCTTCAACTCAAAAAGCGTCTTCCTCTCTAATAATGGTTAAATGTGCCTGTTGTGAACATACATACCAGGCGGGAGCTACACTGTGCCACAGAGTGCTCTCCAACACGACCTTGTCCTTCTCCAATATGATCGGGCCAGTGGAAGAAGTAGCCTTTTATGGCCATCCTATTGTGTACCTTGCTCCCACCGTCTATGGACATCCACAGGTAAGTGTTTCATCAACACTAGTATGCATGCTCCTTCTTCTTCTTCTTCTTCAACAGTGAATCATTTCGACAGGCCCTTACGGTTCATTTCCAAAGTTACATGAACATGATGAAGATGGTTGTGACAGTCGACGATAAGGTGATACCCGATGCTCACCAGCTGCTGGATGACTTCGCCGAGTCCATCAAGCTCATCAAGGAAGCCATTCCAACAAAACCATGATGATGATGATGATGATGATTCCATTAGAACATAGTTTTTTACTCTCCGCATGTCTTTTTTTTTTTTTTTATCCTTCTTCGTCTGTACTAAAACAGGGGGACTCGAAGCAACTCTTCTTTCCTTGGGCTCTTGTCCCCGTCATAGTTTCCTATCTCCCCTTCTGCTAGCAGACGAAAGAGAACAAGGAAACAAATAGCTACTTTTTTAACTTGGGATTAATAGATCGAACCCCAAATTACTCATATTTGACAACCCGCAGCCTGCTTTTGATTTATGTCTAGGATGATCACAAATCCTTTTTAACTGTAGAAGAGATCTCCATTCACGATAAAGACGCCGAACTGTAGATGATTACATGCTTCCTCGCATTGGTCGATTAATTCATGGACAGACTACTCCGATCATGAGCCGTGTGACCCATGGAGGAGGAATCGCCACGGATCCTTCCGCGACCGAAGCCCTACCACCACCCGACTCCCAAGAAGCTGAGACCAGAAAACATGGCAGGCATACATACGATCACCGAGAGACGACGGTGGCAGAGGTTAGCGTAACGCGGAGACAAGAGGGGAGAGAGAAAGGGGAAACCTGAGAGGGCGGGCGGTGAGACGACGGTGGCAGAGGGCGCGGAAGAAAAAGATAGCGCTGTGGAGGAAGACCACCACGCCGGTGCACCCAAGGACGAACAACTCGAACATCTCGGCGACCTCTCTCTCTCTCTCTCTCTCGTTCTGCCGCCCGCAGATTTGCCGAAGAAGAGCAGCAGCAGCAGCAAAACCTCGACTCGGATCCCGGCAACGGTAAGGGGGCGGCGCGCCTATTGAGGCGGTGGTTTTATGAGCCAGGATGGTCGTGGGGTCCATTCCGTGTCGGTGTCTTCTTCTGCGTACCTACAACGTTACGGTGTGGGACCCGCATCTCGATTGCGTAAGCACGACACACGGTCAGCTGACTCAGCAACCGAACCGACGCGAGTATTACGTTTGCCCCCTTTGACGTATACGGAGATCGAATGCTTGGTCAACGTATGTTGAGTCAGCAATTTTACAAATACTTTACTAAACAATAGAATCTTATTCATATTTGATATGGGAATGGTTAGAGAAAAATATAGTTGAGTTGACGTATTGGTCAGCCCAACATAACTTCGACCCATTCGCGTAAAAATATTAGAGATGTCTCTGATGATCAAGTACTTATATGATAATTTTAAGGTGGCTTGGATATAGATCTGAAATGGATTCGAGGTAGATTTGAGATAAATATAAAATGACTTCGAAATTGATCTGAAGATGATTCGAATAGATCCAAAATGATTTCGAGTGAATCCAAAGTGGCTCTAAGGTGAAAGTATTATACTCCTCGAGTTGTCACTCACATAAAGACTAAAGATGAGTAGGATTTCTTGACCCGATTTCTTCCATACTTAAATTTGTGAACTAAGGTTTCGAGACGTAGGTCATATTAGTTTTTCTCTAGGAGTTATATTTCTCATTGTTTAAGATATATTTTTATATCTTTAAAAGAGAAGAAGAAAGTTTAGGAGTGTACTCTTTATTGTAAAGAGGACACTAAATATTATTATTTTTATATAAAGGAGAAGAAGAGAGTTTAGGAGTGCCTTTTTTTATAATAATATTTTCATTATAAAAAATATTCGATTAACTCAATTATTTACTATCAAATAAAAAATAATAATGAAATTGGATAATAAGGCCATTTTAGGTTCATAACAATTCACGGAAAAAAATTGGCATGATGCCCCCATACGGACCTCTATTCATGTGTGCTTCATAACAATTCACGTATAAGACGTGAATTTATTTATATTTTCCTTTATTATACTATACTGAGTGACTAACAACCACCCTGTTGGTTTTCCTTATTCACAAAGATACCCCTGTTGGTTTTAGAGGTACGGGTATTTTGGTAATATAATGTTAGATGGAGCCGCTTTTTCTAACCCAATTGCGTTCCCTCTCCTCCAAATCTCCTCTCCCTGCGAACTGCTACATTTATGTGTCTCGTCTGCCTCTTCAAATCTTTCAGCCGCCGTGACCTCTCGGTCCGTTCGGAGGACGAAAGATCGAAATAGAACCACCGCGTCTCTGGTGAAGGACGCCGCCATCGATGCGCCATCTCCGAAACCCCTATGCCATCGGTTGAACGAATCGAAGCGAAGTTGCTCTGTGAATCTCGTTCGGCGTCAGACATGATGAGGTTCGCTGCGATCTCTGTCTGCATCCCTCTGCTTCCGTGTTCCTCTGATGGGTCCCGACTGGCAAGCTTCTTTGCTCCTGTTCTTCGGAGGCCTTGTTGCTTGGGACCGATGTCATCTTCTGCTTTGTGATCGACTAGATGTTCGGTCGGAGGCGGATGCCATGGATGTGGGGGGAGCGTTTTCTCCAAATGGGGGTTTTGCTTTCCATGTATATTTTGTCGGACCTCATATGTCCTCTGCTGGTTCTTAGGGCGCTCTCATAGCCCGTCGTGGGCTTTGCGGTTGAAGAACCGCGAGGTTTTCATTATGGATCGCCAAATGTTCCACCTTTTCTTCCTTTTTTTTTTTTTTTTGCGCTGTTTGGATGAGTCGGTCCGTCTCATCCTAGATTTTTGTGGTTTACGAGTTTGCTTCTTTCTTTGGTTTTGAGTTGTTTCCGTGCTTTGCACTTCTTGCGCTGCCTCGAGTCATCTGCTGCTTCATGTCGCGCTGCTCCTCTTCTTTATTATCAAGGAAACATCTTTCAGTGTTTCGTCTGCAGCTTTGTAAGAGAAGATGTGCCTTGTCGATTAGTCTTCGTTTCCCCCCCCTTCTGTTCTCAATCGAGTTCGAAGGATGTGTTGCAAATGTTCTTTTTCAAGGAATCGATCGACGCCCCTATTGATTTGAGCGAAAAAGAAGAACTATTTTGTTTTCAACAGATTTGCAATCGACGGATCTATACTTTGTTTCCATCTCCCTGTGGACGATCGTCGTCTTCTTCTCATGCTATCTATGGGAGTTGGATGTTACCAGCGTAGATCTTTAAGGTTTGTTGATGAATTGGGTTTAAATTGCATCCCTTAACCTCTTCGTCTTTCTGCATCTCAGGTACCAGAGAGTAAGCAGCCCGGATGTCCTTCCCCTCGGCAATGGCAAGAAGCACAGCTTGAGAACCTCCAAGGAAGACGACGCCGATGAAGCTGGCAGAATCGCAAACCATTCCCCCTCGGAAGCCAAATCCTCGAGGTTGAGATCCGCCTCGTGGTCGGTCAACCCGTCACCGACGAGAGACCACCATTTGCCGCACATCTCCTTGGATTCTACCCAGGCGCAGTCTGACGCCGGACCGCTCCTCACTTCAGGCTCGCTATTTCCATCCACCTCCGCCGGACCAGCGACGGCTGAGATCCACCACAACATCGACGGGGTGGGCCACGGCGGAGGCGGCGACGTTCTCCTCCGGTGGGGTAACAAGAAGCGGTCGCGGGGACCGAGAACGGAGGGCCGTGCAGCGGCGGCGGCGGCTATGCCACCGCCCTGTGGGCCGTGCTCCAAGGTGGGTTACCTCAGGCCGTCCACGCCCGTCCGCGCTGCAACGGCATCTATTGCCAATAGCTGGTAAGCGAGACTCCCCCATATCCCTCTTCTTCTTCAAGGTTTATCCTAGCGTTTCCTTGTCGCTCTCGCGCATCAGAACTGCGTGGTGAGGACACAGTAAAAGAAAAGCTTTCTTTTTCGTCCCTCCGATGCCATTCCTCGTCTCCCACCTTACGTTTACTGACGAGAGAACACCCACTGATTTCTTCCGTTTGGATTTGTTGTGTTCTTGGTTGTCGTCCATGAGCTTTCTGTGACAGATTACCTTCTCCTTTTTTCTGGTTTTGGGTCAAGCTAGCTCCTTTCTGCGGTCAAGATCATCAAAGCCTCTCTTTCCTATTCTTCCTTATCTGGAGTGGCATCAAAAGTAAAAGACCCCTCCCCCCCCACCAGTTTTGTTCCCCGCAACCCCCTACCCACCTCCCTCTGCGGTCAAGATCCCTCCTTTTTGGTTTCCTTCATCTTCTTGCAACTTGCAATGACCAGGGGCGTGGAGGAGCAGCGAAAGCGCTTTCCGCAAGACCCACCCGCGAAGGCGAATCTGGATGCGGAATCCGGCGCCGCCGCCGCCGCGACGGAGAAGCCGAGACTGGACCATTTCATGTGGCCGCGGATCTACGTCTCCCTCTCCAGGAAGGAGAAAGAGGACGACTTCTTGGCGATGAAGGGGACGAAGCTTCCCCAGAGGCCCAAGAAACGGGCCAAGAACATCGACCGGACTCTCCAGGTAAGGTAGAAACAACCAAGTCCTACTCGTTCGTCTCCAACTGTTGCCGAGTAAATTAATTGTTGGGTGGGTGCAGTATTGCTTTCCAGGGATGTGGCTGTCGGACTTGACACGGGGTCGGTATGAAGTGAGGGAAAAGATGCGTGTGAGGAAGGTATTCTTCTTTCGACCCTTTCTTCCTATTTTAATTGACACTCTACATTATTGCTCTTCTTTTTTATATTAGAAATAGTGACACAAGAGAATCAATTAGGCCTTTTCGATGTTGCATTATCACTCTCTCATAAAGAAAGCTTAGCTGGTAGATCGTGGAATCAACTTGGACCTGTATTCTAACCATACTTTTTTATTTCTTTTGCCTTTCTTTCTCTCTCTCTCTCTCTGGGTGGTGTTCTGACGACTACCAAGTGGGCTCCTTTTTTACAGAAGCGAAGGGGGTTGAAGGGAATGGAGACCGATTCCGAGTGAAGGAAGGGTGCGAGAAGCGGAAAGAGGAGCCATGATGAGAACCCGAAGAATTGGAGGATCCGTCCGCCATTGTTGCTCGCTCGAAGCTGTACTTAAATGTTCTTTGGTTTACGCCTCCGGCACTGGCTTTTGTGTTGGTTAACAAACCAATCATCTAAACATGTCAGGTTGTGGGAGAATTGGTATCACAACGGATATAGTATCAAAGAGACGAGGTCAAAGGATACATCATGACATGAGATCAGAACGTCAAATCGGTGGAGAGACCATATCACTAATATTAGTTTACAAAGAGTGAGTCTGATAGATGTAACACTGTTAACTTTCAGGTTAAGCATTTTGAGACCGATTCTGGTTCAACAAATTTATCCTAACTTTCAGGTTAGAGTGAGTTCTAACAGGAATTTCCATTTTGCATCAGGCTGCATATTTCCAACTCCCAACATAGATTTTTCTATATTCCAACCTGTCTTGTGTCTGATTAAGAAAAAATTTGTGCACATCTTATGTTCATCATGGAATTTTTAAGCCCTCATCCGTAAGATTACTAAATCCAGCAGGAGTTTCTAAGCTGACATGTTTCAGTAGAAAGAAATTTCATGTGAATTTTCCAAAATAATAATAATAATAATAAATTGCAGGTGTACTCAAAATTCTGAAATCCTCATAGACACCAACAGGTAACAACAGAGATCAAAACTACACCTCCAATCGCTCTAGAGCTTCAGTCTATCAAATTAGCCTAACACAACATCACCACAGACGAGCATTACAAGGTTTAGGAGCTACTACAGCATGATCATGCAAAGGCGAAATGATATTATGATAAATCATGATATTAATCAACGAGAAATGAAGTCGAAAGACTAGAATATAGAAGACCAATAAACCCTAGGGATCTCAGCAGGTCCACAACTGTCTCACATTTGACGGTTAAAATAGCAGTAACATTACCGATGGAACCAAATAGCGAAGGCTAGCTACTATAGATTAGAACCTGAGCTTGGTGAAGAACCATCGATTCTTGCCGGTCTTGAAGCGCTCCTCGAGCCGAGCCTTGGTCTCCTTGCAAGCGGAGACCTTCTTGTCCCGGGATTGGAGGGAGTCGATGGTGACGGCATCCTTGAGGTCGACGTCGAGGGTGTAGCGGGTGGGCATGATGTGGCTGTAGTTCACCAGCTTCAGGAACGCCTTCACCCGCGACTTCTTGGCCGTCTTCTTCGCTGAGTCCTTGCGGATAACTTTCTTCGGGTACTTGGCGACGCCGGCCACCAGGCAGTGCCCGTAGGGCCGCTCCCGCGTGCCGTCGTCGAAGGCCCGCACGATCACCGCCTTTCGCCCGGCGAACCGCCCCTGCAGGATGATCACAGCCTTGTTCGGCTTCAGAAACTTCACCATCTTCTCTTCCTTCCTCCTCGCCGCCAACTCCGAGGAGTGGGAAACCCTAGCGAGGCCGCTCTTATATGGTTGGTACGTACTCGATTAGGGTTTGTGGCGCGGTTGGACCGGGTTCAATCGAACGGTCGAGTGGACGATTGGTCTGACGCTATGGACCGGGCTCAGGAGACTCGTATATCCTCTTACAATAATTATAATCATGTCATCAAAAGAACAAAAATAATAATAATTTTATGAATTATTTCGATGGAAATCCACTGAAGTCATTTGAGTTGTTTTATTACGAGTAGAAAAAAAAATAAATTATTGAATTGTCCAACATTAAATCTCATTCATTCTGATGGTTGAATACATATGTGGGAGGTACTCCATATTGCAAACTATATGCTGATTACTAATTGGGAAAGGAGAAAGAAAGAAAGGTGGAAAAAAGATCTAAATACTTGATCGATTGATATGGGGTTTAACGGATATATTTCTGACATAGTTTTGATAGGATCGATCCTCTACCTTTCGATATATAATTTATGATGAGTTCAAATGTTAGACTTCGTTGTCTAATATGCCCAAAAACATAATAGAGGTTTTTGGGTGATAGTAGTAGAAAAAATATTGATATGTAAAAATATAGGATGTGAAATGAGATTTTTTTTTTTTTTTTAAGAGTGAGTCAAACTAGGTTTTCTTCCTCCTCACCCCGCTATATGATAAAAAGATCCGTAGAATAAGTAATTTATATACTTAGTCCCATCACCCTCATCATTGCTACGTGCTGATCTATTAAGATTACTTATTTATCTTTTACGATTAACCAATTAACATATTTTATATCTCAATTATTCTTCTG
Organism: Ensete ventricosum; assembly: GCA_029747655.1. Classification (NCBI taxonomy): domain Eukaryota; kingdom Viridiplantae; phylum Streptophyta; class Magnoliopsida; order Zingiberales; family Musaceae; genus Ensete; species Ensete ventricosum. Next base: position 43,007,442 of record JAQQAF010000005.1, on the reverse strand, counting down.
TATCTCTTTCGTATATAAGTATTTAAGGCACATAATAGATATGCCTCAATATCTCGACATAGTTGACATTATATGTCATATGATCAATACCTTAATGTCATGTGATTGATACTGATAGGGTCTTTTTTGGGGATTGCCAGGTGGACGTGTTTCGCCTTTAAATGTGTCGAGCAAGCCTTTGCTGGTCCAGGCCCGTGTGCGCTAGTACGCCCGCTTCGCAATTTCTTCGGCACGGAGCGCAGTTGGTTCAGATGGGCGGTGCTTCAGGGGTCGGCTCGGGGGTTCTGATGCTGGAGTGGCGAAGCCCGGGTGGAGAGGAGGTCGTCCTGCTGGGGTCGGCCGCTGGTTCCTGCAAGGAGGTCGGGTCGGGTAGGTTCCCGACGTGACCCCTCCGACGATCAAGTCAGTTTTGTGGTCTGTTTTGCGATCCCCCTGCCCCGTGTAGGTGCAGGAGCTTTTATAGTAGGTGTTGTGGGTTGTTCGTACCTGACGACCTTACCGCATTCATGACTCACCATGCTGCCGCGCCTCTCGCCATGCCTGCTGTACTGGTGGTGAGGCGTGCGCCTGCAGGTGGGAGTAGCTGACCTTACCTGTGCCAGGTCAGCTGTACGGTAACTGGTGTCCTTCGACCAATCACGTTGGTTTGGCCACGTCAGCGGCCTAGCTGTCCGAGGCGCGTGATGACTTGGCGGCCAGGTCGGCATCTGTTGTATCATTCTTCCCCCCCCCCCCCAGGTAGACCTTCTCGAGGCGCCTGTTGGGGGTGCCGAAGATGAGGTCTTGCGCTTGATCGCTGTTTGGGGTTGCCTTAAACTAGTCCTGAGCGCGGACTTCTGAGGATTTCGAATGATGTGGAACGTGGGACAGCCTGCGCAGATTTGACCGGTCATGAGCCCGGGAATATGGCGCAGGAAGCCAAATCCGACCGAGCCTGAGCTCGGGAATGTGGTACAGCAAGAGTAGATCCGACCGAGCCTAAGCTCGGGGATGTAGTGCAGGAAGCTGAATCCGACCGAGCCTGAGCTCGGGAGTATAGCGCAGTAAGAGTAGATCCGACCGAGCCTGAGCTCGGGAATGTAGTGCAGGAAGCTGAATCCGACCGAGCCTGAGCTCGGGAATACAGCGCAGTAAGAGTAGATCCGACCGAGCCTGAGCTCGGGAATGTAGTGCAGGAAGCTGAATCCGACCGAGCCTGAGCTCGGGAATATAGCGCAGTAAGAGTAGATCCGACCGAGCCTAAGCTCGGGAATGTGGCGCAGGAAGCTGAATCCGACCGAGCCTGAGCTCGGGAGTACAGCGCAGCAAGAGTAGATCCGACCGAGCCTAAGCTCGGGAATGTGGCGCAGGAAGCTGAATCCGACCGAGCCTGAGCTCGGGAGTACAGCGCAGCAAGAGTAGATCCGACCGAGCCTAAGCTCGGGGATGTGGCGCAGGAAGCCAAATCCGACCGAGCCTGAGCTCGGGAATGTATCTGGAAGTTTGGCTGAGAACGTGACCTCGGGCACAGATCCGGAGTCTTGGCCGAGGGTGTGAACTCGGGTGCAAATCCGGAGATTTGGCCGAGAGGGTGAGCTCGGGCGCAAATCCGGGGGTTTGGCCGAGAGGGTGAGCTCGGGCGCAAATCCGGGGGTTTGGCCGAGAGGGTGAGCTTGGGCGCAAATCCGGGGATTTGGCCGAGAGGGTGAGCTCGGGCGTAAATCCGGGGATTTGCGCCCTTGTGGCAATATTATATTATATATATATATATATATATATATATATATATATATATATATATATATATATATATATATATATATATATATATATATATATATCCTAGGGTTCCGGTCGTAATCATGGCGCATTCAATGCGCTGAGTGCCTCTTCGGGGCGGCGACGTTTTCTCTTACCTCGGGAAGCTGAAACGGCGCGCCTGGGCGCTATAAATTGATTGAGGGGTTGCGCAGAGATCTCACTTGCTCATTTTGCTTTCTTGCTGCCTCTGCCTCGGACCACCCTAGTGTCCATCGCCTTTTCAGCTCGGCCGCCCCCCTTTTAACAGGTCGCGATGACCTTGTCGGGCTCCTCGACTAGTGTCAGGGTCGCTTCTCCCTCGGAGTCGGGGGAGTCGAGTCATAGTGGTCCCGGGGTTAGTTCCTCGGGAGCGTCCTCCGGACCCCCGTCGCCTGTCGACGCGCGAGTTCAGAGAGATCTCGAGGTCATGATATCACATCATGACCTCGACTCGGCGGTGACCGAGGGGTCACTTGCCGCAATTAGGGCCCGGTACAGCATCCCGGCTGAATACGGGTTGTATGTTCCGGAGCCGGGGCAACGTCCTTATAGCTTGGACGTCCCTGGTATGTGCATCTCGGTGGATGCCCTGGAAGCCGGCCTTCGGTTTCCTTTGCACCCTCTGATCGAGGAGTGCCTGAAGCGGTGGAGAATTTCTTCGAGCCAGGTAGCGCCCAACTCGTGGCGTTACCTAGTGGTTTTTTTAGGTGAATGCCGAGGAGCGGGGATTGTCCCGACTCGGGACTTGTTCATGGCGTGCTTCCGCCTGTGTAAGAGTCGGGGCGGTTACTAGCTCACCGCCCGAGTCGGTTTTAGGGTGAGCGATGCTCCTTCCAGCAATAAGGGCTGGAAGTCTCGCTACCTTTACATCAGTGGTCTAGGTTGGGGATTCGGGTTTAGCTGGTCGGCTCATCCGATTGGCAATGCCCCCCCTTATCTGTCCGAGGAGGAGGCCGTCCTGGTCAGTCGACTGAAGGGGATTCTTTCCTCTTCTTGTGCGATCAAGGAAATGATCGAGCTTTGGCTCGTTGAGGCGGGTTTGAGTCCGGCCTCTAAGGGTACTAGCTTTTTATTTTGTTCAAGCCTTGCTAATCTTTTACTGACCTGTAAGTCGTGACGCAGATCGGATGGACCTCGGAGATCTACGTGGGATGCCGAGAGTAGCTGGGGGACGGGTCCCGCCGAGCCGCCCCTCCGCACATGAGGCCAGTGCCTCCCCAGCTCGGGAGGCTCCAAGGGTGTCGGCGAAGAGACCGGCTCCCCCTTCGACTGGACGTGTTGATGCGACGGGGGAACCCGTCAAGAAGACAAAGGTGCTGTCGAGGAAGCACAAGTCCCCGGTCGGCGAAGGAGGCTCCCGACGCCGCTCCAAGGGGAAAGAGCCCGCCGCGTCGCCCGCGAGACCGGAAGCGCCCGCCGAGTCTGAGGAGGGGGCCGCTTCCCCAGTACATGAGCACCCGAGGTCCATGAAGGACCTCTTCAGGACGAAGGTCTGCAAAGGAGACCAGGGCTACTATGCCCTGATGATGTCTGACCTGGGGCACCAAGACCCCGAGAAGGAGCTGCAGGCTCGGTGGGCGGGACTAAGGAACTCGACGAAGGTATGGCACACTTCGTCCGCCGCCGAGGAGTATGAAAGGGGGATTCTCCACCCTCAATTGGCACGGGAGCTGTACACGCTCCCGTCGGAGGTCTTGATGGCCCGAGCTACCAAAGAGCTCGTCCTGGTGAGTCGGCCGACTTACGAATTTCTTTCCCCTTCTCCGTCTCTTTTTTTTTTTTTTTTAACAAAGTCCTTCCGTGCAGAGCCAGCACCTTCAAATGGCGTTGGTCGACCGGGTCCATGATGCTGGTCGATTGATCACTTTCATGGACCACCGGGTCAAGCAACAGCAGGAGGAGCTCGACGTCCTGAAGTCGAAGGGCGGGCCCGAGGCAGTTGCTGAGGCGGAGGAGCGGGCGTCGAGGCTGCAGGAGGAGCTCGAGAAGATCAAGGCCGAAAAAGCAGAGGAGCTCCTCAGGCATGAGGCCTCGGAGAAAGAGCTGAGGGGTCATCTGGGTGACGCCCACCACCTGCTGAAGGAGGCCCGGGCCAGGGCTAGGAGGATGGACGACGAGCTGCTCCAATCTGTGAAGGACTTGGAGCACGCCCGAGCTGAGCTGCCCAAAGTCGCCGTCGCGGAATACAAGGAGTCCCTCGGCTTTAAAGAAGGTTTAAAGCGGATGGGACGGGTCACCTACGAGTACGGGTATCGGGTGGCGCGAGCTCGTTTTCGTGCCCGCCACCCCGACGCCGACGTCGAAGAGGATCCGTTCACGATTTACCCCGAGGATGACTCAGTACCGATGGAGCGTCGGCAGGATTTTGACGACTCGGTGCCTCCCGAGTCTTAGTTTTGTCCCTTAGCTTGTATTCCTTTTGGGAACTTGTAACTCGGGTCAGGTAGCCCTCAGGTCGGCCCTGACTCATTTTGTATTATCCACAAGTTAATACAAGTCCCGGCGTTTTTGTATCATTGTTGCATCTTGACTTGGCACGAGTCGTAATGCATGATCACACGTAAAACTTTCGCAAGTTCGTGATGTGCCAGGTTCTTGGCAATACCCGACCCTCCATGGTTGCCAGCGTATAAGTCCCGTCTCGGATAATGTCTATAACTCGGTAGGGACCCTCCCAGTTCGGGGCCAGTTTGCCGCGGGACCGGTTCGGATCACTGACCTCGGTCTTGCGGAGCACCAAATCGCCCGGGCCGACGCGCTTCGGGCGTACTCGTCGGTTGTAGACCTTCGCAACAGCTCTCCTGTAGGCCAGTGCTCGGAGATGAGCATCGACCCGCTTTTCCTCCAGTAGGTCGAGGTTTTCACGGAGTTGCTGATCGGACTCCTCCTGATGTTGAGTTTGAATTCGAAGGGTCGGGAAGACCACCTCGGGAGGCAACACGGCCTCAGTCCCGAATGCCAAGCTGTAAGGCGATTCGCCCGTCGGGGTTTTAGGGGTCGTTCTCAACGCCCATAGGACACTCGGAAGTTCATTCACCCAAGAAGTCGTGGCGTTGGAGACCCTCTTCTTTAATCCTTCAAGTATGGCTCGGTTTGTTACTTCGGCATAGCAGACGGGAACCCGGGGTCAGTCATCATTCTCCAAAAGCGATTGGGAGTCGGCATAGCAGCCGGGGCTTCCTCGGCCGACCGAGGGTGATCGGGTTCTGTTCGGCGCTCTGGTGCCGAGTCAGCGAGTGAGCGTTCTGGCGACATGGGCCCTCCTTCTAGCGCCAAAATGATAGGGTCTTTTTTGGGGCTTGCCAGGTGGACGTGTTTCGCCTTTAAATGTGTCGAGCAAGCCTTTGCTGGTCCAGGCCCGTGTGCGCTAGTACGCCCGCTTCGCAATTTCTTCGGCACGGAGCGCAGTTGGTTCGGATGGGCAGTGCTTCAGGGGTCGGCTCGGGGGTTCTGATGCTGGAGTGGCGAAGCCCGGGTGGAGAGGAGGTCGTCCTGCTGGGGTCGGCCGCTGGTTCCTGCAAGGAGGTCGGGTCGGGTAGGTTCCCGACGTGACCCCTCCGACGATCAAGTCAGTTTTGTGGTCTGTTTTGCGATCCCCCTGCCCCGTGTAGGTGCATGAGCTTTTATAGTAGGTGCTGTGGGTTGTTCGTACCTGACGACCTTACCGCATTCATGACTCACCATGCTGCCGCGCCTCTCGCCATGCCTGCTGTACTGGTGGTGAGGCGTGCGCCTACAGGTGGGAGTAGCTGACCTTACCTGTGCCAGGTCAGCTGTACGGTAACTGGTGTCCTTCGACCAATCACGTTGGTTTGGCCACATCAGCGGCCTAGCTGTCCGGGGCGCGTGATGACTTGGCGGCCATGTCGGCATCTGTCGTATCAGATACCTTGATATTTATTGCATAGTAGATATTTTGATGGCCCATGGTCACCACCTTAGCTTATTGCCACCTTAGTATAATATAAACGATACCTTGGTGTCACATGATCAATACATTTGTGTCATGTGGTTGGCACCTCAACTTGTTTGTGCCTCAAACATGCTATAGTTGATATTTCAATATCACATAATCATCACCGTAGCATCATGTAAGATGGTATCTCAATGCATCATAATCGATACCTCAGTATCATATAGTTGACACTTTTGTATCACGTGAACGACACCTTAGCACGCTATGATTGATACCTCAATGCTACGTAATCGCTACTTTGGTGCCACATGAGTGACATTAGTGTGCTATGGTTGATATCTCATAGCTGACACTTTGATGTTTATGGCTACTACATGAGTGCCTTGTGATTGGTGCTTCAATGTGCATTGATCAATACCTCAACGTGTCATGATTGACACCTACGTGCACAATTGAACAAACCGAATGTACTACGATCATAATTAAGTTCGAAGAGACACACCTCTCCCGTATAACTAATCCTACTATAAAAATAATAATATTCAAAGTTTTATTATAAAAAATACTTTTTTTTATTTTTTTTGAAAAGCATAGCCAAATCATTTGAAACCCGTAATGATTTAAGTAGTCTAGAACACTCTCAATAAAGTTTTGTAACTTTTGATGTAGTTGGTGAAGAATGGAAACCGAATTAGTTAGTATCATCTCGAGACAAGAAGGAAGAAGGATCCCCATTGATTTTAAATTAATTTCTGACTCGAATAAATTAAGATATGGCTTAACAAATAGTATTCTCACACAACGTATATTAATTATTCATGAGAATAATCGATTGTTTAATTTGATAGATTTACGATTGAAAATCATATGGAATCCGCTACATGCATATGTAAAGAGGTATATTATAGATAGATATACAATTATATGATTCAAAATGTCAAAATGTTTAAATCTATGTTAACGGTAATAGACTTGTTGAATTCTATAAATCAACTATATACAATGCGTGATCCATAGCATGACGAAAGAACGCAACTCCCGATGATGAATCCCACTGTAAAAAATGAAGACACATGTTAGGGGTGAATCTGGTGCTTGCCTAGTAGATGCATTCCGCCTCCGAGTTTGCTGAGCAAGCACTTGCTGGTTTAGGCCCGTATGCGCTAGCTCGCCCGTGGTCTCCTCGGTACAGAGTGGGAGCTCGTCCGGATGAGTGGTGATTCAGAGCTCGACTTGGGAGGTCGGCTGCTGGAGTGGTGGAGTCCGGGTGAAGAGGGAGTACTCCAATTCAGGTTGGCCGCTGACCCTTGCAAGAAGGTCGGGTCGGGTAGGTTCCCGACGTGACCCCTCCGAAGGTCAAGTTAGTTGGTGGGTTTGTTCTTTTTGCGATCCCCATGCCCTGTAGAGGTGCAGGAGCTTTTATAGTGGGTGCTGTAGATCATTCGTACCTGATAACCTTACTGCATTTATGGCTTACCATCATGTCGTACCGTCCCACCATGCTTGCTGTCCTTGCAATGAGGCGTGCGTTTGCAGGTGGGGGGTGCCGACCTTACCTGTGTCAGGTCGGCTGTACGACCACTGGCGCCCCCCGTATAAGTGGTCGGTTACCTGCGTCGGGTCGGTCATGTCGGTGGGCCAACTGTCCGAGGGTGTGATGACTTAGCGGCCAGGTCAGCATTTATCATATCATTCTTTCCTTCCCGGGAAGACCTTCTCGAGGCGCCTGATGAGGGTGCCGAAGATGAGGTCTTGTGCTTAACTGCCGGTTCGAGATCGTCCTGAACTAGTTCTGAGTGCGGACTTGGGGATTTCAAGTGGTGCGGTGGTTGATCCGACCGAGCAGGAGCTCTGGAATTGCAATGTAGCAGGGGTCGATCCGACCAAGCAGGAGCTCGGGAATCGTACTGTAGCAAAAGTCGATCCGACCGAGCAGGAGCTCGGGAATTGTAATGTAGCGAGAATTGATTCGACCGAGCATGAGCTCGGGAATTGCGATGTAGCAAAAGTCGATCCGACCGAGCATGAGCTCGGAAATTGTGATGTAGCAAAAGTCGATCCGACCGAACAGGAGCTCGGGAATTACAATGTAGGGCTTTTGCCGAGGGTGAAGTCGAGCGCAAATCCGAAGATTTGGCCGAGAGGGTGAACTCGGGCGCAAATCCGGAGATTTGGCCGAGAGGGTGAACTCGGGCGCAAATCCGGAGATTTGGCCGAGAGGGTGAACTCGAGCGCAAATCCGGAGATTTGGCCGAGAGGGTGGACTCGGGCGCAAATCCGGAGATTTGGCCGAGAGGATGGACTCGGGCGTAAATCCAGAGATTTGACCGAGAGGGCGAACTCGGGCGCAAATCCGAAGATTTGGCCGAGAGGTTGAACTCGGGTGCAAATCCGGAGATTTGGCCGAGAGGATGGACTCGGGCGCAAATCCGGAGATTTGACCGAGAGGGCGAACTCGGGCGTAAATTCGGAGATTTGGCCGAGAGGGTGAAGTCGGGCGCAAATATGGAGATTTGGCCGAGAGGGTGGACTCGGGTGCAAATCCGGAGATTTGACCGAGAGGGTGAACTCGGGCGCAAATCCAGAGATTTGGCCGAGAGGTTGAACTCAGGCGCAAATCCGAAGATTTGTCCGAGAGGATGGACTCGGGCGCAAATTCGGAGATTTGACCGAGAGGGCGAACTCGGGCACAAATTCGAAGATTTGGCCGAGAGGGTGAAGTCGGGCGCAAATATGGAGATTTGACCGAGAGGGAGGACTCGGGCGCAAATCCGAAGATTTGGCCGAGAGGGCGAACTCGGGCACAAATCCGGAGATTTGGCCGAGAGGTTGAACTTGGCCTTTATTATCATGTGCGTACTATCATACCTATGGGATAATATTATATTATATTACATATATATATATATACATATCTTCTATCCTCTGCCTAGGGTTTCGGTCAGAGTTATGGCGCATTTAATGCGTTGAGTGCTTTTTCGGGGTGGCGGCGCTTCCTCTTACCTCGGGAAGCTGAAACGACTCCCCTGGGCGCTATAAGTTAGCTGTGGGGTTGGGTAGAGACATCACTCATTCATTTTGCCTTCTTCTTGCCTCCGTCTCGGACCACCATAGCCATCCTTCGTCCCTTCAGCTCGGCAACTCCTTTTGAACATGCCGCGATGACCTCGTCGGACTCCTCGACTAGTGTCAGAGTCGTTTCTCCCTCGAGGTCGGAGGAGACGAGTCGGAGTGGTCCCGAGGTTGGTTCCTCAAGAGCATCTTCCGAGCCCCCGTCGCCTGTCGACGTGAGGGTTCAAAGAGATTTGGAGGTCATGATGTCAGATCATGATCTCGACACGACAGTGACTGAGGGGTCACTTGCCGTGGTTAGGGAGCGGTACAACATCCCGACTGAATACGGGTTGCATGTTCCAGAGCCGGGGCAGCGTCCTTATAGCTTGGACGTCCCCGGCATGTGCATCTCGGTAGATGCCTTGGAGGCTGGTCTTCGATTTCCTTTGCACCCTCTGATTGAAGAGTGCCTGAGATGGTGCCCCCCCCTTATCTGTCCGAGGAGGAGACCGTCCTGGTCGGCCGACTGAAGGGGATTCTTTCCTCTTCTCGTGCGATCAAGGAGATGACCGAGCTTTGGCTCGTCGAGGCGGGTTTGAGTCCGACCTCTAGGGGTACTAGCATTTCACTTTGCTCTAGCTTTGTTAATTTCTTACTGACCTGTAAGTTGGGATGCAGACCGGATGGATCTCGGGGAGCTTCGCGGGATGCCGAGAGTGACTGGCGGCAAGGCTCCTCCGACCCGTTCTACCGTTCGTGAGGTCGACGCGTCTCCCGCGAGGGAGGCTCCGAGGGCTTCGCTGAAAAGGTCGGCTCCCCCCTCGACTGACCAGGCAGAGGTTGCAGGGAAACCACAAAAGAAGATGAAAGTGCTGACGAGAAAGCACAAGTGCCATGTCGGCGAGGGGGGTTCCCGCTCCCGCTCCAAGGGTAAGGAGCCTGCCGCATCGCCGGAGAGGCCCGAGGCGCCTGCTGAGTCCGAGGAGGGGGCCGCTTCACCAGTCCACGAGCGCCCGAGGTCAATGAAGGACATTTTCAAAACAAAGGTTCACAAGGGCGACCAAGGCAATTATGCCCTGCTAATGTCTGACCTGGGGCATCAAGACCCCGAGAAGGAGCTAAAGGCCCGGTGGGCAGGGCTGAAAAATTTGACGAAAGTGTGGAACAACTCGTCGGCAGCCGAGGAGTATGGAAGGGGGCTTCTCCATCCCCAACTGGCGCGGGAGCCGTACACGCTCCCCTCTGAGGTTCTGATGGCCCGAGCCACCAAGGAGATGGTCCTGGTAAGCCTCTCGACTTGTGCCTTAGTAATGTGAGTTTTTCTCCTTTGCCACATCCCAAAGGTTATCCTTTCGTGCAGGGCCAACACTTACAAATGGCGCTGGTTGATCGGGTTCATGATGCGGGTCGGTTGATCACCTTCATGGACTATCGGGTCAAGCAGCTGCAAGAAGAGCTCGACGCCCTGAAGTCTAGGGGAGGACCCGAGGCGGTTGCCGAGGTCGAGGAACACGCGTCTAGGCTGATGGAGGAGCTCGAGAAAATAAAGGGGGAAAAGGCCAAGGAGCTCCTCAGACGCGAGGCCTCGGAGAAGGAGCTGCAGGCGATACGGGGCCATCTGGGCAACGCCCAACAGCTGCTGAAGGAGGCCCGAACCACGGCTCGGAGGATGGATGACGAGCTGCTGCAGGCCGTGAAGGACCCGGAGCATGCCCGAACCGAACTGCCAGGGGAGGCGGTCGCCCAGTACAAGGGGTCCCTCGGCTTCAAAGAGGGTATGAAGCGGATGGGTCGGGTTACTTATGAATACAGGTATCGGGTGGCGCTGGCTCACTTTCGCGCCCGATACCCAGATGCTGAAATCGAAGAAGATCCATTTACCATCTACCCCGAGGACGACTCAGTGGCGATGGAGCGACAACAAGATTTTGACGACTCGGTGCCTCCCGAGCCCTGATTTTGTTCTCCCCTTTTTTTTTTTTTTTTTGAAGCTTGTAACTCGGGTCGGGCAGCCCTCATCTTCGCTCCCGACCTCTTTTGTACTTCTTCCAAATCAATACAAGTCAAGCCGTTTTGCTGATATCGCTGCGTTTCAAATCGGTACAAGTTGCAATACAAGTTGGGTCATTTTGCTGACATTGTCATGCGTAAAATTTTTGCAAGTTTGTAATGTGCCAGGTTCTTGGCAGCACCCGTCCTTCCATCGTTGCCAGCGTATAAGTCCCGTCTCGGATAACATCGATAATTCGGTAGGGACCCTCCCAATTCGGGGCCAGCTTGCCGCGGGACCGGGTCGGGTCGCTGACCTCGGTCTTTCGGAGCACTAAGTCGTCCGTCCTGACGTGTCGGGGGCGTACTCGTCGGTTGTAGATTCTTGCGACAGCTCTTCTGTAGGCCATTGCTCGGAGATGGGCATCGACATGCTTCTCCCCAAATAGGTCGAGGCTCCTACAGAGTTGTTGGTCGGACTCCTCCTGACGTTGGGTTTGGACTCAGAGGGTCGGGAAAACCACCTCGAGAGGTAGCACGACTTCAGTCCCGAATGCCAGGCTATACGGGGACTCCCCGGTCGGGGATTTCGGAGTCGTTCTCAATGCCCATAGAACACTCGGGAGCTCCTCTACCCAAGAAGTCGTAGCGTTGGAGAGACTTTTCTTCAACCCTTCAAGAATAGCTCGGTTTGTTACCTCGGCTAGCCCGTTGGCTTGGGGATGGGCAACCGAGCTAAACTTCAGCTGGATGCGATTGCTTTGGCAAAACGTTTTGAATTTCACATTGTTGAACTGCGTGCCGTTGTATGTAATGATGGCCCTAGGGAGGTCGAACCTGGTTATAATGTTCTTCCATACAAACCCTTCAACTTATCTCTCGGTGATGGAGGCCAATGGCTCGGCTTCGAGCCATTTGGTGAAATAGTCGACTCCGACTATCAGAAACATTCTCTGTCCCGAGGCTGGGGGGAAGGGGCCGAGGAGGTCCATTCCCCATTGGGCGAAGGGCCAGGCGCAGTCGGCAGTCGTGAGTGGTACCATCGGTTGATGTTGGAATCAAGCGTGCTTCTGGCATGGCTCAAAGTTTCGAACATAAGCTTGGGCATCTTTTCGTAGTGTGGGCCGGTAGTAACCTTACCTGAGGACCATGTGTGCCAAGGTGCGAGCCCCGACATGGTCTCCACATATCCCCTCATGGATCTCGGCTAAGGTGGTTTGCGCCTCAGTCGGGTTCAAACAGCGAAGTAGGGGTCGGCTGAAGCCTCACCGGTAGAGGCAGCCATCAACGATGCAGTACCATGATTCCGTCCTTCTGATTCTTTGGGCAGTCGCCTTGTCCTCGGGGAGGACTCCTGCTTGTTTGAAGCGGAGGATCTCGTCGGTCCAGCCTCCGTCTTCCTAATCAACAGTCATCTTAGTCGAACCGATGGAGGGCCCGATGGTCCTCACCATTGCTCCGGTCGGTGTGTCGATCACGCAGGAGGAAGCTAGCCTGGCCAAGGCGTCTGCTTGCGCGTTCTCGCTGTGAGGTACTTTAGTGATGGTACACCTTCGAAAGCGAGCTGTCATTAGTCGCGCCTCGGCCATGTATTTGATTATTGCTGCTTCTCGGGTCTCGAACGTGCCGTTAACTTGTCCAGCGACGAGTTGGGAGTCGGTGAATATCTCGATATCTTCTGCTCCCAGCTCGGCCGCGACCTTAAGACCGAATAAGAGCGCTTCGTATTCGGCTTAATTATTTGTAGCTCTGAATCCTAATTGCAGGGCGTGTTCGTAGGTGTGGCCGGAGGGGTCCTTGAGCACCAAGTCGACGCCTCCTCTTTCCGAGTTGGCGGAGCTGTCGATATGCAGAGTCCATCCAGGGTTCGGGTTCGCCGGGACTTCCGAGGGTGCGAGCTCCGAGAGGAAGTCCGCGAGCACTTGGCCTTTGATCGCCTTTCTTGGCTCATATTCAATGTCGAATTCCCCTAACTCTACCGACCACTTGAGCATCCGACCTGTAACATCAAATTTGGAGAGGATCTGGTGCAAGGGTTGGTCGGTTATTACTTTGATGGGATGTGTTTGAAAATACGGCCTCAGTTTTCTGGAAGCCAGGATCAGCGCTAAAGCTATCCTTTCTATATGGGCATAACGGAGCTCAGGTCCCGCCAAGATATGGCTAGTGTAGTAGATCGGCTTTTCCCCGGCTTTATCGAGTGTTACCAGGATCGAGCTAACCGCCAGGTCGGTCGCAGCGAGGTATAAGCCGAGAGGCTCCCCATCCTTTACCGAGGCTAGTTGCGGTAGGTTTTCGATGTGACTCTTGAGTTGGCGGAATGCTTTCTCGCATTCAGGGGTCCATTTGAAGTCTTTTGCCGACTTTAGTGCGCGGAAAAAAGTAGAACTTTTGTCTCCAGCTCGGGAAATGAAGCGGCTCAGGGCTGCCAACCTTCCCGCAAGTCGTTGGACCTCTTCTATAGTCTTGGGGGGGCTGCATTTCCTGTATTGCCTTTATCTTGTCGGGATTGGCGTCGATTCTCCGTTGATGTACTATAAAACCGAAGAACTTTCCGGATGTGATGCCGAAAATACATTTTGCCGGGTTGAGATGCATCTTGTACTTCCTTAGCATGCGAAATGTCTCCGCCAGGTCGGAGAGGTGGGTCTCGGCTTGCCGGCTTTTGACTATCATATCGTCTACATAAATTTCCATGTTCCTTCCGACCTGGTCCTTGAACATACGATTCACGAGCCACTGGTAGGTTACGTCGGCGTTTTTCAATCCGAACGGCATCACCTAGTAGCAATATGTCCCGTTATGAGTGATAAAGGCCGTGTTTCTTTTGTCTCTCGGGGCCATTTGGATTTGGTTGTACCCGGAGAAGGCATCCATGAAGGAAAAGCAGCTGATGTCCCGACGTGGCATCCACAAGTTGGTCGATGCGGGGAAGTGGGTAGCAATCCTTCGGGCAAGCCCGATTGAGGTCAGTATAATCAACGCACATCCGCCAATTTTCATTTGCTTTTTTGACAAGTACAACATTGGACAACCAGGTCGGGTATTTCACTTCTTCGATAAGCTGTGCGTCCAATAGGCGAATGACCTCATCTTCTATAGCCTTATGTCGGTCCGGAGCGAATTTGTGCGGACGCTGCTTCACAGGTCGGGCGTCGGGGGAGATGTTCAAGTAATGTTGGGCGATCTCTACGTCGACCCCCGGCATGTCGTTTGGGGTCCATGCGAAGACATCGTCGTTTTTCCGCAGGAAATCTACCAGTTGAACTTGTTGATTCTCCTCAAGCTCCGACCCGACCTTCACCAACCTATCAGGGCGGTTCGGGTCCAGTGACAGTTCTAGGACTCTTTCCGCAGAGCGGGTGTCTCGGGTGTTTTCTTCTGGACCTGGGGGCATGGCGCCAAACGGTTCGGTTCTCGGCCTCTTGCACAACGTTGTCGTCGTTAAGTAGCATTGCGTGGATTCTCTTGGGTCACTTCTGACCTCGTCGACCCCAGCTCGGGTCGGGAACTTCAAGACCTGGTGGTACGTTGACACGACCGCCCTGAGCCGATTGAGGGTCGGGCGTCCGATGATGGTGTTGTACGCAGATGGGAGCTTGACCACCATGAATGATACCAGTAGAGTCTTTGATCTCGGCTCCCCCCCGAACGTGACAGAGATCGTGGTTGTTCCCATGGGAGAGATGAAATCCCCAGTGAATCCTGTCAAGGTAGATGTTAGAGGGGTCAGATCCAGGTCGATCAATCCCAACCGTTGAAAGATATCAAAATACAGGATGTCGGCCGAACTTCCCGTATCGATCATAACCCTCTTGACGTAGGCGTTGGTCATACGGATCGAGATTACTAGCGCGTTATCGTGAGATGAGTGCTCCTCATCTTCCGACCTGAATGTGACATCGAGGTCTTCATGATGTAACGGCCTCCTTCCAGCCTCGGATCGTGCGTATGATTTTCGCGTCGAGGAGAGGTTGAATTCTATGTTAACGGTAATAGACTAGTTGAATTCTATAAATCAACTATATACAATGCGTGATCCACAGCATGACGAAAGAACGCAACTCCCGATGATGAATCCCACTGCAAAAAATGAAGACACACATATTAATTAAGTGGCAAAATGAGAAGCCGAATACAAGTGAACGGGACTGCTACTGTCGGCAGACTGCAGGTTTTCCAACTTTGTTTACGACTTCCATAAACAAGTTTACTCTGATGCGGGGGTGTTGACTTTTGTACTCACCAATCGTTTCGTATATTTTATGCGGATATCGACGTGGCTCCTTCCAAGAGAGTGTAATTTTTTTTGTAGTTGGTAGCAAGTTGTATGATATATTAGTCACCAATCGCTCTCACACTTCGAAATCTCATCTCTTTCAAACGCATTCCTCCACACATTTGTTGCGTCTTATCCAAATCTGATGTCTCGTCATGTCTTCTCCCGTCCTCCCTCCATCGCAACCCACCGTTAGCTCGTCAAACACCTCTATTTTGATCCGTTCGCCAACGCGACGTCAACGGCGTCCCTATTTATGATTCGCATTACCGGATCGATTGAGCGTGAAGCACGTGTCGTCCTTTGGTCCCCTCGCGATTTGAAGTCGGCCATCTCATTAAATCGAGTCGCCTGTCCTCTGTCCGTTTGCAGCGGGACACGTCACGTGGACAAATATCAAGCTCCCGCACATTTTAAATCTATGCGAGAGCTCGATGGCCGTCCGTTCAAGATCGCCACGTCGATCCGACGCCGCATAATTGCAGAAACGCATGAATGCCCCTCGAGACACGCGGGCGGAGGCCGCGTGCGGCCCCACGACGTCCCCACTTCCTTGTTTCGGATGCCAAACCACCTCCCACTTCTCGGATCTCCACCGTCGATGGTACGATACAGGTGCGTCCCTCTGAAATGGAACGGCTGGATCTGCGGAGGAGTAGTCGGAAATCGGATTTCCGATGGGCTTCTTTGGAATTTTGTCGGAGGTCGGCAAGGTGGGATTTCTATTTCTATTTCTATTTCTATTCATCGCCTCCGAGAGCGGGGTTTTCTAGAACTCGATCTCCGCTTTCTGTGGTACTGTTGGTGAGAGAGATGCAGACCCCTTTGATCGCGGGGGAGGGCAGCAGCAGCAGCGGCGCCGGCGGATGGCGAGGTGGTGCCTACCAAAGGCGGAAGTCCGTTCCGCGGAGGTCCGACGCCTTAACTTACGGAGACAACTACCAGAAGGCCGCAGCTCTCGTTGATCTGGTTCTTCCTTCCTTCCTTCCTCTTATTTTCATCGTGTACCTCGTTTAATCTGTATCAATGCATTCTCGTAACTGTCGATTTTATTTCTACGAATGGCACGCAAATGATGCAGTGGATAGGATTTCTTTTCATGGCAAAATTGATTAGCAGGATCCTACTTCACCATGATTTTGGTTTCTTTAGTTCCCTATATGCTTTGATCAGCTGTTGAGGTGGAATTTACTCTCTGAAATTTACCAGCCCATATTATCTTCTGTCGTATCGCCGATGAAATCGAAGCCGTTGCAACGGGATTTTCATTTCATTACGGTGGTTCCACTCAAATGTCTTGATATATTTTGATTGGTCAATGCAAACGAGAAGGGGATCTGATCCTGCTTGTTAAGTTGTGAATTCTGGATATCATTCTTTCTTGCAAAGAAAGTTCAAAAAGCTATTTGAATAGCTGCCGTCCCCTATCATGGAATTTGGATGGCAGAGCATCGCCATCACTAATTAGAGGACCAGTTATTTGATCCCTATCACGCACAATCTGTCCATTTTCAAATTGCTATTATTAATTTGAACGGGTCTACTATACCTTACTTCAGCTCTTGCAGAGTCGCAGAGATAAACTGCCACCTTAGATTGTGGCAATCTAGATTAATTAATTGTGCATAGGGCTCCCGCTGCAACCTAGATCTGAATTATCCATTATTCAATAATATAGCTTCGGTGTGAGTGATCAACACTAGTTCAATTGGTGTTTTCTTGATTAAGGTTCAGCACACTCTTCCTCTTCCTTTTCTCTTGTCTCCATTGTTTTCGCTAGCTATTGAAATTATCTAGTATTCCCTTCAAATTCAATTTGGATATTCAATGTTGACATTCCTTAGAAGTCAAGGTTGTTATCGTATTATGGATCTTCAACAGTTGTGTTGATGGCTAGAGTAAAAAAATTTGAATATCCGAGTCAAATTCATTTGTGAAGGTACTAGTAATAGGCTTAAGACCAAATCAAAGGTTATCCTTTAACTTAATTTTATTCTTTTTTTTTATAGTTTTGATATATTTAAAATAACATTAAGGTTTATTTTAGCCATTGCAAGCTCTTATAGTTTTCTCGTATCTAAAATAACCTTTACATTTTAAAAAATATAGCAAATAAGTCCCTCTCGTCAAATCTGAGTTAACACACGTTAGAGTTTGCCTACGTAGCATGCTGACTCATAATAAACTATTAATATAATAACGTGTAATTTAATTTTTTTTAAAAAGATCAATTTTAGACTCTATTGTTTTGGCCATGGACCACTTAGGCCCTTATGGTTTTGCTCGTGTCTAAAATAACCGTTACATCTTTAAAAACATAGTATATAAGCTCCTCCCATCAAGTCTGAGTTAAGAGAAGTAGAGTCTACTTACATGATATACTGACTCACAATAAATCATTAATTTAATAACATATATAATTTAAATTAAAAAATTGAGACAATCATCAATGGATGGAGAAGGCATCGTCGTGGAAGCAACCACTAGTAGCAGCACCAAGCTGTTTTTGCCTAGCAGAACGTCCTACGTATGTAGCCTCTCCCGCGCTGACGATGAGCTCAGGAGCTTCCGTTCCTACCTCAGGTGGATGTTCGTCGACCAGTCCGACGCTTGGCACGTAATGATCTCTTGTTCCCTCTTCCTTCTCCTGAGAGTCTTCATCCCCATTGCCTCTCATTTCGTCCTCTCCACGGCCTCATATGATGTGGCGGTCCAGCTCTCCCTCACCTCCACCTCCGACCTCTCCTACCTTTATCTCTTCGCCTTCGTCCGTTGCTACGGCCTCCGTCGCTCCCTCTTCATCGACAAGATGGATATTTTTTTAACTTAAATTACATGTCATTATATTAATAATTTATTATGGGTCATTATGCCACATAAGTAGACTCTAATGTCTATTAACTCAGACTTGACGGGAGGGGCTTATATGTTACATTTTTAAAAATATAAGGGTTATTTTATACATGTGCAAAACCATAAGGGCTTAACTGGTCAATTGCCAAAACTATAGGAGCTAAAATGGACCTTTTATTAAAAACTTAAATTTCATATGTCATTAAAGTTAATAGTTTATTATGAGTCAGCATGTCACGTAAGCACTTTACAACATATATTAACTCAGACTTGATTTTGGGAAGGGGGGGGGGCTTATATGCTACGGTTTTGAAAATATATGAGTTATTTTAGACACGACTAAACTATAAGGGCTTATGTGGTTCATGATCAAAACCATAGAGGCTAAAATTGACCTTAACTATTTAAATTATTTACACTTATTTTTGCTAATATGCTCCGTCACTTATGAAGCATGCCGTAGAGATTTTTTTGTTTTAACATGAAATAGGTTGCTTTTAGATTTTTCACTAATGTAAATTATGAAAAAGTTCTCTGCTTTTTGAATTGTCTTGGCTTGTACTGCTTATTCATGTTCAAGTGGTTTCAAACTTTGAATGGCCTATAGGGCTTCTTGGAAAAAAGAAAAAAAAGAAAAAAGGAAAACTAAAGACATGCAGCTTCCTTGAGATGTATATGAATGTCCCTCATTTGTTTCTTACTTAATCACTCTAATTGCTTTTAACTGAAATGGATGGCAAGATACCAGGAAAATTTGTGAAACTAAAGATAAATCAATATTAATGTTAGTCAAGATATTACTTAACTGACAATGGTGAAAAACATTGAACAATTTCTGATACTACAAAGTGATATTAGCGATGATGTTAACTTCAACACTGTTGCCAACGAAACTCATCTGATTATATCACATTTACTGGATTGGTCTGTATTGATCCAATCTGAGTCTAGTCTAGTCTAGCGATCCAGTTCCCTTTGTCTTCTGGGTGGATTGCCCAAGAATTTGCTGGAATTAGGTTGATCCTTTCTAGAAGAGGTTGATGATTTTGGGCTGATATTTGATTGATTCTTGCTACACTTGTCCTCCTTTGGTCAAAAGTCTGGAAAGTTGAAGAAATATGAACATAGACGAGGAAAAAGAGGAAGAAGTGATAAGAAGACTTAAAAGAGGAGAAAAGAGGGAAAAGTGGGAGAGAAACAAGTAAACAAACAAACAACCCCCTAACTATGATTGTCTTTCTCTTCATCATGTCACGGGCTTAGCTGATTTTGCCTAAGCTGTGCGGCACCTATGCGTGTCTGTCCGCAAAGGTCAGCCTTCGCCGAGATCTCCTAGAGTCCCTTAGACTTACAAAAGAGAAAACGGGTCAGAGGAAGCAATTTCAACGGGATCCACAAGCAACTGCTTAAGCAAACACTTTATAAAGCCAGATACAAATTACACCCATGGACATTACAAACTCAGAGAGGTTGCACACAAAGGATAATGGTCCATTACAGACCGAAGTCTCGACAAGTGCTTATAAGACACACTCGTATTTACAAGCCAAAATTGGCCACAAAGCAAATCAAACTAGGGCTGCTAAGCCTACTGCAAGTCCGCTTCTTGATGTACAAGGTATGTACACAAACCGAAGGACACGGATAAACATGAGCATTTCATCGAACACCTTGTTTACATTTTTGTCCTTGACATTCTCCCCCACTTATTCCTTCGACGTCATCGTCGAAGCCACTGTAGACGTTGCATCTCCTTGCATTTTGCTGAATCTTCAATCTTTTGCTTTGGCTGCAACACGCCCCTTTGGCTCCTAGCCGCCCTCCGCCGCTGTTGTTGAGTAGCCGAACTCTGATCCGCCATGCTACTTCAACTTACCAATGACTGAATCTGGTGTGGGGTTGGTTGAGTTGTGCTGATCCTTGTTGGTTCTCGCGGATCCTTCTGATGAAGGAAAAGACCTGCCTTATTATGCGCCAGTATTGCAGTATACTTATGTTGCTTGAACTAGGTGGATGCTTGTTTGAACTTTGACGAGTATCGCCTCGCAGACTTTAAGGTTTTTGAGGTCCTTCCTCCATAATGTTTGCCCATTGATCCTTCTTCCACGTTTAGTTGTCACTTCCAAGTAGGTTCGCATCCCTCTCGCTTTCGATTGACCTTCAATTGGGAAATGAAGCGGACAATCTACTCTCAGTAGTACTGATCACCAATGGTGAGGATTTGACAACTATTCTCTTCCATAAGCTTTTTTTGAAGGGTCACTGAACTTGTGCAGAACTGCCCTGCTGGATAAGTAAGAGAACTTGGATACTCAACTTCACTCATTCTCTTAGTAGTTGAGAAGGTAAGGTTACTTGACTTCGCTCACCTCATCGAGTTAAGAGAATTGAGGTACTCGGTTTCGCTCATTCTCTCGAGTTGAGAAGGCAAAGGTTACTCGATTTCGCTTGCCTCCTCGAGTTTGTACTTCATGCATTGAGCTGGTTACTAACATTTGCCCGCTCTTTGCTCACACTTCTGAAGCACTTGAATTGTTTGCACTCCTTGCATTGAGTTAGCTACTGTGATTCGTCTTCTCACCAAGGTTTGCAATTTCGATCGGGCGGTACATATCGGTCCGCCAGGTTACTGGTACGCGGACCGCCCGCTACCGGGCGGTTCCGTCGAAAATCGGCCGTCGCGATCGATTTTGAAGGAAATCGATCGTCGGCGGTCGATTGAGTGTGAAATCGATCGTCGATTGAGTGAGAAATCGACCGTCGGCGATCGGTTGATAAAGAAAAAGGGAAGAAGAAGAGGAAAAAAAAAAAGAAAAAAAAGAGGAGAATAAAGAATACCTCGCCAGCGCCGTCCTCGCCCGCCTGCCGTCGCCGCCCGCGGGTCGCCCGCGATCGCTTTTTCTCCCGCGCGAGGAGACAGATCGAGGTGACGTCGCCCCCCTTTTCTCTTTTTTTAAATATTTTAAATATTTTAATATTATATTATATAATATTATATTATATAATATTATATTATATAAATATTATATTATATTTTAATACCGGATGGTATGCACTGTACATATCGCCTGGTACGAGTCTCGTACCGGTATCGACAATATGTCGGGTACACGGTACGAACCGGTAAGTAAAACCTTGCTTCTCACTGCCATTGAACTTCTGGAATGCAAGAAGTTCTGCTCGAAAAGAGTAAAAAGTTTACCTCAATTTGGAGTCCCCGAACTTGGAGTAGGTCTTTGATAGTTCTGGTCGCCTATGGGATTGTACCGTCTTCTCCATCACCTTTGCCACCTACTCCTCTGAGTAGAAAAGGTACAGTACCATATACTGCCTACTTCGTTCCTTGGTCGAGCACTCCTGCATCAACCCGAAGTCCCTCGCTTTCGACTATCTTGATGAGAAGCCCATCGACATCGGTCTTATGAAGTTCCTTGGCCTCTGCCCTTCCGCCCTGTCTTGGTACTTGGAGTTTGCCTTTGCATTCTCCACCTCCTCGGCCCCTTTTACGACCAATGCTCTCTCTCCATGAGAGCAAGGGATCGATGACTCCACGGAAGTCCCGCCTCTGCGATACCATGGTGCTACCAAGCCCATGGCCCTACTATCCGTTGTCTTGCATCTGCGTCCCTTCTTTCGCGATTGGTAGATCCGCCTCTGCGGCATTGTGGTGCTCCTCCGAGTCCACCTCCTTTCTAACCAACACTTTGCTTTTGGGTAGCTGAGCCCCTCCGGACTCGTCGTCGCTTCCTCGCCCCTTTCGACCACCTGCTTCAACACCACTATGTCCTCCTAGCAGTCCTCCTTGGTCGATGGAAAGATAGACTGCAACTTCTCATACATGGCCTCCACCATCTTGTTGCAGGGCTCGCGTCGATTCTGTTCTCCTTAGCTTCCTTGGTAGCAACGTTCGCTTACTCGGCCTTGTCCTCTGACTTGCCGGGCTCCCTTAAGCGAATGTGAGCACTGAAGCAGTTCAACTCTCCAGCTGCTCCGATCAAACCTTAGTATAATCAAGTCCCCTCCATGGGACTCACTGTTACTTGCAATCTGACTACTCTCTCGGTGGTACACAACCCCCATATGCTGACGACCAAGGCTTTCATCTGATGCAAGCTTCGATGCGCACATACGGAAGACCTGTCTCTGCGGTACCATAACATTCACTCCTTGAATCCACAGCTCTTTTTGCCGTTGCATTGTTCACTGAAGTGGAGCTCCCAGCAGCTCCTGATCATTCACATGATCGCGTCCCCCTCCATGGGACTCCTTGGTACTTGCACTTGGACTTCTTCCTTAGTGGTATACAACCCCCATATGCTGATGACTAAGACTTTCATCCAATGCAAGTTTCGATGCACACACGAAGACCCGCCTTTGTGGTACCATGACATTCACTCCTTGAATCCATGGCCCTTCTTCTTGTTGTGTCGTACACCAAAGTGGAGCTCCCAGTAGCTCATGATTATACCTTCGCATGATCCTATCCCTCACGAGACAGGATTGCCTGTATTGCAATGTCACGAACTATTCCACCACGATCCGTTGCACCATGTCGGCTCCTGGTGACATCTCCATTGCATACAAATTCTCGTGTGATGAACTCGGACTACGATTTCTCCACGTGTGGCCTCTGCCAACACATCGTAGGGCCTCCGCCATATCCGATTTTTAGTTCGCTCATTTGACAATTCACCTTCGTCCACCCACTCTTGGGTCACACCTGGATGAAGCATAACTCTAGGGCAGTCCGTCGCCTAGTAGCTTATGAAGTCTCCCTGACTTCGCTAGAATTGGTGCACCATTGTCTGGATCTTGGGCCTCTATCCCCTACCAGCACAATCACTGCTATGCACCACTTGTTCCTGATAACTCGAATGGCACCACTGTGGCATATTCTTCAAGAGTACCCACTTCTGCGTCCTCTTGCCCCGTGCTAAGTTATCCTGATCCCAACTTTGCCTCCGCAAGTTGAATCACCTTAGTTATTTCGTCAAATGCATCTCTGAGGTAACTTGTATGTGTCTCGAAGCTCCCTTTATCTTTGGCACCATGCAAGATAAGTTCGCCCTATCAGAATGAAGAACCCATGGAACGACATGATCCCACTCTTGCCTCTACAAGAGTTCATGCCCTTGACCTTTGTCCAAGGAAAGCTTCGTGCCTCCGCTCCATGTTCCATCTTCTCTGTTGACTCTCTTCATGCGGCTTGGATACTTCACCAAGTTCCACCCAAGTCGCTCCGCTCCTCGATTTGCATTGAATTGATAGTGGCCCTCATGTCCACCATTCCACGGGTCAGCCCCCTGTTGAGTTCGATTTCTGCATCGACTCTAAGTGTGTCTTTATATGACGTTGCCTTGGATTGCTCCCCCACTTGATCTTGAAATGCATCCACCAATGCATTACCTCATTCGAGATCATGCGACGACTCTTCGTCACTCGCTCGGTCCGTTGAGCTTTGTGAAGATATTACATTGAGAAACTCTTCCTCAATATGTGCGGTTCGTTGCACACGATTCTCCCTCTAGAGAACTAGGACTTATCCCTCATGTATATCTGTCCTGTTGGAGCAACTTTCCTCTTTACATACTTCCCACTGGAAGTTTCGGAGACCACCATCCCCTTTGGACTACTTCGTCTTGCTGAATAACTTGTGCCTTGTTCTGCCCCCGCAAATGCACTTGCTAGATTGCAACTCTTCGCTAATACAGTCTCCACTACACCCTTTAAGGTCTAGCAATGTGCTGAACTTATTGCACATTTCAGTCGCCTACGGACGTATCCTTTTCATGTCGAAGAGAAAGTTCTGATGCTCCATGGCGTTGAGTTCTGATCGCACCTTAGGATGGCCACGAACACTCCGTCGTCCGTGTACAAGCCCTTGTATGAGTACCGAATCCTTCGAGTTAGCAATTCCCCTCACCTCTGTGAGCTTTGCACAACTCCTTCGGTCATTACGCAACACCTCCCACTTTGCACAGTCTCATCTTTCACTAAGTGCCCCGCTTTGCCTTGAGCACCGTTAAGTTTGGTTGCCAACGTCGAGCTATAGCTCGAACTCAACCATCCCAATCTTTGTGCGCTACACATTCTTCTTCGCTTGCTTGTCCTCGTGGTGCCTCTCGCGCAAAGGGTTGGCCATTCTTCTGAATGCTAAGCCTGGATGCCCGCTCCTCTGAGCGACTCCTTTCCCTACATCTTAATGTCCGTTTCCCCCAAACGGTTGCGCTTGCTGGTTATCCTCCACACAGCCCAACTAGGTCCCCCACGTTTGTATGGCAAGTGTTTCTGCATGTGCTTGTCCCGCTCTGATACCACACTGTCACGGGCTTAGCTGATTTTGCCTAAGCCGTGCGACACCTATGCGTGTCCGTCCGCAAAGGTCCGCCTTCCCCGAGATCTCCTAGAGTCCCTTAGACTTACAAAAGAGAAAATGGGCCAGAGGAAGCAATTCCAATGGGATCCACAAGCAACTGCTTAAGCAAACA
This sequence comes from Ensete ventricosum, assembly GCA_029747655.1. Classification (NCBI taxonomy): domain Eukaryota; kingdom Viridiplantae; phylum Streptophyta; class Magnoliopsida; order Zingiberales; family Musaceae; genus Ensete; species Ensete ventricosum. The sequence continues at coordinate 42,983,084 of JAQQAF010000005.1, read as the reverse complement.
CTTTATAAAGTCAGATACAAATTACACCTATGGACATTACAAACTCAGAGAGGTTGCACACAAAGGATAATGGTCCATTACAGACCGAAGTCCCTACAAGTGCTTATAAGACACACTCGTATTTACAAGCCAAAATTGACCACAAAGCAAATCAAACTAGGGCTGCTAAGCCTACTGTAAGCCTGCTTCTTGATGTACAAGGTATGTACACAAACCGAAGGACACAGACAAACATGAGCATTTCATCGAACACCTTGTTTACATTTTTGTCCGTGACAATCAGGATAATTTTCTCTCAATCATTTTCTTTTCTCTTCTCTTATTAATTCTATTTTCGAAGTATTTGTTGGTTGGTCCTATTATGCTGATGCTATCGGATACTTCCCATTTTCAGATGCCATAGTTGATTTTGATCCCAAACCTATAACCCTAGACCGCATGCAATCAATTTTCTTGGCACCAGTGCTGTTGCAGCAAATTTGTCTCTGCATCATCTGAAAATTGCACTGAAATGTTGATACTAACTTTTCTTTCTGTTGTCTTGTGATACCATTATTCTATGAACTGTTGTTGATCTGGTTATTGCAAATACCAAGTTGTTTGCCCACTCTGATACTGGGTAAATCTGATTTTAGGAATTATTTGTAAGATGCATGTTCTTTCCACTAGCAGTTTGATCTGCCGTAATTGTTAGTATTCATATTTTTCCACTTACAGGCAGAAGATGGTATTGGTCTTCCCGAGGAGGTCCTAAATGATACGAGATTCGAAAAGGCTGCAAAGTTCTATTTTGTCTACATTCGCTTAGATTTTCTATGGTCACTTAACCTTCTTGCCTTGATTATACTCAACTTTCTTGAGGTTAGTTATGAGTTCTGTCTTGCATGCAAATCTTTTCTCCTGTTTTGTTCTGATCGGATGTTCTACATTAAAAATAGCAACTTTCTGTGAGATCTATGCAAAAGTATTTTGAGCGTGCTAATAGGCCCTTGCTTAATCTTGACAGTTAATTGTCCACTAATATGATATTCTACTTATTCTTGGTTGATAATTTCGATGGGTAATTTGTACTATCAATTTGCAGAAGCCTCTATGGTGTGCAAAGTATGGCCACTATTCTTGCGAGGACAGAGAGCAATTTTTCCTTGGACAGCTGCCTTACTTGACCAGTGGTCAATCACTCACTTATGAGGTAGATTCCATTGGGCAGAAGTTGAACCATTTAAAGGGGCTCATTATTGAACCACTGATTTTTTTACCTAGTAGGCTAATGTTGAAATGGTATCATTGTTTGATTTGTTTCATGACTTTTCCAATAATTACTAACATAGGTGATGTTCTCAGCTGATATAATTTGCTATAGTTGTATATTGAAAATTTGGAGTGGTTGAACTTTTCTTTGTATAATATGAACGTGATTACCCATCATCTCTTTCACCATGATTTGGCTATTAGACATGTATGCTTTACCTCACACTAATTTAATGGCAGAGATCTTTTGAATGACAAATTGACATTCTAACATGTTCTTTCCCTTCTTATATAAAGCATATTCTAGGTAACTAATAATTTGGGTTCTTATCAAGGAAAGGGGTGTTGGCATGTCAGCACAGTAATGACACATTGCCATGGAACAATGCCAATAAAGAACTAGGCTGGCATGCCCTTAAACCAATTGGCATGGAACATACGAGCATATGTCACTGGTTACAGTGGAAAAGAGGACAAATAATTTAAAAGTAGTGAATTCCAATTAATATCATAGTCCAAAAGTTAGAATGACACGAGTTTAAAAGAATACGTTGGTGTTTCATGTAAGACCTTTGGAAGAATAGTTGAAGGACCTAAATATAAATTGTCATTTTCCAACCTGATGGGATAACTGGCTTGTCAACTTTGTTGAATGTGAACCACTGGCTCAAAATATTTAAGTTGAAGTTTATAGTAGCACACTCATTAGATCCTTATAAATCAATCTTATTCTTAACTCGTTTCCAATGTGAGACTAATCGGGGTGTTCCAGTCTCCCCCACTTAAGGGCTTGACATTCTTGTCAAGGCCCAACATAGCCCAGATCAAAGCCTAGCACGGTGCATGTGAGGCTTAGCTCAGTGATTGCTTCACTCCTTGATCTGTCATCTGACCCTGTACACGAGTAGTTCTTTTCTATTTGAGCCCCTCACTATGTCGCAATCCTTGGTCAGTCGAATACCGATTGTCACGACCTAACTTGATGAGACAACTGATCTGTCAAATTCGTTGAGCCTCAACCACTGTCTCAAAATGCTTAAGCTAAAGTCTATAGTAGTACACCTATCAGATCCTTATAAGTCAATCTTAGTCTTAACTCACTTCTGAGACTAATTGGGATGTTGCATAAATATTTTTTTGCAAGCTGACTCAATGTGTCTAAACTAATTTAGTATTTGAAGTGAAGGTTCTAGAAAATGATGAGAAAATGATAATAATTTACACCATTATTATTGACAGCGAGTCACATACTACTTTACCTGTTTACTCCTTGAATAAGAAAGGGATTACTTGTAGCAGATAGATTAATGGTTAACCTACATTTCTTTTACTTCTATTGCTTCAATTTAACTATTCTTCCTTCTTTTTATTCTCAAAGAGTTCATTGCCAGTATAGTTTCGTCTCATTCCACATTGTTCTAGCAGTATGATGTGTCCACACACAATGGGCATGGCATAAGTCTACAGGCAGGTATCATGTCAACACAGTATGACAGACACCAAGTCAAAATCATGGTCTATCATTTTTATCTAGCTAACATAGTGGCACAAGCTTCACACAACACATAGTTTTATCATCACGGCATGACATGCTTAGCAAGGGGGTGAATGGCTGCACAACCAATCCATTTTTATTACAAAATATGCTATTACTTTGTATGGCTTCCCTTATCATTGGCACCCCATGCTTATCAGCTTTGGCATGGTATGCTGCATCCCACGGGCATGGGTGTCTGTGCTTATGTGTATCATTTGTTGTTCATTTATTTTTTAGACAAGGTATGCTTTGTTGGACAAGGTGTCCCCATTTTCCATCCCATACCAACTTATCTATCATGCATATACATGTCAAGGTTAATTCTTAGTATTTTCTTTTATTATGTGATACAAATAATTACATGATTTTGTTTCTTAAAAGATGACATGGAAAATCAAGCTGTTATTTATGAGAAACTTTGTCTCAATCCAAGTGTTTCATTTTATTGTATACTGTTAGCTCTGACCTTGTAGCTATGAATTTAGCAGCTCACTGAAGATAGTTTTCTTCTTCTTCACAGGGAATAACACTATGCATTCTTGCATTACATACTTTGCTTCCACTTGCATATGAGGGTTTCCATATTTACTGGAAGAATCATTTGAACAAGTTAAAGGTAAGCATTTATTGATTATACGAACACGCACTAAATTTTTTTGTTTATGTAGAATTGTGTATGAACAAAAATATTATACAGTTGGAAGATTCTCCATAATGGGGTGTTATGAGCTGAGCTTGGGTGGATCAAAATATAAATTGTTAGGCTATGAACAAAATCTGGGTGGAACAATACTAGAAAGGTCCGGTAGCTGCCAATCTCGGATGTCGCATAGGGTTGTTGGTCTGTGACACAAGCCAAAATGAAAATAATGTCATTTGATGAGATCTTGAAATAGTTTTCATGATGCTGAAACATTTGATCCATATCTATATATGGTACATTGATGAATTCAGATACATTACAGTATCCATTCAGCTTATAATGCTTTCAACTGGTCTAGATCTGTCTGCAATGCCACAGTTCATCAAACTTACTGGTATACGAAACTTGAAGATCCTTCGGTCTTTAAAAGTTTGGCATGTCTTCAACATAAGTGGTTTGCTTATATTGATTTTTGCAATTCTAATTTTCAGACTGATTCTCCAGCTTTCAAGAAATCTTATCTTCTTTTCAAGGATTGAGATGCAAGCAACTTCCATCATGTCAAAATGAAAATTTACCTCTTAACGCTATGTATTTTATGTAGTTCTTATTATGGACCATGAGAACCTTCTACTCAATTTATTCTTAAGGATTCTAATTAATCAAAATCCATTCTTCTCTCACTCTGTTCACTAAATATGACAATTTTTCTTTGTTATTTGCAGGTCACGCTTCTGTTGGTTTTAGTTTGTGATATGTTCATATATGCTCTCTCTGTGTCACACGTGTTTGTTCCTTCACTACCTTTAAGAGTCGCACCATATATCCGTGTTGTCTTTGTTATTTTGACAATCAGGTTAGCATATCATTGTTTTCTATTATTCACTGAATTGCTCTCTCTATAGCTAATTTTATGACTAACCAATTGCTGAACGGGAACCTCTGTAAGGCCAATTTCTTTAAAGATCTAGAACATGAGAGGATTGTACGAAACTTTTTCGCTAACTTATAGGGGATAAACAGATAACAACTTTGATGTACAAAAATTCAGAAAATGCCATAAATTTGATCAAATCCATCACCTTATCATGTTGTATCTCAATTTTCTCGTCCTGATTTTCCTGAATTCTGTGGGTTTTGTTATAAATGCACAGCATAATTTTACTGCGAACTACTAATTTCATGGTTGATGGAAATCTAGTTTTTGCTATAGTGTTATATGGTCGACGTCCAATCTTTTATGCTCATTGAACATAAGTTGAATTTTGAAGTATGACAAAGATCAGAAGTGCCTAGTTCGTGTAATGGATTCTTATTTGTGGGAAGTCATTGTTGAATAATAAACAATGTTATCATACTTCAGGGATTTGTGTGGATGTATGCTCACACTGGCTGGAATGGCTGGCACATACCTTGATATTTTGGTAAGATTCAGTTTTAGGTGTCATCCACCAATGTGCATATGCTTGTGCTTTTTGTTACTGTTGATTATAGTGAACTATACTGTTTATTTTCTCCAGTCATAGCTAGTGTAACTGAAGTGATTTTACACCTTTTTCTTTGGCTTTTAACAATTGTTAATATCAAACTAGAACTTTTTGTCGTGTGTGAACTTAATTTTCCATTTTCTCGTATGCGCAGGCTCTTTCGACTTTTTTCCTCTTATTTGCCAGCTGGTTGGCTTATGTTACATTTGAGGACACTGAAGAGGGAAGGACCATGTTTAGTTCTTATGGAACCACATTATATCAGATGTTTGTACTTTTCACCACATCTAACAATCCAGATGTGTGGGTTCCTGCCTACAAGTAAGCTGGCTAGCAAATTCAGTGCTTTTACAATAAGATGATTTTAACCCTACCAGGATTTATTTGCATATTGAAAAATAATTGTCATTGACATATGAAAATTAGGCAGGGTTGGATCTACTAGTTGAGTGGTCTATTATATATAATTGAAGTTTAAGCATTTTGAGTTATGTTGGCAAACCATTCCAAGGATTCAAGCTCCTGCACCATGAATAGTTCACGGCCAGTGTGACATTGGAACAGTAAAACAATATTAAGTTGAAAAAAAGAGAATACAAGAACTTTTTTACAGTCTAAATAAATAAATAAACAGCTACTTGTCTGGATCTCTGCTGGCTTTCATTACCTCCACCCCTCTTTGGTAGCTAGAGGTGGTGCTCGAAGTAGGCTTCCTTGCCTAACAAAGAACTTGCCTCTTTGGTGCCTTTGATCTTCTTCTCCAATAGCTTGGAGGCATCGTTTTCTCTTCTTTGGCCTCCCTTTTAGTATTTGAGTTTTGATGAAAACGAGTTAGCTGTGACATGGCAGAAACATCAAGGGATAGACTTAACAGACACCCTAATTGCTGGATTTAATATGAAGTTGGAATCCAGCTCAACTATTTGAAGTTAAATCCAAATTCATTATTCAGTTAAGAACCACATTATTCAGCTCAGCTATTTGAAGTTTAATCCAGTGAAGCCTGATTCACTTCAAACTCCCATGCTCCATGTCTCATACCTCCTTTAGAAAAAGATGCTTAGGGGAATCATGCTTAAAACTAAAATCCTTGGGATACCCTGTAAAATTGTTAAATTAGTAGGAATGTAGGATCATGTTGAAGTTCGAGGTGATCATCAATTATCAAAGTATCTACAAATGCCTCTTGATGTATGTTGACTGTCATGCATCAAGATGGGGGTTCCATCATGCACTCTATGGTAGTCACTTTATCAAGTTTAGTCGCACATCAGAACCTTACAGTAGGTATCAAGGTTATATGTTATATGTTAACGTTACAATAGGGACTTGAGTAGGAAAAACCATAACACCGATACAGTTCCATGCTGAAAATAAGATGTGTGACTTGCATTTTTATCTTTAAGCATCTTTTGGGTAGGTTAACAAGTCAGTCTACAGAAGTCATTCAGCTACTAGACTGCTAGTGGTTTGATTACAAACAGGATTCCATCGAGTCATATTTAGCAACATAGTGACATAACCTTTTGTTTTCAATACAACAATCACAACAACAACAAAGCATGCAGTCCCAACTCCCAACTATTTGGGATGTTTTTGTTTTCAATGATGCCATTAAAAAATTTGTGGACCTCCTTTCTGCAAAAATCTGGCAGTCTTTTATAGAGAGCTTTTATTCCAGGTTTTATTTGTTGCTATTTTCAAGTAGTCCGTGAAGGATCAGAGTTTAATGGTTCAGATTGACATCTGAGACAGCTAGGGCAACTTGAGAAACCCTTTTGAAACAAAAACTGTACTATGAATAAATTACTATGTTATGTGATTGTCACCATACTCATTTTTTGGAATTAGAATTTAATATTATGCTTGTCACTGTACAGGACTTCACGATTGTCATGCCTTTTTTTCGTTCTCTATGTGCTGTTGGGTGTTTATTTCCTTACAAATCTTATTCTTGCTGTTGTTTATGACAGCTTCAAAAAACAGGTATGTCCAAGGTGTTTTGTTGTACTTTTGAAATGTATATGTGTTAGATCTATATGCTATATAAAGATTTTGTTAATATTTTGATCAACAATTCTCGGTTGTGGTATGACTTCTTTTTATAGCTTGCAAAGCAAGTTCTTCAGATGGATACAATGAGAAAAGCCATTTTGGAAAAAGCATTCAGTCTTATAAATGTTGATGTAAGTCTTCTTCCCTGTAATTTGTTTTTTAGTTCCTTTTCATAAAGAAAATTAGAACTGCAACCTTCCTCTATATTAAACTTTTTTCAACTTGATATACAAGATGGATCTGGTTATCCACTTGGTCAAGGATGGAGATACCCTTAGATGTATATAATGCTATAATTTTTTAGTATATATAACAGAAGAAATAGTGACAATATTCTAAAGGCCGACCCAATCACCATTATATGCAAATAGGATTACATCTTTATGGCTTGACTCATTTAATTCTTTTTGATGGAAGTAATGAATTAACCATAATCTGTCCAAGTGCATAACAAGAAAACAATCATATTTATGCATAGAGTAGGCATGCATACTTGTGGGTTAAAGATGAACATGTTCAACATCCATGCAGAATATGATTCTGGTAAATGAGCCATGCAACTATGATGGATGACAGCTAGATTGTTTTGAATTTTTATAAAATGATTAACTTTTTTTCCTATTTGTACAATTAAAAGAATGTGAAAAGTCTTGGTGGAAACCTATATAATGAAGAAAACTTGACAGGTGTAATTTTCAAGTCATTATTATCTCCATAAAGCATGTATGATATACACGTGTGTTATGACTGAAGTACCTGATTATAATTGCTTGCTTTATTACATTCATTCTTTCTAGTGTTTTACCATGTGTAACAGTAATAAAGTGGTGGTCCTTTCTATTGGCAACTTTCTTCAGTTTTCATATGCTTAATCTTTGCTATTTGAACACCAAATCCAGGGTTTTCTGAACAAGCTGCAGTGCAGCCATCTATTTGAAGAATTAAACAAATATCGGTAAGAAGTACTCCTGTTCTTGTGGTTAGTCCCACTCATTTTCATCTAAATGTCACTGGGTAACAAATATCATGTGAGAACTTTAGACTATTCTGCTAATGTAAGTGTTGATATTATATACAATTTTCCTTTTTCCTGTAATACTAGAATGCTAAAATACTGAATATAGTTCATCCTTCATATATTATTTTTTTTAAAAACATATTTGGTGCACAAGGCTATAGACAATACTAGGTTTGGGAAGGGTCGTAGCCTTACCAATAAGTATAAAGATGCTGATTTTGTGATTCTAATGAGAGATGCTATGTCCTTGACTTAAATCCTTTATAGATTATAAAGGAGCAATCTTATTATTATCTTTTTACTGGTCACAACAGAGCAACCTTACTGTTGCAACAAAGGCTTGCCCTCAAATACCAAGAATTGCAATTTCGGTTCATACCGGTGTATTGAGCCTTGCTCGGTACGATACGTATCGAGGCGTATATAAATAAATATAAATTTAGTATCAAGCATTCCCTTACCAAGCGGTAAGACCCCGTACTTGACGGTACGTACCGGTCTGCCAGTTGACCGGTATATGCGGACCGCCCGCTATCAGGCAGTACCGACAAAATCAATTGTCAGCGGTCGGCCGTCGACGGTCGATTGAGGGAGAAAGAAGAAGGACAAGAAGAAGAGGGAGAAAAATACCTCACGCATGCTGCTCTTCCTCGGTTTCTCGCGTGGTCCGTCTCTTGCGTGATCTGTCACCCGCGGGTGATTCTTTGTCGACGGGTGATTCCTTCTCCGCGCGCGGGGAGAAAGAACGAGGCGACGTCGCTCCCTTTTTGTTTTTTAATATATATTATATTTATATTATAATATATTATAAAAATATTATATTATATTATATTATATCGAGCGATATGCACTGTGTGCACTGCTCGGTACTGGGTACCATATCGTACCGAGATAAAGCTAGCATGGACCGGTACGATGAACATTGTTTAGTATAATTTTAACAAAAAATAATGTAAATTAGGAAAGAATAGTACCATATATCTTTTTCGGGCTTTGAGGAGTAACTTTGTGGTATATTCGGGATCGTCATTCCGTTAATATTGAATTATCTACAAAGAAATTGTTTGAATTGTTAGATTATATTTTATATAACTTAAACTTTAAGATTAAAATGAATTAAGTAATCAATCAATGGATATACTTGGTTCTATCATAAAATATAATGACGAGACTCCACGAGTTGTGGATTAGGATCCTCGATCCTAAATTCCTATATGTCAATATGTTATGTTTATCGTACCCAATCTTGAAATTGATCCCACGACATAGTATACTGATACCAAGGTTTGCAATTTCGACCTGTACCACCCGGTACGGGCGGTACATACCGGTCCGCCAGGTTACCGGTACGCGGACCGCCCACTACCGGGCGGTTCCGTCAAAAATCGACCATCGACGGTCGATTTCGACCGTCGGCGGCCGATTGAAGAAGAAATCGATCGTCGGCGGTCGATTGAGGAAGAAAAAGGGAAGAAGAAGAGGAAAAGAAAAAAAAAGGAGAGGGGAAGACAATATATCAGTACACCGGTACGGACCGGTAAGTAAAACCTTGACTGATACAACATATGTCATTGGTACATTAATGTGGTGATAGTCGTAGTTTGATCATCGGCCGATTTCGACTGTCGTCGGTCGATTTCGATCGTCGTAGGCCGATTTTGGGCGGTATTAGTCGAGGTAGAAAGAAGAAGAGGGAGAAGAAAAGGGAGAACCTGGAGATTCGGTGTTGCTCTCCCGATCTCAATCCATCGCCCGCGGGCTTCTCGGCATTTCGTAGGGTGACTCTGAGACGATCGCGACGAGAAGAAAACGACGCGTGACGCTCGAGCTTCTCGCCGAGGCTTCGTGGGGAGATTTCTTCTTCTCCCTATGTGAGCTTCTCGGGGAGAAGATGAGAAGGAACGAGGCGACGTCACCCTTTTTCTTTTATTTGTTAACTTTATATATATATATATATATATATATATATATATATATATATATATATGTATTGCTTGATATTGACAAATCGTACCGTACCGAGCTGAGGATTATCGGACCTTGCTATCATCGTACTGCCGTTAGCCGTAAGATTCTCCATAATACGACGGTTGTGAACACGATGATCCAATCCACAAATTAGAGTGTTTTTTCTCTAAAATGAGAATACCAATCTCACCCCTTGATCAGTAATGGTCGAAACTCGACCATTATCGACCCAGTACAAATCCTATATCACTCGATACAAGGTCAAGTGATCGGTACCGCTCGTATTGAGCGGTATGCATCGGTACAACAAACCTTGTCAAATATATTAAATTTTAATATTTGATAAAAATTCGATGGACTTTGTTTTACAAGTGATGCATTAAATTAATTGCATGAATGCAAGAATTTAAATCAGAGTAAATGATGGGGATTGTTGTACTAAAATAGTAGATTGGCCTATTACCAATAGCTTGGCTCAAGTATTTTAAACACATGGGTAAGACTATTTCATAATAGTTATTTAGCTTATAAATCTACCATTTCATGACAATTGATATTAGGGCCAATCTAATGGTTTAACACAACATATTTTTTGATTACTTTGGAATTGTGCTCATGGATTGTTCAAGGGGCACATCAAGTTGCTAATATGGTGCTATACATCTCACATTTCTTCTATGAGGATAATTCTGTGTTATTTGTACTGTTTTAAATCTTGATGAGGTTGTCAATGCTGTACGATTTGTTATGCATACTGTGTTGAATGAGGTTGTCAATCTTTTAAGTGGGAAGTCATGACACCTAATAATTCCACATTAGGATCGGATGATGAGTATGATTAGTATATAGGACTAGTTGAAGATTGGTTTGGCAAATTCACCGTTCTTCTAAACAATAATACACTTTTGTTATGTGGCGTTTTATTCAATTATTGCTGTCATGCTATATGATTCTTTATATTTTTCTTAGGTCCTTGCCAAAAATTTCAAAAGAAGATTTTGAACTGATATTCAGTGAGCTTGATGATAGTGGTGACTTCAAGGTAAAAAATTTCCTCTTATCTATCATCTATTGATGCATGTGTACTCATATATTTTATTAATTAGGAGATCTCTTTACCTGAAGCAAATGCAGAAACTGGTGAACATGTACAGTTTAATTTAGCAGGCACCAGAGCAATTAAACATTATGGTTTGCTTCTGTTTGCTGGTGAAGTGCTGATATCATAAAATGAGGGTTGTAGAGATTTAGGCATGTTTTGAGAATTTCACAGGGAAAAGTCTGATTCTTTTTATCTGTGGAAAAAAGATATTACGAGGAAAGAGGGATCGCAACATACTAATCTTTATTGGTCCATATGGCTTTTCCATTCTTCCAACCTCATGTTCATACTAACTTGATTAGATAATTTGTTGCAATCTATTCTTGGTTTCCTATGAGATATCATTACTCACTTCTACCTTCATATATGCCAGACTTCCGCATCTTCATGATTCTTTGTATCTCATGCAACATAACTATCTACCTCAAACCACTTTGATTCAGCTGAGGCCTATCAGATAGAATATTCAAGAACTATCTGTATGCACATCATTACTATCTACACAAGTACGTTGAGATACCTTGCTACATGACTACCTCGAACTCTATTTTTGGTGTACAAACTACAAAGACTACATTTTTCTAAGATGTAAGACCATGTAACTGCCTTGAGCATTTACTTACAGCTGACAGATTGAATGATTTAAAAATGTATTGTATGTCAATAAACCAATATGAGAATAACAGCTGAATCATCATTACTTATTTGCTATGACACTTGATACCTAATTTAATGAGACATTAGATCATTTGTTGTGGCAACTTCTTGTGCTATAACCAATAATCAGTGTATGCTGAACTCTTAATTTGTTCATTATAATTTTCTTGTAATGACAAATCTATAGTATCAGTTTTGACTTTTGATATTCTATCAGTACATAGCCATCTGAAAATGCTCTTAATGTCACTTGTCACTCTCAGATTAATTTGGAAGAATTCACTGATCTTTGCAATGCCATCGCATTGAGGTTTCAAAAAGAAGCATCAGTAAGTCAATCTTTTTGTACTGTTTTATTTAAGTTCTATATCCATGCATTATAAAAAAGGATTTAGAATTAAATAAAAAATATTGATGAGATGCTGAAAGTTACTGAATCAGGATGCATGTTATTTTCTAATGCTATTTTCTATTTGCAGCCATCATGGTTTGAAAATTACCCAACATTTTACCGGTCACCTCCATGTGAAAAGTTCAAGGCTTTTGTTCAGAGCCCTATGTTTGGAAATATTGTGGCCTTTGTGCTTCTAGTCAATCTGGTTGCCGTTATAATTGAAACAACGGTATGTCTGCTGATATTTCTTTGTATATTAATTTATCATCTGTGGTTTTTGTTTCCAGAAATACATATTTTGGCTGAATTCATCTAACAATCTACTGTCTGAAGCTTTTCTATTGAATACGTAGTTTGTTCAGTTTGGCAAAATTGTATATATGCAATCGTTAAGGTGTCTAGCCTTTAAAAGTTTTAATTACATGTATACCTGTGAAGGTCATACTGTTGCATAGTTTTTGGGGATATATTTGCCAGCATAGAACTTTCATATTTTCATATTAAAAGGGCATATATGCAAGAATCTAACTTCAAACTTAGATGGGTAAGTAACAAGTTGAGAATTTTCAGGAATATTTATGCTTGCACCTTGTAGTTTCACACCTGTATTCAATCTGTTTGCTGCACACATTGCTCAAGTGATAAATGCATGCCGTTTGTTACTGCATATTGTTATTGCATAGTTTCCTCTTCTCATAATTATACTTTAAAGGACAGCCAATGCATGAGGTTCCTGCCACTGCTAGGTTTCACCTGCAGGCTATGTTAGAATCTGTACACTTGATTCTGAACAATCTTCCACTATGTGAACATCATGATAGCAAACTCTAAAACCTTGGATGAGTCACCAACTTTCTAAATAAATCAATGGTCAGTGGATGAGCATGAGAAGAATCACGTTCCTAGATAGGGATCTAAGGCAAGGACATGGATTGCCATTGCTTGCCATATCCGATTGATAGGATATGTAATTAACAACCCTATGTACAATATAAATAGGATATCTTAGGTGTTTCTGTTATTTAATTGTGTTCTATCATTTTGTCATGAAAATAAATATAAATTCATGGTAACTATAGTACAAGCAAGAGTTAGTTTTTTTTTTTTTGTTGGAATTTATTTTATGACAATGGTATGGATGATTTTGTCTGCCACAGCTTGACATACAGAACAGCTCTGCCCAGATATTTTGGCAAGGAATTGAGTTTGTTTTTGGTAAGAGTTACATGAATTCCTCAAGTACACCGTTTTAGTTTTTTCCATTAATTATGTGAATGTTTTCTTATTTATTATGTGAACAATTGTTTTTACTTATTAGGTATGCGAATAGTTTGTTGCTATTCTTATTGTTTCAATCCTTGGCATCATGACCATGTTATTTAGCTTCGTATTCTCAAAAAAGACCTGCATATGGCATTGAATATCTAGTGCTTAAGAAGTCTTGGACTTGTAATTCAGTTGGATATTCTAGCATATAGTTATGTTTTTGATGGTCAGAACATACTGCCTCACTTGTTTTCCATTTGAAATGGCTAATGCTTTTGACAGCAGTATTATAAGCATAGTTTTGTTTTCTAAGGAAAAAAAAAAAAACTGGTGGGATGAACCCCACGAACAGAATTACTGAGGTTGAGTACATAGGAATCACCTCAACAAGGGTCTAAACCTAGAACATCTTCAAGATGATGAGAGAAACCATTTATTAGGTAAAGGCCCAGTTGATTAATACAAGTAGTTGTTATACTGTGCTTGTTTCATATTGTTGATGAACCTATTTCTAATTTTCTGAAAGCATTCTTCTGTGATATAATTTTAGCAATTTGGAAACTTCTGATTAATGGCAGCAACCGTTGCACTATCACATCATAACATATTCACACATTTTAGGGTTCATAAAGCTCAAATCAAGTTTTAAAATTAATGGCACTACCACGGGTTGAGCATCTTGAGATAGCTACTGTGCAAATGATATATGTTGGAGGATGCATTATCAAAAGTAGTATGCTGGTCGATTTTACAGAACACATTGCACATGATTTAACAAGCGCTCAAGTCAATTTTCTTTTTGGCTAACTTTATTGTTCTTTTGGTATTTAATTATTTATTGCAAATGATCATGTCAAGTTGTCGACTTTAGCTTCTGATCAAGGTATAGAAAACATAATATACAGATTTATGGAAAACCAAGTGTATTTGGTCTTATTGGAAGACAATATGGAATTTTTTCAACTTGAGTGAAAGAACTAAAGGATAACTATATGATACTTTATGGTTTACATTTAGATAAAAGACCATGTTAGTCATTATACTGTACTTGAAGATAAAATAGCTAATTGATGACTAAAATATGGAAATCAGCATCATTATGTTTTATTGGTTTATTGAATGTAGGTTCAGTGACAAAGTCTTGGTCAACTACTTGAAATTTTGGCCCAATTGGCAATATGTGCTTACATTGAGCTAGATTAGCTAAACCCCTTCGGAACCTTTTCTCTCTCATCTTTGTGTTTTACCCATCTTGTTATTTTAGTAACACTTTACTACCATGCTTTATCGGCTTTTTCTTTAAATTTTTTGGCTTGTTGTAGATTTCTGACATCAATATTTCCATCCAGCAATTAGTCAGCCTTAATTTGTTGGATTCTCATTAAGTGCATACTATCTTACAGGGTGGATTTATGTGTTGGAGATGGCTTTGAAAATTTTTTCATTTGGATTTGACACTTATTGGATGGATGGACAAAATCGATTTGATTTTGTGATTACATGGATAATTGGTAAGAATATTTATGCAGCAATTTTGGCAATCATTTTGGGCAAATTTTTTGTTTATAGTCCAGCATTGATATATGGACTAGTCTATTTAACATTAATCTTAGTTATAATGCAACATTACTGTTGATTGATTATCATAACAAGTTTTCTTTTGGATTCTTTTTGGGTACAACAACAACAAGAAACAAATATTGTATGAGTCTCCCACCAATATGGGGTTTGGAGTGAGTTGATGTACGAGTACAACTATAATGTTCCAAATTGAAAACTCCAAACAAGGATTGCAATTTTGTATTTGTGCGGTATTGATCCTTAGTCGGACTGATACACGTACAAACTGTTTCCGGCACAATCGATTAATTTCAGTGTTCCGACACATGGTATACCGGTATGTATCGAAGAGGTAGAAGAAGAACAAGAGGTAACGGTGGGGGAAGAGGATGGAGGAAGAGAAGGTGGAGAAAGAGGCAGAAGGAGGAAGAGGAAGATAGAAGAGGAGGCTGTGGAGGAAGGAGCAAGAAGAAGGAAGAGGAAGCACCTAATTGTTCAACTTCGTAAATTTTTCTTAATCTCTCTTAGTGGTATGTTTAAACAGCCATCCAGTCTTTTCAACGTTCTCATGTTAGCATTATGATCCATAAAGCATAGATACCCTTATTTTATGATGCTTGGATTCTTTTGTCCGCCATCACATCTGCGTCGACATTACAGAAGATGGGTGTTCGTATAAGGTTTTAGTTGGTTTCCCTTACAGTTGTTCTAAGTTCTAACTTTGTTGGACTCTGTTGGTTTGGTAAATTCAACCCACTCTGTCACCTACTAAGAAGAAAACGAAAGCTGCAATGACCAACCAAAGCCAAGGAAGAAGAAGAAGAAAATAAAAAAAGAGAGAAGAAAGTCTAACTCTGTTGGGCTACATTAATTTGGTCAGTTCCAACTGGTCTGTCACCAATGAAAAAGAAAAAGAGCAACAACGGCAATAACTAACCAAAGTGAAAGAGGAAGAAGAGAAGAGAAAAGGAGAGAAGAAAATAGTAGGAGGAAAAGAGACGAGGATAGAAGAGACAAATGAAGAGCAAAAAAAGTGAAGAGAAGAGAATAAATAAAGTACCTGAATGGTCTCATAGTGACAAATATAATTTGAAAATGCATGAAAAGTACAAAGATATAAATGTATCATTATAAGTTGCTATGTCAACCTTGATTAGACTACAGTTGAACTTAGAAGCCTGGACTTGGTCATCTTAAGTGTGATTGTCCTAACACAAATGCATGAGATCCTATTTGAACCTCAAGTACAAGACTAGGAATTCCTTTACAAGATTTCACTAAACACTCTTATTCGTTCACTTATTGTGTTAAGAAACCTGATAGGAGCATCACATGAACAACAAAAATCAAAACTGGCTTCCCACGTTTATTAAATCGTCGTGCGATGATTCGTGCGCGAAGAAATTGCAAAACCGAAAACTACATAACATGTGTTAGATGTTTACTTAGGGAGATCATATATCCCTGAAAAACCAGATCCAAAGGAGAGGATAAAGGAGGTCATATGTCCTCTCTAGTGGAATCCACATAATGGAAGAAGCGGCGATGCTCGTCCCTCGCAGTATAGAATACTCGCAACTTTACGCACCTTCGTAGTTTTTGCGTATCACCTTGCAACAAGCGTAGAAGAACTCATTTCTTCTTCGTTGTCCTCATGCAACAATAAGAGGTGGTGGTCAGTTGAGATAAAGGGGGAGGTAGGAGAACATGAGGGGGCGATAAAAAATATGGCCTATCACCTTTCTTGGCCGCCCCTATTACCTATTTATAGAGAGCCTCCTAAACCCTAATCAATCATTCCTTAGTGGGAATTGGATCTCTATCCAATTACCCTAACCTCTTGGATTATTAGATCTTTATTCAATAATCTCAATTTGCCTCTAATTGGGCCTCATCCTATGAAATAAGGGTTTATTAGATATCTCATATCCAATCTTCTATTCATCGCAACATCCACTATATGTGTTTCTAGGCCCAATACTGAGCTGACCGTGAGTTGCACCTATCAGAACTCCTTCTGACTCAGAACTCTTTCTGACTCAGAACTCTTTCTGACTTAGTGAACTCTTTCTGACTTAGTGACTATGGATGTACCAGGCCACTATGCAATAATTCCTAGATGATACAGGGGGATATCATCCATTGGAGCTGTCTGTCCTCAGTTACCATGGATCTATAGTTCCTCATTCATCTAATATTTCAGAGACCGTATATCGGGCATGGTACTGTCAGGCCTCATACATAATCCATTAGAGTCTCGCTCTAATCGGATTCTCCCGGATAACTCCTCTTTCAATCCAAACGACCCTGGCTAGGGATTTGTCTAAGCAAGAACACACGGAATATTCCTCTTGTGATACTGAGAGTGGACGATCCTCTGTTGACACTCAATTGCCTTCATAAGGTTGTCTTCCAATCTCGATAACTAGTTGTACCAGATCTGAAACTTCTAGACCTGTAAATTTGACGTTAAAGAAATGAGTACTCAAAGAAGACATCCTTGGTATCTCAAGTCTAAGGACCAGACACATAACTGGAACTATTGAATCGCTGTCTGACGTCAGATATTATTAACCATCATACAAATTATAAGCAGATCAATCTGTGAATTCATTCTCTAATGAGCACCTGTACTGTACTCTTAGTGCCCCCACACGAGACGCTATGAGACCAGCTACCTCCATCATATGGACGGGTATACAGTACACTGGTCTGTCTAGTTATTTCGATGTCTCTCTTGAGTAACCTATGATCGGGATTGTTTAGTGTATGTGTTTAAAGCAAGGTTCCCCGTTTCGATCTGTACCGCCCGGTACGGACCATACGTATCGGTCTGACAGGATACCGGTACGCGGACCGTCCACTATCAGACGGTACTATCGATTTCGACTGTCGGTGATCGATTTCAACCATCGGTGGTCGATTAAGGGAGAAAGAAGAAGAGGAAGAAGAAGAACAGGGAGAAAGGAGAGCGATATTTGCTCTTCCCCGGTTCCCCGCGCGATCTGTCGCCCGCGAGCGATCCTTCGCTGGCAGGCTTCCTTCTCCGCTCGAGGAGGAGAAGGGGTGAGAAAGGAGAAGGGAACTCCCCGCACGGGAACGAGGCAACGCCTCGTCTCTTCGCTTTTTTTTAATATATATTTTATTAAATTAATATTATATTATAATATAATATATTATATTATACCAAGCGGTATGCATTATGTATATTGCTCGGTACCAGGTACCATACCGTACCGAGATAAACTTGGTACGCCGGTACGGAGCGATACGACGAACCTTGGTTTAAAGGCAAATTGATCTCATTATCATGATTTCCTCATGATCCGATTCTCATTGCACAGATCCAAGGACATCACAAGATATGCAACAAACAACATTAAGTGAGAAAAATATCAATGATAATAATATGCAAAAAAACTGTGCAGCGTGTCACACATGTCATCACTCACGTGATTAGTTTGCAGGGCACCTGCAACCAGCATATTGTACTTCAGGATCAAGTATGAGTCACTTCAAAACCTTTTAAGTCATCACATGCTTCTGCCAAATTATTAGCTTTTCTTCAGTGAGTAGTATTTGGTCCATCATTGCTTTTTGTGAGTAAAAAAATCAAGTCAATTTTTTAAAACATTTTGAATAGCGTTATGGCAATTAAACTAAACTGAATTAGATGATTCAAGGTGTCGACGTTAACATATCTTGTTTATTAAGATGATCAGTTTTCAGTTTAATGACCTCGTGAATATAGTAAGAACTAGTTTTGTTTAATTAAAGTACTTGTTTGAAGACTAAATAATTTAGCCTGCATATTTCTATTTGAACAATCTTTCTATCCCTCCAATTCCAGTGCCCGATATCTGTTTATTTTGACAGTTTTATAATTCTTACGAAAGTTTGCTACTGACCTATTTTTTTAATTCAGACATGTATAAGGCTACTGCTAGATTGTTATTTTTTCTTCTTGGCTTGACACTATGACAAATGCCATTGTCATTGTCATGTCTATTTGAAAAATGTGCTTCGTGGCTATTTTTTGCAGTTATTGGAGAGACTATGACATTTGCTTTCCCATCCGTGCTTCCTTTTCTTTCAAATGGCGAATGGTAATGTCAGATAATTCTACAGATTGTTATTGTTTAGCTACCATTGTCATGTTATAAGAAGACAGAAATTTTAGATCTGTTAAACTTTGGTCAAGTATGATTGAATTTGGGATTAGTTTCATTTTCTGCAATTCAACAGGCTAGGCTGTTTATTTAACATACAGGAGTCTACAACTGGGAAGTGAGGAGAAGAGGTACAAGGACTAAAGACAGCAATGGATGGAGAGATTGATGGAACTTTTCTATGAGTAATAGTGTGAATAAAAGGAGATCTTCTTCCTGTATAACTAAACCTCCATACAACTATGAACTATCTTTCACATCCCTGTTTGAAAAAGTGAGGATTGAAAACAAAAAATTCTGTAAGCACCTATAGATGAATATTACTTGTCTAGCCTACTAAAAGGAAATATGTTTGATGATGGTACCAAATTTTTGAAAAAAGGAATTGTGTTTAAGATGTTGGAGTGAGGAAACTTTTGTAGAAATCGATATTCCTAGTCCCTTCCTTGCAAGAGTCTGGAGTTAGGAAAGTTTGTGGAGATCCCATGAACTTCATACCCTTTGCTTGAGACTATGAGTCCGTCCCTATTGGGAAATATTTCAAACGTCGAAGACTCAAAGTTCAATCATCATATTTTGGCAGGATGTATAGCTTGAGAACTGTGCTACTCTTGCTTTAGAATTTTTAACTATGTCTATTACAGGATCTTTAAACCAAACATTGCAGTGTATTACACTCAAACTTGCCCTCTTGTCCTTTGGTGCCGAAGTTACTTCTTTTGCTCTTCTGTAATTCAGTAATTCCTACACCTGATCACATGATTGTCTGTCCTCTCCTTCTCTAATGGATTGGATAACATGTCTTCTTTGTTGCTAGGTTTACTATGATTTATCACAAATTATCGAGAATCCCTTTTATCCTACAAAACCCTTGATTTTATATGGTCGTTTATTAGTCCTAGGATAATTTTCACTGAAGTTCTGGTGACAAAAGGTTCAAGGAATGATCCCTCCTGTGCATATGTGGAAACCAAATTGATTATAAATGATATCCTCTTCTCCAATTCTTTTGCAATTCACCCTTGAGATTTGGCATTAAACTCCCGTAAATAGTTTCCCTTTATCTTGTCTTGAGGAACATTGGAGTCTGGAGACTCCATTTGATCAAATGATATTTGAGAATCAGCTGTGATATCTTTGGAATCCTTTTCTTTTTGCTTATTTGGAAAAATAAGAACAACCAAATCTTCAAGGATGAATTGGTCATTGTCATGGAGCTTCTTAAGAAGCCATACTAGTAATTTTCCTTTTTAAAGCTTGTCATTTCATGAAAGTAAAAAAGAAAGGGCAGCCTTGGGTAAGATCTCTTTAATATCTATTAATATTGGGTTTGCTTTATTTCTCTTTTGTCTCTTTAACATATTATATTTGTATAGTTTAATATGTGCCCTCTTTCTCTTGATATCCTGTTGGCAATGTTGTATACATGAAGTATAATTTAGCATGTATACCTTAGAGCCTTGCTATGGATGTTTGCTGCAGTTATGGCTTATGTATATTTAGATCTTACAGGCCTTAGAACTGGGATATTTTGCCATTTAAGTGCTTCCTAGAGTGATAATAATGGTTATTTCTTCTTTCTTTCTTTCTGCTAACATATTGATGAGCTACTTGTGATTACAGGATTCGCTACCTTCTGATTGCAAGGATGTTGCGCTTAATACGGCTTCTACTACATGTCCAGCGCTATAAAGCATATGTTGCAACATTCCTAACCCTTATTCCTAGTCTGATGCCATACCTAGGGACTATATTTTGTGTACAATGCCTTTATTGCTCACTTGGAGTACAGGTATACATTCTTGTTCTTGATTCACAATCATTGGCGAAGCTCCATTCCTAGTTTGATGCCCTATTTTATGTTCTACACATTTATTGCTCACTCACATTTACGGCATACTTTTTACTTGTCCTACACTTGCAAATATTGCACAAATTTACCTATGGAGGGACTAACTGCTGGATTAAGCAGAATGTGTAGTTCCTGTATTTTCTTTCTTTTGTTTAATAGGGAGATATGAGTATCACATTAGTAAATGGAAACACTAGCACACTAAGTATCACATAAGTCAACGGAAACACAATTACACTGTGTGCAAGTCATGATGTTTTCTATTAAGTTATAAGAACTTTTCTTGAAGAAACCTACTTGACCAAATCACCAAATTATAAGAAGCATGTACCAAGTGATGTGGAACAATATAAAAGAGGGTGACAGAATTTGGGTAATGAGAAAAAGAACTTTTTTCCTTGGGATAACTTAGAGCTTAGAGCTAAGGTCCATATCAATATATGCATTCCTATGGGCTAATATAAGAATATGCCTCGGAAGCTCATTCTCCTCTCCTTTAATAGATGGTTTGTACATTACAGACCTTAAGTATCGAAACACTAAGACAGAAATTACAAAACATCATCAATTAATGGTGCCTTATAACTTTGCAGTTTGTAATCTTAAAAGTTTGTAAATTGTGGCTTGAAACTTGAGATAATTTTTTTTCAATGCTGTCATTAATCCAGATTTTTTTTTTGGCAAAGCTTGCAAAAATAAACAGGTATAGTTTGAGGGCTTATAGGAAAAAGAAAGAGAAATCTTCTAACATATTTGTCAGTGTCAGTTTGAAATTAGATTTTGATCCACCCTGGTGCTGCATCATCATGGCAGTTGTTATGTCATTATCCTGACTAGCACTATGATATTGGTAGTTCTATGTGAAGAATGATTGTTTCGTAAGGACTGATCACTAACTTTCTTGTACCAACTGACTACTGTCACCCACTTCTAGAAAACTTTCCAGCATCCATAGTAGCAGACTACCAATTATGCATTTGCATATAGTGTGTAAACTTAAACATGATAACAATGTTTTCTTTACAACGGCTGCAAGTCTTTTTCTTTTCTTTTGCTTAAATGCACAAGCAGAATGTAGATATACGTGGTTCTTCACTATTAACTATCAATATAAAATGTTGACTGAGAAAAACTAGTAAAAACTTGGTTAGGCCACCTGTATGGTGCTAGTTGTACTCTTGCTGTTTACAATTTTTTGGTGATGTTGAATGCAGAAAATTCCCTTAAAAGATTTCTTGATTATGAAATTAACGCATTAGTTGTTCAACTATGACTTGAAAACTTACTAATGGTTCTTCTTACTTTCTAGCTGTTTGGTGGAATCGTAAATGCTGGAAATCCTAAACTGGAGATGACTGATCTTTCTGATAACGAGTACCCTTCCATTCCTTTTTCTATTTTTTAACAAATTAATTTCAACTTTTCAAGTACTGTATAGTTTACAGGATGTGGCATATTGCAGCTTGTTTGATATTTTACTTCAATTGACATAAGCATTTCCTTGCAGGCTTGATTTAGTTATATTACTAAAAATTATCTTGCTTGCTGACTGTTTTTCTTGATGTATTATAGCTATTTGCTTTTCAATTTTAATGACTACCCAAATGGAATGGTGACACTATTCAATTTGCTAGTGATGGGAAATTGGCAAGTATGGATGCAGGTATACTTTTTTCATAAGAAAACCCTGTTATTTAGATGCATATATTGACATATTATTATACTTATTTGTCACCAAGCACCAAGGCACTGTTTGACAACATACGCATTGAGAAAATATATACTCCATATCATTTCGGCTTCTGATGTTTGGGGACATGAAAGAATTTCAGAGATATACTTCTCAGAGTGGAAAGAGGAATGCAAGGGGGTCCAACAATGACCAACAGTGGGACTTGGCACATTTCCATTTTTACCCTTTATTATTCATTTGTGGTCCATGGATTCTACATAACAATGCAGTAAATGTGAAAAAGAGAAGATGTGGAAGTGGAGATTAGTTATGAAAATCTATTCACACACTTCTGATGCATTGACTTTAAGCTATGACATCGCCTAAGGGACATCCAAATTCTGCAAACCAAAATGCCAAGTATAGAATCTCTTTTTCTGACTACTATTGAAATGTCTAGGATAAGCTGATAAGTAATATATGGTCTTAAAGCGGTTCTCCTAGTGACACGTCACAAATTGACTACTCTAAGGGTCTAACTGAGTTGAGTATGTTAGAAGAAGATGCAAGATACATGTAGCACCTGAAGTATTCTCATTACTGTGTACTAATTGTTCAATAGTCTGTGGATAAGTAACTGGGAATCAACCTGTATATACCTTCCCATTAGATGTAATTTGTCAGAAGAAAATTAAAATGACCAGGTTGTTCATTACATAAATGTTTAACGACTCATTTTATTCAAAGAAACAAGCAAGTATCTGTGTAAAATGTATATTAAAGTAATCTTGTCTAATGCTTACTGATTTAATGCATTTAACCATATAAAACAAAAAATTGGGTAACAAAAGTAACTTTCAAGTTTAATGTATCTTCATATATGATCAGTGTTACACAAGTGACATCATTTTACTTTTAGTCAAGGTTTGCAATTTTGACATTCACCGTCCGCTACTGGTGGTACATACCGGTCCGTCAGGTTGCCGGTATGCGGACCGCCTGCTACCGAGCGGTTCCGTCAAAAATCGACCGTCGGCAATCGATTTCGGTCGTTGGCGGTCGATTGAAGGGAGAAATCGACCGCCGACGGTCGATTCAGGGAGAAATCGATCGTCGGCGGTCGATTGAGCGAGAAAAAGGGAAGAAGAAAAAGAAGAATAGGAAAAAGAAGAAAAAAAAAGAAAAGAGGAGAAGAAAGAATACCTATCGCCCGTGCGCGGTCCTCGCCCGTGCGTCATCGTCGCTCGCGCGCCGTCGCCGCCCGCGAGTCGTGGGCGCTTTTTCTCCCGCGCGGGGAGAAAGATCGAGGCGACGTCGCCCTTTTTCTTTTCTTTTAATATTTTAATATTTTAATATTATATTATATAATAATATATTATAAAAATTTATATTATATTTTAATATATCGGGCGGTATGCACTGTGCATACCGCCCGGGTACCAGTACTATACCGGTACCGAGAGGAACTCAGTACACCGGTACGGACCGGTAAGTCAAACCTTGCTTCTAGTATCAATTGACACACTGGTATGAACACCCTGCAGTGATCAAACTTATTCTATATCATGATTCTGACATGACGGATGGATCTCTTATTCTATCAAATTTATGCCTAACAGAAGAATAATGATCTCTGAACTCAGACATATTTCATCCATGGAATTATGAAATAAGTTTTCATAAGATCATAAATGATGTTATTTTGTGAGTTAGTTCTGCAAAACTTTACCTAGATTATTACACAACAATAATTCGAATGATTACCGAAAGATGCATTTTCCACCATGTACCAATGTATATTTTTCAAGTGGATTCAACAAAGGGAGAAGAGAATATCTTGTACAATTGTCAGCAAGTCACTATCTTAAAGAAACTGCCAAAATCCTATTTGCCTGAAAAGCAAAAGGAAACTGCTGAAAGATAGCTCATTCATATCAATGTAATGTTTTCAAATTTTAGAGGGGAAAAGCTTATTAGATAAATAAGAGAGATGATCTTGTTTGGCAACAAAAACAAGTGTTGCTGGGATGTGGATGGTAATATAGGTGTGGTTACTGCTTACTCCAATATACAAACGAGTGGGTCAGCTTTGGTGATAGATACAATTAATTAAAGTGGTTTGGTCCATGCGCCAGTTAGAAGAGTTGAGGTGTTTCAGTTTAGTGGTGAAAGGATAGGTAGAATGAGGTCCACAAGAAACTTTATGAGAAACAACAAAAAGGGATTTAAAAGCTATTGATTTGCCTATTTATGCTTCATGATAGCTCGATAATGTAACAAGATCCATGTAGCTGACCTAAAGCCCAAAGAGTTGGGATGTTGGGAATATGCTGATATATATGCCCTTGGGCTTCATGTGCTCAAGTGCCAAGTCTGTCTTGATTTATACTGTCATCTATGCTTTTCTCAATCTACATATGCCAAAGCTTTGACATTTTAGCAGTAATTTCATGAACTTGAATGTTGTATTACTAGCAAGTAGCAAGTGCTTATGACTTACTTTTCTACAGAGCTACAAGGATTTAACAGGAACTTCTTGGAGTCTTGTATACTTCGTCAGCTTTTACCTTATAACAGTCTTGCTGCTCCTTAATTTGGTGAGCTTCTTATGTAAATTTGTTAGCGTTTGCAGATCTATGATTTTGGTTAATGATTATGTTATTCAAACCTTAGGCATCTAGATTTCATGTTCTTCATGTGTGATGGGTCAAGTTTTGAAATTTTACTGTTGTTTTTTGGAAATGACCCTGATGCCTATTTTTCAGTCATAAAGTTCACTTGACTAACAAACTCTTAAACCAATTTCTAAAGTGGATATAATTCCTTTTCTGACTATAGCAAATACTTATGCATTAATATTATTAATTGGTTATCAATGAACCATAGTTCAAAGGCATAAAATCACTCTTACCAATTTTTTACTTCAATGATCTTCACTACATTTTCTAGCTTGGATTCTTTGTAATACAACGTAAACATACTTCCATATTTTGCTGGTATATATTCACCAGAAAGTCAATGGACCTTTCTCTGCTTAAGTGACATTGTAATTATCTGAGCCATTCACCCACCATCCACCATGGGCATGGGTGTCAAGCACTTAAAACCAGTTACGCTAAGTTGAAAGCGATAAAGACATTCACGAAGTTTGAATTGCATTGAAGATGACAATGGAAAACAGTTACCTTTACTTTTATGAGAGAATCTTCTTAAAGCTGAGGCCACCTCCATTGAGAATTTGACAATATAAAATGCACATGGACAGGACTAATAAGTTGTTTTTGGACCATATAAGATAATATATCAAAAAGTTAGTTGGAGAAGGATAAATTTCAGTAAATGCAGAAAGATGATGTTATCATATGTTGAATGGTTGAACCTTTTCTCAAGTTATTTATATCTGTTCTAGAAAATACTTGCGATATTTGTTTGTGTATGTTTTTTTGCTATGCTTGTCTTTGATATTTCAAACTGGTGATTTGTTCCTTTCCTATTTGACTTGTCAATATGCTTCAATTCTGGCATAACAATTCCTTTCATTGTTTTATGTACAAATCTGGATTAAACTACTGTTGTTTCCCTGAGTTCAGAAACATGTTATGATCAAATGTGCAATTCGATGCCAACTCTTTTAATAGTTAAGATTGCTTATAAAATCTCCGCTTCTCGTTACGTTGACACTTGATGTCAAATTTATGATCATAACTCGGAGAGTGGTTTTATTTTTTATAAAAAATCATCTACATATCTGCTACAAAGATCCAACAATATTATTGACCGCTTACCTGTAGTTCTTTTTGGACCCGCTACATCTGGTGAATTTCCTGGGTTCAATTCTTGAGCACCACCTGCACAATGCAAACCTAGAACCTCTTTAGTTGGAAGATGGGAATCAACTACTAGGCTACCATCAGATTGGTTTATGAAGGAAAGCTGTTGATGACTGACATCATCGATCATTTGCTGTTTTTTTTTATTTTTTCAGGTTGTTGCTTTTGTATTGGAGGCGTTCTTTGCTGAAATGGAACTTGAATCAGCCTCTGAACCTCAAGAGGAAAAGGTATTTACACATCAAGTTGTTCTATACCTTAAAGAAAAGAACAGAAATACTCTTATCTTATATTCCAAAATGTAGATTTACTTGAAATTATTATGGACAATCTTCAGTGGGCATGAAAATGTGAAAGTTATTTTTAGGCACCTCAAGTACATGAAGCACATTAACTGTGTACTTAATCTTATGTGCAGACAAACTTATACACACCAGCCAAATGCATGCGCTTATTTTCATAATCAGGGAGCTGAGATACTTCTCAATGTAGATTTTGTTAGGCTTGTGTCTTATCATTATTTGCTCAGTGATGCAGTCCACAGTTGATTTTGCAGCACAGTTTCTGATAAAGTTTCATAAATAGTTCAAGTGGGGAACATCAGTTCCATTTGATGGTCAAATTTAGATGGAAATATAGGTAACATGGTCTATTGAACCAATTTAACAATTCTGTGTAGATAATGTCCGTGGTCACTTTGGTACTTAGGGTATCGATCTCTTTATCACCAAAGATAATAGTCTAAATCTCAATAAGATTTTACTGATGCTCATTTTGGTAACATTCATTAACTGGTTACCTAAGATAATTTGTTGTAAGCTTTATTTTGTGAATATACCTTTTTAGACATTTATTCATTGAAACAGGAGGATTCTGTAAAGAAGGAGCGACGTCGACGAGTTGGGTAATACTCTGCCTAGTTCCTGTATAATATCAATATACTTGGTCGAGCAAACATGGCTTAAAATTTTATTTTGTTATTATGAAGTGTGAAGACAAGGAGTCGCACAGTTGACATTCTTCTTCATCATATGCTAAGTGCGGAACTAGACTCCCAGAGTTGCGAAGCATAGTTTCACTATTCCCTGGTAAATATTTTTAATATGTTTGTCTCAGACGTTAAATCTTTATAACCTCTTTTACTTTTGTATAATTGTCATTGACTAGTAAATATCCTTTTATTAGCGATCAAAATACTATTTCTCAACTCTGATGCTGCTTGTCCCATGTAATGTGTTTCATTTTTAATGCGAGTCATGTCACAGTTTTTATTTTAAAGAATCATCCTTTAAAATAATAAAATGTCTATTTTAAGGAATGACAGTTTACTCAAGGGTGTACTAAGTTAGAGAATATATATATATATATATATATCTTGATAAATATTCTACCTTGAAGTGGGTATTGCCCACTTCAAGGTATGGGCATGCTACATATATAGAGTAAAGTTTTAAACATTTGATCAAGTTGTATGATCCCTCTCGTTGCCCTTTCATTCCTTGACGGTGACCCTTGCCAGAAATTGGGTCAAACTCGCTATATCTAGAAACCAACACTGCTGATCATCAGGGGTGTTGGGAGTATTTATCATCAGTCCAAGTGATGCTGTTTGTTGTAGCTTCTTTGTAATCTGCTAAGCATCAGAAAGCAAAGCGAGGCACAAACTTGATTCTGGCTGTTGACCAGGTACCCCTTGGTGTCAATTTAGGAAGGGAGTGAAAACTAATCAGTTCAACTCGGTAGGAGGCAGCTAAGGAGCTTCATATGTATGCATCCCCTCCCTCCAACAGAGAATGGAAATTTTCTTTGACGATGCAGTGTATCTTTGAATATTCTTACAGATTGGTGTTTTTATTAATTATTTTTTCTTGACAGTGTGTGAGTAATTTTCTCTGATTCTAAAGTATTTTGCATCATGCATCAGTGGTCGTATTTTGAAGAGAAGAATAAATAATAAAAAGCGTCTTTGATCTATCGTAATGACCTTTCAGAGTCCCTTTTTTATGCATGCAGCCTATGTATATTATGTTTGGTCTGTCTGTGTGCATTAGAACACAGGTGGATTCTTCCATCCCACGGGAAGAGAGAACGGAGCACTGTTAGGGCGGAGGTTATTCCCACAATTCCAGTCAAAAATATGGGCATGGGAAATTTTTCAGGAACAACGAAATCCTCAGCAAGATTCATCCTCTATTGTATCATCCATCTCCTTGATAGATTTGAAACATAAGGTGTGCATTATAATTCCTGTAGATGATCATCAACTCACTACTGTTTTTTTTTCATGACAAGACAGAAAATATATATATACTCAGAACATCCTATCGCAGTTTTTTTCTCCCCAGACTTGATTTCTTGATCTGCTCATGAAGTTTATGTTATGTATTCTGAATGTTGATTCCTCCTCATCGGATGCATTTGGAGGACATTTGTCTCCCACCTCAGGTGCCTGCACAATGATACATGAGACTCTGCAAGGATGGATATGTCAAAAAAAAAAAAAAAAAGACTCCTTTTTATTTAAGGGGCAAGCAATACGTGGTGTGAATTGGTTCACCTAATCCCTACCTATAGTTTTCCAACCTAAATCTCAGACCCAAAGCAACTGTTCCATCCAAATTCTCATGTTAGATTGGAGTAAGTAGGCAGCTTTAACTTGGAAATCTACATGCTGACATCGGTTAGCTATTTATTTGATTAAGATTTTTGACCCCACACTCTTCCACTCCATGGTGGCAGTCCCTGAGATGCATGCAATGCTCTTCTTCCCCGGTATCACATCAAGCAACTCATCTTTGTCTCCTCCATGAACAGAGGCCATGATCTTTGATAAATGTGCTTTCCATATATCAATGGAGAGAGACATGTTGGTTAAAGTATAAGAGATGGATTAGTTAGTTAGTATATGAGTGATTAGTGTTACTGGTGAGGAATATTTTTTTTATTACTGCAATTTAAGTTGTAATTAAGCAAAAGATTGGTTTTTCTACCGTTACTTGATGCAACCCACCAAAGCCGCGGCCATAACGTTTCGGACGAGAATATAACGGTTCGGCGATACGGAGGGGTTCCCCGCGGTATTTATATACCGTTGCGTCGTCGGCTCACCCCATCGTATGACGAGTCCATCGCCAAAAGCTCGAGACTTGCGAAGGAGAGTAGCCGCTCCGTGTTCTCCTGTCCCGAGAGCTCAGTCTTTGCGCCGGTGATGGGGGATCCCTCGCTTCCTCCTCCGCCAAATGCGCGCTTCTTGTTCGGGTCATCGGCCTTGGACGACTCGTACCGGCCGCTCCCTTCTCTCTACCTCGCGTTCTTGGCGATCTGGGCCATCTCCGCCTTCGCCTGGACCATTAGCACCTGGAGGAACCGTTTTCTCCAGGTCCGTTGCCTTCCCTTTCTTGTTCTCTTTGACCGAAATGGTTCCGTCTTGAGCGCTTCGTGGTCGCTCTCTATGGTGTCGAACACCGACCGATGCGTCCTTTTCCCCTTCTGCCCTTTTAATCGGCCTTCGGTTCTTCTCGTCCGAGCTTTTGCTTGGCAGCCGAAGGACTTTAATTTCGTTTGTAATAGTATGTGTGAACTTGCAATTGTATGAATTCCTTGGTAGACTGCGAGGAAAATGCATCTTAGTAGTATCATGTTTGACATGAAGATTTTGTTTGAATAATTTGCAATTGTATTAACTCATAGCAAAATAATTAAAAATGAATTACTATTTTTATGAAATGTATAGGGATTCATAGGAGAAAATAAAAAAATGTAACTGTGTTATGTGATGGTAAATGCTGCCCCTATTTGTTCTAATTTATGCTGTTATGTATGATTTCTGCTGGAGCAGACGAGCAATCTGCAGTGGATGTTGGCTTCGATTCCGCTCACTAAGACTTTGCAACTGGCGCTTTCATTTTCATTCTGGTGAGCAACTGAAGAAAGATTTTTCTATGATGTTCACTGCAATCCGTCTACCTCCCTGTGTTCTTTATATATTCATCTTATATCTAAGTTTTGTGATGTTCTTCTTTTTGCTTGTTTGATGCGTCTGGTGACTATTCCCAAATTGTAGGATATCCTCTTCATCCCGAGATAATTATACGTCTATGTTGAATTAGTGCTTAGACTATATCAAAGCTAATTGAGATGGTCTCACATGTCTATGTGAAATAACCATTATCTAAGATGTTACAATTTGATGAATATTACCTTGTTTCTCCTGTCCTTTGACTTTCAGGTATATTTGTCCATGTCCCATTTAATCTGAATGAATTTAATTTGAGTTCATTGTGTTTTTTTTTATTGAATCTTTAGAGAAGAGTTTGAGTGTCATTCACGTATAGATTTGTCATCTTATGCACAGATTCAATTTTCGTATAGCATCCGATTGATTATGCAATTAGATGTTTGCCGTATTATATACTGGTAAGAAAGAGTGAAATGAAACAAACATATTTAGAATTACTCTGGAACATGTGCATCTTGACTAAATCATCTTGGTCATTGCTGAGAACATCAACCAATAAAGATATATGTTCTGATTAAACATATGTGTGTGCATAATATTTTATCACTATGTGATGCATTAGAGCTTTGGAATTGAGCAACTGTTTATTTACCTGATACTGCCCCTTCTGATGAACTGAATGAGAGGTTGCTTGATGAAATCTAGATGGTTGGGACAGTAACTTAAACTTATTCTGCACTTTTTGTTGTGACACCACTTCTGATTGAGCTACCATGCTGATTATTCTTTGATTCTTTCCAATTTATGTTATAGTAGGTAAATTTCCTATTACGACAACTACAGTTGAGAAAATTAGGACGAGTCTTTAATTTATGTCATTTATGTCCTCCCATGAAAGTATAAATGGGTGTTTTGTGCAGGTATTCTTGCATAAATCTTCAGATATGCTCGCTGTGGATGTCCTTTGGGGTGTATGTAACTGGAATACTCTTTCAGACAGCCTCATTTGTGTCATTTATGCTCATATCTCATGGTTACTGCATCATCTATGAGCGTCTTTCAGTACGTGAACGACGTACGACAGCTGCATTGAGCTGCATACTCTACCTGACCTTTGTTGGTTATAGAGCTGCTGTGCCTTATTTCACGGTAATTCTCCTGTGTAACCCACATCCCTATAAAAGAGCCCACCATTCTAAGCTAGTAGATTTAAATATCTCACCAATGAGGATCGAATAAGAATTCAAACTGCACCATTCGGCAATTAGTTTGTTATAGGAACTTCTTTTGCTAGTGCATTTTGGTAATTGTAAAATTTGATTTAAATCTGTATTGAAAGTTTTACCAAAGCTGATTGCAATACCAGGTATTCCTTCTGCTGAACTACACTTTGTCATTCTACATAATCTTCCGCCATACCTCTGAAAATCTGTCAGTTCTGAACGAACAGTTGAGCTTTATAGAGAATGAAGATACTCATGCAATGCACAACGCATTGCGTACAAAGTACACAATGTTGAAGTATGTCTTACTCCCTTGTCTTTCTGATATCTATAAAAAAAAAAATAAAAAAAAAATTATTAATTCTTTTGATTGCATCTGCTTCCATCAGGAAATTTCAAGGTGCAATGCAATTTGTAGCTGTGGTAGAAGCTATGGTATGACCATTGAAGTTGTCAATTCTGACTATTATCTACTGATATCATTATTGGAATTTTATGACAAACATATACCTCATACTTCAGATCTATTTGAATGTTGATGAGACACTGGATAATTATTGGTTTCGTTTGTTGGTACGAGAATGGGCACAATTTTGCATCTTCCTGTACATTGGGTAGGTTGAAAGCAGATACACATGTTTAACTCTGCATTCTGCTAGATATTTAGGTTCAAAATTTTGACATATTAGACTGTCTAGCATGCATTTGATAATGGTAGACTACTTTGTTATAGTTACATACAGAGTGAATTTGCTATTGCTTTCTTTTCAGGTGGACTTTTAGAACACAGGAAGTTTCACTACATTTCTCTGTGATGCCTGCCTTGAAGTCCAAAATGGAGATGATAGTGCCTCCTGTATATAGCATAGTATGTTCCTCTTCTTGGATCTGTAATATACAGTAAATTTTGTAACCATCATATATCTTTGGCCATGCATATTTCTTTTCAAAATGCACAAAGTATGATGTATCATGTTTCTATGAACAACAAAGAAGAGCCTTGATATTGAACAATAGTAGGTTCATTTCCATTAGATTCTGTAGAGAAGTTCGAAGATGTATCTAACATATTAAGACTGTTTGACCATGGGTGGAAAATTTCATCTAAATTCTGTTTTTGGGTTACAGAGCAAGAAGTAGGATTAGAAAGTACCGGTGTATCGCAAGATAGAAGTGAAAGGAAGGGCATATTTTTCTGTGTCTGTGGTTTCCACATTATTGCCACAAACCTACCAGTAACATGTATGAAGGTTCCTAAACTAACAAACAGTGAGGAGACTCTATCAGGCAATCAGTGAACTAGCTTAGATAGTTGAGTTGCCTCTGCATCATTTGTTAGGAGACAAAAGGTTATTGTTCAAGCATCTGAATTGTTTTTTATTGGGTCTATATCATGTCCAGTGACTTCCATGTTTGATTTCTAAAATTACTCTGCATATAAATAAGAGGCATGAGGATCAGTTGTCGAGGAAAGAGCTTTACCTTATTACAAATGTTGCTCACCCCTCTAATGACTGCTGGCTTGTTTCTATACTAAGAAGTACAATGCTTTTGTTGATGAAGATTAAGCAGATAATGCACCATAGTAACTGGTACGAAATCATCTATGTTCTTTTAGTATTCATGGAAAGTTAATGGCAATTATTTGTGAGGTATATTATAACACACGATAGACATACTCAAATCTTTACTGCTACTTTTTTTCAAACCATATTTTAACTCGTCATCTTGAATTTGGCTTGTATGCAGAAAATTTATTTGTTTGAGTATTTCATCAGTCCAATTTTCTCTAGCATTCAAAACCATTGTATTTAGCATGTCATTTTCCTCAATTTCCTGAGCAGTATAAGTTGGAATACATTCAATTTAACCCTTTGTACTAAATGATAAACATTTCAGGAAATGGATGCTGCTGACTTTAATGATTTGGTTTCTCAAGAATGCCATGTTGGTGTGGTAAGTGGGAAAACAATTTGTTACGCATTAATCTTTTGTAAAATGTTAAAGCAACTCTCTTGCATCATTTCACCTCTTTTTTTTGCTTTCCTTCTCCCAAATCCCTTGGGCACATACATATAACTCACAGTAACGGAAGTTCGACTTGGTCATTTTGCAGCAAACTTCTTTTCCTAGTTCGACCAACGAACATTTCTTCAAGCCGGTGCTGATTATAGTTCAAAACCCACGATCAGCAAGCAGGCACTCCACAGAAGCACTTACGATATCGACCTCCAATAATAGTGCTAGATCCACAAGCAAGCATGGGCTTGTCGAGGATCGAGTTTAAACTGAAAGGAAAAGTAGATCTGTACCGACAGTCATGAAATAGTGGTACATTGCAGTTTATGCTGCTGATAAGAGCTGTATATCATTATGATCCGTTGACATTTTATATGTAAAGGGCATTTTGACCCAAAATTAGGGTCATCTTACATGTAATATGTAATTTGCAAAAGTACATTTTTGAATGTCAAAAAGGAAAATGCATCTCTCCACCGTTCATTATAATGTTCTCATGGCCAAGTAAAGGAAAGAAAGAAAAAGAAGGAAACAAAAGACAAATAAGGCAAGAAGAAAGACAAACAAAGAAAAATGGTAGGGATTCACGTCAGATTCCATTTCATGTAAAGAATCTTGTTATATGTTGTTGTTGCATAGACTTTGTATCTTTATATAAGTTAGGGATATATGTTATTTTTGGTATACTGATATATTACTAATTAGATCTTATGATAAATTTATGTTGATATTATATTATTTATATATATATGTTGCATAATGTTATAAATCATATCATGTTGTTAATGGATATTAGCCTTGTCGATGAACAAACATATCAGTATTAATATTGATAAGATGATTTCTTTTGAATATTAGTCAATCATAAGAAGTAATAGCTAAACGGTCTACTTTTTAGTATAGAAGAAGACGACGGATCTTTACACGTCACTTCACTTCTATACGATAAAAATTTGTATAGCGCACATGTTATTATCTGAGATAAGTCGTGGAAGAATAAGACATAAAAAAAAATACTATCTAACATGCTACTATATATTACAAATATGATAGATATTTCACCATTAAATTCGCTTGTGTAAGTTAAACAAATGATTCCGCCCAAATTGCAATGCTTCCAATGGATACAGACAGATCTTGTAGGAAAACCCACCTCCAACGGTGGTACCGACCGGGAGCCGTTCACAGACGTAGATCATGTCGGAGACGGTCGTGATTCAAGCATCGGAAAGTCCCCGTACAAGGCACCAAGGACGGGATCCCTTCCAAGTCGGCGAGTGTGTTCCCGGATAAAATCCCTCGCTGGATTTGAAATGTCGATCGATTTGGTAATTAGGGCTCGATCTCGTATCCTATTTCATATTTGGACATTTGGGATGGCTAAATAATTCAATCGATCAGGTAATTAGGGCTCGTATTGTCCTTCCGATTTGGTAAAGTGGCGATGGGTGAACAGTTCACCCTACTTGGGGTTCAAATTTGGTGAAACAGTCGGCTCAACCCCGGAACGCTGGGGGAGATGGGCGACCCGCGGCGATCTTGGAGAGAGGATTCGCGTCATGGAGACGACGCCTGGGGTCGACCGCGCAACGACCCATGGACGCAGCCGAACCCGCCCGCACAGCCTTGGGGCGGATGGGGCTGCCCTCCCCACCCCACCCCCCTGTGGGAGAAGATATACCTCAGCGACGTCTGCGGCATGCCATGGGAGAGGACCTGCATGATCCGGAGATGCATGTCCGTTAGTCGCCACGAGGGCGTCTTCCGATGGGACGATTCGGCGGCCTTGGAGGCTTTCCAGAACTCGAAGGCCAGGTTCTGGTCGGAGTACCACGGCCGCCCCTGTGACATCCCCTTGCCTGATCCGGATATGTTTATCGACGAGGTCGACCACGACGCCGTGATCGACCCCGAACTGATCGCGGACTTGGAGATGAAGCCGGTGGATTCCGCCGATTTGGGTGACGGCCGCATCGATAAGCTTCCTTCGGCGACGGATGACAGCGGTGGTCGTCTTCCGACTGCGAACTGGGATGTTTATGTTGCACAAGAGGTGCGGCCCACGGGATGGGGCGACGTGCCGGAACCTAATTCCTGGAACCAGCAGGGGGAGGGTGTAGTTGGCAACTCATGGGATTGCGTTGGTCGGGGTTGGGATCAGCGAGCTACTCAGGATGATCCGTGGAGGGGTCGTGGAAGGGATAATTATGTGGGTTATAATGATAGGATGAGCATCCCGTGGGGATCCTGGGAGAACACGAACAGGAATTTTGAACCAGGTAGAAGAAACGCAAGGACAAGGGACGAAGGAGGTCACTGGGGACCGAGACATACAAGACCCAAGTATCAAACCAATGCTTACCAATCAAATGACGACCGTCGGAGAAACTACAAAGGAAAAAATCGAATGACAAATCGTTGCTACAAGGAGACCCCTACTTGAAAATACATGCTATGTAGCAGTCGCAGACCATATGTTGTTGCTGATACACAACTTAGCAGTTTGACAGGTTATGTTTGACGTCTATTGCCATTTCACTTTAGAAATTACTATGGTTACAGATTTTTTATCATTGTAGTGTCTTGACATGTTCTTGTTTTAATTCTAATATTTTTTTTTTTATCAATATGATGTTTGATTGGCTAAACAAAATCTTCTTGTTGTATTCGGAGGTTCATATGTTGTTTCACATGGTATATAAGTGGGATTCCTTCGGAGCTAAGGCACTTGTGCTCATGTACGTATATGCTAAGGTGATATTTTTTTTTTTTTTTTACCTTTTATCATAAGGATACAGACTTAAAATTCTTTATATCATAGCTGGTTAACTAGATTCTAAGTCTCACATTATAGCAACATTACATTTCTTTCTTTTTCTTAGCTTGTCTTTTTTTTTTTTCAGTAATCAGAATACTTAACTTAAAACTTGATGGTTGTGGTAGAATTTTCAAGCCCAGCTCTACAATTTTTGTCTCTCTTTGAGAAACATTGACTTTCCGTGTTTCCTCTCATTCGTACTATCTGTTTATTCACAACTTGTTGGGGAATTAAGAAGGTGATAATATTTTCATGGTAGATACCCCATTTGAACCCATTGAAGAATCTGTATATCTGCAGATCTTAGCTTCCTTTAAACTAGGCATGGTGCCCATTCGCTGAATGATGTACTATCCTTTTAGAGCACTTCTTTTCCACAGGTTATTTATTTGATTATGGACCCTGGAACTTACCTTGAGAAGCCAGTGGATTTTTGGCTGTAAGAAATTTGCTAAATATAGGATATATTTTGCACAACCAGAAATGCATGCTTAAAGAATGTCATCTACTCCACTTCTTTCTAAACATCCTCTAGGAGTTGGAGGGCCATCAATGCTGTGGAGTTAATCCACGATAACTGAACCTTAGCCTGTCCAAGGAGTCTTTATTATTTGTCTATGAAATGTATTAAAAAATGCACTGTAGTTACTGATGCCACAAAAATTATCTGTTTAAGATGCCTTAGCTTCTTTGCATCATGAATGAAGTCTTTGAACTTTGGAGCAGAGAAGATTGCTGTAGTCTCTTTGAAGAACAATTTTATAAATTTAGGATCTCATGGACAAATGCTTAAAATGTTTGTTGCTGGAGAGTATCGGTCTACACCTGAGGTCTGTATCTTATCCCGAAGATCTGTAAAATTTTTAGTATCCTTAAGCCAGCGCCAAGTAGTTCTTTGTAGACCAGCTCTGTAGCTGTTGTGACACACTTGTTATTGTTTCTTAATTAATTGAAAGTTTGTACAACACTAGAAACTTGTGAGCAACAGTTAGATTTTTAAGGACATAAACCTGGAAACTCTAGCTCGTGCTTCAGTGGAAATGAAATGAACTGTTACTTAACTGAAAAACCAATCAAATTTTTACATAAACCTGAGCTTTTTAAGTGAACTCTATTGTTTGCACCTGTATGCCGTTTTGTGCTGTGGCGTAAAGCAGGTGACACCTGCAAATTCTGGACACCGAGCTAAAAATCCATAAATTCATCTTCCAAGGTAGCACCACCTAGAATGAATAACTATGCCTAGTCTGAGGCTGGGTTCCATTAAGAGATCACTTGTGATATCAAGTCTTAGGCAGCACTGTTGTTTGGTACCTAAGTTAATCTAAGTCCTATGTTAGATCTTGTATTCTTAAAGATATTTAATTCATATAATAGGTTACTTCATAGAAATCACTGGGGTTGCAAGGTCTTGCTAGTATGTTAACTTGGCTGTGGATGTTTCATGCATAGTAAGTGAAGATATAAATGTGGGATGCAAAGCGTTTTACCTGAAGATCTATAAAATGTAGCAATCAATGTCTTCCAAGTATAACTTCATTGCATAATTGCAATATGTTTGTTTATCTGAGTAATCCATTTATCTCTGTTTCTTCTATGCACCTGGAGTTTTAAATTGTCAGATTGTCTTTGGCTTGATCTGAAATCAGTTTTTATTCTCTCCAATTTTCTTCATGACAAATGGCATGTATGAATTTGTCTTGAGATGTTTGGTAATTCAAATTAAGGTTCTGCGGGTGTGATGTTGATCGATACATCTACAATGTGAATGAGGCTTAACACTATCTTCATCCAGAGGTGGCAGCGATGTTCAATCCATGAATGATCAGACATGGTATGGTCTTGAGGGTAATTGGTAACCCTAAATATCTATCAACTTGTTTTACTGTCGATATAGATAGGTTTGATGCAATTGATAGATAGGTTCATTGGCTTAGTTCCGAATCCATTTTTCATCTCTCTCTACTTACGAAACCACACTTTTATTGCTGGATCCCAGTGGACACTTTTATTGCTTATCAGAAGTGAAATCTTGTGGTGCAAGTCATGCTAGTTTCAGAATTGTGTGCGAGAAGCCTCTAACCACCTTTACTTTGAGTTTCTTCTGCTTGGCTACGGCTTATGGTAACTCTTATTTGTTGGGTAAACGGTGTCGTTGCAGAGAACAGAGGGAGCTGGTGGCGGAAGCAACACTAGCGAGAGCCAGATCACATAGGTCATCTGAGGTTTGGTTGATGAATCTTTTTCTCTTTAAAATGACATGCAACTGAGATAGTAGAAAGTTATAGTTGTGCTATTCATTTTGCTTAAAGCTGTAGTTATTTTTACTAATGTTGTTGTTCCCTACCAAGATTTGGTTTTTATTTCTCCATGGCGGTTTTGGTAGGATCTATTTCTAGTGGGTTAAGTTCAACGTTTGTGATATTTTGATTTCTTTTTTGCACTTGTTTCCTTTGAAGGGAATTTTGAAGTTTAATATAAAAAAAAAAAATTATCAAATGCGAAGCTTATCGTGTGAAGTATGTGACATCTAATCTAGCAGAATCAATCCTTTAATTTTTAAGCTGCTGCAAATCTTTGATACACTGTCTCCCCTTGTTTCCATCAGAGTTGGAATCACTGCTTTAACTTGGCTGCTGATGTATACGTATTTTGATAGGATGGTTCCAATGTCTTACCCCTCCGTCAGAAACTTTGTTTTTTTTAAATATTCATATAGATTTTTAATTCCTAATGGCTTTTCCTTGCCAGTTTTGACACAACTTGTTCTCGTGACGATATATTTAAAGGTTTGTGGTTGGTAATCACGATTTCTTCTGTAGCGATTCCAAAGAATCATCATCATCATCTCACGGTGGTTTCTAAAAATCGTGATCGTCCTTGGTGTTACTTAAAAGGTGTTTGTTAAAATGAATAGGTAGGTAATGAATGACCTATTTATTATTCAATTAATGTTCTATACTGAGAATTATCATCCCAGATTTAGATCTGCTCTAACATTTGGATCCACCACATCCATCAGCCGTGCATGTGAATCTGCACTCACGAGAGCAGTGAGTGAGAGAAGACGACAATGAATGGCCCTCCTGCATCTGTTGTTGTTCTCTTGCTTTGATGAAGCAACTGCTGCTGCTGGTTTCCTCGGGAGGGAGGGAGAGTTGGGGAATGGATTCATTCGACTCGTAACACAGTCTCGATTTGTAGTAGTGCAGCAGGAATCAGTGGAATACCATCTTGATGTCAATTATTTTACTACCACATCAAGAATCCGAGGATGATGGAAGTACTGTTACTTTGATTTGTAATTGGATCACAGCAGGTCCCCATCATCATAACCACTACCTCTCTCTCTCTCTCTCTCTCTCTCTCTCTCTTTTGCTTCTGACACGCTCAGTGACAACCATTCTCCCCGTCACGTCCCTCTCACGCACGTACGTCCGCCACCGCTCTCTCCCTCGCCCTCTCTCTGGCATTCACGGCGATGCCATCAGCACCCGTCGGTGGGGAGGTCCAGCCGCCCCCACTCCTGCAGCGCTCGCAGCAGCTGTGCCCCCTTCCGCCTCCCCCGCGAGCTGCACTCCCCCTGCATCGCAACCACCACCGCCCTCCCCACCTCCGGCGGCGCTGACCCCGCGGCTGGCCCCCCGTAGATCGACGCCATCACCCCCATGGCGCACTCCCTCCCCCTGCCCGCCATCCCCTCCACCGCCCCCCCCAGCGCCGCCGATGTCGCAGAGTGCGCCCGTACCTCGGCCGCCCCCTCCGCGACCCTGCACAGCAGCTCCAGCGCCGCTAGCGCCCGCTCCGCCGTCGCCCCCGCTGGCCCCGACGCCACCACCGCCTCAACCGCAGCCGACGCGGCTCCGGTCTCCACCGCGATCCGCCGGTTGTGCTCCGCCAGTAGCAGCGCGAGGAGCACCTTGGCCGCCGGTCGGGCCGATGCCGGGACCCGCAGGGCGGCAACCACTCCGGCCATCACCTTCGGAGGGCAGGGTACCGGCGAGGGACCGGTGCCCGGGGCGAGGGATCTCTCTAGCAGACGCAGGGCCGGGAGGCTGACGCCGGTGGCGAACTGGAGCTCGGCGGCATGAAATACCTCGGCGAGGTTGAAGGAGGCAGCGGCACACGTGTCGAGGGCCGGCGGGGGACGCTCCATGTCATGCGGTAGCTGCTGCTGATCGTGGTGGTGCAAGGGGAATCTCCACTGGGTGAAGCTCTGGGAAGCAGACGAGGAGGAGGACGAGGAGGAGGAGGAAGGAGGAGGGCGTCCGGGCTGGACCGGACGCGGCGGGTCGGAGGCGACGGACTGCTGAGGAGGAGGGGGCGGCGTCGAGGCTGAGGGCGGAGGAGTAGTAGCCGCAGGTGGCGGCGACGCGGAGGCTAGGAAGGTGGCGGAGGTGGGGGGAGGGGTGGTGGGGCTGAGAACGGACTGTGTGCAGTTGCCGAAGATGCCGCAGGAGAAGAGAGCCCGCGGCTGGGTCTTTAGCTTAGGATGGGGATTCTGGTTGCTGCTCCGGTTCATCAAGACGAGCTGCCGGCGGCGGAGTCGCAGTACCGCAACAACGGGAGGGACCGGCCACAGGTAGCGGCGCCAAGCCAAGCGAAGGAAGGCAAAGCTTATATCGTCTCTATATAATAATAAAGTGGTGGTGGTGGTGGTGGTGGTGTGTACTTAACCGTGCGAGTCTCACAGGCCATCGCCGCACCGTTTCAGAGCTCAAGGTGTGGGGAATGGGGTAGGGGAGACGACGTGGCAATCGGCGGTTGGCCGGTTCAACAAGCTCCTGGATTCGATTAGGCCGCTGGATTGTGCGTGTGCCATAGATCGGGGAAACGCTCGAGTAGATTTGGACCTTGGTGCAGCGTACCAAATGGGCTTCGTGGGCCTCGTGATGGGCCTCCTTAAAGGATGATTTACTCAAAAAAATTCATTAATTTTCTTATAATAAAATAAAATAAAATAAAGAGAGAGGTAAAAAAAAAAAAAAAAAAAAAAGGGTACTAATTTTCAATATATTTGACTGTTCGTTTGACTTCCTTCACATGCTGCATACGATATGCTAATTAACGTACGTCCCACAAACTTCGATGTGATGTAACAATTCATCAGTACAAACATCAAAAGCTACAAAAGTGGTCACCTCTCCCATCCCACCACACTCGAGAATGGCTTTGTTCGTGTCGATGATGAAGAGCAAGCCCGAGGCCTGACACCGAATCGGAGACTTGGGAACCATCACACGGACTCATTCGCTTGCTCCCCACATCTATTGGTTCTTAGCGATGTTGGTACTCTCTGCAATTACCAGATCCACTGCTGACGTCGTGTCAATGGATCAGAAGTGAGAATGCCCTAAAGAACCAGCGAAGAAGATGCTCATTTTGGCTCTGTCGAATCGTGACATCTTACGACTAGACCGATCGAAAACTATCATGTTATCTGTTGTGGTATTCAATACTGTGATCAGTATGGCTCGATTCCTTTCGTGTGCACAAGTTCGTCCACGTCGATCAAGAATGGAACGTTCGGCTCGGGTCGGTTCTACGTCTCGAGAATCACTACCTCGGGCTCCACTTCGCTTAGGTCCGCAACGAGGGTCCTGCATGGAGGTCTCGTTGGGGTGGAGACGCCCGACGTAACCCCTCCAACGCTCAAGTAAGGGCCCCAAGTTGGTTTGGTTTAAGTGTAATAGAAGAGTTCGAGTCCCCTTTTCCTGTCCTCAAGTGGAGGTTTTATACATACCAGGTGGATGGTCGATCGTACCCTCGACCTTACCTCCTGCG
Source organism: Ensete ventricosum (assembly GCA_029747655.1). Classification (NCBI taxonomy): domain Eukaryota; kingdom Viridiplantae; phylum Streptophyta; class Magnoliopsida; order Zingiberales; family Musaceae; genus Ensete; species Ensete ventricosum. Next base: position 42,940,821 of record JAQQAF010000005.1, on the reverse strand, counting down.
ATATGTCGGGCATGATCGATTCGTACGATCGGCTTCTATCCGTCCGAAGAGGCACAACGCACCATTCCTCATTAATGCGTCCCAACATAGCTTCGACTACCGTGATGACCAGGTCATTACTTTTCCACCTTGACCCGAACTGCACCAGTTGGGTCGCCTGTTGGATCTCGGTGCCGCCATGGACTAATGACCTAACGTGGGTCTCGATGAGCTAGGTCGGTCTATTATTTGCCCTATTAGATCTCAAGAACTCACGGGAGCACACACAGATACTTGGGCATCACAGTAAGTTTTCATCCTCAGCTCAAATCTTCAATCTTCTAAATTACATACATTTACAATAAGAACGGAAGAAGAAAAGAGAAGCTCACATGAGCTGCACTCGACGACTTGGACATCCTACCATGCACCGACATCATCAAACAACAACGAAGAGATCAAACCACAGTTACAAGCCACATACATAGTCGTCCCCTCCAGCAAAACACAGTTCTTTGAACATTCGGAGCCATCCACAGAAGAAACAAGATCGTTATGATCCTAAATAAGTTGCAATATACAGATCTCGGCAGTAGGCAGGATAGGTTGTAACAACCTTTCTTTTCACCCGGCAGCTCCACGGGTTAATCTTGCACACCACCTGCCGAAATTTACTGATAGGAATGAAAACTGTGCGGTGGGATTACTTGATCTTGACCATAACATCTACGTCCCAGGAACTCGCAGGAAACTGAGACTAGATTGTCGCCTCAGGTGTTCCGGAATCAGCTTGTCGATGAGCTCTGGCGATGCACCGTTTAACTGCAAAAAATAGGTAGCCAGGATTAATCCACTTGCATCATGAAAAATTTATTATTACCGATTTATTTCCATGTTTAATATCCATCTACTGATAATCCCGACAGCGTGGTGGTCGACTTGTTAAATAAATCGGGAACAAAACTGATGATTGTGAAGTGCCGAAAGAGAGACCAATTTGCAAGCTGATTAAATTTAAAAATCGAACCGTTGCGTGATTACCTAGTAAGGTTCCTTGCAAGTGTTTCTAATTCCCCTGGTTTCAATTTTCAGGAGTAATGGTTTTTGCCCATTGCAAATGCACCTAGAATTAGGAATGTTTGAAAAATGCACCACATATTAGATTTACTTCAGCCTTGTTCCCCATAACTCTTTAAGCTTAACAAGGGCTTCGTCTCATAAGAAGCTATGACTACTAGAATTGCCTTAAAAGAATTGTATGTTTGCATATGTTCTAAAATAAACTAAGAACATACAAGTGTTAAGGGAGAAAAAAAAGATCGGCAGACAAAATATCTTGAAGCTGTTTTGCTTACTTCTTGTTTGAAGTCAAAAAGAGGAGGCAGAGGACGACCATTCGGCAACCGTGCATTTGGTTCTCGTAGCTCATCAAAGAAGGGGTGAGTACATGCTTCCAACTGAAATAGGAAATACCAAATAATGAGAACAGAGGAGTATCAGATATAAAACATTTCTGGTCTTTACAAGAAAACAATATTTTACTACTTTTTATTAAGCAAGGTACTACTATATGATGAGTTTTAGTGTGGGGGGCGGGGGAAGGGAAGGGCCTAAATCTTGTTATCCTGTCAGCCGCATCACTGTTTTTCAAGAAAGTTTAGGAAGAAAAACTTACTGCAGTGCACCGAAAACTAGGGGAGTATTGGAGAAGGCGCGATGTAAGATCTATTGCCTCAGGAGGCATTCGCTTATGAAATATCTGAAACATTACAACATACTGTAAGACTCTTCAAATAACAAAGATCAAGATTATGCATCATAATGGCAACAACTATCTTAATAAACAACCAAAATTATGGAGAAATATCTCGATAGAAATATATCATAGTAAATGTTAGAACATAAAGTTCTCACATATCTCGTTCCCAAACCAAAGCAAGCTAACTGTCTCATTCAACAATAGGTGAATATTTTCCGAAAAAATTCAAGTTGTCAGCATAACAAATTTAATAAGCTCAAGTGCTTTTGATTATAAGCACCTAATTGGTCCAGACATCAAACACAAGTACTAATCTTTCCAAGTAAAATTTTTGCTGAAGCACATCTTAATGACAGATACTTGATGTGTAACCCTCATCAGAGCTTCAGGTAATGAGATAACTTCAGGTTACCAATATGGTAACCTTCATCAGAGATTTCACAAAACAACAAATGCACTGGTAAGTTGAGATGCTCTCTCTCCAAAAATTATCAATTATTTTCTATATTACTTGTCCAAAAAATAAAATCAGCATCATCCATGAACAAGAAAAGCTTTGGTACAGGGATCATCAAAAGTTTACCAATGTGGGTATCCTCAAGTTCATCATAAATATCACACAACAGCACAAATGGTAAGTAACGACTTTCCTGAATAAGGTCATCTGTTTATAAGCAAATTAGTTCCAAAAGAATCAAGCTTAGGGAAGTTTGCTAACACTCATTTCTTTTTAGCTTGAGAGTAATAGTATGACAGATGATAAAATCAACATGATAGGTAACTGCAAATAACCTTGTGCCATGGATGAGCCTTTATCTGTGGAAACCTGAACTCTGTATAGTTAGGATTCATGCACCGAATTTCTTCACGAGTTGGAGTCCCGAGAACCTGCACAAAAAGGAATTCATTATCTTGTCATGCATCCTTAAAATCACAAGAACCAGTATCAACCAAAAGGGCAGCAGAATCATACCTTGATTATCTCAACAAGTTGATCGACAGCACTGTCTCCAGGAAATAATGGCTGAAAAACGTGCAGTAGTTGTCAGACATAAGATGTATTTAATTCATTTAACATAGGAATTCAAAAGTCCTCTTTGATGGATTATCAAAGCACAAGAACTGATTGGTAACATGAAGTGTACCTGACCGAGGAGCAACTCGGCAAGAACACAACCCACTGACCATATATCAATAGATGCTGTATATTCTGTTGCACCAAAAATAAGCTCTGGAGCACGATAATACCGAGAGCAAATGTAAGAAATGTTTGGTTCACCCTTGACCTGGTACAGTAAATAGATTATCAGAAAGAAAAAGCAATACTAGAAAGCAAATGAAAAAGAGTCAAAAGGTTTCCAACATCCTTGAACAAAAATATGAAAGTTAAGTATAGAGATTGCACAAATTCAAGATGACCTACAAAAAAAACAGACAAGGATATTTATGCATTAACATGCAAGTAACACGACTGCAAAAAAAAAATGTAGAACTAAACCCAATAATCCATTAGTGTATTCTGTTTCCTTCTTTATTCTCTTATATATGCATTTTTTACGCTTTCTCTGGCTCTGATGGATCAATTATAAAAGGGTTATGGTCTATTTTAACCCCTATGGTTTTGGCCATGGACCTAAGCCCATATGGTTTACTCATATCTAAAATAACTCTTACATTTTTCAAAAACATAGCATAAAAGCTCTTTCCATCAAGTCTGAGTTAACAAATGTTAGGGTCTACTTATGTAGTATACTGATTCATAATAAACTATTAATATAATAACATGTATATTTTAAGCTTAAAAAAAGATTCATTTTAGTCCCTGTAGTTTTGCTCGTGTCTAAAAGAACTCTTACATTTTCAAAAACATAGTATATAAGTCCATCCTATCAAGTCTAAGTTAATATACGTTATAATTTGCTTACGTGACATACTGACTCACAATAAACCATTAATACAATAACATGTATAATTTAAATTAAAAAAAATTGAGACCACCATCAATGACGGAATAAGGCATCGTCATGAAAGCGAGTCATTGCTGCCTAGTAGGGTGTTGTATGCACGCAGCCTCTCCCGCGCTAACGACGAGCTCAGGAGTTTTTGATCCTGCCTTAAGTATATGTGCGTCGACCAATCCGACGCTAGGCACGCAACAGTCTCCTGGTCTCTCTTCTTTCTCCTGGGGGTCTTCGTCCCTGCTGTCTCCCACTTCATCCTCTCTTGTGCCCTCACCTGTCATGCCTACTATGTGGTGGTCCAGCTCTCCCTCACCTTCGCCTCCGGCCTCTCCTACCATTACCTCTCTACCTTCGTCTGTCGTTACGGCTTCCGCTGCTTCCTCTTCCTCGACAAGATAGATATTTTTTAAAACTTTAATTACACATGTCATTATGTTAATGATTTATTGTGAGTTAGCATATCATATAAGCAAACTCTAACGTCTGTCAACTCAGACTTGACGGGAGAGGCTTATATACTACGTTTTTTAAAATATAAAGGCTATTTTAGATACAAACAAAACCATAAAGGCCTAAGTAGTCTATGACCAAAACCATAGGGGCTAAAATGGACCCCCCTTTTAACTTAGATTACACATGTTATTATATTAATACTTTATTATTAGTCAACATGCCACGTAAGCAGACTGATGTTTGTTAACTCAGACTTGACGGGAGGAGCTTATATGTTATATTTTTGAAACTGAAGGGGTTATTTTAGACATGAGTAAATTATAAGGGCTTAAGTGGTCCATGGTCAAAACCACATGAACTAAAATGAACCTTAACCCATTATAGAACCATTTTGTATCCTATCATACTCCTGCGCCACTTTGATGAACACATTTGTAAAACAATTATGTTAATTCTAACATAGTGTTGAACATTGGCATCTCATACACCATGTAATATAACATCACAGCTCTTCACAATTTGCCAATTCATGAAATGATTACCTTTGCTTCTCTACACACTTGGAACTATCAAATGCTAGGATTATAATCCAGTCCAAAATTACTAGAATGGACTATATTATGTTGTAGGATAGGCCAGCCTTCATATCGCCTCGTCACAGAATACAATGCAGCCATCATAATTTTTCACAATTGTCAAAAGTCTAAGCATATCAATTAATTTACCTTTTAAAGCTCACAACTTCAAAAAAAAAAAGAAGGATAAGAAAATGATGTTCTTGGGACAAGTGCTAAATTTTCACATAAGTACAAGATGGACTAAACAAAATCATAATGGATGTATCTTTCTGATATGAAACAATGCATAAAGAGGTGCCAAATTAATCAATCAATTCATAATAAAAAAATATCCATATCCCATTATTATTAAGCAATGCATATTTTCAAAGATCCTGTGAAAATGATTGATCCATTGAAGAACATCAGAAAACATCAAGGCAAAATGATAACAACCGTGAGTGTGGTTCCAAGTAAGACGTACCAAAACCTTTGCACTTCCGAAATCACATAGCTTGACTTGATGAGTAAGAGGATCTACCTGCAGAAACCTCAACTAATTGTAAAGGAAGACTTTAATTGATCAAGCTTGACAGAATATTAATATTTTGAGGCCACAGAACATACCAAAACATTTTGTGGCTTTACATCTCTATGGCAAACACCAGGAACTGTATGAATATAAGCCAACCCTCTAAATATCTGAAAACAGATCCAATTCAATTCTCACATCCATGTGTCTGCAAAATGGGACTCCCAATGGAAAACAGATAATTTACCTGATACGTATAAAGCTTCACATATATAAGAGGCATCCTCTGATTCACACTGCTGTAATGTCTTAGAACACGATAAAGAGTTTCAGGCACATATTCCATGACCAGGTTAAGAAAAAGCTCATCTCTGCTCGTGGTGGAGAAGAAACAATGCTTTAGTGAGATCACATTTGGATGATCCATTGAACGCATCAGCTGCAGCTCACGGTTTTTGTATCTTGGATCCTGCAAAACCTTCTTTATCGCAACAGTCTCCCCTGTTTCCAAACATTTTGCCTGCCAAAAGACGATCATGTTTCATGTTTGAAATCAAAGCGCTACATGGTGTCATGCTCTTGTGAACAATCAAGAAAGAAAGAAATCAAAAAAACCTGGAATACAATTCCAAATGAGCCAGTCCCCACGACGCGCTCTGCCATGTAACTGATGGTCTGTATAGCAAGTAAAAGGGCTCAGAACATGGACATCGAATAGTGTGCTCACATTTGCAATTTCATATACAATGATCTTGCGGGTCCTAACCTGCTTGGGTTCACCATTCTTGCCTCCAATGGTGGTGGAAATGATATGTCCAGTGACTCCATCATTCCCTTCCAAAACAGATGTTTTCTGCAATATTTAGACACTTCATATTTCTATCAAAGCAAAACAACCAGCAAACAGCTGAATTTACTAAAGCAATAGATGGAAAGATCAGAAAGACGGATACAGGCAATTGGACTTCATTTCAAGGCACCCAAACAACTATGAACTGCGATAAAGTAAACTAAACTGAACCAACAAAAAAGAGTGAGCTAAGTTGAAGTCCGAGGCAAGGCGTTCAGAGAGAGCACCAAGTAACACATGGATTGGATATCAGCGAAGAAATGACCTCAAAAATCCTCGAGCCAGTATAAAATGGCAGCATCCACCTCAAGAAATCCAAATATAGTTTGAAGAACAAGCACGTGATATCAACACAGTCAAAATCCAACAAAAAACCTCAAAAAAAAAAAAAAAAAAGGTCACTATTCTCGAATGCATCGAAGAGAATGAAAGGCATTGCTCTTTAATTAAGCTTAGAGCAGAGATCGGTGGCACAAAAGGAAAGAAGAAAAGGGAAAGCAAAGGAGAAGCCAAAAATCGAGAAGATTGAAAAAGAAAGAACTTGAGTACAATTAAACATAGACAAAAAGATCACACGGATGGATCCCCCGCTGTATTCTTCAAAGATTTACCAAGAAAAAAGGGCAACAGCATAAACGTACAGATCGAACAGGATGAGAACGGGAATACCTCGGAAAATGAAATTATGGCTAGACTAATGCTGTGTGATCTCTTAAAGCAGGTAAACATTCACATCAAGAACAGATTTTTTTTATTTTTTTTTCCAATCCCCCCCACCCGTAGAGGAGAAAAACAACCAAAAAGAAAACGCTCCGAAATCGCAAAGAAACAGCTCGAATCGCCTTGAAGAAGCAAGTTTTTGACACAGGAAGCACCGGAAACACGATAGGCATCGAAAAGGGTTGGAAGAGGGGGAAGAAGCGGCTGCCTTGTCTTCATCATCCATCCCAGGTCGGCGAGAAGGGGCGGCGGGGTTGAGCGTGCCGTGCTCCAGCGGCGGCGGTGGATGATGGGGTCCCAGTGGCAGCGAGGCCATGTGACAAGGTGGGGAAGGACGAGGGCAGCGAAAGACTCCACCTTTTCAACTCCTCGGTCTCATGGTTTTCCAGCGGATTCCGCACTGCCGGATATCATAAGATGTAAGGAAACCAGCAACGATTTCTACTCGAAAGTAAAGACTTTTCGAAATTGTTGCATCGGCTTGATCGTAATCCGCATCGTCTTTATAACAGCCGCCTTAATTATCCGCCAAAGAAATGTGATGGAAGAATTGTTCGAGCAAGTAATGTAAAACGCATTGGGTCTTGACAACCAAAGCTGCGAATAATTGTTCGACCAATAAACAACTGTAGAACATTTTGACAGATATCAGAGCAGAATGAATGATTGAGCAACGAGGCTTGGGGTCATTCATCGATAGCTTTCCACGCCACGGTGGGGGCTCGGGGTCTCCATCTCTCACAGTAGCATCATCCCTTTGGAGGAGGAGCCCGGGGCGGGGGGGTGGCCCGTGAAGCTGCATCAGAACCGCCTGTTGATGCATCGCCCACCAACCAAACCAATGCTGATGATGATGATGATGATGTTGACCAATCATTGGTCATCTTTATGGAGTTGGGGGCCTCCGAAGTCAAAGCAAGGGGAAGGGGGAGTGGATAATCATCACCAACACCATCATAATATTTTCTTGATACGACAAAAAAAAAAACACATTATCACATCCCAAATTTTTTTTATTATTCAATCTTTATCTTTATAATGCTAAATATTTTTTAGTTAAAAAAATATATATCTCCTTGGTACCAGACTAAAATGTTTTCTCCATGTAGGCAATAGATCTATTTCAAAATAATAAATTATTCTAAAATAAATATAGGTCAAAGACAAATCAACAAAAAATTTTTAAAATTTATAAAAATAATCTTTAATACTCATAAAATATAAATAAATGTTAATAATTTCATATGAAATAATAATATATCAATTTATTATAAAACTTAAATATAAAAAATATAATGATAATTGTTATACAATAATCATGTATCGATTATATGGAACACATCTCGATAACATACATAACGGCCATGTGATAATGACATAAATCACATCCAATTATATATTTTTTGAGTAATGAATGAAAATAACTCGTATCATACTTCTAATACCGGATAAAATGATATTCCTCAAATTGTCTATCCATCATGTCTGATGACTCGCTAATTTTTTAATGGAATCACTCTATCTACCCTCGATAGGGATACATAGTCAATCATCATCATTCGTTCATGTATGCATCCAGTAATATGATAAATGCTTGATGTATGACCTACTAGACTATATCTATTGATAGCTCTATATTATGATAGGTTTGAAGCTCCTTTCACGTGTTGCACTTTCAATATGGACTATTCAACATATTCGCATATATAATATGATAACAATCATACTAATATCATTAATTTAATCTAAAAAAATATTAATTATTTCCTAATAATATTTTTAAATAAAATTCTTAAGTTTATCAAATCATAAAAATATAAAACAACAATATCTCAATATTCCTCAATCAACCAAAATCTTAATTGAAATAGTTTAATTAACTTGAACAAACTCAATTCAATTAGGAACAAACGAAACTAATCTTAAATCCTTATAGAATTCATTTGAAATCATCCCAAACTAGTCTAATTTAGATTTGATAAATTTTAATTAGATCAAATAAGCTTGAACTAATCAAATTAGTCCGGAATCACCCTGAACTAGCTTTAATTGATCAAACTCATCTTGTTCATTCGACTAATAAGTTTAAACAAATAAAGGAAGAGAAAATTAGACTATATTATATAGTGTTAGCCCAGGTCAAACCGACCCACTTAAGCCTTTGACACATGTATTGCCTAACTAGCAGGTTAGGATAAGGTACAATGAACTGGATAGAGAGTTGACAATGTATCTAGTGCCAATCGTATAGTTAGGCGTGCTTAACTTCACAAGTTGGGCTGAACCTTACCATTAAGCTAAGCCACGTTTGTGGGTTGGATAGTACTTGGCTATATAGGTTGGGTCATGCTTTACCTCATGGGTTAAGTTGTATATAGCCATATGAGCTAGATCATACTTGAGCACATGGATTGTTTCGTACTTAGTTATATGGGTTATGTCATACTTGATCACATAAGTTTGGTCGTATATGACCACATGGGCTAGGTCATATCTAACCACATAGGATATACCATACATGACTCATGTAACGTGTCATGTCTGTCCATATATGTTGACCTGTACTTGACCACATAAGTTGGACCATACTTGACAACATGGGTTAGTTTGACCAATCAACTTAACCTAGGCAAGACCCAAATTTGGGCCTTCTTATTAAATAATATTTTAATATTTTTATAAAAATTATAAGATAATAATTAACCTCATGATCTTTTTTTATGAATTAATTATTTTAGATTAATAGTTTTAAAATTAAAATAATTAAATTATAAAAATTCACACATAATTCAATAAAACATAAATATATCTAATTAAACGAGTTAGAAATATTATTAAATTAACTAATCATTCTATAATAATTCCATGATAATTATTTATTAATCATAAAATTATAAAATTAAGGTATTATTATGCATCATAAAATTATAATAATTCTAATGTCAACGATTTCAAAATATGAATAAAAATCGATAATAAAAGAATAGAGTATTCTATCTCACCTCCAACTTTCTATCCTTAATCTTTATTAATTTATTTTTATTTTACTTTTACACACAAAGATAGAATTTCAATATTTATTTTTATGATTTATACATAAAAAAATAGAATTCAAGTTAATTGCTTTCTAAAAATCACATCACATATTAGAAAATAAATAAACTTAATCAATTGGCCAAATTCTTAACTTATTTATTTGATTAAGGAAATTAATTTTAATAAGTTTCTTAACTATACTATACAAATAAGAAAATTAATAATTCAAATAAAACAATAAGTTATTAGTGGTAACTTAAGAGATAAAAATCTCCTGTGATTACAATTTCGATCAGAACACAGTTAAGGAGGAAACCAGGGAAAACCACCTGAGTTGTTCCACCAAAACCTTTGGTCCAGCGGATTCATGGCGAAGAGATCATGCTTTCTTAACTGCAGCATGAAACCAGAAGAAAGGAAATAGACATGCTTCTTCATAAGAGAAGATTGATCTTGTATTGCCCATCAAACTCAGAATATACATGATATGAGTAGATTTAATTAAAATCTACATTTGTATCGACTCAACAATGTCTACCACCTTCCCTTTGTCACTCATCGACACAACAGCCTCATGATGGAGCAAAGAAGCGGTTCAGTTTGAAGGGGAGAGTATAGAACTCCTCGTTCCTGCTGTCTCCCTTGAAGGTTCGGAACCTCGTCCACCATGGCATGCCTCGGTCTGTGGCAGCGTCCTTGAAGTCGAGGGTATTGTCTAGGAAAACTGCAACTATCAATGCCACAGTTGGCGGGGAGGAGAAGATTGTGTTTATGTAGTCATTGAACTGCAATAGGATAATGAAAATACATTAATCAGATCAGGAAAATGCTAATAAAATAAAACCAAGAAACGTAAAACCTCTCGAAAAATCATTCGTATATTTCAAGCTTAATTTGTTTGAGATGTTCTCCTCATAATATATTCTTCTTCTTTTTCTACATTGCACTGACCATGCTCTGCAATTTCTGAATGCTTGTATTTAGACTTGTGATTACGAATTATGCTCCACAGAATCAGATGAAGTTACTATTAAGTTATTCATGCTCAATCTAAGATATAAACAAAGTGTGTGACACAAACCCATCCTGCGTTGGTGTGGGCTGGACCATGCTGAGCACTCAGAGTGTAGCGGAAGAAGTACTGAGGAACGGATAGGCCAAGGAAGATGGAGACGCCGACGATGAAGAGGCTGCGCATGGAGTTCATGTTGGTGAACTGCAACAAGGACAACCCCACCGCAGCTTGAACGGAAAGAGCAGAAGAGAGAAAAGATTTTAGTGTCGCATCAGTAATCACGAAGACCGGTTCTGTAGTGTTTGTATGACACCAAAGGAAGCACATACGTACCCACAAGCCCGAACAGAACACAGTAAACAGCAGCAAAGATGGTGAATGGAATGGAGGCAAATAACACTCCAAATTTCCCTGTGTCAAAAGAGTAGGCAGCTTCAATATTATCCCAGCAAGCAGAAAAACCTATTTTAATTGATTGGGAATGTCAGCTTATCACTCACCCATGATGGAGAAAAATATCATGAAACAAGATGAGATCTGTGTGACCCTACGACTCCCAACTCTCGTTGATCCAAGAAGCCCCACATTCTCCCTGTTGTCCCAAGTTAGTAATCTTTATAGAAACTATGCCTATGATTACTGGAAAAGAAAGATCAACATGAACATACACAGAAACAGTCGAACCACTTGCAGTGCCAAACAGCCCATGAAGCAGAATTCCTATTCCCTGTTAATTTTTGAAGTATTAAACAAGACATAATCCGTTCATTCTCCATAATTGTTTAATTAAAGATTTTAGCCAGCAGAAGTTCATTCCATAAGGTATATTATCAATCACCTGCCATCCAATGCCTCGGCTCAGAACATGAGCTGGAGGTGGTGTTGCACTGGCTAGGCGGGCTGCAGCTTTGAACGCGCCTGTTGACTGTCAAAACAAGAAACCACTTACCTATCAGCTTAACAACAACATATAGAAGCAGTAATGCACCATCAAGAACAGCAGAGTTCAACATTCAAACCACTTACCTCGATCAAGGATACAAGGACAGCAGCCATCATCCCAAAAGAATGGCCAGCATTGAAAGTTGGTGCACCCCATTGCAATGGGTATGGAATCTGTATCCTGAAAGCTCTGGTGTCAGTACAACAAATAGATGCAAGACATTCCTGAAGGAGGATAGAAACATAAAAAGATGGGTAAGTACCAGGGAGCAGAGGAGATGAGATTGGCTCGGTCGGTGCAGCAGTTGAGCTGGGTGCGTTCTGGCCGGTGTTTGTATGCACCACCAACTGTAAGCAAGTAGGCATAAATCCATATGATGACAATGGTTATCAGAAGAGAGAACCTCTCCAATATGGGCCACCGTCTAACGTGTAGATGCTTTAGATACTGATCAAGTTGTCACATTTGGTTAGAAAGACAATGTGCAAGGAGACAGTAAGAAAGAACTTGAAATCAGTTGCAAGCTGTTTGGGAGAGCTGAATCACTAAATTGTGTCAGATGAACTAGTTAGTACCTGGGATGATGCAATAAATAGGATAAGCATTGGAATGCCAATCTCCACACATCTTCCAACCTGATGCACAAACGAGATAGGTTGGATACTGAATGTGATGTTGTAATGCTCATCTCTTATAGAAATTTCAGAACTTCTCTTTATATATTCAGAGCAATAATTTTTTGTCGCAAAGACAAGGACAAATTTCGTAGGAAGAAGGTCGCCAAGAGAATTTCACCTATTAAAGATATTTTTCAATTAACTTATCAATGGAAAATATTTCAAAACAACTGAGCAAGTCCGACACATTTATGACGGTTCTGAGGTGTCGAAATATGTGCAGACATCAATTTTAGTTTTTGTAATTGCATATCATACCAAACAAACAATATTAGTTTTAAGAAACTAAAATCAAGTAGATAATACTATATTTACATACTTTAATTGGAAGTTCTGATAACAAAGTTGTCTTAATGAATTCCTCTGAATTTTCCTGGTATGCACCATGTCTCTAGAAATGTACAAATCCGGTGATAAATTTGGTTGAAAAACATAAATATAGTAGATCATAAACATAATGCACCATGCCATTTATCACCTTTTGTGAAAGGTTTCAATAGGTAAAGAAAGATGCTTATTCATGTACAAATTTTACAAGTGATATTGCAATAGGTAAATGAAGTAGGTTACTGTAGTTACATTTTGTACTCAATCTTATGCAAGTAAGAAGCTCACCATGCAGAAAATTGGAGGATGACCCTCTCATAACAAGCAGGATGGCTACTAATGCAAGATCCACATGCACACCGGGTGAAGAGCAAATGTACGAGACACGAATCAAGATGCGCTGTTTCTTAGCATCCATAAGACTGGTGTACAATAACTTTACATGCTAAACTGAAAAGCTCACTATACCTTCATGCAAACGAATCTTACAGATATCAAACAAAAGAAGAGGCAACAGAGGTAGTACCACGGGGAATCCTCTGTCGAATAATCCAAATCCTACAAGTGAAACCACTGGAACCATTCCAAGAGGGCTGAAAAATCTGAACAAGGAACAAAACCATCATTTTATGGTTAGCACATTGAATAACCGTAACGAGCTAATAAAATGCATGTTATCTAAGCAGACATGTCATTGAATTGGCCCAGAATTGTCCCCATGTTAATAGAGTCCAAAATGATCCATTTGGTGGATCCTTTCTTGCAAGTAAGCTGTCATCATGTTCTACATCAAAGAGAGAAAACTGTGTTGGCTGGTATAAGTGATTATTGCTTGATCTGATGGACCACATTTGTTCAATTATTCTGCCAGACAACATGTCAGGAAACAAAGATATATCTTATGATGATAGGAAACTAGGTCTACCTGGAGCAGATACCCCACAACTGGCTGTAGCCCAGAATGATCTGAATGCTGGAAGAGACAATTAAAGCTCCTTGTATCGCTTTCATGGTTTGGAGGAACCTCTGCTCACATACAAACAACGCAGCAGTCCAAACTATTCATAGGAAAATTAATCAACTTTTCTTCTATGACTATCAGAATAGAGGGCACCTTATTGAGCAAAAATTAAAGGAGCAGAAGTTATTAAGGAGTGACTAGATAACTTGTTGGCTTACTTCATGGTCGTCAGTTATCTGCGCCAGCGATGAGTCATGAATTATGGATATGATCGGAACCACAAAAGCATATGAACCACCAATGACAGTTGGAAGTCGAGTTCCGAATAGGGTTTGAAGCAATGTATTTATTCCAGTCACAAATAGCAATGTCTGGACCACCTTTACCGTATCATCCTGCAGCAATGGAATTCACTATCAGAACTCCACTAGTAGCCCTGTCAATCTGAACATTTAGACAAAAGAAACAAGTGACACTTAAGTGGGTGCGGTGCTGATCGATATGACACATAATAAGTAATCATCCATGGCCTGGAACAATCAATTTCATCTTGTATAGCACAATTGTAGAGAGTGAAAGTATATTAACTCAACAATCACTTCTATCAGTGCTTTGGAGCGAAGCCAATGTCTACTAAATCTAAGCTACCCAAAACACTTGGTAAAAATAAGAATATATCTTCTTTCCCTCATATGTCATCTTCAGGTAATTCCTATGTGCATTTCTATAAGATTTTTGCCTATTTTTCTTCTCAAATTGCAAGCAACTAACGGGAAAGACACTGATCAATTGTTAGAATGTAACAAAACACAGAAAGGAAAGAACTTGATAGAGATAAACCGGACAAGATCGAGTTTTGATGGAAAGACTGGAGACTTACATCAGTTCCACCCATCAAGGGCACCAGCAGGGTCGGGATCATCACCGCCGTGCCCAAGGCCAATATGTAATGCTGAAATCCCAAAGCGATAGCCTCTCCTATACGCCAAAACGTCAGGCACAAACCAGAACGCACTCGTACCAACACACAACCATTGAAACCGGGAAAAGAAAAGATAAGCAAAATCAAGAAGGTCGGTGAAAGCGATTCAACGCACCCCAAGATGGATTGGAACCGATGCAGTACTCCAAACCTTGGAGCTGATCCATGGGCGGATGCGTGATCTCCTCCGGCTTCACTTCCGCCATCTCCACAAGCAACCGAACTCCCCAAACGCACAAACAGGAAAAAGAGAAGGCCGGAAACCGATAAAAATCTGATCTTTTTCGGTTCTTCCAAACGGCACCAAGATGGTTTTTTTTTCTCCGACTGCTATGCGGATGAGAAATCTAATAGCGAAAGAAAAGGCTGGAGAATCATTGGTGAAAGCTGAGAGATAATGCGGTGTAAAAGAAAAAAAGACACACAGGACGAGACGAAGACAGAAAAGAACCGGAGAGAAAGACTGAGCGAGAAAGAGCGTATGGCCTCGCTCGCAAACACAACAAAGAAAGAAAACACTGGGCGAGGATGATTTAGAGGGCCAGAAAAATCACTTCTTTGCCACCCACAGTGACTTCCCCCCTTTTCTGCATTGCTCTTTGTCCATTGTCCTTAATTGTTTCCGGGAATTGGCCCGTTGGCAATTTTATGACCCAAATGCCCCCACCATTCGTCTGTCACAAAGCTGTAAGAACGGGCATTTGCGCAGCTTTTATGCGAACTATCGTCCCGTTTTATTTTCTTCGTGAATTAAATAAATTCTGGGGAAAAATCATTACCGTTCGTGATGCATCTAATAAAGGTTTTTTTTTTCCCCCTAATATACTGATCTATCAAATCCTTTAATTTAGTCTAGAATGAGTTCGGATACAACGACGAGATTTAAATCTGTCGAACATTATAATCCATCCGTTCCAGTAAAATCGATCAACGTGTCTCTTAATTGGGTTTAGAACGAGTTCGTATACAAAAATAATTGAGTTCGGATTCAAATTGAAGTATCTATGGTTAATCGAATATCAAACAATTAATAGCTACCTAATGCGTTATCATTCCTCTTATTTTAGTGACTGGTGATGTGATAGTTGTCGTTGGCTGGAGGATCTCCTGGTTCGGTGAATTCTTTCAGTGTGTAAAAAAAAAAAATAAAAAAAAATCCAGAAGAAATAGGAATCCCTGGTACATCGTCATCTCCAGGTCCAATGAATTATTTCCTCATCAAAAAAA
The DNA here is from genome assembly GCA_029747655.1 of Ensete ventricosum. Lineage (NCBI taxonomy): Eukaryota > Viridiplantae > Streptophyta > Magnoliopsida > Zingiberales > Musaceae > Ensete > Ensete ventricosum. The sequence goes on along the minus strand of JAQQAF010000005.1, from coordinate 42,924,842 downwards.
TTATTGCATTAAACCTTTAATAAAACAGTGTTGTTGGCTCATCTACTCGGGGTTCTCAATAACTTCTGACCAATTTGGTAGTTCAATTTGTTGTCCCAATTTGGGCTTGTTGGGGCCCAAGCCCATGGCCTATATGGAATTGTTCCATGCGTTGACCGTGGACTTCATCGGGGTTTGGAAATCGTGTCTTTGACTGATACTAAAGCATATCCATATAATTTTTGTCAGACCGACAAGTCCGATTAGGTATTGTGTTTATAGTGGCAAAATGAGATACTACCAAAATAGTTCGTCAAGTGATGCAGGCGAATGCATTTGTTTGACCAGGTCAACACGAATACAAATAGATTTGTATGGCTCTGATTGCTGTCCTATAGGATCGGTGGGATTTGTCTTTTTATTTAGGTGATTTTTAGTATGTGCATATAGTTTGAGGCTTTGAGATGGTAATTTAAATATATATATATATATATATATATATATATATGTATTATTCCATAATTTGTTTTTACATTTATGTCATAATTATTATTCAAATAGATTTGAATTCTACGAGTAAACGGGTACTACTTTGCCTCACGCTTTGTAGCGTGTGATTCACGTGCGCGCACGACCCAGCGCCCTCTGCCGGTCGTCCCGCCGCCCGCGGTGAGCAAAACCGCCACGCGCGATGAATTCTTAAAAAACAACCACATAATTCGAGTACCGGTTTCTTCGGTGCCTGACTCTGTCAACCGACGCATCTCCTGCGAGCTCGCAATTTTGCTTCAATTGTGAGGCTTGTGCACATTCGGGTATCGTTTTAATGGGTCGCTCAACCTAGGAAACATTACTGAGCCGTGGTTTTCGGCCGCGTGGCAGCTGACGACAGCTCTAATAGACGTTTTCCTTTTTACTCGTGTACGTCCTATGTTGGTACCCGAAAGGGCGACGTCGGTGTATGCAGATTTGGGTCCTACATGGGAGACCGGTCGTTTCTCCAACCACAAGGCCGGTTAATGAACGGACAGAAACGGTGGTGCCCCCTCCGTTAAAACAGCCAACGTATGATGCCCGCGCGCTCCTTACACACTGGGGAGACACCATTACCAAATCACCTCCAGCTGTCCGTTCCATCGCAACGCCCCCCACCACCCATCCTTCACCAATAAACACTGCCGTACTCCCACGCGTCCCCCACAAAGCCGGAGTTCCCGGTCGAGCAAGTGCTCTTGCATATATGAACTCCACCGTCAGATTGAACTACGTGCGAATCTCAAAGCAACTATGTGACCGCTGATGCCTTCCTTTTCGTGTACCCATGTTGACACCCTTGTCGGCAAACGTGGGCGCCACCGCCGTTATCCAATACAAGAATGCGAAATGAGAGAACGGGTGAAAATAAAATAAATGGTTTGTTTTCTTCCATTTATTTCGTAACGAGCCGATGAGGGATTGGAGCGAAAGGCAAAGGCAAAAGACACCAGACGTTGCGGTGCCCGTTATCTTAAACGGAAGTCCCTGCGAGAGACTCCTCTTTCCGTCACTTTACCGTCACGTTTTCCTCGTCTAGGAGAAGCTATCGCTCCGCCACCGACGCCTCCGCCCCTGCCCTTTATATACTACCATTCGATATCTTGGAGACGCTTCTCCTTCCCTCTGATCCCGTTTCGACGGGAAAAAAGGGCAAATCGATAGGCGCCTTCAGAGAGAGAGAGAGAGAGAGAGAGAGAGAGGGAGAAATAGAATTGGCTCTGGCTTGACGAGGGGGAGGGAAAGGAAGAAGAATAAGGGTTGGGATCCGATCCCTAATGGAGGAAGCGATCACGATGATGCCGAGCGGGCACGACAAAAGGAGAAAGAAGGACGGCGGCCTCCTCCTTGGTCGCTTCGAGGTGGGCAAGCTCCTCGGCGCTGGGACCTTCGCCAAGGTCTACGTCGCCCGCGACGTGCGCACCGACGAGCTCGTCGCCATTAAGGCCCTCGATAAGGAGAGTATTCTCAAGAGCGGCCTCGTTGCGCACATCAAACGCGAGATCGCCATCCTCCGCCGCGTCCGCCACCCCTATATCGTCCAGCTCTTCGAGGTCATGGCCACCAAGACCAAGATCTACTTCGTCATGGAGTACGTCCGCGGCGGCGAGCTCTTCTCCCGCGTCTCCAAGGGCCGCCTCCTGGAGGACACCGCCCGCCGCTACTTCCAACAGCTGATCTCCGCCGTCGCCTTCTGCCACGCACGCGGCGTCTTCCACCGGGACCTCAAGCCGGAGAATCTCCTCGTCGACGATCACGGCGATCTCAAGGTGTCGGACTTCGGCCTCTCCGCCGTGGCCGAACAGATGCGCGGCGACGGGCTTTTCCACACCTTCTGCGGCACGCCCGCATATGTCGCGCCCGAGGTGCTCTCCCGGAGGGGCTACGATGGCGCCAAGATCGACGTCTGGTCCTGTGGCGTCATCCTCTTCGTCCTCATGGCGGGTTACCTTCCCTTCCACGACCGCAGCATCGTGGCCATGTACCGCAAGATATACAAAGGCGTCTTCCGGTGCCCGCGATGGTTCTCGCAGGATCTCGTCCACCTCCTCCACCGCCTCCTCGATGTCAATCCCCAAACCCGAATCACCATCCCGGAGATCATGGAGAATCCCTGGTTCAGGAAAGGGTTCCGACACGTCCGATTCTACATCGAAGACAACCAGTTACATAGCATAGATGATCCCCAAGATTATCCCGAAGATGACCAGCTGCAGAATAACGAACCTAAGCCAGATGAGACATACGAATCGGGGTCGGAATCGGACTGCTCCGTCGCTTCCTGCCCGCCTACATTCTCGGACGAGCAGCACCACCATCCATTGCCAAGGCCGCCGAGCCTTACCGCGTTCGATATCATATCTTTCTCCAGGGGATTCGACCTCTCAGGGTTGTTTGAAGAAACAGAGGAGATGACCAGGTTCCTGTCCAAGGAGCCAGTGTCACAGATCATATCGAAATTGGAGGAGATTGCAAAGGTTGTGAGCTTCAAGGTCAGGCGGAAGGATTGCAGGATCAGCTTGGAAGGGACGAGAGAGGGGGAGAAGGGCCCATTGACGATTGGTGTGGAGATATATGAGCTAACGCCATCCATGGTGGTGGTTGAGGTGAAGAAGAAGGCTGGAGATGGACAGGAATATGAAGAGTTCTGCATCAAGGAGCTCAAGCCCGGGTTGCAACACCTTGTCTACGAGTCACCTCCCGTTATCAAAACCACTTCCAACATGTCATAATGTAAACAGAAGGTAATTTATTCTTCTCCCATTACAGACATCTACCATGATTTGGTTCAAATTATTTATGCTGTTGCCATCGAGTATTCAGTACTTCTTGCTCAACAGTTTCAAATTACAAATTAGGGAAATTCAAGTGTTTATCATGTGTTAGTCTCAAGCATCTGAAACTTCAGATTTTGGAGATGAAGCTTTGTAAGCTTATTGAACTCAACATTAACAATTCTGCATTAGCATTTGTGAGGAAGTTTCCACCTTGGTGTTTTGACTGGAATCAATTTTTTCCCACTATACTCAATGATGTTTGAGATAATGGTCCATCCTCCTCGAAGGCATTACGATTCTCCAAGTTGACCTTAGCAAGATAATCAGTCCTTCGGTAGTTCCCAATAATATAGGGATTCCTCATTTTCTTGTGACTTTCTTCAATTTTGTAGTTAGGCTATAAATCTATAAGATGAATCACTCCAGTTTGGAATCTCTAATTTGAGATTTCAGTCCTTCGGTAGTTCCCAATAATATTTATTAGCATCTTTCAGCATACAGCTACTGATAAAATAACCAAATTCCACATTTGAAAATTCTTCAATACACCTTAGTTTGGTCTCTGTCTTGTAATCTCTTGATTGTGGATCGCAAATGAACATCCATTGTGTTACTATACGTCATTGAAAATTTTAGATGTGCTAATTCAAAAAGGATGAGAGACTTTGAACAGATCTGTACTCTATTGCAAGGTTAGGACTATTGGATAAGTTCTCCAATTAGCCATGCAAAAAATTCAGGTGGAATTTGATATTGTTTTTGTAATTGATATTCTGGAGAAGAAAGTGCAACTGCCTTGGTCAATCCTCCTGACTGTCATTAAGGATGTATTGGATTGTAGGATCATCATGTTGTCCACTGGCCAACAAACTATACATATACATCTAACTTGATAGGATTTGGCACGCGGAATGGCTTGTTCCAATCTCTAATATTTTGTATTTGGATGAAGTGGGCACTTGTTCTACCCACTTAAACTACATAATATATTTGTTCTTTTTGGCATAAAAAATGGTGGACTTCAATAATTTATAAAAAAGATAGATAATAGAGAAGACAAACGTTCAATTTTTGTTCATTAATAATTCTTACTTTAGCAGGTACCAGTCTTTTTTGTCTTATGTCACAAGACCTTAGGTCGTATATACATGATACTAATCCATGGGTACTGTTCTCATGTAGTATTGTTTAATAGCTAAACTTCTTTTAAATCTCTGTATCATTTGTCATATATCTAAAACCATTTATGAATTAATTCTTTTAAATATTCGAATTTGTAGAAAGGATTTATTAAATTATCTCATTTAATAATAATCTTTTTCATTAGATCTTTTGGTAACAGAGATACTTGTAAATTCAGTCATTCATACATTTAAAAAATTTGTTCTTTCGATCTGTGAAGCATCATCCATTTCTTGATTATCTCTTTTGTTGATGATTATCAGGATTAGATCTACTCTTCACTAATTTCATTTTCTAATCTTGAACGACTCTTAGGAACAGTCCCACTGTGATATCATATTAAAATGTTGGTGCTTGAAGATACACTAGCATATTTTTTTTGTATCACAGTAATGTTACAACTGTTGTTCTTCTAGAAAACAAATTACTAGTTTAATTAATGATATAGCTGCATGAATTAGAAAACCAGATGAAGTTATTGTCAATTGTGAGGCAGGTCCAGTGTATAGAAATAATAAGAAAGTTGAGGAGCTGTAGGTGGTGAGTTCTTGTTAGTAGGATCGTATACATCTTTCTAGATAAAAGACATGGGACCTGGAAGTGTTGGTGAAATTATGATGACTCAAGACCTCATTGAAAGGTCAGGCCCGAACATTAGTTGACCCCATTTGCCTTGCCATGACAAAAGAGGGTGTTGGTCAATGGCTGGAACTGTAGGTGCCATGTCAAGATCATGCTCACGCAGGTGCCTGAGGCTAGATTTTTTTTTTTTTGTCCTTCAATCAATTTACAATCATTGTCTCAAGTGTATTCTCCAGTGGTACGTCAGATGGCTGTCAGATTTTATCGCTGGGAGCAATGAAGGCTAAAGAGGTAGTAGATGATGTCTGCAAAGTGGATATTAAGTGCTCAACATTTAGTAGTCATTTCTTTCAATCTAAGAACCTCTATTTGGTCCATAAAGACATGGACGTTGCATGGTGAAACTAGATTACTATGCTTTGATAATCGTACTCTTTCAGGAATTTATCAAGTCCAGGGGAAAAATGTTATCGTCCAAATTTGAGCACGATGGCATTTTCATGTCTCCTCCAGTTCAAGTTTTCTTTTGTTTTAATGTGGAAGAAGAGCACCTTTTATAAAGATAGGAATATTTAGTCTTTTTTCTTTGCTTTTCTTCCTTTGTAATCCTTTGTAGCCTCGTCGTCAAAATGGAACAAGAGAGAATCGTGATCCAAATGATTATTTACTTTCGACTTTGTTATCTTTGTCATATTGATTAATTGCTATCTGTTTTCTTCTTCCTCTCCCTTTTATTTATACATCCTTATATGTCCATCTATTATTATAAATTCTATATGTGCAGTTTCTTTGATCTTAAAGCGTTGGTTTTCTTGATTGACACTGGAGAGGAGGAAGTTACTTTTGGACGTTCGCGACTGACTTGGTGGACAAGACCATCGTAGGCGTCCACCACAACTATGCTTTGATCTGGTGATGACCATCCTGGCCTCTACTTCTACCTCTCCATGATCAACAACAACCAAGCTTTTAAGGAGCATTATTTTGATGATGTGGTTCATGATTTTTGTAGTGTTTGTTTGTTTGGCTCACCTTGGACCGGCCGTTTGCCACGAAGGATTTCAACCACGCTGGGATGACAGCAAAGGTTTATTCATCATCATTCTCACCGTAAATTTACGGTACATAAATATATACTTTGATTAGTCTGTCTGTCTGGAAGTTGGTAGTCCTATTATCTCCCCATCTATGATGTTCATGTATATCTTCTATCAGATTAAGGTGGCTGTGTAAATATATATATATATATATAGAGGTCCAGAATAATTCAGTCAGTGGTTGATTGCAAAGGCCACTGTCATACGTCTGTGTATGTTTATTACTCCACCTTAGCATCTGTTTTGATTTATGATAATGTTTGTTGTCTTTTGGATCGATCATATTTGACTGGACTACACTACAGAAACCGATTTGTGGCTTTTGCATGGCGAGAATTTTTATTTTTTCTTGATCTGCTTGATTACAGTTCTTGTTATGTTGATTTTTTTTTTTTTTTTTTATGGGATTTGACATGGACGCATTCAGATATTTTTTTCTATGGAATTCCACGTCTATTTAGATAATTCGTCGGTCCGATGTATAGATGAGCCAACACCATTAGTTGATCTGATTTCGGTCGATTTGAACTACTGAAGTCGATGTGTGATTATCAACAATATATTATTTTATTATTAATTTTTATGTTAATATACTAAAGTTAAGAAAATGATTAAATTGATTTACAAGTTAGAAATTCTGTTAATTAATTAAGTTATTAATTAATTTATTTTTCAATTAGTAATATGATTTTTAGGAAGTATAAGTTTACATTTCATTTTTGAACCATAATATTATATCTCTCTTTTCTATGTGAAATTAAAATAAATATAAAATAAAAATAAAAATTAAATTATGATTGAGGAGAGGACTTTTGGAGGAAGGATCCTGTAATTTTTATCAGTTTTAATTTATATTTTAAATATTTATATTGACATTATTATAATTTTATGATGTATAATAATATTTTAATTTAAAATTTTATGATTAATAAATAATAATAATTGATTTGTGATGTTAGAATGATTATTTAATATATGTTGGATTATTAATCTTATGTAAATTTTAAGATTGATTTAATTATTAAAGTTCTTGATTAATAGTTCTAGTTTAGTTAATTAGATATATTTATATTTCAAGAATTATGTTTGTATTTCTATGATTTAATTATTTTTAAATTTAAGATCATGAATTTAAATTTTTATTTTATATATTTGATATCTAATTTGATAAGATGAGTCGAATTGAGGTCTGACTTGAGTCAAGTTGATCCAGCCCATATGGTGATGTACGACTCAACCTATGTGGCCAGGTACAATCCAACCTATCTGACTAGCCATGATTCAACCCATGTAACATGGTCATGTATGACCTAGCCCATATGGCCAGGTAAGAGTCAGTTCATATGACAAGGTACGACCTAACTCATGTGGTCAGGTATGATCCAACCCATATGGTAAGGTACGACCTAACCCATATAGCCAAGCATGACCCAGCCGATGTGGCCAAGTACAATCCGACCCATGTGGTCATATACGACCTGATCCATATGGTAATGTATAACCCAACCCACGTTGTCAGACATAACCCAACCCATGTGGCCATATATAATCCAACCCATATGGCCAAGTAGCAGCTAGCTCATGTGGTAAGATACGACCTAACGCATGTGGCTAGGCATGGTCTAGCTCATCGCCAGGTATGATATAGTTAGTGTGGTAAGACACCACCTTAAGTCATGTGTCTAAGCATGACCCAATTCGCGAGCCAAGTATGGCCCAATTTAGTGGTAACGCTTAGCCTAACATATTAGTAACACTTAGCCTAATCCATTAAGTTAAGCCTGTCTAGCTATGCGATTGGCGCTAGATATGTTCTCACTCCTATATTTAACCTATTGTATCTTAGCCCAACTTATTACTTGGGACAAGCATGCATGTGACCCGTCAAAGACTCAAGTAAATCGGTTCGGTTTGAGCTAGCACTATATGACATAGTTTGATTTTCCTCTCCCTTTATTGGTTTGAGTTCGTTAGTTGACTGAATCAGATAGGTTGATCGTTTCAAGTCAGTTTAGGGTGGTTCAAGACTAACTTGACTAGTTAAAACCTTATTGACTTAATTTAGATCAATCAAATCTAAATTAGAATAGTCAAAGATGATTCCCGACAGGTTCTATAAGGATTTGAGGTTGATTCTGTTAGGTCATAATCAAATTGAGATTGGTTTAAGTCGATTTAGCTATTCCAATTAAGGTTTTGGTTTATCGATGTTTTGATGTTTTGATGTTTATGTACCCCTACCAAGGGTAGATATGACGATTCTCTTCGAGGATTAGCAGACCGTCAGACGTGATGACCAGACAGTTCTTCCATCCGCTGTTGGGAGGAACGTGTCTCCACTTGAGGGGGGTGAGGGATACAACTTTATCCGCTGTTGAAAGTGTGATATAGATTATCTATATCCACTATTAGAAAGAATCCATCTCGTGGAGTATACATCTTCATCTGCTATTGGGAGAGTGCACCATCCGCTATTGGGAGAGTGCACCATCAGAGTATGCCTCTCCCTATGTTTATGGAGTATGTCTCTCCATCCGCTATTTAATTGTAATCCTCAAATAAAAATAATCTCCTAAATTATTTTACTTAATGGTGTAACCTTATTTCTTATATAGGGGAGCTACTTTAATGCAAAATCATAGTACGAGTGGTTACTTAAACGAGTTTTAAAGTATAGGGGGTAACTTTGATTTTGAGGTATAGTATAAGAGTCACTTTAACGAGTTTTAAAGTACGGAGGGTGACTTTGATTTTGAGGTATAGTACAAGATGTCACTTAGATGAGTTTTAAAGTACGGGATGTGACTTTGATGTGAAATCATAGTATGTGGGATCACTTATATGAGTTTTAAAGTACGTGAGGTGATTTTGATTTTGAATCAACTATAAGAATTTTGACATAATCATAAATAATAAATTTCCTTTCCCTTTAAGAGATTCTCATGTATGTCGGTTGTAGTTGTTCTAATAAGATCATTAGCAGCAACATCAACATCATATGAGATTTAATCAATATTATTTTGTTATTCACCTAACCAATTTTTTAATGATTTGAGGAATAACAATCTTTGGAGTATAAAATAATAAATAAGTATCAACATATATCTCCTCAATATCATGATTAAATTTTAAGATTTTTATTCACATTGATTTGTTATTTTCTAATAATATTACATTACCAAATTCAACTACCCACATCTTTAGATTAATTTTAATAAATAATAAAATATCTCAAAATATCCATTGAATCAAATTTCTTTTTATATAAACTAAAGACCCTTATCTCTGTACGATAAATATGTAAATGTCTCGAGTTAGGTTTTTTATCACTCAATAACTCCAAATAAGTTGATGAAATTGACTTATTATGAAACATGTTGAAAAAATATATAACTCATTATACTTCTAACTATATTTATAAGAGTATGATTTTGTTTTTTATCAATCTCATTCTGGTATGACAAACCTAGCAAGATACTGAGTTTTGCTTTTCTAAAAAATTATCGAAGGAATTAGAATTGTGATCGTGTTTATCATATCTACTGCACCTGCTTGCGACTAAGGCAGGTTAGTTGCCATGGCAGCGACACTATTGTAGCCGCTTGCAACCATCGCAAGGTTGTTGCATACAAGCAGCCATGCATGCAACTGCCTATGAGTGTCACATCCCATGACGCTTTTGCTATGTACAGCAACATATGTACGCAATCACTATCCATAATTAGGTTGACGATCATTCAAATAGACCATCACCCTCATTAATACTATTGCCAACAATAAGTTGTTGACAATGGTCCATTGATTAAACACAAGAAACCTTGCATCGCTCACAATTATGCCACAACATGGATTCGATAGGAAAGCATATTGATGATACAAATAGATCATTCAAGCATCAAACAATCAAAATTAAATAACATATCTTCACAAAAGAAGGGTGCTAAAAACTATATCTAAATATAAAATATATCTGAAATACTTTTATGTTATTTAATTTCAAAATATGGCTCTGATATCAATTGTAAGCATAAAAATAGTGATTATGTTATTATTATATGAAAAACTTTAATATCAGACATCGAAATCAAATAATGATATATCAAAATTACGATACGTACCTTTCAATACTATTTAGAAAGTTTTTATCTAATTTGTAAATGCACCATCGTCAATTTCAAAAGCTATTGCGAGGTCAATTTAAAAAAAAAACTAGACTTGATTTCTCCTCTCTTCTTATCCTTTATAGATGAGCGAAGAGTTACGATAAAAATTAAGATTACCCCTTCCATTAAGGTTATTCCTTATGAATCCTATTATAATTAGATTTTCTTTCTAGTGAGTAATCAAAATCTAATCAAATCTATAATATTAAGGTTATTCCTTATGAATCCTATTATAATTAGATTTTCTTTCTAGTGAGTAATCAAAATCTAATCAAATCTATAATATATATTTCCTAATTAGATAACGTAATAACAATTTCTCCAACGCTCATTATCTCTACAATTTGTATCTTCTCACCTTCTTCCACATCATTGCGTCCCAATAATTAGAGAGACATTGGATCCCGACGGCTTCTATGTATCAAATCACATTACTGTCATATACTAACTCACTATTTAATTCGAATGATTAGCAAAGCCTTTTTATAAATCCTATAAAACTCTATGAATTCTTTACATCCTTTTACCACATTATTATTTTACTGGCTCTTACTTGAGCACAAGCATAAATCGAACTTTTATTATAGGTGCCCTGTCACTTTTAAATTTTGAGAGATCCCAATCATCTCCCGGTATGACCCTTATGACAAAGCTCCCTCTTTGAACTACGGTTAGCTTTGTGATATGACATCTCAAACAATCAAAAACTACGTTAACAAATGATACATGTGATATGACTTCTCGAAAGATCAAAATCTACATTACCAACATACAACTTAAAATTGATACATGTTATCCATTTGATAACCCGAAACGGAAAAAGATTACGTCTCAGATGGTGATAATAACCACACGCACGCATGGCGATCTCAAGTTTAAAAGAAGAGAATTCGTGCACCAAGCTGCAGCAATTAGACATACAATGATTACACACATTCATGTTCATAGTAATCCATACCCAACATCTGATCTCTCACAACGATTACAGATTGAACAAGATCCCTAATTCAGAACCAATCGCTATGGCTAAAAGAGAAGACGGTCAATCGCCAGAAGATAACCATGGATATACACAAATATGACGATGATTCTAGAAAGAGATTTAAATCCCAGATTAAGTAGCTTCGACAGACAGAATCTCCAGTTCTGCCCACCAAAGCGGACAAAGTCTCGGCGTAGCAGCTTCCGGTGTAATTGAGATCACTTCGCTCAATTTAGAGGCAACTTCCTTCATGGTTGGCCTCTTGCTCAGATCGGGATCGACGCATTCTTGGATGACCTCACAGATGATACGTAGTTCCTCATCTTCGTGGGATTTCAAAGCAGGATCAAGCAACGAGTCGATGCCACTGTTGCCATTCACGTACTCTGCAGGCTGTTGTTTCAGCTAAAGCAGATGTCTTAGAAATCGAAGTTTTGCAGTATAACTTCCCAGCAAACTCAAGAAAAAGAACAGTATGAAGCTGTAGTTATTTTCTACTACTGTTAACAGTGTGTGCATCAGCTTACCAAGTTGAGAAGGGAGTCTTGTTCTCCAGTATGCAGAACCTTTCCAGAAACTATTTCTAATAACAGTATACCGAAACTATATACATTGCTTGCAGGATCAGCAGACATGGTTTCAGAGTCATCAAGATCTTCAGCTCCGTGTGTCTTCCTCTTGGCAATAATTTCTTTCCACACATTAAAATCTGCTACCTGCATTAGATAGTAACAACATATAATCATACATATCAACCGAAAAAAAATAAAATACCGTAGCGACTCTGTGTTGGCTAAGCTGATTGGACTTTCCTCCAAAGTTAACATAATCATGCATATCATAGACACTAAGAAATGTGCTGGGATCACCTTGGCAGCAAAATCTTCTGATATGAGGATGGTGCTTGACAGCAGGTTGGGATGCGATATGGGTGGGTTCAGCTCATGTATGTGCTGTAGACAGTAGGCTGTTCCCATAATTATCCTCATCCGAGCACTCCACTCGAGATTCTCAAATTCTTCTGCTGGGCAAAAAAGTTAAACCCATTATATAATTCTGCTGGGCAAAAACACTCATTATATAATTTTGTTGTGTTGTCAATTGTTTTGGTGTTGAACATTCTTACCGTGAAGATGCTCATAAACTGTGCCATTCGGCGGATATTCAAGAACCATCATTCTCATAAAAGGCACATCCTCTTCACAGTAACCAAGGAGATTGACAAAATTTTTGTGATTTATACGAGACAGTGTATCTACCTATACATCCAAGATGTAAAAGATGTCAATGCACCAACCACACAATGATAAACATACTATATGCACTAAATCAGAGAAGGCAATTGCTATAGAACACGAATGAAAAACCTTTTTCCTGAAAAGCATTTCCGAATGCTTTGACCAATCATTAACAGATGTGATAGTGGTTGACACAACTGCCACCTCAACCCCACTTGATAATGTTCCCTTATAGAGTATAAAATTTGGATGACTGCAAATGATGTTGCTAAAATCCTCACAAGCAGCTTCTAGCTCCGAGCACTTTAATTTTGGTACCCCTGCATACGTGAAAGACAAGACATAAGTTGTGCTTCAGTGTACAATATCTAATACATTGAGAACAGTTCATACATTAATTAACATGTGAACAAATATCTAGTTCATTAGAAATAGTTCCATATCTAAACTAAGCAGAAGCACCCTTGCCAACAGTGTAAAAAGGTATATAATGGAGACAAAATTTCCAAGAAGCCAGTGATTAGAACATATTGTATGTAGGGAACCGTTGGTATCAGGTACTGCCAAAACTAACCAGCAAATACTAGGGTACTATTTATCGCGATAAGCCATTTTGATGCTTAAAATACTGCCTTGAAGACTAGTAGTACTGATAAAATGCTGCCTTGAAGAACACCAGTATATACCAACCCAAAATCATTTAAACGATAGGAAAAGGCTTTCCTGTGAAGATTCCGATGTCACAATATCATTCAACATTTCACACATTATATGATTTTATACAAATTATACACCTGTTTTTCTTTAACATAAGTATTTATTTAGTTTGGACTTTGGAGCTCCAGTAAACATACTAAGCTTCACCACACTTCCCATTCTTTTGATCTAGAACCTATCAATAACTATAGATGATATGTAAACAAAAGAATAGAGTGGTTTAAACGTGGAACTAAGGTTAAAACTACTTAGCTAGCTTCTGATCAGATATGTACTACATTCTAATGGCCAACAGAGAATAACATAAAAAGGATGTACCTGTTACAAATGCCTTTTGCAACTGACCACTTAGACCAGTTTTCCAAGGACCTATTGCGGCCACACCCTTGCTGTGGCAAACCAAAAATATGCATGTTGCCAGTGCAAGAAATAAAGCACCCACTAGTAGAACAAGAATGTATTTCCACATTGCAGATCTTCTACTTGATGTAAGATCATTCACCACAGAAGTTGGTGTTGATTCAGAATAAGTTATAGACGAAGAAACGGGTGGCAGGCTTGGCGATATAGGAGATAGAGATGGCTTTAGTTTGGATTTATCTCTTATTGCAGGAAATGAGCCGCTTGTAGTGGGTGGGACACTGACAACTTGATTTAGAGGGCCATCACTTCCAGGAGCAGCATGGAGATTCCTGGTTTCTTCAGCCAGCCTACGCCGAACAGTATGTTCATGTACATTTGACAATACATATGGCTCGCCACAACCAGCTACAGTCAAGAAAGAGTATATTATTATTGTATTTAAGAATTTTTCTGTCGACAAGAATATTTGGTCACCACTATATATCCTTTACTTACTGGCCAGATTATTGTTTCTTTTCTCATTTCCATCTGAAAGTCCTTTAGATCCGATGCTTGAAGGCAAGAGTCTTCTGCAGTTGATATAGAGAATTTGCATCATCAGCTATCTAAATAGTTATTGTTGAGATAAATACATACAGAAAGAAACAAGAAAATGTCTTACAGAATTGGTGTATCAAATATTTGTATGATTTTTCCATTAAGCAACACCAGAAAGGAGTTAATTTTCTTCAGTTTTTGCCAGCCAGTTTCCCAGAAGCTGATATTTATGTGAAAGTAATCAGTACATGAATAACAAAATTGGTTCAGCTTATATAGATTGAAACTTCCATATGATGAACAATAAGAATTGGTCAAATGCAAATACAGGGATTTGGATAGAAGCCAAATGACTAATCTTACGGGGAGAATTAGATTCAGTCCCTTGGACTGCCCAATTTCTGAAGAGAAGCCCTTGTTGACAAAAGCTTTACTTTATAATAACTGATGGGAATTTAGAAATTCCGGTCATGTTCTTGATTATTTTAAGAACTCAACTTCCCATGTAGAAAACATTAAATCTGCATATGGATTGTTTAACTGTATTTAATGTGCTATCAACAAACACTTAGTTAATATACATACATTCTATAATCAGGCTTAATTTCATGCTTATTAGCATGCATAGGTTCCATAAAGAGTTGCAAAAACAAATAGCAACTTACCAATCCCCAACTTTGCGGTTTACATGTCCCAAATCACAAGCTTTGTTGCATGAAAGATTTTGATCATGCATCAGATCAAAGTGCAAGTCAGGATTTTCAATCCAGAGTGTGTTGCCTTGGAATTTGTTATGGCAAAGCAGACTGCAAAAACGAAAAAAGATAATTTTTCATTCTCTCTCATGAAGAAAATATGTATATTTGCAATAGGAGTCTCACAGATGCTTCAGAGATAGCATTTCTCCTATCTCCTTGGGAATTATTCCATTTAGCATGTTATTCCTCAAGTCCAATAGCTCCAACATGGTTAATCGTCCGATTTCCTTGGGGATGACTCCAGAAAATTTGTTCTCGTAAAGCACACTGTTGACAGAAAACTAATTATGGCATAACAATGCCAATTATGACAACATTAAATGTCAAATATTAAGAAATTCAGTAATATATGTAACTTGAGGATTATGCCTGAATGCTCGAACTTAAAATGAAATGTTAGTCTCTTAAGATCTTGACATCCCAAGAGCTTCTAATACAAGCAAAGAAAACTGCAGCATCTTAACCTCATTCCATGGTGGATTATGTCCAGGATGAAATACCTTCCAAATAAATTAGTTAGACATAAAATCTAATATGCAAAAGTTTAAACATATTTCAAGAAGGAAAAAAGAAAGATATCTCTGTAGAGAAGGATACCTATTAACTCCAATTATTCTTCCAACTATGGTTTAAACAGCAGTGAATCACACTGCCATTTTATCCAGTAATTCATGTTATAAAAAGTTGGAACACATTTCAACAAGAGAGTATTTTCGTAATCACAACCTAGGTGCTTTATCTTATCACACATATCAAACAACTTCTTTATCAAGTTAGGAAATGTTTGTGTTTCTTGGGTTGTACATTGCCTTTCCTCAGCCATACTGTATCCATGGGACCAAGAATTATCATTTCAGAGTATACTAAGCTGGTTTACACTATTAGTCTCCAATCACCTGTTCCTTCAAGTAGAAGTAAAACACTATTAGCTCATTACTTACAGATAGATCTAAAAACAAAAATGGAATTTGACCAAGCCATATGTTGTCCTTACAAATTAAAACATAGTTGCAGATATATATATATATATTTGTCCTTTTATTATAGAACTTATTTAGTGTGTAAAATTTTAAAGTACACATACTGGTTGAGAGGCTCCTCCATCAAGCAAATTAGGTGATCTAAAGAAAGAACTGGCTGCTGCTCTGCTCTCAACAATGAATCACACAAGTTTTCTCCACATATATTTGTGAGCACACAAGTTCTTGCACAGCATGAGACCTGCTAAGCATGGCATGCAAGTATTGCCAACACATGCCATGCAATCACTGTAACTGCATGCTGCAGGTAAATCTATGTTTGATATCTACTAATTATGTGTTCATTATAAAAACCTTTAATTTCTAATCAAGATCAACATGCTTGAGAACATGGTTGTCATATTGATTCTTAGTTGACAATACAACCTGGTAAATGATATTCTGCGACCTCAATAAGAGATGGGATGGGAGGTACCAATGATTTGCATCATAATTGTTCCTCGAAAACCTATCCCTTTTCTTGATTTTAACATGGACTGACCAAACCAGTTCACTATCTGAATTCACAGGCCTAGATTCACTTCTATTGGGACTGATTATTCATGCTACTAAGGTGCCGCTCCTCCAATGCGATAAAGAGAAAACAGATCACAGTCAATCAGCCATCAGCCAGCCACCCAATGATTGGAATTGTTGGAGGGAAGGCAATAATGCTTGAAAGGCTTGCAAATAGCTAATTAGGCTGTCTCCCTTCTTTCCTATTCCTTCTTTCATATATTTTCTTTCCATTTTTATTTTTCTGCTGACACACCTGTCTCAGTGCAGCCGTGTGCTAGAGCATTTTGACAGCACATATGGATCCATTGGCTGGCTGATATCAACATGCCATCAATAAGGAAATCCTTTATTTGAAACTTAACCCCAAAAGAGAAAAAAAATAACATGTTTAATAGGTGCTTAAGTACTTGATATCTTTAGAATAAAGAAAAATGGAGCTATCACAAATTCGTTTTGATGGGAAAAAGAACGAGATGTTATATAAAATTCATTGGAATAAGAAAAGGTAAACAGAAATAAATTACATGAAATTTCCTTCATGCATGCATGTTCAACAAATGATTTCTTTTTTTGTAAAGCTCTACACAGATTTCTTTTTATGCTCATGCTTATTGAATTATGGTTCCTTCTAATTAACACTGGTTACATTGAGGTGAACATAAGAGATGTTCTCGATCCACATATCATGTCAATTATATTCAAGTTATTTTTGAAACTGAAATGTAACTTACAGAGTTCTCAAGTGGCTCAGCTTTCCAAGCTCGGGTGCCAAAATTCCTCGCAGAGAAAATTCTTTTAGGTTCCTGCAAATGTGCCTCATTAGTAGACCTTGAACACGTAAAATGAATCGATAAACATACTATCAGGACCCTTGTAATGGGAGAAAACGAATTCCGTAAAAGATGAATGGAACATTAATATGAAGCGTATCTTCTGTGTTGAAGTGCTTTTGCTTCAAAATAAGTTAATGCTTAATTTCCGTCAAGAAGAAGCCATCAGGACACCATTTATTGTTTGTTGTGAATTCTATGTCGTATCTGCCTGAAAGCACCATCTTCGGAAGTAGTATGCTATCCTACATTCTGTAGTCAAGGATGACCATTATGCCTCTGCTATGAGGGAAGCAGCTCTCTTAGATCTACTTTGCTACACAACAATCTGAACCATGCACCATTCATATTTTGAATTTGAGTTGCATGTGCTGGTCTTACTACCATGATCTTCATGGTCTTTTTGTCCCATATGCTTGACAGGAAAATTGACCAAAGGCTCAGGCAAACAGCAAACAAATTACTTTTCCCATTTGTTCCAATATATTACACTTTTGAGGAGGAGGACGAGGAGAAGAAGTAGTAGTAGTAGTGATATTCAAGTGGCATTAATCATGTAAGTCGACTTACAAAAGCCTACACTCGTCTCCTAAACCTAATTGAAGTGACATTAATCAGGTAAGGCCTTTTTTTTTGTTAGTTTAACTATGTTGACCCTCCTAAGGCAATTCAACAAAAAGTTATCTAAGCCAAAGTGATATTAAAGTGACATTAACCAAGCAAGTCAATTTACTGAAGCCTACACTTGTTACCTAAACCTAAATAAAGTGACATTAATCAGGTAAGGCCTTTTTTTTTTTTTTGTTATTTTTAACTGTGTTGACCCTTCTAAGGCAATTCAACAAAAAGTTATCTAGGCGAAAGTTAGGCAGTTAATATCAGACTAATTATACTGAAAAATAGAATGCAAGTATAGAGTTGGCAAAAAGAAAAGCATGTTGACATTTGCAAAACAGAAAAGTATGCCGAACATGATGTTATTGTAGGCACAGCAAAATAACAAAATTTACAGAAGGTTAAGAAAAATGAAGGTGCTGATCCAAGTCACCATAGAAATAGGCAGAACAGAGTAATAAACTATTTAAAGTAGACAGTAGACACAATTAAGAAAATTCTCACACATGATATGTATCTGTTCATCCCAAACGAATAGGTTATGTACTTAGTAATTAGTATCCCATTGCAATTTACATTAATAACGTTTTCTTCTCAAATATTTTCATGGCCGTAAGCAACCGATATCCAGTCGCGAAGAACAGAATGCACCAGACTCGAAATATGGAGAGAACGCAGAGTAAAGATGACGACGAACTTACAGCGTCACTACTTTACCATCGAGACAGTGGACGCCAGTCCAATTGCACGGGTTGTTGTCCCTGGGGTTCCAATTCGCCAATGCCCCATAAGGATCAGATTCCACTCTCAACCGGAATTGCAACAGAGCCAACCCTTCATCAAAATTCAGCGTTCTTCTTTTAAGACATTACCACGGTCACCGAGACGACAGACACCCAAGGAATCAAGAAAATAACAAACACACACATACCTTCGAGGTTAATGGACAAGCAGTCATCGGCGAGGAGGTGGATGATCAGGACCATGCACAACACCTTGCGCAAATGGAACCCGGCCAGCTTCCATCTTCCTCCCATTCCACTCAAATCCGATCCCGTGACAACCTATCTACAAGCATACCTCCGCCAGATCAAAATCGACGAGGGAATGATCGATCCACCCCCGCAACAACTATCGGTCACATACGGACTTGTAGAACTGAGCGAGCGGTCGAATTCCTCAATCGGAACTCCATCATCTTGCGAACTCACCTGAGAAAAAGAGGAACGTCAGAATCCGGGAATGCTTCGAACGCAAGAAATTTCGGGTCCCAAAAAGTATGTTCTCTCTGAACGAGGAGATAAAAGGTGAAGAGAAAAGGTGCTCACATGGTGGGCCGACGATGTCATCCGAGGGGCGGTGGGTGTGGAGTTTGCTCTCCAAAAGGGCGGAGGAATGATGACGGAGATGAAACGAACGCAGGGACACATAATTACTCGCTCGTCTTCTTTTGTAGAAAAATTATTGAAATGATGATAAAGATGGAAAGAAAGCACGTCGGGATTATTTACTCTATCGCCTTTTTTTTTTAATTCAAAAGTTCTATTGGAAGTCTTGTACGAGCTTGCGTATTACCCACGCGGCTACCCGCCTTCTGCACCGACGCCCGCGTCTGGGTCCGGCGGCTGCCACCAACAAGTGAGAGAGAGGCGCGAGGCGAAGAAGGCAAGGAAGGAATGGCTAGGAGAAGCATTGCTTTCACTCCGTTACATCTGAGCCTGCCGACCTTTTGCAACGTCGGGTCGAACACGCCCACTGCCCTTTTGGCCGACCGTTGTTTGTTTATTATTTTTATTTAGATTTTTAGGTCAAGTTTATTTTAGCATGTGATTTTTTTTTTATCCGATCTCATAAGTCATTATAATTTATTGATATCTATTTTTTTTATATTTTTTAAAAATATTTTTTTATCAATTTTAAATTAATAACTTATATTAAATTATTAATATAATGATACGTGTAAATCTAAATTAAAAAAATATTAAGATCTATCTTATCGAGGAAGATGAAGTGACGGAGACCATAGTAACATATAAAGGCGGAGAGACAAAGGTAACAGAAACCGAAGATAGAGATGAGAGAAAGTTGGACAATTACATCGGGGAAACGCAGTGGGTGTAAGTGTAAGAGAGAACAAAGTAAGAGGCGATAGAGACGAACACGCTCAGGAGAAGGAAGAGGAACTAGACGATCATTACGTGCCTATCATCGGATTCGTCGATATACATCCACCTGAAGCATGATTGGAAGCTCCTGAATTCATTATCGACGCGAGAGGTTGTGTATGTACGATGCCCTACTAGTATAAAATCTTGACCACCATACTATAAATATTATAAAATTTATTTAAGAATATAGTAAAACAATAAATTGAATCAAAAGACATCTAAAATCATTTGATATATCATACCGTAATTCAAATAGGTATCTATAATAGTTTAGGAACAATATCACTTAAATAAAAAAAAAAGTAATATTACTATAGTGCTTTCGCCATCAAATAAGAATTATTATTATGAAACCTATTTGAAAATAGATGATCCAAACGAACTCCTAACCTATACTAAATCTACTTTTTTTGACAACCTAAAACACATTATAAGATGTCACTTATAATATTTTTTCAGTAAAGTTCTATAATATTTTAAATATTTTAATAAAAACACTGTTAAAAAATATTATAAAGGACTCAAAAGAAAATACAGTAATAATTCAAAACCAATGAAAATATGTTGTTTGGAAAAAAAAAACAAAATATTTTTTAAAAGAAAATCATCCTATATATTTTGAAATAACAAATTGATCCTTATAAATGCTACGTAACTCTCACGTTAGTAACTTATATGGTAGTTTCAATAAACTTATATGAATTTTAAATTAAAATAAATAATCACTTAAAGATTTTGAAGGGATATATATATATATATATATATATATATATATATATATGGTGGTTTGTTAATGCACTGCGTTTTGGATGATTAAAAAAAAACTCGATCAACCGGATTCGGAGTTCGGTTCCATGGACTCGCGTAGAGGATCGAAGACGCCATATGCGAGCGACTCCCGAACAACTCCGGCTATGGCAGTCGGCATTGTACTAAAGCAAACAACGTAAAGAGCATTACGCTAAGTCGTATCGTTTGTACATCATCTAAACGTAAGAGTATTAAAGCACACAAAGCATAGACACAGACCGGCGGCACTTTACTGTTCCCCCTCAAGGAGACAACCTTAGGCCGGAAGCCTGTAGCCGAGACCAGTAGAAAGCAGCACGTGCTTTCTTCCCTCAACCATGAACCGAGGAATCGGCTCAGCCGTCGGATGCCGGTCCAGCCATCTCCTCCGAGATGCTCGCCAGCGACCTGAGGTTGCACCGGATGATGGTGTCCGCGAACACGCAGGTATCGTCCGCCGTGTTGCCCGGCGGCACGTCCACCACGTACGACTCCACCACGACCGTCCCCGCCCCGCCACCGCCCACGTGGAGCGTGGTTATCGACTGGTAGTTTCTGAGCCGGTGGTCGCCCCCCACGACGGAGAAGCTGATGACGTGCCGGTCGTCGTCCAGCGTGTCCAGCCGCTCCGTGCTGGTCCCCGCCGGCAGGCCGGACACCACCGTCACCTCCCTCACGCTGCCCACCCCGCCGTCCCCCGCGCTCAGCTCGCAGTCCTTCACGAACTTCTTGTAGGCCTGCGGCCGGTCGAAGCGCCGGACCAGCGACCAGACCGTCGGCAGCGGTGCCGCCACGTACTGCATGTTGACTGAACCGCACTGCCCCGGGCCCTTGCGCCGGCTGTGGTACCGCCTTAGCACCTCCTGCGTCGCCGGGCTCCCCGCCGCGAGTCTCGGCAACAACGGCATGTTCGTCAGGGACCGCATCCGTCCTTATCGTCACCTACTCAAGCTCTCGATCACTGCTTAAAAGACTCCTCCCACTGGCGGTGATCCCCAAAGTCTAAACGCGGGTCTTTGCTTCGTGACCAAGTACATCATGCGTTAGCAATTTTGTCTTCTCCGGGTGAGACCTCAAACGGATCGTAACCCATGTTTAGGCCTTCAGACCACGATAACAACTGTTTTCGATTCATTTTTCATGTGCTCCAACCATATTACCAAGGTGACCTTGCCTCTCCCTCCTCCTCCTCCTCCTTCGTGTTCTTATTGGGGTGGATAAAGGTGGTGGGATGTAGCTAGCAATCTTGTCAAAAATTGACGACCGAGATAATTCTATGGTGAGAAAAGGTCGGCAGCTCATCCTACTTGTGAGATCGGCGCGCTGTCCACCTTGGCAGCGGGGGTGGGTGGAGCGGGACATGACGGTGGCAAGGACGAGGAAGACGACAGAGGGAGTTTGCCGGCAGATAAGTAGCTGGATAAAAAGCGCAGACGGCGTGGGGGGGGGTGTCCGCGGCACGAGGGCCGCGCGACGTTGTGGCTCGCGGGGGCAGAAATGGATGGTGTTGATCGGCACGTGGCTTTGTCGTCCCATGCAAGCGGATAAGTACGCGCACTGTAGCTGCTCCGTTTTCGAGTTCATAAAGAAAAGGTAGGGGAAACCAAAAGGATGAGAGGAAGAAGACAAAGCAGAAGGAGGATGTCGTCTTCCTCCGAGCTCCATCGTCGGCGGCCCGGCGAGCTCGGTCAGATATTTCTTTGGGGCTCTCCCCCAAAATATCTTCCCCGGCGCTCTCTTATCTCCTCCCGCAGGGGCGACCCCGTGGGGCCCGATGGTCAAGTCGTCTCTGACCTCACCAGCAGGGTCCCACTGGTCGGGGGTGAGGGTGAGATTGCCTCGGCGCGAAAGAAACAGGTTTGGTACGGAGAATTCGGAAACGGGTTGTGATATGCTCATATTATATCAATTCGAACGATTTATGCTCGATGTAACACGTAATTGGTTGGTGTAATAAGCGATACATATACATTTATATTTATATTCTTAATGTTATTGTTGTGAAATGTTTTAAGTATTTGATAAATGATATATAAAATCATAATTTAATTATGTATTGATGTGAATAAGTATTGTTTGGTAAAATTATATTTTAAAAATTCATTATTTTTATAAGAAATTGATTTTTTATTTTAAAAAATTTTTTATTTTTTATTTTTAAATAAATAAAATATAATCTTATTAAAAAGTTCGTATGACCTAGATATATAATAAACATAAATTTTAATCATATAAATAAATATAGAATAACTTTTTAAAATAAGATAAATAAATTTTCAGTTTATATAAGACAAATCATGTTAGTCATAATTTTATCATTTTAGATTATATTATAAGATACTTTACAATTTTTAAAAGTTGTATTTGTATCCCATAAATACTGAAATATTAATGCGAGGTGCCTTATCAACATTTGAACATTTGTAATGTAGCATTTCAGTCAAATATGATTAAAAAAAAAATATTAAATATCAAATCACATTTGAAATGTGCATTGGGTTCTCAATGATATATTTGTTCACAAATGCATCCCAAATATCACATCCGACACATATTGAATATCTTACTGTTCAATTGACTCTTCACCACTTCATAATTTTTAATGATTCTACATAATTATCATATGAATTAAATATATATTTACCATCCAAAAATTACTATAAAGGGTTTATGCTACTCGAAACTTTCTCAAACTTAAAATTATATATTTTTGAATCATTCAAATCTACTTATTCAGGCTTTTGTCAGACATGCTATTAATATATTTATTTATTTATTTTTTGACACGCTTGTAGTTCAGTTTTATAGGAAACTCAACTATTTCCCCTACAAGTTCTAAAACAGAACTATGATTGACTTCGAATTTTTTACATATAGAATAACTAAAATATATATCATAACATACCGATATATTGTAAGATAAATGAGTCTGACCATATAAAAGATTCTTCTATAAAATACATTCTTCTCGATTTATATGATATTAAAGACTCATGTGTTGTAATAAAATACTCATTGGATTGTAATTCAATATATGAAGGGGGGTGATACGACATATTATGTTATCGTCTTCATGGCAATAGTCATCAAACGTGGAGGCACCAACAAGGAGCCTCAATGTTGATATGAGAAGTTACGTCAATATAACACATTAGATGTACAAATGCTCAAAACCTGTACAAGACTACGTCGCAAGGTAACTCTTAAAAGCTCTGAGTCGCGTCGCACGACGTCGACCCATGTAGGTCAGTTGGCACTCGTACGTGACGTATGAGTCGATTGCTCGAAGCGATAGAAGCCATAAATAGGTCACGTACGATTGACTTCCGTTCGTAGGTAGAAAATAAACTCCCTGACCAATGCTAAAGGGAAACTCTCTTCACTTCTTTGGTCTAACTTAATCTTTGGAGGGGTCGAGTCTGAAAATCTTCCACTTCGATCTACATATAGGAACTTGGCGGATGTCTCCCTGGTCCACTGTCGATCAGTTCGGGAACAAATGATCGTATCTGACCCATCGTTAATGTAGACGCCAGAAGATTACTTGGGCGATCTTATGCATACGGATCTAGATCAAATCGTGTTGACTACTCGATCACAATATAAAATTACACAACACGAGATTTGGATGTGAATATTTAAGCGTTAAAGTTTGGTTGTTATCGGATCCATCACGGGTTCCAAACCCGATCATAAATTCACAGTAGATTTGAACTGCCTGTCATCTACCGCGATCAAGAGAGTTGGACAAGCCACGTCCAGCACGAGAAGGAATGAGCCTAAGTCGGACCCGCCATCCGCCATCTGCAACAAAATTACCGCGACAAAGACAAATTTTGGGACGATGACAGCCATCAGCTTCTTATGTAGCTGTCACGGACAGGTGGTCATCAAGTAAGCCCAGTCGTCTCTTGGTCAACCGCGCAACCTACGACTTCCATGAAAGAGACAATAAAGAAAAAAACGATTTAAAAGCAAATGAAACGTCCAATCCTCCTTCTTAACCTTTCTCATGTAAGTAACTATTGTCCTCAGTTGGTTGTCCTTTTTGCGCAGCCGAGTCAAAATTGTCACTTTGTTGAACCGATTCCGCTACCGCTGAGACCCCCGCAACGTTCAAACCGCACTCAGTTCACGTGTACAGAAAAAAGCCCATTGCCCCCCATTTGAAGGAGCTTTTTGAACTTTGAACGAGGAGGAGGGGAGTGACTGAACCATTAAATTGTCACTAGCCTTATGCATTTTTCATTTTAATTAAATCTCTCAGAATCGAAATAATGTGATTTTAATTGACATCAATAGTAAAGTACCCAATGCATTTCCAACCATATGACGTGGAAGATAATGCGTGGGGCCGGAGCTGAATTGCTTCCCGTGCAGTTTCCCTCGCCACTAAATCCAACCACGTGATGTGGTCGAATCACAACCATGGTTTGTTGCGTCCTAACCCACCGTGCCGTGTAACAAACGCCGGATACCGGTTCGACCATCCCGGGCACTCAGGCGGGTCCCACGTGATTCCTCGATTCCACGCAGGGGGTAAGCACGGGGGCGGTTAGCATTCGAACCACCAAGATGACGTGTGAGCTTCGACGTTTCGACCGCGACATGGCCACGCTCCTCGTCGACGGTCGAATGCGACCGGCGGGAGCACGTACGTCACCATAAAACTTTGTATTAAGTCAAATTCACGATCAGCGTCCAACGGCCGAGATCGAAGGAGACCGTGATGTCCCGCATAGTACTTGTATGCGCGAACCCGTCGGCCTTCCCCCCCCCCCACCCCCCAAACCACCCAAAAAATAAATAAATAACAGTTCATCAATAAATCGAATTATTTCTCATCCCCGCTGTATCATTTCTTTGGTTCGTTCATTTCGCCTCGCACCTTTGTTCTCCATCTTCCTCGCCCTCGTATCGATGCCCTAGATCTCTTCGATTTCCTGTTCTTATCAGTATTCGGGCCCCTGGTTCCGGTCGGCGTGTCGATCGGTAGATTCAGATCCGCGATCTTTACCGGACTCTTGGGCCGATTTTTGAGTCCTTGACGGTTATTCGAATTCGGTGAAGACGAACGGATTCGTCCGCCGGCGATGGGTTGATTGAAGGCGCGTTGATTTGTTCGATTCTATAACAGTATGGTTCCAACTTCCAATGCGTTTGAATTTGCTTCGGTGTTGGCGGAATTATGTTGATGCGTTGCACTTTTGACTAAATTGGGGTATTTTGGGTCTCTCTTCTCGTTTATTTAATCTTTGCAAATTCGAATTGATTTCTTCGACTAGGGCAGCAAGGAATTGCGATTTAATCATTTATTAATTGACGATAAGGAGAATCGGTCTCTTCGAACCTTTGGATACTGGAAGTTTGATGTCTACTGCTTTGATAATTGCTCCGTAATGTATCGTGGTTGATGTTATTGCGTTGCTTTTAGATGATATCATGGTTTGCTGATGGAGACGGTGCTGTCTTATCCGAGTAAGAATTATCATTTACGATTTCTGGCGGTTGAGCAGTTAAACAGCTTTTCCACGTAGTTACTTGGTTCTTATATGTAAAGAATATATGACGATTTGTCACAATGTGCGAAATTATTGGTTATGTCTTGTTTCAGCAGTTTCTGTTAGTTCTTGGAGAATGTAGAGAGTGGCTGCAATCCGTTACAATTTGGGAGGATTTCTTTGTATATTATTAATTTACCTGGTTATCGAAGTTGTAGCTCTTCCTTTAAGTCTGATTACCTCACAGGAAGATAGCATTGCTGATTATAAGAGAGTATAGAGATTTGGTTAGGATGCCATGCATACGCCATAAGGACTAGACTAGCACTGATATATGCTCCCATCACCAAAATGGTTATTATGCTTTTAACTTTTATGTATCAGGATTTGTTAGCCTGAGTTTGTGCCAAACTCTATGCTTGGGAAGCTGATAATGGTTGATGTCCTCCACACTAGATTGAATTTTTTCCTAAACTTGGATCTATCAGATTCCAATATCCGAAAGACCTATGTGGGAAGAAAATTCCAGTCATCTTTCCTCAGAGAAGAATTATTCCAAGCACTGTTCGCCTGGCCTTGATGTTGTTTTTCTCTTATTCTCAATGGAGTTCCTTCACACTTGGTGCTGTTGGCATATTGCTTAAATTTAAATGGTCGAGCTTTATTAAAATCATGAGCCTTTAGCTATGTGAATTTGTTGCAATCACATAATGACATTCTTTTTAAATCATCCTTGTGGTGGAAGAGAGGCTAGATGCTTAGTTTTACACGCTCCAACTGACCATGAGTTCAAGCTTTAATTTGAAATTTTATGTGACTTTGCTCCTGTATGGTAGTGAGGCCAAATATATATTTTGTATGAGTGACTGGAAAGAACAACTTAGGAGGACGACAGTCCCAAAATTATTTGTATTTTATTTTTATCAAATATCTGATGATTAATTTGGTTAGGCTATTTAATCTTACATTTTCATGAAGTTTCCTCCACTGAGAGGATATTAATGGAAACAATTCTTTGGCTTGCTTCCCTGTTTTCCACCGAGTGCGAGTGCAATGCTGGATCAGGCATCACATGTGCATTATGCAACCAAATCAGTGCTTGAGCTTTTTATATCTTATGACCAGAAATTTGCTATCTTATGCTGATATTTAATTTGATCATCTTACAATAACAAATAGTTGTTAATTGTGGATTTACGTGACCAACTATCATTTGACTTCCTGTGATTGTCCTGGCTATAGGGAACCCAAATGTCTGTTATTCAAATTCCTGCAATTTCTTTTTATATCATTTGTGGTGTCCCGTAATCCCATTATATCTCATCTATGGCCAATTTGATTGTCAGCACTGTTATTAGTTTTGTGTAAGCAATGATGGCTGAATGTACATGTTTGGCATATTTTGCTTTGTTTGTGACAAATGAAACATTTTGACTGGACAATTAAGAAATATGTTATGCTGCTTATCCTGTGGTTTTTGGAGCATGTTAGAAAACTGGAATTCCTGGTGATCTTTTTCTTGTTTTCCTGGTGATCTTTTTCTTGTTTCTAAATAACTTAGTTTCACTGGTGAAATCTCTCTCAAGTTTGGCAAAGACTGGGAATTTTCAGGCACAACATCTAAAGTAGAAAAACATTTAGCAGTTTTACACCTATTTAAATGCCACTTTAGTTCCTGTACAAGTTGACATAGATTCTTAATACTCATGATGCAACCTCTACTTTGTTACATTATACTTTACTATAAAGTTTACTTCTTATTAGGAAGAACATGTGACAATCAGCTTCTCTGATTATATGTCTGCTTGTGGAAAGGTTTGCTAACTCAAATTTCTTGTATCTGTAGACATTAACAACGATGGAGGAAGGAAATTTTAAAGAAAATTACTCCGATCTTATTGGTGAGTTTTGTTTATATAGTACCCAATGTCCTCTATGGGATGAACAAGTGAGAGGACTATATTTTGTGTTCCTGAAAGATGGAATTGTCAGGTGATTCAACACGATCTGAACCAATGACTTCTAATGCTGCTTGGTGGCACTCAGATATTGCAGAAAATTTAAAGTCTGTTTCTTTGGCTCCACGGGGAGAAACTTTGACTACTGGAGAGTTTCCATGTGATGTGTGGCAAGCTGAATACTCATCTCAGGCTGCTTCTCAAATATTGTGGTCCACTGGAACTTTTTCAGGATTGATACCGAATGGCTTCTATTCTATCATTCCAGTGAGAAATAGGATCTTTTACCACAGATTTTATTTTTATTTGCTGAATCTTTATTGTTTCCTTAGTTTGCTTTTATTCCTTTGAGCAACACAGAGATGTTTTTTCTCTTATTTAATTAATGCAGGATAAGAAACTTAAGGAGCTTTTTGACACTATTCCATCTCCTGATGGGCTTTATTCTCTTGGTATGGAAGGGTCTAAGGCTGACATAATTCTTGTAGATGCAGAGAAGGACAAGAAACTCTCAATGTTGAAGCAGTTAAGTGCAGCCATGGTGAAAGGATTATATGCGAATCCTGCTTTAATAATAAAAAAGATTGCTGGCTTGGTTAGTATTCTTTTGAATATCTTAATTGATTTATCCCACCAACTTAATTATATTTTTGACCAGGCTACTTCTCACTACGTTTTCTTTTTCTTTAATGACATTTAAGGGAAGCAAATGTGCTGCTTTTATGAAATCAACCAAACTATCATTTTTTTTTTCACTTTTCACACATATTTAAGAAATATAATCTTTTAGAAAATGGGTAATTGGTGCCTTTGCTGGATCATGTTTTATGTTTTATTTATAGGTTTTTTATATAAATATCTAAGCATATGTATTTTAAGGTTGAATATAAATGTATAATATGTATAGTCATCATATAGTAGAAAAATCATTCTCATTTTATCTTGTCTCATGCTTACTTTCTGGTTCAAAATTAGGTCTTTGACTTCTATAAGCGTCCAAATTCAGATCTGAGTCCTGCAAAAGCTGCAGTAGAAGATGTTTCTCGTTTGATGGATACTAGAGGCATCCAACTACTTGGGCAGATTAGGCAGGGATCATGCCGGCCTCGAGCAATTTTGTTTAAAGTTCTAGCAGATGCTGTTGGTCTTGAGAGCAAACTAGTGGTGGTAGTAATCATTTCTATTATGTCTTAGTATGATTAGGTTGCTCTTCATACACTGAACTATGTTGTGATCTTGAGCCTATCTAAAATGGTCACTTTTTCAAATTATGTATATGTATAGGGTCTACCTAGTGATGGTGGTGTCAAATGCATAGACTCATTCAAGCATATGTCTGTGGTAGTTGTGCTGAATTCTGTGGAGCTACTTGTGGATCTCATGCGCTATCCTGGACAGTTGATTCCATTTTCAACCAAGGCGATCTTTTTATCCCATATTTCTGCAGCAGGGGAGAGCGACTCTGCTGAGTATGACTCTTGTGATTCTCCTCTTGAACCCAACAGTCCATTATATGGGCTCTCCGACAAAGTGGAAGCTGCAGGGTATGTATCATGTTTGCAATAGTATGATACCATTTTTTTTATTTTTTGTGATGTATATCTAGTTGTCATTTTAAACTGACATATAATTATTTGTGGGCCAATTTCCAAATATATAACTTATATAACATCTTCAGTTCATTCAATGGAGTCCTAGTGTCCTATTTCCCTTTTCTATCACCATCCAGGGGGTAATTTAAATTACTTTATCTGTTTTTTTATATCATATGCAATAATCATTACAAAAGATTTTAATTTCCTCTAAACATCGCCAATATATGGTGGAAGATGGAGTGATGCTGCAGTACCATCAATATTATCATTTCTTAATTTTGCAAGAATAGTATTTAACTTAGTTAGTTGGGATTAAATGGTGGTCATAAATATAATGTTGACTCCTTAAGTAACTGGGACTCAGATCTAGAGTGACTTAGGGGCCAGCAGTCAAGGTCATTATGTGTGACTTAACAGGAAATGTAACTGCATATGTACTACATTTGCTTGAAGAATTTCTCAAGTAAGGGTTTTGAATGTTCTATCTTCGGTCTTCTTGTCTGTTTACATCTTTTTAATCTTTCAATTTGCCAACGAAGCCCTCTTTTTTTTATATCCTTTTTTCCGATCACTTTTCCCTTGTCTAATATTTTCCCTTGGGCCCATAACATGCTTGCAGACCTTCCTTTGTTTAATCCTGCATTGACTTTGCTGAATATATGAAAAGTCTGCTATAATTCAATGTGACTTTCTCTTGTTCAGATTGTAACTAGTGGAGCTAATTTCTTTAAGACATCTTCAATTTTTTGGGGAAAATTGTTTCAGAGCTTTCTTTCTTAAATTGTATACAATGTCTGTTTTTACAGTAAAGCACTAGTATTTTTTGTTGCAAGTAGAAGCAAGCAAGTAGAATGCAAATATTATAAAACCTATGGAAATCACTTAATGGATTATTGAATATTTGTTTCATATTATTTTTTCGCTTTGAAGTGTTTTCTGTTGCAAAAATGGCAAAGTTTGTTGCTATTGTTATACATTTTTATTTTGCTCTTTTGCAAGTTCCTATGGAATTAATTGTCTTAGTTGCACCATATGTTGTTTAGTGAATTCAAATGGCTTCATCCTAATATGACAGTTCAGAGCACAATGAAAATCTCCAATCTTTGTATCAGAGGAGAGCTGACCCATCATCTAGCCTGCTTGATCATTCACTGCGTAGGGTCATGCTGAGATCAACAACTCTTGTTGAGGGAAATTTAAGGTAATAATTTGAGTTGAAATGGTCAACCATTGATTCTCGTCTCTTTCACCCTTTTTTTTTTGCTAGATTTTAAGCTAAAGTTTTTTTTTATTGTCTAAGGTCTGGCATTTCAAATCTTATCGCACTATACAGACGGTATGTATTGGTTCGCCAGTAAATCGGTACGCGGACCGCCCGTTATCGGGTGGTACCCTTGACCTAGCCCCGTATTGGACGGCTGTTTTCGCCCGTTACCGCCCAAAACAGGTCGGTAAGGTTCGATTTCAACCATTGCCGCCCGCTACCGGGCGGTATCAACTTGGTTACCGCGAGGTTGGCTGCAACGAGGGAAGAAGCAAGGAAGAAGAAAGAGAAAGAGGGAGAACCTCGGACGACACCACCTTCTAACGACGAGGCTTCGCCGAAGGCTGGAGATGTCTACGACTGAAGAACCTCGAGACGACATCGCGGATGAGGAGAACCTCGCGAGGCGGCGACTTCTTTGCCGCGGTCTTCTCCTCGTCTAAGGTGACGACGGAAACTCGGTGATGTCGTTGAGGCTTCTCTGCATCTGCGTCGTGTCACGAACGGTCGTCGCTCAACCGCAACACCTTCGCTCAACGAATCGTTCGTCGCTTTTGCTTACTTGTATAGATGTTTGCAGCTTGTTTTGTCTTATTTTTATGTGTTTTTGTCTAAGAAATGCAAGCAAAAACAGTCTGAAACCCTGCAAAACAATCGTTCACTGTGCAGAACCGGAATAGCCCAAAACAGCCTAGTTTTGGGCCATTTTCGCGTGCTGCGGCATTCATTTTGAGCGGTGCGGAGTGTCAGCCATCTCAGCCCTTTGGAACCACCTAGGTGGCACAGGGGGGGATGGGGCTTTGGGATAGTATCGGGCGTGAGAATTCATAAAGAATTAAATTCGACTTGCGTCCGATAACTTGGGAACCATCGTTTGTGGACTTGCGACCTTTCTTACAGCCCTCTAAAGTTCTGTTTCACTCTCTTTCTCTATTTTTCTGTTGCACTCAAAGTGTTCGACGAATTGCTTGTGAGAGTTGTCCTCTCTGCGAGACGTTGGGACTTGTCCGTTGTTCGTCTTCAAAATTAATCAACTTCTCTTTTGCAGGTCCTTCGGGACCCGCACGAGGTTGCAAGTGGGCTGACCCTTTGCGGGCAAATAATGCTTCAGCGTTTCATGACATAGACAATCCCAGCTAAGTCCGAAACATTGGGCAAGGTTGCTCCGCAACTTAGGCAATTCCAACTAAGTCTTCAAGTTTGCCGCTAGAGTGCCGCACGGCTTAGGCAAATTCAGCTAAGCCCGTGATAGCCGGGAGAAGAAAACGAGGCGACACCACCTTTTCTTTATGTTTATATATATATATATATATATATACAGTGTACCGAGCGGTATGCCCTAGTGTACCACTTGGTATGCCCGTATCGAGTTGAGCTCAGTATGCCGATACAGTACGAATTACGAACCTTGATATTGTCTATCATCTTTTAACCCTTTTTCCACTTAATAGCATCATATTTGAGTTTCTGCTTTATGTTCATTTCTTTGTTGGATGGCTAAATGATCATATCACACAGTGAACCGGACATTGCAAATGCTTTTTGGAGGCGCAGCAGGAGGAAAGTTGTTGCTGGACGTACAGCTAGTTCAAGGTTTGTCTTGTTTAAAATTCTTATCAGTATATTTTCTGTGATTTTGTTCATATCTAGTAGTAACAAAAAGTTACATAACTGCACTTAACCCAGGTAATGGTCTATACAATCTAGCATATTTATGCCTTTCAAAATGGGAAAAAAACGTCACTTCTAAGGCTATGGCCTAGTGTACATTTTGAGACTTAATGCATGACCATTTTGTTAAGGAGACGGTTTGTCTTAAACTCCTCACGCATAGCTAATTTTACTAGCCTAATCCACTAGTAGTTCAAGATCCATCATCTGTTTCCTTTCATTTGTGTTCAACATTAAATTAATAAGACTTGCATATTTGTAGGAAATTATATATCCATCAACAATCCTTTTTTGATTTTTAATGCATGAGTTGTGATTTAGGAAAAAGAACTCTATCTGCAGGTTTGTTGTGCTAAGATTGTTGTGTGCTTCATTGGAATATGGATACCTTGTTCTTTTGCATGTTATGGAGGACCTTCCTTTAGTTTTTTTCTTAACATATTCAGTTGGGAGTTCCTTAAGGGCTCAACATGGTTTTCATGAGTGAGGCAACAATCTGAGCATTTATTTTGCTTGTGGCAGGATGATCTCTGATATAGTATTCAAAGTTACAAAATTCATATAATGTTTATTTTAAGAAACCATAGATCCTGAAAAAGTAAATAATAATTATTTTAGCTATTACAACTGTGAGTGGACAAACTTTAACATGTCTACCGCATGCGTACTTGGAGATATGTGAATGACACAAATATGGATCCATGGTGCTGCCTGGACTAGCCCGTGGAGAATTTTCTTTTAGCAAAGGATACATGTGCATGAACAAGTTGATCGAATGATATATTCCAATACTTGTATCACATATTATAGTTCTGAAATGGATTAAATTTTCATAATGATAGGTATATTTGAAATGCACACAATTATCCTATAGAATTTAAGGTCAGTTGTTACATCAATCTGTTACTTTCGCCTGTATCTTCTTTCATCTTTCTCCTCCTGTATCATTTTTGTAACATCAAACTTTGTGTTATTACTTGCAGTCCAAAGCTTTAGGATTACAACTTGTTTTTGTTGTACTTACAGCCCAGAGCATCCTCTATGTAGAACACGAGGACGGTCCATGCTTGGTAGCGATAGACAATCATTTAGAGAATATGCAGATGGTGTAACCATTTCAAGGTTCCTGAACTCTCCATTAAGTCATTTTAATTTTTATCTTTCTTGTTCTTCAGCTTTTCCGGGTGGCTATTTTTGCATAAAGTCTGATTCATACTTTCAACTGTCTTTCCAAGTTCAGCTCCATAGATTTATTATTTCTATCAGTCACCTTATCATTCCCTTCCTCTGCCTGTGCTTACTCAAACCCTTTGCCCATTTGTGAAACCTTTATCAAACATGTGAACTTCGGTAACTAGTGTAGAACCTTAATTGCACGTATATCAATCACCTTGTAGACAATCAGTTTAATTTTTTTTAATATGTTATTTTAGCTCTCTATGAACACTTGGTTGTGTTTGTTATTCTAGTTGCAGCCGAATGCTCATGGCATACTCGATAGCAAGTTTAAGTGTTCTCAAAAACTCATTTGCAGGTCGGATGGTGCTTCAACATCTGATGCTCGTAGAATGCGGAGAAGAAGCATTAGCATTACACCCAAAATTGGGGATGATGTTGTGAGGTTGATGCATGTTCTAGTTTGACTTACTTCAATAATTGATATTGCAATTTGATCTTCATCTTTACATGTTTATTTTCTGTACTTTTTGTTATATTTATGAATTAAATACCATAATAATTGTTTTCTGAAACAAAGTTCCAGGTTCCTATATTATTTTGACAATGTAATACTTGATATGTATATCTGGTGTTATTATTACAAATATGGTTTTCCTCCAAGTATTTTTTGATGATTAATATGAACCAAACACTTTATGCTTAGCTTATTATAAATGGGAATTTTGTTTCCACAACACAAAACGTATAATAATGGATTTCACAATATGTATTTAGTTTATTGCATCGTGCAATTATAAATTACTGGATGGTGATATCTTGCATATTGGTTGTCATGTTCGTATACGGCTATACCTTCTCATTTATTTTATATCTTGTTTGTTCCTTGCTATATGTGGAAACATGTCTTGTTCTTCTAGTTTTGATTTGTGTAAAACATATGCTTCTACTTGTTTGTGTGAATTCAGTTAACTGTCCTATGTTTTGATAGTTTTGTCTTTCTCATAAAGCTTCTTTTGCAGGACTGTTCGAGCAATGAATGAAACTTTAAAACAAAAACGTTTCCTGAGAGATCATGTCGTCGAAGCTTCAGGCTCATTCTCTATGAATGATAAACACAGGTTGAATGATCCTTCAAGTAATGTATGTATCCTAGTTCCAAGGTTTGCTAATGCTTTCTTGTTGTTCTTGGATTCTCACTTGTTTTTATGTAGACACCATATTCTCATAGATAGTTCACATTACAATTTACGATATGTATTGATACGCATTGTATGATAATTCATTGGATTACCTGGTTCAAATACTCATAATATATGACTGAGACTAAAGCTGCCCAAATTCAGATCATGTTATCTCTCATTTTCTTGACTTGTTACAGCTATATGGATCTTTTCTCCTATGTATGGTAGAACTATGAAGTATGAAGGTCTACCATCCTAACCTTAACAAGATTATTGTACTCGTCGGGACATCCTCTCGGTATGATATTGGGATGGGGCCTTGTGCCATGCTGAAGGTTTGGCAGCTGGCTTTAGTAAATGTGCTTGTGCCAGTTGGTATACGAACCATGTCATAGCATGTCAACTGCTACATGCAATTCTTGCATGACAACGAAAAGGTGACCCCTGCACCATATTCAAGTATGTACTATTGAAACCTGATTAGGATCCTGCTGTTGTTCACCTGTACTCTTTCTCCAGGCCTACAAACATACTTGGGAACAACGGAGGGTGTGACGCCCACATTGAGAATTATGTGGGTACCACCTCTACAAGGATCCAAATCGGAATCTCTTCATAATGTAGAGGCTAAGCCTGGTTGGCTTCTTTCTATGCACCTTTAACTTAATAAATTCCTCATCACTGGTTGATAAGGCTATTCAATATTGATGTCTAGCTCATTCAACATACTACTTTCATTGTGTATCTTGTGCTTACTCCATGTATATGCAGTCTTTAAGATGTATTGCATTTTTTTTTCTGTACTTCGCTTACTTTATGTTTCTTTGAATTTTTATTTGGCTTTGCCTAAGGTGATTCCTGCTTTTTCTTATGCCGAATGTGTGGAATTTCAACTGCAGACTTAATTTTAAGCCTAGTATCACTTTCTTTGGCAGGATGAAGCACCTGGCAGACTTTATAGTACATGTAATAATTTCAAAAAGCAAGCAGGTTCAACTCAGAAGGCTACATCATTGCCTTCATCTCCTCATGTATATAGGGGTCAAACTTCAGATATAAGTGGGGATTTTCTAAGAACAGAAGTTATGGAGTCAAAATGGAACAAAATTTTGCAGTCCTCTTCCCTTCTGAATAAGCCTTTGCTACCCTTTGATGAATGGAACATTGTATTCTCAGAGTTAACTGTTGGGACACGTGTTGGAATAGGTAAGTAACTTGAAGAAATATATTTCTCTTGCATATCATTTCTGCATTTTGATTATGGTTTACTTTGAGTTAAATTGACCATGCTCAAATTTTCTGTCCATGATCCTTTCTTATCCTTATCTGCAACTGCATGCTACCTCACTCGTTGCTCTTTCACTGCATTACACCAAAATCTAGCAAATGACCTATTCCCATATTTCTTTTTGAGTGATTGCTCAATTATGTATTATCAAGATACTGAAGTGCATTGCAAATGTATAACTTGAGTTGTGTACTGTGAGCAAGTAGGGAGAAGCAAAATTTGTGTCAATCAATTACATCTTTACACCAATCAGTTGCAGGTTGTCTTTATAATTGTGCAAGCCAATAGGATATATTTTCTATACACGAAGAAATCATGTTTCACACCAAAAAATTCCTTAGCTCAAAGAGGCTATCTTATAATCCTATCATTAAGGTTACGCAGAAGTTCTAATCTTGGTGCATATACAAGATGTACCATGTTAAATGATGGTTTGTCCATGCATCTCCAATTGGAAGCAGTTACCTTCTTGAAGCGACTTAACAATATGCAAGCCAAGCAAAGAACTTATAGTTAACAAGTAGGAACATTCGGGTACATCAAAGTTTTTAATAGAAGACTCATCTGAGGTCCTAGGGGTGCCCTTCCCTTTCTTTTTCATAAATGGTTCTAGGAATATATTTCATTACATATACCAGTGTACTTTTGGTGTCAGTCAGTGATGGCATACCAAACAGTCGTTGCTATTTTTTATTTGTGTGCAAAGCATGTAATCTCATACCGCAACATATGTATCAGTCAGAGACGATTCTGGTATGGGTTTTAGTATTATTATTTAAATCCATTTGTTCTTACTGTTTGGATTCTAATGTCTATCACTTGCAAAAGAGTTGGCCTCAAGTTTCTTTAGCTGGACAGAACTAGAAAATGTGAAGCTATTTTCAGCAATTATTTGATCTTAAGAATTCATGCTGCCTACTATTTGTTAATGGGATATTATTGTCCTGCTAAGAATCAGAGGACTATATTGCTTAATAAATTATTTTATTTATGTTTAGGATTCTTTGGGGAAGTTTTCCGTGGCATATGGAATGGTACTGATGTTGCAATAAAAGTTTTTCTAGAACAAGATATGACAACTGAGAACATGGAAGACTTTTGCAATGAGATATCCATACTAAGGTATCACTTTCTTGCCATATAAAGATTTAACATGGTCTTTCTGTTTTTAGATGCTTTTCTTCTTACTGCATTCTTTTTTTCTTTTCAGCCGTCTTCGGCATCCTAATGGTAATGATTTTCTACTACCAGATAGTGATTTGGGAGATAGATTGAGCAATGAATCTTTTGCATACAACTTTCTTCACTTAATTCTGTTGTATATATTCTTTTTGTGCAGTTATATTATTTCTTGGTGCATGCATGAAGCCTCCACACCTGTCATTGATTACAGAATACATGGAGATGGGATCTTTATATTATCTTATACATACGAGTGGTCAGAAAAAGAGACTAAGTTGGCGTAAGAGATTAAAGATGCTACGTGATATTTGCAGGCAAGTATCAAGAATGACCTACTTATCTTCTTTCCTATGGTTGTGCACTGTTCTACCTCGCATATTTGTTTTTTCTGTTCTTGTTTGGTTCTCTCCTTTATAATTCCTTTCTATATCACCTTTCTTTTATATAGAATTTCCCTAGGATAGGACGACTTCGTGACCTTTTCTTGGTAGACGCACATTAGGTTCCAAGATTCTCAGTTTTTCTTCTTTTTTGTTCTTGGAGTCTGCCTTTTCTTCCTTTTAAATTCTTTTACTCCATTCTAAAAAATAAGGCATCACTTGTTGTCCTTTTCTGCAGCCTACATACCATCTCAAGTTAAATGTTTTATGTGCATAATCTACTAAATGTAGAAAATTTTCGAGCTTGGCACTCTATTATTGTCATGTGATGTTTTTTCTCTGACCTTCTAAGCCATCCTTTTTTCTTTAGTGACCAATATTTCTAAAAAGATTGCCATTTGTGTCATGGAGGCAGGCTAATACATTTATAGTATTATACCCAATATAGACGAAAGATTCTTGCCATAAGTTGGCACCTCCAGCATGTGTATGGCATGGCCCATTCCAAATACCTTTGACCCGTACTGGCACATGCTACTTGACTCCACTTACAACATTTTACCATTTGGCTCCACTTGCTCATTTTGGGAAATTTCAGAAGTGATTTCCCATTCCTTTTATTTGTTAAAGTTATTCAACGGCACATGTGAATCACTTGAGTTATTCCCACAAGTAAATTATCAGTTATGGTCCGCCTAGAATGATTAACTATTCAATGACATTTTTTTGCTTCCAATTATCCTTTCCATAGTATAGATTTTTCATGAATTTATGCTAGTAATAAAATTATGGAAGAAAATCGACCCTAAATACTTGGGACTTGGGACTTTGTTATTGTTGTCGTAATAAAATTGTGTAACAAGCATTTTTCTAGTATTACCTGATTACTTGTTTCTTGGTTTCAAGGGGGCTGATGTGCATACATCGTATGAAAATAGTACATCGTGATCTAAAAAGTGCAAATTGTCTTGTGGATAAACATTGGACAGTTAAGATTTGTGATTTTGGTCTTTCACGGGTAATGAAAGCTGGTCCAATGAGAGACAACTCCTCTGCGGGAACCCCAGAATGGATGGCTCCTGAACTCATACGCAATGAACCATTTACAGAGAAATGTGACATATTTAGCTTCGGAGTCATAATGTGGGAGCTTTGCACTCTGAATAGGCCATGGGAAGGCACAACACCTGTTCAGGTGAGCTATGGTGTAGTTCTTGTCCGAAACATGTTCTGTTGCCGCATAATTGTCTAAAGGAACTGTCTTCGTCATGCCGTTTTCTGCTGTCAGGTGGTGTATGCCATTGCTAATGAAGGGAAAAGGCTGGTTCTACCTGAAGGTCCTCTCAGCAGCCTAATTTCTGGTACATCAAATTTGAAGCTATAACTGTTTCTGAAATCCAAGTTTGTTATTTAGTAATCAACTAATAGCTACTCTGCATATCCGCTGTAGACTGCTGGGCAGAACCTGATGAGCGACCAAGCTGTCAGGAAATCCTCACCCGCCTGGTTGACTGCGAATACTCTCTCTGCTGATGTTTTATGTGGACGGTGACATGTACAGCAACTGTAATTTAGTTCCTGCTAGTTTTAGC
Organism: Ensete ventricosum; assembly: GCA_029747655.1. Taxonomy (NCBI): domain Eukaryota; kingdom Viridiplantae; phylum Streptophyta; class Magnoliopsida; order Zingiberales; family Musaceae; genus Ensete; species Ensete ventricosum. The sequence goes on along the minus strand of JAQQAF010000005.1, from coordinate 42,885,202 downwards.
TGTAAATTAGTTTTTCTACTAATTTGTAACAGGAGCTTCAAACATCCTAGGTTTCAGTCATCATCAAATAAACAATTCAATATCAGTATCCTAATTATTCACGTTTAATGACCAAAGAAATAGCAGAAATGCTGAGATACGATGATGCCGTGTAGTTATAGTGATGGACCCTCTAGGATTAGCTTAGCTACTTAGTTTCTTGTTTTGAAATGTTACATTTACAATACTATTCTTAAAATTGTCGGTCATGCATGCACGTCCACCATTGAATCCCAAACTTGCACCTAATTGTTTATCTCACTGGCAAGTTCTATGATTGGTTTTTTGCAGGTTATAGCTGGTTATTTAATCATCTGTACAGAGAAAACAGAGACATCCATCTTTCTCTCAGAGTGCGCCTCCTGTTCCTGTCCTAAACAAGGCTCACCTCCTTTGTAGATTGGCCAGGTTACAACTTCTACCCATTTGTTCCATATGTATGATTTCAATCTTGACATTTACGAGGATCCTCCTCCAGCCATGGGTTTCAACATCTAATATATTCGTTGCATACTTTTTTCCTTTTTGGTGAAGCTTGAAACTCAATAGTCCAGTTGCACATCTACGTTGGCCACCTTATGTGCTTTTTGCTATGTGTCCCACTCAAGCATAAGAATCCAGTGGCTCTTGAGATATTTGGATTCGTTAATAATTAATTAATTACTCCTTTGTTGAATTTTTTTTTTAAAAAAATATAATTAACAGCTTTCGAATTTATAGGTTGTTCCTTGGACGGTGTAATTCAAAGAACCCTGGGTTAGCTTTAAAGAAGTTTGGGCTTTGACTGTAGATTACTATCAGAAATAGAGTGTGTCTGTCGTCTTCAAGCTTCAACTTTATAATTCCCGGATCAGACTGGGAAATCAGATTATTTGATTACTAGTTAGACCATTTGATTCTTTAAAAAAAAAAAACGAAAGAAATGAAAAAAAAAAAAAGAAGCCTTTTAATATATAGAAGTTATCGAAGGTCAAGTCTAGACTCGACCAAATCGGTATTTGGTTCTGTTTTGGTTAGTTATTCTTTGATGCCTTTGGATAAAAGAAAAAGGCCTAAATACTACTATCTTTTTTATTAAAATGTCCACTTTTTGGCATGCGGTATTCTAAAAGTGGCCGAGTTGCTTTCATAACAACAGTCTTTGCGCTGGGCAATGCATTATGCTCTCCTCCTCCATCTCGTTTTGTATAGAAACTTCACAGCCTCGCACGAAGATGGCTTTAGAAGATGGTGCAGCCTTACGCGCAGACCCACCCTTCTGATGCAGGCATTGCCATTTTGACCGGACCGAATCAACCTCGAAGCTCACTTGTGGTAATTCATCTTTTTCGCAATGTCCCATTCCATCATGTCCAGCTATGGTCCCGATGCATCATCCTTAAAAGAAAAATCCAAGTGGGAACAGGTGAACCTGTCAACCATCTACCTTTTACATTTGTTTGATCTCCTTTTTTTGTTGGAAAAATACCAAAAGCGGCCGTTCATCCATATCTTTCTCTCTCAAAGAGTAAAGGTGGGGGAGGAAAAAGAAAAAAAGAAAAAAAGTAGGCCTTTCGTGAAAGAGTTCAAGTCATCAACATAACCATCATATCATTGGGCGCAGCTTTTAACAGTCTCATTCGGTAGACAGACGACCTCCATACCAAACCGAACCTTCTCTTGTTCCACGCTAGCAGCAGATTGTTGCAGGAAGGCGAGCTGCTTCATTGCTTCCTCTTCTTCTTACATGCTCGACCTCACATTTCCTAGTCACAACCCGTCTTCATCATTGGATTTCTGTTCTTTTTTAGAAAAAGTCTTCATTTGAACAACTAGAGATGGCCTATGGCATACCCTTGCGGTATTTATATATATATGGCAGAACCTGTCGAAAATTACAGTTTTATAATACCTTGTCCGAAAGGACATTGACAGCATTAATCGTTTTTGTAATGTTTAGTAGGGTGGGATGAGCCACAGAAAAGCTAAAGATGGGTTGTTTATTCTCAAAGACGACGACGACGACGACGACGACGACGACGACGACTTGTCATACAGAGTCGTAAACACACAGGAGATGCAGAGACAAGGGCAAGAAAGTGGGCGACATGGCAGCGTGGCCTTTCCAACCAAATCAGTTCCAACTTTTAGTAATGGGAGGCTTTTTATAATGTAGCGAAGGAGCTGTGGGAACCCAGAAAAGCAAATGCTTTTTTCCAATCAAAAGATAAAGCGGAGATGCGCCTTTTGCAATTATTTGGTGCAAAGCCAGCCATTGACTAAAGCAGCAGCGAGGGGAGCCTTTGCATTGTTTTAGATGACACGCCCTCTCATTCCAATTTGGCAACCACACCCATCACCGGCATGCATGCTAAATTGCTACTCCACGTTAATTGCTGTGATATCATCTCTCTCTCTCTCTCTCTCTCTCTCTCTCTCTCTCTATCAGGCACCTGCTCCCCTTCCTTGTGGGTCTTTTGGCAGAAGCAGATGGCAGAGATAATGATTATGTGCTAGGAAAGGGAGGTGAATCCTTTGTGCTGAGAGATCCAAAGCTGCTGCTAACTGCAGCTTTTTCCCACCTTTTGATTCATAGAAGAATCTAACCCACTCAACTGCGACTGTTCTCTTGAAGGTTCTCAAGTAGTTGGAGGCATTTTTCGATGTGAGTCAGGAAAGCACTTGACAAAAGGTCATGGATAAAGCATGCTCTGGTTGGAAGGAAGCAGGACCAACACACAAGAAGACCATACGATGTGTGGTTCGTGTAAAGTCTCCATGGACGACAACCTCATTTTTAGCTTCTTCCATAGTAAATCTCTTCATATGAGGACATGCAAATTTAGTCACGGACAGCTAAGGCTCCAAATACATCATAAAAATATGTTGCTTACATCTTTCGTATCGAATGAATTATTTTTTTTTATAACAGTATGATACGACGAATATTGACCTGGCTGTCACGTCCCTATGCCCCCGGACAGTTGGACCAACGATGTGGCCGACCCGACGTGATTGGGCCCGGCCTGACACAAGCATGGGAGGGTCAGCCGTCATACGGTCGACCTAATAGAGGTAAGGGGGGGGCAAGACCGACCTTCCCCAGTGGCAGGAGGCACGTCACGCACCTCACCGCGAGGACCACGGAAGCTACGATGAAGTACGACGGCATTGTAAGCAACATGCGTAATAAGGACCTCAAGTACGGGTGCCCCATAACCATTACTATAAAAGCCCCTACACCTCTACGGAGCGGGGGGGGTCGCAAAATCCACAACCAAACTAACTTGACTGTCGGAGGGGTTACGTCGGGACCCGACCCGACCTTCCTGCAGGAACCAGCGGCCGATCCGAGCTGAAACATCTCCACCCGACCTAAGCTCCACTACTCTAGTAGCCGACCTCTTAAGCCGGACCCGTGGCCCTTTTCCCCCGACCCGAGCTCCAACTCTGCGCTGAGACGATCGCGGGCGAGCTAGCGCGCACGGGCCTGAACCAGCAGTGCTTGCTCAGCAGACACGGAGGCAGACCACATCTACTAGGCGGGCATAAGAGTTTTTCCCCTATCATTTTGGCGCTAGAAGGAGGGCCCATGTTGCAAGAACGCCCGTTTGGGAACTCGGGTGCGGAGCATCGCCCGGAACCTAATCACTCTCAGCCAACCGAGGAGGTCACCACAGCAGCACCGACCCCGAACTGTTTTTGGATAATGATAACCAACCCAGGGTTTCCCTCACCCGCGTCCAACCCTACTCCATTCGTCATCACGACTAGGTCCAAGCACTAACTAACTAGGTCCAAGCACTGGCCGGTATGGTGCAAACCATAGTCTCATACCTACCCTAGCTCATACAGTCGGTAACTCACCAATCGGCTCCCCCGACGGCATTTTCGCAAACGGAGTCGCCTGTAGCCCCGAACCGGGAGACCCCGCTTGAGGCAGAGCCACCACAGCGCCAAGTGACGGAAGCTCACGCAACGTCCCCGATTGTCGTGCCAGCTCGGTCGCAAAGTTGCTCTTGCAATCCGATTCAAACCGGCCCCGACCTCGACACCCTATCGTCCAACACCACCGATTCCCTGAGGGAACAAGTCTGCCAAGTCCATCAGCGGCTGGACGAGGTCCAGAAGGAGGTCCTTAAATCAAGAGGGGAGATTGGAGAAAGCTCTAAAGGCAGTTCCCTGTTCACTCCCAAGATACAAGGCAAGCCTCTCCCGACCACCTTCAGACTGCCAACCCTCGAGCCTTACGATGGCAGCGGCGATCCGACAGAGCACATCGCTGCATTCCACGCCCAGATGGCCCTGTACGACACGTCATACGCGCTGATGTGTTGGGCTTTTCCGACCATCCTGAGAGGACCGGCTAGGACCTGGTATTCTCATCTCAAACCCGCTTCTATATCTTCATTTGATCTATTGGCAAAAGAGTTTGAATTAAACTTTCTGGCGAGTGCACGCCCTAAACCGACCACCGCCTCCCTCTTGGGGCTGGTCCAAGGGAGCGATGAGCCCCTCTCCCAGTTTGTGGGACGGTTCACCTCACAGGTCCAAGGAATTCTAGATCTCCATCCATCCCTAGCCATCCAGGCATTCTTGACAGGACTGAGACCATCGAGGTTCTTCTGGTCACTGATCGAGCGACCGCCCGTAATGCTACCCGAGATGTTGCAACGGGCGCATCAATATATGGCCGTCGAGACGTTGGTGGCAGGCAAGCAGGACGAGACGAAGCGCCCCCAGGTGGAGCAGCCCCGAGGACACCCCCCGTCGCCACCGAAGAGGAGGGAGGACAGGTCGGGCATGTTGCCGTCAAGACCCCCCCTGATTCCCCTCAATTCGACTCGAATAGAAATCTTCTTTCAAATTCAGGAGAAGGGCCTCTTGAAGGCTCCAAACATATTGAAGTCACACTTCGAGAGGCGCGACAAAAGGAGGTATTGTCGCTTTCATAGGGAATACGACCATGACACGGAGGAATGCCGCGACCTGCAACATCAAATTGAAGACCTCATCCGGCGCGGACACCTGCGTCGGTATGTCCGCGACCAATCCTCACTCCCCGATAGTCGACCCCCTCGAGACTCGCCGCCCCGACCCAAGGGTCCGGTCGAGAATCAAATCGACGTCATCTTCGAAGGGCCAGCCTCGGGCGGTGACAGCTCCTCGGCGCACAAGGCCTATGCACGATCTGAGGTCGGGAAGAGGCCGGCGCATGATGAAGACCTCGACATCACATTCAAGTCGGAAGGCGAGTACCCAAGCCATGATGATGCGTTGATGATCTCAATCCGTATGGCTAACGCCTATGTCAAAAGAGTTATGATTGACACGGGAAGTTCGACCGACATCTTATATTTTGACGCCTTTCAGAAATTGGGGTTGACTGACAAAGATCTCGTCACTCTAACATCTACCTTGACAGGGTTTCACCGGGGACTTCGTCTCTCCCTTGGGGGCGACCATGATTCCTATCACGTTCAGAGGAGAACCGAGGTCAAAGACTCTTATGGTGTCGTTCATGGTGGTAAAGCTCCCATTAGCGTACAATGCCATCATCGGGGGCCCGACCCTCAACCGGCTCAAGGCGATCATCTCGACCTATCACCGGCTCCTAAAGTTCCCAACCCGAACATGGGTTGGCGAGGTCAGGAGTGACCCAAGAGAATCCAGGCAATGTTATTTAACGACAACAACATTATCCGAGAAGCCGAAGGTCCAATTAGTCATTGTGGTTCCCCAAAACACTGAGGATAGTGCTCGGGATCCTCACCTGACGGAGCAAGTTCTAGTGGCGCCCCTCGATCCAAGCCGCCCGGACAGACTGGTGAAGGTTGGATCAGAACTCACGAAGAGCCAACAAATTCAACTGGTCGAGTTCCTGAGGAAGAATGAGGATGTCTTCGCGTGGTCTCCAAAGGATATGTCAGGGGTCGACCCGGAGGTCGCTCAACACCACTTGAACATCACCCCCGGCACCCGACCCGTGAAGCAGTGTCCGCGCAAGTTCGCTCCCAACGGACATAAGGTCGTAGAAGACAAAGTCGTTCGCTTGTTGGATGCGGAGCTCATCGAGAAAGTGAAGTACTCGACCTAGTTATCGAACGTTGTACTTGTCAAGAAAGCAAATAGAAAATGGCGAATGTGCGTTGATTATACCGATCTCAATCGGGCTTGCCTGAAGGACTGTTATCCTCTTCCTCGTATCGACCAACTGGTAGATGCCACGTCGGGACACCAACTGCTCTCCTTTATGGATGCATTCTCGGGGTACAATCAAATCCGGATGGCCCCGAGAGACAAAGAAAATACAGCCTTCATCACTCACAACGGCACCTGCTGTTACAAGGTGATGTCATTTGGGCTGAAGAATGCCGGTGTGACATACCAGCGACCGATAAATCGCATGTTCAAGGACCAGGTCGGGAAGAACATGGAGATTTACGTAGACGACATGATAGTCAAAAGTCAAAAGATCGAGGCTCACCTCTCCGATTTGGCAGAAACATTTTGCACGCTAAGGAAATACAAGATACGTCTCAACCCGACAAAATGTACCTTCGGCATCACATCCGGAAAGTTCCTCGGCTTTATTGTGCAACAGCGAGGGATAGACGCCAATCCCGACAAGATAAAGGCGATACAGGAAATGCAATCCCTCAGGACGATAAAGGAGGTCCAATGACTTACAGGCAGACTGGCGGCCCTGAGCTGCTTCATCTCCCGAGCCGGGGACAAGAGCTCGACCTTCTTTCGAGCGTTGAAGTCGGCAAAAGATTTCAGGTGGACCCCTGAATGCAAGGAAGTATTCCGCCAGCTAAAGAGCCACATTGAACACCTGCCCCAGTTGGCGTCGGTGAGGGACGGGGAGCCTCTCGGCTTGTACCTTACGGCATCCGACCTGGCAGTTAGCTCGGTCTTGGTGAAGCTCGACAAAGCTGGGCAAAGACCGATCTACTACACCAGCCATGTCCTTGCAGGTCCCGAACTCTACTACCCTCCCATAGAAAGGTTGGCCTTGGCGCTGATCCTGGCATCCAGAAAGCTAAGGCCGTACTTCTAGACACATCTTATCAAGGTGATAACCGACCAACCCTTGCGCCAGATCCTCTCGAAGTTTGATGTTGCAGGTCAGATGCTTAAAAGCTCGTAGAATTAGGGAAATTTGACATCGAGTATGCGGCAAGAAAGGCGATCAAAGGTCAGGTGGTGGCAGACTTCTCAGAACTCACGCCCCCGGAGACCCCAGCAAGCTCGGACCTTAAATGTACGCTACACATTGATGGGTCCGCCAACTCGGAAAGAGGAGGCATCGGCTTGGTGCTCAAGGACCCCTCCGGCCACATCTATGAGCACGCGCTTCGGCTAGGGTTCAAGGCCACGAACAATGAAGCAGAATATGAGGCGCTCCTGTTCGGTCTAAAAGTCGCAGCCGAACTGGGTGCGGAAGACATTGAAATATTTACTGATTCCTAACTTGTTGTAGGCCAAGTCAATGGAGAGTTCGAGACTCGGGAAGCGGCGATGATCAAATACCTGGCCGAGGCACGACGGATGATGGATCGATTTCGGAGGTGTATCATCACCAAAGTGCCCCGTGCCGAGAATTCATAGGCGGATGCCCTGGTCAGGCTTGCGTCCTCTTGTGCGACCGACACACCGCCGGGAGGAATAATGAGAACCACCGGATCTTCCGTCAACTTAGGGGTGTTAGCCATTGACGAGGAAGAAGGAAGCTGGATCAATGAAATCATTCGTTTCAAGCAAACAGGAGCCCTCCTCGAAGACAAGGCGGCTGCCTGAAGGATCAGGAGGACAGAGTCGTGGTATTGTATTATCGATGGTCGGCTCTATCGGTGAGGTTTTAGCCGACCACTACTTTGGTGTCTGCATCCGACCGAAGCACGCACCACCTTAGCCGAGACCCATGAGGGAATATGTGGAGACCATGTCGGCGCTCGCACCTTGGCACACAAGATTCTCAAGCAATGTTACTATTGGCCCACCCTGCGTAAAGATGCTTAGACCTACGTGCAAAGCTGCGAGCCATGCCAGAAGCACGCCCGGTTCCAAACATCAACTGATGGTACCGCTCACAACTGCCGACTGCGCTTGGCCTTTCGCCCAATGGGGAATGGACCTCCTCGGCCCCTTCCCCCCAGTCTCGGGACAACGGAGGTTCCTAATAGTGGGAGTCGATTATTTCACCAAATGGCTCGAGGCCGAGCCATTAGCCTCCATTACCGAAAGGCAAGTTGAAGGATTCGTGTGGAAGAACATCATAACCAGGTTCGACCTTCCTAGACTCATAATCACAGACAACGAAACGCAATTCAACAATGCAAAGTTCAAGGCATTTTGTCAAAGCTATCGCATCCAACTAAAGTTTAGCCCGGTCGCCCACCCCCAAACCAACGGACTTGCCGAGGTGACAAACCGAGCCATTCTTGAAAGGTTGAAGAAAAGAATTTTCGAAACTTCTTGGGTGGAGGAACTTCCGAGCGTTCTCTAGGCGTCTCGGACGACTCCAAAAACCCCAACGGGGGAATCCCCTTATAACCTGGCTTTCAGAACCAAGACTGTACTACCTCCCGAGGTGGTTTTCCCGACCCTCCGGGTCCAGACCCACGGAGGAAAAGCGAGCTGTCACGGGCTTAGCTGATTTGCCTAAGCCGTGCGGCACCCTTGCGGCCCTCCCGAAGACTTAGCTGAAATTGCCTAAGTCGTGGAACGCCCAAAGCGTTATTTGTCCGCACAGGGTCAGCCTTCCCCGAGATCTCCTAGAGTCCCTTAGGCTCACAAAAGAGAAAACGGGTCAGAAGAAGCAATTCCCACGGGATCCACAAGCAACTGCTCAAGCAAACACCTCATAAGCCATATGCAAATTACATCCGAGGACATCACAAACTCAGAGAGGTTGCACACAAAGGATAATGGTCCATTACAGACCGATGTCCCCCACAAGTGCTTACAAGACATGCTTGTATTTACAAGCCAAAATTGGCCATAAAGCAAAGCAAACTCGGGCTGCTAAGCCTACTGCAAGCTCGCTACTTGCTGTACAATGTATGTACACAAACCGAATGACACGGACAAACATGAGCATTTCATCAAACACCTTGTTTACATTTTGATCGTGACAGAGCCGACGCCCATCTGTGGATACTAGCTTATAGAAGGGCTGTTGCCAAGCTTTACAACTATCGAGTGCCCCCTCGGCTCATTAGGATGAGCAACCTAGTGCTACGAAAACCCGAGGTCAGCGACCCGACTCGGTCCCGTGTGAAGCTGGCTCCGAACTAGGAGGGTCCTTATCGAGTCGTTGATGTTGTCCGAGAAGAGACTTATACACTGGCAACAATGGAGGGAAGGGTGCTACCGAGAACTTGGCACATTTCAAATCTACAGAAATTTTACACATAATATGAAAAAATATGCACCGAGTTGTATTGATGAAAATACGATTACAAAAGACGTCAAGAACAAAATGAGGCTTTTCCCGACCCGAATTACAAAATGACAACCAGTAAATTACATAGTCAAGACTCGGGTGGGTCCGAGTCGTCGAACGCCTGCTGCCTCTTCATCAGCACCAGATCGTCCTCGGGATGGATGGTGAAGGGGTCTTCCTCCACCTCTGAGTCTGGGTGCAGAGCGCGGAAGCGAGCTAATGCCACCCGATACCCGTACTCATAGGTGGCCCGACCCATCCGCTTCAGCCCCTCCTTAAAGCCGACCGACTCCTTGTAGCGGTCGACCGCTTGCTTGGGCAGCTCAGATCGGGCGCTCTCCAAAGCCTTCACGGATTGTAAGAGCTCGTTGTCCATTTTTAGAGCTCTAACCCGCGCCTCCTTCAGCAACCTCTAAATCTCAGCTAGGTTGCTCTGAACCTTAGTCAACTCCTTCTCAGAGGCTTCGAGCCGTTGAAGCGCCTCATCCCGCTCCTGCTTGGTTTTCCCGAGCTCCTGCTCCAGCTCGAAAGCTCGCTCCTTGGCCTTGGCGATCGCCTCTAGACCCCCTCCAGATTTTAGGGCGTCGAGCTCCTGTTGAAGATTGGAGATATGGTAGTCCATGAATGTAATTAATCGACCTGCGTCATGGACTCGGTCAAAGAGCGCCATCTGGAAATGTTGGCTCTGCACAGAGCGTCAATTGTAAGAACCCGACTAAGATGAAAACTAGCGACGCCGAGACAAGGGTCGGGAACTTACCAGAACCATCTCTTTGGCAGCCCGAGCCAGCAGGACTTCCGAGGGGAGCGTGTATAGCTCTCGTGCCAACTGAGGGTGGAGAAGTCCCCTCTCGAACTCCTCCGCGGCTGACGAATCATTCCAGATTTTCGTTGAATTCTTCAACCCTCTCCACCTGGCCTTTATTTACTTGTCGGGGTCTTGGTGATCCAGATCGAACATATGTAGGGTGTAGTACCCCGCATCGTCCTTGTGATCCTTAGTCTTAAAGAGGTCATTCATGGACCTCGGGCGGTGGTGTACCGACGATGTGCCCCCCTCATCAGATTCAACGGACGTCTCGAGCTCCTTCGACGGTGTTGCTGGCTCCTTGCCCTTGGAGCGGGAGCGAGTTTCCCCCTCGCCATGCCGAGACTTATGCCTCCTCGTTAGCACCTTCACTTTCTTCGGCCGCCGAGCTGGATCGTCGACCTGCTCGGTTGAGGCATCGATCGGTCATTTAGATGAAGCCTTCGGGGTTTCCCTCGCTGGAGAAGTGACGACCTCCCGGGCTGGGGTGGCGGTGCAAGTCGAGGGGGCCTTGCCGCCAGACACCTTGGGCATCCCGCGCAACTCGTCGAGATCCAGCCGATCTGCATCCCGACTTACATGTTAGAAAATAACTTGAAAAGCTAAAACAGGGTAAAATAACAATACCCCTAGAGGTCGGGCTGAGACCCGCCTTGACCAGCCAAAGCTCGGTCATCTCCTTAATCGCGCATGAAGAGGAAATGATTCCCTTTAGTCTGCCGACCAGGATGAATTCCTCCTCGGATAAGTACGGGGGGGGGGGGGGGGGGGGGGGGGGGGGGGGGGCATTGCCGATCGGGTGTGCCAACCAATCAAGCCTAAACCCCCATATCAGACCACTCACGAAAAGGTAGCGGGATTTCCAACCTTTGTTGTTGGAAGGCGCCCCGCTGACCCAGAAACCGACTCGGGCGGTAAGATAGTAGCCGCCTCAATTTTTACAAAGGCGAAAACATGCCATGAACAAGTCCCGAGTCGGGATGATCCCGACCCCTTGACACTCGCCCAAAAACACGACCAGGTAACGCCACGAGTTGGGCGCTACTTGGCTGGGGGAGATCCTCCACCACTTAAAGAACTCTTCTATAAGGGGATGCAGTGGAAACCGGAGACCAGCCTCCAGAGCATCCACCGAGATGCACATACCGGGCACGTCCAAACTGAAAGGGCGTTGCACGGGTTGCGGAACATGCAACCCATATTCGGCCGGGATGCTATACCGCTCCCTAATCACGGCAAGGGACCCCTCGGTCACTGGCGTATCTAGGTCATGATCTGCTTTCATGACCTCCAAATCCCGTAGGGCCGTTGAGTCGATCGACGATAAGGGCCCCGAAGACACTCCTGAGGAACTGGCCTCAGGATCACTCTGACTCACTCCCCCCGATCCCGGGGAAGAGATGACCCTAACACTACTCGAAGAATCCGAGGAGGTCATTCCGATCCGTTCAAAAAAGACTCCGACTGAAGGGATGCTGGGTGGCTAAGGGATTCCCAAGGGAGAAGCGAAGATGAGCAAAATGAGCAACTGAGGTCTCAACTGGTCATAAGAAATTTATAGGGCCCAAGAGTGTCGTTTCAGCTTCTCGAGGCAGAACAAGGTGCCATCTCAAACCACCCAATGCATTAAATGCACCACCGCATTGAGGGCACCGCGATGCAAGAGAAATAATAATAAAATACACATATAATAGTATTAAATAAAAATGATAACAATGGCACGACGCAAATAACCCCTCGGCAAAGTCGCTAAGGTCAGCTCCCGAGCCCCTGCTCGGTCGGATCATCTCCCGAGCCCCAGCTCGGTCGGATCAACCCACGCCCAGTCAGATCAGTTCCTGAGACCCTGTTCAGTCTGATCAGCTCCCGGGCTCCTGCCCGGTCGGATCGCATCCCGAGCCCCTGCTCAGTCGGATCAACTCACGCTCAGCCATATCAGTTACTGAACCCATGTTCAGTCTGATCAGCTCCCAAGCTCCTGCCCGGTTGGATCGTATCCCGAGCCCCTACTCGATCGGATCAACTCATGCTCAGTCAGATCAGTTCCTGAGCCCTTGTTCAGTCTGATCAGCTCCCGAGCTCCTGCCCGGTCGGATCGTCTCCCGGGCCCCTGCTCGGTCGGATCAACTCATGCTCAATCAGATCAGTTTCTGAGCTCGTGTTCAGTCTGATCAGTTTCTGATTCCACTGCTCGGTCGAATCAATTCACGCTCGCCCTGGTCAAAGACCAGCCTGTCCTCGCTACAACCTGACGGCTCATTACAAGACCTCATCTTCGACACCCGAATTAGGAGCCTTGAGAAGGTCTTCTCGGGGGGGTTGACCTGGTTGCCACGTCCCTACACCCCCGGACAACTGGACCAACGATGTGGCCGACCCGACGTGATTGGGCCCGGCCTGACACAAGCATGGGAGGGTCAGCCGTCATACGACCGACCTAACAGAGGTAAGGGGGGGCAAGACCTACCTTCCCCAGTGGCAGGAGGCATGCCGCGCACCTCACCGCGAGGACCACGGAAGCTGCGACGAAGTACGATGGCATGGTAAGCAACAGGCGCAGTAAGAACCTCAGGTAGGTGCCCCGTAACCGTTACTATAAAAGCCCCTGCACCTCTATGGAGCGGGAGGATCGCAAAATCCACAACCAAACTAACTTAATCATCGGAGGGGTCACGTCGGGACCTGACCTTCCTGCAGGAACCAACGGTCGACCCGAGCTAAAACATCTCCACCCGACCTGAGCTCCACTACTCTAGCAGTCGACCTCTCAAGCCGGACCCGGGGCCATTTTCCCCCGACCCGAGCTCCAACTCTGCGTCGAGACGATCGTGGGCGAGTTAGCGTACACGGGCTTGAACCAGCAGTGCTTGCTCAGCAGACACGGAGGCATACCGCATCTACTGGGCATGCATAAGAGTTTTTCCCGTATCTCAGTGTTTTTTTTCTGGAGTCGGCTGCTGGAGTTATTTTTATTCTGATTATTTTATGACTCGTTTCAGTTCTCAGTGAATAATCTCTCTCTCGATCTTCTACTTGTGTATGAATTGTTTTGATACGAAAAAAAACATTTGCTTATGAAAAAAAAAGTATGATCCGAATCGACGTGAACAGTGGATGGACTCTCAGGATCAGATGAGTCGAACCAGCAGCAGGAGTGCCATTGCAGACCAACATCACATTTGCGTTTCCTTCCTTGGTGGGGACTTTAAAGGTGATGGTGGTGAAAGAGATGAGCTTTTGCTGTCATGAAGTGAAGGACATCAAAGCCTCACCCCCCCCAAAGCCAACGCGTCTTTTCCAAACTGAGTTCTCTGCTTTAAATTCCTTTGGCTGCTCTATCCATTTGCTCGAGATGGCAACCTAATGCAAAGGAATGAATCGCTTGCCCCCTCTTATATAGCCTCAACTCTGCCTCCTCTCTCTCTCTCTCTCTCTCTCTCTCTCTCTCTCTCTCTCAGAGACACGCATATGATGGGGGAAGTTGACGAAGCAGCAAGTATTAAGCTTTTCGGGGCAGTGATCGTAAAGGAAGACAGACAAGCCAAGGAGAAGAAGGAGGCGCAGGACGAGGCGGCGGCGGCCAGGGAGGCGGCGGCCGCGGTGGCGCTGCCGTGCCCACGGTGCAAGAGCAAGGAGACCAAGTTCTGCTACTTCAACAACTACAATGTGAACCAGCCGCGGCACTTCTGCAAGGCCTGCCACCGCTACTGGACGGCCGGGGGCACGCTACGGAACGTCCCCGTGGGCGCCGGCCGCCGCAAGGTTCGCCGATCCCCCCACGGCGGCCCCTCCGCCACCGCCGGCCCCGCCACCTGCGTCTTGGAGCACCCTTCCCCTCCCTACCCGGCTGCCCGCTGGCTGCTGCGGCCGGAGGCGCCTCCGAGGGCTGACTACGGCGCTTTCAACGGCGGACTCTGTTGACTTCTCGGTCGTCGTGTGTTCATGATGTGCATCTTCTTTTTCTTTATGCCTTGTTATGATCAATGTGTTCAGCTTTCAGCGAGAAAGGAGATCTGTGTTCCATTGGAACCTGCAACACCTGGGAATTGAGCTGTCTTTTCTACATGCCGCGATCAAAAAAACCATTGTACTTTCTATCTTTTTCAAACAGATCGGGCGACTGCCTACAGATTCCAACCTAATCGAATCGTACTTTTAATTCTAGAGTAAATCCAGCAAAAAAAATTTGCGCATTAGTGATTCAGTCCAAACTCTCTCTTTTCCTCAATCATCAACTATAGATATTGCGATCGATTTTGCTGTCATACGTTACATGGTAACTGTGGAGATGGGACATCAGTCAACCTTCGTAGTTTGACTCGTATAGTACCATTAGAGAAGTCTGAGATAATAATCGGAAAGCGAGATTACGTGCATCAAATCATGCAAATAATTAAGGTGACAGTGTAGTTTATGCTGGTGAGTCCAACAAATGAATCGAACATAGATTCGCCGGCCTCCTATCTTGCTTATCTATTTCCATTGAGGCGAGGATTCAGGGATTCGTATGATCTTCTCGAGATTCATCGTCTCGGTATCCTGAAAGAGTCCGAGATCGTGGAGGACACTCGATCTACATGCCTTATAAGTTGAAGAGGAACCGACGTCGCTTCCTTGACCCGAGATCAAAGAGGTCAACTCAATGGCGTCCCAGGAAGAACGTCAGCGCTTGCTCTTCATGGCCAAGGTCGCCGAACAAGCCCACAGATACGACGGTACGTCGTTGACATCTTCCCTCTTCCCTCTTCGGTTAGGGTTTTATTACGCACCGCTGTTGCTTTCCACGCAGAGATGGCAAACTCGATGAGGAAGCTGGCGCACCTCGACGTAGAGCTGACCACCGAGGAGAAGAGGTTGCTGTCGGCGGCGTACAAGGAGGTGACCGCCGCCAGGAGGGACTCGTGGAGGATCCTCTCCTCGATCGACGACGAGGACGCGAAAGCGAAGGGGCGCTGCGTCGGGGTGATCAGGGAGTACCGCCGGAAGGTGGAGGCGGAGCTCGCGAGCATCTGCAACGATGTGCTGGCCATGGTCGACGACCACCTCATTCCCTCCTCGTCCGGCCCCGAATCGTCTATCTTCTACCACAAGATGTGCGTCAACGACTTCTCTCGTCGGTGCATATTCATGGCAATTTGAGGTATCCAAGGACTAAAAATCTGATTTTTATCACGATAATTGTTATAGGAAGGCAGATTACTATCGATACCTCGCAGAATCCAAGACGGGCAATGAAAAGAAAGATATTGCAGACAAGTCGCTAAAAGTTTACCAGGTAATAATAGATCATCACCTTCTTTGAAATCCATTTTTGTGATTCGTGGTGTAAATTTATTATATAATATATTATTTCGTCACACAGTCTTTTTCTGCTTTCTTCAAGTAATCTCTGAACAATGACTAATCATCTGCACTCTTTAGTCTTAGAGCTTACTTTCTTATTGGCCATAAGTTGTTCTGCAACTAGAGTCGATCAAGGTTATGTTTGACACTTGGAACTAAAAATAATAATTTTAAATTAAATATTCGGAGAGGTAGTCGAACATCTCCACTATACTGGTGAGATCTTGTTTAGTTGGATGTATCACTGTTACTGGTTCTATCTTTATTGGTACCTTCAAAGATAGGGAGGGATCTCTGAAGTCAAAAAGTAGAAGCCACTGTCGTTTTATTTTTTTATCGAGTGATTCATTTGGTTAGAAAAAATTTCCTTTACATTGTCTTTTTTATTTGAAAAAAAAAAAGAAGAAATCATAGTTTGAAATCGGTGTTACTCATCATTTTATCATATTAGCTTTTGCTTATGGTAGTCTTAAATCTTTTGCAGGCTGCTACTAAAGTAGCTGAGAAAGAGCTCTCTCCTACAAATCCAATTCGCTTGGGTTTGGCTTTAAACTTATCCGTTTTCTATTACGAGATCATCGGCTCCCCCGAACGGTATGCTACAGTGGAGCTTAATTTCCAGCTTTGGTTTACTGTTTCTGCCCTCATATCACTCTCTGAACTATGATCTCAGGGCATTCCAAGTAGCACATCAGGCTTTTGATGAAGCTATAAGTGGGATCGACTTGATGGATGCAGAAGAACCATGCAAGGATAGCACTTTGATCTTGAGGTTACTGAAGGATAACTTCACTTTGTGGATCTCTGATGTCAATAAGTTCATAGACTAGTGATGTAAGTTCTCTTTGCCAGGAACGTCAACAGGCTTATAGATTTAGTGATGTAAAGTTCAGTTCTCTTCTTCTTAGTCAGGATCTGTGCAGAAACTTGATGACATTTAAATCTGTGATGCTTTGGCCTTTTGCACTCGAATACAAATTACCATTTTGGACAACCATCGGAGATCGATCGTGACGTAAACCCCTTATTTCACAAGGATTGTGGAAGTTGGTAGAAAATGGTTTTGTTGAGTATGATCTATAGGATCCTAAGATTACTAAGGATCAAAAGCGTAAAGAGATGTGGAAGTTGATAGAAAATGGTTTTGTTGAGTATGATCTGTAGGATCCTAAGATTACTAAGGATCAAAAGCGTAAAGAGATGTAAAAGCCCTCTATATACTACAACAAACAATAGATGATTTATTATTTCTCTGAATTATGATGGAATCAAATGAGATTTTATGGTGAAAATTTAAAAGATCAAATTATAGTAGAAAAAGTTTTATATCCAAATGTTCCTCTATGTTCTTATTGTGGAAAATATGGACATTTTGAAAAAGATTGTTGGAATAAAAATCAAACTATCACGAGAAAAGTAATGATGACAAAAGAGAAAAAATGCCTGATTTATGATAAAAAAATTGGTAAAAATATTTATTGAGTTCTTTGAAAATAATGATAAAGAAAAAAAACATAAGACAGTCGGTGCAACATTGAAGATCAGCTTACCGACATCTTCATAAAAATTTTGACAAAAAAATATTTTTTTGAAAATAATTTTAAATTATAACTACTTGAATTAAAGGGGTGTGTTGGAAATAATACAAGTAGTTAAGATGATAAAATTAGTTTAGATAAGGATAAAATTTATTTAAATATGATAAAATTTTTAATATTTTAAAATATCTATATTTTACTCATGATGTATTCTATTATTCTTTCTCATTCTCCCTAAAGTTAGGTAGAAAAACCAACAGGCACGTGAAAGCAAACCCCACAGGCATAGAAAGTGAAGCTTTTTACCATCTGTTGAGGCTCAACCCCCACAGCACTATGGGAAGGCTTTTGCAGACAGTGATGGAACATGATAAGTTGGGAGAGTCCTAGAATTTGCTGCAGCCATTGAAACTTTAGTTGGTAAGCTGTGAGATGCAGGCATTGGGCCCTCATCAGAGAGTGAGATCACATGCAGTGTTTGTCTGAAACTTGAAAGCTTTCAGCATCATCACACCAAACTGTTGCCTCTCCAATCATTATCTTTCTTCTAAGAGCAATTTGCATGCCCTATTGTTCTTGAAAAGAAAGCTTTTGCAAGAGGTAAGGAACATTCCATTTCTATATCAAGTGGAAATCATTTGCTATGATGCAACTATATACACGGGAAAAGAAGAAGAAGAAGAAGAAGAAGATTTTAACTGTGCCAACATAAAGTCTTTGGTGCTGTAAGCTAACATTCATTGTCCAAGTTTTCAGGATGCATGCTGTGTCTTTTGGTCGAGGATGCTACTTCTCAGAAGAGCTTCTTAGATTTATCTTTATGAAATAGCACCGAATTATAATTTTGTCCGATCTTTTTTTTCTTTGTTCCTTCATCTTCCCTCTCAAGTGCTAAATTCGTAGATGTGACAACCAACAGTATCAATCATCCGAGAAGGAAGTATTTAGAGGTGTTTTTGGAGTAAATCCTTCTTGCATGCAAAAATACTGCAGTATATAGTTGGGAGAAACTTGAAGAAAGATTATTGAGTTCTTCTGCTTCATCATGAGAAGCCAACGAAGTAGGGAGACCGATCGAAGTGTCTCATGGAAGAAGGAGAGACGAGCGCTCTTCATTCTTTTCTCCTATTTCTTCGATTCCAAGGCCATGTTTGCTCGGACTACTCAAGTTGAAATCCAAACAGAGATATTACATCGTTTGATTTCATGTCTCGCGTTATAAAGCAGATTAGAAGTTTCAGGAGTACCGCAGTTGAGATCATTCAGTATGAAATCTCCAGCTCTTGGGAATTCCGTCTTTGAATCAGTAATACTTGTGGTCTCTTTTCTGCAAAATCCAGGTTTCCTCGTTATTAGCATCAAGCCGAACACCAATCCATGGCGAAATTGTCAGGAATAGGGTCCCAAATTTGTGGTATTAACACTGGAAATCTTATCCTTCCGAGAAAAAGTAACGAAAGAGTTGGCCATGCGTAGTTGTCCTTCTTCTCTCCATCAGGCAGTCATTTATTGAATGGGGTCGATCCATGTTCCATGGTCTTCTCGTCCTCTCGTTTCTTCTGAGCCACCTTCTTAAGTGGTGAATGGGCTTCGAATCACCCAGAGGTTCATTGCATGAGGAGTCGTCAGATCGCTGAGGGCCAGGAGCTAAAACCTTATCTGCTGAGCTTGAACGCAGGTGGTGAGTGATCTCGTAGCAAGCCACTGCAGCGTCGAGCTTCGATTCAATGCCGAGGTCGAGGTACTGATAAGAAGCAGATTCCTGTATTTGTTTTATGTTGCCAGCCTAGTGATCGCTTGTTGGGAAACAGAGCGTCGGAATTGCCGCAGAGACAGCCGCACCGAGCGGCGCCTCTCCACCTGAAGACCAACTCTGAGGCCCACAGCCACCGTCACTCGGTCGACCGCCGAGCGAAGCCGGAAGATCGCCGATCCCCTCGTAGTCCCTTGCACGAGGTAAGCTTCTCACTATCCCTGTCCATCTTGATGACCTCTAAATCTATGATCCAATTCTGTGGCTACTGTTTCCGTGGATCCAGAAGAAGCGCGGCACTGGAGTCTCCGACATGGAGACCAAGCTTTACGAAGCGCAGGAAGAGCTCAAGATGCTAAGGGACCGGCTGGCCTTGGCCGAAGCCGCGAAGGTCGATGCTCAACAAGCTCTCGAGATTGCCAAGAAGCAGATACCCTCTGCTATCCCAGGAATGAAAGCAGAAGAAGAGGAGAATCTTCTGCTTCAGCAGGACTCCGAAGAGACTTCTGAAGTCACGCAGCAGGCGAAGATCGAAGAGGAAAGCGTCAATTCCGCGTGCACTACTGATGTCTTCCAAGTCGTAGCACCGACTGAGCCCACAAACGTAGAGAACGACGATCAGAGCAAGACCGGAGAAGAAGCGACAGTAACCGAGAAAGAGGAGGAGGAAGCTGAAACAGCAGTCGAGAACGAGAAAGGCGGGAAAGATCAAATGGTAGACAAGAAAGAGGAACAACAGCGCGACGGGGTAGAGCTTCCGAATTTGCTTGACTTGGTCGAACTCGAGGACGCGACAGATGTGGGAATTGTGATGGAGGAGAACGTGCTCACTAAGACGACAGCGGAGACGCAGACCGTGAGAACTGCCGCCGCAGCACGAGCCAAGGAAGAGGAGCTCGCTGAGAAGCTGAGATCAACGGAGGAGGAGCTGAAACAGAGCAGGGAGAAATCGGAGCTGCTGACGGAGCAGCTGCAAGCGGCAGTAGGAGCGAAGTCAATGCTCGAGGAGGAAATGAAGCGGTTGAGGGTGCAGACAGAGCAGTGGCGAAAGGCAGCCGAAACAGCTGCCGCGGCGCTGGCAGCAGGCGACGATGTCGGGCACGAGGAATGGGGTTCGCGGTTGACGGACGGGGATGCGATGGGGGAGGAAGGGGCGGCGGGGAAGCGGAAGGGGGCGGGTGTTCGGGTCTTTGGTGACCTCTGGAAGAAGAAAGGTCAGCGCAAGTAGAGATCGGGTCAGCGTTTTGGATTGCCTTTCGATGCCGTGCGGTGTCTGTTTGCTTTTGGTTTGGTGTTGGCGTGTTGCCTCGAGAGATGGGATAGTTGGATCTGCGAGCGTCTCTTCCCATGCCGTGCCGCTGTTACACCACACACTGTGTTGCATATGATGAAAATAAAATAAAAATAAATTTTTTATACCAATAAATATTAATGATCATAATAGAATCAAATAAAAATCATAATCAGATAAACATCAAGATTTATATGAAAAATCCCTTCAACTTGAAAGGTAAAAACTACGGGACAAGCCAGAGAAAATTCACTATCAAAATAATGAATATACAGATCTCAAGACTTTTTGCCCAAGCCCAAAGCAATAGCCACAAGAGAATCACAGGGATACAAGGACTATAATCCTAAGCACAATATCCAAAACCTTCCCAAGAGATCATAGTAAGAATCCACTGCAAACTGATCTAACCTGATATTTGAATGATTGAGAATAGTCTTTTCCTGCCCTTGTCTTCTTCCTTTTTCTGGATCTCTTATTTTCTGGCCTCTACTGTCAATCTGCAGTCTTCTTTTTCTCTCCCACGTTTTCAGCCGCCGTTGCTCTATTAATCTCAACCCTAGCCATCTAATCTAGGTTTTAGGTTAATATAAGTGAGGTTTTGGGTTGTGGGTGTCACTAAAGCCCATTATGGGCTGAATCTGGGCCATCTGCCCAACAACCTCCCTCTTCAGCCATGTGAAGTCATGCCGACTAGCTGTCGGCACATCTCCTGTTTCTCTTTTTTTGCTCACTTTCAACTGTTTCCTGGTAACTCTCTAGTTCACCTGCATCAGTAAGCATCACATACTCATCTGTAGAGTATCTTCTGGAAGGTTGACGTGGTCTAGAAGATCTTCTAAACTGAGGTTCTGTGGGAACTTGCTCTCTTTCTTCTTCCTGCTCAATATGTCCTGCAGGTAGATCAACATTTGGCTTTGCACCATTTTTCTGCACATCTCCCCCATCACCATGATATACTGGAGGAATAACTGGGTCACAGTCTACAAATCCCTCTGTAGAAGTCTTAGCTGGTGCCTCCTTCTTCAAATCCTCAATGGTTTAACCCTCAAAGAAAATAAAATCTCTACTTCTGAACACATTCTGCTTTTCTTGATCCCAAAGCCTGTAACCAAACTGATCATGTGAGTAACCAAGAAAAATACACTCTTTTGTATTACTATCCAGCTTGGACCTTTCATTGTTTAGAACATGTGCAAATGCACGACAACCAAACACTCTTAAATACCTATAGGAGACATCTTTCCCTGACCATACATGCTCTGCAATATCACCATCTAGAGCTGTACATGGTGATAAGTTGATTACATCAACTGCAGTCCTCAAAGCCTCATTCCAAAACCTTTTGGGTAGCTTGGCCTGTGAAAGCATACATCTGATCTTTTCCATGATGGTGCGGTTCATCCCCTCTGCAATTGCATTATGCTGAGGCGTACCAGGGACTATCAACTCATGCTGGATGTCATGTGACGTGCAATAATCATTAAACAATCTTGTGTACTCACCACCATTATCTGATCTTATACATTTCAATTGTCTTTCTGTCTCCCTTTCAACTCTGGCATGAAACTCTTTGAAGACATTAATAACATGATCTTTAGTCTTCAAAGCATAGGCCCAAACTTTCCTGAAAAAGTCATCTGTAAAAGTAACAAAATAAAGTGCACCACTGATACTAGGAACATTAACAGATCCACCAGGAGTTTTTGTCCTCAAAGGACCACACACATCTGTATAGACATGGTCCAAGGCATGCATTTTTCTAGATATAGGAAGACTAACAAAGGAAACTCTATGTTGTTTACCAGCCAAACAATCAATACAAGGGTTCAAACGTGTACCTCTGAGGGATGACAATACCTCTCTTTTGGAAAGTTCTTGCAGCCCCTTCTCGCTCATGTGTCCTAGTCGCCTATGCCACAACTCCATGTTGAAGTCTTTCTCTGTAGCATTCAACTGTTCACCACAAGCTTTAGGCTGCAATCTATACAATATATAACATTTCTTCCCATTAGCTACAATAAGAGAACCCTTACTGAGCTTCCACTGCCCTCTATGAAATCTGACATCAAAGTCTTCATCGTCCAGCCTTCAAACTGAAATTAAATTCAGTCTTAAGTCAACCACATGTCTTACATCCTTAAGCACCAATTTGCAACACCACTAGTGTCATAGTTGCTCATCTTGACAACACCAAAATTTTCAAACCTGTAAGTAGCAAAGAACTCCCTCCGTGGTGTAGCATGATAAGAAGCACCTATGTCAATTATCCACTCGAGATCCTGATACACACAAGAAAAAATATCATCAGAAGTAGATAAAATCAAATAATCACTACCTTATGCTGTAGTTGTGATATTCTCTTTTGACTCTGTATGCTCCACTTCTTTCCTCCTTTTCTTGTTCTTCTTAAGTTTCTTGCACTGATTTTTGTAATGTCCTTTCTCACCACAATTATAGCAAATAATATCATTCCTTGATATTGACTTGCTTCTACCCACACGTAAACCACTTCTATCCTTTGACTTTGACCTTCCTCTGTTCTCTGAGACAAGTGTCGAATTACTGAGAGAAACCACTAGTGTCTCCCAACTTTCTAGCAAAGAACTGAGAAGTAACAATGCCTGCAACTCATCATCAAGAGACATTTTCATAGAGGATAACTGGTTAGTAATACTCTGCATTTCGTTCAAATGCTCAGGAATAGAAGTACCTTTTTTATATTTCAAGTTCACAAGTTTTCTGATCAGAAAAGCTTTGTTGCCAGCCGTTTTTCTTTCATAAAGACCTTCTAACTTTTTCCAAAGAGAGTAAGTAGAACATTCGGTAGAAACATGGTGAAAGACACTATCATCTAGCCATTGTCGAATAAAGCCAACTGTTTTTCGATCTAACCTCTTTCACTCATCATCTGTCATAGATGTGGGCTTTGCACTATCTCCTTGCAAAGGTCCATACAAATCTTTGCAATACAAGAGATCTTCCATTCTTGATTTCGATATCATCCAATTGTTTCCGTTTAAATTAATCATGTAAGAAATATTACCGGCCTCCATGTTCAGATACAAAAGATTAAATACCACCAAAACCCTGCTCTAATACCAGTTGATACGAATAAAATAATAATAAACTTTGTATACGAACAAATACTAGCAGACCGTCATACACAGCGGAATCAAACAGAAATCACAATCAGATAAACACCAAGATTTACGTGAAAAACTCCTTCAACATGAAGGGTAAAAATCACGGGACAAGCCAGAGAAAATCCACTATCAAAATAATGAATATACAGATCTCAATGCTTCTTGCCCAAGCCCAAAGCAATAGCCACAAGAGAATCACAGGGATACAAAGACTATAATCCTAAGCACAATATACAAAACCTTCCCAAGAGATCACAGTAAGAATCCACTGCAAACTGATCTAACCTGAGATTTGAATAATTGAGAATAGATTTTTTCCTGCCCTTGTCTTCTTCCCTTTCCTAGATATCTTGTTTTCTGGCCTCTACTGTCAATCTGCAGTCTTCTTTCTCTCTCTCACATTTTCAACCGCCGCTGCTCTCTTAATCTCAACCATAACCACATAATATAGGTTTTAGGTTAATATAAGTGAGGTTTTGGGCTATGGACTTCACTAAAGCCCATTATGAACTGAATTTGGGCCATCTGTACAATAGCAGATTTGACGACAATGGATCTGATAATATCTAAGATTATATAAAAGAATCAAATGTTTTCCCATAAGAACATAATTCGAAGTTGGAAATATATGATTTCATGTGATGGATAATTATACCTACTGTCGCAATACATCATTCGGAACACAAGCTTCTCCTTCCTCGAGTGCAGTCACGTTGAGGTTGAGCAGCCGATGACAGATGGTCGATGGCAGACGTAGGTCAAGTCACTGCGCCTCCAGTGGCAGGTTCACATGGACCTCACAGCTTTACACGGCTGGGAATTGCAAGGTCGGCGACGAAGGATGACAACTCGCGTCTCCCCCCTTCTTCTTCCTCAGCACCGCTCATGTGTCGTGGCACCGCAAGACACTGATTGATTCCATGCGCCAGAAACTGCGTGCCTGTGATGTCGTGCTGTGGCCGACAGTCTCGAGGAGGTCCTCCGAGCACTCACTCCATTGCTCAAATCACCAATTTCCAAGCTCAGCAACTCACAGCATGCCTCTTGACTGCTCTTAGCAGCGGCCAACTTGCTTCCCAGCTGTTTGCTTGCTGAAGGAGTTGTTCTTCTGTTCCACATCCTTAAGCAAGCTTAACCAAATGATTACGTAGAGCAGCCACACGAGCAATGCTAAATACCAACGAGGAAGAAGAGGGGAAAAGAACATGACACAGCAAGCAGTACGTACGCGCCTTCATTGATGGTGCGTTCATTGAACTTGCATAAGCATTGATGGGGAAGGAGAACATTTAACACGAGGGAAAGGTAGTGGCAAAAGATAGGTAATAGTTAAACTATGAGCTCTGATGATGTAAAACATCATGTAGTTTGGTGTACACTCGTGAGCTTTTGTAGTTCTGTATACAAACAATTATATATGAGTGATGCCATCCACATCAGGAGGTTGTACGAGTAGGACTTGCCCAGATGTAGCAGTGCCTGTATACGACTCAGAAACTGACATGCATCACTGTAGCAGTACTATTAACTCAACCTACAACAGCAGCAGCAGTAGCAGGGTAAAGCTCTGAAAGATACCAGGTAGAAAAGAAGACTGGGGCATGGCTCTTAAGACGGATACATTTGCTTGACAGCGATGAAAGGTGGTGGCTTGTACATGAGAAGCGTTGGTAACGAGAACAAAGAAAGAAAAAGGAGGCAGCAGCAGCAGCAGCGTATAACCTTTCACCGGATACCATTTCTGGATAGAAAAGCAAGGGGAAGCTGTGGCAGCTTGTCTTCTTGAGTCACCAGCTCTTCTTCTTCCTCCATCAGCGAGCGACCTCTCACTTCTCAAACAGTCCAAGCCTGTTATCAGCCAGCCTTGATTTATATGCAGCCTTCTTGTACTCGTCCCATGTGAACTCTTTGTACAGACTCTTCTCTCCTTCCCCCATCAGCTGTGGCAATGGGGCAATCCTCTCGGCGAAGGGTGGACCAAAGAAATAGATCATCGACACCCTGGACTCCATCCCGTTGGCCACCACCCTGTGCCTCACACTCCTGAATCTCCCATTTGTCAGAACCTGTATGTATGGAAACCCACAGAAAACAATCCTATCCTGTGAGTATCGCAGAAGTATGATCTCTAGCCTTCAGCAAGATGCATGAAGCTCTCGAGTGCTGTTTTATGTGAAAAAGACGACGCAAGTTCTTTTGTGTTTAATTGGAGAAATAGTAGACCTGCAAGGAAGGGGCATGATCACCTGCAAGGAATCACCGGCGTTGATGAAGAAGGACTCTTCATCCGGAGGAACCGAGACCCAGCTCCCATCCTTGAGCGATATCTGCAAGCCTGTGCTGTTGTTCGATCTCAGTACGGATATGACCTGTGGGTCTGTGTGCTCCCCGAAGCCAGTCAAGCTGTAGTTCGACCCTCGAAGCACTGGGCATGGCGGATAGTGATTGAGCCTAAAGATTCCGTCGCTCGCCTCACTTGTCACCAGCTTACTGATGACGTCTCTGGGCTCGATCTCCAGCCCTTCGGCCATCAGCTCTAGCACCTGAGAAGCTAGCTTCCTGACGGCTGATAAGTATTCCTTCAATGCGGAGCTGCAACGCATCACATCGACCAAACCCAGAGTAAAGCTAGCTATACGTCAAGAAAGAGAGAGAAAGAGAGAGAGAGAGAGAGAGAGAGAGAGAGAGAGAGAGAGAGAGAGGACAAAAGCTTCTCAAGTAGCGAACAAAGTACCCAAATATATATATATATATACACATCAGTTCTACTGCAAGACACTCATGAATAATAAATACTATTAGAACCGAAAACAGGATCATCATACTTTCATTGTTCCTACCGAAAAGAACATAACCGAATACTATTAGAAACGGAAACAGAATCGATATAATATCTATTCTTGTTGTTCTTACCGAAAAGAGCATGCCGAGGGTCCTCGAAGAGAGTCCATCGGAGTGTAAGACGATGGCTTCGAAGTGATTGCGAGGAGAAGGTACTCCACCCAGCCCATATCGCCATTAGCACCGATCCTTTTGTTCCCATAACCGAGCGGTTTGGCAGGACCGGACTTCTCCTTCTCCACCGTGGGCAAGGAGAAGAACTCGACAGCCGCCGCCTCTAGTCTCCGCATGAGCTCCACCGGAATCCCATGGTTGGTCACCTTGAAGAAGCCGAACTCCTCGCAGGCCTCGACGAGGCGCGCTGCCGCGTCAGGCTTGGAGAGGTCGACGACGGGAACGCCCGAGAAGCAACCCGGGGGCTTCGGCGATCTAATGAGGGATATCAGATCTAGTGCTGGATCAGTCAAGACCACCATCTTTTGTAGAGAAAAGGGAGCAGATCAGAAGAGAACGAACGGGGTTTGGAGTAGTAGTAGAATTGCATGAGGAGGTGGATTTATATAGAACAGGCCGCCTCGCCTCGCCTCGCCTCGCCTCCAAAAGCACAGTGGTAGCTGCTCCTGCTGGGAATCGTGCAATGGTCTTCCACCTAAAGTGTCACACGGTTGGTAAGCTTGAGATCCTCATTTCAGCTCCGACATGATTGGATGAGACTCGTATGTTTTCTTTCATACATGAACCTTATGTGTCTGTCATGCGCTTGACCTTTTATGCGTGATGTAATAGGTCTGTCTGTGGACTGGTTCTTGAGCAAGAAGGCCTGCACTTTAAGATGGATGGTGGTCAAACCTTTCACCTCCTTCCCATCCTCCGACCCTTCACGTGTAGACTTGTCCTCGAGAGTGCGGCGAAGAAAAGGATGTGCATCTCTCTCATTAAACAGAGGCCTTGCTTTCCTCTTCATGGGCTCGTTTTGTCAAGCGATGATGATTACAGCAATCATTAAGTTACTGGAGCGAGCCTCCTCGAGCCGGCTGCAGAAAGTTTTATGACGCACAAACATCAAAGCAACAAAGCTTCGCCAGCCATGGATGGGATGGATGACATGACCTGTGACAAAACCTTGAGCCGGCAGCAGAGAGAGAGAGAGAAAGAGAGAGAGAGAGAGTTGCTGACCGGCAAAATCCCACGCTTTTGCTTTGCTTTGCTTCGCTTTGCTTCAGCTCAAATGTCAAAGCAAACAAAGGTTCCACACGCGGTTTGGCAGGCCAGTCTCAGGAGTCCATATATTTATTTATATACGTACATCTCAAGCTATGACATTAGGGTTTGACTGATTCGATCAAAGAAGAAGAAGAAGAAGAAATCAAATCAGATCAAATTGTTGAACCGTTCGTTTCATCGAAGCATGGAATATGATTCCATACAACGGGCTTTCGTTGGCATTTAGTAGCCACCACTGGGGAAGGCCATAAGTGAATTATAGAGGGCGATCTCCTGTTTAGGTGGACCAAAGTCAAAAGTCACCACCACCACCACCCCATGGAAAAGAATTAATTTGAGAACGCCTGCATGCGAAGAATTCCATCGACACGAATGGCCACATCAGTGGTGATGTCATCTTTGGTACGTGTGACGGTTTTCACGGGACAGTGGTGACTCGCCCACTCGAATGTTTTCGACAACACCCGTTGGAAATAAATACTCTTCATATCGCTTTGTGCATAATCAAATCATTCTTATGTTTCAAACTAAATCCGAATAACAATCTGATGTTTTAAAATTGAAATCGATGATTCTTGAATCCTAGTTCATTTATATATATATATATATATATATATATATATATATATATATATATATATATATTATTTTTCTATTCTAAATTATAATTTATTTTTAATTAAAAATAAAAAATTATCAGCTCGATTCTGATTCTCAAAATTTTAAAATTAAAATCATCGATTTCGAAATCGAAACTACTCTTACTGAGGGTCCATCGTATCATAAAACCTCTCATTCTTAGATTGTATTTTAGGGAGAGGAGAAATGAAGCACACGGATGAGTCCATTTGTTGGACTTGTAGCTGTTAAACTTCTCTAAAATGGACTCAATCGATTTGGAATGTGTATTTGTAGAAAAATAGAAATCCAAATTAGGTTTGGATATATATATATATATATATATATATATATATATATATATATATATATATATATATATATATATATATATATGCTACCATTTCGATGCTTTCTAATTATATTCCTTTTTTCCTTTGATATTTTATGTAATTATTGGTAGGACGTAATAATTAAAATATGTAAACTTTTTGTATATACCATTATAAAATTTCAATTTTTATAGATATTCTCTAAAGTCGATGTACTTCCATATAATTGACCATAAATATACACTAATATTGACATTTTAATTTAAGGAGCTTTTAGATATATCTCCTCTCAAAAACATCATGGAAATAATATATATACCCGCTATGAGTCATAGCATAGCCTATCGATAATAATTTTAATTAAAAAATTACATATTTAAAAGATTTTTATTATTCTTGTCGATTATTCTCCTCTTGTTTTCGTTCTTCTTTTCCACTCTAAATCTGATATGATACTTTGGACAAAAAAGAAAGGACATTTCAAGTAAATAGAATCCTATATAAAAAGAATGCATGATTCTGTCGTCGATGCCTTAGCATAATTTTTTTTTTTCCTCCCGCAAGAGAAAAAATTAAAGAAAATATATATTGAAAATGTAAAATTAAAAGGTTACTTCTCAAATGTTAATGGGCAAAAGTAATTCAAAGCACTCACATATAACAAATAATAGAGGAAACTCTTGGCTTGTCAATTTGGGATTAAGTGTCCCCATGTTAGTTATTATTCGACTAATTTCTCTTGATTATTCAAAGTTTATTTTTGGTGTTTTAAATCTAACAAAAATTTAGATTTGTTATTTTATGTCGATATATATTAATATGTACATATCAATGTGTTATTTTTATTTCCATAAAGAGTTGTCTATATATATATATATATATATATAATGTTACAAGTTTATCAAGATTGAAAACCATATGCATTTTTCACTCTTCTGCTTCTTAATAATATAGCATGACAATGAACAATTTTTGTAATGAAAATGAATTCTCAAGATTCACTTGGCAATATCCTTTTGATAAAAAATATTTCATTTACGTAAATAAAGACATGAGGAACAGCTTCTCTTACTCATTCTCTTTCTCTCTAGAAAAGAGAGAGAGAGAGAGAGAGAGAGAGAGAGTAAATTTAGTTTCCTCTCAAAATTGTCTCAGTAATTGACTTCCTTCCCTAATTTCGGAAGTCAACCCATCATTCATACAATTTATAATTATAACATCAGATTAAAAAAAATTATGATGATATATGGAATTTATTTAATGCATGAGCGACTACAGAATACAGGTTTCCTCGGATTCAACCCACTCGAACATGTCTTGTCCCGATGCGTAGAGACGGCATGCTTGCATGAGAGTAGTAAAATGGAATCTATCCTTGAGGACGGGTCCATGGAGAAGGAGGCTCCAAGCTCGCACGTGCACATGAACCTCCCCTCCCTCCCTCCTTCGCAAGGATGACAGCAGAAGCCGGTCAGGTAGTCCCCCATGGAGATGGAGATGCTTCGGTTCAATGCATGTAAGCTGTAGGGGGAGGCCGCAACACTCCAACGAAGACAAAGCCGATCCAATCACGGCCACTGCAGAAGACACGACCGAAGTGCTCATCATCATTCACAGCTTCGCAGGAAGACAAGAGGGAAAAAACCGAAGGAAGCTCCAGTGTGAGTGAGAAGAACTGAAAGGGTGAGCAGATAAGGTGCATGCATGCCTGCCCTTTTCTTCTACTTCAGGAATGGCTTGGAATCATCGACGTACGTGGGCAACTCGCCTTCTCCCACCACCACCACCTATCGTCTCAATGTGTTCTGTCCAGATCAGAAGAACACTGCCTTGTCAGCTCCTTTCTGCATACGACTTTGCTTTTGCTAGCTGCATCTTTCCTTCTTTATTTACTTTGTTCTAATCCGCTTGGGGTTGAGGAGGGAACAGTGGGCTTGTGTTATTCGAGTGGACTCCAAGGAGAAAACTAGAGTTGGTGATCCAGCCGGGGAGAGTAGTGCATGCGGTCGATCTGCCACAGATAGCATCAGGGACCTGAGGTGTATCATTGTACTCATCTGAGAGCAATAATTTTGAGAGAAAGTGGATCCGAAACAGTGGCTTTGGATGTGACTCGGTCAGGTTTCAGTGCGTTCTTGTGACCCTGAGGAGATGAGTACTCGGACATGATTGCGGTAGGAGTCAAACATAAAGGTCTTATGCTGACTTGAAGAAGCATTAGCAGGAGCAGTAACTGAGAGTTGGCCATCTCTCTCAAGATGGTCTTTTTCTTTTTTCTGAAAACAATAAGAAGAAGCGTTTTATTTGGTCTTTTTTCTTTTTCTTTTTCTTGTCGATTAGGTACTGACATGGAGACATAATTGGAGGAAACTTATACAAGGAGCTTAAGTTGAATAAAATATTAATTCAAAACACATATACAAGTTAGGATAAATAACTACAATTATATATTTCTAATATAATTGACCCCGACAAAGAGAGAAAGCTGGTTAGATATTAGCTTGACGGATCTGGAATGATTCAATAAGTAATAAAAGATGTTAGCTTCTTCTGAATCATTAAGCTATGTTGGGAAGAATGGATCGTCTGAGCCGACAAAAATATACTGTGAAGTTGTTGTATATCTATGTTCGTTGAGTGGTTGCCCTTCAATCGTGTGCATCAATCAATATAAGAGATTCGTCACATGTTAGAAATGCAATTGATCATCAAACTTTTGTATCATGCGGAAATATTTAGATATTCAATGTTTTTATTATGATAGGATAAATATTGGGCTCGTCTAGTCAACTCGATCACATCAACCTCGAGGACCACATCGACTCCTTGCGTCCCGGTCACTTCGGCCAACTCCATGGCCACGACATAAAATCAATCGAGGCTGGTTATGCTTGTAAATTGTTCTATGAGACTTTGTGAGTCATATCAATCGAGCGAGCGTTTTGAAGAGATGAAGTTGACTCAGGTGTCATCTATGACATGCAGTTCAGGCATTCTTGGCACTGTGGCAAGGTCTTCGAAAGGTGCTGACGGTAGTTCTTCTTTGACGTACGTGGATCATCTTGGAAACACTTGGATCTTCTTACATTTAATGCTACATGAACTTATTTGGAGAGAGAGCGAGAGATGAAGATGAAATCACGATATAGTAGTGTCTACGAGTTAGCTTTATGTTGCTAGATGATTCGTCTGGCTCGAGGAGTCAACATGACGTGGTTCAGATTACATGTGCAAAACCAACTCAACGAGACGCGGAGCTCGGGGAATGCTAAAGAAGATCGTTCGGCTCGAGACATCACAGTGGTCAAGTGCCTTTTTCCTTAGTCCGTGGTCGGGCTCCTGCAAGAAAAGACCTTCGTCCGGGGGGAGCCTCCCAATGAGGTCTCTCCGATGGTTAAGTTAGCGCTGTGAATGAGAGCACCTCTGATGCCTTTTTTCGGCGTCAGAGCTTTCTTCTCTATATTATCAGAGTAGAGTTAGAATTCTCCCTTTTTTATTTTTGCCCCCCCCCCCCCCCCCCCCCCCGGACTTTCCCCCGATGTGGCTTTTATACCTATTCGTAGGTGGTAGATCGTATCTTTACCATCAACTTTTGCAATGTCTTCTGCATGGATATTTAATGCTATGGTTGTTCGCTAGTGGTTGTCCGTACCACAGACGGGCATGCATGCGATCCTTGCCTTGTCGCTGTACGACCTCTCATGATTCTCAAGATCTGATGGAGACTACACGGTGCTCGGTGATGTCATGTGTTTGGGTTTCTACCTTTGCTGCGATGCATCACCCGTAGTAGGTCGACCATCCCCACGCTAGGTCAGTCATCCTTGCTCCAGGTCGGCTCCGCACTTGAAAGCGCGGGGAAGGGCTCGGGGCGTTGGCACGAGGGTGGTTGATGGGACCATGTGGAGTTTTGCCATCCGGTCATCGCTCTATCCGATATCGACACAAGTGCCCTACAACTAGCGGGCTGAAGTTGAACACCCTCGGGCGAGGTCGAGAGCTTGTTGGAGAATGGTCGGGACTGAAAGCCCTTGTGTGAGGCTGAGAGCTCACTGGAGAGTGGTCGAGACTGAAAGCCCTTGTGCGAGGCTGAGAACTCGCTGGGGAGTGATCGGGATCGAAATCCCTTGGGCGAGGCTAAAAGCTCACTGGCGAGTGGTCGGGACTGAAAGCCCTTGGGCGAGACTGAGAGCTCGCTGGAGAATGGTCAGGACTGAAAGCCCTTAAGTGAGGCTGAGAGCTCGCTGGCGAGTGATCGGGACTGAAAGCCCTTAGGCAAGGCTGAGAGCTCGATGGAAAATGGTCAGGATTGAAAGCCCTTATGCGAGGCCGAGAGCTCGTTGGAGACTAGTCGGGACTGAAAACCCTTGGGCGAGGCTGAGAGCTCACTAGCGAGTGGTCGGGACTAAAAGCCCTTGTGCGAGGTTAAGAGCTCGCTAGAGAATGGTCAGGACTGAAAGCCCTTGGGCGAGGCTAAGAGCTCGCTGGAGAATGGTCAGGACTGAAAGCCCTTGGGCGCGGCTGGCTGGTGAGGGACATGGCCATGCTTCTAGCATTTCATGGACTTTTGAATGTAGGCCACTACGTGTGCCCGCATGGTCGACCAGTAGTACCCAAGGCGAAAGACCTTGAAGGCCAGGGTGCGTCCCCCAATGTGTTCATCGCATATCTCCTCATGGACCTTGATAAGCACCGTAGTAGGGACTAATTGAAAGCTCTTTTATAGAGGCACTCATTGATGATGTCATACCATGCTTCAGCCCTCTTAACCCGACAGGCAACCTCTTTGTCAGTTGAGAGAGTTGCATCTTTCTTGTAACATACTGTAGTATTTTCTCCCTCCAATCTGGTGAGTGACTGTTGCTGCCTCCTCGATTGGGGTGACCGTTGGTCAATGGACGCTGGCAATAGCTGACGGCTCGTCATTGGGGGTATCGGTGGAGGCTGATTTTGCCAAGGCATCGGCCCTGGAATTCTCGATGCGAGGGATTGAGAGATATTAAAATACTTGGTTATACCGATCAGTCGATGAGCCTCGGTGAGGTACTAAGCCATGTTCGATTCTTGAGCCTTGAAACTTTTGTTGACTTGGCCAGTGACTAGCTGGGAGTCAGTGAACACTTCCAGGTGCTCTGCTTGCAGCTCGATTGCCAAATGCAGTTCGAACAACAACGTCTCATACTTTGCTTCATTATTAGTGGTCGAGAACTCTAGGCGCAGGGCATGCTCCCAAATCAGCCCGGAGAGCTCCCTTAGGACTATCTCGGCCCCTCCCCAAGCGGCCGAGATTGCTTTTGGATGGACTCGGGGACCATTAGTTCCAAGGCGAAGTCAGCAATTACTTGAGCCTTGATCGCCCTCCTCGGAGCGTACACCAAGTTGAACTCATTGAGCTCCACCGACCACCTGAGCATCTGCCCTACAATGACGAACTTAGAAAAGATTTGAGGTAGCGGTTGATCGATGATTACCTTGATGGTGTGGGCCTCGAAGTATGGTCGTAGCTTTCTGGCTGCAAGGACCAGGGCAAGCGCGAGCTTCTCAATCAGGGGGTATCGCTCCTCGGGGCCCTGCAAGATATGACTAGAGTAGTAGACTGGCCGCTGGTTGTTCCTGTCGAGCTTGACTAGGACCAAGCTAATGAACCGCTCTGAAGTGGCAAGGTATAGTTCGCGCTGGCCGCTCGGGCTGACCAAGGACATCCGAGGTTGGACTGCGAGGTGAGTTTATAGCTCCTGGAAGGCTTGCTCGCATTCTGGGCCCTAGTTGAAGTCTTTGTTATGTTTCAATGCCGGTAGGATAGGGTAACTTCTATCGCCAACCCGAGATATAAATCGCCCGATTGCGGCCAACCTTCCGATGAGGCGTTGAACCTCCTTGACTGTCTGGGGCGGTTTCATATCGATGATGACTCTTATCTTCTCGGGGTTTACGTCTATCCCTCATTGGTGAATGATAAAACTGAGGAATTTCCCTTATACCACGTCGAAGACACACTTGGTAAGGTCGAGCTTCATCCCGAACTTCCTAAGGGTCTGGAACGTCTCAGCGAGATCCGTGAGGTGCGCTTGTGCCTGCTTATTTTTAACGATCATGTCATCCATGTAGACCTCCATGTTTCGGCCAAGCTGATCCTTGAATAGCTGGTTGACCATTCTCTGGTAGGTAGCACTAGCATTTTTTAGTCAGAATGACATTACTTTATATTAGTAGGTGCCCCGATGCGTGATGAATGTTGTTTTCTCCTGATCCTGAGGGGCCATTCGGATCTGGTTGTATCTCGAGAACGCGTCTATGAAGGAAAGAAGTTTGTACCTCGAGGTGGAGTCCACCAGCTGATTAATTCTTGGCAGGGGGTAGCAGTCCTTCGGGCAATCTCAATTAAGATCGATGTAGTCGACATACCTGCGCTAGCTTCCATTAGCTTTTTTCACGAGAACTACATTGGATAACCAAGTTAGGTATCTAACTTCCATTATGAACCCAGCCTCTAACAACCGATCTACTTCCTCTTCAATGGTCTTCTGTCGATCGAAGGTGAATTTCCTCGGCCTCTATTGTACCGGGCGAGCTCCCGAGGTGGTGCTCAGCCAGTGCTGGGCTATTTCCGGATGGATGCCTGACACGTCACTTGGTGACCGGATCTTGGGCTAAGCTTGAAGTATGTGTTGACCGGATCTTGGGCCGGCCCATTATTTCATGAAAGCTTAGCTGCGATATGAGTCATGCGCTAAGCTTGAAGTGTGTGTTGACCGGATCTTGGGCCGGCCCATTCCCATGAAGGCCTAGCTTAGTGCGATGAGAAGCATCACCGATGCTTGTTGATCATTGATCAATTAATTGGATCACCGTTAATATTATTTTGACTCGGAAGACAGCGAAGACTCAGAAGAACACCATAAGCACGGGCACCGCCAGCCTGAGAAGACATGCAACCCAATTGGAGCTACTCGCGGCTGCCTTGGAGACTCCCCGCACCCTCACCTCGTCCACCACCGGCCCGCAGAGCGAGCTCCGGTCGTCGCTCCTCGTACTGTAGTACACGCTGTAGAAGGCGATGCGCGTCCTCTCGGCCCGCGCAGTGAACGTGATGTTGGCAGGTTGGTGGGTCGCGTTGCCCGTGGGCGAGTGGTGGAAGCTCTGCGCCTGGTCCCCCGCGAAGGCCATGACGGCCATGGGCGCCTGGCAGGAGTCGCCCGCGGTCCCGACCGTGAAGGTGAGGCTGTACTGCTTCTGAGGGGTTGTCTCCACCATCTGGGAGATGATCCCTTCCTTGCCCGACAGCAGCTCGACGGCGCGCTTCCCCTGCGGGACGTCGAAGTGGTAGGAGTCGATGTAGCGCACGGCGCGGTTGGACTCCACCATCCAGCCGGGGAGGGCGGACGTCTCCTCGTCGAGGTTGGTGGGGAGCAGCACGCCGAGGTTGGCGTTGGGCAACATCCACGGGCCTTCCTCGAAGTCGCCATTGACGACGGCATCGTCTGCAGTGCACTCAGAGCACGATCAACCATCCCTGCGGATCGCAAAGTCTGAGATCAGAGGAATCGGATCATTCAGCACACCTTGGGGTCTCTCGGGAGCGAAGAGCTTCTTGATGGCGATATCGTCGATGATGGGACCGCAGGTGGGGTCGTCCTCCATGCCGGGGTTCCTAAAGCTCAGCCTCGACTCCGCCCCGTCGACCTCGGCCTCCGCCGGCGCCTGGAACGCCCAGGCATAGGCGTCCCACCCCTCGACGCTGTACAGCGTCTGCAGGTCCACCGCGTGCGACGCCGGCCACACCGACACGTTCAGCGTCTCCAGCTGGGCGCACGTCCGCGCCGCGCTAAACGTCACCGCGTACGTCGCCCCCTTCTCCAGCTGCAGGCCCTGCGCTATCTCTGCGTCGTTCCCCAGCCGCACCGCATGCACCCCTGCATCCATATCATGCTGCATTCACTCCCCACTCACCTTCCTCCTCCAAACCCAAATCCTGCGCCCCGAAAAGAAGGGAATCAATGGCTAACCTTGGGGGACTATTAGGATCATGCCGCCTTGCTTTTGACCAGATTCGACGAGCTCCACCGTCCCATTGACAGTCCAGCCAGGGAGGGAGGTGATTCCTTCACCCTTGCCACCGGTTGAGACCTCACCCACTGTCTCGAAATCTCCATTGTTAAGCAAACCTACAGAGTGAGTGATGACAGTCGCGATTACCATCCATGTCTACGTCTAAAAGCATTGCTTTCCTAAATATCTTTGGAGCTGCCTTTCTTCTCCTCTCACCATACTCTGGGAGGAAGAAACATACCGCATTCTCCCATCAAAACAGCAGCACAAAAGCAACCAGGCAAACTACATAGGTAAACAATCTCAGGACTCGCGCACTCACAGATCGTTTCAACGGCTGCATTGCATCATTTTATCATAAAACGAAGACATCGGGGGCAACATGTACCCGTAGGCCTTCGATGCCATGGACGAAGTCAGAAACCGAAAACGAGACATACCATCTTCTATCGCAGCTGTAGCAAACAGAGAGAAGAGGCGGAGGAGGAGAAGCATCCAGAAAAGAGGAAGCCAGGCGCGTTGAGGCGCGGCGGCGGACGGACGCATCTCGTCGACAAGGGTGATGAACCGGTCTAATTAGGAAGTGGACCGGAGCGAGTTCTTCCCCTTCGCGGCTTCCAACTCACTTGGCGTGTTCCGCCTCTGCCACCCTCTCTTATCGACGAACGATTCCCTTCTTTCTTTCTTATACGTGCATACTCGTTGAGTACTGACAGTAGTACCGGAGAGGAGTTTGTGTTGCTTTGTTTGCCTTCTTTTTTGTGAGTGTTCGTGTAATCTTCTAAACGTGAAAGCAACTGAAACCGAGGAAAACAAATATACGTGTACATGCATACTCTACTTTCTCCCATGTTAATCTCGCAACCCTACTCATTTGTTATAAGTCATACATCATATGTGACATTTAATGTCTGGAAATCTTGCATCAGGGAACAGTGAACACAGAAAAGACACTCTTCCAAAAGCTCGTAGTGTGACAATTATTTGATGGACGGACAGGTTCCTGTCCAAGTTGGACGGGTTGTTTAGTTATCTGAGTGTATAAGATTCGAGTGATCAAATGCAATAATTAAAGCTTCCGTAGAAATATGGATCGACAATAGATGAGCTCTTCTTTCGGCTGGGAATGGGTTCCACAGGCAATAATGTTGATGCCGGAGATGCCAACAGCATAAGTGCGCATGGGTCCAACTGATAGATGAAAGCCATCGATTAATATGTATAACTATACATACATATTAATGGATGGCTTTCATAGGTTTCTAAAGTGTGCAGGCAGCAAAACAAAGTAGTAGTTAAAAAAAATGAGTCATGGGAAATATGGTTCCTGATTCATAGGTATATAAAGTGTGCAGGCAGCAAAACATGTAGCATTTAGATGATACACCTAGACTTCTTCAAAAACAAAAAAACAATAAAAAAACTTGAAAAAGATTGTGAACATAGATAATAGAATCGTGTCGAGCCAAAAAATAATAAAATACATACTCAAGTTGAATCTGGTCCAGAAATGCAATCAGCAAAGTCATACGTGGTCGACACTTTTCCCTCAGCAAAGGATACAAGAATGTTGTTTTGTTTTGGTTGGATTTTGCAGCGAAAAGAAACTCTCAAAGGGAGAGTTGGATGCAAGAATCATCGGAAGAACTCCTCAGGTTGGTTATCGATCACGAACCTACTCCTCAGGAAGGCAGAATTAGAGTCACTCTATGCTTCAGATCTCCCATATTTCTGTGTCTTCACGGTGAGAGAGCCATCACACTCAAAAAGACTTTGATACTCCGTAACATTTGAAGGACTGTTAACTTCACATTTTGTATCATTGGACTTCACAGAGTCGTCAACATCGCATCCATTCTCCTGTTGCTCTTCTTTCTAAGTACTCCCTGTTTCTTCCTGCATATAAACAACATATCTCATTTGAGCGTGAGGTTCAAGCAGATTCAGTATTGGACAGATCTTCAAAGGAAAACTCAATTTTTACCAACCGTATCATGTGATATAATCACTAGACCATCATCTATCGTTTCGTCGGTCAACTCTGTCCGAGTTTTGAGCTGCTTAATTACTTGCATAATATGTGCATGGTCTGTAAAAGGATTTGTTATTAATCACACTGCAAGTGCACTTGCATAATGGATAATTGAAAAGATTGATTTGAGGTTAATGCCAAATTAATAAGCAATAACAAGCACAGAATCACTTTGAATTTCAATACCGATGTGGTGCAAATCAAGTAAACTAACACATCAGTAAACTAACACATCGGTATTCTTTTTCTCCTCTTTTCTTTTTTTTTAATTCTTTTTCCTCTTCTTCTTCCCTTTTTCTCGCTCAATCGACCGCCGACGGTCGATTTCTCTCTCAATCGACCGTCGACGATCAATTTCTCCCTTCAATCGATCGCCGACGGTCGAAATCGACAACCGACGGTCGATTTTTGGCGGAACCGCCCGGTAGCGGGCGGTCCGCGTACCGACAACCTGGCGGACCGGTATGTACCGACCGTACCGGGCGATAAATATCGAAATTACAAACCTTGGGAAAAATATAGACTATTTCTCACCAAACAAATTAAGGATGCCAGTGCTGTAATCTTTTATCTCTTATAAGTGGGACACAGCTATAAAATTTCCTTCTTAGCAAATTTAAAAAACGTTAAAGCTTGCCATATAAATATGTACATATGTATATGTACACACACACATATATATATATATATATACATATATTACTTTGATTATTGCTCATTGATGTATTGATGAGATGCACTCCCACGTAAAATTCGTGCCTGTTGCTATTTTAGCCATTTAGTCTCAAAAACAACAACAAAACCGTAAGTTTCAACAAGTGAGTAAAATATAATTGACATTCCCATTTTAATTAAAGAATTTAAAGGCTAGCAGGCTAGTAAATTATGGTCATATAATGCATAAATTTTCAAATCTACTACTGTACATGAGACTTAAAAATATTGGATTATGTTCACGTCATCTACATTATTTGTGTTGTGTAACTTGAATTTTATATATTATTACTAGCAAAATCTTTGAGGTTGAAGATCAATCATGTACACAAGACAAATTTAAGTATCTAGTGCAGATTACAAATACTTGTGACCATTCTTCCATTACAATTGATAAGCAATCCTTCTATTCCCAAGAACTTAAGACAGAATTAGATTCCTGAAAACCACAAATAAAAACACCAAAAACAATTACTAACCAAAGAAAGACCTCAAGTCATGTGGCATTTGTGCACAAGCACGGAGGTAGACATGCTACAACACTACAACAAGATCTGATGAGATGTCCAAGCATCCCCTGATGCTTCACATCGAGCAGGGTTTAGAACTAGAAAATCCAATCATTAATGTCACCGCTCGACCTCGGAGAAGTCCCTCCGAAGCCCTCTTTTCCATGATCTTTTTTGTTTATAAACTCTATCAGACACCATTTCCATTCTTCAACATCGTTCCTTAGATCTATCGCATGATGAGCTATTTGCTTTCTTGTTCTCAACTATGGGTATTTAAATTTTGCTTTAATATTTTATATGTTTCAAGAAACATACAGTGGCATGAGATCCCAACATGTGTAATGAAATAAAAAGACATGCTTAAGGAAAACTGCATTTATTGGCCCTGTAAGATAAATTCCATACCTCTGATTTGAGAATAATTTGCCCACTGCTGCTGCTTCTCTATTCTGCATTACAACATTCAAAAGAACATCAATAGACATTATCTCATAAAAAGGTAACATTTCAATAGCCAAAAGAATCACGTACAGATAGTCTCTGGTTGAGAGAGGCTAGAGTTGAGAGTTGAGACACCGAGTGACATCACAATTCCAAGAAAATCATTGAACGATGTCGTAAGTTCCTTGTTTTGGGATTGTCGATCAACTTTTGCCTGAAAGATATCAACATTCCCTGCTAACATGTGAATTCAATCATAAAAAAGCAAGAGACTTAAATAAACTATATATTGAAAGAACACACATCCAAGCCATGAAGACCACAAAAATTACCAGTTGTATTTAAGGGGCCATTACGGGAACACAAGCTGAAGCAAGCATCTAGACCTTGAAAGCAATAAGTCAGCAACAGCATCTATAAGATATAGAAGTGACAAAACAAAATGTTCATATTGACCTGGCCTAAACTTCCTTGACTCTGCCGAGGACTATCCAAAAATCCACCTGCCACACCAAAGTAATTGGAAAGTCCAGGTTCGTGACCGGTTCTCTCCATCTCCAGTTTAAAAGTCAGGATCTTGAGCTGAAGGCTGTGGAGATGGGGGAACCAGTTGTGTAGCATCAGAGTTTTTGGGGATTGTAGAGGCAACATTAGCAGTCTTAGCAAGAGGTCTAGGTCGAAACTTTCCGGGTCTTCGCTCTGCCCAGGTACATACATATAGGCATTGATCAGGAGAACAAAAAAAAGAAGAAAGAAAATGAAGGAACCATAGAAGATAAATGACAAAGTCTTCCTCAAAGAAGCGATTACCTGTGGTGGTTGTCGTGGGAAGAAGGATATCATCAAAGGAATCCAAATCGTCAAGCATGGCCTCGGTGTGAAGTTGGTCTGTAAACGTACCGTAAGAGAAATGATGTATACATTTAAATCTCAAATCTTAAACGACTGCCACCCCTCGTACCTAATCACACCGAATTCTCTCTTGCCACCATCGGCAACGACCCCTCCTCCCTAGGTTCTCTTGCGTTGACTCTGACGAGTAACTCTGATTACCTCAATAGCTCCTGAGAACTGGGGCAAAAGTGGGACAGAATCTCGAATTCGAAGGTGAAAGAAGTAAACTTCGGTTGTGCGGCCAGCGATCGCCTTCGAATCGCTAAGGAACAAAGGAGAAATCGGTACCCGAAGCGGAGGGGACGGAGACCGAGCGAAAGGGACAGCGCATAATTCTAATTAATGGTGTTTAAAGTTGAGGAAATATGGCCATTGTTTTTACCCGGAGTTTTTTTTATTAAAATTTATATAAAACCCTCATCAGTTCAATCAAACACCTTAGGGGTAAAAAAATGACGATGACATTGGAAGTCACGTGAGAGCCACAAGTCGTGGAGAAGGTGATGGTGTCACCGACGAGAGGTGGGCGAAAGTTGTGGCTTAGACGAGGTGATGGTGAAGATATTGAAATTTGTGTGAGAGTTGGAGATCGTAAATAACAACTAACAATAATAGCGAGGAGAGGCACATGATTGCGTGGCCGATTGAGGTGCTACGATGGGTCGAATTGGGGCGAGATGTCGACGGTTGAGGTGAGGGTAGTGGTGAAACTAGTAATTATGTTAGGGATATAATGGGGTGATCCAAGAACTAATAGATTATTGAGGTTATGTAATAATTTGAATAAGATTACTTTTTCATAAATATGCATATTATTGTTGCCAGCTCTCCTCATTGCTTATTATTGTTGATCACCGCTCTACATAGATCAAACGTGTTGTTGTTCTCTGTCCATTGCGTATCTGCTAAAGTTAGGCAGAGTCGAGTTGCAGAATTTTATTTGATTTCTCTCTTTTTAGTCCTTTAATATCAATCACATTACAAAAATGTATAATGCCATACACGCTTGACATCTTTATAGAGAGACGGACCCCACTATCTCAGATGAACTGTAGAGATGCACTCTTCTTTTGGTTGGGTTCCGTGATGGATGTGATGGTCTGTCAAATGACGTTGATTAGGTGATGGCAGACACGGAAACCAACAAGTGTTTTATGAGTCATCCAAAGACGCATCAGTCTATGCCACGTACGAACACTGCTTAATTTTAACTCCATCAACTCGGACTC
Organism: Ensete ventricosum; assembly: GCA_029747655.1. Classification (NCBI taxonomy): domain Eukaryota; kingdom Viridiplantae; phylum Streptophyta; class Magnoliopsida; order Zingiberales; family Musaceae; genus Ensete; species Ensete ventricosum. The sequence continues at coordinate 42,842,968 of JAQQAF010000005.1, read as the reverse complement.
GAGTCACGCGGCGGCAGTATCATCCGCCTTTCCAGCACCGAGTCGAATTCGCGAACGACTCGCCCGATCCCTACTTTCGACTCGGAGCGAGTTGGCCGTCGAACCGACTCAATTCTCTCTCTCTTTTTATCGGACCACCGCGAAGGCGTGACCCCCGAAGTCGTGTTGTGGCTCCATTCCTACGCGGACTCGCGCCACGCCAACACGCCCCCTCCCCCCGAGCCCAACCGATGGACTCGGCTCACGGCCTTTGCGAGCTCATCCAGCGGCTCCGCCTCTACGAGGCCCCGCCCCCGTCCGACGACGACGGCGACGGGGCAGACGTCGACGAGAGAGGGAAGGTCTTCTCCTCGCTGGGACTCGCCGAGACTGCCGCGGCCGATGCCCCCCGCCTGGAGAGATTCCGGCCCAAGAGGGCAGCCGTCCTGATTTGCCTATTCGAGGGTGATCTAGGCGAGCTCCGGGTCATCCTCACCAAGCGCTCCTCCAACCTGTCCACCCACTCCGGTCATTTCTACTTCTTCCTCCAATTTGGGGTTTCGAAGGGAGAGGAGAGGAGAGAGAGAGAGAGAGAGATTGGAATTTTCAAGGAAAAAGCGGCCTTCTTGGGGTTTCCTTTGGATTTAACCCATTGGATGGATGGGTTGCAGGTGAGGTGTCCTTGCCCGGGGGCAAAGCAGAAGAAGGCGACAAGGATGACGCCGACACCGCAACGCGGGAGGCCAAGGAAGAAATAGGACTGGACCCATCGCTTGTCACGGTCGTTGCCCTTTTGGAGCCATTCTTGTCCCGGGTAACTCTGCTTCAAGAACGTTCATTTACCTTAAAAATCATCGTTGGTTTCTAGTCATTAAACTTAGATTACAACCTCGCCTTCTCAATAGTTGAATTAGTGCATGCAAATTCCTTATTGGATGAGGTATATTGGAGCAGTGGCTATCAGGTTATCAGACTATGAGCTATTCGTTTGCATCAATGTGTATCCTTGCGGAAAGGTCCCATGGAGTACGAGTACTGGAACTTATTAGTTTCTTTGTGTCATGATGAGCTTTCAAGCCATCAGTTGAATTGGTCGGCATGGTTGCTGTTGTTGCATAGTTCTGTTATCATTGTTGAGAACATAAAAGATGAGAAGGATTCATGTGATCGCACTACAGATTCTCATAAAGCAATTTTGATACTTCCTGGAGCTCGTCAAATCAATACATTGAGCTCGGTTGCTGCTGTTGCATAGTGCTGTTATCATTGTTGAGAACATAAAAGATGAGAAGGATTTCATGTGATCGCACTACAGATTCTCTTAAAGCGATTTGATATGTTCTGAAGCTTGTCAAATCAATGCATAGAGCACGATTGCTGCTGTTACCTAGTGCTGTTATCATTGTTGAGAACATAAGGATGAAAGGATTTCATCTGATCTCGCACTATAGGTTGTCATCAAGCAATTTGATACATCCTGAAGCTTGTCAAATTAATGCATAAAGCAGTTCTTTTTTGCGAAAATCCTCAGTTTCCATGTGAAAATTTATGCTAGATTTACCAGGAAGGGAAGGAGAAGTTCCGTGCTGCTTTTAGTTGGTCATATTGGTTCAGGAAAACTATTGCCTTTGATCTTGGCTGTTGCAGATAATATTGCTATAAAGTCATGTGTGTAAATTTTTGATACATCTATACATGCAATATGCACATCTATATATAGCTTGGATCGACATGATACTATTTGTATGATATTTGTGTTATCTTATCTATTGAGTTCTCTTTTGTGAATTGAAATATATTTTTCAGATACTTTTTTATTATTACTGTGAGTGTTAAGGTACATTGGGAAGTGATGCTAGTCTTTGAAAATAGAAACCTTCATGACATTTGTGTAGCTTAAGAAGCTTAGAAAAAAATTTAATCATAATACCTGATGCTTGGTTTGCTGCTTTATTCCACTGTTCTTATACTTGTCTTCTCTTCTAATATGATTTACAGCTTTTGGACTAAATTCTGGAAAAAGCATAACAATTATATGTGTCTAGGCAAGTGGAATCATGAAAATAAACAGAAGCAAGAACCATTGTTTTAAGTCAGATTTGCAAGAGAGTTCTAATTTGAACTTTACTACTGCACGAATCCCTACTAACAGTAGCATTACAAAAGAAAAAGTGTTTTCCGCCAAACATCAGCAAGAGCCCCCAAAAGAGAAACTAACCATGGCGCCTTCCTTTTAAAATTTTCATTTATTAATCAGTAACAATCAAATCTGTTTGTACTTATCTCCATCCATTTCTTATAGATATTTTATTTGGACCAGAATCTTCTTTAGTATCTGGGCAACACAGATTTCAACTAGGCTATTAATATAAAGCATCTTCATGGTTTCTAAGTGGATAGCAACATTGCCACTTACGTGTTGAGAGGGTTTGAAACTTTTGTCTAGAAAAGAAGGTACAACTAAAATGAATTAGAATTCATCATCTTAATGAACTATTTCAAGAAATATTTGACATGATAGGACAGGACATGAGACAGAACTATTAGTTCACACATCAAAGGTGCAACAAAATGTTTTTTCTAGATGTAATAAAATGCTTGTGTTTTAGATGTAATAATTTTTTTTTTTTTTACTTTAATCTGAGCTTTTGGTCATACGCAAGCCCAATTGTGCTTAGTTCAATCTTAGGTTTCTTCTTTTGGGAGGTATGACTATTATCACTCAGTATTTGACAAATGAAAGCGGATCTGCAATGGAGTTACAGTGTAATAAGGATTTGATGTAGAAAGCATTTGGGACTTTCTTTCAGTGAAAAACTAAAGAAGAAACTGATTTGTTATTTAAACTATTTTGCAGCATCTTCTCAGAGTAGTTCCTGTAGTCGGGATACTTACCGACAAACAAGCATTCAAGCCAAAACTTAATGCTAATGAAGTGGAAACAATTTTTGATGCACCCTTAGAGATGTTCCTCAAGGTTTGTTTTGGTTTGCCTATTCCAGGGGTTCAAGCTTAACTATTCCTTTTTTATTTCTTAAATTTTTAGAAGATTTTGCTCTTTGTTGAATAGGATCAAAACCGGAGGTCTGAGGAGCGAGAGTGGATGGGGGAGAAATTTCTTGTTCATTTCTTCAACTTTGAAACTGGGAACAATAAGTTTGTCATATGGGGTTTAACCGCAAGTATCTTGATTCATGCTGCATCAATTGTTTACCAGCGGCCACCTGCTTTCCCTGAGCAAAAGCCCAAATACAGAATTCCTCACTGCATTAAGGGGAATTGCACAATGCCATGAATAAATTCATATTGGTATGTAGAAGCTTCTTTTGAACATAGTGTTGCCTTTTGAAAGGTACTAATAAATCTTGATAAGATGATATTCCTGCCAATGTTTTGCATTAAAAATGCTTCCCTGTCTGGCATGATTAGTGCTTTTTATGCTCGATTTTTAGAAATGTTTCAATTTGGGTGTTTCTGTTTGGTGTCAAACTTATGGGATCATATACTTGTTTTGGTTGCATGCAGGTGCTGTCTGCACTGCTTCAGATGCATCCAGCTGGTTGGGAAGAGTGGGAACCATTTAATTTGTTAAAGATCCACAGAAGTGATGCTTCACAGAACTGGATTATTTAATACATATGTATTTAGGAATTGAACCCCAAATGCTTACAGAGCTTAGAGAATTATCTGCTTGCATTGCAACCAGATGGATCCATTCGTCTGGATGAATAGTTCTGCTTGAGATGCTGTAGCGGCTGTAAGATGTAAGTCCACAATCAATAAGATGCAAGTTACAGAAGCATTTGCAGGCCTATTTCTTGTGATGCTTCCTTATCTGGGCTTAATCTATTCATGTACTTAGCTATTGCTTCTGACAATTATTTTTCTTGTTCTTATAATGTCTGTGAATATGAGAAAGTGGTGCCTTGCATCTAAGAGCAAATTTGAGTTGGATTATATTGCATGGTTGGATTGGAGTTTAGTGTATTCAACTTTCTATAAATTTTATCTCCATGGTTTGATTTAATTCGTGGTGGAACAGCATTTCGCAGGGACGCCATCAGACATCTGCATTTGCCTTTCCATCCTCGAAAAGAAACCCCTGTTTCAATGATGAGGCCGGCGGTGGCCTCCAACTCGACATCCAACCATAAGCTCACATTATGACAGAGATCGTTGGCTTGTACTACTCGAGAACGAACAACGTGAACAAGATCATGTTTACTGCTTGTTTGCCGATCGAGAACACTTGCAGGAATAGGCGAGTCACGAAGAACCAACACGCCCCCATGGATCCACCATGACATCAGAACACACGAAGGGCCAAACAACACAGTGTGAGTCGGCCAACACCTCTGTCGCCTTCCATGGTTTCCAGAAAAGAAGGAATCAACAAGAAAGGATGAGCTGATGAGGTTGTGCAAGAAGAGTCCGAGGTATCCCACTTTAGATGAATGGGTTCCTACGCACACACGGTTGTGTGCTCCCGCTACAGACCTCAGTGGCATGCATGATTGTGGACAAGGAAAAGGCAGAACCAGAACAGGGTGTTTCTCCTTCTTGCTCTCTCACTACTGTCCTTGCAATGTTGTGTGCTCTCTGTCGGCGAACACTTGGGTTGGGCGGCCATTATATAAAGCTACGACCCGCGGTCGTTCGCGGCGTAGCAAGGAGCGGTCATGGCGGCGAGCTTCAACCCAAGGCTTTGTCTCTGTTTCGTGTTGATGTTGTCTTCCCTCTCGAGCTCCAAGTGCCGAGTTCTCGATCGAACACCGCCGCCGACTGCGTCTCTCGGGAGCTTGAATGCGAGGAGATGGGTCGGCGGAGAGACGCCTGAGAGAGTTTACGAGCCAGAGAGGCTGATCCCCGGCGGACCAGACCCCAAGCATCATTAGTCCATGGATCTATCTGTAGACCAAGTTGTCTTGGCACACCAGAGAAGCTGTGTGCCTGTGTGAACGAACCTTTTCTCTTCCCTTTGAGAAGGAAGAAGCAGAAATTTCTAATTGGGAATTTTATCTGAAGTATTGACGCAATGCTATCTTTTATCAACTATTTTATTTACTTTCTCTATCTTCGAATTTAGAACTAAGATGAGATTATGTACATTAATCCATTTTAAATAATCATCAAGGAGTATTTATTACTTATGAGATTATGTAAAACAATTTATCCTATTTTTTCTAATATCATACGAAAAATACCGCATTGGCAAAAAAGGTAATTGCAATGCCCTTTGGTTTCTTTTTGTTTTGCCGCAACGGAGAAAAAAGTAAAGTGTTCATCGCGGTGACCTCGGAGATCAGCCTCTCGCTCTCCTCCGCCTCGTTCCATAGCCTCCTCCTCCTCTCCCCGGCCAATCAGGCGTCGCGGCCAGGCCACCGGCCTCCTCGCCCTTGGTCGCAGCCCAAACTTCTCTTTCCGGTGCTCTTCTTCTTCTTCGCGCTTGCGGGGATATTGAGGTCGGTCGTGGCACCACCTCGATGCCCTTGTCCCCTTGCCCCCACCTCGGCCGCCGCTCCCTCTCCTCCCCGGAACCATCAGAGTCGACGGTGGCTATGTCGGCGGACGGCGGAGGAGGGGTGGAGGCGCTTGGGCGGTTCTGGCAGCAGCCGGATGGGATGGGATACGTTCGCTGTCTCAACTTCAGCGAGCAGTACCTTGCAGAGGGCGTGGCCGCTGCGCTGGCCGGTCGCCGGAGGAAGGACCTCCTTGTGGTCGTCTGCCGCGGGCTCAACCAGCATCGGTACCAGATCGTCGACGCGGTGGCAATCGGTCGCGTTCTCGGCGCTGCGCTCGTCGTGCCCGTCCTCTAGGTCAACGTCATCTGGGGTGACTGACGAAAGGTGCCATCTTGCGTCCCATTTCTCCTTGTTTACATCTGTGCGTAGCATCTTGACTGGCTGCTTGCTTGGGCGGTGAGTTCTCTGATGTGTTCGGCCTGGAGCAGCACTTCAAGAGCGTTCTCGCCGACGACGTTAAGGTGGTGTCCTCGCTGCCCTCGACTCATATCATGACAAGGCCGGTGCAGGAGAAGCAAACGCCTCTTCATGTCTTCCCTGCTTGGATTCGATCAGGATACATGAAGCGAGCGAGTCCTCGTCTTCTCCTACCACAAACGTCCTCATCAAATGACGAAACGGAATCCTTATCTTTACTCTTAATTCATTGTTTCTCCTTGTTGATTGCCGGTGCAGCTTAACAGAGAAGGTGTTCTGCTCCTGAGAGGCCTGGCGACCAGGCTTTATCTCCAAAAGCTCCGGTGCAAGGTAACCACTGCCTCCTATCGATTGGAAACCAGAATCGACTCGTGTGTCCCCAAACTTACTAGGTTGCGTTCCACGCACTGAGGTTTTCAGCTCCAATCCGAGAACTGGGCAACAAGCTCGCCATGAGGAAGATAAGCAAACTGGTTGCCTTCCTGGTCTCAACCCCGAGCACGACGAGATCGTTCGAGCGGAGAGGAAGCTCAAGCCGGAGCTCCTCACCGGGACGTCCAACATGGCTTACCACGACCGCAAAGCTTGCCGGGCTCCGTTGAACGCCGCAGAGGTCACCAGGCACGCTCACAACCTCTGCCCGTTCTCTATTTCAGCTTGTAATGGTGATGCTACGCTACAGATTGCTGAAATCACTCGAAGCGCCGACGGACGCGAGGATAAACCGGCTGCCGGGGCAGAGGGCGTACGCCGGGCACAGGAACCAAACAAGCAGTAGACGCTCCGCCAGTTCATGGACGCCTCCTCGCCGCAGTCGGAACTCATCTGGATTACCCTTTTTTTTCCCCATCAAACCGATAAAAATTAGTCATTAAAAAGTTTTCATTTGGGTAAAATAAAAAAAAAATTATCTTTTTTAACCTATTGATTCCAACACACGATGCTTTTTTTTAATCGCAACAATAATGTTAGAAAAATAAAAATAAAACGATTGTTTCACTTCTCATAAAAGTTATAATATTAAAAGCGTCCAAATGCATACGATAATATATAATTAAAATGCATTGGATAATATGTAATTAACCGTAGATATAGAATACTAAAAAGCACATCACCCATCATCAAATGTCTTTCGGTAACCGCTTAGCTTAAACGGAATCCACGTCTCAGATATGGACCCAGGTGTTACCTTGCCCCTTCGTGTTCCATCTCATACTTGGGGGTATTTAGCCGCAAGAAACGTGTTGCGAGCATATCTTAACGGACGTTACTGTGGGCTCCGCCTCGTCGCCCTCGCTGCCCTCCATAAGCTGCCCGTCGTCGCAAGATAGCAACCGACCTTGTCGTTTACTTCCCTTTCCTAGGCGACCAAGAAAAGAGGAGACGGTTGCGGCCCCGTCCCTGACCCCTCCTCCCTCGGTCTCTGTTTTCGATGGCGTCGGGTGAATCCTCCGGTCGGGCCGCCGCATCGGACTCCAGCTCGTTCGATTTTGGATCCGATGACGTTCTCTGCCCCTACGGTGACTCTGCCGCCCAGGAACCCTCCCTCGATCGGGAAGCGATCGGACCTTCCCGGGACGGTATTCTCCTTTCTTGATCGTGTTTCCTCCGTTCATTTGTTGATGCCACGTCTTGATGTCCAGACTTGTCGGATTGGTTCGCCAATTTGGTCGGTATTGGAAACAGGACGAGAGTTTTGATGCTTAGAATGGGCGTCGTATCCCATTTTCTCTTGTAGCATGGGACGTTTACTTGCGAACGCCGACCGTAGATGTAATGCAATTGGTTGTTCAGAGTAAGGGAGAATTAGGGTTTTTGTTATTATTGCTAATGCTTGTGATCTCTTTATTATAGATGGTTTTGGTTGGGATTCTCTTAATTATAGATAAGACATTGGTATCACGCTATATTGCGGCTACTTTGATATGTTTCCAACCTGGGATCGTTTTCATCGTGTTATGCTCAATTGGGAATCCAACTAACTGTTCAGAATTGCTGAAAGTTAAATTTGACACCATTTTATGGAATCAAGAATAGGCATCTATTGTTGGATTCGAATGGTAGCATGCAGATGTGTTGCACCTTCTGCAAGAATGTTCGCCTTTCTAAAAAAGTTGAGGCATATGATGCACTCATTGTATCCCTTTGCACTTCTAAATGTAAGCCCTAAAGCGTGATTTGTCATTTATATACATAACAGAATTTGTAAGTGTTGTAGTAATCTTCGTCTATCAAAAGTCACTCATCCTTATTTTGTTGAACTTACTAGAAAATCTATAACAAGCCCATAAATTATTCATTTGAAACAACTAGGATCTTAGTCCATGAACCATCACATTTTTATTGTTCTCCTTGAGAAATAACTTAGATAGTCTTAATGTAATGTAAACAAGGTAAGGCATAGTATCTCAAATTGTTTCTATTACTTGATCTTCATAAAGCAGGATATCCGAGAATGCAGAATGGGGAGATGCATTTCCACAAACTTGGACAATCACTTTGTGAACTTCAAGGTGATTTCATTCAGGATCAGAGTGACAAGGATCTGAACTTCAAGTCTCTTGAGAAACATCTCCAAGAAGTAAGTTTAATTCTGATACCACATACATGTTCATGTTTATATAATTTGTTTTCTGGACTCAATTAAAGGAAGATGCTTCATGATAGTACTTTCTGTCTGCTTAGAGTGGCTTGACTTGGGTTCTGCCGGCGGATAGTCTCTTTTATGGCTATAACAATAACAGTGATGGTTGGTTATTATTGATTTTACTAAATTAGATGGTTATATGTTCTCTTGGTATCCAGACATTTATGGCATAGGCTGATTCAGAAAGAACTCTAGATGGAATGACTGGTTCTTTGTCCCTTCAAGGTTTTGTTTGGATTTAGTTGTTGGACGTAACCTACCCTTATAATTTTCCGCTGAGTTTGACATAATTTGTGCTTGTATTTCAAACTTGCTACCCATCTATATTAAATGGTGACAATGTTATCACTCTATGTGCTTGATGGTTAACATTTCCTAGCATCATCTGAGTGGAATAGTTTGAGAGTATAACCTGTAGCTGTAGATTGGTTGTCCAAGTAAACATATAATATCAGGTTGTAATCAAGGAGACAGTTTTATCTGAAAATAAATGGCGTCCAGTCAAATTTACAAGGTAATTGAAGCATCAATGGCTGTTTAGTAGTAATGATAACCATGCATGCTATATAAATTGTGTGATCCTTTTTAATAGGCCACTGGATCTTTTGCACACGAAGCGATACAGAAGGCCATCAACCTTGTAGGACGCTTGGAATGTAGATAAGTAGATTTAAGTGGTGTCCGAAGAACCACTATGCATTAAAATAGGCTTACTTTTGTAAAAAAAAAATTTCTTTTCTTTAGTATATGAATTATTTTTCTGATATTTAGAAAGCCTAGAAAAATAGATGGCTTTTGCACATTCGAACTTGTTAAATAATATACATGTGTGGTGGATATGATCAGTAAAGGAGAAAGTTGATGATCACTTGAAATTGGTACGGAGCTTTTTTTTTTTTTTTTTTTTTGACAGATAGGATTATAAATGGGGGAGCCATACTCAACACACACATGTAGAGGAGGATGTTTCAACCACCAACCGATAAAGGTTGTTGACGTTGGAAATCAGAAATGCTTTGGGGGTGATGCTTGCCTACGGTCAATGCGGCACCAAAGATGGTCTTTCGGTAGGGTAAGGTAATGGCCATGCATGATGTATATATACTTCTTTATATATATATATATATATATATCTATTAAAATTTCTTGGTGTATATTTCTTTTCTTCATGTTATGGCTAAGAAAGGTAGGTACACAATCTGACTTGCATGTAAAAATTTACTTAGTTATTACCCCCTTGAAACTGATAAAAGAGTTCGATTTCAACCCATGTGTAAGCAAATGATATATATCATGGTACCCTGCTAGTCATATTTAGTAAAATCAATATTCAAATAAGGTTCATTTTACCTTAAGTTGGAGACTGTTATATATATATATATATATATATATATATATATATATATATATTATATTTGATACTGTCATACTTTGTTGTTGTTGTTGTCGTCGTCTGTCTTTGTTGATATCTATTATACAATCCTCTCCGCATCCAGGTCCACACAGGTCTGTTCAAATTATGAGACACAAGGAAAGAACTCAGCGGAAACTCACAAGGAACTGGCCAAGCTTCTAATGGTGCAGAAAGAATCTGCAGAAAAGAATGAAGAAGAAGAAGAAGAAGTTGCACACGATCTGTTTGGGGGAGCCCAAAAAGAAATTGATGTTTGGGAGGCAAAGAAAGACCTCGGCTTCAGGATTGGCCCAACCCACCACCACGGCAACCGCAGAGCACCTTCACAGCCTGCCCAGCACTTGGGCTCCCCCAAACATTTTTCCCGGCAGCGTGCCTACGCAGGTCCCACGACCTGAAGCCTTAAGGCAGGCGCAAGGGGTCAATAAAGAAAGAAAGCAAATAGTCATAATCAAAGTATGGATAGCAAGGCCGAGAAGCACTCCGGTTATAGCCTGTTAGACAGTGGCTAAATTCTGTATTCTTGTATTTCTCCCTAAAGGTAGTAGCGGTTCAACTCCGTATTATGGGGATTAGGCTTAGAAGCACTAGTTTGATCCGCTCTTATTAGACTAGTGCGTGTTCTTGTTGGCGTGTACAAAAAGAAGACTTCGCTTTAGGATGGGAAGCCTTGGTCAGCAGTTTTCTTCTTGTTAGCATCGGAGTCTCAGTTTAAGAGGCAGTCAAGTAAGATTTGAGATTCCTAGTTTCAGAGTAAGGGGCTTTGGGCAGCTGAGTCCGATTCCCTAGCCTAGAGTCGAGTCTTATTAGCAGCGTGTGGATTCCGACTTTGATGTTTGGCTCCGAGTTTCGTCCAAGTAGGTCCGGGCCATCTATTTCTCAGGATGTAAAAAGTATGGGCAATCCGGTTGTAAAAGAAAGAATAGGGGATTTGAGTATTGGAGAAAGAAGCTTTATTCCTCTATTTCCAGATCAGCCATAAAGAGTGGGCAATGATAGCTCTCAGGTTCCAAGAGTCTGTTTCATTCTCTGGGCCTTTATGAAGCTACAAGCCAAGATGCCAATTTCAAAAAAGGACTTTCAGATCCCAGGCAAGTAGGCGACAAGCTATAACATATAGTGCGTCAGTAGCTAACGATACGCGGCGCCGACAAGCTATAACATATAGTGCTAAAGTTAGCCGGCCAAGCAACTCACCGATAACTATTATGTAAGCCTCGCTTACCTTTCTTTTAGGTAATAATGATTTTCTTCACTTACAGGAGAGGTGGGCAAAGGGTATGCTCTACTATCAGTGGAACAAGAGGCGATAGATTCTATTATGTTTGACAAGGCGCAATAAGACTCAGTGTGGTTAGCGGCATTTATGAGTCTCAATTCATATTGTATAGGCGGGTAATCAATATTCATTTACAGTTTTATTTTCCTCGCCACTAGGAAAGCCAGAAGGATTCCATTACTGTATTGACCCATCATAGGAAGTTTATCAGCGAAAAAGTAAGTGCCCTTATATACTCTGCCCAAGATAGAGAAAATGAAGTATTTGTTTGGTTTGAATAAGCAACGGTGCAAGAAGCAGAAGCAAGTCTATATTTCAACGCTACAACAGAAGAAGAAGTTTTGGCACAAGATTCAGTGTTGTTTGTAGGTATAAGAAGATTATGCTTGCTCACTTTCTTATAGTTAGTATAGTAGGGTTTCTTTTCGACTTGAACTGAATGACAGGGTTTCTTTTCCCACTAAGCTACTCTAGTGGAACTGGATTTCGCTACTGAACTATATATCTATATCCGCATACATCTATATCTGCTTATTAGACTCGTGAGCAAACGCCTGAAACACCTTTTTTTTTTTTTTTTTTTCTTGTTTTACTCTCCTTTGGTCAAGAAGGGGGGGGGGGGTTAAAGTATTGTTGTTAGATAGAGTCATTAGAATCGGACTGAACACAACACGAAAGAGTGTAGCGGCATAATGCACCCCTAAGAAATCATTAGAATCCGAGTTGACAGCCCCGAGTTAGTATGGTTGCTCACATAATGCACCCCTAAGAAATCATTGAATATGCGCCACCCTAAATATGGATTCAAAGTCATAAAACACCAGCATAGATGAAAGAAAGTAATAAAACACAGCAGCTTATCGATTAGTGACAAAAACCTCACGCTCTACTTAATTCCTAAATAATTGTTACTTATTGTTTGTTTGTCCTTGCTTGCTCTTGTACCGTAGCTTTTCCAGTTGTTTGCTTTTGTTCGAAGTCCTGCCCTGCCCGCCCTTTCGCTAATGCGAGTTCTTTTCATTTAATCTAGCTACCCATATATATTCTTTTCATTTCATCTAGCTACCCGAAGTAGGGGAACTTAGAAATAAGGTAAACAACTTAGAAATAGGGTAAATGACTCTCCATAGGACATCTTCTAGCTTCAGTCGTTAGCGCAACTAAAGCATCAGCTTCAAGAAGTTAACGACGCGTTGCTTTCCATCAAGAATATGGAATCTACCTAGCATAGAAATAGGTAAATAACCCTAACTGCTTCAAATAAGAACTAGATCACTGAACGCACCTGAAGAGAGGCACCGTTTTTTATACTTTCTCGACTTTCCACTTGTTTATCATTATGGGTAGCGGAGCAGTGGGGCGATACGGGCCAAGAGCAAGTATAAAAAACGGTGTTTATCCTTTCTTCGTCGGCTACCACCTATCAGATTCTTCTGTTCTGTTTAACTACCCTTGACTTGATTCTGAAACCTCCAATAGGCAAAACGCACTAAGTACTTCCTCAGGTATCTGTTAGGGCCGTTCGAGCAAAGGTTTCTGGTAAGGGCCGTTCGAGCAAGGGTTGACAGTAAGGAAGCAAGGGTTAAGGGCAAGGAAATAAGAGGAAGGGGTATGCCTAAAGTTTCGAAATCCAATCTTAGAATTCATCAAATGCTCTATTATGCGCTATCCGATCTCGTGAAGTGAAGCTGGTTGGTTAGCTATGATCCTATCAATTCATTAACTATTTCAGTATTGTGATCTCTTGCCGTAAACAAGTATTGTGTGTGTGATCTCTTGGCATAGCTTTAACTCGATGTAAGAAAGCATGTTCCTCGCTACAAAGCCCGAAGACGAAGGTAAGATTAAGCGAACGGGTTATCTTTCCCACTCTGCCTTGCTTTCAATCTGTCTTATGCCACTCCTCAAGCCATTCTTCTCTAGGGGTCTGTCTCTCGCTTCCTAACCCCAAAAGCTCCATTTCATCTACTAGATTATCGAGCGGATTCGATCACAGTCCCATAAGCAGTCAGTAGGGACCCACCCCTCCCCTCCCCAACGGGAAGCTCAGGATGGATGGATCACGGCCACCCCCTGCACGACATGCAGCAACCGATGGCCTGTCTCCAGTCAGCCACCAGCTCTTTTTGGATCACAGCTCCAGCAAGGGTTACAACCCCCCCCCCCCCCCCCTCTTCACTCATTGGAGCCCCGCCCGCCTCTTCACTCATTGGACCTCCTCCCTCTCCTCCGTTCCCCACCCCTTCTCCTCCTCCCCTACAACCTTTCATTTGTGTAGGCATCGCCCGCTTTGTCCCCCCTCCTTTGCTGCCTGCGTAGCATCGCTTGCATGTAGATGGCAATCTTGTCCCCCCTCCCATCCTCTACCAACCAACTGCGTTTGATTGTCATCATCGCTCGTCAAACCTCCTCTCATTTCTCGTCGCTTATGATGCAACATTGCAAGCGAGCGATTGCCTTTCTCACTCTTCTACTGCTTAGTTGGCCATCATCCACCACCCTGTCAACGAGCCCCCATCCCGACCACATCCAAGCGTTGCTCTCCTTCAACAACGAGCCCCGCCCGCCTCTTCACTCATTGGACCTCCTCCCTCCTCCGTCCCCCCCCCCCCCCCCCCCCCCCCCCTACTCCTCCTCCCCTACAACCTTTCATTTCTGTAGGCATCGCCCGCTTTGTCCCCCCTCCTTTGCTGCCTGTGTAGCATCGCTTGTATGTAGATGGCAATCTTGTCCCCCTCCCTTAGCAAGGCCGTAGCCATAGCGATCGCCTTTGTCCCCCTCTTCAGTCACTCCAACTAGTCATCCTCCGCGCCACCACCACCACCACTTTACAGATGAGACCCTTTTATCCCAGCCGCATCTAGGTAGGTGCTCCTCTCTCCTTTGGCCATGGGTCTCGCACCTCCCCGTTGCTGCTGCCATCACTACCGCCCTTGTCACCCTTCCTTCCTTCGCTCTACCCACCTCTGCTTTATCCACGCTGCAAAAGCAACATATCTATGTAAAATATTCTTATTCCCATATAGGAACAACTTTAACCAAGGTTAAGAAGATTAAACTCTTGAATTTAACATAAAAGAATACTCAGCAATGGTAACCATTGATGCAATGTGTCCATGAGAAGGAAGCCTACAGACTCATAATCTATGATTACTATTTGAGCTCCAACTACTAGTTATGAAACAACAGAAGCTTGGCATAATGGAGATAGACTAAAAATGCAAGGAATCGAGAGAACTCTCCATACCAAAAATATCACAGACCTAAACAAACGGGAAGAAAGTCAAACAAGCATGTATCAACCATAACAGAACAATGCAGAAAACTCAAATGAAGTTTAAAAAAAAAAAAAACCACGTCTACACGTTAACACATACACATGTGATTCAAACATTGACATAAACACATCATGAAGCCTATGGTATATCAAATGAAGTTGAAAAAGTCATGTAAACCACATCTTTACATTCACTCGGCAAATCCATTTTCCGACGTATGAGAGGAGAAATAACAAAGCCATTTTCAAACTTAAAATTATTGAAACATTATATATCAGCTAAGAAACCAGAATGACACAAGCAAATTTATGATATTAGCAGTACATGTCCTGACATTTCCCCTTTCCTATGTGCACCAAGCTGATCCTTCAAAAAGTCCCATAAAGCTTCAACAAATCAAGGGAGCATAAGCAAGGATAAAGGCAAGAAGAGAACTGTTTCATCTAGCAGAAAATTTCCAAATCCACATGAGTCAGTTCTTTCTATAGCATAGCAAAATGTTGTTGTCTTTGTATCTGGGTGTTCTGAATCCAATGTATTGCCTGAATCCACCTAATATACCATCATACATCCTTGTTGCCAGCAAATTTAAATACAATATATCAGTACATCTTTTCATTTGGCAATGTATTGAATAAGAAAAAAATTAAGATGTGAAAATGCTACCTAACAGCAAACATGTTTTTGGCCTAGGCTTCCGGTTTAGATAACATCATTTTTTCCTCTGATTTTGATAGCAACTCAATCTTTTAGAAAAAGCTAGTCAAATACATAGTGGCACACATTACCGACATGCTAGAATAAACAAGTCAAGACCAGCCAGTGGTAAATAAATAGTAATAAATTGTATTTAGGGAAAAAGATTTCATGGTTCCCCCAATTGTGTTAAGGAAAAGAGAGCAAGAACTGGCGAAACACAAAAAGGTCCTGAAATATTTGTGCATAAACAATAGACAATTTTGGAGGTTTATAAAGAACTTACATCACATACAATCATACGAGAGCTACGGCATCACACCGTTTCCAAAAAATGATGAACCTCACATTCATGCAAATACTATCAGTAAATTTTATGCTAATCACCTTTTGTTGCTTGGCCTTCATCTAGTTTCATCTCGTCCTACAAAAGATAAAAGAGAAAAAAAGATGTGTTCTTGCATCAAAAATTAAAATAAAAAAAAAAAGCCTATGTAAAAACGATTGTGTTTGAAACAAATACAAACTTATAGGACAACCAAGAATAATTTCTATTGACACACTAGGGTAGCTTACTGTTGATGATAACTAGAGTTGTTTCCAATGCAAACTATCACCTAAAACAAACAACAGGATGAGCTACAAAGGGGAAGGACTTCAATAGTTCAATGTAATGCATTTTTTAATGTTCTAAGCCTAATCCCACACAAATAGCCATACTATTTTCACACATGTGAATATACTAAAAAAAAATGGCAAGAGCAACTACATAAAAACAGAGCGCCTCCAGCAACTAATTACACAATTTGTTAAGCTACTTCCACTGCCACTTCGAGAAACACATTGATTCAACAAACATAAAACAAGACAAATTCCATTATATAGTCCCTCTTTCCTTCATTAAGATTAGTTTATGCTTTCTACATTGGAAGAAAATTGAATATTACGAGTTGCAGGCTTTATAGATTAAAGCAGAAGGCCAAATAGAAAATGCAGCAGGCTTTACACAGAGCTTTGGTGCAATTTGCATTTTGTGCAAGTCACAGAGCTGGGCATAATTCCAAGAATTATGTTCAGCAGGAGGTAAAGAGGGAGACAGATTAGAAGTAAAGGATTGCACAATAATAAACAAAAGGAGATGCATTACTTCTTGCCCTTTTCTAGTAGCAATCGTCCACATCTCCGCATGTCTAAACGGCAAATGAAGGAAAATTACTGATATCTGTCAATTTGCTTCCAAGAACACAGCATTAGATTCCTCTGACACTGTAGCTAATATTTGAATGTCACTTTTCTTCCTATAATATGCTGCCTAAAATGATTGATGAGTCAAGAACTCAATACCGTCATTTGACCATTGGCATACATAAAATGATTGATGTCTGAGAGAATCTGAAACTACGTAACATGATTTAATTGGAGATACAGTAAGCCACCAATATCAACCAACTCAAGGCAAGAATAGATAAACAACTACACACGATCCACTCAATAAAATGCTCAAAGAAGCAAGAAGCGGAGGACGATACCTTCGGACAGGCACCCGTATCCCCTGAGCGAAACATCGAGCATCTAGGTCATCAGAGCCGAGGCCGTCGCACCGTGCATCGGAATGAGCGACTCCATGCAGAAGCTCGCCTCCACGGGAGACCTTAAACGAAGAACCCGTTAGAAGAAGCAGAGAAAGAAGAGATCCTGAATCCAAGACCATGTGTATGAAGCGCTAACCGGTTTCTTCTTGATATAGGTGATACCTTAGGAAACGAGTGGCGACAGCGGGCCTCGGTTTAGGGAGGCAGCGAAGCGGAGGGCGGGAGGATGCCATGGCTTGGGCGGCGATCCGCGCCGCCCCACCCCGGAGCGACGGCGACCGGAGGACGGACCTAGCTGGCGACAGCGGCCATCGCGAGAGGAAGAGAGGGGAAAAGGCCGGTGGGCGATGGTTTTGCGGACCACAAAAACCCTAAAAAGTACGAGCAGAATATGTTATAACATTAACAGCTAGAGATTTAAATAATAATATTATTAATAATATTATTATTACTATTATTTGATTGCTAACCCACAGCGATATTATTATTTGTTTCAATTCGTGACTATTTTTTATCCGTATTATTCAGATTAATAGTTCAATTTAGTTAAAACAATTATGGGTATGGTTGTTTGAACTAACATCATACATGTATCATTGTGAAATTAATTGTTTGAAACCTATCGTGGAACTTTGTGTCGTGGTTTCAGAGTCACAATGGCTAGGTTCCTCTTATGTTCATAATCTCATCTGCATGGAAATGTCACGGGTGTGCGCTCATGGGCTTCGTTCATGTCGGTGGTGGTCGCTCCAAGATCCGTCTCGAGTCGGGACGAAGATTCATGCACAAAGGTCTTTATCGAGGCAGGATGTCCCGATGTGGTCCCTCTGACGATTAAGTTACTTTCCGACCCATAATATACTTAAGCATGTTTCGTTTGTAGAGATGATTTAAAAGGAGAAAGAATGTCAGCTTTCCATAGCTTCAGAGGTAGCTTTTATACCTATATATCGGAGGCCGTGTATAATCGATATCTTTAATGTTATTGGCATCCTTCGTTGTGATGTAGTACGACCCTATATAGTCCTAAGGTCATTGTCGAATCTGCACCTGATGATATCGTGTGCAGGGTTCATGATCCTTTTGTGATAGATTGGTTATACCTATGCGAGGTCGCCCGTGCTCATGCCTGCACTAAGTCGACCATACCTGTGCCAAGTTGATTGTTCCCATGCCAAGTCAGCTAAAGATGTGACGACGTGACGAGCTAGCCTATTATTTGTTAGAACCAATATAATTTTGCTTTAAATCTGAAGGGTTGATGATAATTAGAGAAAGTGGGATGAGTGAATGATGAAATGCTTGAGTTTTTAATAAATAACAGATAAAAATTATATTTTAGTGTTGTTTGATAAAATTATATTTCAAAAGTTTATTAAATATTTTATGATAAATTGAATACATATTTTTATTTAAATGAACAAGTAAAAAAAATAAAATAAATGAATGAATATATTATGTATGTAGTCTTATAAAAAAAATTTCATATGGCCCAAATATATAATAATAATAAAATATAATCATGTAAATAAATATAAATTTTTTATAAATAAATAAACAAAAAAAATACTACTTCTATAGAACTATATAAATCATATTAATTTATTATTTATTCATTTTGATAATCTTATAATCTTAGATGAAATTATAAGATATTTTTATATTCTAAAAATATATATATTAGCATCCTACAAATACAGAAATACTAATACTATCATGAAATAACATTAATATTTAAATATTTTCTAATATAATATCTACATGCTACACAAAATTATTTCCCCGTCCGTCCTTCCAGCTGGTGTTTTCCAAGGAGTGGAACCCGGCTGCTTTCATGCCAAGTTGACTGACCCATGGAGGAATGGTTGGCTGATATCAGATCACATCGTTGACTCATGGAAAGTTGACGTTTAAAAACAAGCAGGATGACGTAGAAAACTGTGGCATTCCTTATCCCTTTCTTCTAAAGTTGACTGCAAAGCCGCCATCATCCGACGGCCAAACAAGGTCAAGATTTAACAACAGTTTCTGGATATAGACTTCACCGGTCAAGATGCCAAGCAAAACCAGTGGTCAAAGGACGCCGACGGAACATTCATACGGAGACATTTTATATTGGAGCCTCCGTCACGGACAGGTCACCATAATGTCGACTGCCGATCGCATTCACTCACTCTTGTATCATGCCGTCGGTTAGTCTGAATGATGGCATACTATGAATGGTCGACGGAAGTCTGACCCCCACGACGGCAATCATTCATCTGACGCGAGAGAGATAGAGAGAGATTCTTATTGCGTAGATAAGATATAGAGGTTATTTATTGCACAGGCAGCCCGTGATCTCTCCCACCGCATCAGACATGGGAAGCCAGTTCATCCCTGCTTTGATCCTTCTCTCCCTCAGTTTTTTTGTCTTCCACTGCTCTCCTGCAACACATCCTTCTACCTTGGAAAGTGGCTCTTCTCTCTCCGTAGAGCAGCACGAGGAGGACGTTCTTACCTCACCGGACAGCGCCTTCTCTTGTGGCTTCCGCAGGGTAGGCACCAACGCCTACTGCTTCTCCGTCTGGTTCACCAACTCCGAGGAGGACGCCGTCGTCTGGACCGCGAACCGCGACGCCCCCGTGAATGGGCACGGCTCCAGGGTTTCTCTGCGTCGAGACGGCAAACTAGCCCTCACCGACGTCGACGGATCCACTGTGTGGGAGACCAACACCAGCTACGCCGGAGTTTCGACTGCCGAGCTCCTCGACACAGGCAACCTTGTGTTGAAGGACGGCGATGGTCATGTCCTTTGGCAAAGCTTCGACTCACCCACCGACACTTTGGTTCCTCGGCAGCCTCTGACCAAAGGAAAGCGGCTGATATCACCGATCGCCAAGGGCGCTCGCAGATCGGGCTATTATACCCTCTACTTCGACAACGATAACGTCCTCAGGCTCATGTATGATGGACCGGAGATCTCCAGCATCTACTGGCCAAACCCGGACAGAATTTTGTACGCAAACGGAAGATCAAACTATAACAGCACGAGAACCGCATTTCTCGATGAGAAAGGGCAGTTCCTCTCAAGCGACGGGTTCAAAGCTCTGGCCTCCGATTTAGGTGTTGGCATCAGAAGGCGGCTGACCATGGATTACGATGGCAACCTCAGACTGTACAGCTTGAATGAGTCGACCGGGAGGTGGTCCATCACCTGGGAAGCTCTGTCGCAGATCTGCAACGTGCATGGGCTATGCGGCAGGAACGGGATTTGCGAGTATTATCCGGGCATCAGGTGTTCATGTCCTCCGGGCTACGAGATGAGCGATCCCGCCGATTGGAACAGTGGCTGCAAGCCAAAGTTCAACCTCAGTTGCAGCAACCACACTCAGCAGCAGCTCCACTTCATCGAGCTCCAGGAGACGGACTACTATGGATTCGACATGAGCACCTACTCCACAAGTATCTCGTTTGAAGCCTGCCGAAACGCATGCATCCAGAGTTGCGATTGCCGGGCTTTTGGCTACCGACTGGAGGGCACTGGGCTGTGTTTCCCGAAGAGTTCGCTGTTCAATGGCTACAAGTCCCCGAATTTTCCAGGTAGCATCTTTCTCAAAGTGCCTATAAGTGTAGTGTCCTCCTCGGGCTCCAATCAATCTGCGGTCACCTGCAATTCCGATGGTTCCACTGTCACAACCGGCTCTTTGCCTATGTACGGGAACAACAGAAGCAACACTAAGTGGGTCTATCTCTACGGATTTGCTGCATCACTGGGAGCAGTAGAATTCCTCTTCATCTTCGCAGGCTGGTGGTGCATTTTCCGGGGCCGAGATACAACCAAGTCAGTGGAGGAAGGTTACCGGATGATAAGCCGTCAATTCAGGAGGTTCACGTACCGCGAGCTCCGGGAGGCGACCGGAAAATTCAAGGAGGAGCTCGGCAGGGGAGGCTCAGGTGCGGTATTCAGGGGAGTATTGGATGACAAGAGGGTGGTGGCGGTGAAGAAGCTGACGGACGTGATGCAGGGAGAAGAAGAATTCTGGGCCGAGGTAAGCGTGATCGGAAGAATTAACCACATGAATCTGGTCAGGATGTGGGGGTTCTGCTCCGAAGCCCAGCACAGGCTGCTGGTGTACGAGTACGTGGAGAATCAATCGCTGGACAAGTACCTGTTCGGCCCCGCCGACAGCGGCAGCTCGCTGGGATGGAACCAAAGGTTCAAGATCGCAATGGGGACGGCCAAAGGCCTCGCGTACCTCCACCATGATTGCTTGGAGTGGGTCATCCACTGCGACGTGAAGCCCGAAAACATCCTCCTTGACCGCGACTTCGAACCCAAGATCGCCGATTTCGGCCTCGCCAAGCTGTCGAAGCGGGACGGCCCGGGCTTCAACATCTCGCGGATGCGAGGAACGAAGGGGTACATGGCGCCCGAATGGGCGCTGAACTTTCCGATCACCGCCAAGGTCGACGTGTACAGCTACGGCGTCGTGCTTCTGGAGATACTGAAGGGGAGCCGGGTTTCGGAGTGGGTGGAAGCCGACGGAACAGAGAAGAGCCTGAGGTCGCTGGTGGCCGAGCTGAAGGAGCAACCGGGCGGCAGCGACGCGTCATGGGTGAGAGATGTAGTGGATCACAGGTTGCGCGGGCAGTTCAATTATGAGCAGGCGATGGCCATGGTGAAGATTGCAGTGTCCTGCTTGGAGGAAGAGCGCAGCAGAAGGTTGACCATGAACGAAATCGTCAAATTGCTGATGGCTTGTGGGGATCAAGATGCTGACCGTGTTAATTTTTAAAGTAAAACTTTTGAAAAAAAAATTTAGTATAGAAATAAATTGATTAGATGGTGTCTTTTACGTAATTTTCTTTTTGAGAAATTTAATATATTCTTTTTTTTTTCTACTTATGTCTTGATTTTTTTTCTTTTTTTTTGTTTGATTTTTTTATCTTATTACTATTGGTTGAGAAAGAGTTGCTTATTCATGGTGATCCAGATTAATGTTTTTGTTTATTTATTCAAAGAAAAATGATGCAAAGATATGAATTGGTTTCAGATAATTAATTAGTTACTCCCATTTGACTTTGTATCGTCTAATAGTTACATGTATGTACTCTACTCGATCCGCAAGTCAACCCCTTTAGAAGGCAGCCATCGCACGATTGCATCGACCCAAAGGAAAATGACTCCCGAAGAAGCTGACGACGCTTCTGTACAGTGATTTCGACTGGATTCGTTCCCGGCGCACCAAAGAGGGGGAGGGCTGCACCGTTCAGTGGGTGCATGTTGTATTGACGTGTTGCACTCGGAAGACCCGTGCTGCCCGGCGTAACAGCTGATGTCGCCCGACGCGCACCAACTGCTCTGGGAATTGCCTGACCGAGCCGTACCACAATCTTTACCCAGTTTAGGAGATGGATATTTGTACCGAGAAAGAGGAAGTGAGATGATTGCCAGATGGGAGCTGGTAATGCAACCCCTACAGGTTTATCCTCTTTCATCTTGATGTCATCTCTTCCCATCATCAGAAGGCAAACGTGATATTTCATACAGAAACTTGTTTGTCGTATAAAATCCAGTTAATCTAATATTCTAGTTATTGTGGTGTCCCAGTGATAGGTGAAAATAGATAGGACAAACAACATGCTTGTAGCCAAGAATTTATCCAAGCAATTCTTGGTTGTGGAACATTTCTTCTTGACCTTTCGTCCTTAGTGAGTAATCATGCTTTGTTTACTGATTGGCAATGGTGGTGAAGTGAAGCATATTGGCCTTATTTAATCTGACCGTAAAGCTATACAACTGCCACTCTTTGGAAGTCATAGCTAGCAAACATTTTGCAGCCACAATCATTGTGATGTATCCTAGGATGTTTAGCAAAGACTCTGGGAGATGGTTAGGCAACCCCAGCAAGGTAAAATGCAAGAGTTCAAGAGTGTGATCCCAAGTGCAAAGGACATTTTATACTGCAATTCATGAAAGAAGAGTATTTGACAACTCAAAGAACATGTAATGAGATGCTCAGAGCAGACACAAGAAGTGAAGTTATAAGTTTACTCAAATGGTATATCTACGAATAACTCGATGAATATGCCCAGTAGAAGGAAAAGGGTTTGAAGACTCTCAAGGTTAATAGGAAAGAAAAAAAATTATGGAAATTGATTATTCTAGTATGCCACCCGTTGCATTTCCTGAAATCAGTTTAGACTAGGTGATTGCAGTATCAATCGATATATTTGTCATTTGATTTATTATTTCGGAAGATATTTAATTTCATCTTCCTTCCAGGAATCGTTGTCTCTCAGTCTTTATAGAACATTAAACTTTCGCCATCACTTCGTCTGCAAGATTTATCCACTATGATTGTGATTTCTAGAATGCTTTTGATAAAAGTAAATGAGACAAGGCAGCATAGGACAGCAAATTCAACAGGAACATCTTCCTTCTTTTCCATGTTTGCTGATAATTAGTTTGTTTCCCTAGTTGATGTGCAAGATAGCAACAGAATGGATGTTTTAGAAGCCTATTGCCACCAACCTCATGTCATCCCAATCACCATAGTATGTATCACATAAAATTTGCTGATAATCTCAATGATTGTGACAGCCCCGATCTTCTCTTTTGAAGGTTCTTGTATTTATTATTTTGCAATATCAACAATATGTATTTCGGAAGTTGATGTGTGACTAGGCACTGGGAGCATGGTTTTTTCATCTGAATGCAGTAGAAATATATGACAATAGCAATTTTATGCTGTTTAGTCCAGTTTTTTGGGTCTTATTTTACCATTTGTAAACCATAAGAGAGTATCCTAGCAATAGATTTCAGGCCAGACCTTGTCGTCCTTTATGCTTTGTATCTCACAAGTAAAACATTCCAAAACTCAGTTTATAGTTCTGGAACTTATAATTGTAGATCTTTCCTAAAGGCTTAATATGCTATGACATGATCAACCACTTTTCTGAAAACCATAGAATACCACTTATTATGCTTGTCATATAATATGTAGATTAACATCCTTATGACAAGCATAACCATGTTTATTTCTGAGTTTTCCCAAGATACATATTGTTTTTAGTTACAGAATTTTCACTACAGCCTGAAACATAACACCTTTTGGTTTCCTGTTTGTTCTTCCTTTTGCTGAAGGATATGAAGTGATCTCCATTTTCTTGTCACTCATCACATGAGTTGATTTGGAGCCAGAGCTGAAGAACTCTGGAAACGTTGATTCTCTAAAGTAGAACAAGCTCAGGAATCTACTGCAAAAAAACTTTTTCTCACTCACATTGTCAGCTTATATACTTTGACAATCAAACTTACATTGGCATATACTTTCAGCTCATCGCCTGTATCTCAGTATTCGTTAAGATTATGCATCTGCAACTTGTACAGGAGATCCCCATTGAAGAGCCTGGCTTCATACTGCCAGAACCCCAACAAAGAAGTGGAAAGGTCAAGAAAAAGGTTAGTTGTTTATATGTAGTTGGTAAAATTTTGGACTTGTAAATCTATATTTCCCTCATGCTTAGCAGCATAGTCAAGTTATATCCATGCATTTATTGTGCCTTTTTATTTTTGGAACATTTGGTGTCTTGCAACTGGAAATGTTTACAACAAGTATTGTAAATAGCAATTGCAAATACAGTTATTTTGGTATCTGCATCTATTAAGATCGAGGAGACGATGATTGATCGAAGGAGGAAATAATGGATGCATGAACAATGAGGAGGATACTCTATGATGAGGCAACACATGAGAGGGATATTGAAAGCTTACCTTTGACTTGCAATCCAGCTTATAATTACATGTACTATTATTCCTTGAATTGTAAGTTTCCTTTGCAGTCGCATGTACATACGATAAAGTTGATTTACTGAATGTGGGTTCGACCAAATGCATAATTTAGGAGTCAACTCTGAATTTGAAGTTAGCTTTTAGCGATCAATCCTTTCTCTAAATGTGTGTTTGTGAACGAAATTTAATTTTATTTGCATATACTCAACCTTTTTATTTAAGCTGCTGTGTTCCTAAGCCGCATAAAAGATGTAGAGAAACCAGTAAAAAAGTTACGTATATGAATTGTAAAAGGGCCCCGAGTGGTACACGTGGCGTATTTGTGAGGAAGTAGGGTGGTGAGGGGAGGCATCAAGGTTGATGTCAGCATCTTTCAAGGTTTTGGTTAAACCACCATTCCCACGTAGCATGGCTTAAGCGGCGGATCCTGGAGGCACTACGGCCACACATTCAGTGGGGCCCGTGGACATCTCCTACGTCGTGCTCGAACTAGACAGGTACGGCCGTGGGTAGATTACACGGGTAGCAAAAAAGTGTTGCCGGTAAAGTTCCCCAAATAAATATATTAAGTAAAGGAATAAACAAATTCCGCCAAGCTTTTGCCGCGTCATCATCTTTTTTTTTGCGGGTTCTCCCTTACCCTCTTCTCCTTCGTCTTCGTCGTCGTGGGGAATAGCTGAATGGTGAGGAAAGGAAAGGACCCAATTTTAGCGGCCAAAGAGACGGCGTGAACGGAAGTAAGAGGCAGCAGTAACGCGCTGCTGGTTCCGCTGCTCTCCTTCTCTCTCTCTCTCTCTTCCTCTCTAGCTCTCTCGAACCCTTCCCAACGCCAAGTCTAGGGCTTCTCTCCATCCCTCGATTCGATACGTTTCTTCCTCTCTTCCTTGCTGCTGTCAGATCTCCGTCGATTGCCTTCCTCTTGATCCGTGCTTCGTTAGGCGAGAGGAAACAATTAGATCGCGAGGACGAAAAGGGGCGATGGGGAAGAATTGCAAATCGGGGTCGCACCGGCTGTTCAAAGCGAAGGCCAAGAACCGGGTGGACGACCTCCAGGGAATGTTCAATGATCTCCAGTCCGCCCGCAAGGAGAGCCGCATGGCCGACATCGCCATCCTCGAGGAGCAGGTCCATCAAATGCTCCGCGAGTGGAGGGCCGAGCTCAACGAGGTCTCTCCGGCTTGCTCCTTGCAAGTGAGTTCGCCTGACGATCTGGATCGTCGAATCCTTTTGTTCTGTGTTCTTCTTTTCTGGTGTTTGATCGATCGGTTTTGAGGCAGGGGAACGTCAAGGAATCTTCGGATCTGTTCTCGGAGACCCTACGGCTGTTGCAATTGAGCGAGGAGGAGGATGACGCCACGAGCAAGCCAGCTGAGCTGGCACTCAGGAGCACTCCAAAGCCTGAGGAGTTGGATGTGTCCAAACCTGGTGTGGGGTACATTCAAGGCAGAGAAAATGCTGCCTTTCAAGATGTGAGTGTGGCTCCCATTCATATTGTTTAATTTCGATACATTTGATTCTCTTTTGTTACTCTGGGAATGAGTGGTAATATATGGTGTTCTCTCAGTTATATCTTTCGAGGTCATTTTTCTTTCCGACCTCCTATTGAAGTGTTGTGGTCCAGTTCTATGTCAAATGGAGATCTAAAGGGAAAAGAAGCTGTTATGCACTAGATCAAAATCAAGATGTTACAAACTTGCATGAAAAATTTAATGATCTTCATTGTGTTTCAACGTTCTATTAGGTGTCGTGAAGTTTTCAGCAAAAACTTAAATGAAGTTTGCTAGAAATTGTTAGAAGTCGAGTATTATGAAGTTGAATTTTGCAAGAAATCAATGAATGCCAGGAAATGACATTGCTGACATCAATATAGTATTAGCTCATTGACCATAAGCCATTCATCTTTGGTAGCTGAACATATGTAACAGTTTAGTTGGTATTTGGGGTTATTGGATGATGGTTTTTTTCCTTGTGTTGGATAACTTGCTATTAGGCAAGCTATTCAGTCCAAGTAATTTTAATTGGTTCAAGACTACTGGTATTAGAAGAAGTGATTGTTATTAAATGATTGACTTTTTTCTTTACTGTTTAGTGCTTTTATTGTTTTGATTCTAGAGTAGAAATGTTTTTAAATTTTATTTGCCTTTCTGGTTTATGTTTGAGATTTGTCTGCCGTTTTCTGCATCATGGATATATATTGTAATTCTGGAGGCAGAAGCATCATGATTCGAGCCATCCAAATCATGTTTCCAAGTGGAATTGCTGAATCCCAATACCCAATCTGCTAGGCATGGTGGATGGTCATCGGCTAAAAGAAAGAAGATTTTGATTGATCCCTCCAGAAATTGGAGCCCTCAATGTCTGGCTATGGACAGTTAATTGTTGAGTATCTAGTGATTGACCAATCCTTATCACCTTCGTCCAGATGCTTACTAGTGATCGAGTACCATCAATGAAATATAATTTGATCATTTCAAACCTTAATAAACCATTTCTAAGATTTCAAAACCATGTATTATAAAAAAGATTATAATAAAATTTCTTACATAATCAGTTCAAAGAAATAAATTAGATCATTGCTTATACTAAGTTGAAACATCAACTGAGCACTTGAAAAAATAATAGGACATTGCAACAAATAAATCGTAAAATTCCAACATCGAAGAACCAACCGTCAAAATAATATTGAAAGTGCATATACAAAAATTCATCACCTCGAACAAAAGATCCAAATAGAAGTGTAAAATTTGAGCAAAGCATAGATGAAATCTCCATCCCAGGTGCCTCAGCCTGAACTCCTCAGAGCTATTCGTGCACTATCCCAAATTGAATCTTCTGAGAATAACCATTCAAGAAATTTTCACAATAAAGAAGAGAAAGACCTTGCTACAACATTCTAACAAGTTAGGAGGAAAGAGGTTTGAGTTGTGGAATGGACAAGTTTATTTTGAGAACAGATTTTTGGAGAAAGGAAACAAAAGGAGAGAGATGTGGATCTGGGGCCTAAATGAATGGAGATTTTCCAGGTACCCACAATTTTTAATCGATGTCAATAGAGGGGATTTGCCCCCACTATCCATCTGCTACTTAATTGCTCGTATGATAATATTGGTTTGGGTCATTTTGGATCCCTTTTCAGGTCTGTTTGGACCTGAACTTCACACATACCATGACCAAGTGACCTTGGTACCATGAAGGGTCTAGTTTGGGTACAGTTAAGAGCAACATCACTATAATTGAAAAAGTGGAAACATCCAAAATTTGTTCTTATACCCATGAAACTGAGAGTACTGAATCATTTTTCGGAAAATGTGAGTCAATGTATTCTGCATATGTTTATCATCCAACATTTGTTGTTCTTCGTTTCACTATGCTGAGCTTGTTTGGAGACTTTCGAAGAATATGTGAGAGAATCTGTGTAATTTTTTATTAACCTTGGTGTTTGCTTATGTATAAATCTTTGATATTCAGGCTATTATGTATTTTCTTTGGCTTATGCTTTTACAATGTACTCGTGTGTTTGCAAATTACATGGTGATTACTTTCCAAGTTATGGGAACTTCTTGCTCATGCAAGCGTGTGCATCGAACCTTCAATGGACCTTGCATCGGTTGAAGCTTCATGCACCATGACGGCCCTTTTATTGGTCACTATAATAGTGGTTAAAAGCCACCCGCCACACACAATTGTCCTGAATTGCAGACAATATCCTTAATCTATTCTCACTGAATGATATCATAACTATCCAAATGCATATTGAGTTAAAATTGCTTCTGCGCTAGTATGATGCTCCTTGTCCCCCAGGTTTGCAGTTTGTTTTGTAGACTTGTATAAGATAAATAGAGATTTTGAAGGTTGCAGGTAATATTGACAGAGCTTCACAATTCACAAGTGAATATCATTAGCATATCAATACTTTCATTTTGATTCCAATTTCCTATCCAACTATCCAAGGCAAATTTACACATGAAAAGCTTGCTGATTGGATGGAAAAATATAATCTTAAGAGACAAATTAGCAACGTAGACACTATCCAATATATGAAAACATGCACAGAAGCATGAAGAAATGGCAAATTCTGCTATAGATATCTGTTATAGACTTGTAGTTTCAATGGCACATTTTGGACATTCTCGCTACACACTATAAATTATATTAGTTGCCACTAACAACAAAACACTTATTGGTTTCCACTTTCCATCAAATCATGTATTATCTCCTGTGGGTTGTATATCTTAGAGAAAGGCCAGAGCAATTTGAACTTTCATTTTCAGTTCTTTAAAGTTCACATGTGACCTATAACATGAAATTAATAGTGTACAGATGTTAAAGATGGATTTGTGTCTTGTGAAATGTCAATAATTCTAAATGTTAAAGATGCAACTTCCATACAGTTTAATTTTACTGTGTGTGCTAAATTCACAAAAAGTAACAAGTTTAAGGGTGCATCTGTTCACGTTTTTGTAAATGCCACAGGGTGTCAGACTATTGTGGTACTATCATAATTTAGCACAGATGTCATTGTATAATCTGGGAAGTGAGATCCATTGCTTTTCTTAATTGGTGTTCGTGTCTGTCCTGTGGTGATTTGCTTAGTTTTGCTTATTCATTAAATATTAATTTCTGATAGTTATGTTTCATGTGAAAATATATCAATATGCCTCTTCTTTCAGGATTATTATGTGAATCAGGAAATAGCAGGGCACGAGTTCCCACAAGTTTACCAATATGAAAGCAACCTTCCTATTGGACCACATGATGTTGTAGTGAATTGCTTGGAGGGGACAACTTATTTGGATTATCAGCTGTACAATTTGCAACAGGAAATGGCTGATCATCTGTATGACAACATTTCAGTAGAGCATGATGGGGCTGATGTTTTTCCACATATGTCAGACTTACTGCCAACTATATGTCCTCCACCAACTGCATTTTTAAGACCAAAGTGTGCACTTTGGGACTGTCCACGGCCTGCTCAGGGATCAGAATGGTGCCAAGATTACTGTAGCAGCTTTCATGCTAACCTAGCAGTAAGTGAAGGCCCTCCTGGTATGACTCCAGTGCTGCGTCCTGGAGGTATTGATCTGAAGGATGGGCCACTTTTTGCTGCTCTTAATGCAAGGACTGAAGGAAAAAACGTTGGTATTCCAGTATGTGAAGGTGCTGCAACTACAAAGTCTCCCTGGAACGCCCCAGGTATGTTTGTATTATTACTACAGAAGCATTCATATTTTTTTTCATTGCTTCATTCTTTTACTGCTATGATAACCACCATACAAAATATTTGGTTCAGACGAACCAACCAACTCCAGGTAGTTTGGTTGAAGGTTCTTTTTCTTTTCTTGACTCCAAGGGTGTCACATCTTCTTACTATGATACAGAGTTGTTTGATCTTTCCGTTCTCGAAGGAGAATCACTTAGAGAATGGCTCTTCTTTGACAAGCCAAGGAGGGCATTTGAGAGTGGGAATCGGAAGCAAAGGTCGTTGCCAGATTATTGTGGTCGTGGTTGGCATGAATCCAGGAAGCAGACTTTGAAAGAATATGGAGGTTTTAAAAGATCCTATTACATGGATCCGCAACCTCTGGCCAACTTCGAGTGGCATATGTATGAATATGAAATCAACAACTGTGATGCCTTTGCTTTGTACAGGCTAGAATTTAAGCTTGTCGATCCAAAGAAAGGTGCCAAAGCAAAATTGACTAGCAATCCACTTGCTGATTTTCAACAGCAGATGGTAAAGCTCAACTCGAACAAGTCTGTGGACAACAAGAAGATTACCAAGAACAAGACAAAAGTAAATCAGGATACTGTTGGAAATAGTTATTCAACTTCAGCAGTCGCGAATCAACAGGAAACTACAGCAAGTGGGTTTCATGCTTCTGAGCAGGTGGATTCGTCCAACAAGAAGTCTGCTTGTGGGCCCAGTCACCAATATGTTTATTCAATTGGGAGCTTCAATGATGATTATATAACGTAAGTAATGCAATCATGGGCAGCTGCGGATGCTGCAGCATGAATCTCATAATCAGAGATTTCTGACTCATCGCTCTGAACTGATTTTATGTTTTCTAAGGGCATGCTTTTCTGTCCTTGGTCTAATTATCCACAAGGTTATGCAATCAAATCTGATAATGTTATTTGGGGTCAGCATACGCGGCCATCACCTTAGAACAGGCAGCTGCATTTTGAAGGCTAGACTTTTCCAAGTAACAGTGACATTTGAACGGTAATTGATGTAGAGTGGCTTGACTGTAATGATTCTAAAAGATAGATGCGCCTGTTTACTGGTTGGCACACACCTCATGCCAGAATCGTACAGGTGCAGAAAAAAAATATGGAACCTTTTGTGTCTATACTTGTATATATGGAGAGTTGTTAAGACAAGGACCTCTATGTAAGGCAATTTAGCCAGTTCAACTACAAATCCATACTTGTGCCGGCCGGTCTTTCTATCAAGGTTTTTACAAAATATCGATAGATGTGGAATCCATACCTGTGTTTGATGGTGACCAATTGTATCTCTGGTTTATCTTCTGCCTTCAAAAGCTGATGTTGTGATATCCTTGTTAATGGTGGATGAAAGATGTATATGCAACTTTGTAATTTGCAATGAGATTAAATATATTGTACTCGAGCAGATGTAGAGCCAGTATTCTCTTGTTGGTTGGTTGATGCAACTTAATACTGCAGTTCTCCGCATTTAACATTGTCAATGCTGTGTTTTAATTCCTCTTCGTAGCCCGAAGTGCATATATATAAGCTATATTTCTAGGGATCACAGTGGTAATATAGTATCATTGCTGCAGGGATCACAGCGGTCATATCGTTCATTGTTGCTCACACCAAGCAGCGTATTATGGAATTCATGATATCTTTACCTTTGAAGGGAGGCTTCTATCCATCTATTCTATCCTCATGTCGAAACAAAACATGTAGAATTGCACTGTGTTGAGACTTGAAGTATAATACAAACAAATATTCTAATTGATTTAGAAAGCAAAAATTATAGAAAATAACTTATACATTTTTATATTTCCACAAAAATGCCATAAGAAGTCTACACAAAATTATTATAATATATATATATATATATATATATATATATATGTATGTATGTATGTATGTTTTTAAAGGAAAATTCGTCCAAAATAATTTCAAGGGGTATGTATGTAATTTTATATATATATATATATATATATATATATATATATATATATATATATATATATATATATATATATATATATATATATATATATATATATATATATATATATATATATATATATGTATGTTTTTAAAGGAGAATTCGTCCAAAATAATTTCAAGGGGTATGTATGTAATTTAGTCGACAAAGGTAAACCACCATCGAATCGAACCGTGCTTATAAGCTATGCTTCGTAACATGACTCTCCCCCGAACGGGCCCTCACTGCGTGAACCCAGACGCGGCGCCCTCCCTTCTTGGAAGCGAAGCCTGCTCAAGGTTCTCGCGTTCTAATCCTTCATTCCGCCTCCCTTTCCATCGCAATAGAGAGGTAGGGAGAGCGAGGAATCGGAGATGGGGAAAGAGCAAGAAGAGGAGCAGAGGAAGAAGCGGGTGGAGTCGCTGGGATGGCTGACGGAGTCGTCGGTGATGCCGAAGAAGCACAAGGCCATCGAGGGCGTCGGAGCCTCCTCCATCGTTGAGCTCAAGGCCCAGCTGTACCGCTCGCAGGAGGAGGCCCGCAAGGCCAAGGAGGCCGTCCCCGACGCAGAGTTCCTTCGCGCCAAGAAAAAGCCCCTCCCCTCCGACCTCTTCTCTCACAAGAACGCCGGCGTCGAGAGCCGCTCCAAGAAGTAAGCGTGCCTCCATCCCGTTGGATCTCCGGGCTTTCTTTCTTTTCGACGCCTGCCTCGTTAATTTTGGACTCATTAGGGCAAGATTGACATGTCCCTATTTTTTTAGACGAATCAGAATATTGGTTGCTTGTGGGTTCGAGAATCCTGAGGCCTCTTTCTTAGGATTATTTGTGTTCTCTATACATTCAGTTGTCAAAAGATAATTAATCTAAATCACCTACCTAGCACATGAAACCTTGTGTATGATTAAACCCTAACCCTAGAGATCATGAGTGTCGATCGCAGTGCGAGGATGGTCCAATGCTCGTCCTCATGGACATTCTTTTAGGTCTTTTAGTTTGTTTACATGGAATACGAAACTGTATGTCATGTTAAAATGAACATGTGGATATGGAAATTCTGGGAGAACTCATGTTGTTTTAACATGAGAACGACAATATGGTACTCATTGCCACACAAGAATTCAGATCATAAAAATGAAATTTTGGCTTCAAAAACATTGTTGTGTTGAGTCCATCTTTGGCATAAGAAAATTGGACTGCTAGCTTAAGACATCTGTTGGACAAGCATGTGAATGAGTACCTTCCAACAATCTTTTGGCACACCCATTTCTATGCTCCTTTTGTTTTCTTCACATCAGGGCTAGGAATGATTTGCTTAAATATTAAACCTAGGTAAATACAAAGTTGAAACTAGTAGTGGGCACATGAGCATATTGGACAAGATGATTCATACCATATTTTTTTTCCTGCTTAGAATGAACAAAGGAAGATCAGAAGAGCAATACTTGGTATGGTGTGTGATTGTTAAATGTTTGTTGATGTACTGAACGAAAGGCTAAAGGATTCTTTAATTAACAAGTTCCAGTTCTGTTGCTTGAGAGCAAGGTGGGCAGACCAGGATCCTGAAATCAGTTGACGCCACTAATAAGACTATGTCTATAATCATTCTGGTAAGACTAGTCTAGTGCAATATATAAATGACATATTCCTTTTTATAAGACGTCAAAAACCTAACTTCTCATGAAACCAGGGCAATGAAATTGTGAGCCTGTAGAGCCATTAGCAAATTTGTTATATCATTTATACAATTATGGAGTTATGTTTTATATCATAGTGATAGTGTGAGAGGGATGAAAAGCACCAAAAACACAATTTGTTGAGTATATGGTTGGTTAACCTTCATCTGCGATTAAACTGAGGATCTAACTTAGATTATTTAACCTTTATCATTCTATGATTTGCAGTTGGTGTAGCCCTATGTTTGGAGATTAGGAGTAAGTTCACTATTAAGATTGTCTTAATTTACGAATTATGAGCTCAATTTAATTTTGCATAAATGCTTGGGGAAATGAACTTTGAGAATTGATTTTGACGTCTCTGCTCCACTAATATATTTTCTAATCTTTAATAATGGGGGAAGATAGCAAACTGGTCTCTATGATATATCTATGTACAAAATGGCTTTTAAGATATACCAGTCTGAATATATTTAGCATATGGAGGAAAGCCATGCACTGCTAATCTGAACAAAGTTAAACATAATAATATTTATTTTGGACATATGCAGAAGTAAACAGGAAAGGAAATAGATATCTCACTTAGAGGGAGGCAGAGATTGATCATCAGCGGAAACTTTTTTGTTTGTATCTTATAGAACTTCAGTTGTATTTCTGGTTGTGAAGTATAATTCTGGAGCCTTTAAATTCTAAGAATCTATAGTGAGAAAATGGACCAAACAGATTCCAAGCCTGAATTCAGATTGAAGCTGAGCTTAGACTCAGACAGAGGCATAACTTTACCTATCACCAACACTAGATGTGACCAATTAGATACATTATCAACAATATGTGCCATGCTTTGTCAGGCTTATCCTGTTTCTTGCTAAAATTTATTATCAAGAAAGAAGGCAAGCAATAAGTATAGGAAAAAAACGATTTAGGAGTTAATGAATAGGTGGTTCCTTCAGAGCAAAGATTAGAGCCAGATACACCACTTTAGGGTTAGTTACCTTCTTCTGGTTAGTTCCCTTATTCCAGAATACCTGGCTAATTCCTCTGTTTCTGCTTATGCATTAGATAAAAGAAGTCAGGGCTAAGACAGGATATCATAGGCCGCGGCAGAGTAGGTTTGATAACTAGGAGAGACAGGCTTAGCTATCAATAGGGCAGACCAAAAGCCAGGTGAAAGGTTAATCCGTAGACAATCAAATACAAGAAGAAAAGACAAGGTACTGAGACTCCGGAGTAAGAATCGGTACCCGCCCAAGCGCCAAGAACCTGGAGTATAGGTTAAGCCAGCACACTACAAGGTAAGGTAAAGCTGTCAATAAGGCAATTATGGCCGTTTAATGCCTGTGAACCTATCTTATAACAAGCACAAAAGGGCAATAATGAAATAGACTACTGGAATCTATCGTACAGAGCACAGTGACAGGAAAGAATCTCCCTTCACAACACTAAAGAAGCAAGGGAACAATAAGTTAAAGTAAGCAATACAATACAGGTTGTTTACCCAATTCTCTCATATGGGCGAGCCCCCAAGTCTACGATAACCAGAATCAAGGGCAATAATTGCTTGAGCTACGCGGTGCATTAGCTTACTTTCCAGGGTGCGCTTGTGAGATGAGAGTTTTTGTTGGAATTGTAAGTTGCGGAGTGTGACAAGGAGATTCGAGTTTTTTATTGGATACCAACTGGGAGGATCACATGTGCTTGGCATGTTAACCAGTTTTGACTGGCATGTACCATTTCAGGCTGCTACCATAAGACAAGGAACAATCAGTGCGTGTCTAGGAAAGTGCAAGAGTCTACT
The DNA here is from genome assembly GCA_029747655.1 of Ensete ventricosum. Lineage (NCBI taxonomy): Eukaryota > Viridiplantae > Streptophyta > Magnoliopsida > Zingiberales > Musaceae > Ensete > Ensete ventricosum. Next base: position 42,807,713 of record JAQQAF010000005.1, on the reverse strand, counting down.
AAGCTGACCCAGAAATATGTGCTTCAATAGATGGTCCATGCTTATGCTGGAATCATTTGATATTAATTTAAGGGGCATGTGACAAAACAAAAAACCTTTCTTACTAGCTTGTCAATAGTACTGTTGGCATCTCCATATCATGAGGCCAATGCTAGAATCATGAATGCTAAAGAGTTCCTTTGTATGCTAATGGTGTATTCTGACTGGAGTTGTCTTCTTTTAGGTTTCATCTGATGAGACCAAGTGATTGCTATTTCTTTCAGGCACAATGCATTCATATTCTATTTTCTGTAATGTTCACTAAGCATTTTGTAGACTAACATGTTTTTGGTGTATGATTATAATTGTGTAATTTAATCACTTCAAACTATGCTTGCACATCTCTCCTTTAAATGTTATCCAGCAATGAAGATGATATATTGTTGCTGTTTAGTCTGATGAGACCAAGTGATTGCTATTTTTTTTAGACACAAAGTATTCACCTTTTTTTTTCTGTAATGATCACTAAGCATTTAATAGACTAGCATAATTTTGGTGTATGATTTTGATTGTGTAATTTAATCACTTAAACCATTCTTGCGCATCTCTCCTTTGAATGTTGTCCAACAATGAAGATGATATATTGTTTCTGTTTGGTTATGCCCAATGAAAGTTTAATCTCGTTTCTTGTTCTTTTGGCAGAGAAATTGTTGATAATTTCTTCTGATCTAAACTTTTGTTAAATTATTAATGGTTTAGTTATTGTGATAATCCAGAGACAAGCTGGAGCTGAAAGCTATGCAAGATGGCTCAGCTGTTTATTCAGCTTTAGAGAAGAAGGCCGAACTGTATGAGAAACTAGCTAGAGGTGAGCTCCCTGATGAAGAGGAGAACGAGAAGTATTGTGTTGACTTTTTCCGCAAGACCCTTGAGCAAGATGAACCTCAGCAGCCAGAAGACCATGACACTCGTAATGGTGTAACACCAGAAAAGGAAGATGGTAATGATGATGAATTGCTGCCAAATGGAAGACCAGTTGGTCTTGGTCAAACCAGTGGCAATGTGGACAAGGATGAGCATAAACGCTTTGTAAGGTATGTTCAGCAATAACCATTATACTTCAGTGATATCTTGTCAATCTTTAGTTGACGAAGCATTAGATTCTTAGTTCTGGTAACATACTTTTATGAACCAGTACATACATACATAGAGAAATAAGCAATGTTTGCACCAACAGTTTAAGGGATGGACTTATGTTTGATGGAACATACTGTAAATAAGTTCTATTTTAACAAGTTAGGTTGATGAATCCTGTGATCCACAAGAGTTACTCTATCTGCATCAAACAAGAAAGTGAAGAATACACTTTGTAATCAGCAGATTCCTTCATATACGGCTCTTAGCATGATAGCAATACTCCCAGGCAAAAGTATTCCACCTTTCTTTTTGAACAGTGAAATAATTTACTCTATGGTGCTAGAATTTGTTCGTCGTCTTAATTTTCGTTTTAGTCAGTGAAATGATTTATATATGTCTCCATATTGTGATATAGTTAACTTGCTTTTCACATTGATATATTTAGTGAAATGATGCTCCCTAGTTCCGGATGGATGGAGCCACATTTATGTAGTTGGAGAAATCATTTATGCACTATATGTTGCTTTATTTGTCTTGTCCACTAATTGTGCTGTGCTTAAATGCCATTGCCATCAGGGAAATCCACGAGGAGGCAAGCCAGGCAAGAGCAAAGGCAACAACACTAAAGTTGCGCCGGCAGGAGCTGGAAGCTGCACGTCGGGAGAAACTTAGGCAGGCTTATCTCAGGAAACAGCTGGAAAAACTGACCGCTGCCAAACAAATGGCCACAAGCGAGAATTGTTCGCAACCTGTGAATGCTGAGGTTTCTCAGAAATAGATGGATGCCTGTGTTCTTGTACCAGTTCCAAATTTTCAGTGAAATGTCTTCATGTAAAGTTTACTCTGTGCAACTTCATTAAAGATGGTAATAATTTAGAATTGGTCAAATAGATTCCTCAGAAGCATGAATGGTGTTTCTTAATAATTGCCATCATGGAATCTGTTGGTCGAACCAATGTAGGGGATATGCTATCTGAATCTGTTGCATGTACGTGTAAAGGTTGTGATAGTTCGGAATGGGTCAAATAGAGTCCTCAGAACCATGAAACGAAGTGAAATATGTTATAGTCGAAAAGATTTGCTGACGCAACAGATGAAGTGCATTCCTTTTGACTAAAGCCCGCAGCATTTTGCATCGAGTGTCTCCCCATATATCACTTTAATGTTTCTATGTGGATGTATTGTCGTACATTTTTTTTATGCTCACATATAATCTGAATACCATTCCTGGAAGTCGAATCCATGGTAACCAAATGTCGATTGACAAAATCATTGGTTAAATGGTAGTGCTTTCTTTTATGTCCTTTCTTGCAGCACTTGCAATTTACTTAGGAATTTTATGCTAATTCTGACGTGTTATATATATATATATATATGTCTCAAAATTATCAAAATTAAAATAATTTTTCGTACTTTAAAACTCATCAAAGTGAGTCTCGTGTTATTATTTCACATCAAATTTATCTTTCGTACTTTAAAACTCATCTAATTGACATTTCGTATTATGTCTCAAAACTAAAGTTACCTCTCATACTTTTAGACGAGTACTATGTCTCAAAATTAAAGTTAACTCTCATACTTTAAGACTCGTCTAACTGACATCTCCGTATTATATTTTAAAATCAAAGTTATCCCTCGTATTTTAGAACTCATCTAAGTAACCCATCGTACTAGGATTTCGCATCAAAGTAGCCCCCTCTGTTAGAAATATAGTTATACCGTTATGTAAAATAATTTAGGGAATTATTTTTATTTGAGAATTACAACTAAATAGTCTCAAATCCCTAATCCATTTTTTTCATCTCTTTCTTTCTGCTTTAACTTTTGTCAACGTTTGTTTTTGTAACTCTAATCTCTGCATTTTTTCATAGGTTATGTGATTGATTATAAATGGGATATGTTCGAGTTTTAGGGAAGGTGCTACTGAAATTTAGTCACACTTAAAGAGTAAATAATCGTAACAATCCTGCACGTTAAGATTTCTATGAGATCGAATTTTTAATTACTTAAAATAATTAAGAGTATAACAAATAAAAACCATCATCAATCAAGCTTAAAGTGTAAAAAAAATTCAAATAACGTTGAAAGTTAATACCAATTTTTCATGACTTTTCAACCACTTAATACCATTGTATTAATATTAAGGAGATAAAATTAATGACTAATGATACTACAGGGGGTGTATCTGATTAGCATATTATGTCTTTAATTTTTTTAGTTCTTTTGGTATAGTTCAACTATAATGAAAAAAATCAAATAAACTCTCATTCAGTTTTAAAATCAAATGTTGTTACTTTCATTATTAATAAAAAAGATTTGTTTAACGTCTATAGAATAGTACATGGTCACTTTGATACGAAATCATAGTACGATGAGTTACTTAGAAATACGGATGATGACTTTGATCTTGAGGCATAGTACAGGGGGTCATTTAGACTAATTTTAAAGTAGATGGTGACTTTGATTTTGAGGCGGGGGATTACTTAGATGAATTTTAAAGTACAAGATGTTATTTTAATTTTGAGGCATAGTATGAAGGGTCACTTAGATGAGTTTTAAAGTACATAGGATGACTTTGATGTGAAATTATTTGATGAGTTTTAAAGTATGGAGCGACTTTGATTTTGAGGTATAATATTGATGGTTAATAAAAATTTTGACCATATATATATATAGTTTCTTTTTTTTTTAATTAGATATTAAAATGAAATAAATTTGGTCGGACACCGTCGATAGTCTCTTGTGGATATTTCTTCGAACACTATTGAGGCGAGATGTAGTTTTGGACCCAGCTCGATCGGCTTAATTGATGCCTTCGGTCGAACAGGTTGTGAGTGCCCTAATAATTCTGGCTCGAGCGGTGGCGGCCGAGTCCGCAGATAAAGTAACGTCGGGTACAGAGGCAGGCCGAGTCGGCCGGCTTGGAGGAGGAGATGAAGACGAGAGCAAAGAGCGCCAAAGCCACCGCGACGGCGATGAAGCCCAAAGTTGCCCTTACCAAGAAGAAATCCAGGAAGAAGCCGTCGGCCTCCTCCTCCGCCAAGGACGACCACCGCGACAAGCCCAAGAAGCCTCCCACCGCTTTTTTCTATTACCTGTACGCCTCTCTTCACCCTGATCCCTTGCTTCTCCGCTCCTGCTTCTGTTGAAAGTTTACGATTCCCTGTCGGGGCATGATATTTCTCTGAAATCACCTGCTGCGTGCAGTTTGGCCATTCTTGATCTGTTTGCTTTGTGTAGAGAGGGTAAAGAACGCGTTAGGGACGTGGATGTAGTTAGTTGTATTGACTCTCTCATGTTAAATATCTCAATTTTTTTAGGAACTCCGCACACTGTTCGTTCACTTATCGCATTATTCCTGGTTGAAAAATGCATCTCGATAGGTGGTTGATGGAGTTGACTTCGCTACGCTAAAATCTTGTTTGCTGTGTGAGAGAAATGGTGGACAACGACCGGATTATGTTCCTTATCGTAGCCTGAGTGATCACAAGTCTCATGTATGTTATGGTATCATATCTTTGCATGGAGCGTTCTAGGGTTTGATGAGGTTTAGGATTGTCCCCCTTTGTTTTGTGATTTCGTCGTGTCCGAGTTAACCACACTCGGTAGCCCTCACTCACTACAAGTTCATAGCTTTGTCTTTTTTTTTAAAAAAAAAAAACCAAATTATCAGCCTACCAAAACAAAGGTGCTCGGTATTTTATTTTATTTTTTTGTTCCCAAAGAAAAAAAAAATGCTATATTAATTGAAGAAAAACGGATAAGGCGCTCGTAATTTCAAATTTTCGGTTTTACAAATAGATTAATTTTGCACTTGTGGGCTGCATATGTATGAGATAGAACAACCCCAAGTGAGTAGTGGATAGTTTGTTGGTCTTTTTTTCTGTTTGGGTTAACCCAATAATGCAACATAGTGTTAATTGAGGTTTAGTGTTGGTTGTTATTCATTTTCTTAGTAATGACCATACCTTTCGACTTTTTTTGCATCAACTTATATTTTAGGTGGAACACATGGATTATAGCAGCCCGAACATGATAAGACTCATTCTTGAGAAGATTATAGCAGCCTGAACTGGCTACGATATAAGACTTTACTGCCACTATCTTGAGATTGGTTGGATATACATTTGATTGGTAAGAACTAAGAAAGAGATATGGCATGTTACTACTTATAAAGGTAGACCCAACTTATGTCCACGTTCTTGATGTATGAAACCGATTTGGGGGTGAAAATGGATTGGAATTCGGAAACCCCTGCCCGTTTCCAGTACCCATTTTTAGTTCACAGATTAGATCTGGACTTGCATATCAGATGGATACTAATTTTTGTATCCATATTTGTTTAACATGAATCTGAGGATGGATAAACATGAAACTGAATGGTTTTAAGGTGAACATCTATGTGAAAAATATGCATTGATCAGATGAGTTAATAACAAAGAAGGCATTAACTCAAAAAGTCAAACTTACAAGTTACAAATAAGTGTGATAAGAAAATAGGGACAAAAGGAGGGAATATTTTGTACTTAGGAAAAACAATCAAAATAGCTTGCATTAGATAAGTACTGTATTCTGCATTTATACAACGATAGCCAGCTCCGAGTGGATACAAAAACAGAGACGAATCATCCGACTCGGTTTCTCCCCATGGCTAAGGTGTTGATATGATATCTGTGTGGTGCTTTATGTTTTGACATGGCATTTTGCCAGAATATACATAACCCACTTCATAACATCATATGTGGCAGATTTACACTTCTATGTCAGGTGGGTAATGGCTAAGGTATTTTTCTGTGATGGTTTGTTTTTTTTTCTTTTGGGTTGCATGTTTTATTTTGAACTAGAGGGTAACATGATGAGATTAGGCTAAGAAGTCTCCACTACTTGTGTGTCGTAAATGTGAAAACCAAGATTCTTCTGGAGCTACTGGTGATTATCATCATGATCCTTGAGAAATTAATCTTGAAGGTTGTCGACGAGATGTGGAATTTTTACATAATTGTCCTTAGTTTCTAAGCCGTTTTAGAAATAGTTGTTGTATAGGAAGAAACAAGCTAATAACTTTTCTTATAATAGGATTCATGTAGATGGAACTAGAGACTAATTGGTTTTTCTGCTTATGAATCGAGATCAGGACTTAACATCAGGGGAGAGGTTTTCGTTTATGAATGTTGTTCTCAGAATGCTGCTTCTTCCATATGAATTATATGTTTGTTGCTTTCTAATTTCCTAAGATAAAACATGCCTTTTAACCAGTCACAATAAGTGGATATTGTATATAATTCATACTGAATCCTTTAGTTCTTGATTATGCTTGTTACTCTAATAATGGTACGTTTAACCTCATTTTCTTATTCCGATTTGTCAACTAATGATAATTCTTACTTGTATTCAATCTGAATGTTAAATTTCTTTAGAGGTGTGGTCTGTGAAAAGTTAGTTTCAATCGAATAAAATGTGTTAAAAGAACCATGTTTTTATTTTGAAGGGAAGATTTTCGGAAGACTTACCAACAAGAAAATCCAAATGTCAAATCCATGCGGGATGTATGTACATAATACTTGTAGATTATGTCTCAACTGATTTGAGTTATATTGTTTATATCACATAACAGTTTTTATTTTTTTTGTAACTTTCAGATTGGTAAGGCATGTGGGGAGAAGTGGAAAACAATGTCATTCGAGGTTAGATCTTGACATCTTTTCTGCAGATTTAGGCAATCGATTTGTATATGATACAAATCAATATAAAAAAAATACATATGTAACTTATCCATCCATGGTAAAGCACAGATGGTGAAATACTCATGATGCATAAATTTGACGGTGAGTTAAAAAGAAGAGCAGCATTGTGATATTGGATAAGAAGATTCATTGTGACAATTTACAAAGTTCAGTTAAATTGTGAAGGAATTATTTGAAACAAGAGCAGGCAGTGGGCTATATATTGCGGTCTTTATTGACTCCGGGGTATCAGTGAATTCTGAAGAAGTAATAATACATAAGAATCACTTATGATTTATATGAATTTTAAGTTCAAGTGAAATCCATCTTTCTCCTGTCAACCCTTCATCACCACTTCTTTTATAGGCTCTTCCACATAAAGGAAATTTGTACTCCTGCCGGAAGTGGGTTTCTTCTTTGTGGATCATGAACAACCAAGATTGTGTATCCCATCTTGATAAAGACACTTATTGAGCATAAAGATTCATTAGATTTTGGTGGCAACCGGAATAGTTGTCCCTTTATTATATGAAATAGATGATTTAGTCCAACATAAACTGGATTCATACCGATGAGGCTTGAATTCAAAATGTAGCTTCTGTGACGTATGAATCGATTTGGATCAAGAAGTGGCAGGAACATGTTTTAACGACCAAGTTATAATTAGCCTATTAACTCAAGGATTCATGTTGCTTTTTGGAGTTTTCTTTTGTTTTTTAATGATATCATTTTCAACAGAAACGAGTATGTGAAGTCTTCCGACTATTACACTAGTTATTGATTTTTCTATCAAAACAAAATGATATGTAAGAAAAGGGAACATTGTGACTTTGGTTACAATCCTTGTAACCGTGCAAAACAATATTTCTTATGGGTAAGATGTGCTACATGTCATGTTTAGCGGAACTAAGCAGTTTAGACAAAGCTAGCATCGACCTCATCGAGTTTTATTTTACGTTGTTTGCCAGGAAAAGGTTGCCTACTACGATATAGCTACAGAGAAACGAGCCGAGTTTGAGAAGGCCATGGCAGCATATATCAAGAGAAAGGTTAGTGATCTTTTTATCGTGAGGTCTCCTTTCCGAGTTGTGTGCCTACCTACTTCCTTACGCCCTCTCTCTTACGGCCCTATAATGCCCTTTCTAAATTATCTTGCAGGAAAGCGGCGAGACTTGTGAGGAATCTGATGACTATGAGTAAGTGGGATGAAACCGGAGAGATGAAGATTTGTTGCTTGTAAATTATATTTGTCTGTTCTATTAGAATTGGAAGCTTGAGCTGCTGTCTCCATTTTTTTTTTTTTTTTTGCACTCTTGAACTAGTGTTTACATCTGTACCGTCAGCTCTTCCCATCTGTTCTTGATTTGCACATTTAAAATGCACAAATATATATGTTCTCATGTCAAGTTGTAAGAATTAATGTCTGGGTTGCATGAATGCAAGATCGAGTGCTGCAGATGTGCTTCTCTTGTCGCAATAATCTGCTGTGGCCTAAAGAACACATCACGCTGTGGTCAATTCCTGACACAACAACATTATCAACCATCATAATTAAGGTGTTATGGACGACCCGCTGACTCAATCAAACACAAGAAGGCTGCGCTGTTCTTGTTTGACACACCCCACAAATCCACATCCTTTGCTCCTTCTTCTTCGTCCTTCTCATACTAATTTTGTGCTCGCAGAAGGTGTCTCCTCCATTGCTTCTGCTCTGCTGCACCAGATAACGTTGCGGCGGTGTTTCCACGAAGACTAACGCACGCTTACCGCAGCGCTACATCATCATCACCTCACTCCTCGTGTTTCGTCTCTCTCTTCTTCGACCCCGCCACATCTTTTCCCTTCAACAATGTCGACTGATGTCCCGAGATAGTTTTCTAAAGAAAGCTGACGGTGACCCCCTCCTAATCCGGAATCCAATGCAGAGTGAAGAGAGAGAGAGAGAGAGAGAGAGAGAGAGAGATCTATCTCGTCGTCTTGGGATTCTGAATCAGATGCTGAATAAAGTACAGGGTGGTGGCCAGTTCAAAGGAGAGACATGTACGTACGTAATGTATAAACACAAAAAGGTTTAAGCTTTCGACCACATCGATCGATGCGCCATATAATTGGCAGCAGCAGCAAGTGTAAGATCTACGTTGATGGCGTCTCTCTCATCCGGATCATATTGCCAGGAACCAGAAAGAAGGGGGGGATTGATTACATTACAGATCGGCAAGCGAAAGATCTTGAACTGCTCTAATCATTGGAGCACTGGATGCAGTGTGAAATCAGTGGGAGAAGGTCTACAGGAAAGATTCTTCCCTCCTCCCATTTCCTCGAGGAGGAGGAGGATAAGGAGGGGAGTCAAAGACACTTATTTATTATGGACGGCACCAACCTGCTACGCTTATGTTATTGATGGCTTTTAACGATCTTTGACGTGCATCATGTAAGCTTGTGCAGCCGCGAATGGGAGTCCCCAATAAACAAGTTTTCCGTGGCGAGCAGAGCTCTGCCTGTTTGGAGCGGCTACTGGTTTGACGTAGCAGTTATGGTGGGAAGGAATAATTGGAGAAGAAAGAAAGGGGTGTGAGAAAGGGATGCGCTGCAAGCTGACCTTTGCAGGGGTCATCCTTGACTTTTGGGCCTCCTCGTCCTGTTTGTTCCCTGGAATCCACCGAACTGTATTCAATGCAAAGCAGTTTGGAGGTGTCTCTTCTTCTTCTTCTTCTTCTTCTTCTTCTTCTTCCAGGCGTAGAGTGATGGTGGCTTCTTCAGCCTTCCTCGGTCCAAGCTGCCCAACACCACTTGTTCTGCTGCTTTATGCCATTGTAAAAGATGATTGATTAGGTGGGAGCATTGTAAAAGACCACTCTTTAGGGTCTCTCTCTCTCTCTCTCTCTTTCATACACACAGAGTTCAAAACTTGATGAAGAATACTATTTGAAACAGGAGAATCATAGGAGGAGAAATATGCAGAAGTTGGCTTACTGGCTTGCATCGATGATTCAAGCAGCTTTTTGTTTTCTAGTGGTAGATAAATAAATATATTCATAGTTAACTCCAGGCAACCATCCATGATGAATGGTCTCTCTCTCTCTCTCTCAGCATTTTTTTATTTTTTTTTATTTTTATTTTTGCATTAGAAATGGTCATTGCTATGGTCCATCACTGTTAGTTCACACTCCATCACAGCGCAGTTATTTGAGCAGCATAAGACAAATGGGATGAACTGCAAAGTAATCAAAGGGTGATCGAAGCTACGTCAACGTTCAATCCACCTGCTACTTACTGTAGGAAGCCGATGATGAAACAATTATGCAAAAGCTGATGAGAGTTCCTTTCACCTAACAAGTTTACCACTCGAATGAGACACTATGGGCATGCATGCCAAAGTCCTGATACCCGTAATCTGAAGTAGATTTTGTTCGTTCTTTGCAGCATTGCCATGAAATCTTCTCATTTCCTTGGCAAAATGTACCATTAAAAATATCATTGTCAAAGCTTCCAATAGCAGGCAGGATAAGCCTTAAATTAGGACCAACAAGAAATATTAAATATTTCTCCCTCCCTCTCTCTCTCTCTCTCTCTCTAAATTCCAAATAGGTTTAGTTAGATACGGCAGAAATGTAATGGTCAGTATATTAAATATTAGTAGACTGGTGTGAAAACAAAAGTTTAACCCCCCTTTCTCATTCTCACTCTCACTTGGTGAATCAATGGGAGGCAACCATGCATTGATTGCCGATCTGCATCAGCCTACACGACAACTTTGGTTTGACCGTGGCCATCAAAACCATGGCCAACAATGATGGCATGGGAGAAGCCACAATAGCGGTCCATCTCATCATCAATACCTCCCACCTCTTTCATGCCCGATGTGGTCGCTCAAAAGCCTAACAAGCACGCACGTACCTGCGCTCCACCGCCGACGGAGACGTCCTCAGACCAAACACCACCACCACCACCACCACCAAATTCCTCCCCATCCAACTCGGTCAACAATCTCAGGCTCTCTTCTCTCTCTCTATTTCGAAAGAGAGAGGAAGACGTAGACGTATAACCGAAGCAACCAACCCAAGTTGAAGGTATAACATCAGTGAATACACTTCTCTTGCCGTCGCATGAATGGCTTCTCACCGGAACAGGCAAATATATATATATATATATATATATATATATATACATATGGAATATGGACGGCGATGCAGTTTGATACGTCATGCATGCCTGTGATCCGTCCTGGGAAAGGTTGGTCGCTCTTGCCGTCGTGTAATCGATGCATGCTTGGAAATCCAAAAGTTCAATTACATGACATGGAAATGACGAACACTTGGAACATAATTCCACAGGATAACACCACCGCAGCTCCCTCTCATCCATCTTCTTCTGTCGCGAGTTAGCAGCAGCAACATGAATCCACCCATCTTTCGACTCGATAAACAAACACCTCCATGATCTCAACTTGTCTTAGGTAGATCTAACAGTACTGGCCTGGGTAGATGTGGATGAAGGGCTTCTACTCTTTCAGTCTCAAATCCTCTCTCTAATTATTATGCTGCATGCACAACAAGTCAACATTGCTTAGGTACCGTCTATCAAAATCCTATCCATTCATTAGCCCTCCTCCTTAATCCATCAACACCTACATCATTAATTATTTATTGTTCATGCTACTGTGTCATGTGATCTTGTTGCTCCTTTTAGGGAGGGTGGTCTCCCATTTAGACTATGAGATTAATCTCCCTCCCTACTGTCAACTACAGCATGAGGTACACCATATTCTACTCATGTATAATGATAGGAACAGGTGATCAAATTGGGCAACCATGTATGTATATTTTAAACGTCTTAGACCTGCATGACCGTGCAACAAAGTCAAACCTAAGTTCAAAATACATGCCTGCTCGTGAATTTTGAAGGGTGCTTATTTTAGTCTTCTCGTGAGATCTAAACATGTTTAGGCAAGATTGCGGTGCAGGTTGACTTATGTTTCAGATGCATGATGAATAAGAAATTGGCCATCTCAGAGGCTGCTTGTCTTGTGTATATATGATGTTAAAGAGTGGTTTGGTCGACGAGCTCAATCGTGTCATCAATGAGCGGAACGACATGGAAATATGTAACAAATATTTATAGGGAAATCCATTTATCTTTTTTTTTTTGTGTGGAAGAGCTCCGTGTTTGGGTCAATGGAAACCCAGCGACTTGCCCACCCAAACATTGTCTTGTACGGCCCAACCGAGACAGCTCCGTCTTGACTACGGCCGGAGGAGACCAGAACACTGCGTCGTCTGCATGCACGTGAACCACACCCACCGGCAGCCGGTGGGGTCTCACCCCTTCTTGGATCCACCATCAGGGCCGTCCGAGTCCGATCGAACGGACTAGAGTGCGCTCCGCGGTCAACCCCCGGGCGCTCTCACCGGTGCGGGACCGTGACGCCCCCCGAGGTCGTCGGCGACGTGATCCACGCGTCGAGTCAGCACCAGCCGAGGGGGGGGCGGGGGGGGGGGGAGGGTAGTCAAATGACGGTGCTTCCCCACCGGCACGCGTCGGTCGATGCCGCGGAAAGGGTGAGGCACGGCAGTAACCTCTTTTGACCGCTGCCCGCTCTCGAGCGCTTAACCCACCCCGCTCCCGCGGACCGACGATGGCCGGTTGTCCCGTCGTCGTTGACTCAGTCCCATGTGCCCGAGGACGATTATTCCATTCCCACGGCAAGACACAGGCGTGGTGGGGCCCGTGGCAAGTACCGCCCGGCAAAATTTCTCGGATGGTTCGGTCGTATTCTCGGGGCTTTGTTGCCACCACCTCGTGTCAGAAAAAAAAAAAAGCCGACGAGATAATGAAACCCAAATGACGAATTGGATGGAATGAGGTGACATTTATAGAACACGAGGCATCATTTCCCTCCGCTCATCAACTCCTTTCTCTCCCCCCGTCTCCTTTGCACCGAAACCACACGACACTACTTCTCTTCCGGTATCTTTCACACCAGGCTCTCCCCATGTCTGGAGATCAGGAGCGGAGTCACTTCGGCTTCCCGTCGCATGATGAGCTGTCGTCGCTCGTCTCCTGGAAGCCAGCGGGCGGCGCCACCGACGGTACTGGAGATCCACGCGGTTTCGGCCCCCGGGCGGTACCGCCGCCCGTGAGCCTCACCGACGTGTTGCGTGGCTCGATAATTGACTACGGCGCTCTCGCTCGAGCTTTCGGCTTACCGTGTTCGGCGCCGTCGGATGTGCTTGCTCCCGGTGGGATGGCGTCGTCGCGTGAGCTGATGGCGGATGTCGGCAATGCCGGCAACAGCTTGGCGCCGTCGTCCGGGTGCGGTGGAACTGCCACCCCGATGACGCCTAACTCCTCGACCTCCTGGTCGTCCACCGAGGCCGCCGGCGAAGAAGATGCCGAGCGGTGCAAGAAGGATGAGCCGAAGCAGGAGGAGGAGGTGGAGAAGCAACGGGTCAAGGTGGAAGAGGAAGGGGGTGACGCGTCCGAGAAAGTGTAAGCTTCAGTTTCTCTTCTCCTGCACGCATATCGATTTCTATAGGTGGGTCGATTGAAGTAGAAAAGTTCAATAGCATGCGTGATTTGCCTTTTTTCTGGAGACCCTTTCCATTTGATCCTTCTTCTATCAGCATAAAATTTCAAGGGCTTCCCACCTTTCCTGACAAAACAAGGCTCTTGTGGGTTCTTCGAAGCCAAAAAGGTCTCATCCCCCTTTCTTTCTCACCTTTGGGATCTTAGCTTCAAGCCTTTTGATTGGATTTTGTTTGTCTCTGTCGAACCCAAAGGTCTTCCCTCGAGGTCCTTTTCTGGGATTCAATCGGAGACCAGTAATGCATTTGGATCTCAAAAATCTCGAAAGAAACTAACAAAACTAAAATAACCACATGAATTCCATCTACTACTACGCTCTCATTTCTGGCTTATCTCCATGAACAAGAATTAACCGGTAGCAGTTGCATCACTCACCTCCGTGTCGTGGTTGCTGCGATATCATCGAAGCAGGAACAAATGCAAGAAGAAAGGAGAGAAAAGGCAAAGGGATCCCCGTTTTGCTTTCGTGACCGAAAGCGAGGTTGATCATCTCGACGACGGCTTTCGGTGGAGGAAGTACGGCCAGAAAGCAGTCAAGAACAGTCCTTACCCAAGGTTAGTCAACATACATCTTCTTCTGCTTCTCGAAGCGATCGCTTCTCGGTGACGATGCTCGTGTCTTCTGCGCTGCAGGAGCTACTATCGTTGCACGACGCAGAAGTGCCCGGTGAAGAAGCGGGTGGAGAGATCTTATCAGAATCCAAGAATCGTGATCACCACCTACGAAGGGAAACATACTCACGAATGCCCCGCAACAGTCAGAGGGGGGAGCACACACTTGTTCCCTCCTCCTCCTCCGGCGATGTCGACCATCTTCTGCCAGAATCTTATGATGCAGCAGACGAACCAACTGAACGATGGCAACAGCCTGCAAGCGAACATAAACCCTAATGTGTATCTGGCGAACCTGCCGCCTTCTCTCCAGCAGCTCCAACTCCCCGACTACGGTCTCCTGCAAGACATAATTCCTTCCTTCATTCACGGCGGGCAACCATGATCTGGATATGGCTTCCTTCACTACTGCACCAGCTTCTTGTTTTAGACCTCTATTTTTGTATGATGCAATGACCCCCGCTTTCTTGTACATGAATCTAGTTTTTTATTATCTTGGGATAACGTAGCAAACTCTCGAGCGAGGTATGGAGGACTCCAAAATCTGCTGAGATAATAGCAAATGCCAAGACTTTCCATGGATATGATGAGGTGTTCGTTCATGTCCATTAGATTGATTGCTGCAGAGATTGTGCTTCCGGAAGCTCAAAGCAATTACTTTGGCTGCTTGATTTCTTTGTGGATGACACACATAATTTCCTCATCTGTAAGTATTGGCATGGTGAGACGCCCAATGAAGTAACATATGATATCATTATCTTCACATATACAACCAACCCTTAATTATTATATACATATACATATGAATCAGCTGTTGTGTGCAGTATTATACTCCAACTCAAGTCTTTGCTCGGTTGACAAAAATGGCTTCTTTACATGCTAATTCTTCACCAGAACTCGTTCTAAGTTTCGTGTGCTGATGAAGTAAAAGAGATCAATACATTCGCTTGCTATGTATGTCATGTATGCATACCTTTGTAAGGTTATTAGGATTCATACTTCGACGCAATAATAGATGAAGAAACCGCCGTGATTCTACGATCCATACAGGCAAAATTAAATCCAGGATTGGATTGGGTTGATGAACGAAATGGGCCGGGCCTAATCTGGCCCGTATAGTCCCAATAGATGTTTGTTCTATGATACGGAGGGGAACCCGTCTTTGCCGAGTAAGACAACACCATGGCATGGCATTTATATGTTTCTTCTCTGTACTTGGCTTTCTTTTCTTTGCAGAGTACAAATAAGAACGGCGAAACGAAGAAGATACCCCCTCCCCTTGCCCGACCGGAGTGCAACAGCACGTGCACGTCAGGTGCCGCGATGGTCAACCGCACGCGGCTCTCGTGATGTCGTTCCTGCTGTGCGCCGCTGATACGCACACCCCGTTCTTTCCCCACCCGTACTCATCCTTATTCCCTCGAGGAATAAATAGGCGAAGACCGATGGAAGAAAACCGTAAAGTTTGGAGTGAACTTATCAGCCTGCCTCGGTCTCCCTCGCGACTACCATCGCTTCGAATTCCTTTAATCCGTCGACACGTGTCGTTTTCTGTGGGGAATTGTCTGTTGTTTTTCTTAGTGGAAAGCATGAACTGGATTGCGGGCGCGAGGCGGCGGAAGCCTCTTAATCCGTGAAGCGCCCGCACGTGCCAAGCGACCTCCTGCTGACTCGGAGCGGAGCGACGACGTGTCGCGAATCCGACGGTCAGGAGAAGTAGTGCACGCCGCATCGGGGCCGTCCGTCGGCGATCCCGGGGGTCGGTCGGCCCTTCTTTTTATGCGCGAGGGAAACCGGCGATTGAGATTTCTCTCTCTTTGTTTCGCCTTTTTCTCTCTCCCCCCCCCCCTCCCCTTCTCGAGGTAGAGAGAGAGAGAGAGAGAGAGAGGGCGAAGAGCTGCCTCGAGTACGTGCTCTTGTTTTTTCTTGATCGTCTGCTCTCTGTTTCTTGTTCTCTCGCCTCATAGGAGCTCCGATGCGTCTAATTCATCTTCTGTCGTGTGGGTTTCGTGTGTGCTTCGATCGATTATTGGGTGGATTCTTTGGCTTCTTCGCGGTTTTGTCGGGTGGTTCTTGTTCTACTTTACTTCGTCTCGGGGATTTGATTTGTGGTTTCTTGTAATTTCTGTATGCTGATTAGCCGAAGTTTTTTTTTTAGTATTTTTTTTCTCTCTTTTCTTATGGTCTTGTTGAATCTGTTAAGAGGAATAAAAGATTTCCAATATTGCTACTCCGTGTGGGTTTTTGGTTGATTCTCTTTTTCGATTTTTTCTATATTTCTTTTGTTCTTTCGTTGATGTTTATTCTCTTGTTAGGGTTTGGTAAGGTCTTTCTTTAAACTTATGCGGTTTAAATGGTAATGTTCAGGACGATCTTTGGTGCGTGTTAGTCTCACTTCAGACACCTGATGATTATATCTGTAGATTTGTTTTGAGGGTTTTGATTTTGATGTGTTTCTAGCGCCATCTTGCTGCGGGCTATAGATGTCTACTTGTTCTTTCAATTAAAGCTCGCTTGGAGTTCACTTGTTGCGAGACAGAACATTTATGCTCTCGCTGAGATGGAAAATCCGAATAGTTTTTCTTGTCCGTGATGGTTTCTTCCTGTTGGCCCTTTCATCTTTGGATTTGCTTTTCGAAAAATTTTCTATTTGCTCCTTAGGGAATGAAATAATGGCAAATCCGAATAGTTAATTCTTGTATATATTTATCCAAGTTTGACATGTTTGTGCTTGGTTTGTCCTATTTATATCTGAAAATTGTGCTATTGCGCAAGTTATATGACATTTTGTTCCGAGGCTGAAATAGTAGACTGCATATTGTTCTATTTTGCAGTTTGTACCTGTCGAGGTGAACTTTAATACATATTATTTGCTGAAATGGCAGCATTGAGAATGAAAAGAAAATCAAACAAAGGTCGTGTAAGATTATGCAGTGCCCGTGCTCGTTATAAATTTATTAAGACATCACAAATCTCAGCACCTCAAGGCAAGACAGAGATGAAAACTTCTATTCAATTTTATCAAGATGGTGAGCTATTACATGCCTATTTTGTCAAGCCTTTTCTTCGTCTTGTCACTTCCCATGTGAAACTTAAATCCGAGGGCCATGATGAAGTCATTTATTCACAAGATTAAGTCCTGGTTTTTATAGGTTTCTACTCTTGATGCGTTTGACCTTTAAGTGACAATCCAAGAGCCACTGTAGAATATGGGGTTACTCTAATTTCCCTGACATGACTGTGGAATCTTAATGTTAGTTAGGACATACTATCTGATGATGCACCTTTCCGTTTGACATAATCTGCCTCATTTTCATCATTGTTATCCTGATTTTCATCAATCTGTTTATGCAGTCAAACACATGTTAAATGTCATATTGCCCATCTTTTTTGCATCAACAATTATTATTTGTCTGATATCAAACAACTATTTTATTTCCTTTATTATTTTAAAGGACATCTTCCCATAGATTATATGTGCTAGCTAAGCTTCTTTTATGTTAAAATTTTGATATTACAGGGTGCCTCTCAAGGGTAGTTCCTTCAGGATACCTTTTAAGCACAGTTCCTTCTGATACTGAAGAATCAGGATGCAATGCTGTGGTAACTTGTGAAACCTCTACTAATCTGTGGAACTTATTGTCACCTGATCTTAGTGAAAGTAGGTACCTGTAGGAAGACAGGTACCTACTTTCTTTTCTAGACATTTTGTGTACAACTCTATGGTTGCAGCATCATTTTCTTGTTTGTTATTTGTTTTTAATTTATTTGACACCAAGATTTTCATTTTAGTTTTCTTGTAAGATTCACCAGCCTCTTGGATTTGGCCTTTGGTTTTTATAACTTCTGGCTATCACCGAATTTTGTATTATAGATTGTTCCTACATTAGCTTAAAATGAGAATGAGATTCAAGTCATTATATTATGATGTTTACTACTACTAGGTAATTTGTTTTTATTCACCACTATTATCGCTTTATGACATTCTTAGACTTGAAAAATCATAAAAAAAGGGAGACAATGACCACAATAATGAAAATAATAAGTTAAGCTATTTGGTAAAAAAAACCTTTAAAAATGCCTTCCTTTCCATTTGGACAAAAGGATGAGATTGGAATGATCGAATGACTATATTTTTGTTTGAGCAAATAGAGCACAAGCCTAAGGTAGTGGTTTAAATAGGCGCCCGAGTGCTCGCCTAGGCGCTCAAGCGAGCCGAGGTGAGGTTCGAGCGCCTCATGGGTGGACTAGGCGACGCACTTCAGTGAGGCGTCGCCTGGGCTATTGCTTGAACCTAGGCGCCAAGCGCCTTTGGTGAGCGCTCAATTCAAATAAAGCAACCGAACCAGACTTTTAAGTTTGGTTCCATTCAACAGTTGGTTCGATTGAACCATCTAACCAGTTTCTTATCCACAAAAAGCCACCCCCGCACTCACGCGACCTCGAGCCATTAACCCTAGTGTTGCTTCTGCCTCCGTCGCTGATGTTTTTTGTTGCTTCTTCTGTCATCGACGGATGGGTCCGACGACCTAGCAAAAGTCCATAGCCTCCTTCCATTGTTGCTCCGTGTGCAGTTCCTTCCATCATGAAGGGAGAGGACAACAGGTTGTTTTGCTATCGACGGACACCTCTGAGGCTTCCTCCACCCATTATGTTGTCGTCCACAGGTTCCACTGCTATTGTTGTTCGCAGCTTTCGTCACTGTCGCTGTAGTTGTCCGTGGCTTCCTCCGCTGTCGTGCCTATCATCCGCAGCTTCCTTCACCATTATTACTGTCGTCCGTAGCTTCCTTTGTCATTGCTATCTTCAACTTCCCCACTTTTCTCTATCGACGACATTTGTCTCCTCCTTTGCTACTGTTATAAGTTCTTTTCTCCTCCTCTAACTACTATTAACCGTAAATAATATACTATTAACAATAGATTGCTAGCTACTGTACAAAAGCAATCTCTATTTACTAGATTGATAATTTACTATTTAGATTTTAACATTGTTAATCTTTGTTTATATTATTATTAGGGTTTTAGGATAAATGCCAAGTGTACAAAAGAATTTAGTAGATTCTTTAAAAAATTCAAGAAAGAATCCTGCTTGGAAATACAATTATCTAAAGCAAGGTTTGCAATTTCGACTTGTACCGCTCGGTACGGGCGATACATACCGGTTCGCCAGGTTGTTGGTATGCGGACCGCTCGGTACCAAGCGGTACATATCGGTCCGCCAGGTTGCCGGTACGTGGATCGCTCGCTATCGCCAAAAATCGGGCGATTGATTTTGACCGTAGGCGGTCGATTTATAATATAATATAATATAATAATAATAATATATTATATTTTAATATATCGGGCGGTACGCATAGTGCGTACCGCTCAGTATCGGTACCGTACTGGTATCGATAATATGTCGGTATATCGGTACGGATTGGTAAGTCAAATCTTGATCTAAAGGATCCTAAAGATCCAAATGTAGTTACTTGTATCTTTTGTGATAAGACTACAAGAGGTGATATTTTTCGTGCAAAGCAGCATCTAGTGGGAAATTTTAAAAATACATAAGCCTGCAAGAAGTGTCCACCTGATGTAAAAGAAGAGTTGTTGGTTTATATAAATGAAAAAAAAGATACAAAAGAATAAATCGTAAGGGATTTTACCAGAGGATAGTGTTGAACATATTAGAAATGATGAAGAAGATTATTCTGTAAGTGTCAATCTAAGTGGGAAAAGAGTATGTGACGGAAAAGAAAAAGAAGCTCTAGTTGTTACGAAAGGTAAAAATAATTGATATGTTTAAGAATGACGATGTGATTATGATGATAAATGGATTTGATGCAAAGCTTTATTGTTTTGAGTTTTTTGTTATTAGAAGATGGATAACGTGACTTTGTACTTTAGATCTTTTTAATTTAATGTCATATTTTTATGTATATAATCATATTTATCAATTATACTATATATTTTTTATATTTTAATATTTCAGAATGCTTCGTTTCGTTCGAGCTATTGCCTAGCACCTAGGTTATTTTGGGACCTTGGCGCCTAACGCTTTTTAAATCACTGGCATGAGGTGATTAGGTTAGTTGTTCAATTGAGAAAATATGAAGAAATGTTATATTGCAACAAATCAGAGGCGGAACCGTGTAGGCATGCAGAAGACCCTATTTTTAGATTATTCTAATGTTGCACTTACTATCATTATATACAAGGCTTCAGTGGCATATTATAATTTTTTGAGTCAATTTCTTTTTTATATACCCATGAGAAGGGTATTTTTGAATTATGATATTTTTAAAGTTTTTAGGAATATCATAATCACATATCCTTCTTCTAAGGATAAATCCAAAATTTTCATTAGTTTTAACATTTAACCTTCAAGGGTGCTAATGAAATATCCTAACAACCACTAATAGGTGACGTATGATGGGGATGGGTTTTCTTGGAATAAGGGTTTAGATTTCAAAAACCATTGAAATTTCTTGGAATTAGTAAACTATGTTCTTATGTTCTTATTTTTTTATGTTTATAAAAGAAAGTTATTCAATTAAGGCTAACTCATGCTAGACCGAGGAAGACCACCAGTTAGCTTCTCTCAGAATTATGTATAGTCCTATTGTCGATAGAAGTATTTAACATAAAAATACAAAACGACAAGATTCCTCTATTCATTTTCAACACACATATTTTGGTCCTCATTGATTACAGCCCATGTTGATTCCTCTTTCAAGGTGCCAATTAGAATTTCCCTAGTGAAGTGCCTGCAAACAACAGAGAGCCATTAGGAGGAAGTCTAATGATAAAGCTACATCCTTCCTGTCTCTTTTTCCCTTTGAGGCACCAAAGGAAGATCCATTCTTATCTAATTTTAGAAATTTGCCCACCTGACCCACCAGATAATTATCAAACTGGCGCTAATTTTCAATATAATCCATTCCTGGCTGTTGTATGGACCTCATGCTGATCAAGCTGAGGAGGAAATGTGGTACCGGCAAATGTTCCTGTTTCCAGGAAGATCTTGCTGCACATATTCACTTGTTTATGTTTAATAATAGTAACACTAAATGGCAATTTTCTATATTTAATGTTTCTGTGGTAGATAGACATGGATTAGGAGATGATCACAATGATGTAGGATCATAATGGTCAAAGATGTACACTTGAGCTATACATGAGAAACAAAGAAGAATAAGATAATTGGAAACATGCATGCTTCTCATAAATATTGTGCGCTAAAATTTAATAATGTCGTTAAGGTATTACTTTGGAATTTTCTTGTGTATATGTTGAGATCATACACTTGTCATAGGTTCAAGTGATGCCGGTGAAGTTATTGTGAAATTTTAAGGATGAAGAGTGGATCAAATGGCTCTCGTCTGTCGGGTAGACGACAGTTGCATGTGGACCTCTATGAGGGCTTACGGGGATTGTTCACTGTTGGCATAATTGTTTCGGTATTTGGTCATTGAAGTTATGATGTTGAATGGCTATGTTTGTTTCATGTTGGTATTTAAATTTCTGGTTGTGATGCTTGTTTCCAATTTTCGTGTATTTGTAGATTAATTTATTTTTATGTTCTCCTATGACTATTTCACTTACTGCTGCAGGGTTCACTGTCAACCACTATACCACACGAGTTGGAAACAGTTTTCTCAACCAAACTTGAGCACGGGGATTCTCTTTTGAAGCCAACTAGTTTAATTGACGAAGGTACTAGTTGTTGAAAAATATTCTATTTGCCTTGCATTCTAGTTTAATATAGCACATGATGAACATCAATTTTCTCTCGACACAAGTAGTAGTAAATTCCCTTTTATGAGTTAATGAACACCAATTTTCTCTTATTTTCAGTTAATCATGGAAGTCCTAATTTGCCTAATCTGGTTGCGGATGAAGGAGAGGATGAAAACCGAAGGTTCACAGATTATCAAGCTTGTGCGTTATTGAAATTCCCCTCAGAGCGTGTTTCTTGGTTACCTTCTGATGGTAGCATAGATCTTTCGGATGTGTTTTGTACTCATTATGAATATAGTAATTGTGACATACCGATTGATGCGGCGGAGAAATGCATGATGCCGCCATTCCTTGAGAGGACGACGGAAACCAGTGGTGTTCTTGATAGTGATTCAAATCAAGGAACCATGATGAACTCCGATGATGCATGCTTCTACTTAGCTACCCATCAAGAATTTGATGTAAATTGCTCATCTGATGATTTGCAAGTATCAGAGTGGTTTAATCAACAGTCGCTGTCCAGAACCTCACCTGATTTCCCGCAGTCAGTTTCATCTCCTCGGCCTCCTCCTCCTCCTCCTCCTCTATCCCCAAAGGAAACACAACAAAGGAAGCCCGTAACTCTTGTGCTTGATTTAGATGGTAAGTTTAGTCGAACATCTGTTGCAATTTACTCTTTGGAGATTTCGTACTGATGTTATTTTTATTTATTTACCTGATCTAATCTGGGTTGTCTTTGTTTTCCTGTGAATGTTTTTAGAACTAATCCCATGTCAGCGTCTGCAGAAACTCTTGTCCACTCGACACTGGAGCCTTGTGAAGATGCTGATTTCACCTTTCCGATTATCTTGGACATGCAAGCTCATACTGTATACGTAAGACGGAGGCCTTTTCTGCAAATGTTCCTCGAGAGAGTCGCTCAAATGTTTGAAATTGTTATTTTCACAGCTAGTCAAAGCATATATGCTGCGCGGTTGCTTGACATGCTGGATCCAGACCGCAAGATAATTTCTAAGCGTATGTATCGGGAATCGTGCATGTTCTCCGAGGGTAGCTGCACCAAGGACCTTAGTATTTTGGGGATTGACCTTGCAAAAGTGGCAATAATTGACAATTCTCCACAGGTATCTAATACTGGCTTGGGTTTTTAAGGTTTCAGTTTTATAGTTGAATATATATATATATATATTTTTATTATGTCCCCATAATATATTTTTTTTAATCAGGTTTTCCATTTGCATGTTAACAACGGGATACCAATTGAGAGTTGGTTTGATGACCCATCAGACCATGCTTTGGTTCAAATACTCCCCTTCCTTGAGACGCTGGTGGGTGCTGAAGATGTCCGTCCCATTATTGCACAGGAATTCGGCAAATGAGGAGCAGCAGCAGCAGTTTTGTTTGATATATTGGTTGGTTGGTTGGTTGTTTCCTCCTATATATAAAACTTCGAGATTCTTCCTCAAAAGGGCAACCATACTTGTGAATAATTTTATTTTAATTTTTTTAATCTTTTTTCACATGATTGTGGCTGCTGATGATGATGATGATTGTTGTAGCCCAACTACTACTGCCTTTGAGCTGTATATCCTATCCTATCCTTTCCCATCAACACTGGTGTGTTTTTTTTTTTTTTTCTGCATTGATAAATAAACCAACCAACCAACCAACCAAACTTTGTTGAGATCTGGCGGCGTAATTATTTTGTTGCCGGGGGGAGGAAAAAAATGATCTTTTGTCTCAACACCACACCCAAACAAAACATTCAGATCTTTTGGATCCAAACCACGCCGAATGCCAAGTCCGAACATTCAGATTTAAGAATGTGCTTTGCCAGCCGCAGACACCACCGAAAAGGGAAACTAACAATAATGAAATTTTTACACTCCACAAAGCAGCACTGGTAAACATGCCCATTTCACCGAAAATACTTTTCACACTTCAACCAAAACATAATTTGATTCTTTGTCTATATTGTGATTCGTTTGGGTTTGTTACACTTTGCTAGGGAAAGTGGTGAATGACACACATGTGAATTATTACACTAGCTCTTGTTGAAGATCAGAGGAGGCATCAAAAGGTTTATTCGAATAAAGATGGGGAAATTTGTTAAATAACAACAAAAGCTGCAATACTATTTGTTTCCTTTGAACTATTTTAAGAAGACCTATTCACCAAGTCAAAAGTTTCTATAACCAATCCAAACTCCAAAAAGATGTTTTGTTACAGGAGTTCTAATAACCAGTAAATATGATCTGACCTTTATAGATTATACTTTTAAATGTGTTGATCTCACAGAGAAAAGAAGGAATATTTTCTCTTGTCAGCATCATTAGCCTCGATATATTTGGTGAAGATCTGTATCCATGAACTCAAAATTATTTTTAAATCCCCTTCCTTGATGCAGGGCAACATGATTGTTCTTTGATCTCACTTATCTTCTTCACCTTAACTTTCTTTCAAATAAACAACTCCATAACTTCCTTTTTTTCAAATAACCACCCTAATTTTTTTTAATCTTCTCAATCATCAGTCTTTCCAGTAAGAGTATCAACTACCAACTGCCAAACAAATAACTCTGTAGTAAATTGCTTTTTTCCAATAACCTCCTAAATTTTATATCTATTTGCATATCTCCATATATCCAGGAAATGTGCAGTTCTGATAAATTCTGAAAAAAAAAACAAAAAACAAAAAAATCAATTGCAATGGGTCGTCATACAAAACCAAAATTATCTGCAATATCCAGTCAGCTGCTACTGCCGCTACATATATCACTTGTTTCAACTTTTACTTGTTGACCTCGCTGACTTATTTGATATTCCTAACAATGCGAGTCATATAATATTGTTTCACACAAGCAATTCAACTCTTTTATATATAAAAAAGATACACAAACTAACATGGACACTCACATATTTGCATGAGTATATAGATACTTCAAATAATTAAATGCGTACTTACATAAGCCTTTTCTTCATGAATTGAAGTTGGAATGAGAAGTCCCATCTCAATCACCTGTGAAAATTCAGGGTTTTGCCTGTGGCATAGAGGTGTGACAGCATATAGAAATACTTTTTAGTACAAAGACTTCATTGTTACTCCATGGACAACAGCATTGGACTAATAAATCCGAATGTGAGAAACTAGTCAACAAGAATTTATTCCCAAAGAATCCATTCAAATGTAAGAAGATCCAAATTAAACCCCAAGCATGGCAAACAGAAAGCAGCAAGGAAAAAGAGAACTATGCAGACAAATAGCTTCCATACAAATTTCATGCAAGTGTTTGATTGCAGATCACGCATACTTGGCTTATAATTTGAGCAACAATAAGGACTATCACATTACACAAACGAAGATGGAGCACATTGGATTACAACTCTTGGACCAGTTCTAAATACCTTATGGTTATTTTCATTTCAAATAAAGCTATAGAAATCCACTATAATTACCACTATTAAGTAGAACCGTGTCATCAATTTATAGCATTTCATGTCCACTGACCGCAACAACCATTTGCGTTTGATATTTCTTTGGCATATAAACAGAAGAGATCAATGTTCGGAGAGAGAGAGAGAGAGAGAGAGAGAGAATATTATGCTGCAACGCAACTCAAATGCAGTGATTGATGCAAGTACCAGAGAATCTGGAATCAGAAGAAGGGCGAAGCTGAGGGAGAGAATACCAACGATATCTAACAAAAACGAGAACCGAGAGTGAATGAGAGGAATACGCATTGCCGAACTACGATCATCTATCTAGAAGACCCAATTCATAGCCTGCACTCGTGCATAATCAAGAAACACAAAAGATCAGTCTACGAATACTAAAAATAACCCTAAGACGAAAAGATTCGCAACCTACTTCAACCAGAGAAAGAAATAATCGGAAACGGCACTCACATAATCAAGAAACCCTGACCATCTTTCGATGATCTCGCAGCATTTCCTTCTTCAAACGCCTCCACCGCGCCTCGTCGCGGGCACACTGATCCACACGGATCGGACCCAGAAACAAAGGGCCGACGGAGAAAACAGCCACATCCGGCCCACGAATCAAAAGCCCGTTAACGCCGACCGCAGCGATGATAGAGAAAGGTATCCCCGCCGCCTGCTCGTGTTCTGCATCGTCGCCTCCACCCCCAAGATCCGATCTCCTCCGCGCTTGAACCACGGCTTCCGCAACCACAACTTGGTTAACATCAACAGCGAGATCTTCCCAATGAACACTAAAGGACATCAAGAAAGAGACAGAATCGAAGTCTTTCGAACATACCATTATGCCGGGGGTTTCTTGCGATGAGAGGAGGAGAAGAGGAGGCGGCGGCAGAGAGAGGCATCGGGCGTTGGGGTTTCTTGCGATGAGAAGAGGAGAAGAGAGGAGAGACAGAGAGACGGTGGGAGGAGTCAGTTATAACGGATCGTTCCGTTCCGCAGTACCGACCCACGCCCGCGAATTCGGGTACGAATACACGACACGTGTATTAATTTCGTAGCTATAGTGGAATCGGGGACACATTTCATGCTGTCTTCTCGTGTTACTTGAAGGTGTGTTTTTATACGGTATTTTGTACTGTACCGACGATGATGCTATTATATGTCTTAATTGAATCCATCGTTAATTATGTTTTGTGTGAGGAAACCATATACTTGAACAATTTGCACAGGTAAAAAAAGAAGAAGAAATCGATTCATCCTTTAAAAAAAAAAAAAAAACATAGAAAATAGATCGCCAAGAATCCTAAACCAGTGGAAGAGGGTAGTGTCGTTTTGTACCCCTTCACTAAGCAACTGATAGAAGAGGTCAGATCTACATCTCACTCATGATATAAGCATCAGAATGATAACGCGAAAATTACCAAGAAATTTAACATAAAGTGCCAAGGAAAAACTAAGAATTATTATTATTTTTTTCTTCTCCAAATCTCTCTTCAGTGTTCTTACATCTTACAAAAGAAAAAGGAAAAAAAAACCAAAAAGAAAAGAAAAAAGGACAGAGAGAGAGAGAGAGAGAGAGAGAGAGAGGACAATCCAAAGATACATCATATCCGAGATAAGCAATGCATCACCCACTCATCACCCGCTTGTCCCGCTCCAACTCATCAAGCAAGCACGCAAGCGCCCTCATGGCACTTACCTGCCCTTGCAGCGCCTCGATGTAGTCAGCGGTCTCCTCGAAGAGCCGCTCGACGCCCAGCTCCTCGCCGCCGGGGACAAGCCTCTGCAGGGCGTGAACCCGGGCCTCGACCTCCACCGCGTCGTCCTCGTTCTCTCCCACCCCCAGCTCCTCGACCGTCTTGGAGGAGGAGGAGTCGTCCTTGCACCCGCATGAGCCGCCGCTCGTCGCTCCTTTCCTCCGGAGGAGGCGGCGGCGGAGGGCTCGGCTCCAGTGGCGGCCACGGGACGACCTGGCTAGGCCCATCTCGGCCGCCATCTTTATCCGCCTGCTCCTCTCCACGAAGCCGTCGTGGCCGCGCTCGGACGAGAACATCGCGCGGTGGTCGTGCTTCTCGTCCATGGGACGGCAGGTGTGTTGTCGAGGAGAGATGAGCACTATATATCTATGTATACGTATATATATGTTGAAGAGAGAGAGAGAGAGAGAGAGATGGAAAAAACATAACATTTAAGAATGTTGGGGGTCTAATTCTCGAAGGAAATGTCAAATGCCAGCGAGGAGGGGAGGAGGGAGGGAGGGGGCAAGACTGGCTTTGGTGATCGCAATTGTTTTCTGGGGTTTGTTTGTGTGAATAGTTTCAGAGGGGAGCATGTTGCGGCAGATTAATGTGCTTTGTCTCGGCTTTTGCTGGCTTGGCTCAGCTGGTGGTTGCCGGTGCTTGGCTTTCACTCCTGTTGGTGTTTTGTCTGGATATATATATATATATATATATATATATATATATATATATTATATATATATATATATATATATATTACATAGTGTCCGATCGAGACAATAAAGCAGAGAAGGTTTACAGTGGCTAATATTTCCAAGGAAAAAAAAAAAAAAAACTGTGGTGCGTGCCCATCACTCTTTTAGAGTCATTAACAAGTATTTCTATGCGAGAGAGAGAGAGAGAGAGAGAGAGAGAGAGAGGGGTGGGGGCACGTCTACCGTGACATCCTGTGTCTGTCACCACTCGGTAGTGCTCCGCCTACTTTCCGCTCTCGATCACACCATGTGACCGCTATGACATCTCCCACATGATCGATCCCAAAAGTAGAGGTGGTCGAACACACTTTGTCACGGTGGCGGTACCAAACCCTGCTACAGTTCACGGCGGGTACCATCCTCGACGCCTACCCAATCCCCGCCCTTCCACATGCACCGCAGAGAGGCCACGAAGGCCGCCCGCCCGGGACATGATATCGCAGGGGGGGCGCGGCGCTGCGCTGCTCTGCTTTGCGCAGCCGGAATAAAGCCGAAGGAGACGGGTCGAGGCCCGTGGCAGCAACAGCAACGGCAGCAGCCAGAGAACATGGCGTCACATGATGCCTCGAACCTACCACCCATGTGCTCGGCCTCGGCGCGCACCACGTCGCCGGACCCACCACATCTCCGGTAGGCCTTCGGCGGCCGGGGCCCGCTCCCCCCCCCCCCCCCTCCCTCGCGC
Source organism: Ensete ventricosum (assembly GCA_029747655.1). NCBI lineage: Eukaryota > Viridiplantae > Streptophyta > Magnoliopsida > Zingiberales > Musaceae > Ensete > Ensete ventricosum. Next base: position 42,779,337 of record JAQQAF010000005.1, on the reverse strand, counting down.
TGCCCGCACGGCGCCGGGCGTGGTGGGGGTGGGGGGGATGGATTCTATTCTACAACCCCCTTTTGCAGCGAGCGCCGTGGGGGCTGCATGTGGGAAAGGAGGCCTTGGGATCCTCGTGTCTGGTTGTGGTCTGGTCGGTGATGGCCATTATTGCTGATCGTCTCGTCCTTTTCGTGGTGGCTTCCTGCTTCGCCGGATCCGCGAGGCCCACTCCACCTCGGTGGCTCCACCAGGAGAGCTGCATGGAATGGAATGCGGTCAGAAGCTGTCCCATGGATTTTGTCCACAGTTGTGTTTTTTTCTTTTTTTTATGATAAAAAAAAAAATCTCTAAGACCTATTAATAGTGAGTGCACTTACTTAGTTAACAGCTGTCATAGAAGCCGACCATCCTGAAAGTATATATAAAAAAAAGAAGTAACAATGAGGATTAGAATTGTTGAGCTAACTCACCGGTGATGCTCCTCTTAAGAGGGTTGGTTAACCCTTCTCTTTCTCGTGCTGAGCTAATGATGGAAGAATGGTGGTTGTCCCAGTTCTTTAATCCTTTTCCTTTCATTTGTGCAAGATCATGTCCTCAAGAGCATTTCAACCTTGTCTTGGTTGCAGTCGGAGGATATATGGAGCTGCTGGACCGGATAAAGTACTTTAAACAATGTGGCTTCCACCACACCAAGCATAGGTTGTCATTGCCTTTCTATGTGATGTGGATTACGCCACGCCCGATTCTGCCTTTTATTATTTACGCTACTTTCCCAGACCGACAGCCATAAGGGAACCTAAAGAATTCTCATATCCTCTTGCATAATAAACACACCTTTAGTTTATGCTGCTGCTACGATAAAGTAGTTCTCCACCACGGCGGTGGCTGGTTGTTAGGGAGTAGGAGGTAGGTTTGACATGTTTTTGGCTAAGTTCCCGATGACCTTTCTTTCATCTGCAAATCCTGCAGCAGTACCATCTGTAAAGAGTCACAAATCCAATCTTTACTTACCACCATTCGATGAACATATGTTTCAAAAAACATCAATAGGAAACGTACTGTTCTCGTTTACCTTTAAGAACAATCCTTGGCGAAACCTGTGGACAGGTCACACAGCAGTTTCTTTTTCGGTTTGTCCAATTCCGGGTGCAATGGTACACAAGCTTCGCCCTGTTGTTCCTATCAGAGCAGGTACAGAAATATGTTCTCTCTCACTTGATATCTCAAAGATGAAGATGTGACTTAATCCTTTGATGTTCTACCAGTTTGAAGACATGCATGCAATTCATTGGAGAAGAAAATTCGATGAGATATAATGGATTGTCATAGTGAGTTTGTTATCAATCATAACATCCACAATTAATCATCTATCAGTACTCAAGAGGAAAACAAATATGCCAGCTAGCTATTGTTTGTATTGTCATGTGGGAACATCTTATATTTTTTAATTTGTTTATAGAATCTTATACTTAAGATTTGATGCATTGTACTTGATCTACTTTGCTTCTACTCCATGTTTATCCAAAGCACAATCCAAGAATAATCCATATGTGACTTTACTATGTTATGCCCCACACTCTACTTATATATATCAAAAGGTCCACAGTTTAGGTTTACTGCATTGATTTTATCAGATCTTCCAATGGCTGTCCACTTGATACACCATTACTTCTCTTACATGGATTAGAAACCACAAGCATTGACAACATTATTACGTGTTCGGCAATTGTGTCATTGAAGATTTCCGGCTGGGAAATCTATTACAGTTTCCGTTTCCGCTCAAGTCCACACTCATGCATCACTACCACATAAATTACCAAATATTTCGTGTCACATAAAATCATAATGAACCTGGCTAAATAACTAATTCTGCTGCTGCAGTTTGCAATTGTATTTATTACTAGTTCTTGCGTGCAGCAGCTATATTCAAGATTATACTCTTCTCCCATAACATATCTCATTTTAGACTTTTGGACTTGAGCTAAATAATGAGTATGCATGTCAAAAGTGAAGACATGCTTCCTAGTAATTAACTGCAAACCAAGATAAAGATTTCATTTATTTCTATTCTGCTAATGGCTACACTTGTATCTAAGTGCACGTGATAATGGAATACAGTTCATTTATTTCTATTCTGCTAATGGCTACACTTGTATCTAAATGCATGCGATAATGGAATACAGTTAGCTCATAAGATTTATTGGAAAAAGGTTAGTTCCCGAGAATTATAGCACAACTAGTCAGTAAAAAAAGGCAACTAGGCACAATTTTCAGCAGCAGAGCTAAATGATATTAGTACGGAATCAAGCAATACTATTAAATATAGAGAATAGATGTAGGCAACTTTACCACGTGAAGACAAGAAAGAATAGCTGTAGTCATCTAATAGATTCTCCCTTGTTGGCACAAATTCAATCGTTTACCAGTGATTCTTGCAAGTTGCAGGAACAGAATCTGCTTTGAAGTGATGAAACGTGATCCTGTCCTAAACTACTGTCTCGCGATCGTGGACCTTGGAGATGAACTTTCTAGCATGATGGCAGTCACCGCAAACTGTCAGATTTTTCATAACTGCTATCGGCATCCTGGTTTTGTGTTTATCAACCCAAAGGCATTGGCTAATATATTACTGTGTATACACAGAACAGTCTCTTTGTCCAATTGATATGAGTCAAAGCAGCACTTCTCCAACTACTGGCACATAGCCAGCAAGCTAAACTTTGATAAGCATCTCATACAAAGATAAATAGATGTGTTTTGAGATCAGTTTCGCATGAGTAACTGATGAAACATACCATCAATTTGGAGTGGCATCACCTTCTTCCACCACCAATTTTGATGCTCGTTCTGACATATCTTGCATCATTCTATCTCCTGGATCCCAAAAAACATGATTGCCAATAAAAAATAACCCACATGTGTAGGCTCCACTAGCTGATCTTATCGATACGATATCACATCTTGATATATCCGTGTATCTGAATAAAGCATCAAGCAGTGCAACCTACATATGGAAAATTCTGGAGACCTTACCATTGCTGAAATCATCTCCTCTGCTTCTTTTAACATCACACCATGCTTGACAGCATTTACCATGTAAACTTTCCTTATTGGATTAAAACAAAATTTTCCTTGGTCCACCAATCTTCCAGTAGCTACAAGCATTAAGCAAAGTCAAACAATTTATCTAGATCAACAATTACCGCCTTCATTCTTTCAAAGACCTTAAATGCATCATCAGATGTTCCTTGAATAGAAAAGCCACTGGGCACAAGATTCCAAGGCCAGGTAGTCCATATCGAGCTGTGTTAAAAGTTTAGTATGCTCCATGCAGAGTCTTATCTCTCCACACTTTGCATACATATCAATGAAACCAACAACCAGTCTATCATTCCACTGATCCAATGCCACATTAGCACATGCTGTTGGTGCTGTGGTAAGTGTAAATTCATCTGGTCCAGTACCTGAAAGCCAGCCTTTGGGGAACAGCTCCGTTGCCTCTAACCCTCCTATAAATGGCATAGAAATCTAAGTGAACATCCAGGTGGCCATATTAAACATTAAATCAAAACTAATCATGTTTGTTCTAAAGTTTGCATGCATGATGACGATCAGGAAAATTGATGGCAGGGCAAAGGAAGATATGACGATTGAAGGCATTGTTTCAAAAACTTCAATCGCACAGCATATATAGGATAACAAAGATAATAATCAGGTTTAGTAAATTTATACTAAGGATATTGAATCAGGTTTGATGAGCTCGTAGAGTTCTCTAATTTCAAAAACTAAGTCAACAAAATATGATGATCTGTTGCCAGATAACTAGTTTGGATATGGAACTCTGGAAATGGGAAAGAGTATAATTTAGCTCCTCTGACTGGTAGCAGTCCCAGTCAAATTGTAGCTGCTAAGATGTATGCAAATAAAATAACGCTAGTCCGAGGAGGATGAGTCACTTCACAAGTTAGCCTCGCTTGGAGACCAACCTAATCATCACAAAGTACTGAAAGAAAAGAACCACAATGTAGAAGTTCAGCATTCTCTAACTTCAAGATCTACTGCATGAAACAACCCAGGTAACTGCCCAATTAAGTTGAAGGCCGCCCAAGCATATGCATGATGACAAGACAACTTTACTGAACAAAATTAAAATCGTTTCAAGTATAGAATTTATCAATTGCATCCATAAATAGTCTGTTCTTACCAGCACATCATCTGCCACTCCATGATACAGCATCCTTCTGCAGCATTTTGTCGAACAACTCGTTAGCGTGGTCGATATTATCATATTCCCATGCGACTCGATGCAATAAGTTTCTATGAGAACATGTCTCGCTTCAGGCACCGGATACGCTTCGTGGACTGACCCAAAGGTCCGATACATAAGGATCATTACATTGGAAACGGACACCCGGGTCTCGAGCCCAAAATTGATTGCGTACACCGTGGCCTGCTCCGGCTGGATCAAGCCCAGCACCGGGAGGCTGTCGGAGGCGAGGAGGGAAGAGAAATTGTACGCAGCCCGGGGTGCTGGGGTGCGGAATACGGAGCTAAAGAGGAGGTAGGTCGGAAGGAGCGAGCCCCGACGTGGGTGTTTAGGGGATCGAAGACGACGTCGACATAGGAGTGGAGAAGGAGTGCTTCGGCAGCCGGATGAGAGGAAGAGATGGGGAGAAGAACGGGGAGGAGGAGCTTCCGTAGCTTGCTCGGGGGGAAGAAGTGACGGCGTGGGCTTGCTTGATCTGGTCTCATGGCGGGAGAATGCGGATGGCTTCGGAGAGACGCTAGTACAGCCCTAGTGGACTGGACCCGTACGGGTTTATCCGCACGGATTGCCACTGCATGCGAATTGGGTTTGGTTGGGTATAACGAATGGATCCGAACATTATATCAAATGAATCAGGTGGATCAAGTTGGACGTGTCGGATTCGAATCATTTAGAGGGTCAACGGGTCCTACTACACTGGGAAGATTGACCAAGTTCGTGCCAGGTTGACTCAACTCAAGCGTCCGGGTCTTAAAACTACTAAACTGCCACTGATAAGGCCGCAAGAAACGAAGCCGATCTCGAGACCAAAGAAATGGCGGTCACTGTCAGAGAGTCCAAAAAGAGGGAGAGAAGCAAAGCAGCTCACCACCACCTTTCCCACATGATTTAGTCCCATGGACATAGTAAAAGCGCGGCGGCATAAAGGAGAGAGGTTCCCACCACCACCACCACCACCACCACCACCACCCGTTTTCGACATCATTATGACCATCATCAGCCAACCCACGCAGGGAGTCTTCACTCTCACACCACCTTCCTCTTTCCACTGCTGCCGCTGCTGCTGCTGCTGCTTTCCTCTGCAACCTTTTCCTTTTCTGCTCGTCTCCACCACCTCCTCTTGCGTGCGCCTCCCGAGCTCCCATCCTCCCCTCCCAAGTCTCCTCATATTCTTCTTCTCCCCCACTGCAATCATGAGGGGAACTTGTGTCCTGTTGGATATTACATCGTGAGATAAGAAGGTAAAATTACTCCTTTTCACCGCTTAAGTAGACTTGGTTGTCCCTTCTTGAAGCACAGCTCTTCTTCGCAAGAGCACCTGAAACAGAGAAGCAGGAAAAGAGACGGTGAAGAAAGATCGGAGGAAGACATTACAAGATATGAAGGGTGTCGATGTCATCGGGCGGCTCGTCTTCTTGTTGGGACTTGTTTACTCGGGTCAGTACAAATTCTCTGCGGTTTCCCCCTGTCCATGTTGGTTAAGCAAGTAAGAAAGATAGATGCTTTTCTTGCCACCATTACCAAACTCGAGAAGCCTCAGGATTAGGAAGAACCAAAGTCCACTCACCTCTTCGCGGATGAAGCACTCACCATACTTACACCTGAGAAGAAAAGAAACAGCTTCAAAGCTTTGCAACATTGGTTCTTCACACCATTTTGTGAGTTGCATTTGTTACCATCAGTCCTTACAGCTGATTCAACTCCATGTTGTCTCCGCAGGAGTAGTCGCTAAAGAATCAGAGGATGGTGTGTCATCCGGTCCATCTCTCGTACAGACAACCGATGCTGACAAAGAAATGGGTTATGAACCTGGAAAACAATTCAGCAGGTTTCGACTAGCTGAATCCAAGTTGCAGTCCTCGAAGACGATGCCGGAAATGGATGTTGTCACTCCGATAACTACAGTTCCGGTGCTCAACCCCGCGACCACCACCCCAACCACTACGACTCCCGAATATAATCCCCTTCCCACAACATCGACGACTCCGGCGATGGTGACCCCATCATCATCATCATCGTCGTCGTCAAGCCAAAGCTGGTGTGTTGCAAGCCAGACTGCATCCAAGACTGCACTCCAGGTTGCTCTAGACTATGCGTGTGGATATGGCGGCGCAGATTGTTCGGCAATCCAGGAAGGTGGAAGCTGCTACAACCCGAACACCGTCCGTGATCATGCATCGTATGCATTCAATGACTACTACCAGAAGAACCCAATTCCTACCAGCTGTGGTTTTGGAGGAACAGCCGTGATTACCAATGTGGATCCAAGTAAGTTTGATCACATCTCGTTGCTCTTTTACCAAACTTCTTAGCAAATCTTATTCTTCATGACTAGAAGTGATCAAATCCTAAAACTTGTATTTTGAGAGAGAAAACTGTCACAATGTGCCAAATGTCTGCATAAAGCTTGATGGGTATCAGGTTCTACCTTATCCTACCACTCAATACTACAGACAACGATAGCTTTTCCCAAGCCAATCAAAACGGTCAAACTTTTGTACAGAATTCATAAGCAAACAACGATTTGACACTCGAGAACATCCACCTTTACTGGATCTGGGTGCTCATCTTCTCACTGTTTGCTCTCACAGGTACTTCAACGTGTCAGCATCCATCAACAAGGTAAAATCTCCTCCCTGAAGACAATTTTTCGTTTCAGCAGAATCCAGCCACCTTTACGATCATCACAACTGACAGAAGAAGTATCTGCTTGCACCTGCACTCACAGCACAAGCTCATCCGTCCTCAACACGACTGTTCCTACTGGATCAACAGTCTTTGGATCTGTTCCTCCGGCTACAAGTGGCTCCACCTTGATGTTAAGCGGCATGACGCTAGTAATCACCGTATCAGGTCTTCTGATGTCACTGTTCTTCTCGAGTGTCTGCAAATAGACACCAAAGATACTGTGGAATGATTCCAAAGAGAAGTGGCTTGATGGCCATTGTTTGCTCCAGCACCCATGGGTTCCCGCAGCAAGGGGAAGTTCCAACCCGAAAGCAAAGAAGCCATCTTGATGTCTCATTCTAGGAGTAGAGAAGTTGACCATGAAGTACTTTGTAGCAGAGCCCCACGGCCAGCAGTGTGTGTTCCTCGAAAGCTTCCTGTAGCAGAGATAGATGAATAATTAACTTTTTTTTTGTGAATTATAGAACAATTTTGATTGTACTTCTTTCTTTTTTAACAACTAAGACTGCAACCTGAAAAGATCGTCTTTCTCAGAAATCCATAGAATAATTAGAACAAACACAGAAGGAACACTGAAAAGCAGGAACAGACCGATACAATGAGCATAAATTATGAACGTATTCCATAAGAAAAGAAAATGATAAGTGATCGTGTTCTTGTATCCTCTCTCTCTCTCTCTCTCTCTCTCGATCGATCGATCGAAAATGGACCCGACTGGACGGAGGAGGCTGAAGGATTCGCTCACAAAAGCCCCAGTCGGTCTGACGAACCAGCGGCCAACCTGAGGGGGAAAGGAGTTGCCACCTGAGGGGAGAAACAAGCTGCCACCTGAGGGAAACACAGACGATGAGAAAGGAGTTGCCACCTGAGGGGACTGGCTTCGCCCCGTCGGTCTCGAACGCCGACGCCGGGAAGTGAGGTGGTGGTGGTTTCAATAATGAACCCGGACTGCGCCGGTCCGATTCGAGCAGATTGACTAATATTTGACCGGGTGATTCCGATTGATGTATGTATGAATGATTCGTGAGATGGTGGAGGCCCACAATAAGAAGATTGGGCCCATGGTGGGGCTGGTTGATCTCTGTGGCTCCAATTGATCAACTTTAACTTCCCAAATCCTGACCTGCTTCTGCCCTAAATCGACTCGTCCTCTCTTCTCCCACCTCCTCCTGCTGCTGCTAACCCGAGCCCTCCTCTTCTCCGTAGCGAACAGAGAGACGACCAGAGCGCAGCAGTGCCTCGCCGGCAAACAGGTGCTTCTTCTTCCTTGGGTTCGGAACATTTCGCGGTGGATTCATGTTTAGTCTTCCCATTGTAGATGTTTCGATCCCATCTTTTCTTTTGGGACATTTTGAGAGACACTCCTTCTCGTGTCGTTGATGTAAACTTATTTTGTCTCCTTGAACATTCGCTGGTTGTAGCTTTCTTGTTTCTTTATTGTGCTTTTGGTAGATCGATCATTTGACATTGCCTCTGCCCAACACCCTTACAAGCACCCACGCACGCACGCAGAAGCTCTGAAAACCCTCGAAGTTGTAACTGTTGGTTGTGGGGATCATAAAATTCTTGTTAGACAGCCATATCTTATTTGAACCATAATTTTCATGGTGGAGCAATTGTGGTAGGGACGCAAAGTTATCCTTTTTTTCTCTGATATTTGAGCATGTAGAGAAGTTCCTACTTGACTGGGTTTAAAATCAGTTTTTTTTTTCCTAAATTGTATCATATCGCCGCCGGTGTCCTCAAATTTAAGTTTGCCAGCTTTACCTATTAGGAGACTGGATAAGTGTTTGTGGGAGAGCCAAAGTGACAATGGTGGTTGGAAGGACAGGGTAGGATGGCTGCACAGCAGACGCAGCAGCAGCAGCAGCGGCCACCACCAGGTGATGGCTTCACCTCTCAGTTTGCGGGCATGTCCAAAGCCCAGCTCTATGACATCATGTCTCAAATGAAAGTATGCTCTCCTGACCTGTCAAAGAAATGAAACCCTTAATTTTTTCTTTTATTTTCTTTCTTTCCTTTTTATCCAAGAAAGTGATTGACGATTATCAACTTTCTTTCTATTGTTTTTTTCTTATATATATACATATGTATTCTTTTTCAGGCTTTAATAGAGCAGAATCAGCAACAGGCAAGGCAGATACTCATTGATAACCCTCTCCTGACCCGATCTCTCTTCCAGGTCAATCATCCCTTTACTCTTCCCTGCATCATACTGGTTGCTAGCATCTTTTGTTGCAGATAATAAAGACAGACGGGTTTGGTTGCTTTTTGATTGATTGCAACTGGATTATAATGTTCATCTGCGCTTCTTGTTGTGACTATTAGTAATCTTGTGCAATTGATTGATATTGATTTATGCAGTCATGTGAACATGTAGATTCAAGCATTTGTGTCTTTAGATCAACACAATTTGTTTTTTGAATTTGGTAAATCCATGCTAGCTTTCATCCCTAAATGTTTCTTTTACTCAGTTGATATCCAAGTCCTTGTAACCCCACTGCTTCTTATGACTGCATATTAAACTCTTCATAAAGTTTTGGAGCTCCAACACTAGTTTGACCAAGAAACCATCCTCTAGGTTTTCTCAGGGCAACTCATTTCATATGATTACTTGCGCATAATTTTATTCATTATCAGACAATTCTTGATCGCATTTTTTCTACTTCATAATTCTTTATTAATCGGCAGCATCATTCTTACTCATTTCGCGAAATCAAATAGGCTTAGTTCACATTTAGAAGCAAGATAAAATCCTAATGAGGGCCTATCAGCTATGTGGAACGATGTTTGGTATCTGCTGCAAATCATTTATTTGGAAATAACAATATTCTCTCTTAGCAATTTGATATGTGGATTCAGTGTGTTGGGCTTGCTTAGGTATAACTCATGTTTTGGACATAGCATAAGATGATTTGTCGTAATATGAGGATGGGTAAAAGATACATATATTGGCTGTGGAGCTAGGATTCTAACATAAGATGGCCAAAAACAAGCTGCTATTCAAATGATCAGAATTTTTTAGAATGAAGAGTATCTTTTTGTTTTGGTTATTTTAATTTATGACAGATAGGACTAGTTAGTAGCTAGTAGAATAAGGACAAATACGAGAGGAAACAAGTTAGCATTTAATCTCCATGGAGTTGCATCAAAAGTTAGCTTTGACTCCTCATCTATTTGCCTAATAAAAGATTAACATACTAGATGGATTCAAATAAATCCCGTTTTATTTGGTTCTTGTTGACATCATTGGCTTAATTAATGTAACTAGAGTAAAAATAAACTTTAACTCGGATATATGGGTTGAAATTTAAGAATTTAAAGATTTTAGAATAAGACTTGAATGGTCAAGAACTTTACTTCTCTGTGCTCTACACACACCTTGCAATATGATTCTTGAATTCTCAAGTAAAACTGAAACCAGTATTATAATAATGGTCCACAGTTCTGCTAGAACATGTCCTGCTAGACTGAAGATTAATTTTTGTTGTTTGTTCTTTTGTTTTTGGATGAGAGGGAAAAATTATGAGTTGCATTGAGCTATGATATGGGTCATCTTTAATTAAAGTTAAAAGGTTTGCATGTTATTTGAACATTTTTGTATCCAACTCATGATTTTCTTGAGAGTTGTTCTTTTTGTTTCCGTTTGAAAATATGTTTAAGACGTTAAGCACTTAAATGTTGAAATGGTGGATTTATGTCAGGCACAAATAATGCTTGGAATGGTTCAGCCTCCTAAAGTGGTAATCTGATGTGTCCTTAACTTAGAATTTACTTCGTACATCAAATTGATTGCAAAGAATTGATGCTATTCTATTTTGTAGATGCCCACTATCCAACAGCCTTTGTCGCAACCACAACCAGCACATGTTGGACACCTGCCAAATGTTCAAAATTCTCAGACACTGCCAGTTCAAGTTGGACCACAAGGTGAACCTAGTTCATCCCAGACACTACCACCAGCTAGACAACAAAATCCAGCACAACCATCCATTTCCGTTCCACCTGCATCTGTTCCTCCATCGACCTTCCAATTGTCAACAATGCTATCAGCACTTTCAGCACCACAAACTAAGAGCTTTCCAGTTGTGCAAATTCCTGCAGTACCACCTCCACATTCTTCCCAGATTCAGAATATACCTTTACCAGCCCCTGCCGCTCCACATTACTCAACTCTTCCATCCCATATGCCAATGGTCCCTGTGCAGCCTCATCAAGCTTTGCAGAATCCTGGAGTATTCAATCAGGCTTTGCAACCACCGTTACCTATGCAGCCTAGACCGGTTGCAATTCAACCTTTCACTCATCAGCTTCACCCGCAGATGGCTCATTCCCTTGGTTTTCAACCATCAAGTGCACCTCAACAGCTTTTATCGCAACCTTTGTTTCATGTAAGTTGGAAACTAAAGTCTTCATAACTATTCAAGGAATCAATTTTATTTTTATCTACAAAAGGCACTAGTTGCAGAAGGTGACATACTTTTCAAAATTTTCAGTCAGGTATAACCCCTCCAACTTCCTTCATACAAGGACAGCCACCTCTTCCAAGCCAACCACCACCTCAGCATATGTATCAGGTGCGTTTAGATTCTGCTTCTGAATAAAATGTTTGGTAATCTTGAAAATAACCCCAAAAAATGAAGCAAACAAGATATATACAGCAAAGACGAGACTGCATAATATATGTGCTATACATATCACTACAATGTACAATGTCAAAAATATGTAATAAAACTCTGAGTGCACCAAAATCAAATAGTCCAAACATGTAATATGTCTATAAGGTTCTTTCTCCATGTACACCAACTATTAGATTCTTTGCACTGAATCATGTCTTTGAGTAATGTTATTAAGAGCTGCCCTTGAGAAGCAAAACAACACGGAGTCCCAATACTTGTCCTATATATCAAATACTGATTTTTATTATATATTAACATGAAACCATAAAACTTGAGCTGGGATCTACACAAACTGTGATATTCTGGTGAAAACAAATCAACTACATTTGAATACCCAATACACTTTGTTTCATGTAAACAAAGTTGTTTTCTTTTAGCAGGTTGGTTCACATCTAGGTCCAGACCATAGCAGTCAAGCTGGCATCCCCATGCAAGCCGACAGAGGAGCTCTTTGGGCACCTGGTTCCCATTTTCCAGGACTACCGATGATTTCTGGACAGATGGCCACAGGCACAAGTGGTCAGCCTCTTCGCCCGCCACCGGTAATAGCCCTCGTAGGCCTGGTTTTTCTTTTATTCGTAGGACTGAATTTAGTTGGTATAAAAATAATTTTCTTAAAAAATTCATGTTCTATACCACCCTATTTATGGTTGTGCAGTTGACACCGGACATGGAGAAAGCATTGCTTCAGCAAGTTATGAGCCTTACACCAGAGCAGATCAATCTTCTACCTCCGGAGCAAAGGAATCAAGTGCTTCAACTGCAGGAAATGCTAAGGTAGTGATAATATGGGCCTTCCGTCAAGGGGGCTTATGTGTGCCTCTATAACAGAATTGCTTGATACTTGCTGATCTGAATCGACAATTACGGCGTCAGTTGCTGCTTTGGTGTGCTCTCTGACCGAAGACTATTTATCCGAAGCTGTATTGTAGTGGTTAATTAACCTAATACGCATCATATGTGGGTGCAATTTAACCCAAGTTGGTACCCGACATCGATGTTGTGCCATTAGGCCACTAGGGCAGCTTCCACATACTATGTTGTCATCAGCTGCTATCGACATTTTATTAATATATTTTTTTGGACTCGAAAATATTCTCTTCTCTAAATGTAAAATTTATGTCATTGAACTTGGGAGTGTAATGTTAGCAATTGATTATAAAAGTATAAATGGTTGGTTTGCTACATTCATTGATTAACTGAACATAATTGGCTCATGAACACTTGTGTGGAATTGATTCAAGGAGTACTACTGAATCTTTTTCTTTCCACAGGTATTTGTCAGTCTTCACAAGTCACATTATTGTTCTTTTTTTTTTTGGTTTTTCATGCATAATAAGAATGCATATTTGGTTATTTATTTTTTGGAGAAATTATCTATCTAAACATCTGACCCCCCAAAAAAAATCTGGAGGCTCCAATCAACACTGGGGGAGGGAGATTTCTACAGCAGCCACAAATCTAAAAGTATCTGCAGCTGTTGTGGCCGAGAGCGTGCCAAGTGTTCGACGCAATTCCCATCTCAAACCCTTCGAACCAATGAGAGGAGAGCTACAGATTTCGCAGGATAAGGACTGCCGCTCCCGCTTCTCCTTCATAAACCCCCAACGCCTCGCTCTACTCTCTCATCGAACCCCATCTCTCCTGCAACTTTCCTCCTTACAGCGAGTCATTCTCCGATGGCTTCCACCATGGCCCTCTCCTCCCCTTCCCTCGCCGGCCAGGCCGTCAAGCTCACCCCCTCGGCCTCCGACGTCCTCGGCGGAGGCAGGGTCACCATGCGAAAGACGGGCGCCAAGGCGAAGCCCGTTGCATCCGGTAGCCCGTGGTACGGCCCCGACCGCGTCAAGTACCTCGGCCCGTTCTCCGGAGAGCCCCCGTCCTACCTCACCGGCGAGTTCCCGGGCGACTACGGGTGGGACACGGCTGGGCTGTCGGCCGACCCGGAGACCTTCGCCAAGAACCGGGAGCTGGAGGTCATCCACTGCCGGTGGGCCATGCTCGGCGCCCTGGGCTGCGTCTTCCCGGAGCTGCTGGCCCGCAACGGGGTCAAGTTCGGGGAGGCGGTGTGGTTCAAGGCCGGCGCTCAGATCTTTAGCGAGGGAGGACTGGACTACCTGGGCAACCCCAGCTTGATCCACGCCCAGAGCATTCTGGCCATCTGGGCGTGCCAGGTGATCCTGATGGGCGCCGTGGAGGGCTACCGCATCGCCGGCGGGCCGCTCGGCGAGGTGACCGACCCGCTCTACCCGGGCGGCAGCTTCGACCCCCTCGGCCTGGCCGACGACCCCGAGGCCTTCGCGGAGCTGAAGGTGAAGGAGATCAAGAACGGCCGCCTGGCCATGTTCTCCATGTTCGGATTCTTCATTCAGGCCATCGTCACCGGCAAGGGCCCGCTGGAGAACCTGGCCGATCACCTCGCCGACCCCGTCAACAACAACGCTTGGGCCTACGCCACCAACTTCGTCCCCGGCAAGTGAGCCGATGGCGATCCATAGCAACAGCCAAGCTTCTGACCATGTCGGGTGGCTGTTGATCGATCGATGTAAAAATATGTGTGCTGTTATCGTGTTCTTTGGATGATGCAATTATTTATTATTATTGTCTCGTCCGAGTACTTACTATTTGATGATGAGCTTTATGTTCACTTCCATCCCCTAATATGGATGTGTGTGCTGCTGTGTTCATTACGCCCACGATTTCACTCAGTGCACATCATGGTTTTTAATTCCATCAAATAATGACCAACCAACCCTCATAAAACATTATTTAATCAAACTATTCTTCTTTTTCTTTTTTTTCTTCTCCATATTAATAATTACATGTGATAGAGATAAAAGTGGTCCACCTCCGAAACCGGATGACGTGGTCCAATTTCTCGAATCCCATCCTCTGACGCACACGAGCGACGTGTCACAAACAGGCAGACAAGCATGAGGTCTGACAGTATTGGACATTATGCAGTCACCATCAGGACTCATAAGAACCTGAGGAAACCACATGACAACAGAACAGAAACAACATACAATCGGCAACACATATAGCCACCGGTGCTGCCGACGACATTAAATAGACTGACAGAGAACGCCAGAGGAATGATGAAGCCGAGAATTGACCGATTGATGACATAGAGGTATAAAAATGTCACCCCATGGTCTCTCTCAGGGTAAGCTCACTCTCCCTCTCTACTTCAATTCAAAAGGAGAAGAAGCTTCGGTGCTCAAGTAGAACGCATGACTTCACCCTTCCGATCAATCCTAACTTGATCGTCGGAGAGACCTCCCATGGAACCCACCACCCGGGAGGTCTTGTCTTGCAAGAACAGTCCAACGAGGTTAGAAAGACCCACATCAAAATTATAACAGGAGCATCGACACGGATTGCTAGCGTGAAGCGCTTCTGG
Organism: Ensete ventricosum; assembly: GCA_029747655.1. Classification (NCBI taxonomy): domain Eukaryota; kingdom Viridiplantae; phylum Streptophyta; class Magnoliopsida; order Zingiberales; family Musaceae; genus Ensete; species Ensete ventricosum. The sequence continues at coordinate 42,764,318 of JAQQAF010000005.1, read as the reverse complement.
TGCTAACGACTCAAACCCCATTGTGTGGATTCATTGGACACGATGGAAGACCCGCAACAGCATGCACTTCCTTATTTGTTCGAGAAAGAACTCCACAAGTAACTTGCTTTTCCATAATGATCTAACGAAAACTTCCAAATGGGGGCTTATAAGAAGAGACCACGAAGAAGTAATTAAAAGGTCTCAAGATTGTACGCGCCACATACATCACTTAATGTAATAAAAAGTTCTAATTTTTGGAAATAAAAAAGATTGCCTCTTATATATATAGCCCATACTATTCAACAAAGCACATGTTTTCTTCACGAACTGGAATTTTAAATTGCTGGCAAAGTTATCAAACTATAGGCCTAAGAGAACAACATTTTGTTAGATGACTAAGGTCAACTGTTACATTAAAGATCTGCAGATGTTAAAAGGGTTTCTTTTATCACAGGAAACATAAGTCTAAATTACTCCACGTACTACAAGATGAACCACACTCGACCCTAGAATGAATGCATGACCCTCTTCATCCAATGAGATTAGCAGCCAGTCGACGACGACGACCGCTTAGCCGCGATACATTTAGTTGGTGAGTCTAGAATGCTTCAACTAGGGTATATAAGGGATCCAAACGATGAAAACCTGCAAGCAAACTCCCCCAGGACCCACAAACTGGGAGTCAAGTCATCGGCAACGGCTTAGTAGCCATGTTGCCAGATTTGGTTTGCTGGCTGAGACTGCGAGGTGGTCTGAGGACCATTCAAGCTCCCTTCGCCAGTGCTTTGTCGGTGTTCCCGTGACAGGCCTGCCGGTGAATGGTACAAGTTTGGGTACCCTAAAGCCCCCAAGTGGGAAGCCTGCGGACTCTGGCGAAACCCGCTTTGCTGACTCTGACCCTGATAGTTGTAGAAAGTGCTTGCTGGAAGAGCCGGCATCGTTCTCGAACCAGCACCGTGAAGCCACAAATTTGGGTTCTCACTCTGGTAACAACCACAAGAATTCACAAGTTTAAACCTGAAAGTCAGAAAAAGTCCTAGTATCTGAAAAAGATTATTATTTACCTGTTGAAGAGGCATGTAATGACTCCCTTCTTTGTTTTGCAAGCTCAAGGATTCATCGAACCCAGTTGTGCTGCTAGCAGATCCACTTGTGTGATTAAGGGTGAAGCCCCCAGGAATGTTGGCTGAGCTTCCTAATCCCCCATAAGCAGAGGCTATGGCGGAAGCCTGAGGTAGGCTAGTCACGGACAGACTGTTTTTAAATTGTGGCTGTGAATACTTCATGCCTGCACCGGGCACCGCACCAGGAGATTGATGGAACGGACTGTTTGCAGTGTATGCTTGTTGGAACGAAGGCAAGTAGGTGTAACTCTGGGGTAGAAAAGGGGGGTAGCTCATCATATTGGCAAAATGGCCCAATGGAAGCGCAGGCTGAGAGTAATGATGGACAGGAAGATGTTGATGGAGTGCAGGGCTCGTGAACATGGTGGTGCTCGTCAAGGATGGCGGAGTTGATTGCGGGTTGGAAAACAACCCTGGATTCAGAGCCTGCACAAACCATGCCTAGTGTCAGGTTAATAAAAAAATCAAAACCTGAATTCTTCAAATGATAGTCTCCGCGTTTAAAACAAAAATAACATTTTCGAGACTACAGATTAACTAGATGGAAGCAAATAACAATATGATAGTAACAACATTCAACAAGTTCATAATGGTGCATAGAGGCAAGTGACAATATGATAGTAACCACATTCAACACGCTCAGAATGATACAAGCTGGTCAGGGACAGCAAGGCGCATAAGAGGCATACAAACTGATATGCAGGCAGATTACTTGCCTCTAGCCTAAGCCTTCAGAACTTTGATGACTAAAGGAGGTGCTAGGATAAATTTTGATGAGCACAAACCAAGTGTTATATATGTTAGGCTTAGGACTATCAACTGGGCAGGGCAACTTAACCACATTTTCGCTCATCAGTGGTCTACAAGCTAAATCTTCTTTTTGCCTCCATGGCTTGATAAAACTTCAGATCAGTTAAGGCTCAAATTGTTTCTCTCATTCTAAGTTTTTGGACAGGCCTTACCCTGGCAAATGTGGTTTGAACAGTTTTGAACATTAGAAACTCCCTGATATTAGTCGTATCCATGAAAAGTTCATATATGGACCTATAATTTAGTTTGTCAACATCCCCAGGTACATGTGGTGGTGATTGGTGGCATACACACAAAACGACATGGCAGTGCACAATGCGCCCAAAAGTGATCGATTGATGCTTTGCCAAGTTGTGAACCAATAATCACACAGACATAGAAAAACAGTGCACGAATTTATTAAGAATTTAAGCTGTTGACACTTACCTCAGACATGGAAATGGTTGGCCCACCAATGGATGACAATGATGTGCTGTACCTCATAGGCATCGATTGTGTAGTGAGCAAGGGAGACAAGGAAAGATCAAAATCTCGAAGAGATGGAATGCTTGCGGCTAAACTACTGTTCTGTAGGCTATCGGGTTGCTGCAAAGGATTACTTCAGAAGTAAGAAAAGATATAAAGACATAATCCCTGCAGACAGAGATCAACTATATAATTTTTCATGTGACAAAGCATTAAAATGACATGATGCCGAAAATGCAATCTCCATGATAAACACATTATAATTTATAATAAACCACTCAAAGGAAGAGTGCACATAACTTCCCTGAAGGGTCTTTGCTTCAAATATGAACCTACCTGCAATATGATTTCTCACAGCTGTTCCACTAGATTATGGTAATTAAGAACACTGATATCTCAAAATGGTTGGTTGCCATAAAGGTATAACATGCACATCAGATATCAATACCTAAGGTACATGTTGGACCCTTCTTTGAAATATCTATTCATGATATAGTCATTTAAAACTGGATAGCTCAGGATACTTAATAAGAATTTTGATTCTTTCTGAATGTCAATCTAGTGACAATGACAAAATTGATGTAATGTTTGATCTTAGCATCTTAAATTCAAGATAAGCAACAATAAGTAGCATGATATAGAGAGGACTCCAATAAAAAAAATGCTTTTTGACTTAAGATGAAAATCTGGAAATAAGAACTGTAAACAGGAACAAACTTAAATAGGTGTTTAAGGTGAAAACACACTGCTGATTTCTTAAAGAAAATCATTGCTTGGATGAGAAAATTTTAGAAATGCTGATTATTGCCTATTATGATGATTTATGACTGTTGTTCTGTCCAAAATAACCAAAATCAATCTTCGGTAATTATATTTTTTTTACTTGTTAATATTCAATATGCTCACAAATTACTTTGCACAAAGCATTATTCAAGAAGATTGGTCGGATCCATATTAGCAATAAAAAGTTATCTAGATTGTGTTTGTCATGAAACCACAAACCAGGCCAGAGACATACAAATAATTGAATAAATGTTAGCTTTTGTTAGTTATATCAGATAAACATGTGCAATGCATTTCAAGTATCTGATGAAATAAAATAAATATCATGCACAACTTTAACCAAAATTAAAATTAAACACCATAAAACCATGTCCAAACCAGACCCATCATAAATTAGTCAGCTAAACAGCAAAAGGACTGGCATTAAGTTACCATTAAACTTGGAAAAGAGGAAAGACTCTGCATTTGTGAATTTTCTTGTGGATAGGCATAGGATGTAGCATTTGGCTGTGTAGAGCTTGGAAATGCATAATTAGAAACAGATGGAAGGTTGTACTGAATCTCATGTGTAGCATCCAATGAATCAGTCTTCACAACTTCAGTTTGTGATGCAGAAGGTCCATCAAGATTCTCTGAATCAGTGCTCGATCTAGAAGCTATATTCTCAGTTAGTGTAGGATTAAGCAGCTCGTCACTGTAGTACTCATGATTTCTGTCAAAAACCATAAATCAAATCAGAGACTGAAATTGCATAGAGAAAATATAAAAAGGTACTAATACCACCTCACGTCAGAATTGTCTGTTGCAGAAGCATCACTCATGACTGGAGCCACTTCCAAGTTGCTTTTTAATTGCTTTGATGGAAAAGATCCAGAAAATGCACCGGATACAAAACTACCAAAGCTCAGATGTGCACAATCCACGTTTGTAACCCGCAGATGGTCAGGAATTATTACTGCAGGATTAACCACGGTGGGTTCTGTGCTAGTCTCCTCATGCAAACTCAGTTGCCCCAAGTTTACAGCAGCTGATGAAATATCCATGCTATCACCAGCTGGGAAAGAACCTAGTCATGAAGGAAGATATATGTCAGCAAAGTGATGAAAGGAACATGTTTAACTGTGTAGCAGTAGATATAATTCAACAAAATAGGAAAAAACCTCATCTTAGAAAAAGAAAGGAACAGAAAAGAATCATGTTCAGAGTTACTGTATGGTTCTTGTAGAAACTGTAATAAAAAAAATGGCTCTTAACTGTGGCACTTGAAGTAACAAATCTGTGGAGCATGGATACTTCAAATTCTAATTGCTTCTAATATATAACATAGATCTGAGTCACATATGATACTTCTTTATTATGTTCTAGATACTTTCCAAAAGCATCAATACTTTTAGGATATGCAAGGGTAACTTTATTGTTGCTTCTCAAAAGAATTTGGCATTTGGAATTAAATTTTGGGTGGAGACAAGATGGTTATATGATTAAATATACTGTTCTAAGTTAATTATTATTAAACATCTTATTCTAATTAATAAAATCAATATTAATTCATGTACTGTCTGTATATTCTATAATCATATAATAACACTATAAATAAACAAGTTTTGTTATATATATATTATATTATAGTGGTTTTTGTTACCATATGCAAATCATATCAATCCTATATTTTCAAAAGTTGATGAAATGCATGTCTGCATTACCGTAATGGTGTCACATAGGCTTATTCATGCTTCATAGAAAAAACAATCCAAAGAAGACAATTTGCAAAGAAATAAGATCACAGTTAGCTGACAAATTCAAGGATCAAGAGTAGAATCGTCTAAGGTAAAGAACATCCTAACTGAGAGGATATGGCGAAAGTAAAATATGTAGTTGAATCAGTTCGCAGTTGACGAATATAATTCTTCTGAAGTTAAGAGATCTTTGGCATATTCAAATGCATAAAAGAAGAGTCAACATTCAATTAACTGAACATATATGCTTCAATTTGTTTGTAAAATAGGCCAACCATATAAATTCATGCTTTCTCCTTCTCAAGCAAACACAATTTTGAATCCAGATGTAGCATATATAGACAAAAGAAGTAGGTGATAATGATATTACAGAAAGTATAATGAAGATAATAGAACCACCAGTAATTCACTTATCTTTACAATTGGCTGTTATACTAGTCTCTTTTTAAGATGCAGCTCAACTTGCATTCAAATAATAATCATAGTTCAATTGCAACCAAAATCTATCTTCTTGATACAGTAAAACTGGTTGAAAGGGCAAATATCAACAGTGAGCACAAAAAAGGAACTGGTACAATGGAAGATCACATTTTACCTTCATGATGATCAAGTTCAAGCCTTTGAGAATTGTAGGAATTTGTACTTTTTAATAAGCCCTCATTCAAATGGTAAGCATCAGCATCAGCATCAGCAGAATTGTCTACTTGTCTCTGCATGTCAGAGGAGATTGATATCGGTCTGGATTCTGATGGCAGAGTTTTATCATGATGACCTTCCACTGGCCCTTGGATCTCTTCTGAACGAGAACCTATATGAGAGTTAATTCCACTAACAACCAAATTAGATGATGCCAACTCTGAGGGGTCTGCATAAACAGGAGAAGCACCAGATATTTCTGGTGGAGTTGACCCACTTTCTGTAGGTTGCTCATCAACAAGGGGCCATCCATCATGAGAAATTTGCTGACCTTTGGCAATTCCAATATCATAACTATACTCAGAAACTTGTGTGGATTCCTGAAAGGAATCTGTTATCTTGTCTGACTCTGATGGCAGAACTGCTGTTGGGGATTGCTTGGCTTCAGTGTGTGCCATATCATATCTTTCACTTGCCACTACAGGCATGCCAGAAGGTTTGCCTTGAGGTCTACCCATCTTGACAATATCAGCCATAGAAAGATGTCCTGGTTTCCCCAACCAACTATTTTGGAAGCCAGATGAAGATTGCACAGACATAGATATTCCATCACTAATGTTTGCTGCCTGTATTGTATCTCCCATAGAAGCAGAATTGCTACAAGAAAATGAGAGTACAGATGACATTGCAGAAAATTGCATTAACCATTGCATCAAGGGAAATAAATTAAATAATAATAAAAACCAAAGGAGACGATAGCCATCAGATTTGATACTGAGAAATAACCAACATCAAAAATTTGTTGGATGAGTTAAATGTAAAACACCACTTCATATAAGATATAAATTTCCCATAAAGTTTTTACAAAAAAAGAAGATTCAGAAAACACAAAAGCAAGTTCTTCAACCTGCCAGGAAGAATGCTTTATACTCAACATTGGAAATCATATTCGCCAACGATCAGCCAATGTATCATGTGTTAAGTCTGTTTCTAAGGTAATAAACTGGAACTAGTAGCAGGAGCAAAACGTACAAGGTTTCACAAAATCTATTTATAGAAACATTCATACAATGGGATAACTTGAATAAACAAGAAATAGCTCAATATGAAATCATGATCCAATTGGTCCAAATAGTAGTTTTCATCTAGATCAAGAAATATGCAAGTGACATCCTATAGAATTATCACCTTGGAGCTGCTGGCTTTTGAGGAAGATTACTCGATATCATTGAAGATTCCAGAACTGATGCCGTAAAAAGAACAGCACTTGTACCATTTTCTTTCTTGTGTATAAGCTTACCTTTACTAGCCCCATAGTCTAGAAGGCAAAGATGAAACTCATAAGCAAATACATAAACAAATGCACTAAATTTACACTCTCAAGCACACGAATAATGAAGCCATGATGCTAAATCACCGTACCAACGGAACTAGATTGGGAAGTACTACGACCCCCACGATCAGAGCTGCCCCTAGCTCCACGACTTGAACTGTTGCTCACTGTTCTCGACCTGGATTCTGGAGGTTCTCTGATCTAAAACAAGTGAAAAAGAGCAACGGAAACATGAAACATCCAAACAATGTAAATTGACTTGCACTTTCTGGTGAAATCACGAATGAAGCACTTAATCAGAAATAAAATGAGGCAATTTTCAATAAAATAAATAAGCATTAATGTGATAGCATCTTGGTAAATATTACAAATGACGATTCAAGTGCATTGTATAAATATAGTTGGCACTCCTTGAAAAGATTAAATGGATGAAGAAGAAAGATTAGGCCAACTCAAGGATCTCGAAACAATAAGATATGAAGATCATAATGGTGACAAATCCATAAAATAGTTGAAGTAACCTTAAAAAAAATTTAACCGTTTAAATTATGTCTAACGCAGCAAAATAAGAAACAAAAGATGAATAATGGTAATGGACTGTGAAAAAAGGTTAGCACTGCATGATCTAATAAAATTAATCATATGGACTAACCTCTTTTTTCTTATCACGCTTGCTCCTCACCTCATGAAAAGCATCTGCAATGTGAATGATCACTAAGTCAGATGTAAGTCCACTTGAAGAAATAGAAATCTATGCACAATTTGCAGAAACATTTCACTAGACAATATTTTAGCAGCACTAATGAACTACAGTAACTACTCTTATCCATTGGAAAGAGCATGAACGGTAAGAGAGACTGATTGTGATTTAGCAGCTGTGGCCAACAATAATAACTTAGACAACTAAAAAAGCATAACATCTGGAGAAAGAGCATTCTCAGAAACATATCCTATTATCTTTTGAACAACCCATGTCTTACCTATTGTTAATTACTAAAGTATGTTACATATCCTCTTAGTCCTCGATGGTTTCTCAGAATCATATCCTTAAAACTCAAAGCATCTTTTCAACAACCAATGTGTACCTATTGTTAACCAAAGTATATTACCATGCCCTACTACCTCAGATTCTAATCAATGAGCATCTTCTGTAATATCATAACATTACCAACATAAAGATGTACTGAACACAAAGAATCATTCCAAAGACAACCTCTTTCGTGTCAAATGAGCTTTCAGAATAAGGACAAATTTGCAAACATGCTCAGAAACATTCAGAAACAAAGGGTTGAATGTAAAAGACTTGGAGACAGTAAAAGCTTGAGTATGTCGAGCCTCTATGAGCTAAAAACAATGGTTAGTAATAATACTAGTACTAGAAGGAACATGAGTTTCAGAGAGCAAGCTAAGATTCTTGAACTGCCTGTGTCCATAGTTCTCTGGAAAAATTACACATGCAACCATGATATACACATAAAGGGAACTAAATAATTGAAAGAAGTCTAAAAATACACCTACAATTATTGTTGGTCCACTAAGCAGGGAGAATAACAACCACAGTCTTCTCTGATCACCCAAACACTCTTAGGTCAACGAAACGACTGTTCAAGGTAGACATCACACTCTTCACTTGATACTATCACATCAAAAAACCAACTGACTCCATGCAATTTGCTTATCAGTAGAGAAGGAATCACATTTTTACTAACAAAAATATGATACAGCATAAAACAGTCACTGAATGAAAACAAATGTGAGATTGCCATGATCTTAAGACAAGAAAGGACCGAAATACAAATATTTAGAACAATGCCTCAGCACACAAATATCAGTCAAAGAAAAACATTGAGAAGCCTTCAGCAATACAAAAAATAAACAACCAAGATGACCCCATGACTAACTAGGCATGTTAAAAGCATACTGGGTGTGTCAAGCAACCTTAACAATGAACAGATGTATGAATATTCAGTGATAATCCTATAAACTAACAATTTAGAATCATTCACAGCATGAAGGAGATGCTTACTTCACATGCATTAGCTGATATCCATTATTTAGAGCAAAATTAGAAATTAAATAATGGAACATCCACAAACACAACCACATCAGAACACAAATTCTAAGAGTTTGTGTTATAATAAGTGATATGATCCGTCATAGTACAGAATATAACTGTTCCGTGTATACATGTGTGTATGTGTGGGCACACTAGAAAAATCTTGCTGCATGGTTGCTTCATTGAGCATGGTTCCATAAAGTTGAGGCAAGTACTTCAACAAAAACTTCCCATCCAGATCTCCTTTTCCAATAAAGAACAAAAATGAAAGTGAGCAACAAAAATGTGCTAGGGATGCTAAGACTTGTGATATGTAATAGGAGTTGGGCACTAACCTACATATTAAAAGTTCAATTTATAACTTGTAACATTATCAAATTTTGATAAACCAAGGAGGATAAAGACTAATGGTTCTCCAATGATAAATGAAAAAAAAATAAATATAATGATAATCTGATTATGAAAATCAAGAACAACAGAAAGGAGAAGCATCTTAAGGTAAGACTCGGTTTAGATAGAAGACAACTACAGAAAGAGTTAAGGACATAAGTGAAAATTTACACTAGGTGGTGGGTAATTTTTTTCTCTTTTTTTTCTTTTAAGGTTTTTTGGGTGGGAACATGTGCTTTTATGTAAACTATCCCAACGCGTTCTTTTCCTCCTACAAAAAAAAAAAACAAGGTAAACAGGTATCAATAGGGAAAAAATAATCCATCACTGCTCCTCATGTTCTTTTCTCATCACCAAGGATATAAGTCAAGCGAATATACTAAAGACAAACACTGCGACAGTTGCTACAAGAAACCCAAGTTAGCAACCTCTTCTAGGTTCAAATTCCCAATCGATCTAGATGACAAAACACTGAGGACAAGCGGCGAAGGCAAACATAACTTCCAACGAAATGTTAAGGCAAAAAAAGTTCCCTTCTTTCCGTTCTGTTGATAAGAAGTTGCGAACCAAAGAACAAAGACACCGCCAATTAAACCCTCTTTTAGTAAGGCAAGAATCTGGGGAAGAAAAAACGAGAGACAACAGTGGATATTTTCCTCGGATCGAAGGAAGAACAACTACAGAAACGGAGCACCGCCACCTACTGTCCCTTTCATCCCAAACCTAACCAAGTAACCGCCCCCAAAAAAAACCACGGACGCCATCCTAATCGCAAGATTTCATGTAACAAAGAGAAGGATAAACTGACAGCTAACAGAGAAAGTGGGAAAGGGGGAATTTTGAAGGGGTGGGGTGGGGCGGGGCAGGCACCTTGTGAGAGGAGTCGGTGGACGGCCTCGTTAGGGTCCATGTTACACTCTCGAAGCATGGCGTAGATCTCCGTTTCCGAGCAGTTCACGATCTCCTTCAGGCTCTGCACCAGCTTCCTGGACCCCGCCGGGATCGGGGCCGCCGACGCCGCTCCGTTCCCCCTGCTCCCGGCCCCTCCTCCACCGCCGCCGCTCATCCTCTCCTTCCTTCCGACGGACCCTTCTCCTGTTCCTTTTTCTTTCTCTCGCCCAAGAGAAGGAGAAAGGAAAGCGGGGGGCGGCGCAGTTGTAGTAGCCTTATACCGCCCTCTTCGCTCCTCTCGGCGGCCCAAAACCCTCTTCGGCTCCTCCTCCTCTACCGTGTTGTACACGTAGCGTACGTATGTATACCTAAAACAATAAATGTTAAGGTTATCCTCGCGAGAGGGTTCTTTATGCAGTAATTGTGGTCCGTATTGATCGATCTCCCACTCTAATTGATGACCGTCGCGATCTCGCCACGGCGACTGTTCCATCAATCATGATCGACTTGCTCGACGGCTGTGATTATCTCTTGATATTTCATAGACCGACTGCTATAACAAATTGATGTAGAAAAATATATCACTCTCTCTCTCACTGGCTTAATTTCCAAATAAATTTTCAATCTATTTATTATTATTTTTCTTTTGGAATGTCTAAAATGTTCAAACAAGCATTAGAGATTCAGAGAATTGCTTCTAAAATCTTTAAAAAAAAAAAACACAACGTTGACCAACTGAATCCCTGGTAATCAGATAAAGAACAGTGTTATGCAATAGCTTCAAATCCATTGAAGGATACCTTTCTTCGGTTGCAGACATGGAACTAATATTTATAATCTGTGGCTTTTATGAGGAAATGAAGCAGTTTTACCGGTATGCATCTGATTGGAACTGCTCAAGAACAAGAAGACGAGGAACAAGCACACTTTTATCTGCAAATGGAAGTCAACAATGCATCAGCCCCACCTGATCTGGAATCTATTATAACTTGAAGAAGAAATTTATTCAGGAACCAAAGATTGAAAGCTGAAAAACTTGGGCAGAGGAAAACTCCCATTCTTGAAATTTGAATCAAGAGGTTTGAAGGAAATGCTTGACCGAAAAATTGAATCCCACATGTGAAATAGGAAAATAAAAAACATGAAAAAAATTACAATGGTGAATATATGTAACCTCCGGATTTTGATAGTTTTCTGCATCCACCAGTGTTTGATCCACAATAACCGGATGGTACCCATCGCGTATTGTGCCTGCTTGCCGATCAAAGACGGCCAAAGACCCGAAGGCTTTCATTACTCCTCCATATGCCACACCACAGACGATCCCATTCTCTGAAAGTTGCCCTTCCGAGAACCATTCATCGTTCTCCCCATCAATGCCAACGCCCTGATGCTTGGGAACTCTTTCCCCCCAAAATACTCGGGAACCACTTTTGGACTTCTCGGCTTGGATAGCCCAGCTGTAGCAGCGCTTGCCTGAGCTTTGGCTCTCTGAGGACATCTATGACACCATCTTTCAATCCAGTACCATCTTGTCTTTGCTGATAATCCATAACAGCACTCAGGAATACTCGGTGAGTTCTTGGCCCCGTCAGAACTCTGTTGCTTCTCAGGACATTTCATCAAGTCAGAGCTGGATGTATTGTCATTGCGTACATTACTTAACAATCTGCACATTTCTGCACCGGTGGGGCCATCTCCGATTTTCATTCTCTTACCACAACGGCCAAAAGCATAAGGGTCGGGTCGAAGGTGCTTAAGCCATCTGTCATAAGGCTCTGCTTCCGTCGGCTTATCTGCTATACTACTAGAATTCGAAATTTCGTACATCTGAACTTGAGAAAGAATTTGATGTGCGTTGATGCTTTCTGATCTAGGTGTGCTGAGTTCTCTGTTACTTACACCATCTGTTTTGTCTAAGGAAGTAGCGGTAGCATGCCGACTCACAGTTTGTTTGATTGGTGAAGCTAATGGACGGTGGGGCTTCATCACGTTGAGGCAGACAAGATCCTGCAGAATTCGTTGTCAGTATTGATGTTTCTTTTTGTCATCCAACCACCTGTGCTTGAAAGTTGGTGTGTCAAAATATTAAGAATGCATTAAAAAGTGGTTAAGCATGGATAAATATGCAAATTATACTATTGACACACATGAAGTGCAAGTACAACATATGTGTTTCGGAGTTCAAGATTAAACAGTGTACCTATCACCGATTTACACAAGCATGTGCCATATTCCTTATTGATGAAACAATATGTTCTAAGACAGACATAAACAAAATGCACAATGGTACAGAGCTCGAGATGCCATCAGAATGACAGAAGATTATTGGTAAAAGATACAAAGAGGATGCAACTATTAATATTGGTCCCAATTCTCATGAGATAAAACTCCTATTGTGATATTAGTCATCAGAAGAACGCTAAAATGAAATTATGAATCCATAAACCAAATGACCATTTCATTTTATTTCCTGCATGACAAATGATGACAAATATACTTTCTTATTTTACTTAATCAAACTGCAATAGCCATTTAGGATATATTATTAGCTCCTCACCTTTGTCCGTTATAGGTTATGGTGGACTTTGTTTTCTGATGTCATAATTTTGTTTTCTTAGCCATGATGTCTCTAGGAAAAGAAATGATCTCCCAACTCTTAGTAATGTCTTGATTCTTTATCCATGGATCTTCCACTTATAAGAAAACAAGCTTGTTAGGCATGTGCTTATGGCTTTTCAGTTGACATAATCTACAATATCCAAACCAAAATAATTTGGTCCTACTACTTCTTGTCTTTTCATATGAATATAACTTAAACTGTATACCCTGCTATGCTTTAATTGTATTTCCTCTTTCACTGTTTGACAGTCTCATCGAAGGCATTCTTATTGAAATTAATATGCATGCTGCTATTTAAATAAACATGCATAGGCCAAAAAAGCTATGATACGATATACTTACAAGTTCCTCTATGATGCCATACTTGTAAACTCTCTCTCTTCATGGTGATCACACTTCTCTGGCACCTTTACTACATCATCCGAGTCACAATGGCAGACCATCGATAACCTTATGTAACTTGTGTTCATCGATTTTCAGTTAATAATTTCAATCAAATCTATCTGAAATTGTAACTTATTTGTAGGCTTCAAGTTAGCAAGAAGTTAGGATTTTGTGACTGAATGTAGCAACCTTCCATTGTAGACCATCCAATAGGGGACTCTTATTCCATACAAAGTTAAAAAAATTTCAATACTTTTGGAAGTCGGTCCGATAGCAAAACCTAAACAATGATCTGATCAACTGTCAAAGAGAGTGGAAGGAATAATTCTTTTGTTGCCACAACATCAATAGGCTATTGTCAACAGGTGTCAACAGGTGTCAACAGATATTTGTCAAGTTAATCCTCATAAGTACTTTTATATGCATCATCCTCCTAGCCTAACATGCACAATTATCTTGTTCTCATGCACAATTTCAGGTGGGCTCCTCAACCATCTAATTGAAAAGAGAGAGAGAGAGAGAGAGAGAGATCAGCTGCTGCGTAAAGGCAACATCAAGACAATCATGATTGTTACAAAGAAATAGGAACAAAATGAAAAAACACATATATTGACACTTAAGGTGATTGAAAAGCCAAACAGCAAAAAAAAATCATTTTGACATAACTTTAATGGCTCAAGAAGGCTGTTGTCAATCATTTCTAGCACCATGGAATAAGGAGAATCATGCTTGCACACAAACGATACGTTCGGCCAAGTTGATTGACTAGGGCTATCACATCACTTGTAAACTATTTAATAAATATAAACTTTTGCAAACTCCAAAATTTCTAAGGGCTTATTTTATGCATTTCATGTAACCCTTAATTTTTTTTAATATGCATGTAATTGTACCTTTCGTTGTCTGTCAGCAATCATGCCTGCAAAACATGAACCACGAATTAATAATTAGGAAGGAACATGTTCTTTTTACAGTGCTTCCAATAGAGACATTCTACACCCTGTAGCACCTGCTAAAAATTGCAGATAGTTTGATGCTACTTACTAAGATTATATAAGAATTTTCATCATAGTTTAAATGTTATTATCAATAGACATTTACCTATTAGAGAGCTTCTTGTCTGGCAAGCCTCAATGTCCATTGTCTCAGTTTTAGCTGATGATTCTTTCCTTGTTGCAGTTGTATGTCTCCCATTTCCTTTTCCATTTCCAATTCCATCATCTCCATCTCTGATACCATTTGAGTTAATCAAAAGTAGTGAATCTCCTGGTTGTTTTCCATGGCAGTTTGATGTTGTTGGGCCAGTTATCATTTCAAACAAGGGGGCACCCTTTGCTTTCCCAGTTTCTGTTGAATCGATGATCAACTGTTCTCCTTGCGAGAAATTCATGCACATACCTTTAGTTGTTAACCAATGACAATGAGAAATATAAGGTATTTGTGGTGTCACATGTGTATTCTTTACAGTATCCATACTGTTATGTATTTCCAATCTTCCAGCATTATGAATAAAGCAGTTGGACATTTTGTTTAATGAGTAGCAGGCATACTCACAGTATTATTATCTCTGACAGTAGATGGATGAGGAAAATTGCCTGGCCGTGAATCTCCTGGTTTCTGCATGGATCTATGATTTATCTTGGGCCATGAACACCTATCACTATTAGCAATTTCATTTTCATCTTTCATTTCGGAGACTGTCACTCTTGAAGGCCTAGTAAAATTGTGCAACTCATGCTTCAAGTTAGCAAGCCTAGCTTTTTCCGAATGCTCCTCAAGCATGTGATCAGATACTGAAGAAACTCTTTTTTCTTTGATGTAAATAGGAGAATTCATAAAACTGTTTGTTGCTGGCTGAGAAGCCAAGACAGTAAACTCATCTTGGATAGGCTCAATCTCTTGAGAACTAACTTTTGTCATCTTTCTTGCTTCAAAACAAATCCCTCCTGCTGCAAAGTCTGTCACATGGGAACTCAATGCTGTCTTTTTAAGTGGCAGCTGTGACTCATCTGTTCTACCAACCACTTGATCATGACCAGGCCCTTGTCTATGATTTGAATTACTCTTTATCTTTTTATTTATGCCATACATAGGAATGTGATTTTGCTCTGACCTAACACCTTCTGAATCTGGACAATGGCATGCCTTGTAGTTTTCCCAGTTTATAGAAGAATCTTGAAGTCTATGAGGATATGATTTATCTGGAATTACCACTTCATCATATAATTTTACATCTTTCTGCACCATAGAATTTTTCATATAGCTTCCAATCTTTTCAGCTCCCATAAATTCAGCTGACTTGGGAACATGTGTTGTAACGCCCAATTCATTAAGATCAGAACTGCATACATTCCTGCATCCAGATGTACTTCCTTCACTCGTACCCATGCTAAACAGTTGAACCTTGCGAGATTTGGTAATTTTAAACTCTCAAGTACCCCTCTTATATTTCATGGTCTTCTTTATTGCTTGCATAAGAAAGATCATAGTGCTTAAGGCGGTGGGAGTTTGACATTATGCTTGCTCGCTTCTAATGAGCCATCCAATATGAACGGTACTGGTAAACAGATACTATACCATTTGCATTACTGAATCCTTTAAATCTTTACTGGTTGCATAACTTTCTATAGCATTCATTCTCTGACATGACATTTCACGATGCAGCATCCAGAACACAACCTGTTGTTCAAACAAAAGGAGCCATAATCCGATGTTAGTTCCAACATTAATTCTTTCACATCCCAGATTTATAAAAAAAAAAAAATCATCATTTCGTTATTCATAATTTATAGAAGACTCTCTCTTTTTTTTTCAATCTTTGAATTCAAATTCCTGTCTTTACATTATTAATTTTTTTCATTTTAAAAAATTCGGATCTTCTTAGTAGTGCCACAAATGATGAAAAAGTCTTTTCTACCCAAGTCTCAGATTTATTATAAAATAGTAGGTTACTCTGAAAATAAATATAGGATAAAAATACATCAACAACCACATATGTTGGTAGGAACCTCCAAAAAATCATAAAAATAATCTTTAATATCCGTAAGACATATACAAATATCAATAATTTAATATGAAATGATAATATATCAATTTATTATGAAATTTATGTATAAAAAATAATTATAATTCTTATGTAGTAAACAAAATCATGCATCAGTCATATGCAACACATCTAGATGACATATCTAATGGTCAGATAACAAAAGCGTACATCACACCCGATGATGCCCTCCCAATAGCGGATAGAGATGTATACTCTACGGGATAGATTTATCTCGACAGCGGATGAAGAGAACTCATATCGCACTCCCAACAACGAATGGAGTAATATACATGACCCATCCAAGTGAGACATGTTACTCCTAGCAACGGATGAACTATCTAACCACCATGTCTGACAGCCCGCTAATCCCCAAAGGGAATAATCACCTTATATGCCCTCGGCAAGGATATATAGTCAATCATGATCAAAGAAGTATGATAAAATAGTATGGCAGGCCATGCCTGATGTATGACCTGCTAGACTGTGTCCATTGGTGGCCCCGTACTATGATAGACTCAGCTCTTTTCATATGTTGCACCTCTGATATGGACCACTCAGTATAGCCACATATACTACATGGTAACAATCATATCGATAGCATCAATTTAATCTAAAAAATAGGAGAAAACCAATAATCATTTCCAAATGACACCTTCGTATAGAACTCTTTTAAGTTAATCAAACCAATTGACTTGAACCAAACTAAATTCAACTAGGACCTAACAAAACCAATTTCAAATCCTTATGGAACCCATCTGAAATCACTTTAAACTGATCTAATTTAGATTGGAATGATTTTCATTATGCCAAACAGGCTTGAACTGATCAAGTTGATCTTGAATCACCCTGAACCAACTTAAAAAAATCAAACATGTCTGATTCAATCAGACCAAGGTACAGCATGAGTTCCCAACATTCTTGGTATAACTAATGCTTTAAGTTCCGCTAATTTTTCCAGATCTGCAACACTTGATCCTCAATGTCTAGTAAAAAGATCAAGTTCCCGTAAAGCTTACTCCTACTTGTTTTGTCTTTTAAAAAAAAAGAATCATATTCTTCCTTACCTTAAGATCAATTCTTCCAACAAAAGATTAAAAAAACCCTAAAAGACTACATCTTCCAACAAAATCTATTCCGTTCTTGATCTGGGAGAAAACCAGCCCGAGTACCAAGATGCCTCATCACATTCACGGTATCAAATAAAGAAGCAGAGATCCAACCAACTACTCCCTTGTCAAGAATGGAATCTCGATAAAATAATAGATCAGCAAGGAAGTAAAAGCTAGAAGCCCTCAATCCCCACAGGATCAACAGAAACAAATAACAGAACTAAATGAAAGGAAACGAAGAACACGAAAGCACCCAGACCGCCGAGAAGCCATTTTTACCTGGTCCGCACCCAGGCCGAGACGTAGGCGAAGGTGCGCCACCGCAGGGAAGAGGTCAAGTGGCCGGGACCGACGACCGGAAGGACGCGGACGAGAGACAAGCAGAAGAAAGATGCTTCTTTTGGGGATTTACGATGTAGAAAGGGCAACTAAGGAGCTGGCCACGGTGCAGGCCACGTCATCGCTACAGGAGTAGCTGACGTAGACGAGATAGCTACGACGAGACTAGAAGAAAAAAATTTCTTCTTCTTCCCCCCCCCCCCCCCCCCCCCCCCCCCCCCACACACACACTTTTAGTGTTCCCTCTCCGTCGCAGCTCTGCAGACAGGAGAAGATATTGTGAGCCGGTTGATAGGTACTCACTCCTCTGCAGACACTGCACGGGCCTTCATCGATGGCCGAGGTGTTGATGCTCTGCACATTGTTGTCGATGCTGGCCGGCGATAAAAAACTGCCTTCTCCTTGTGGTTCCAATCACTGCACGAGCCTTCATCGATGGCCGGAGGTGTTGATGCTCTGCACATCAACCTCTTTACGATCGTGTCATTGCAAAGAAGGAATCACGGCCTTACGAACGGATTCAACCATACTCCTAAATCTCTTTATGATCGTGCCTTTGCAAAGAAGGAATCCTGGTCTTATCCTCGAGAATGGATTCAAACACAATCCTACACGAAGGGGAAGAATCATGTCAAACATGATAGACTTGTAATCCTTGTCATAAGTATGGAAGGAAGCTATTGGCCAATCTAGTAAGCCCTTCCTCGGAGATGGCTCGCTTGCCATCAGAGAGTGCGTCTTCTCATGCGCTCTGCATTTGTGTTAGCGAGAGAGAACTAAGATCCTGTTCCTCTTAACTCTAGGCCTTTGATCCGGTTCATGGCATGGCTTGTTGTTGAGATGTTAGCAATGGTACCCAAAAACACAGTTGTTCCATCCACAGGCACCCAAAAAGAAAAAAAAAAAAAAAACTTCAACTTGATGGCTTGAATCATAGGCACGAAACACAGTGGATGAACCCAATCTAATGGTACTACTCAGTTGCTTTGAGAATGAACTATTTGTCGTAATATATCACGTTATCATCGGAAGATCAATAACAGATATCATCAAGAAGGCATGGAAGAAAGGTTTTGGGGGAATAACAACATATGGAGCCATCAGAAGGGAATAGAATAGATAGGAGAAGAGAATAACAAGCGAATCTTGCTTTGTCTTCCTTTGTTTGGACGCAAGGAGAGACGAAGGAGCAGGGAAATATGATCCATGTATCTTTCTTCAACTCAAATGGTTGCTTATACTTCATCAGTGAGTCAAAAACTCTACTGGATCAAGCAAAAATTACTGGGACATGGTTGTCAGAACAATATCTTCGACTTTTTGAAGAGGGGTGCGGATGAACGAGCGATGGGAATATTGAGGCCGGGGATATATGTTGCAAGAAGAAGTGGTCAGCGTCGACTGGTAGGAGATGTGGAAATGGTGGGTGAAGCCTAATTTGCCACATATCCATCCCTCCGATGGATGCTTTGCGACGTCAAAGTGTAAACCCCCATCATTGAGCAGGGAACATTCTCCGGAGGGAGGATCGCATGGTACGTTGGTTGCCAGCGGAACTCTTATCTTATCTTGCTTGTGTTCTGTGAGAAGAGGCTGGCTAGATTTATGCCACCCAGATGGATACCGAGGACAGCATCCTGAATCACTACTTCAACAGTAGGAGGACCACGCTACCGTCGTAGAGCAGAAAGTGCAGCGGTTGAGCCATTGCTTTGTGGAGGTGGACGTGCATGAGATGATAAGGATTCTCGCCGTCGGCGGGAATCTGTATCTGGGAGGTCCACAGCTTTGCAGCCAAGATTCCTACCAAAGGTGCCCCGATCTTTCGCCCTCTCCCTCTGAGCGAGAAGACCGCTGCTGCGATGTGGCGGTTGTTCTTATGGATCTTAGCCTTCCACATCTCTCGGACAAGCAGAACTTTTTGGCGTTTGGCACGCATCAAAGTGGAGATTCGATAGCAACAGAAAGCTCCGCCATGGCGGCCGATTTGATGGAATCGAAATCATTAAGCTTGACCACACTTCATTCCCGAGTCATAGGAGGAGAAGAAGCGTTCCTTTTACTTTTTTTTTTTTTTTTTATTTCGACCCCGAAAGATCCATTTACTTTTGTTCCACCAAGATACACCACCTGCATTTCTGCCACCCTGATCAACAAAGATTCATCTCTCTCTCTCTCTCTCTCTCTCTAAACAAATGTTGCAGCAGAGTGGATGATGGCAACACCTAAACTTACCACCTTTGCACGCTGGTGATATAACAAAAGAGCGAATGTGGCACATCCTCTTCTTCGGCGCGGTGCTGCAACTTGGCGGAAGCAGCCTTTGGATCTTAAGCAATGCCGAAGAGGCAAAGCGGCATCAACTTGCAGCCGACTAAGATCCATATGGTCCCAACTCCACTCCTGAAACCACTAGCTAAAAGCTATATCGAGGAATCTTGGATCGTCGACGATGAACCAAAGCATTTTTTTTTCTTTTTTTAATCCCCTCCATCGATAAATTTTCTTTTTGTTTGTTCGTGTTCTGGAAGTTGATTCTTTTACATACCAAATGCCATCCGACTCGCTGGAAATGCTGGCGAGGGCGATATATCGCCTTAATGCAGCTTGAATTGATGGATGGACACAGTAGAGAATCTAGCGGAGGTGGGAATATTCTCGCCGCAGTAGAACAAAAGCTGCAGGCCACAAGACGGCATCCCCTCCCTCCCTTCGAACAGGGAACGAGGGAGAGGGATAAGGTTGATTACGTGATTCCATACGGCTGAACGAGAAGGTTAACAGCTGTGGTTTGATCCAATACCGTGTTCTTTTTTGTTCATCAGCATCGTCTCTGTGATATTATTCTTATCCCACCAGATCACAGAACATGATTAGTGCAGGACCTGTGCTGTCCCAATTGAACATTGCGGACGCAGATGCCTGTGTGTTAGTTAATTAGGATGAAGAGGATTGA
The DNA here is from genome assembly GCA_029747655.1 of Ensete ventricosum. NCBI lineage: Eukaryota > Viridiplantae > Streptophyta > Magnoliopsida > Zingiberales > Musaceae > Ensete > Ensete ventricosum. The sequence goes on along the minus strand of JAQQAF010000005.1, from coordinate 42,743,656 downwards.
TGAGAGTGTGGGAAGGAAGAAGAAATATCCTTTCTTCTTAGAGGTAGGTTGTGATGATTCTTCCACTGATCCTCCATTCGCGATCTTTACATATTCTTCCCCGCCCCACAGTCTTGTGGCTCTGAAACTTCCGAGTCATCGGGTATTTGTTGTCATGGCCTTCCCCTCCTCCTCCAATGGAGTATGATTCGACAAGTGGATCCTTCCCGACGTAGTCCCCACATGCAAACCCCCCCTGCCTATTGCCCTCCGGGCTTATAAGAAGCACCGCGGGGGCAGAGGCCTTCCCCACACACACACACACATCGGCTAGCTCCACCAGAGAAGAGAGTTTAACGAAGCAAAGCCTTTCTTCCCTGACATGGCGTCCGGTTCGATGAGCTCCTCCTGGACCGCGAAGGAGAACAAGATGTTCGAGAAGGCACTGGCGGTGTACGACAGGGACACCCCCGACCGCTGGCACAAGATCGCCCGGGCCGTCGGCGGGAAGACGGCGGACGAAGTGAAGCGCTACTACGACCTGCTCGTTGAGGACGTCCGCCGCATCGAGGCCGGCCACATGCCGTACGCCAATTACCGCTCCTCTAATGGCAGAGGTATGTGATCTCTTTTTCCCGATACCTTCGCCTTCTCCCTGCTCCTCCGCCCCCCCATTGCACTCTCTGCCAGAAAAGACTACCTGCTGCATGCTCTCTCAAATATGGTCATCTCTGCGGCTAATCTGTTTTCTGCTATGCTTTGCGGCTCGCACACACTCTTTTTTTTCTCTGCTTGCCGACCACCGACCGCAGAGATTCCTGTTCTACGTGAAGCCCGAACTTTGCGTCTCCCTGCAGGGTGACCTGTCTGCAGTGATATATATTTATAATTTAGCACAGGTGGTTTGTACTATCCACCGTCCTCTTTGACTCGGGGCTCTTTGTCAACCCTGCAAGGTCACATGAGATCTAATAAATATAAAAAAAAAAATGAAACTTTTCCATATCGATCCCAAGAGTTTTAGGGTTTTCAATTCACCATCTCAAGGGTTTTTGAAGATCTTAGATGACAGGAATACTTTCCAAGCTTATGGCTGACTTTGATTTTTGAAATATGCTTCTTTTTGGGGTCCGTCACTTTCATGTTAATCATTTAAAAATTTCATCTGCTGTTGCTGTCCAACCTTAAAAGTTACACATCTTTTTGCTAACTCATCTGAACCTTCCTTTTTCTCTTTCTTCTTTGCTTTTTTGTTGCAGGTTGAGAGTGTTCGTTCGGAGCTCAAGCAAGGAACATCTCACTGTTCTGGATCTCAGTTATCAGAATCTTATTTATAGGATTATATGAAGACTAGATGATGTCTGTGAACCTACACAAGTAGTTTCTTTTATGCAGTCTTCTTTCTCCTTTCCATCGTGTACTGCAGATATATTTGGAGACTGCCATCATAAAACATATATGGCTAGTCTTCTTGTAATCGGTTATCTTGCTTGCTAATGGAACGCTTAGTATTGTTCTATTCTATAACACCATCTCCTTGCGACACATCTCAACAATCTGAAGCAGATATTACGAGAGCTTCTTCGATAGCTGTGGCTCCACAGCATCGGAGTTTGCATGTTTGATCATAATTCGAATTTTAACCCGTGGAAAAGTTTGGTTAGAACAAACATGCGAAGAACAGTGAAGTTTCTGAATCATGTACTTGATATTGGATGTCCAGAAAAGGTTGAGAAGATGCGACACTCATGACGAGTCTTCCCCGTCCGACCAAGGTTCATCAGATTGGGCGTGGGATGCGAGCGAACCCTCGCCCGCCCCAAGGAAGAACGGATCTCGCAGAAAACACAAGAAGAAAGCGACTAAACAAGCGGAGTCTACAATGTGTGGACTGCTAATGTGGGTGGACGACGCAGACCCTGCGCAGCATTAACAGAGGGACTGACAACCGAGTGCATTTATTAGCAGTCTCGAGCTCTTCATGGAGAAGCTGCAGCCCGCGGAGGAGATCGTAAGGATGGATAAGCTCGCCTCAAGTGCGAGGTGGGATAGAGTCGCACGAGATGACACAGAGACAAAAAGATCACCATAAATCTCATCCATTAATTATCACTTTTTCTTTTCTTTTCTTTTGTTGTTGCCGATTAGAACGCGCCGTAGGATAAGAATTGAAGTTTCAGGACACTTGCACGATCCGTAAACCAAGTTTCAAGGATTTGTATGGTCCATCAGTCATAGAAACCAGAAGCAATCAGGAGAAGATTGGTGTCGTCTCCTTCCTCTTCTGCCCCCTCTTGCAGATTACTGTCGTCCAGCTGGTCATCACTCGTCGCAAGGAGCACCATTGATGGTTGGCGACCGCATGCTTCTTCCCTGTGCCAATCCGCATCGATATATATATATATATATATATATATATATATATATATATATATATATATATATATATATATATATATATATATATATATATATATATATATATATATATTATATATATATTGGATAGATGGCCCAGATTCAGTTCATAATGGACTTTAGTAAAGCCCATAGTCCAGAACATCACTTATATTAATCTAAAACCTAGATTAGGTGGCTAGGGTTGAGATTAAGAGAACAGCGGCGGCTGAAAACGTGGGGGAGAGAAAGCAGACTGCAGATTGACAGTAGAAGCCAGAAAACAAGAGATCCAGAAAAGGGAAGAAGACAAGGGCAGGAAAAGACTATTCTCAATCATTCAAATCTCAGGTTAGATCAGTTTGCAGTGGATTCTTACTGTGATCTCTTGTGAAGGTTTTGGATATTGTGTTTAAGATTATAGTCCATGTATCTATGAGATTCTCTTGTGGCTATTACTTTGGGCTTTGGCAAGAAGCTTGAGATCTGTATATTCATTATTTTGATAGTGAATTTTCTCTGGCTTGTCCCGTGGTTTTTTACCCTTCGAGTTGAAGGGGTTTTCCATGTAAATCTTGGTGTTCATCTGATTGTGATTTCTGTTTCATTCCGCTGTGTGTGACGGTTGACTAGTATTTGTTCATATACAAAGTTGATTCATATTTTTATTCTCATAAACTGGTATCAGAGCGGGGTTTTGGTGGTATTTAATCTTTTGTATCTGAACATGGAGGCCGGTAATGTTTATCGCATGATTAGTTTAAACGGAAACAATTGGATGATATGGAAACCAAGAATGGAAGATCTCTTGTATTGCAAAGATTTGTATGGACCTTTGCAAGGAGATAGTGCAAAGCCCACATTTATGACAGATGATGAGTGGAAGATGTTAGATCGAAAAATAATTGGCTTTATTCGACAATGGCTAGATGATAGTGTCTTTCACCATGTTTCTACTGAATGTTCTGCATACTCTCTTTGGAAAAAGTTAGAAGGTCTTTATGAAAGAAAAACGGCTGGCAACAAAGCTTTTCTGATCAGAAAACTTGTGAACTTGAAATATAAAGAGGGTACTTCTATTCCTGAGCATTTAAATGAAATGCAGAGTATTACTAACCAGTTATCCTCTATGAAAATGTCTCTTGATGATGAGTTACAGGCATTGTTACTTCTCAGTTCTTTGCCAGAAAGTTGGGAGACACTAGTGGTTTCTCTCAGTAATTCGGCACCAAATGGTATTGTCACCATGAGTCAAGTAACAAGCAGTTTGTTGAATGAGGAGTTAAGGAGAAAGAATTCAGCAACTTCTCATATTGATTCACAAGCACTTGTCTCAGAGAACAGAGGAAGGTCAAAGTCAAAGGATAGAAGTGGTTCACGTGTGGGTAGAAGCAAGTCAAGGTCAAGGAAAAATATTGTTTGCTACAATTGTGGTGAGAAAGGACATTACAAGAATCAGTGCAAGCAACCTAAGAAGAACAAGAAAAGAGGGAAAGAAGTGGAGCATACAGAGTCAAAAGAGAATATCACAGCTACAGTACAAGGTAGTGATTATTTGATTTTGTCTACTTCCGATGATATTTTTTCTTGTGTGTGTCAGGATCTCGAGTGGATAATTGACACAGGTGCTTCTTATCATGCTACACCACGGAGGGAGTTATTTGCTACTTACAGGTCTGAAAATTTTGGTGTTGTCAAGATGGGCAACTATGACACAGCAAACATCATTGGCATGAGAGATATCCATATAAAGACCAACCTTGATTGCAAGTTGGTACTTAAGGATGTGAGACATGTGGTTGACTTAAGACTGAATTTAATTTCAGTTGGAAGGCTGGACGATGAAAACTTTGATGTCAGATTTCATAAAGGGCAGTGGAAGCTCAGTAAGGGTTCTCTAATTGTAGCTAATGAAAAGAAATGTCATACATTGTATAGATTGCAGCCTAAAGCTTGTGGTGAGCAGTTGAATGCTACAGAGAAAGACTCCAGCATGGAGTTATGGCATAGGCGACTATGACACATGAGCGAGAAGGGGTTGCAAGAACTTTCCAAAAGAGAGGTATTGACATCCCTCAGAGGTACACGTTTGAACCCTTGTATTGATTGTTTGGCTGGTAAACAACATAGAGTTTCCTTTGTTAGTCCTGCCTTATCTAGAAAAATGCATGCCTTGGACCGTGTCTATACAGATGTGTGTGGTCCTTTGAGGACAAAAACTCCTAGTGGATCTGTTAATGTTCCTAGTATCAGTGGTGCACTTTATTTTGTTACTTTTATATATGACTTTTCTAGAAAAGTTTGGGCCTATGCTTTGAAGACTAAAGATCATGTTATTAATATATTCAAAGAGTTTCATGCCAGAGTTGAAAGGGAGACAGAAAGACAATTGAAATGTATAAGATCAGATAATGATGGTGAGTACACAGGATTGTTTAATGATTATTGCAGGTCACATGACATCCAGCATGAGTTGACAGTCCCTGGTACGCCTCAGCATAATGCAATTGCAGAGAGGATGAACCGCACCATCATGGAAAAGATCAGATGTATGCTTTCACAGGCCAAGCTACCCAAAAGGTTTTGGGATGAGGCTTTGAGAACTGCAGTTGATGTAATCAACTTATCACCATCTAGAGCTGGTGATGTTGCAGAGCATGTATGGTCAGGGAAAGATGTCTCCTATAAGCATTTAAGAGTGTTTGGTTGTCGTGCATTTGCACATGTTCCAAACAATGAAAGGTCCAAGCTGGATGGTAAGACAAAAGAGTGTATTTTTCTTGGTTACTCACATGATCAGTTTGGTTACAGGCTTTGAGATCCAGAAAAACAGAAGGTGTTCAGAAGCAGAGATATTGTCTTCTTTGAGGATCAAACCATTGAGGATTTGAAGAAGGAGGCACCGAATAAGACTTCTGCAGAGGGATTTGTAGACTGTGACCCAGTTATTCCTCCAGTATATCAAGGTGATTGGGGAGATGTACAGGAAGATGGTGCAGAGCCAGATGTTGATATACCTGCATGACATGTTGAGCAAGAAGAAGAAAGAGAGCAAGTTCCCATAGAACCTCAGTTAAGAAGATCTTCTAGACCACGTCAACCTTCCAGAAGATACTCTACAGATAAGTATGTGATGCTTACTGATGCAGGTGAACCAAAGAGTTACCAGGAAGCAGTTGAAAGTGAGCAGAAAAAAAAGTGGTTTATTGCTATGCAGGAAGAGATGGATTCTCTGCAGAAGAACCACACATATGATTTGGTGCAACTACCAGAGGGAAGTAAGGCCTTGAAGAACAAGTGAGTTTTCAGGTTGAAGACTCAAGAATATTGTTCTCAACCAAAGTATAAAGCTAGATTGGTTGTGAAAGGCTTTGGTCAAAAGAAAGGTATTGACTTTGAAGAAATTTTTTCTCCTGTTGTTAAAATGTCTTCTATCTGTGTTGCTCTTGGTATTGCTGCTAACCTAGACTTGGAGATTGAACAGTTAGATGTGAAAACAACTTTCCTTCATGGTAATTTGGAGGAGGAAATTTATATGGTGCAACCAGAAGGCTTCAAAGTCAAAGGTAAAGAAAATCTTATCTGTAAGTTGAAGAAGAGATTGTATGGGCTGAAGCAAGCTCCAAGACAGTGGTATAAAAAGTTTGATTCATTTATGATTGAAAATGAATATAAAAGAACAGCTTCAGATCATTGTGTGTACATCAAACGATTTGGTGAAGATTTTATTATTCTCTTACTTTATGTTGATGATATGCTTATCCTTGGGAAAGATATGTCTATGATTGACATGTTGAAGAAGGACCTGAGTGAATCTTTTGCAATGAAGGACATGGGGCCAGCAAAGCAAATACTGGGCATGCATATTTCTCGTGACAGAAGAAAGAGAAAGATTTGGTTGTCACAGGAGAAATACATTGAGAAGGTATTGGATAAGTTCAGTATGAGTAATGCAAAGCCAGTTGGTTCTCCTCTTGCAGGTCACTTCAAGTTGTGCTCAGAGCAGAGTTCGTCAAGTGATGAGGAGAAGGAGAAAATGCAAAAGGTTCCTTATGCTTCAGCAGTTGGAAGTTTAATGTACGCAATGGTATGTACGAGGCCGGATATCGCATATGCAGTGGGTGTTACTAGTAGATTTCTTGCAAATCCAGGTAAAGAGCATTGGGCAGCAGTGAAGTGGATTTTTAGATATCTCAGAGGAAGTTATAAAGTTTGTTTAAGCTTTGGAGGTGGACCACCTGTATTGACAGGTTACACAGATGCAGATATGGCAAGAGATATTGACACAAGGAAGTCCACATCAGGTTTTGTACATACTTTTGCAGGGGGAGCTGTGTCATGGCAGTCCAGATTGCAAAGGTGTATTGCACTCTCCACCACAGAGGCAGAATATATTGCTGCTACATAGGTTTGCAAAGAAATATTATGGATGAAAGAATTCTTACAAGAATTGGGGCTAAAACAGGAAAACTATGTGATGTATTGTGACAGCCAAAGTGTCATCCATTTATGCAAGAACCCAACATTTCATTCTAAATCAAAGCATATAGATGTCAGATATCATTGGATCAGAAATGTGCTTGAAGAGAAGCAGTTACAGCTTCAGAAAATTCACACAGATGATAATGGAGCAGACATGTTGACAAAGGCTTTACCGAAAGAGAAACAGGAGATGTGCTGACAGCTGGTCGGCATGACTTCACATTCAGGAGTCATGAGACAGCCTCCCTTATGGGCTGAAGGGGAAGGTTGTTGGGCAGATGACCCAGATTCAGCCCATAATGGGCTTTAGTAAAGCCCACAGCCCAGAACATCACTTATATTAACCTAAAACCTAGATTATGTGACTAGAGTTGTGATTAAGAGAGCAGCGGCAACTGAAAACGTGGGGGAGAGAAAGCAGACTGCAGATTGACAGTAGAGGCCAGAAAATAAGAGATCCAGAAAAGGGAAAAAGACAAGGGCAGGAAAAGACTATTCTCAATCATTCAAATCTCAGGTTAGATCAGTTTGCAGTGGATTCTTACTGTGATCTCTTGGGAAGGTTTTGGATATTGTGTTTAAGATTATAGTCCTTGTATCCCTGAGATTCTCTTGTGGCTATTGCTTTGGGCTTGGACAAGAAGCCTAAGATCTATATATTCATTATTTTGATAGTGGATTTTCTTTGGCTTGTCCCATGATTTTTACCCTTCAAGTTGAAGGGGTTTTCCACGTAAATCTTGGTGTTCATCTGATTGTGATTTCTGTTTCATTCCGCTGTGTGTGACGGTCTCCTAGTATTTGTTCATATACAAAGTTGATTCATATTTTTATTCCCATCAATATATATATATATATATATACTGTAGAGTTGAGCGAACTGTTTTCCCCTCTCCATCGACTTCCATAGGATCTATCTCATGGCGTCCGATTCAAAGAGCTCCTCCTGGAGCGAGGAGGAGAACAAGTCGTTCGAGCTGGCGCTGGCGTTGTACGACGAGGAAACGCCTGAGCGCTGGTACAATGTGGCCCGGGCCGTCGGCCGCGGGAGGTCTGCCGAGGAAGTGAAGCGCCATTACGAGCTGCTCGTCAAGGACATCCACCATATCGACTCAACCAAGGAGCCCATATTCCATTACCCACCGACGAGGAGGAGCCAAGGTTAAGACTGCTAAAGATGTGACTTCTTGTTGCTTCTCCTTCTTCCTCGTTCTTGTTTTGCCTTCCTAGCTAGAGAACTGAGGCTGCTTCCTACTCCGCTGCCTTGCCATCCTACACAGATTCCTCTGCTAAATCACTGGGACTGCTCTATGTTTCACCATCAAGAAACAGTGATACAAGCTGTATGTTCCATAAAAGAAATAGCCCCCTTAATAATAAGATGAATAGGGTCTCAAATGCATCGAATCATGGTTGAAGACAAGCCCTGATGTAGCTCAAACTAAAGCCTTATAAATGATACAGATTATAATGTCTCTGCTATTGACAGTAGGAACAATGGTGACAAAAAAACCCACGATATTAGCTTCAAGTATAGGACACCTCAAGTGATCCAACACAATATAGGCATGACTTCATTATGTGAAAAGGGTAAAAGAACTAATTCAAAATGACCAGTAAAAGATTGCTTGTAAATATGCATACTAATTTGCATCAATCTGGCTTTGAGAAAGGAATCACAGCCAACATCATCTGTATCCCACAAGCTAGAAAAGCAGCAGCAGCAGCAGCAGCAGCAAAAGGAAAAGTGACCTCCCTTGTAAGCTCAAGCGTAAGCCTCTTTAGCACAAGATGATGGAATTAGACGTAAAAATGAACGACAGAGTATTGAGATCACCAAGCAAAAGACAGCAAATGAAAAGGAATGCTAACGGAGGAACAAGAAACAAGAAACAGGTGATTAAGGTGCTCGATTTGTCAGACCCACCGCTAGATTCCAAGGATGCAATGTCGGATTCACTTCCACCGCCTTCTTGCTCGTATTAGGACGGACGGTATCAGATGACAATGGCGATCTCAGTTATGATTTAAGGCCTGTAATCCACGACGGATCCAAAGGACGCATCCGACGCATCTCGTGTTACATCTCCATCTCTTCGCAGGAGACCGACATGTCTTGTCTGTGGTCACTTCTGAACCGTGCGTCCCTCTTTATCTTGCTTTGTTGGTGGCAGCTCAGCGGATGGCATGCGATGAGATTTAATGCAGAGAGAGTTTAAGCTAAAGATCGATGTTTCAAATGCCAAACAAGCAGCACCGGAGGAGGAGAAGGAAAGCAGCTCAAACCAGTAAACCCACAAGATGAACAAAATTTGTCTTCCTCCATGGCCTGAGCCCCCCCTGCGCAAGCGAAGTCAGGTTAGCTGAGAACATGATCTTGGCTACAGCTGCTGTAGGGGAGGCGTGACTCTGGCGGCTGCTGGTGCTGTTGTTGCACCGGCGATTCCTGCTGCTGCTGTGGCGGCATCTGCTTTCTGATTATGCTGTGCTTGTTGTTGTGCATCCAGACCTTCAACACCTGTCTCCTCACGCCGATCTCCGCACAGAATTGCTCGATCATTTCGCTATCTTGCCTCTGAATCGTCCACCCGATGCTCTCGGCGAAAGCCAGCATCTTATCCTTCTGCTCCGCCGTGAACTTGGTCCTAAACCGCTTTCTCGGCATGGTTGCGGCCGTCGGGGCCGCAGCGTTGATCCTCTCCTCGCTCGACGACTCCGTCGTCGTGCCTCCGCTGCCGCTGGGTCTGTTACTACCGAACTGGAAGAAGCCGGACGACCCCGGCACGGTCGGCGACGGGCTGGAGAAGCCGCTGAGTTGCATCGGCTTCTGGTGGTGGTGGTGGTGGTGGTGGTGGTGGTGGAGATGGGCTAGAGGATGGGGAGGCGGCAGCAACACGGGCAGGTGATCGGTGGCGTGGTAGTAGGAGCCGGCGGCGTTGGTGCCGCCATCGACCTCCCTGCGGTGGAAGCTACGGTGGCAGCCGCAGGCTGCACAGCTTAATGCCTCGGCCGTGTCAGGGTAGCCACTCGGCATGAACTCGCCGCAGCCGTCGACGACGTGGCCGCCTACGGCAGCAGCGTGATTGCGAAGACATTCTCTGTACCTTGTGGAGACATCAGCAGCGGTGGTGGTGGCTGAGATCTTACTGGTGATGGCAGCAGGTTCGGTCTTGGACGGCACGCCTGCACCCGCTGCACCTGGAGCCGAGTTGGAGATGAAAGCTTGGGCAGTGTTCTTGGTAAGAGACTGGGGTGAAGGATCCATGGTGGTGGTGGCGGTGAGAGTTGGTGGCAGCGGCGGTGATCTGGTGTTGCCAAGGATGTTACCATTTCTTGCTCCTCCTGCACCACCACCACCACCACCAAGACCCCCTCCTCCCACTGTCGGGGATAGAAGAGAGGAAGTGGGGGATAGAGTGGATTTAGAGAAGGCCGATCCGCCTCTGATGAGAGAGGAATTATAACCAGAGGGAGAGGAAGGCATTCCTACCTCATTAGGATTCCTAAACTCCATTTCTACACCTCTAAAATTCACCTGCTACACGATGCACCAATCAGAGAAGAAGGAATCAACTAATCAGTGGGATTCGGAAAACCAAACGAGGGAGATCACAGCAGGATACAATCTTTGGAATAAGTGCCACAAGTCCAGCTCTTACTGCACCCTGCGAAAGCAAGGACGAGAGATGAGAGGGACCGGACTCGACGAGCAAAGTGCAGCAGAAAATGCAGCGGCAAGGAGAAGCCGCATGGGCTGCTTTAGGTGCACAATATTGAGGAGATCAACAACAGAGGGGTGTAGGACACGGTCTCCTACCAGACATCTGAGGGGTGGGAAGGGGAAAGGTAGGAGGGAGAAGGCTGCTGCTGGTGGTGATCAAATCAGACTGGGGGTAAAGAAAGATGGGGTCTCATGATGCAAGGGTGGGAAGAAGAGAGAAGGAGAGAAGACGAGGACGGGGTTGCCGCAGGGAACAACCGACAGGGTCATGCTTCGCCCTTCCCACGCCCTGCAAGTTGGTCCCATCCCTTATAATTATTGCTGCAAACTGGTGATCACATTTACTTCTACAGCAGCTGTTCATCTGCTCACATGTCGGCTCTCTCTGCATGTACAACGTCTTTAACGTAGCCGTGTGCCGCTACCGTACCTCGCTCCTCCTCTTCCTCTTCTTCTCCGTCCCTCTTCTTCTGCAACACCAATTAAACTCCTCTTTCTTTCTCTCTCTCTCTCTCTGAGGGATTGGAAGAGCTGTTGTGAGATCTCATGTTGGTGCGTCAGGGGCCCGGCACCACAAGGGATTGGGGGTCTTCCACCAACTCTCGAGCCAACTTTTACTTGGTCCTCCTTTTCTTCTCCTTGCTACCCACGCAAATACTTCCTACCATCTTTATTTCGTGTTGCTGTCTTGTCACCTGCAACCTGCAGCCCCCCCTCCTCACTGCTGTCCTCGACATGCGCAAGGGTTAGTGGACGCGTGCGGACTCACCGTCGTCTCTGTGCTCACACCATGAGCAGCACTTTAGGACTTGGCTTTAGCCCTATACATAGATACATACACTAATGTGTTTGAGGGGCTTCAGGTCTTCTGTTGGTGGACTTGGCTGTCCCCATCTGCTGCTGCTGCTGCTGCTGCTGCTGCAACTGAAGCATTCTGATCGATCGAGATGAATGGAAGTTGTATGCTTTGCTGCCGACTGTAGCATGGAATGATGCATCTTCCAGCAGTTCATTCTCGTGTGCTGATGAGCTTTTAGATTTTGTTGGTCGTGTTTATGATTCAAACAGTTCAGTTAATTCTTATGAATCGTGTTACCGTAATTATGCAGTGGTCTAGATGTTAGATACTCCATCCGAGTGCGTAAGACGGTCAACATTGTTCCGAGTCAACAAAGGGGGATTGATGGAAAACCTAATCTCATGATCTCCGGATATACTTTTTGAGATGTGACGGATGATCGTCTCTTCCTCATAGCTAGTCATGTCATTCATAAAGGTCAGAGTTGAATGAAGGATTCTCCATTTGACCCCTCATATGCTCAAATTAGTCAAAATCGGAGCACTAGGAAAGATCAAGAATTGTGGTATATGTGTGGATTCTTTTTTTTTCTCAATATTATTTCCAAATTTTATATCTCTAGTCTTAGGTCGATGTACACGGATGTTTAATGACTGGCGACGTTAATATACGTAGGTGTTTAATGCGTACTGACGTCTCAGGCAATCGATCGGGATACATTTGGCATCGACTCCGTCTAGACTGTTCGGCGCTGCTCCTTCTTGAGAGATGAGGTTGTGTTGTCCAGTACTCGTCAAGGGGCCGACGGTGTAGAGAATTCCCAACGGACTCGACCTAGGTTCGCAGAGCTAAATTGGCTTAAGATATCCAACTGATCCTTCTGTGACGGTTTGGGAGCCTCATAGATTGGGGGGTCAGGATATATCCTATCAAATCGTAATCTTAAACAAGTATTTAGAATTCCATTTTATCAACTATCATTGCATTAATAATCATCAAAAGATGCAAAACAAGTTAAAATAAACTAAAAGAGTCAAAGTCAAGTCAAAATGTTCTATCATATTTGGTAGAAATTTCATCCAAACAAATCAATTAATGAAAAAAATTGAGATGATGAAGGGAGATCAATTAAGAGAATATTTTTATAATATTGAATTATATATATTCGATATAAAAACCTATAATATCAAAGTTTATTTTTTTAATAATATAATTACTAACATGATGACTAAATGAATCAAAAAAAAAAAAAAGTTTGAGGGAAGATCAAGCTGTGTTTGATTGGATGCACTGCAATGCAATGGAACGGATAGATGCGGATGAGTGAACCAAAAAATTCATAATCTAACAAACTTAATTTTTTTAAAAAACTTAAATTAAATATTAAATATGATATATATGACTTATTATTGTTGGAATTCGATTTCCGAAAAAAAGACAGTTTTTTTTTTTATAATCCCAATTAGAGGTTAAAATGTATGATATATATGCCTTAAAAGATATTTTTTTGTAATGTATATGGATGGTCTTGAGATAGCGACGTGGAGAGATGACTGAGCGACACGTCGGCGGAGAGATGCCTTCCTAGCGTTTGACGTCACACCGCATCAACCATAATATTCTTCTTCTTCTTCACCAACGACAAAGGCTGCCCGTTTCCTCCACGTCAACATCCAAACCTTCTTATCCACAAATTTTACCATATTTGTTGACTAATTACTTTGATAATTAAGCTAATTTCAAATCAGATATATATTTTTTTAATATTAATTTATATATTGATATAATATTCTTAAACAATCGGATACATGGTATCAATTAAGTCAAATCACACCAATATAATATTTATTTTAAAGGAATGAATATATTTTATTTATATAATGTTATCTTTTTTTGTAACTGAGTATATTTACTAGATTTTTTTTAAATTCACCTTATTCTTATTTTTATTAAGCTAGTCTTATTGTCGTTGAACCAAGTTAGATCAACATATGTAATTGATAGATTTATAAACATTAGTGTTAATTAATGATATGACATATCTTGACGCATCCAACAAGGGTCTTAAGATCACCACAACAAAGCCAATTAGTCACCTCCAAGTCACCTCGGACCGTAGCCTGGGATTTGATATCGCTGTGTTCCCACCACCCAAGAAGCTTCGTAAGATGTGATGCATCTCAAATGACGTCAGCAGACAGATCATCGATCTGTCTCACCATCCAAGGAACATAACAGCGCACGATGCAATCCAGATTACATCAACACCAAAGTATGGTCCAACTATCTTGAGGCATTAGCATACATCAACACTTATATACCGTGACGTCGTCAGTCATTAAATCTCATCGTACGATGACCCCTTGATAGGAGATATAAAAGTCACAAGCGAACAAATAAAAAGGAGGAAGGGAGAAAAACAGACATATACAATACCACCACTGTATTCCCTTGATAGTCTCATAACTAATTTAACTATCGAAGGGGTCGAATCGGAAGGACCCTCCGTCAAGCTCTGGCCTTTTGTGAAGGATGTGATTGACGAGGATGAGGAGTTGAATGTTAGTCCGAGCTTGGGGAGACACCCTAGAGATTTAGAAACAATGTTACATCCTGAACTTTTTTTTCCAAGTTCATATATTCCACACATTTAGAGTCAAAATAAAATTACTTTATTCATAATTGTAAACAATTATTACAATTCATTTATTCATCAAACTAGAACTGAAAAATATTTATTGAAGAACATGATAATTATCAAAATGTCTCTACATAACGGTAGAGGAAAGTCGGCTCTCCACTGGACTCCGATTTAGTGCTAATGGGTGGTTGCTCTTAAAATCAAAAATAATAAAATTCAGCAATGTTGAGTACGAATCCCAAAAATCAACTCAAAATGAATACATAATCAAAATAAATCATCTCATTGGCGTATACCAAACACCCGAAGGAGCACTCTCCCAACTGTGGATGGAGAGGTTTTATCCTACGGGATGAGTTTGTGTTCTCCCAACTACGGATGGAAATAAACTCATATCGCACTCCCAACCGCGGATGGAGTTGCGTCCTCACTCGCCAAAGCGGGGGCACGTTCCTCCCAACTGCGAATAGAGGAACCGTCTAACCGCAACGTCTGACGGCCCGCTAATCCCTAAAGGGAATCGCCCTACCTGCCCTCGGTAGGAAATAACGTCATCTCATATTGGTCATATCGGGATGTAAAAATACATCAAAATATCTTTTCCAATATCGTTCATGCCAATTACTATAATTTAGTCCTTAATTGACCTGAACCTTAGTTCAATCGATCCAATTGAACTCGATTTAACTAGAACCTAGTTGAATCGTTCTCTAATCCTCATTTATTGGTCTGGAATCACCCTAGACTAGTATAATTTAGATTAGTTTAGGTTCAATCTGAGTTAAACAGATTTGAATTAGTCAACTAATTTTGGAATCACCCTAAATTGATATAACTAATCAAATGTAGTTTGATTCAATTAATGATCGAACAAATATATAATAATGAACTATTTCAAATCAATCTTTCTATAGTTTCATGAACAAATTATTTTTACTAAAGATTATATATAAAGAAAAACACTAAAGATAAAATTAGGATATAAGACTTAATACAATGAAATAACTTTTTAAATTTAATAAAAATTAAAAATCATACTTTTAAATCTAAACAAACTTAACATTTCATCATAACACATTGCACATAAAAGAATATCCAAAAATATTTTATTCTAGATAAGACTCAACAAACTTAATTTTTCATCGTAACACATTATACATAGAAAATATCCAAAAATATTTTAATCTAACATAAAAGTTTTATTCTAGATAAAACTAAAAGATAAACTGTAATATCAAAAATATCATGTATTACTATATAGAACATGTGAAATTTTAACATGCTTAACTTAAAAGATATAATCTTAATAATACGATCGAGAAATACCTCAAAAACTAGAAATATCATATTTTTAATTCAACAATAAAAAATTTCAGGATTGATAAATATTTATGAATATAAAATTTTTAATATTTAATGAAAACAAAAGAAAACTTTTATTTTTCTAAAAAAAGATAGGAAAACCTACCATTAAATAAGAGGAGGTGAGTCTTTCATTAAATTAATTTTTTTAATTTTTTTAATTATTTAATATTAATTTTGATTTAATATATTAACAAATATAACCTACTCCTATTTTGAATGGTTAATATTTACTTCCTAATTTATAATGGCAAATAAGGAAATATGAATAAATATTTCCTAAATCACACGCTAGCATCAAAGCTCATCAGTTTATTACCTTCTCTCCCCAACATGTTTAAGCTGATTAGATGCTTTTATGCATTTAGATCAAACCAAGTCGAGATGTCATATCGAAATCGATATAAAAAATGATAATATTTTTCATGCTAGCGTGGACACCCTTATGCATTCGGATCGAACCAAACCGAGATATCATTTTGGACTCGACATAAACAACGAAAATAATTAACATTAAGGAACAATGAGTAGTAGGATGTTCTTCAATTTCCACCCTACAATTTTCTAACATGATTACAACAGATAAATCCAAAACGGATCACATATCCATTTTTTAAGTATTATAATCCAATTTAAGCAGGTTGGTAAAGCACCAATATGTAAAAATATATAATAAAAAAACCTAAAAGCTGATTTGCTATCATAATGATCATTTCAAATGAAAAGGTCAAAGTAGTAGAACACAGTACAGTTCCTCTCCAACTTTTGGGGTAAGAAGGGAAAACCCCAATCAAATGTCGCCAACGATGACTCGGGTGTGACTCGGCCTTACGCGCTCCAGCGCTCCGAGTCGCTCGCTCGGAACCGTTCCCCGGCCCCAGCGCTCCGAGTCGCTCGCTCCACCGCTCGCCACGTCCCTCCGCCAATGTAGACGAATCACGCACCCGAGGAAACCCACAACAAAGAAAGCAGAGGAAGCCGCGCGAAGAGAGAGAGAGAGAGAGAGAGACGAACCTGACGCCATGGCTTGCCCGACCTTTAGAGATCTTGGAGGCGATCGCTTCATCTCCCCCGTCCATTACGAGTCGCCCAAGAGCATCTCCGCCGCCTCTCGCGCTCCAGAATCGCTTCGACAGGATGAGGAGGAGGACGAGAGCGATGATGAGGACGAGGGCGATTTCGAATTCGCTTTCGCTCTCACCGACCCTGGGCATGGCGATGAAACGACCGCCGCGGCCGCCGCCGACATCTTCTCCGACGGCCGGATCCGCCCCCTTTGCCCTGTTTTCGGCCGCGGCCTTCCCCTCGGCGACGGCCCCGTGGACCGCGACCAAATCCAGCGGCTGTTGGGCAACAAGCCGCAGCGGGACTCCGGCCTGGACTCGACGCCGATACTGTCGGAGGTGGACGATCTCGAGCGGGTCGTCCCTGGGACGTACTGTTCGTGGGCACCGAGGCCGTCCGAGGCAGCGGCGCAGGGGCGGCGCAAGAAGAGCAGCTCCACGGGGTCGCTGCAGCAATGGCGGATCCGGGACCTGATGGCGAGGCGGAGCCAGAGCGACGGGAAGAAGACGGGCATGTTCCTCGCATCGAAGGAGAGGAGGGGCCACAAGAAGAAGGCGGAGAAGGGCACCCCACCCCGTAGCCATCGAACCGAATCCGAGGTCGCTGTGAAGGAGGGAAACGAGGAGAAGAATGGGAGAGGGGGGAACGGAGGAGGCGTAAAGGCGGGCCAGTGGGACATCGTCACCGCCCTCCGGATGTACTACGGGAAAGGCGGTGAGCAGGCGGCGAGGCACGGCGCGCGGCGGTCGTTCTTACCGTACAAGCGAAACGTGGTCGGCTTCTTCGCCAACGTCAATGGCATCGGCCGTAGGTGTCATCACCCTTGTTAATCTTTTTTTTTTTTTTTTATAAATATGTTATTATTTCTTTTAGCAACGTTTTTTTTTTTTGCGACAATTCTTAAATTTGTATAGAAATTAGAAAATACTTTCAAAACTCCTCTCGGTTAAATTCATCTATGTAATCATCATTGATTTAATTACAATATATTTTAAAAATAATTTCAAAGTTCCAATTTATATTAATTTAATAACACAATATAAAGTCTATAAAACCCGATACCGAAGAAAAGATTACGAGAGGAAGGGATCGACTCGACACCGTTCCTGTCTTCTCGGACGGATAAAGCTCATCGGTCAACGCCTGTAAGTGTTCTTCCCGAGTCAAACTTGGACAAACGTGATCTCTTCCTCCGTCTTCGTCTTCGATGTTATCTCGATTCTGTTCACGTCACCTTTTCTCTAAATAATAACGTGCTACAGCGACCTCGTTCTCATCTCTCTCTGCCACATCTTGCACTAAGGACCATGAACGCTCCAAGACTCCATCTCCATTACGCAAGCTATCGCCACCGCAGAGCTCATTGCGTGGCTGTGACGATGGTTTGGCCGCTTACGTTAAAGCTTTACTCTCCGGTCTCCATATCAACCGGGTGGAGGAGGAGCGGCGCGGGACGATGAACCGAGGCCAGAAACCAGCCCACGTCCCTCGTCTCCCTCCCCTAATGATCTCTTTGAACGAAGCGCCCCATCGACGCGTCCCGTCCTTGCATGATGCCGGCCGCTTGGGTTCGGAGCATAGGTAGTCTCGTGCGGTCCAACAGGCGCAGGGCCGCTCTCAGACCCGCCGCCATCGTCGTATCCGGCCTCGACGGCAGAAACACCCCCACTAAGTCTTCCGCTCAAAATTCCCTTCCCGGGCCCGACAGGAGCTCCTCTCGCGTCTCTGCTGCCCCGAGCACGCTCATGGTAAGAGACCGATAGCCACATAGAGCAGCGGCACCCTCGTCATGGTACCAACCCAAAAGCTTGTTTCGCAGTCCTCTGATTCATGCCATGGATAAAAGTATCAATAGGGAAATAGTACGCTTTGTCGGCCTCCTGGCCATGGATAAGTACAGTCGCCATTTCCTGGCCAGCCCCCATCTCGCCCGGCGAATGTGAAGAGAGAAGGCATGAAGCCATGGAAAGAAAGCCTGGGATTCGTGGAGAAGACTAATATTGTACTCGTGAATCATGTGGAACGCTTCCACCAGTAGGACGCGCATATAAAATGGACAACTCATCGCCAGGAATTGGATCTCGAAGACTTTTAGTGTAGATAGAGGAGGAGGAGGAGGAGGAGGGGGAGGTTCGTGGGATCACCGATGCCTCACCCATCTTCTCTTTCTCCTCCCTGTTACTGTCTATATGTCCTCTTCCTCATATCTGATCTCAGAGTTATGGAAATTTGGTTCGAATAAGCTTCTTTTGAGTTCCTCTTTCTGAGATAGCTTAGATTCGAAGAGGATCTGTTGAGATTTTAGATGGGCTGCACTGTTCCTCTTCTACGAGCTGCTTTAGTTCTTTCCCATCACAAACACTCTTCTTCATGAGAGATAAAAGAGTACCACTTTAATCTCTGTGAATGTGCAGGAAATGGATCCCATGGAGCGGCTGACTTGGGGGTTCCAGCGCTTCAAGAAGGAGGTATATGAGTAAGTCAAACTCCCCCGTCCATGCTCGCATCTTTATCCTCCCATGGATTGCATGCATCTGTAAGACCATAACTATTGTCGTCTTACAGGAAGAACGCTGCTCTGTTCACTCAACTCGCAGATGGTCAGAGCCCCAAGGTGAGTTCCTTCCTAAGCAAACCAAGTCTTCTCTTTGCTGCAAAATCTAGGAAGACAACAGATTAAATTAACCCCGGAAACGAAGTAACTTCTATCAACAAGTGGGATCTATCAGTAAAAAAAAAAAAAAAAGAGATCTCGGTAAAACGAGCGTTCCGAGGCTTGAATGTGAGTTACTGCAGTAGTATGATCACATGAACAGGATCATATGTTACATGGTTTTGATTCAGTTCATGGTGTTTGCGTGCGCGGATTCTCGTGTGTGCCCGTCCGTGGTGCTCGACTTCCAGCCCGGGGAGGCCTTCACCGTCCGCAACATCGCCAACATGGTCCCTCCATACGACCAGGTTACTCCTCCTGCATCAATGGATTGATGCAAGAAACTTGCGCTCGCCATATGACATCCCTCATTGTTTGTGCCTTTTCGAGTGCCTGCAGACGCGATACTCCGGGGTTGGGGCTGCCATCGAGTACGCCGTCCTCCATCTCAAGGTCTGGCAGTCGATTACATCATCGCTATGTCCTTTTCGTTTTCCTTGCTCGAGAGATGGATCGATAGAACAAAAAAACACATAGAGAGTTCAATGATCTTGAAGATTTATTCTGAATATATATAAAACAGAGATTTTTTTTTTGTCAATGCTCGGATTGTTACTGGCTCTGTTGATCTTGGGCAGGTTGAGAACATTGTGGTGATTGGCCACAGTCGTTGCGGTGGAATTAAGGGGCTTATGTCTATCAAAGAAGATGGCACCAGCAGCAGGTAATAAACATTACCTCTGTTCTCATTTTTCAGTGATCGACAGCATCGGTTTCGATTCTTTTTTATATTTTTCTCGAAAGATGATAAATAGATTGAGAATTCTCCTCCTTATCTGGTTGTGATCAGTGCCTTCATAGAGGACTGGGTGAAGGTCTGCTTGCCAGCATTGGAGAAGGTGAAATCAAATCACTCAGCCCTGCCCTTCGAGGATCAATGCGCTCATTGCGAAAAGGTGTTCTTCTATTGATCTTTCTCTTCCTTTTTTTTTTTTTTTTTTGTTGAAAAAACTATAAAACTATATAATGCTAAATAATATATCAAAATGGGAGTCTCATAAAACTTATCAACTTATTATCAAAATATAAAGATTAACCAGAGCAAGATAATAAATCATCCACAAAAATGAGATATTAAATTTTAACGTGAAAAACTCAAAACAGGAAAAACTATGGGACCGTAGTCCACTTGACTTCCACTATCACCACTATTGATAATAAGTTTATAATGAAGCTTCTCTAGACAACTAGAGGATCATATATATCTTGATTTAGAAATGAGATAGCATCATCATCAAACTATATGAATCTCACAATAGAAAAATATCAAATCTCACCAAGTGGGTATTATAGGAAATCATCATAGAGAGAATAAATTATAAATCAATACTGTTAGGATTGTAGAGTTTGCTGCAAGAATTCTCCATATCATATTTGGGCCAAATCTGATAAAGTTTCACCTTTAAATCTTGCCAAAACTCTCTCTCTCCCTATTCTTTCCTTTCTCTTTCTCCTCACTGTTCTTTTTTTTTCTACCGTCGTCGACAGCCACTCACCACACTCACACAACACACCTCCACTTAGTGAGGGTTTTCTAACTTAACCCTTTTTTTTTATAAAGCTAGTTTGACTAGTCCAAGCCCACCTATGGGTTGGACCCAACAATTCTCCCTCTCTAGTCTACATGCTTCTAGTTTCTCTTTAGGTAAGGACTTTGTCAACATATCTGAACCATTCTCATCAGTATGCACTTTTTCTAGGTATAATTATTTCATCTCAAGCACATCATGAATCCAGTGATATCTTACATCAATATGCTTGGATCTAGAATGATATGTTGAATTCTTGGAGATGTGGATGATACTATGACTATCACAGTAAACATTGTATCCTTCCTGTTTTAAACTCAATTTCTGTAGAAAATTTTTCATCCATAAAACTTTCTTACAGGCTTCAGTAATTGCTATATATTCTGCTTCTGTGGTCGATAGAGCAACACAATTCTGTAATTTAGATTGTCAAGAGACTGCTCCCCCTATAGAAGTCATCAAGAACCCTGAAGTGGATTTCCTGGAATCAACATCATCAGCCATGTCTGCATCTGTGTAACCCTCTAGCACAGGTTTACCAATGCCAAAACATAAACACAACCTGGTAGTACCTCTTAAATATCTTAAGATCCATTTTATTGCTGCCCAATGTTCCTTACCAGGATTAGAGAGAAATCAGTTGACAACTCCAACTGCATAAGCTATATCTGGCCTAGTGCAAACCATAGCATATATTAAACTGACTACTGTTGATGAGTAAGGCAATTTGGACATTTCTTCTTTTTCTTTCTCACCTGTAGGATATTGTTTTGAACTCAACTTGAAATGACCTACAAGTGGAGAACAAACTGGTTTGACATTATTCATGTTAAATCTTTCAAGAACCTTTTCAATGTAGGTCTCTTGATATAACCAAATCTTTCTATTATTCCTATCACGAAGAATCTTCATGCTAAGAATTTGTCTCGCCGATCCTAAGTCTTTCATAGCAAAAGACTTACTTAGTTCCCTCTTAAGCTTTTCAATTTTACTAGCATCATGGCCAACAATCAGCATATCATCAATATATAGCAGGAGAATAATGTACTCATCATCTAAAAACTTCTTCGTAAACACACAATGATCAGATGTGGTTTTATTGTACCATTGGCTAATCATAAAAGAATCAAACTTCTTGTACTACTGTCTAGGTGTCTGTTTGAGTCCATATAAGCTTTTCTTAAGCTTACACACTAGATTTTCTTTTCCTTTGACTTTGAAACCTTCTGGCTGCTCCATATAAATTTCTTCTTCTAAATTCCTATGTAAAAATATAGTTTTCACATCAAGTTGCTCTACTTCTAAATTCAAGCGGGCAGCTAAACCAAGAACAACTCGGATAGAAGATATTTTCACCACAGGAGAAAATATTTCTTCAAAATCAATACCCTTTTTCTGACTGAATCCTTTCACAACTAACTGTGCCTTATATCTTTGTTGTGAGCTATTATTTTCAGTCTTTAATTTATAAACCTATTTATTCTTGAGAGCTTTCTTCCCTGTAGGCAACTTTACCAAGTCATAGGTGTGGTTTTCAAGCAAGGATTTCATCTCTTCTTGCATGGCTTTAACCTACTCATTCTTATGCTCATGTAGAATTGCTTCTTGGTAAGTTTATGGTTCTCCACTGTCAGTCAACATAATATACTCATGTGGAGAATATCTTGTAGATGGTCTTCGCTCTAATGTAGATCTTCTCAGTTGTCACGGGCTTAGCTAAATTTGCCTAAGCCGTGCGGCACCCTTGCGGCCCTCCCGAAGACTTAGCTGAAATTGCCTAAGTCATGGAACGCCCAAAGCGTTATCTGTCCGCACAGGGTCAGCCCTCTTACAATCTCTTAAGGTCCCGTAGGACCTACAAAGAAGAAGTTGATTAGCTTGGAAGCGAGCGACGGACACGTCCCGGCGTCTCGCAAAGCGGAAAGCTATACAAGCAATTTATCGAACATCTTGAGTGCAGCTGAGAAAAGAGAGAGAGAGAGAGAGAGAGAGCGAAATAGGACTTTGGAGGGTTGTAGGAACGGTCGCAAGTCCGCAAACGACGGTTCCCAAGGTATCGGACGCAAGACAAGTTCAATTGCTGATGAACACCTACGCCCGACATATACCCGGAGCCCCATCCAGCCCGGTGCCACCCGGGGGGTTCCAAGGTGCTGAAATGGTTGACATTTCGCACCGCTCAGAAAGGTTACCGTGGCACACGAAAAAGACTAAAAAATAGGGTCGTTTTGGCTCTATGCAGTGAACGACCGTTCTGCAGCCTTCTACACTACTTTCGCTCACATTTCTTAGGTAAAAACACAAACTCAAGGCAAAACAAGCTGCCAAACATATGTACAAGCAAGAAAAAGCACGAACGGTTCACGGAGTGAAGATGTTGCGGTTGAGCGACGTCCGTTCGTGACATTCTCCCCCACTTAAACTGTCGACGCCCTCGTTGACGCTTGTTGGTAGGCTTTGATGCGAGCTTCTTCATGTCGGAGGGCATCTTCTGGCTCCCAACTGGCTTCTGTTGGAGGAAGCTTTTGCCACTTCACCATGTACTCAATTTGCTGTGCTCCATTGGGTAGCTTTATCTTGCGATCCGCTAGAATAGTTTCAACTCACTTCTCGTAAGAGGCTCTGGTGGGGGGTAGTCGAGTTGGAACATTTCGAGAATCATCTTGCGGATCTGAGTGGTAGGCTTTCAAGTTGCTCGCATGGAAGACGTTATGAATTTTGAACCATGCTGGCAGTTGCCACTTGTATGAGACATTGCCTACTCTGCTGATGATTGGGAAAGACCCTTCATATTTGCGCACCAATCCTTTGTGCACTCTGTGCCTAAAGAATTGGAGTGATGCTGGTTGGAGCTTCACCAACACCATGTCGTCCACTTTAAACTCTTGTGGTCGCCTCCTTAAGTCTGCCCACTTCTTCATTTTCTTGGCCGCCATCTCCAAGTAAGCCCGCGCAATATTTGCATTGCGATGTCATTCATTTGCAAAGTGATAGGCTGATGGGCTACTCACTATATAGCCAATAACCAGGGTGTGAGGAGTTGATGGCTGTTGTCCCGTAATAATCTCAAATGAGCTCTTGTTGGATGCAGAGCTCCGCTGCAAGTTATAGGAGAATTGGGCTATGTCCAACAGCTTCACCCAATCTCGTTGGTTGACACTTACGTAGTGTCGAAGATATCGCTCCAAGAGCGAGTTGATTCTTTCTGTTTGGCCATCCGTTTGGGGGTGGAGGCTTGTGGAGAAGTATAATTTAGATCCCAACAACTTGAACAACTCGGTCCAGAATCGTCCCAAGAACCGAGAATCTCGATCACTAATGATGTTGTGTGGGACTCCCCAAAACTTCACCACATTCTTCATCATCAGCTTAGCCGCCTCCTCCGCTAAGCAATGTAGGGGTGCAGCAATGAATGTTGCATACTTCAAAAATCGATCAACTACCACGAGTATTGATCCAAGTCCCCCTACTGCGGGCAAGCTTGATATGAAGTCCAAGGAAATGCTCTCCCAAGGCCTTTCTGGTACGGGCAGCAGCTCCAAAAGTCCCACTGGCCTCTGCTGCTCTACCTTGTCTTGTTGACAAGTAAGGCATGTTCGAACATATTCCTCCACATCTGTCCCCATTTTCGGCCAATAGAAGGCCCTCTCCACGAGAGCCATTGTTCGGTGGATACCCGGATGTCCAGGCCAAAGGGAATCGTGACACTCTTTCAGGAGTTCACGCCTCAAGTTATCCGCTCGCGGAACATAGACTCTATTTCCCTTGGTATAGATGAGTCCCTCCTGGACCCAAAATCGTCGTGCCTTGCCCTCTGTGATGAGTTGCATCAAAGTTACTGCCTGAGGATCTCGGTGCAGTCCATCCCTGATCATGGAAAGGAACTTGGAGCGCAATTGACTTGCTTGGCCTCTGCCCTCCAACTGTATAGCATTCACTAGCTCCACTTTCCGACTCAATCGACCATGACATTTGCTTTTCCGGGCTTGTACTCCATTATCATGTCGAACTCAGAAAGAAGTCCTGCCATCGTGCTTGCTTTGGGGAGAGTTTCTTCTGAGTTTGGAAGTAACTCAATGCGACATTGTCTGTCCTTAGCACAAATGATGCTCCCAGAAGGTAGTGTCGCCACACTCGTAGACAGTGGACCACCGCTGTCATCTCCTTCTCATGCACAGGATATCGTCGCTCGGTCTCGTTGAGCTTGCGACTCTCGTAGGCCACCGGATGACCCTGCTGCATAAGAACTCCTCCAATAGCAAAATCAGAAGCATCTGTATGGACTTCAAATGACTTTCCATAGTCCGGCAATCTGAGTATAGGTTCCTCCAACACAGCAGTCTTTAGGTCTTGAAATGTCACCTCACATTTGTCCGACCATCTCAAGGACTGCTCCTTCTTTAGCAACTCCATCAACGGAGCTGCGCACTTCGAATACCCCGCTATGAAGCGTCGATAATAGTTGACGAACCCAAGAAAGGATCTCAACTATGGCACCTTCTTTGGTGTCCGCCAGTCCGCCACAGCTTGCACCTTAGACTGGTCCATTCGGATGGAACCATTGCCGACTCGATGCCCCAAGAATATAATCTCTGTTTGGGTGAAATAGCACTTTTCCCTCTTCACGAACAAGGTGTTCTCCCTGAGAACTTTGAAAATTGTTCGGAGGTGTCCCACATGCTCCTCAAGTGTTTGGCTATAGACGACGATATCGTCTAAGTAGACGAAAACTCGTCGAGATACTCCTTGAATAGCTGGTTCATTATAGTACAGAATGTGGCCGGAGCATTGGTTAAGCCGAAGGGCATCACCAAGAACTCGAATGCTCCATACCTGGTCACACAGGTAGTCTTTGCCTCATCACCTTCTGCAATGCGCACCTGCCAATACCTTGACCGAAAGTCGAGTTTGGAGAAGTACTTTGTCTTGCCCAATTGATCGAACAAGTTCGCGATGAGCGGGATAGGGTACTTGTTCTTCATCGTCATCTTGTTAAGGGCTCGATAATCGATGCATAATCGGAGACTCCCATCTTGTTTCTTCTGAAAGAGGACTGGAGCTCCGAAAGGTGCTTTGGAACTGCGGATGAGACCACTGCTTAGCAGTTCATCTAACTGCTTCCTCAATTTCGCCAACTCTGGAGGGGCCATGCGGTATGGTGGTCTCGCTGGAGGCTTAATTCCCGGCTCCAGCTCAATCTGATGATCCACGCCTCTGCGTGGTGGTAGAGTTCTCGGTAACTCTATTGGCATCACATCCGAGAACTCCTTCGGGATGTTCGCCACAACAGCAGGTTCCTGAATGGCTTCCCCATCAGGTGTCTCTAGCTTCATAGCCGCTACAAATGTTGATTCACCTTTTCGTACCCCTTTCTTCAATTGTAAAGCCGATATTTGTTGTAGATCCTTGGTTCCTCCCCGAGAAACTGGAACCATGCAGGGATCGTCACCTCCCATTAGACACAAGAAGTTCAGGAACGGTACTGGCACCAACTTCGCTGCGTGCATAAACTCTATTCTGAGAATCACTTGGAAGTCATCTAGTGGCACTGCCATCAAGTTTGTGCTCCCGCTCCATGTCCCGATCTTGATGGGGATCCCTTTCGCTTGTCCGGAGATCCGCTTGGTCTTCGAATTCACCGCCTTCATACGACTTGGGCTCTTCTCCAAGAGTAATCCTAGTCGCTTAGCTTCACGATCGGTAATAAAATTGTGGGTCGCGCCCGTGTCCACCATTGCACGGGTTGTTTGGCCATTAAGCTTGATGTCCACATACATCAACTCGTTGATTCCTGCCTTAAGTGGCTTTGCCTTTGTGTTCTCCCTCACTTGACCCCGCAACGCATTCAACAAACGCATTGCTCACATCCTGGGTCTTTGCGATGCCTCACTATCGCTACTGGAGTCAGAACTGCTCGAACTAAGGGCGATAGCTTTGCCCTTGTCTGACTTACGGGATAGAACCGATGCTGTTAAAGCATTGAGTGCCTGTTTTTGTGGGCACTCCCTCACTTTGTGTGGTCCTCCATACAAGAAGCATCCACTAGACTTTGGGACTCTACCTCTTGAGCCCAGTCCCTTGTGGAAATTCTTCTTCTTTTGCTCGCCCCTAGACTCCTTTGCTCGAGAGTATTTAGATGGGCGATTTCCCAAAGAGTGT
Source organism: Ensete ventricosum (assembly GCA_029747655.1). Lineage (NCBI taxonomy): Eukaryota > Viridiplantae > Streptophyta > Magnoliopsida > Zingiberales > Musaceae > Ensete > Ensete ventricosum. Next base: position 42,716,809 of record JAQQAF010000005.1, on the reverse strand, counting down.
TTCTTCTTTCTCGAATCCTCCGAAGAAACAAAGTTAGTCAGCCTTTCCGCGGCTGCAATTGCCCCGACTACGTCAGTGACATTCCTCCGATGTAGTTCTTGTTGTGCCCATGGCTTCAAGCCATCGATGAAGCTGAATAGCTTGTCTTTCTCAGACATGTCCCGAATATCCAGCATCAGTGCTGAAAATTATTTCACATAGTCTCAGATTGTTGCACTCTGGCGGAGTTGTCTCAATTTCCTTCTTGTGACAAACTCTGTGTTCTCAGGCAAGAACTGAGTTCTCAACTCCCGCTTCAAGTCTCCCCATGTATCCACTCGATATCGGCCTTGTTGGATCTCTTCCCAACGGGTTCGCCACCAAAGTTTTGCATCCCCCTTCAGATACATTGTTGCTATCGCAACTTTGGTTTCTTCAGAGTCGAGCCTTGTAGCACGAAAATATTATTCTATGTCGAACAAGAAATTTTCAAGCTCTTTGGCATCCCTAGCACCTCCGTAGCACTGCGGCTCCGGTGCTCTAAAGTGTTGTGGTGGCGCAGCGCGGGTGTTGTTCCCTCCCGCATCAAGAGTCCTTGTTAACACCATCACCTTAGCCATGAGTTCCGTCACAACTTCATGCAGATGTCGTACGGAATCTTTGGTGTCCTCTGTCAGTTGATAAACCAGGGATTCAACATTCTCGATCCGAGTTTCAGCTTCTTCTTGCGAACTCTCTACCCCAAGTAGCCTTCCTCGACCTTCGTAGAGTTCCTCCACGCTCGCTTCAAGAACATCAAGGCGGGTTTCCGCCATTGTAAGTCTCTCTCTGTGGCCCTTCTTCCCAGTTGGCGCTCCAGATGGCGCCTCCTCCCCTCGAGGAGAATACCCAACTTCACGCTTGTGTTGTTCACTGTCATGCTCCTCATGAGCGACTCCAGCAGTTTACAAGCGAGTTTACACTTGCAGCCCACCTGCGGCTGCTTAGAGCAAGGGTCCCGCTTGCTCCATCTTGCTCGATTCACCATGATGTCTCACCATGGCGAAATTACGAATCTTCTTCGCTGTTCGTATGAATTGCTTGCCTGCTCTGATACCACACTGTCATGGGCTTAGCTAAATTTGCCTAAGCCGTGCGGCACCCTTGCGACCCTCCCGAAGACTTAGCTGAAATTGCCTAAGTCATGGAACGCCCAAAGCGTTATCTGTCCGCACAGGGTCAGCCCTCTTACAACCTCTTAAGGTCCCGTAGGACCTGCAAAGAAGAAGTTGATTAGCTTGGAAGCGAGCGACGGACACGTCCCGACGTCTCGCAAAGCGGAAAGCTATACAAGCAATTTGTCGAACACCTTGAGTGCAGCTGAGAAAAGAGAGAGAGAGAGCGAAATAGGACTTTGGAGGGTTGTAGGAACAGTCGCAAGTCTGCAAACGACGATTCCCAAGGTATCGGACGCAAGACAAGTTCAATTGTTGATGAACGCCTATGCCCGACATATACCCGGAGCCCCATCCAGCCCGGTGCCACCCGGGGGGTTCCAAGGTGCTGAAATGGCTGACATTTCGCACCGCTCAGAAAGGTTGCCGTGGCACACGAAAAAGACCCAAAAATAGGGCTGTTTTGGCTCTATGCAGCGAACGACCGTTCTGCAGCCTTCTACACTACTTTCGCTCACATTTCTTAGGTAAAAACACATAAACTCAAGGCAAAATAAGCTGTCAAACATATGTACAAGCAAGAAAAAGCACGAACGGTTCACGGAGTGAAGATGTTGCGGTTAAGCGACGTTCGTTCGTGACACAGTGGAATCTCGTCTGGTGATGGAGGTGCTTGTTCAGTCTGTTCAGTTGGATCAGCTTCATCAACTGTAGAAGTATCATCACTAACATTCTCACCACCATCTTCTTGTCCATCTCCCCCTTGATCATCATGAACTATAGGTGGAGGACCTGGGCTCAAACTCCAAGGAGTATAGACATAGGTATTTTGCTTCTCAACATTATCACAATCTTCAAATAATTGGTCTTCAAGAAACATGACATCTCTGCTTCTGATAATCTTTTTATTTGTTGGATCCCATAATCTGTACCCAAACTCTTCATGACCATATCCTAAGAAAATACATGTTTTTGCCTTATTATAAAGCTTGGATCTCTCATCTTTAGGAATATGAGCAAATGCTTTACACCCAAATACTCTTAAGTGATCATATGATACATCTTTCCCTTTCTATACTCTTTCTAGAATATCACCATTTAGAGAAACTAATGGAGAAAGATTTATCAAATCAACTGTAGTTCTCATAGCTTCTCCCCAAAAAGACGTAGGTAACTTGGCACGAGAAAACATGCACCTAATCCTTTCTTCAATAGTTCTGTTCATCCTTTCTGTCACACCATTTTGCTAGAGAGTTTTAGGAACTGTCTTCTCAAGCCTGATACCATGAAACCTGCAATAATTTTCAAAAGGACCCCTGTACTCACCACCATTATCTGTTGGAACACACTTCAGTTTTCTTCCAGTTTCTCTTTCAACACTAGCATGTAACTCTTTGAAAACATCAAGTACATGGTCTTTAGATTTCAAAACAAAAGCTCAAACTTTTCTAGAATGGTCATCAATAAAAGTAACAAAATAAAGAGCACCTCCAAGAGTTATAGTTTGCATAGTACAGACATCAGTGTGAATCAAATCAATGACATTTAATCTTCTAGATGATAGATAAGAATGAAAGACAACTATATGTGTTTTTTCGGTTAAGCAATGATCATAAGTTTTAAGAGATGTATCTTACAGCTTTGGTAAGAACTACTTTCTAGGAAGAGCTTGAAGTCCCTTCTCGCTGATATGACCAAGCCTTTTATGCCAAAGATCTATACTTTTATCATTTTTTATTATATTAATCTCTCATTTGTGTAGCTTAGCCTCCATAACATAAAAGGAGTTATGCTTCTTTCCTCTTGCCACAACCAGAGAACCTTTAGTGAGCTTCCATTTGCTTTTACCCAAATAGTACATAAACCACTCATCATCAAGTTTCCCTATAGATATCAAGTTTAGACGAATATATGAAACATGTCTTACATCTTTGAGTATCAATTTGCTCTCAGTACTGGTCTCCAAGCAAATATCTCCAATACCTACAATCTTAGATGTACCACTATTTCTCATTTTGACATCGCCAAAATCACCAGCAGTGTAAGATCTGAAGAAATCACAATGAGAAGTAACATGAAAAGAAGCACCAAAGTCAAATACCCAATTACTGTCCTGAGCTGCAAGATTAACACATCTATCATCACAAATAATAACAATATCACCTTCAGTAGAACTATATTAGTCTCTTTTTTATTTTTTTTAATTTTATTTTGTTCTCTCTTCCAGAACCTACACTCTTTCTTCATGTGACCTGGTCTGTTGCAGTGAAAACACTTGATATCTCTTCTGGACTTGGATCTTCCTCTATAACCATGTGGATTCCTGCTATGATTTCTTCCACGTCGTTCTTGTTTTTCAATAGCAAGTGTACCATAAGAAGATTCTTCTTGTTCTTTCCTTCTGACATCTTCATTTAGCAAACTGTCTTTAACCATATCTATAGTTGAAGTCCCCTTTGGCATGGAGTTAGAAATTGTCACCACATATGTTTCCCAACTTTTTGGTAAAGAGCTGAGGAGTAGCAGTCCTTGCATCTCATCATCTATATTCATTTTCATAGTAACTAACTTGTTTGCAAGACTCTTAAACAGGCTTATATGCTCAATAATATTATCACAATCTTTATACTTTAAATTGACAAATCTTATGAGGAGAGAAATTATGTTATCCATTGTCTTCTTTGCAAAGAGATTTTCTAACCTTTGCCAAACAACATCAGCTCTGGTTTCATCAGAAATGTGCTTATGCAGATTTATATCCATCAATCTTCTAATATAGGCAATGGTCTTCTGTATTGTACCTCCCATTCTTCATCATCTATAGTAGAAGGTTTTACTTTAACTTTGATTGACTTATACAAATCTTTGCAATAGAGCAAATCTTTCATCATACGTCTCCAAGTGGAATAGTTTGATGAGTTCAATTTAATCATACCATTTGACTCTTCCATTTCAATCACACAAGAAAAGTTACACCAAATAACTTATGCTCTGATATCAATTGTTGGGAAAAAACTATAGAACACAGAATAATATCTCTTTCTCTTTGTGTATCAAAATGAGATTCTCACCAAACTTACCAACTTGTTACCAAAATACAAATATCAACTAGAGCAATTTAATAAATCATCCACAAAATGAGACATTAAATTTTAACGTAAAAAACCTAAAACGAGAAAAATTACAGGACCGTAGTCCACTTAACTTTCACTATCACCGCTATTGATAATAGGTTTACAATGAAACTTCTCTAGCCAACTAGAGGATCACTGTAACATCAAGAATATGAATCTCACAATAGAAAAATACCAAATCTCATCAAGTGGATATTATAAGAAACCATCACAGAGAGGATAAATTATAAATCAATATTATTAGAATTATAGAGGTTACTGTAAGAATTATCCCTATAAGATTTGGGTCAAATTCTAGAAATTTTTACCATCTTGTCAAAACTAAGTCTCTCTCTCCCTATTCTTTATTTTCTTTTTTTTCTCATTCTTTATTTTCTGCCGCCGCCGACAGCCACTTACCACACGCACACAGCACAGCTAGTTTGACCGGCAAAAGCCCACGTATAGGCTGGACCCAAAACTTTTTAGCATTCACCTTCTGTCGAGCTAAGTTTTAGCAGACGTAAAAATTGCTACTACTTCTTGGCTTGGCTCTGAGAGATTTGGTTGAAATGATTTGAGCTGTTGATACTAGAAAGAGAGATTTGTTCTTGGCTACTGTGTTGCCGACTGATGATGATGCCATTCTCTTCGACCTTCGGCAGGAGGCGGTGAACGTCTCCCTCCACAACCTGAAGACCTATCCCTTCGTCAAAGATGGACTGGAGAAGAAGACACTGAAGCTGATCGGGGCACACTACAACTTCGTCGTCGGCAGCTTCGACGTCTGGGAGATATGAACCGGAGGCTTAAAGGAGCTCCCATTGTTCTTGTGCCAGCATGCACTCAGCTTGGGGTTCATTGCATCGATGTACTCGTTTTCCTTCAGAAAGAAACATCGACATGTATGCAAACTTCATCTGTGATCTGATATGGAAAATTTAGCAACAACAACAGTTCCAGACAACCAAGTCTGTCATATCTCAGACCACTCGATGATCCAAAGGTGTGACAGCATCATTGCTGTGATGTCAGGTATCATATCATCATGGATATTTTGCCGAGTATGTCAGGATTACCAGCACAAAAGTCAGAAGACAATTCCACATACAAGACTTAGTAAACAAAAACAAAAAAGTCAAAGCTCTGCTTTACAACATCATACTCGACACATCAAAATAAAATAAATACAAAAATTACTCCGTCAAATATCTCTAATGATCGATCATTGCTCAAACATCAGCTTTTTCCGATTACTACGAAATGCTGCCATCCAAGTCATTGTATAGATTATATTTGTTTTACGTACCAACTACTACTCTGCAAACTCATGCATTTGACCGTCGAACAGTGTGCCAAGTCTCTTGTTTGGGGCGGCACGCCACTCTGAGTATAACACAGTTGCTTCCTTCTCCCAGTCTTTATCTTTCTCGCAGGAGCAGTAGGAAAGCTAAAGAACTCGGAGGGCAGGACTTGCGGTCTCCTCCGAGCTTGACTTGAGCAATGGATGCTTCTAAATCGTATTTTTCCTAGTTAGTGTTTACGTGACATGTTTGTGATAAGACTAAAAGGTGGTCACCATTGCAAGTATATTATTTAAAGGCACTAAACCTCTCACAGTTACTTGTCCTCCAAGATGTGGTTTCTTTCACCTGCTACAAATCCTTGAAACCTTCTTACTTGCCATCCATGTCCGCATAAGGGGAGCTTCGATAGCATTCGTTGTCGTTTGTTTTCAACCTCCCTCCTCCCCTCGTGAAGGTGCGGTCTCCAAGCCTTCATCTTCCTCCTCTGATCAAGAAGCAATGGTAGCGTCGTCCTCGATCCGATTCGTCGAGGCCGCCCTAGAGGCTACCGGCGACAGAGCCCTTTCCTACGTCCACCATGGCCTAAAGTGGCTCATCCGCGACCACCTCCTCTCCCTGTTCGACGATTTCCGGACCCTCTCCCCGGGGTCCGACGCCTTCACCCACGACGACGGCACCATCGTCCACCTCCTCCACGCGAATGGCGTCTTGCCCGTATCCTCGTCCCTGCCGCCCGTCCTCCTCAAGATATGGTTGCACCAAGCTTACCCCTTCGTGGCACCCATCGTGTACGTGTTCCCCGCGACCCATGAGGGGATGGTGGTGCACGATCACCCCTTTATCGCTCCCTCCGGCGCTGCTGTCCTGCCCTACCTCCAGGCATGGCAGTATCCCAACTCCAACCTCACCGATCTTGCGCGCAACCTCGTCAAGGTCTTCGGAATTTGCCACCCCTACGGCTTCATCCCTCCCTCGCCCGGCCGCACCGATGCTTCTCTTGCATCCAAGAGGGAGGCGATCGACCGGTTGGTAGCCGCGCTCCACTACGACGTGAAGCGATTCCAGGCTCAAATCGAGGAGGACAAGGAGCGGTTGTATAACAGGCAAGCTAAGCTGCGCGAGCGAGCTGAGTTGATCGACCGGGCACTGGGAGACTTGGAGCTCGAGAAGCTGAGGTCGAAGGAGGCCACGAAGCAGATGGTGGATGACGCAGACGTGCTCTCGAATTGGCTGCAATCGCATGGTATCGAGTCTTCTCTGCGCATGGCCGAGGTGGAAGGATTCGAGGCAGCCGGCGACAGCGACCGATGCTTGCTGGAGAACGAGGCCGCGGCGAACGCCATCGACGATACGGTGGAGGTTCTTGCTGAAGCACTAGCGGCGGGATCGGTAAGCTTCGGAAACTATATCAAGCAAGTGAGATGTTTGGCGAGGGAGCAGTTCTTCCACAGGGCGTTGGTCGCCAAAATCCAGCGATCCAATGGAAGCTTATCACAGCGAGCAATTTGCTAATTGATTTCTATTTCTTTTCTTTTTGTGCCGAAGCTTAAAGATTCGTTCAACTAATATTTGGATGTTTGTATCTCGTTATCGGATAAATGTCTTCCGCAAACATTACAACCTTGACTTCGGTTGCGTTGACTTTGAAGTCAACCAGACGATGATGGAGGCTTCATCAAAGCCTCCAAATAGAAACCGCCAATAACCGATGACCAACCGTCCACCTTTGCAAGTCAACTCTCTCTCTCTCTCTCTCTCTCTCTCTCTCTCTCTCTCTCTCTCTCTATATATATATATATATATATATATATATATATATATATATATAAGATTTGACCAAAAATATCAATTTGGTACTCACATCATCCTATAAATTCTTACATCTAAAATAATATTGCAATGATAATATATTTGATTTATTTTGATAAAAGATCATTATAGAGGTAAATATGGAATAATAAATTTGTATTCCTTAAATATTCAGATGCTGATTAATCATAATAATATATTTACAGGATTTTATCTTTGTCATGATTTTTTTTCATACTTCAATCATTTCAAAAAGTATAGAATCTCATCCAATAAATCTAACTAAAAAAACTTGATAACTATTCAAATTATATTCTATTTTTTACTATTTATCCCGATCTTATAACAAAAGAATTTTTATGATACCTTTATATCCTAATTAGTTTATTTACTTTAAGTCCTCATTAAGACTAAAAAAAGAAAAATCGAGACTAGCCAATCCAATTAGGATAGAGGGAATGGAAACATGGGAAGAAAAAAATGATTATTAACGAAAATATTAAAATTAATATTTTATCGACGTCCATACATTTGGTGCAAGTCGAACTCGAGCTTTGACCCGAACATTTAATTGGGTTCAAATTGAGCCTTTGCTTTGGTTCGAACTCCAACGATATATATAATATTTTTTTTTCCCCAAAAATATATTTCTCAAAAAAGGAAACGAGTCACGGAGTTTACGTGAGTGCCGAGATCGCCGCCGCGGGTTCAGTCCCGTGCCTCGCTGAGTTGCTGCACCACCCTGGCGGCGCAGCCTCCGGTGTCGGCCTTCCCCTACCCTTCTACCGACTGCCGGCTTCGGATGATCACTTCTCGTTTCGGTTTCGATGGAGTCGATCGCGAGTAGGGGGAAAGCCATTTGGCGCGCATGTACTCCGGCCTCCGCCACGGCGGGACATGGAGACCCCTCTTCTTCAGGCTCTTCCGCGCCGCCTCCGACACGACGGCCACGATCTGGTTCACCCGGTCCTCCGCCCCGACGAAGACGGACGGCAGGGATTGGAGCACCTCACGGTAGCTCTTCGTGGACCGCGCGATCTCGAACTCCGACCGGAAGTCCATGTCCACCAGCAGCCGCTCGCCGCCGCGGACGATCACATCGATGTACTGATACTCTCCTGTAAATGGGGATCGAGAATTAAAGGCGTAGGCAAAGAGGGATGAGAGGCAGAGAGCAGAATTCTACCGGCTGCAACTGACGAGGTTTTCTTCCAGCGAGATTTGCAGATGGATGCATCGTAGCCGAGGGATCGAAGGCCTGCGGTCACAGCTTTGATGGAGTCCTCTTTTCTCTTGCAATTCCTGGTCTTCTCCATGAGGTTCGATGCATCTGCCAAGAGCTTTATTTCCGTATGGCTCGTGCAGAGCACCAAACCCTGTCAGAACGCAACGAAAGAAAAATCCCATTTTTATGGTGTTTTTAGACGAACGGATGGGCGAGAAGGGATTAGGTTGATTTGGAAGACTTGGGTTACCTTAACGGCCTCCGCGGCGTCCCGGGCGTCGGCGGATGCGATGGTGGCTTCTGCAGCGAGGTCGTCGTCGGGAGGGTGGCTTCTGTTGCTGCTTTCCCCCTCCATATAGTTCCGGACCATCCTGTCGAGAGAAACGGAGCTCGGCTCCAAGTCGGCCCTGGAATCGAGTCGCTCCTCCGGAGAGATCCGGGGCACGCTGGCGAATTGCCTCTCGAAGAGGCGCTTCAGCATCGACTTGCCCGCCGGCTTCGCCTGATCGCTTCGGACCATCCCTTTCTGATCGATCGGTTGGCAAGCTTTCTCCTTCCTCTTCCGATTTCGAACTGTAATCTCCAAAGCATCAAGAAGAGGCAAAAATGGCGGTATCGGAGAAGCAACAGAACAGCCAACGACAGAGGCAGAAAACAAAGATTGGGAGCTCATTCGATCCAAAATCAAAAGCAAAAACACAACGATCGGGAATCATTCGACTCCTACACACGGCAGGCACGGCTTCTTCCGGTTTCATTCAACAAGCATGGGATTGCTTCCGACAGCCGCACCAAGCGAATCGGGGAGGGTTTCATGAGAGAGAGAGAGAGAGAGAGAGAGAGAGAGAGAGAGAGGAAAGAAGAGCGAATCGTACCGCGATGGTCTGGTACGCGGCGATCGATCGGTCGAACCGTGGATCACTCGGAGGCAGCGTTGGCGATCAGAGGAGCGGAGCCTCGAGGTGGAGGAGGCGGCGGTCGGGGTTTTAAAGGAGGGGGGGGGGGAGAATGGAGAAGCAGGAGCTGATGAGATGGAAAAAATCTTGCTTACGTGTCTTTCCTACTTGGTGAGGCTTATCCATACCCGTGCTTCATCGATTCTTCTCCCGCCCTTCGTTCTATACCCATCATTCTACCGGTTCGTGATTCGAAAAGTCCCTGTGGGTCCCGTCGCATTCAGGCACGGGTACGTATGACGCGCGTGTACACGATTCTTGGAGAGACAAGCGTCCTTTACATCATCAGTAGCGAAGCGTCCCTCGTTCCACGGGATCGTGACTTAACCGGCGATGAGAATTCACAATCCCTCTATTATTCATATTTTTTTTAAAAAAATAATAAAATAATATTTTTGATATTTACTATCTCTCTAAATTTAATTTTAATTTTTTTTTTCTCTCATCTCATGCGCCCTTGCGCTGCACCACCGATGCTCTTTTGTCTCACAGCCTATCTATGCTCGTCTCCTTCGATTGGGTACGAGACGCAGTTTGGTAGTTTATAGCGTTTGGTGGTGCGATTAATTTGAAGATAAGGTGACGCAAAGGCAAAAAAAAAAGAAGAAGCTGCTTTTATTAATGTCATCAATGAATCGGGGTGACGTTTTTGAGCCAATTCTTTGGCTGTGTTGTGGTGTTCACCATCCCCAATCAATGATGTAAGTTAGCCAAGTCCACGAGGATGAATTCAATCTTGTTTACACCTCCGATGTAATGGTAGGATTGTTGAGATCAAAGCATAATCTCTCCGGAGGCATTAAAGGAAAGCATCATTTGATCTATTTTTCCGGAAAGGAAAGAACCCTTTAAACAGAAACAATTACTGGTTTGGTTCACAAATTTTTTGAAAAATTACAGCTTAGGTAGCAGTCTCTCTAATTAATTGTGACCTATTGATCATCATGATGTTTTTTTTTTCAAGGAAACAAGCATATCTATTAATTGAAAGAGTGCTGATACAGAACATTAAGAGGTGGATCACAATATTGTTCTGCCTGTCAAAATTTGCTGAACTCTCAGTTCTTGGTTTTCCTCTCAAGATTTAGGAGTCGTTGTCAGCAGCCTTTCTGAAATCTAAAATATATCACACATTGTTTTTATAATTCATCAGAAAGGGCATCGCAAGATTGTACTTATTATTGCTTCAAATCGATGTCATAAGATCTGTATTAGATCGAAACAAGATATCTGTTTCAAATAGAAAAAATGGCAGCTGTGTGGTATACATATCATATAGTTGTTCGTACAAATTCCATGATGCTTAAATGCCATTTCCATACATAATGACAGATCACATAAAAATAAAAGAGAAATAAACATTGTAGTTATCTGCACTACTTGTGGGTGATAATTGGTCAACATGTTGACCTCCACGATAAACTCCTTCGGGAGAGACTTCATATTTAAACGTCGGTATAGAAACGTTTTTAGAGTACATTGAAGAGAGAAGCACAACATGACTCAACTCCCCGTATCAGTAAAGATGGGGTTTGCTTCGAGTTGATCTACAAGCTTTTCCATGATATCACTCACGACAACGTGGAATGCATCTCTTGTCAATTCTCCGGCAATCACTTCTTCCTTGATCTCTGAGAAGATTTGGTCGTAGAGAAGAGCTACTGCTTCATTAGACTCGGCTGCAGGCAGGCCTAGTTTCGATCCTTTTGCCTTGAGTAGACCCTGCAATCGCTCCATGTTTCCCTCTCCATGACCGTGAGCATTCCAATCCCCAAACATGCTGTCCATCTCATCATGGAGGAGCTCCTTATGTTCTAACAACTGCAAATAAACACAAATGTTAAGCATACTTTGCTGGGGAGCAGACAAACTTGATAACTAAGAGAAGTATAACTTGTCATCTCTGATAGGTATCTCCTCGTTAACTTTGGTATTTTTCCAAATCCAAATTTTTTTGTCAGATCTTTAAGAGAAGTGCATGACAAATCAAAAGAACGCCGTATTTTAGAAAACGTAACTAACAATCCTCAGAACCATGAATCTTCTCAAGCTTGATGGCAAATAATTCCTTATTCGATGTCATCATTCTCTAAACAGAAAAGATCGAAGTCAGCATCAGATTTTATTTTCCTGTTTTCTATTTATTTTTATCATTGAAGCTATCTGATCGACCAGGGAATCGATAGTTTTTCTCATTTCATGATCTACAAAGAATTATTGACATCTAACATCGGAAATTAACATGAAAATAATCTCTTACCTTTTTTATCTTAGAGCCATTAACAACCTTCAAATTTTGGATAACCACAACAGGCTTTTCAGCCAAAGCATCTGCAAGATCTTGCAGAATGAGCTGAAGTAATTGTGCGAATTGTGCCTGGCCCAGTTGTTGTTCTCCTTCTGCTCCATGTTTCCTTAATATGTTACTAAAAAGATAACTGTGTTCTGTATACATCACAAAATAGAGCGTCATGACTTATATTTATATCAAAGTGAGGTTGTTTCAACATAACACAGTGACACATGCAGCGACATCGGCGTAGGGCTATTGAATAAGCAAAGAGGTCACAGCGAAAGAGTGGCAAATGACATTGTTATCATGGCATATTATGGTTTCAAAAACCACTAAATAAAAAATGACCCAGATCCACAAATGGCAAGACAATGAAAGCTATTTGACACAATATTAAAAGGATGGCAGAATGGAGTCAGAGGCAAAATTTTCATTCTGTCCTTTATATAAACAAGAGAGAGTGCATGTATTATTGTGACATAGCAATTACAGGAGATTCCAAAATGATGGCTCTATTTAGATGGTACATGAAGATAAGAGGAATCAAGTCTGAAATCTTATTGTTCCTGATATAATTTGTGACCCAACCAAAAATCAGGTTACAATTTACCTGTCTATATTGAGTAGGAGAAGCATAAAATAGATTTTGATGTGCTATATATTATTGATTACAAAGAACAAAAGATCTGAGTTTTCACCTATTTTCGATCCAAATTTGCAATTCAGATTATGAAAAATAAAGCAGTACCATGGATTTATATAATGAAGAACTGTAAATAAAAAGAATCTTATCTGTCTCGGTTGTGGTTAGCTTCTTTATATACGAAAATGACACATTACCGAAAATAATTGATTGTGTAAAGGTAGTCATACTATTATTGTGTCTCAACCTGTGGAATTCTTAAACAAATTTAATATAGAAAAGCATTCATCCGTAATAAACAAAAAAAGGATCAAAAGTTTTATATGATATAATATGCAAAATTACAATGAAATTTTCTCATAGACTATGCTTGTAACGATATTTGATGAAATAACAATAATCCTGCAAGCAGTTTTAAACCATGAAAGATCGACAAACTGAAGTAAGAATAAGTTTCCGAGTGACCTTATAAACACCATAAGGATACAAAACCTTCACACCCAATGTCAAGAGATTGTACTTGAACTGTCTTCCCACAAAAAAAGTAGAAGATTATAGAAGAGGACAGCGTAGCGGTAATGAATGAACAGGACAGTATGTGCCAACAGGTGCCAGTTTCTAAGATATAGGAGGTAAACCAATTTTGGGAGGTGTTTATCTAAATCTATAATTACCATGTCACAATTCATTTGAGAAAAAAAACATAGATGACCAAAATGAGAACATTTTTCAAGTGAGAATTTAACACTTTTTGTAGGATATATACTCATAACATCATATGCTTTACTATAATCATTATTTTCATGTAGTCATGCACTATGTAAAAATATGAACATTTGCAAATGAAATATGTTGTACATTGAAAGACCAACCTGAAAATGTGGGAACCCCCATTTCCACCCCCATAAGAACAAGAGCGTCCTGTATCTCCCTTTTGCTGAGTTTTCCTCTGTCATCTACATCCAGATCGGTAAAAAGATTCTCCGCCAACATAGCAAAATCATCTTCATCGTCTAGAAAAACTCGTAGAGCACTTCCATCCAATACCGAAATAGCAAGAGGATCATCTAAAAGGTTTAAAGAGATCCAGTTATAGTCAAGGAAACTGAAAGGCAACAGCACAAAGAGTGCTAAATCTTGTGTATAACTTTAGAAGAAATTTCAGAAGCATCTGTAAAGCACACTTGTAGGAGTTCTAGTTTCTGTGTGGTTGTCAAAAACTGAGGAAAATAAAGACAATTATAGACTTGGCACCTCGAAATATATCAACTACAGGAAGATATAGGAAATAAAGTGATCATCCTAACATTCTTGGTGCAGATTTAGTCATGACATTTCTCTTCCTTCCTCTGTTTGCATACTCAATGTGTAGTAGTAGAGCAAATATTGCCTTGGTTATGCGATTTCAATTCAAAGATGAAGGATCTGACGATGTAGAAAACCATGCATGACAAATCATAGTAGTTTACAAGACCAGATCGAAGTGAAATTTGACGGGAAAGCTTCTGGCAATGCTATGCAAAATTTGTTTCCGTTTCATACAGAAAGGGATAAAAGAAGTTTATCCAGATTGATGGATCAATGTAGAATCAACAAAGAAAAGAAAATTAGAAAGATTCTAATTGCAAAACATAAAAAATAGATGCGCCACTGGAACAACAAGATCAGAGCAGAAGTTGAAGAAAAGGCATAGTTCATGCAAAAGGTCTGCTCCCTCATAATGTACTCCAACTCCACTCCCATGCATGACAAATCATAGTAGATTACAAGACCAGATCGAAGTGAAATTTGACGGGAAAGCTTCTGGCAATGCTATGCAAAATTTGTTTCTGTTTCATACAGAAAGGGACAAAGGAAGTTTATCCAAATTGATGGATCAATGTAGAATCATCAAAGAAAAGAAAATTAGAAAGATTCTAATTGCAAAACATAAAAAATTGATGCGCCACTGGAACAACAAGATCAGAGCAGAAGTTGAAGAAAAGGCACAGTTCATCCAAAAGGTCTGCACCCTCATAATGTGCTCCAACTCCACTCCCATTCTTCTTGGTTTCTAAAATCGATCAAACCCTTTCAAATATTATGTTAATCAGCACAAGATTGTCTTTTTATTGCTTGCTTTGTGCTTTTGTTTAATTTCTTCATCGAAATCATCGCCAACAAAGGAGCTTCTTTTCAACTGCCCTTCATCTTCCATCTAAACCTAACGATCAAGACACAGTAACAAATCTACAGCCATCGATGTACTGCAACAACTTTCAAGAAATCTATGAAACCACCAAGGAAGACAAACTCTTGGTATATCTTCCGCCGATCATCGTCCATTGTGATGTAAACAACACAGATTCGAGAAGCAGGACAGCTTAATTGCGCTCGAGTAAACATGCTAAGAGGACCAAAAGTGACGCACGGAAGAGCAGAGATCTTTAGCGGGAAACTTGACCTGCTAGATCATCGGCGAGTGCGAGGAGATACTCGCGGACCTTCCGCCTCGCGGAGTCGGCGTCGATGACCTCCTCCTCGAAGGATCGGGCGTCGCCTCCGGCCACCCGCCGGAAGGCAGCCGATCGGAGGGGATCCGGCAAGGAGAGGCCGAAGAGGCGGGCGGCGGCCTCGGATTCGGCGTGCTGGAGGAGACGGGCGCCAGAAACGGCGCCGTCAGGGAGCGGGAGACGGAGATCGTCGGCCCGCAGTGTGCTACCGTCGACGACCGTTAGTCCTCCGTTGGCCATTTCAGCGCGTAGGAATGGAAGCGCAAGTACGAGTCTGCGAGTACTGAGCTTTGTGGTGTTACTTAAAACGCCGAGTTGGACTCGGTCGAACCAACACCGCCAAATCTATATTTTATTTTATTTTTCTTTATAAACTAACTACTAGAGGTTTTTGGGCTCGCATAATGGGCTCTATTGGGCTCAATTGAGGGGAGTGTCCACGTAAGGTTTCTTCTTCATCAGTTCATCGGTGGGTGGCTAAAGCCACAGCGGCAGTCACTGCTTCAGACGCCAAGTTTCCGACGCATTCGGCGCTGTCTTACTGTGATCTGAAAGGTATGATAGCAGGCAACGTCGTACCTTCTCCATCTCATCAAGATCATGACTCGCCTACCGAAGCCATCAAACGACTAAACATCTGCTTTCTTCTTCGGTGAATGAACAAGAGACGCAGCCTCGCGGTTTAGATCTCCGTTCATTGCCAGTGCAGGAAGGACAAGAAGGCCATTTCTCTTCTTGCTCCGGTGGTAGGTGGCAGATGGAATCAGATACGGTCTTTGTTTTCTGCTGCCTCCGGTGGGGGATTGATTGCCTGCACCGATGGGATGGAACAGCTCCACTCCCTCCCTCTCTCTGTCTGTCTCTCTCTCTCTCTCTCTCTCTGTGCAGTGCCTGTTCATGGGGACTGGCCCAGCGGTCAAAGAGTCCGTCCGTTTGCGTGGTCTCTCTCGCGCGCGCGCACACACAACACGGGGTCGGAGAAGCACGACGTTGACCCGTCGCTCTCGGCGTGCCTCAGCCTGCGGCGAATGACGACGCTTCGGAAGATAAAAGAAAGGGGGAAAAAGACACGGCGAGAGGACCGCCGTGATCGAGTCAGGGACGCAGTGGGACCACCGTGGACGGCTCCGGGAAACCGACACGGCGAGAGGACCGCTGTGATCGCGTCAGGGCCTCGCTGCCGCCCATCTCTCTCGAGGCCATAAAGCGCGTTCGCATGCTTACGTCTCGTCCTAAAAACCATCCACGTACGTATATACTCCGTTCGGGCGTCGAGGCTCCTCGCCGTCTTCATGAACAAAAACTAATAGATTGAATCACCACGAGATGTTGCATTCGTCTTCCTCGCGCACAACGTTCGTCTCACCGGGTTACTGGGTTTGTTTATGCAGGAAGAAGAAGAAAAGACTCGCACACGCGCATGGTGAGATGACAGAGGGGAAGATGGGATATTATACGTACCCTTTCTGATCCAAGAGAGCGATGGACAGGACCACAGACGTGAAGGCTGTGATGATGAAGATATGATGGGAGCGAGGGTGCATGAAAAGGGGTGCAAGGGAAAGGGGGGGGGGGGGGGGGGGGGGGGGGGGGCGGGCACGAATCTTTGCAGAGAGGAAGAAGATGGTGGCGTGCCCGCGGAAGCTACACCCTTGACCACACACACAGCAGCCTCCCGCAAACTCCAAAACCCTGCCGGGGGAGAGGCTCTCGCCGCTGGGTCATGCAGCACAGCAGGGCCTCACATGCCATTTGAGTACCATGCAAAAGAGTTCCACAGGGATGATATGGAGAAAGGTAGAAGGAAGGAATGGTTCTGTCATTCCTCACATCGAGACCTGCTCTCTACTTACGTCTTCTTCCCCATTCTCACGTGAATCTCTCTCAGTGCTCTCTCTCTCTCTCTCTCTCTCTCTCTCTCTCTCCTTCTCTTCTCACATGAAGCAGCAAAGCAAAGGATCTAGCTGGGTAGAGATGGTACTGTGGGTTTGTCGATTATGACTGCACACTGTGCAACATATGAAAAATGACAAATCTGCTGTGTCCTTTTTCTCATGGAAACTCTATTTTTCTGAAGCTTGGATATGTTAGATTCTAAGGTCCCGATAGGAATTGGTGCTGAGAGATTCTGGCAGTGACAAGTCGTAAGGATTTAGGGTTTCTTTGCTGCATACTTAATATGTGTGTCGTAACATTCATTTGCCTCTCTACTCTGCAATGGCCTCTTTTATGCTATCGACTCTATTAGAACGACAACAAACAACAACTTTTAGCGTCATGGTATGTGAATTGCCAAGAAGACAACACCACCTTTTGCTTAGACTAATGCTGATGAGCTATGTTTTGAGCTTCATGATACTACACTGCAATGAATGGATTGACACTGTAACATTCTAAATCGAAGACACTGTAGATTCTTTGTTTCTGGAACAAGCAAGCACGGGCAAGAACACCTCCCTCCCTCTCTGGTTTATTTAGATCCGGTCTAAGAATCTACAACTACATATTCCAGCCGCCAGCCAGACAGATGTAGTCTCATCTTCCAGAAAAAGAAGGTGTGATGTATCCCTCTCGTCCATGACAACCTTGTCCGAGACGTATAATAATAAAGGTTAAGAAGCTCCATCGTGTTCCTTTTCGATGCCCGTCGTCATCAATGCATGTCGAGACACAGCAGCAGCAGCATCTCGAGACATGACTTGGCTTTCTTATCAATACTGTTGCTATTTATTTTTTATTTTTTATTTTGCTTGCTTGCCTTTATCACCCACCCAAAAAAAAGCCAATCATTTACTCATCACTGTGGCAATCATGTGATCATCATCGAGGGTCTATTGGTTTGGTCAGTGGGAGGGGTCCTCTCCGGACGACGCAACCGCGTACCGGAGGAACAAGGGTGAGGGAGGGAGGGGGGGGGCCAGTACACCGTAGTAGCTGAGGGAGTCGAGACAAGGAAGACTCCTCAGAGGCAGCAGTGAGGGCGAGCCTCCTCCTCAGGGGGAAAACAATGCCGGAAAGCATTCCCAATGCAAACTGGGATTTCAGGATCTCTCTCTCTCTCTCTCTCTCTCTCTCTCTCTCTCTCTCTCTCTCTCTCTCTCTTCCAAGGTGAAGAAGAGAAAAAGACAGCACGAGATGCTAACAGAGAATGGCCACCACGAGGAGACAGACAAGGGAAGCATTGACATCAACATGGAGGATAACTACTGCTCTCTTGTATCCATCTCCAAGCGAGACAAAGAAGATCCTATGCAGAATTTGTCATGTACAGAGAGTAGGACAGCAGGTTTTAAGCTCTCATCTCTCTCTCTCTCTCATCTCTCTCTAAGCAGCCCAGAAGGAAGGGGGAAAGCCACCATGGGGTCTTCCTTGCTCAGGTGCAGTGGCATTGGTATCATCAGCAAGTGGGTGGGCTTAGTTAGAGACCAACAACATCTTTGGTCTCTGAGAGGCGTGTCCATCTTGCAGATACATCGAGAGCAGTCTTGATGGCATCGACGCTGGCGCCAAGAAGACCTTTCCCTGAAAAGCCTACAAAGTAGATGCCCTTCTCTCCATTAGGGAAGGGGTGCTCCTCCGGCTTGCCTTCCGCTGTGAGAACACCACCAGCGTCCTACAAGGCGAAACAAACATTCGCATGAGACAGCGACACCATTTTTGCTCTGGTTAAACCCAAAAAAAAAAAAACAAAGGCTACATTTAGATGACTCCTTCCGTGACAGTACAGTTCTTCTGCTCCTTCAAGTACGGCCATCTTGGCTTCTTAAAGCACGACCGAAAAAGATGAATGGAGTCGAGGGAGGGAGTGGGAAAGAGGAGGAGGAGGAGGAGATTATTGATTGCCTTTAGCCAGAGCGGGACATTGCTCTTGTACCCCGTCGCGAAGACCACCGCGTGGAATGCCATCTCTCCCCCGTCCACGAACCTTGCTCCGTCGCTTGTTAGTGACTCCACCTCTGAGACTATCTGCCATTGTCAGCGAGAAGAGCAGCGATGTGCTATTAGAAATCACAGATGCCCATCGCTCCGCACAGCACACACAGCCAGAGCTGTCTATCTTTTTGCCATGTCAAAAACCAAATGAAATGATGACGCATTCCGATCCAACAAGCGAAAGCGAGCTTGCTTCTTCATCAAACCATGAACCACATTAAAAAAAATAAAAAAAAAACACAATGACGAGCATTCGTGATGCTCGTCGAATGATCCACTGGGGGAGGGGAAGAAGAAGAAGAAGAAAACGATAAGAAGAACCAAGAAATCCGAGAAGCGTCGACGTAAGTGTACCTTGATGCGTTCGTCTCTGATGAGCGATAGGGCTCCCACATCCAGAACTGGGGTTTTGCCGGTTGTGTTCTTGAGCTCCAGAGGGCCGACCTTTGGCCTCTTCAGACCGTACTTCTCGGTGTCTCCGATCATCATCTTGGCCATGATTAACAGGAACCTATCCACCACTTGGGTTGGCAACCATTTGAGCAGCTTCATCGCCACCCCGAACGTGGAGGTTCCCAGCATCTCCCTCGGCAAGATGTGCACCTGCTTTCACAAGAAACACGTCGTTAAGTGTTGCTGAATCTTGATTCATCAGATGGACATGCATGCATCGGAGACCACCGAAACAATCGAACAACCCAAAACCTTCGCTGAAGGAACAGAGGAAAAGAAAACGTACCCCACTTCGCACTGACATGAAGGGCATTGCTCCGTGCTCACACAGGTCCACACATATCTCCATCCCGGAATTCCCACACCCCACCACCAATACCCTCTTCCCCTCGTATTCCACCCCGCTCTTGTACTCGCTCGAGTGCAACAGGCTGCCATCGAACCCCTCCGCTCCCTTGAGCTCGGGCACCACCGGCTCCGCATTCTCCCCCGTCGCCACCACCAGCCACGGCGAAAGGAACTCCACCACCTCCGGCTCCCTCGGGGTCTCGCTCGAGACCGACGACGTCGATCGGCTCGACTCCGAGAGCGAGTCGCTGGATCGGGACGGCGACAGGGCCTGCATGGGGACGTCGGAGAGGTCGCGGCGGATGGCCGTCACTCGCCAGAGGGACACGGATGGATCGAACCGGGCGTCCACCACGGTGCAACCCAAGAGCGGGCGGAGGGAGAAGTGGTGGGCGTAGGCTTGCAAGTAGCCGAGGAAGTGGTCTTTGGAGGGGTAGGTCGGGAAGTGGGCGGGGAAGGGGAGATGCGGGAGCTGGCAGAAGGGCTTGGGGAGGTGGAGGGTGAGGCGGTCGTACATGCGGTGGCTCCACAGGTCGGCGATACCGTCGGACCGTTCGAGTATAACCGACGGCACGCAGAGGCGGCGGAGAGAAGCAGCGACGGCGAGGCCGGAGGGTCCGGCGCCGACGATAACAGGACCATGCACTATGGAGATCCTTCGCGTGGGGCTGCTCCGCGGATCCGTCGCGGGCAAAGGTGTCTCGCCGCTCATGACCACTCGACTCACCTCTCTGTTGCTCGTCACTTTTCACTCCTTCTCGTTCCCAACGTTAAGAAACCAAAAGAGAAAAAAAAAAAAAAAAAAAAAAACCCAGCGCACTTTGACCTCCGCCTCCCCTCGCCCTCTTAAATTTACGAACACTCAGCAGCAGCAGTAGCAGCAGTAGCAGCAGCAGCAGGGTCGAGAGAAGGGGAGAGTGCGTCCACGGTGAGCGGGCGTAAACAAACAAGGCAACCATCAGCTAGAGACACAACACAATAGGTCGCCCTTGGACTCTACCATTTCCATCGAAGAAGAAGCCAAAACCGGGGTTTTGTAGGCTAGCCTTCACCCGAGAAACCCAGACTCGGTCTCTTCGTGATCTTTCCCTTTCTTTCTTTTTGGTCACTACTCGGTAGAAGGGGGGGGGGGGGAAGGGAGGCTTCATCACCTACGACTCTTATACCTCTCTCTCTCTCTCTCTCTCTCTCTCTCTCTCTCTCTCTCTCTCTTTCTCTGTGTCTGTCTTTTGAGCAGCTACGAGGAGTAACCCTAGAAGAGAAAACAAAAAGGCATTATGGGGAGGATACTATTGAGCTTTTGGTGGTGGAGGCCCTTTTGCAAAAGATGTAGGCAGGGATGAGAAAGGACGATGCACGTTGTACATAACTGTTTATACATGACCACAGCAGTCAGAGGGCAGCATTGATATGTATACAGTCTGCAAGTTTTTAGACATCTCAGGCTTTTTTATTTCTTTTTTGTTGGGCTCGATCTATTGAGATGAAAGGTCCCCCCGTGCTGTCAAATCTGAGGAGGGGATGTTCCACATCCATTTTGGTATGCGGAATACGACACATGCTGCCTCCGGGATTGTGATGTCATGCATGCACTATCCTCTCAGGGCAGCAGCAACAGCAGCAGCAGCAGCAGCAGCAGCCATGGGAGGGAGAAACCCATGCATGATGAACATTGTTTTCTGTGTTCGGCTTTGCATGGGAACTGCACCGGACGCAGGTGGTGCTCCTCCGGTGTGTCTCCACCATACCAAAGCTTCCGCCCTCCGATCATACTTGCATCACCTCATCTTTCCGATCATGATCACCTACAAAAGTTGCTAATGCCAATATCCACAGCAGCATCAGAATATATATATATATATATATATTCTGATGCTGCTGTGGATGAGCTTGTGAGGTCAGCTGCCAACACGAAACTTCATCAACTTGTTGTTAGTAATCTTTACGGCGTGGCCGAGTTGGCATCACGGCTTGATCCGAATTCGAACACGGAAGGTCGCCCACGTAGTCTTTTTGGTCGTCGACGTCGGAGATGGATCTGATGCGATCATCCTCGTTCTAAGGTGATCGGTAATGGAGCAAAGAGATATACCCGTTGGGCCTGCACGCACATCGGAGTCGGGGGATTCCTGACCCGATCCCTATGAAGATTAAGTTTAAAAAAAAAAAAAAGTGTGGTGAGTTCTAAGGCCAGAGCAAGAGAGCGAGCGCTCCCCCCTTTCGTTGGTTTGGGGGTTCATTTTTGTATTTGCAATCGGGAGTTGGTCGTACGTGACCCGTTCATGTCCTCCATCGCTTCGTGCGGCTTAGTTATACGTCCCATACGAACACCGATCGATATGTACGGGTCGACATTGCATGACGTCGCTCCAGGCTTCCAAGTGTGAAACGACTTCCATACCTCGTATGGTCGTCGATCGATCCACGTGGGATAGGTCGATGCGACGTCGTTCCGAGTTATCCGGAGCGATTGCCTTGAGGAACAGACGACTGAGCCTCGTGGCGTGATGCCTACATGGCATGTTGCGTTGGTACTGAGGCTCCTTATTAGCGCTCCCATGACCGACTGATGACTCGTTGGCATGGGACGGTATCGAAATATGTCATATCACAAACTATAAATAAATGGGCATACACCGAAGAAGCTGAGCACATTAGGGTTCAACATTGATAATATCAATGCATGGATTATGGCTACAGGAAAAGGTGTTTTAGGTGATCATGCCTCACGACATGCAATCATTAAATTAGAAATGCATATATCTCGTAGTCTATCTATCTTTTCTAGTAGCTATATGCAGCTACCCCAACTTAAAAAGAGTAATCTATCTTGTTTTCTATTCAGAGCAACCTTGACATCCACTAGCACAGCTACCTTCAACATAAAGATCTGTCATGAATCATTCTGAATGCCCCTTCTCTACTTTAAACAGTCCACATTAACTTTATACTTTGCTGAATCTACCATACCATATCATTTCTCCTGTCGTTTTTAATAAGCTGAAAAGGAACCCATGAACCTTGTTTTCATCTTCTTGTTGAATAATTTATAGAACATCATGAAAAATTCTAACTTCATGCTAAAAATTTTACCAAGTCGAGGAATCTTCTCTTTGCACTACCAAAAATTTGAAAGCAAAGAAAACATAGCATTCTATCCACTCAATTTATAATTTGTATGAAAAAGGAGGACAGCAAACCACCACAAACATAGAACCACTGTGAGATTACTGAACTAAATGCTGCAGAAATACCAAAGTCATGCACAGTAGAGTACTAGTTGGGAGCACAAATGAGCAGATGTGTCTATGCAGTGTGAGAATGTGAGTGTCAATGTGCAGCATGGTGACAATGGCATGGCCAAAAGACCTCAGATTCTAATCTCAGGTCCTTTTTTATTATGGTAATCAGTGCCACCATGACCAGAAGATAAAAGAAAAGCTGATGGAGGTGGAGAACAAAATGCAGCTAAGGCATTAATACTTACAGGCCCAATGATGGATGGTAGAGTATGATGAGCCATCAAACAAAATAAAAGCAGACTTCCATCAGAATACAAGTTTGCTTGCTGTCACGGAAAATAATATAAATAATATATTTGATAAAATATTCGTGTTTGTTCGTATCATTTGATTTATGTATATACCTTATATAGTAAGTAACAGGCTTGTAGTAGGATTAGCAGCCCAAGTTTGATTTGATTTATGATCAATTTTGGCTTCTAAATACAAGTATGTCTTGTAAGCACTTACGAGGAACTTCGGTCTGTAATGGATCATTATCTTTTGTGTGCAACCTCTCTGAGTTTGTAATATCCATGGATGTAATTTACATATGGCTTTATGAAGTGTTTGCTTTAGTAGTTGTTTGTGGATCACATAAGAATTGTTTCTTCTGGTCCATTTTCTCTTTTGTAAGTGTAAGGGACTCTAGGAGATCTCGGGGAAGGCTGACATTTGCGGACAGATATGCAGGGGTGCCGCACGGCTTAGGCAAAATCAGCTAAGCCCGTGACAATGTGGTATCAAAGCAGGACAAGCACACGCAGAGACACTTGTCATATAAACGTGGGGGACCTAGTTGGGCTGTGTGGAGGACAGCCAGCATGCGCAACCATTTGGGGGAAAACGGACATTGAGATGCAGGGAAAGGAGTCGCTTAGAGGAGCGAGCATCCAGATTTGGCATTCAGATGAATGACCAACCCTTTGCGCGAGAGGCACCACGAGGACAAGCAAGCGAAGAAGAATGCGTAGCACACAAAGATTGGAATGATGGAGTTCAAGCTATGGCTCAACGTTGGCAACCAAACTTGACGGTGTTTAAGGCAAAGCGGGGCGTTTAGTGATAGATGAGACCGTGCAAAATGGGAGATGTTGCGTAACGACCGAAAGAGTTGTGCAAAGCTCACAGAGGTTAAGGGAATTGCTAACTTGAAGGATTCGGAACTCATGCAAGGGCTTGTACACAAACGACGGAGTGTTCGTGGCCATCCTAAGGTGCGATCAGAACTCATTGCCATGGAGCATCAGAACTTTCTCTTCGACATAAAAGGGTACGTCCGTAGACGGCTGAAATGTGCAACAAGTTCAGCACGTTGCTAGACCCTGAAGGGTGCAGTAGAGACTGTATTGGCGAAGGGTCGTAATCTAGCAAGTACATTTGCAGGGGTAGAACAAGGCACAAGTTATTCAGCAAGTCAGAGTAGTCCAAAGAGGATGGTGGTCTCCAAAACTTCCAGTGGGAAGAATGTAAAGAGGAAAGTTGCTTCAATAGGACAGATATCCAGGATAGATAAGTCCTAGTTCTCCAGAGGGAGAATCATGTGCAACAGATCGCACATACTGGGGAAGAGTTTCTCAAGGTAATATCTCCAAAAAGCTCAACGGACCGAGCGAGCGACGAAGAGTCATCGTATTATCTCAAATGAGGTAATGCATTGGTGGATGCATTTCGAGATCAAGTGGGGGAGTAATCCAAGGCAACATCATATAGAGGCACACTTCGAGTCGATGTGAAAATCGAACTCAACGGAGGGCTGACCCGTGGAATGGTGGACGCGAGGGCTACTATCAACTCAATGCAAATCGAGGAGCGGAACGACTTGGGTGGAACTTGGTGAAGTATCCAAGCCGCATGAAGGTAGTCGACATAGAAGATAGAACATGGAGCGGAGGCATAGAGCTTTCCTTGGACGGATGTCAATGGCATGAACTCTTGTAGAGGCAAGAGTGAGATCATGTCGTTCCATGAGTTCTTCATTCTGATAGGGCAGACTTATCTTTCATGGTACCAAAGATTAAGGGAGCTTCGAGGCACATGCAAGCTACCTCAGAGATGCATTTGACGGAGTAACTAATGTGATTCAACTTGCGGAGGCAAAGTTGGGATCAGGATACCTTAGCACGTGGCAAGAGGAAGCAGAGGCAGGTACTCTTGAAGAATATGTCATGGTGTTGCCATCCGAGTTGTCAGGAATAAGAGGTGCATAGCAGAGATTGTGCTGGTAGGGGATAAAGGCCCAGGATCCGGACAAT
Source organism: Ensete ventricosum (assembly GCA_029747655.1). NCBI lineage: Eukaryota > Viridiplantae > Streptophyta > Magnoliopsida > Zingiberales > Musaceae > Ensete > Ensete ventricosum. The sequence goes on along the minus strand of JAQQAF010000005.1, from coordinate 42,691,568 downwards.
AGTGCACCAATTCTAGTGAAGTGAGGGGGACTTCATTAGCTACTAGGCGACGGACTGTCCTAGAGCTATGCCTCGTCCAGGTGTGACCCAAGAGTGGGGGGGACGAAGGTGAATTGCCAAGGGAGTGAACTAAAAAAAAAATCAGAGATGGTAGAGGCCCTACGATGTATTGGCAGAGGCCACACGTGGAGAAGTCATAGTCCGAGTTCATCACACGAGAATCTGTATGCAATGGAGATGTCACCAGGAGGCGACATGGTGCAGCAGATCGTGGTGGAATAGTTCGTGGAAATGTAATACAGGTAATCCTGTCCCGTGAGGGACAAGATCATGCAGAGGTATGATCAGGAGCTACTGGGAGCTCCACTTTGGTGTATGACACAACAAGAAGAAGAGCTATGGATTCAAGGAGTGAATGTCATGGTACCGCAGAGGCGAGTCTTCGTGTGTGCATCGGAGCTTGCATTGGATGAAAGCCTTAGTCATCAGCATATGAGGGCTATGTACCACCGAGGAAGAAGTCCAAATGCAAGTACCAGTGAGTCCAATGGAGGGGGACGTGATCATGTGAATGATCAGGAGCTACCGGGAGCTCCACTTCGGTGAACAATGCAACGACAAGAAAGGTTGTGGATTTAAGGAGTGAATGTCACAGTACCGCAGAGGCGGGTCTTCCATGTGTATGCATCGAAGCTTGCATCAGACGAAAGGCTTGGTCATCAGCATATGAAAGCTGTATACCACCGAGGGAGTAGTCAGACTGTAAGTACCAGTGAGTCCCATGGAGGGGACTTGATTATACTAAGGTATGATCGGAGCAGCTGGAGAGTTGGATTGCTTCAGTGCTCACATTCACTTAAGGGAGCCCGACAAGTCAGAGGACAAAGCCGAGTAAGCAAACGTTGCTACCAAGGAAGCTAAGGAGAACAGAATCGACGCGAGCCCTGCAACAAGATGGCGGAGGCCATGCATGAGAAGTTACAGTCTGTCTTTCCATCGACCAAAGAGAACTGCTGGGAGGACACAGTGGTGTCGGAGCAGGTGGTCGGAAGGGGCGAGGAAGAGACGACGAGTCCAGTGGGGCAGCACCATGGTACCGCAGAGGCGAGACTTCCGTGGAGTCATCGATCCCTTGCTCTCATGGAGGGAGAGCATTGGTCGTAAAATGGGTCGAGGAGGTAGAGAATGCAAAGGCAAACTCCAAGTACCAAGACAGGGCAGAAGGGCAGAGGCTAAGAAACTTCATAAGACCGATGTCGATGGGCTTCTTATCAAGATAGCCGAAAGCGAGAGACTTCGGGTTGATGCAGGAGTGCTCGACCAAGGAACGAAATAGACAGTACATGATATTGTACCTTTCTACACAGAGGAGTAGGCGGTAAAGGTGATGGAGAAGATGGTGCAATCCCAAAAGCGACCAAATCTATCAAAGACTTACTCAAAGTTGGGGGACTCAATGTTGGGGTAAACTTTTTGCTCTTTTCGGGCGAAACTTCTTGCATTCCAGAAGTTCAATGGCAGTGAGAAGGCGAATCACAGTAGCTAACTCAACGCAAGGAGTGCAAACACTTCAAGTGCTTTAGAAGTGTGAGCAAAGAGTGAGCGAATGTTAGTAACCAGCTCAATGCATAAAGTACAAACTCAAGGAGGTAGACAAAATCGAGTAACCTTTACCTTCTCAACTCAGGAGAATGAGCGAAACCGAGTACCCCAATCCTCTTAACTCAAGGATGTGAGCGAAGCCAAGTAACCTTGCCTTCTTAACTACTAAGAGAATGGGTGAAGTTAAGTATCTCAGTCTCTTACTTATCCGACAGAGGAGCTCTGCATAAGTTCAGTGACCCTTCAGAGAAAGCTTACGAAAGACAATAGTTGTCAAATCCTCACTATTGGTGATCGGTACTACTGAGAGTAGATTGTCCGCTTTATTTTCCAATTGAATGCCAATCGAAAGCGAAAGTGATGCGAACCTACTTGGAAGTGACAACTAAACATAGAGGAAGGATCAATGGGCAAACATTGTGGAGGAAGGACCTTAAAAACTTCAAAGTCTGCGAGGCAATGCTGGTTAAAGCTCCAACAAGCATCCACTCGGTTCAAGCAACATGAGTATACTACGATACTGACGCATAATAAGGCATGTTTTTTCCTTCATTAGTAGGATCCGCGAGAACCAATAAGGATCAGCACAACTCAGCCAACCCCACACCAGATTCAGTCATTGGTGAGTTGAAGCAGCATGGCGGATTATAGTTCGACTACTCAACAACAGCGGCAGAGAGTAACTGGGAGCCAAAGGGGCGTGTTACAGCTAAAGTAGAAGATTGAGATTTAGTAAAATGCGAGGAGATGCATCGTCTACAGCGACTTCGACGAGGACGTCGAAGGAATAAGTGGGGGAGAATATCACGGACAATAATGTAAACAAGGTATTTAATGAAATGCTCGTGTTTATCCTTGTCCTTCGGTTTGTGTACATACCTTGTACAACAAGCAGCGGGCTTGCAGTAGGCTTAGCAGCCTGAGTTTGGTTTGCTTTATGGCCAATTTTGGCTTGTAAATACAAGTATGTCTTGTAAGCAATTGTGGGGGACTTCGGTTTGTAATGGATCATTATCTTTTGTGTGCAACCTCTCTGAGTTTGTATTGTCTATGCATGTAATTTACATATAACTTTATGAAGTGTTTGCTTGAGCAGTTGCTTGTGGATCTCATGGGAATTGATTCTTCTAGCCCGTTTTATCTTTTGTAAGTCTCGGGGACTCTAGGAGATCTCGGGGAAGCCTGATCTTTGCGGACGGATACGCAGGGGTGCCGCATGGCTTAGGCAAAATCAGCTAAGCCCGTGACATTGCGGGGAAAATAATGAATTGTTTCATTGGCAGTCTTCCCCAATCCATATTGTTAATAAGTAATATTCTTGACAGGGCCTTGGAACAAGTAAAATACATCATCCACAGCAGCAAATAATCTGCAGACAGGGCAGACCAATGATCAACTAATGTTGTTGATGATACCAAACAACACAAGCAATATAGACTTTAGCTCAGGCAAGATTGTCAAAGATCTTGGTACTCTAGTGTCAACTAGAGGCAGAATAAATGTTCCTTAACAACGGAGATTTAATATAGCTCAGGAAGTCAAAATATATTGAATATAGAGAATTCTATTAAGTGATGAATGAATTATACTCTCATTTTGTCCCTCTAAGAAGCTCCCTCAACTGCTGAGAGAGAGAGAGAGAGAGATAAAACTGATGGTGACATTATTCATAGTGATAGGACATATCCTAGCCCCCATGTCACGGAAGGGCCAGTTGGAAATCCCGAGCCAACTCAGCCCTGTAAACCTGGGTTGAGTTAGCCATCAATCCCCCACATCGGTGGCCCCTTGACAAGTATGGGGCAACGCATCCTCATAACCCGAGAAGGAGCAGCACCGAACAGTCCAGGTGAGGTCGACATTCGATAAACGAGCCGACTGCCTGAGGTGCCCATGCGCATTAAACACCTGTGTATGTTGACACCGGCATTCATTAAACATCCGTATATGTCGACCCAAGGCCATAAGAATAAGAGTCATCCTCAGGAATAGTACTGAAAGGAGGAAAAAGAAACACACACACCACAACTTTCCATCTTTCCTAGAGCTCCAAATCCGACTAACTTGAGCATCGGAAGGATCGAGTCGAGCGATCCTTCACCCGACTCTGGCCTTTGTGCATGACTCGACCATCTAGGAGGAAGAGACA